>BRZY01000007.1:24726712-25976712 GCA_030159175.1 Glycyrrhiza uralensis | reverse complement strand
AGATGATGAAAGAATTATGTGATAGTTTCAAAATTCAACACCATAATTCCTCCCCATATCGCCCAAAAATGAATGGAGCGGCGGCAAACAAGAACATCAAGAAGATCATCCAGAAAATGGTGGTTACATATAAAGACTGGCATGAAATGCTTCCTTTTGCACTACATGGGTATCGCACTTCGGTGCGTACCTCAACGAGGGCAACTCCATTTTCTTTGGTATATGGAATGAAAGTAGTACTCCCCATAGAAGTGGAGATTTGATGGAGATCAAGGAGGACCAATGAAGGGACATGACTTTCATTGTTTGATTTTATTTTGTTAAGTTTAGGACAATTTTTAATTTTTAGTTTTTGGGTTTTAATTTTATGTTGAGTTATTTTTTATGTAATTTTTAGACCTTTTTAGTATTTTTCCTAATATGTGGTTGAAGTCCCACATTGGATAGGAATCGAAGGGAGCCACCATCTTTTGGCTATAAGTAACCTTTCATTTTCTTTGTAGAGACACTTTTGAATTGAATTATAATTTGCACTCTTAAAAGAATTGTGTGAGAGGAGTTCCTTTTGGGTTCTTGAGTGGACCAACTTTTGGTTCTTATCAAAGGTTTCTATACCTTTGTGGCGAATCTTCACCGGACTTATCACTCTCCAGAGTGTGGCGTCTTCTTCCCATCTTCTTTCTTTCCATTTTTTCATTTTATTTCGATTCTTGTTTTGTTCTTATCTTGTTTTGATTCTTAAAGTTGCATCATTTACTCGCTTTACTATTTCTTATGCGCTTTCTTCCCGTAGCGCTACATTAGCATAAAGTGTGCATCTTTTCTTTCAAGATCATCTTTTTCTTATTATAACAAGAAGCCTTTTCGAGGACGATCCGTTAAAAACAATGAACTCTCTCTTTGGTTCATATCATGTGGTATCTTGAGCCCGGATCCTAGAATTGGCCAATTTCTTGTGTTTGTGTGTACTGTTCTTTCGCTTTCCAACACCAACCATAACTAGTTGCTTCGATGTCATTATCCATTGTACACAGTTTGATCTCTTGATCATTGCCATTCTTTCCAGAGCGGCTACATTGTCTATATTCTGTTCTTTAATTCCTGTCCTTTTTTTTCTGTCTTTTGTTTTCGTTCTTTATTATTCCGTTCTTTTATTTTTCGTTCTTTATCTCTTGCGCAATTTATAGCTTCATTATATTCTGTTCATTTTATTGTTGTAACGACGTTTTTCTAAGCACCTTATTCTGAATTGAACTCTTATTGTTCACAATTGAGCATAAACTTAAAATCATTTGCGTTAGTGTGAGAAAGAAAAGGGGGTAGCGAATTTTACATAAAAAAAAGGCAAGAGAAGCCCAGAAGTGCTTCTTTTAAGCTGCTTACCGTAAAAAAAATAGAAAAAAAAAGAGACAAGAGAAGCCTAGAAGTGCTTCTTATAATCATAGTAAAGGAAGCCCAGAAGTGCTTTTTCTAAGCAGCTTGTTTTAAAAAACAATTTGATAAGAGAATCCCTTTGCACCAAAAAAAAATATTGCCAATTGTGGAAATTCTTTTTGTGTGGTGCTATAACGTTACTACTTGTGCGCATTTGATATTCCTGTTCTTAGTTCCTTTTTGTCTTTGTTTGGCTTTCTTATTTGAGTGTACCTTTTTTTTGTTAGCTTTTTTTGTTTGTCTTTTAAATTCCTTTGTCTTTGTAGTTTTCTTTTCCTTTCAGCGAATCTGGTGATAAACTCTTGTGAGGACCACTACAATTTTTATAAAAACTTTTGATTTTTGAAACGTGGCTGATCCTATCAAGAACCTAAAGAGAACTTTGAGTGATAAAAGGCAAGAGCGTTTACATTAAAAAAAATCAAAAGCCAATTATTTGAGTGAAACACGAGTGGTCATCTTTGAGTGAAACACGTTGAGGTCCTTTTTTTCTCATTCCATTTACATTTTACCTTATACTAGTGCACAATGGCTAGTGGTGCTAGTAACGCTCCTACCCCTAGAGCTGCTGCAATGCAAGCTCCCCTAGACGAGTTGACCAATCAATTTGCTCGAATGTTAGAGCACAGTCGGAGAATGGAGGAGAGGATGGACAGAAGAGAAAGGCGTAGGTCTAGAACTTCCACCCAAAGGAGTGATAATGGAGATGATGAGGAGGAGGAGGAAGAAAGAGAGAGACCTAGAAGGCGTGAGGATAGGCAAAGGAATGAAAGGAGGCATAGGGAAAATGATAGAGAAGAAAGACCTAAAAGGAGAAATGAGAGGGATGAAGGACTTGATGGAGTTAAAATTAAAATACCTAAATTTCAAGGGAGGAATGACCCCGAGGCTTATTTGGAGTGGGAGATGAAAATAGAGCAATTTTTGACTGCAATAACTATGGAGAAGATAAGAAGGCGAAATTGGCAGCCATAGAATTTACAGATTATGCTCTAATTTGGTGGGACCAAATACAAAAGGAGAGAAGGAGGATAGGAGATGAACCAGTGAGTACTTGGAGGGAGATGAAAATAATGATGAGAAAAAGATATGTTCCTCCCCATTACCATAGAGAGCTTCACAATAAGCTCCAAAGACTCACTCAAGGGAGTCGAAGTGTGGATGAGTACCAAAAAGAGATGGAGATTGCAATGGTGAGGACAAATGTTGTTGAAGAGCCGGAAGCCGTAATGGTGCACTTCCTTTATGGACTCAATCGGGAAATCCAAGATGTTGTAAAGTTACAACATTATGTGCAGCTTGAGGACTTAGTCCATCAAGCCATCAAGGTTGAACAACAACTAAAGAGAAGGAATTCCTATCGAAAGCCCTTTTCAAACTTCAACTCCTCTTCTTGGAAGGATAGGCAACCCAAAGAAGATCCACCCAAATTAACCAAGGAAGGTAAAATCTCTAAAAACTCTAGTCCTTTTGTTGCTACTAACATTGCTTCTTCTTCCTCTACAAAAGCCAGGAACATAAAATGTTTTAAGTGTTTGGGGAATGGCCACATAGCCTCCCAATGCCCTAACAAGCGTGTCATGGTGATGAGGGAAAGTGGTCACCTTTCTAGTGACTCATGCCTAGGGTCCCCAACTACAAGCAAGGAAGAGGAGGAATGCGAAACATATGCCCCGGAAGGAGATTTGTTGATGGTAAGGAGGCTATTGGGAAGCCAAGTCATGGCTTACGACCAAAGCCAAAGAGAAAACATCTTTCGCACAAGATGTATGATCCAAGGAAAAGTGTGCTCATTGATCATTGATGGAGGAAGTTGTACCAATGTGGCAAGCACTCATTTGGTAAGTAAACTCCACCTCACTACTACACCACACCCAAGTCCATACAAGCTTCAATGGCTAAGCGAAAATGGTGAGTTGTTGGTTGATCAACAAGTGGTGGTAAGCTTTTCTATTGGTAAGTATAATGATAAAATCTTGTGTGATGTGGTGCCCATGGAGGCTGCATATATTTTGCTTGGTAGGCCTTAGCAATTTGATAGAAAAGTGACTCATGATGGCTTGACCAGTAGGTTTTCCCTTATTCATAATAATGTAAAAATTTCTCTTTTGCCACTAACTCCACTAGAGGTACGTGATGATCTTGCTAAGATGAAAATGAAAAGAGAGCAAGAGAGGAATGAATTGAAGGGAAAAGAAAAAGAGGGTGAAAAAGTTGAAAAAGAATTTGAGAGCCTCTTTATTAAAAGAAGTGAGGACAAGAGAGTTCTTCTTACTATGCCAACCATGACCACTTGTTCTTATAAAAATGTTGGTTTTTATGATCATGTTGCTCTTAATGTTGGTTTTGCAAATTCCCTTGAGCATAGACGTCAAACATATGTTTTGAATGATAAACTTGATGGGAAACAAATACCTATTCACTTTAGCAAGAATCTTTTTGAAGCTAAACTTGATTTTTACAATCATGAAAAGAACTTGTATGCTTTAGTGAAAGGGTTGCAAACTAATACGTGCTATAATTTTTCCAAAGAATTTGTAGTCCTTATTGATCATGAACCTTTGAAGCATTTGCAAGGAAAAACTACGTTGCATGAAGAGCATGTCAAATTGATGGAATTACCGGCTCAAGTTTCCTTTGAGGTAACTCAAAACTTGGAAAAGGTAAATGTGTTTAGAGTTGCATTGGAGGAAAGGTATAATTTGCTTACTCTTCTACAATGAAAATTGTTTGACCTTGGTGTGTATGATGATGGTCCTTCTAGTTGGTATGATGCATGTGGAAAATTAGCAAAAAATGAATTTCTTAAGAAACAAACCTATTCATTCAAAAATGTCAAGTTTTGTGTGCCTAGGGGGTCTATGCATGAGGTGCATATTAAAGAAATTCATAAAAGTGGCTTGAGGAAGCAATATATCACTCGAAACAATGACACTAAGTTGCATGACCCTTCTTGTGGGACATTTATTCCGTTACCTGGTTCATTTTGGATTGATTTACGTCCTTTGGTTGTAGGTGGAGACCCATTAAATTCGAGGATGAATTCTTTCGAAGCAGGAGGGAATGATGGAGATCAAGGAGGACCAATGAAGGGATGTGACTTTCATTTTTTTATTTTATTTTGTTAAGTTTAGGACAATTTTTAATTTTTAGTTTTTGGGTTTTAATTTTATGTTGGGTTATTTTTTATGTAATTTTTAGACCTTTTTAGTATTTTTCCTAATATGTGGTTGAAGTCCCACATTGGATAGGAATGGGAGGGAGCCACCATCTTTTGGCTATAAGTAACCTTTCATTTTCTTTGTAGAGGCACTTTTGAATTGAATTATAATTTGCACTCTTAAAATAGTTGTGTGAGAGGAGTTCCTTTTGGGTTCTTGAGTGGACCAACTTTTGGTTCTTATCAAAGGTTTCTATACCTTTGTGGCGAATCCTCACCGGACTTATTACTCTCCAGAGTGTGGCGTCTTCTTCCCATCTTCTTTCTTTCCGTTTTTTCATTTTATTTCAATTCTTGTTTTGTTCTTATCTTGTTTTGATTCTTAAAGTTGCATCCTTTACTCGCTTTACTATTTCTTATGTGCTTTCTTCCCGTAGCGCTACATTAGCATAAAGTGTGCATCTTTTCTTTCAAGATCATCTTTTCCTTATTATAACAAGAAGCCTTTTCGAGGACGATTCGTAAAAACAATGAACTCTCCCTTTGGTTCATATCAAGATTCCTTCATTGAGGGTGTTGATGGAGACAAAGTTAGAAGAGGCAGAATGGGTCCAAACTCGATTGGACCAATTGAACCTTATCGAAGAAAAAGATTTGCTGCCCTGTGCCACAGTCAATTGTACCAAAGAAGATTAAAGAAAGCATATAAGAAGAAAGTACATCCTCGAAAATTTCAAGAATGTGATTTAGTGCTAAAAAAGATTTTGCCCATTCAAAGGGATAATCGTGGAAAATGGGCTACAAATTATGGAGGGCCTTATGTGGTGAAGAAAACTTTTTCAGGTGGAGCTTTGATTCTTACGAACATGGATGGTGAAGATCTACCACTCTCGATGAACTCTGATGCAGTCAAGAAATACTATTCCTACAAAAAAAAGGAGAGAGAATAGCTCGCTAGGTTGAAAACCTAAAAAGGCAACCTAGGCAAAAGTTAGAGCGACCTCGTAGGTTGAAAACTCGAAAAGAGCAGCCTATGCAAAAATTAGGGTCATGTAAAAAAAAAGAGCTCACTAGGTTAAAAACCTGAAAAGGCAACCTAGGCAAAAGTTAGAGCGACTCGGTAGGTTGGAAACTTGAAAAGAGCGGCCTAGGCAAAAATTAGGGTCATAAAAAATTCTTGCTAGGTTGAAAACCTAAAAAGGCGGCCTACGCAAAATTAAGAGCAACTTGAGCAAAAGTGATCTGATCTGCGTGAATGGGGCAAGTCAAAATATCAAAGCATTGAAGACTGGGGCAAATGATATCCACTGAAGCGGGTTAAGTGGTTCTCAAGATTATGAGTGTGGGAGATTAGCACTGTTCATTTTGGAAGCATCACTTGAAGAACTGAAACCCCTCACCTGCTATGACGTTTTGTTTATTCATCAGTTTTTGTCTTACTCATGCCAACCATTCATTGCTTATTGCCTTGCTCACATGTGTTATCCCCCTTTTGTAATATAATCAAATTGCAATTGTTGTCTTGCACATGTGTGACAATGTTCCTTTTATAATAAAATATGAAATGTTGCTCTGACTACATATGTTGAATTCCTTTGCTGCAAATACCCCTTGTGTATATCATTCATTATCATTTTTACTTTAACATTAATTTGCATTTTGTGATAATCATATGCTGGAACATGAACAAGTGTTAATATACAAAAATATTAATAATTACAAAGAACTTTCTGAAAAGGCCAAAGGAAAGGTGATGTTTCCTCATTGAACAAGTATGGGGAAGAGTTGGCTGGCAAATCCAAAGTATAGACTATGTCAATGATTTGTTTAGAGGCTAATGACACGATGCACCATCGGATCAAGAGATTTTTTGTCTATCAATCTCCATGAATGTGAGGGTAGTGTCCTGAAGGTCTCACGGGAATAATTAAATAAATCAAATAAATAACATTTCCATTTGGATTACAAGGTGTCCATGCATCATTTGTCACATTCAAAACCAAAAAAATGGAAAAAAAATCATCTAGCATTTTTAGAGATCCTACAACTACTTGGCAAGTATTCACTTCCCTCAAGAGACCAGTGTTTACTGGCACTTGTTTTATTTTTCAACGAAGTCGGGATGCTGACCCACACCTTTAATTATTGTCAAAGCCGGGAGGTCGACCCATACCTTTTACCTTTTTGATTTCATTTTTCTGTCAAAGCCGAGAAATTGACTTGCATTTTTTCTAGTCTACTATGTCAAAGCCAGGAAACCAACTCGCGACTTTTGCTTTCCTAGTCCAATGTATCAAAGCCGGGATACCAACCCAAACTGTTCGCTTCTCTAGTATGTCGTGTCAAAGTTAGGACGCCGACCTGCACCTGTTACTTCACTAGGTTGTCTCAAAGACGGGACCTTGACCTGCACTATTTTTACATTTCCTCAACAACCCGCAGACATAATTGGAGTTTATAATAAAAACCACAGTCGTTTATATTATCTTGTAAAATATAAGTAAAGAGGAGTAGCTGTAAATACTCACTTTTGTCCTGTTTTGTTTTTGTTTTTGTTTTATAAGTACTTGAAAATTTTGAAATTAGGCCAATTCAGACCCAATAATGGAAAGGGAAAGAATGCAGAAATGGGGCAATTGAGCCCAATGCAAAAAAGAAAGGTGTTCAAAACTGCATTAGATGGACCTAACAGAATTATACAATGGGGATTGGTAAATACTTCCCCGATTTTTTGCCATCCACCCCACTTAACGCTTTTTCAACGTTAAAAATACCAAATTACCCTTCTTCCTCTCCGAAGCATACACCCCACTCTCTTCTTCTGGAAAATCACCAAAATCACAGATATCACTTTCTCCTTCCTGCTATTCCTTCACACTCTTCCTTCCCGCGAGCTCTTCATTCCTACTCTTTGCAAAACACAATACAGGGACGAGAGGGGAAAGCTTAGAACATAGAGGAGGTGTAGAACGCAGAAGCTCATTATTGGCTTCAACTTCTCCGTCCAACGCTGTAGAGATTTTTTTTTTGTTTTACATTAACCGAAAATTGAAATTTTCGATAGTATATACTACTAGAAATTTCAATTTTTGGTGAAAATTAAATTTTAGGTAGTATAAAAATTCAATTTTCGGTGGTTATAAAATTCAATTTTTATAACTATTGGAAATTGAATTTCCAGTTTTATAAATTCAATTTCTGTGCTGCTCGAAAAGGGCAAGTCATTGTCAAAAGCAATTACAGGGATTTATACAATTGGGTCTTTAGTTATTGTTTGCCCATCTGCTGATATGAGCACTGTAGTCCCATTATTGCACACTATCATCACTTCTGGGAATTCTGGTCCAAAACTAGATAAACTATCCGGCCCTGCAACTTCTGGAAATTGGATTTATAAAATCGAAAATTCAATTTCCGGTAGTTATAAATTTTATAACTACTAAAAATTGGAATTTTTTTGGTAGTATAAAAAACTAGTGTAGGTGACCCGTGCCATGCACGGGGCATATGAACCACTTCATAAATTAATTCACGACTTTAAAGTAGAATATAACGAAAAAATTGTATAATTATGGTTGAAGCCGTAAAATAATTTAAATAGTTGTTATAAGTAGGCATGACAAAAACCTAAATTCGCGATACCTGTTTGAACCCATAAAATGTGATTTAACATAAAATGTTCATTTTCATGTATTAACTTTAATCTGTTCATATATATTTTCATGTATTTGTTCATCCCAGTTGTTATATATTATCTATAATTTCTAATTAATCATTTTGTATATTTATATATAGATAGTATGTGCAAGAAAATTAAATTTTCTTAGCTTAAAGAAAGTATCCAATAAATTAGTTGGGGATAAAATAAAAAATAATAAAAATGTATTTACAATAAATTATCATAAAGTGAAATAGAAAATTATTTAAATTATATATTAAAGTTTAATTCTTTAAGTAATTTACATGTCGATAAGATTTCAAGTAAAATATTTGACACAAATAATAAAGACACAACTTTTTCTTGTTTACTTTCATGTAAAATGTTTATCACGTATGTTATTTTTTATTTATAATTTTTACATTAATTAATTTACATCTAGATATTAATTTATAAAAACTCCAAGTTTTCTAAAAAAAATTAAAATATTTTCTTAAATTAGTTAGATGATTGCTTCAAAAAAATTTAGATGATAACATACTAATAAAGAAAGAAATCTTTTTCTCATTTTATATCATTCATTTCTTGTTCTCAATATCAAAATAAAATTTGAAATTTAGAATTCATACTAATTTTAAAGAGATCAATTTTTGTAACTATGATATTGGTACAATTCATCGCATTTTTTTATTTATTATATAATCTTTAGAAAAGTTGATCAAACTAATTCAAATAAAGATAAAATAAAATTATTACCTAAATTTTAAAATTATATTCATATCAAGATGGAAGAGATCATTTTAATTTTTTATATGATCTTAAAAAGTTAAAATCAAATTTTTTGAATTTTAAATTTTTTCCTAGTCCTAAAAGGATTAAATTTGAACTGATTAAAGATTTTTTTACCACCTATAAAAAAGAAAAAAATCAATATTTTTTAGGCTATGAGAAAATGAATAAAAAGTATCAAAATATGGATACCTCAATACTGTGTTGCCTTGAGAAAAATTTTAGGCCTAGGTGCCATCATGCATATCCATTTTTTTAGAGTGTCACACTTTCACCACTTCTCCAACCTCAACCTTAAGAAATGAATTATTTAGTCAATTAATGTGTTTGATTTACATTTAACTTGGATGTTATCCAAATATTCAATGCATACATAATAAAACCAAAAATATGAATCAATCAATTAACAATTAATGCGCTTAATCTACATTCTATTTTTTTTTCAAAATATTCATTGCATGTCTAATAAAACCGACAATGGAAATGAATTAATAAATATTTAATTGTTTGTGATTCTTCAAAATACTCATTACATGCCAAATTAAATCGATAAAGAAAATGAATCAATTAATATGTTTAATTGCTTATGATTCTGATCAGGCAATTCTCTTTCAAATTTATGCAAACCATTTCAATGTTCCCTTTTTCTATTGTCGTTTTTTGTAATTTTTCATTTTCATTTTCAGCATATTTCGCGCTAACTACAGAGCCATCATTTTAAATTCCACATTCTCTGTTTCTACAAATTAAAATTCTTTCCTTTTTACTTTGCTCATAGGATATTCTTATATTTGATTTACTACTAATAATCAACTTGATACACAAACTGCGTTCAATTTGAGGGAACATAATACACGTGTCAGTTTCTCCTTAAATAATGACCAATTAGATAGATTTTGTCTCACATTTATTCTAAAATTTATTCTAAATGCAAACAAAAAATGGAAATAAATTTCTCCTATTTGTCCACTTAAGCCATAATTTACTCAATATTTACGCTAAAGGCTAACAAAAAATGAAAACCAAATGAATCTTTTTTAAAATGTGGCATATCAATCATTGATGTGGTGAGAAACTAATTTGATTGAGTTCATAGGTAAAAGTAAGTTATATATTGTCATGAAATCATTAATTAAAATTATGTATCCTCATTTATTGTGTTTTATCCTGACTATTTATATTAATTTATTTATTTGTAGACATTAATGAGAAAAGTTCAAAATTGCCTTAAAAAAAGAAAACATTTAGTAAATTAATTAGTTAGGTGAAAACGATAAATGAGAAAGAAATATACCATTACAAAGTTGGTTAAGATGAAAACATTTATTACTTCTAAGTGCATATTTTTTATTAGTTGTTCATAAATATAAAAATTTAATTAAATTCATACTAATCATGAACAGATCAAATTTGAATCGACATAAAATTAAATTCTATTATTTATTATATAACCTTGAGAAAAATGAAAATTAAAATGAAAATCAAATTCAAATTAATATCAAATAAGATTATTACCTAATTTAGAAATCAAATTCAAATAAATTTGGAAGAGATCTATTTAGAAAAAATATATGGAAGAGAACTTTTTATTTGTTTATCTAATCTTAAACGTTAACATCAAATCTTTTTAAATTTTAAATTTTTTCCTTATTCTGTAAAGATCAAAATTCAAACTCAACTAAGAATTTTTTTACCATCTAAACTCGAATTCACAAAATTTTAAAAATTATTATGATTTATATATAAGAAAAATAAAAGACAAATAATTAGTATCTATCAATATGATCATTATACAATCAAATCGAAGAAAATAATATATTTTGTCTTATATTCTGAATACAATTGATTATGCAACTGCTATTGTTACAGAAATTTCAAATTATATTGAAAACAAAGGAGTTTGCAAACAGTAGAACCAGAAACCAACCCAAAAGAATCATAAAAAATAAAGCAACCATAAAAAAGGAAAAAAGACATGTGAGCAAAGGAACCTAAATAGTTTAAAATCTTCATGGATTTTATTTCTTGAAACTCTATTGATTGTTGAATTCATGATTGCTTGTAAGCAAATACTTTACCGTTTTGAGGATCTTTCTTCTTCACTTCCTTGGTTCCTACAACTTCTTTTGTATAAATCTGCATATTTGAACAAATAAATAAATAAAATTGAATGGCCAAAATAATATGCTGAACTATATAATGCACCAAACAATCAAACTTAATCATTTCAAATAATTCATTCAAAATTATATTTGAATTTATTTACATGAAAACCAAAGCCAAATAAAACTCTAAATCAAGGAGCAAAATGTTCACATGCATTTTGTTAAACAAAAAGATAATCATGAGCATTTCAGGATGAGGTAAAATACGACAACTATATTTAAAAACAAAATTACTAAAATTAAACCCAATACCTGGATTGAGAAGAGCAACTTCAACCCAAAGAGAGGAAGGAAGTAAAAATGCTGGGTTTTTCTTTTTTGATCAAGTAATAGAGGCTCGCCACTAATGATCGCAGAATGAGGAGACCAACAATCACTAATGATAGGAGAGAGAGAGAGGGGGGGGGGGGAGGATCAGTGTTGGAACCAAATTGGTTAAAAGTGTTTTTAATACAGAAACTCCCTAAGTGATTTTATGGTTTTGATGATAACAAAATGTATTAAGGTTTTTACAAAGGATAATCAATTTGTATTAAGCTTGTACAATGAATAACAATGCTGCCTAACAAAGCTTATTGCAGTCTGCGTCCAATAAGTTCTTCATGACATTGGCTGGCATTCAAAGTGAGCCTTGCGTCCAATGTTGGCACTGGAATGGACTGGAATGGACACAACAATTTTGCGTCCAATGTTGGCACTGGAATGGACACAACAATTTTGCGTCCAATATTGGCACTGG
Organism: Glycyrrhiza uralensis; assembly: GCA_030159175.1. Lineage (NCBI taxonomy): Eukaryota > Viridiplantae > Streptophyta > Magnoliopsida > Fabales > Fabaceae > Glycyrrhiza > Glycyrrhiza uralensis. The sequence goes on along the minus strand of BRZY01000007.1, from coordinate 25,964,767 downwards.
AATGGACAACAAGAACTCTGCGTCCAATGTTTGAGCAGAAGGCATTGAAGTTCTGCGTCCAATGTTTGAGCAGAAGTTCTGCGTCCAATGTTTGAAGCAGAAGGCATTGAAGTTCTGCGTCCAATGTTTGAGCAGAAGTTCTGCGTCCAATGTTTGAGCACAAAGGCAAGCACTGTTGTGCGTCCAATGTTCCAGCACAAAGGCAAGTACTGTTGTGCGTCCAATGTTTCAGCACAAAGGCAAGCACTGTTGTGCGTCCAATGTTTCAGCACAAAGGCAAGTACTGTTGTGCGTCCAATGTTTCAGCACAAAGGCAAGCACTGTTGTGCGTCCAATGTTTCAGCACAAAGGCAAGCACTGTTGTGCGTCCAATGTTCCAGCACAAAGGCAAGCAATGTTGTGCGTCCAATGATAAGCACAAGGCAAAGAACAAAGTTCTGCGTCCAATAATTTCCAAAGGAACAGAACCAATATGCGTCCAATGTTTGCATGAGTTCTGTGCAAATTGGTAAGTGCAAAGGTATGCGTCCAATAACTTGCTAAATGCTGCGTCCAAAACGCAGAGTCCATTACATGCTATTTATTGCTCATGCATTTAATATGAAACATATTTATTGAGCAAATGATTTGAAATAAATAGCTGTATGCAATGCTTTCTGTACATCTTTGTCAACGTATGTGAATGTACTTCTGAAAAGCATAAAGCACTGTGGAAAGTGTACTAAGAGAGAGAATGTACTTTTAACTATAGATCTCTGAACACACCTTTCTGCTTTACACAGTGTATTCTCTCTGTCTCAATAAGATATTACTTTTAACCACTGTACAATTGAGACTTTGAGTACAGGTTGCTTCTGATTTAGGAGAAAGAAACGCAGACATGCACAATGAAGTAGATCTCCTCAGAGCAACGGGAAAATGACATTAAATGCTATTAGAGAACGGTAATATTATGAAGGCTGAAGCTGAGCTATTCGAAGAACAAGTCTGAAGCTTCATCAAAGCCTATAAATACCGAGAAGCAAGAAGAAGAATACAAGAGACTGAAAACGAAAAAGAAAGAGCTGAACTGCTGTGCAATTTTATCATACTCTGATTAGAAAAGTCTTGTATTTCTTTATCTTCTTGTAAAAGAGAGTTTGCTTAACTCTCAAAGTGCTTTAGATTTCATATCCTCACTTGTGTGAGTTAGACAGCACTTGAATCAAAACTCTGCTGAGTTGTTTAGCCTGAAGAGGCTGTGTTCAAAGAATACTTGTGTTTTAGCCTGAAGAGGCTGCGTCCAAAGAATACTTGGGTTTTAGCCTGGAGAGGCTGTGTGCAAAGAATACTTGGGATTTAGCCTGAAGAGGCTGTGTGCAAAGAATACTTGTACCTATCTGGTTTGATAGTGGAATCTCTCTAGTTTGAGGGGACTGGACGTAGCTCTTAGGAAAGGGTGAACCAGTATAAAAACTTGTGTTATTTCTTCTTTCCCTTATCTCCTTTTATATTTGTGTTTATTACTAACCAAGGGGATTGAATTGATTTTGTTTAAACAAGTTTTTCATACACCTCAAATCGCACAAAGAAAACGAGTTTTTAAACCAAGAGGGAAAGCCTCAGCGTCCAATCTTTTGTGCGTCCAATATTTCACATTTCTGTGCGTCCAGTGTTTTAGCACTCTGTGCGTCCAATATTTCAGAAAACACTGTGCGTCCAATATTTGAACCAAGCTGTGCGTCCAAAGTTTTTAACAGCCAGTGTCCAACATTTGCGAAAAGTTTTAAAAGCTTAGAAACACAATTCAACCCCCCCTTCTTGTGTTTCATCTTGTTACCTACAATCAGTAGAGACACTGACGAGATGAATTATTTAAATATGAAGAGATAGAGTGTTGGGGCAAAAAATGAGCAGGTGAGAGAAAACAAAACACAATAATCTTTTGATTTTATTTTCAAATTTACATTTAATGCTGATTCAAATACAATAATATTTGATTAATCATGATTTGCAGATTTTTTTTAAATTGAAAGAGATTCACCTGGTTTCCATTTTTCATTAACATTTAGAATAAATGCTGAGTTAGTATTCTCTCAAGTTAAACGTAGTTTGGCACGTGTAAAATTTTCTTTTTGAAAACATTTTGCTTTCTACTTGATATTGATTACCTATTTGGCTTAGGTTAAATTAAATAATATATTCTATATCAAATTGACAAAGATTTGCTGGACATATTATCACCATTGGTTTCTCTATTATGTTGTTTTAATTAAATAGTAATAATTATGCTAATTTGAATTGGTCAAACAATGATTGTTGATTGATTCCTCCATTAATATTCTATCAAATCTTCCCAGTTATGTCATTTTGAATGAGATATCGCCACATGTATTTTGGTTTCTGAAATCAAACTGTAGTGTGACATGTGTCATTATTTCCATGTACAAAACAAATTCTCCATATTTTCCTTTTTCAAAATATTTTGCTTTATTATATATATAGATATAGATTAATTTTATAACTACCGGAAAGTGGAATGTCCAGTAGTTATAAAAATTAAATAACTACTGAAAATTCTAATTTTCGATTAATGTAAAACAAAAAAATTTATCATGAATTTTCATTCATCCCGTAAGCTACATATTTTTAGTCATGGGTTCGTTTTGATTTTCTCTCTCTTCACTTTGTGCTTCCTAGTTCCTTCTCCCTCAAAGAAATTTAATTGCAAAATGCCACAATTAGAAGAGTTTTTTTTGCCGTCATTTTAGACAACAGTGATCTATTTATTTCTAAGCTTTGAAGTGTTATTTCATCTTGTCGCATCCTGCAGTAACAGTGATGCTTCTCTGAACTTTGAAGTATTGTTAGCTATGAATTCAATTTTAATTTAATTAGTAATGAAAATGTTATATAGGGTGGCAAACTTTTAATTTAATTAGTAAGGAAAATTAAGCTACTAGCTTTTGTTTCAGATGATATAGACTTATATGGGCATTATATAAAGGTACAAAATTAATTTATAATTAGAGTAGTCAATATGCCACTTTAGCGTTGTCCTGTTTCATTATTAATTCCTATGGTATTTGAGTATAACTGCTAACAAATGATGTCTTTACATTAGAATATGATTTCTATATAGGCATACTTCTATAAGACTTCTAATTTTCTTCAAGTGTTACTTTATGTATCTCAAGTTTATTAATTTCCTGAGAATCTTTTTTATCTCTGGTGCCTTTTATTTTGAGTTTCTTTTTCACTGCTGACCCCTTTTTATTTCCGAACCTGAGTTTCTTTTATCTTTGTCTTCTGATTTTGAAATTGAGCTTTTAAGGTTTCGGAACAATCTCAAGAGGTACGCAAGAACAAGTAAAGGAAGTCATCCCAAGAGCTCATAAGGAATGCTCTTTGCATTTTGAAAAGCTATTTTTCCATACAGTACTTCAGGTTTGCCTTTCTATTTGAAACATGAAATTCAAATTCACTTTAATCGGAAATATGTGTGGTGCCTAATCTATTTGTTTTAGGAATTGACTTCATCTCGGTGAAGCACTATAAGTGCTATGACTTGGTGTTGGAGATTTCTAATTTTTTTTTTCCGTTTTGGAGAATCTAGTTGATCTTGTCTAATTGATGATTGCTTCCTATTGAAGTGGTGCAAGCAGTCAGGCAAGACAATTCATTAATTTTCTGACTTTCACGTTTGTACTCCCTCAATGGCATTCTAAACTTTGTCAGATCAGAACATGTTTATGAATAAGTCTTTTTGCACCATTTTGTTATTACTAGATTCACTGACCTCAATAAGTATTTAAAATTAATTCTAGTTGACATACGCTTTCTCTGCTGATCAACTTCTACACCAACTGAATTGGTTTTTTTTTTTTTTTCTGAGAAGCCACCAACTGAATAGGTTAATGGAGGAGCCTGCTTCATGTGGGAAGTTAGGCTTGGCCAAATTATTGGAAATGAGGGAAGATTGCTTGAGATAATTCCATTTTTTCGATATAGATTATATCTTTACTTGCACTCTAGATGTAACTAACTACCTTTTGACTTTTGAGTCACTATATTACATGTGCAAATTCCCCAAAAGCAATTTTCTTAGATCAACAGCAGTTTATCAGCACTGTATCGACCAAAAAATGAAAATGGAAGAAAGGGGAAGGTAAGAAGTAAAGAGAAGGAAGAGAATATGGAATATAGAATCAGTTCTGTTTACCCGAAAACCAACTAGTTAGGAAAGCAAAGTCCTCATGTCAAGGTCTGAATTAAGGATAAGGAGTCAAATTGCTTTAATATTAGTTGTTTACTATCTTTTTCTCCTTTTTTTCCCGTTGTTTTTGGTACAAGTACTGTTTGAAGCACATTCGAAAGATTTTAAGAAAATGTTTTGAATTGCATGTCAAACTAAAAAAAACACAGTATATACGTTACATTATTCTTTTTGCTATGCATTTTCTTGCCATTTTACATTCTGTTGGACTTTATTTTTGAGTGAATTTTCTGAATGTTATATATTATGTAAGCAATATATATCTCTTTTCCTATGCAGTTACATGGAGAATATTATGTAAGCAATATATATTGCAAAATATTGTCAATATCCCCTTCTCTTTGAGTACTCCATATATTTATTTGAGTTAGATTCTCACAACTCATTTTTCTTGTAATTTTCTCTTTCTCCTGTAACATTGAGGCAAGCCAAATCCAAAAATATTAAAAAGGTGCTTTGTGCATACACTTCTCCTTAACTCCTTTTGCCCTTTTCTCATCTCCTTACCTTATTTTTTCAAGAGCCAAGTTTTAAAGAAGTGAGCCAAGGGACTTGAGTTTGGCAATAGACCGTGTTCTGAGTGGCCAGCCAGTATTATCAGAGCAAAATCCCAGGTACTTTGTGCATATACTTGTCCTTAAGTCCTTTTGGTTGTTTGAGAATCTTTCAAGTTCTGGTCTCCTTAAATTTCAAGTTTTAGTTCCCATCATAATCATATTTCTCATAAACTGTTAAGAAACAAATGATGAAATTGAATCTAGCTAGTGGCAATTTATCTTTACACGTATGAAAATGAAGCATGTGGGCTCTGTCAAATGAAAGCTATGTTTTCTTATTTTCATGTATGGAAATACAATGTAAATTATTGATAAATTTAATGCTTTTAACTAAACTAATTAATTTTTTCGGTGGGTGAGAATTAGGTAAAAACCTATATAATTAGAGACTGAGGTAGTATTTTTAAATTTAAATTTAAACTTTCAATAATAAAGAGAACAATGGAATGAAAAAATGACACCAAAATAGCAATTAAATTGAGGTATTTTTTTTTGGGTACAATAAATGGGGTTTTGCCATTGTATATAGGTATAGATATCCATTTAACCATTTTTACATATTCCTTAGACTCTCCCAACCTCTGCAGCTGCTGTGCTGGAACCCTAATCCCCCCTTTTTTTTTTTTCAAATTTCAATCCCTAATCTCTCAATCCCTTTCAATCTCTGACTCTAATCCCTAATCTCTCCCTAATCTCTCGATCTCTCTCTATCCTTCCGTGAACTCTTCCAATCTCTCGCGATTTCAGTGTGATTTCACTGCGATTTCGTATTCTCGATTGTCTTGTGATTTCATTGTGGTGCCTTTGTTGAGATTTCTTCGCAACTACAGTAGAGGTGAACTCAATAGTTGAAATTTTCTGTTCATTTTTCATTTACTATCACCTTAGATCTAATGGGAATAATGTTTTTTGTGCAGTGTCTTGTTCTTTCTTCTACCATTAAAAGCTTATTGTCCATTTCAGGTTTAAGATCGTTTCAGGTATCTTCAATTTCTGTGCACTTTGTTTTTAATTTTTTCGGTTCATTTCGTTTCATTAGCATTGTAGATTCATCTTTTTAGTGTTATGTGATTGCTACATGCAAAGCTAACAGCTTATGGGGTCTAATAAATTTTCTTTCTTTTCTTTTAATTTTTTTTTATCATTTGTAAATTTCAGGAATACAGATTTTACTGTTTCCTTCAGTTTATAGCTCGAGTTCAGCTTCTGTGCCTGCAAAAGGATTCTTATTTACTGGGGGTCCTGGGAATTTAAGCTAACACCTTTGGATCTCAAATTGAATTCTATCACTTCCTATTCAGGTATATTAAGTGTGTATTACTGTAATTAGTTAATTCTGTATTTGAATAACATGATATTGGGAAATTCTTTGGATTGTTGAATTTGACTTGTGGGTGTGATGCTGAGTCTGCCAGCAGCAAATCTTACTGGTGCTTATGGGTGTGGGTATGATAATTCTAGAAGATTCATTGTTAAATGAACTTATGAAGCCATAATTTGCTTTTTGGACTTGGGGTACAAATTCTGCATAGTTATGCAGAACTAAAGCCACAATGTAGGTGCTTATTATACTCTGTTGGAGTTTAATCTTCAAGGGGAATTATAGAAGTTTCTTTGAACGTAGTAACCATTTTCACTTGGTGGGCTTAATGTGTATATGCGTTTTATTCAAGCATAGGGGTCCTCTTTGTTGTGTTTATTATTATTATTATTTTGATAGAAGTCAATGTTCTTTTTTTTTTTGGGGTGATGCTGAGAACTGTTCATCTTCTTTCTCTACTTTTTTCCCCCATTACTTTCATACTTACTGAGCAGTTAGTTATCTCCAGATGCTAGAGATCCTAGTGTTTTTGTTTTTATGGGCTGTTTTTCTTCTTTTTCTTTTGGACTGAGAATTAGATATCATAGTGTTTAACTCACCTATTGGTAGTTCTTTGTTACTACTAGGTGGATTATTTCTTATTTCTGATCCTCTGTGTGAAAAAGAAATCATCTTTTTTTTCTTCATTTCTTTTGCTCTTTCCTGCTCTGAATTTAAGCATAACCTAAGTATAGATGGATCTTCCTATAATCCTATGGTTCATGATGTTATATATGCTCGTAGTTGATGCTGAGGCATTGGTTCTGCAATTCTGGCAATATGATGTCCTACTAAATGTAAACTGAATGCAGACTTGTTACTTTTTAGTTTTGTTTAAGTGGCTTTTACATTTTTGTTTCCTTTTTCAAAGAGGTTTTTTCCCCCACTTGGTAGCACAAATTTCCATTTAAATTTAAATGTAAAGTGTTCTGTGCCCCTCTCTTCAGAATGAAAAGAAACAAAATTAACACTATTTTACAATTCTATGATACCCTTTTTGTAGCACTTGCCCATTTTGGTATACAAAACCCAAATTCCTCCTTTTTCTTGTTTTTGCTTGAAGTACTTACCATTGCACTTCCATGGGGAGCATTTCCGTTTTCAATTTTTCTACTTTTTTATTAATTAAGATAAACTTAAAGTAAGTTTTTTAAAGAGGCCCCCTCTATGACAAGACTTAATTTTTACTCACCTACACATTTTTTTTTGTTTTCTTATATGGTTTGCATTTTTATCAGAGCCTTTTACACATCAGTTTCATGATGATAGTTGCAAACTAGCATGACCCACTTGCACTGACTTTTTGTTCCGTGGTGCTCTGCACGGGCTTTTATTTTGGATACAAAGAAACAAAACAACATGCAATGACATTGTCGGGTGGCCTCACCATGGACACTTGCATGTGGCTGCATATTATGTTGTTACTGCATTTCTATTAATAAATGTAGCTGATACCAAACTTTTGGTAGTACCCCTATTATGTTGTATGCTTGATAATCTTTTTGTTGTTGAGCCTTTTGGCATATATCCTATGAACTTGAATTCCAAGTTCATTGGGTAAAGTTTTTAGTTTTTAATTTAAGTCAAGTTTGAGTGAAGCCTTAGTTTCCCGTTTGAGATTCAATACAAATGAGTGTGTGTACCTTTACAAGGTGTCGCTCATTGTATTGAATCTTGAATTGTCCAAGTGGGACAGTTTGGGAAGAAACTTATTTGGTTGATTGGTAGTTCTTAAATCTTATATCTTAAACTTGATGAAATTTCGGTTAGCCATGTTTTCTTATCTTTATATATATCACAAGAGTAAGGGATAGTACACTCAAAGCAGATGAAGTTAAGTACTCATGGGGTTCAAAACCCTTGAAATGAGCATATTTATACTCACTGTTTTGATTTAGATGCATTGGTTTTAGACCCCTCTTTTTCCCTTTTCTTTTTCAGAATATGAGCTTCGTTTCCACAGGTGTGAAAAAGTTTACACCCATGGTGGGAATGATGCTGTCCCCTCCCTTTTTCTTTTTGCATCACCATTTCTCCTACTGCTTTGAAATTTGCAGCATTGTCAGTAACTATTTGGACCACAGGCTCCTCTCCTACAAATGTCACATCATCATCCAACATCTTAAAAACCTTGTCAGTAGTTTTTGAGATGTCAGAAGTGTTCAATGAATATAGAAAAACTGTCCCCTTAGAACTAAGAAGTTACAAATTGAACATCTCTTCTTACCTGTCCACCTATCAGACATGATTGAACAACCAGTTCTCTTCCACTTCTTTTTAAACTCTTCAAGCATTAAATTAGTTTGATCCACTACATTTATCGAAAGTTTTTCTTTGATATCATGATAAGAAGGGGGTTTATAACCAATTCCATATCTCCCAATCATCTCACACATTTTTGCAGACTCATTATTTTTAATACAATTGAAAGAAATGACACTAGTATAAAAAAACTGTGCAACCTGTTGATCAACTTCCTCCTTGAAATCTTTCCTCATCATTTGATTAATTGTTGTTTGAACTCCACCAGAACCAGCACTACTGACTTTTCCCTTTCCTTTTGTAAGTGTAAGGGACACTTGAGAATGATCCATTTCCATCTCTTGAATTTCCTGCTCATCTTCATAGATGCTAGTCAATCTTCTTTTCTTCTTTGATGCCTCTTTGGCCTCTGCAACACTCTTCATCATTAAAAATTTAATGAAGCATAAGGTTCAGTACCTGTTCTAGTTCCAACAAGATGGTGTTTAAGTTTGTTAATCCCTCCACAGTTAATTTTTGAGCAGTAATTGCATTTAACCTTTTTGCCATTTCCACCCAAGGTCAGTCCAATTTCCAGGGGCATTCTTCCTGGTTTGAACTCTAGCCCTAGGAGAAGATGAGTTGGAGCCAGAACCACGCCCACTAGTACCAGACATTGAGGTCCTAGATGAATTCACAGTGCAGATGAGTTCGCAGAGCAGCTCACAGTTCGCACAGAAAAGGGAAGTTCGCATGTCGCAAGTCGCCGACGCTGGTCCGCAGTCGTCTTTGGTAGTGGTCGCAGGTCGCCTCACTGGTTCGCTGTGTATTGTGTGTGTTTCTGCTAGGGTTCAAGTGTGAATGAGAGAAAGGGAGGAAATTGGGGGAAAGCCCTTAGCACAAACTCTCCGACGTGATTGGAGAGGGTACGGGCCGCTGTTCCCTGTCCGACACCAAGGACCATGCTGTACGTACTTCGAATCACATATAGTTTATGTAGCTTCTTGTCGGGCGTTCGGGACAGCAGGATCAATTGAAGGTATCAATAAAATCATGATGGGTTCACTAGTTACACTGTCGAAATAGCGGTTTCTAGATTGTGACCCACATTTCTGTGGTTGTCGCGATCTTTGTCCGTATCCTAACAGGACCTTGGATTGTGATGGTGGGTGGCCACCTTCTGCATTTCGTTATGTAATAAAAAATCGTGGACTACAATATGAAGTTGATTACCCGTACAAAGGGGGTGTTATAGACTTTGCAGAACTAAAGCGATACGTTTTCTAACCCCATATATATATATATTCATTGTTTTATTGCATTTTTTCTTATTTTTTTATTCATATATATAGTTATGAAAAGGGGGCGGTCTGTTGTCACTATTGATGGGTATGGTGCAGTGCCTAACGATGAGGAGTCTGTGCAAATGGCCCGTCTGTGCTAAGGGCTGGCGCAAAAGAGCTCTTAGGACAGACTCCTCATCGTTAGGCGCCGCACCATACCCATCAATAGTGATGACGGACCGCCCCCTTTTTCGTAACTATATATATATATAAATAAAAAAAAGAAAAAATGTAATAAAACAATGAATATACTTTATATTGACTCATTGAGTATGAGTTTTATCACACATTTCTTATAATCTATATTACTTCCGCTTATTTTCGCCTTTCTGATTCGACCTTACCCGTTGTGGTATCAGAGCCTTCTCAGAAGGTTCTGGTAATTGAGCTATAATTACTTTATTTTGCTGCTAAGTTATAAAAACTCTGCTGCTCTTAGCGCTGGTCAGCCGTGGGTAGGAGCGTTGGTAAGCCCTGAAGCGTTGGTCAGCCGTGGTAGGTGGTCTCGTTGGGTGTTCCCGTTCTTAGCGGTGGTCTCGGTGAGTAAGCTGTAGTTTTTTGAAGAACCAAGCCCCAAGATCAAGTAAGTATGTCTCAACTTATCAGATCCCTGAGTAGTCTAGGATCCCGAAGAAGTAGGTCGTCATTAACCTCATTAGATAATATAGCCTCTACCTCTGAAATAAGATTAGATCAATATAATTATCAGAATCAAGAATTACAAATAGCAGAAATAGAAAACAGATTACAAAACTGGTCTTTACCTAAGATAAATTATAAGGATATTTATAAATCTAATACTTTTAATTTTAGATCACAAAGTATTACACATACAATAGAACTGTCTAAGTCATTAACTGAAAATCATGAAACTATAAAGTTATTATCTGAAGAATTATTAAATGGTCATATTCAAGAAAAATTTAAATATATACATTTAGGATTAATTCAAGTAGCTGTGAAACCATTACATAAGTTAGGATTAAATACACTAGTATTATTGGTATTAAGAGATACTAGAATTAAAAGATTTCATGAATCTACTCTTGCAATACTTGAATCTAATTTAAATGACGGATTGGTATACTTTATTGTTATCCTAATTTTTCTATGGATTTAGAAAATCCTTTTACAAAAGATGCTTTAGCCATTAATATTCATTGTTTAGCTAATATATTTAAACCCGGAGTAGCTAATATAAATGTTATTACTAAGATTACTTACAAAGTTTCTACTATTAATTATGATTTTAAAGCTTTAAGAGCTTCACCTAAGAATAAAACTGTTGTTATTGAAGCTAATCTTAAAAGATCTAATATAACTACCCCTAAAAGATTAATTGCCTCTGAAGTAATTAATAGGTTTCCTGAAGAATGGATTTTAAAGGATATAATAGATATACCTAAAGTTGAAAATAGAAATGTTAATGAAATTATCGAAGATGATGATGGAACTATACGAATTAAAATGAATAGAAGTCAGTCATTAAGAATTAATGAATCAATTACTCCAAGTAATTTATCATCAAGAAATTCAATAGATTCTACTATACACTTAAATTTAACAGGTGTTAATTTTAATTCAGAAATTCCTCGACCAATTTATGAAAACTCTAATAGACCTCGATCACCTCAGTATTCTCCTACAAGGTCACAAGTATTAGCATTAAATCAAGAAGAAACTTTTAAGATTGATAAACCTTGCTTAAAAGAAGAATTTGATTCAGAACATAATAAAGTTAAAAGAGATTGGTATTTTAGCACTTTTACTAAAGAACAAACGAAGGATTATTTGTATAAATTCTGTGATTTCTTAGAATATCAAGAATTAAATATTCATTTCTTTACATGGTTCGAATTATATTGTCATGAAAATAATATAAAAAACCTTTTTTTAAAAGACTTATATATTGATGTTAATGTCAGATTAAATACTAGATGGAAATTATTAGATACTAAAAAACATTCTGAAAGTATTTATCCTCCTTTAGAAGCTGTAATTATTACTACTAAAGAAGGAATTGAAGTAGTGACATCTCCTTTTAAGACTATTAAAACTCCAATTGATACTGCTAAAAAAGAAAGAAATATTATTCAAGAACAATTAAATTATTCAAATCAGATATTACATACTATGTCGCAACAATTAGATAGAATTGAATTATCTAGATTTGCTGGTAAAAAGATCGAAAATCCAAAAGATTATCCTTTAGATCCTAACAGACCTATAATTAATTATGCACCTGATAAAGAATTAAAAGATTTTAATTTGGGAAAAAATAACATATATGATGATTTAATATCTCGATTAGAAAAATTATCATTAACAAATATTACTAGTTCCTCATGAACAAAAATTAATGTATTAAAAAATGATAAAAATATACTAAATAAAATAAATTATAATAATCCAAGACCCAAGACAAGAAATTATTACCCTAGACCCTCATTTGCTGATTTACAGTTTGAAGAAAGACGAAATTTTATAGAAAATAGTTACTCTGGTGACGCTATAGTAGAATGGAATATAGATGGAGCCAGTGAACAACAAATATTAGATATTAGATATTATTCAACAAATGACTATGGCTGCTACTGTCTTTAAAGCAAAAAGTGGAAATACTGATAAGAAAACTACTGTAGCACTTACTATGGGTTTTACAGGCCAACTTAAAGGTTGGTGGGATAATACAATTACTGATCAACAAAAGAATGAAATTTATAGTGCAGTAAAAATAGAAAATGGAGTACCCTAGGAAGATATTGTTACTACTTTATTACATACAATTACTAAACATTTTGTTGGAGAACCGTTAAAATTACAACAAAGAATGGCCGATCAATTAGTAAATCTTTACTGCCCAACTATGTCTGATTATAGATGGTAACATATCTAAACTTTAAGACCAGATGGTGCATCCGATTACTGAAAAAAAAGATTTATTGGTGGATTACCAAAATTATTTGCAGAAAAAGTTAAATCAAACATTAGTCATGCATTTAATAGTATTATTTCATATAATCAATTAAGTGTGGGAGAAATCTCTAATTACATTATTGAAATCGGAATACAAATTTGTACTGATTATAAATTACAAAATAAGATTAAAAATGAATCTTTACAAAGTAGACGAGAATTAAGAGCATTCAGTGAACAATTGGAGTAGAACCTTCAAAAAGTCCTAGCAGAATTGTTAAAAAGAAAAGAAAACAAAATTTTAGTGGAAGACCCTATTATAAAAAAAGGAATTATAGAAATTATAGAAAACAGGATTATAAACCTAAGCCGCAACGCCAAAATAAGAAAAATTACCAAAAGAAAACTTTATCAGTTGTTAAATGTTTTAAATACGGAAGATTTGGACATTATGCTAAGACATGTAGAGTTAAAGAAAAAATTAATAAAATTAATAATTTATCTATTGAAGAAGATTTAAAAACAAGTCTTATTAACATATTAGGAGATATATTGATTTATTTAGATAATGAATCTGAAAGTTCCTTTGAAGAAGAATCTGATTATGAAGAAGATATTATTAATCAAATAAAAGAAACCTCTGAAGAAGAATATGAGACTGATAATTCTGAATGTTTAGGGATAAATATTTGTGATTGTAATAACTGTATTAAGAGAGTTAATGTTATAACAAAAAATCAAGCAAATACCTTTAATTGAAATATTAGAAAAAAATGCAAGATTCAGACATTAAGCAAGAATTCATAAAACAAGTTCAAGAGATTATTATTGAAGAAGAAAATAAAAAAGATACATTACAAAAAATAGAACTTAAAGATATTATGAATAGGTTTAAGAAACCAGAAGTATCTATAATTACTTTAAAAGACTTGCAGAACGAAATTAGAAATTTAAAACAAGAAATACAGCAATTAAAACAAAAAAATATAGAATTGAAATTAAAATATTTAGAAATAAAAGGAATGAAAATAATTATTGATCAACATATTAATCAAAAAGGAGAAACTCTAATTCTGAATTATATAAAATAGATAAATTAATATCTCATAAGTGTTATATTCCAATAGAATTAATAATTAAAGAAGAAAGATTTAAATTAATAGCATTAATAGATTCTGGAGCAGATTTAAACTGTATTCAAGAAGGATTAATACCAATAAAATATTATGAAAAAACTACTGAATCATTAAGCGGAGCTAATGACTCTAGGTTATCTATATCTTATAAATTATCTAAAGCAAAGATATGTAAAAATAAAATTTGTTACACAACTTCTTTCGTGTTAGTTAAAGATATACATTAAAGCATTATATTATGTACACCTTTTTTTGTCATTACTATACCCATTTTCTGTATCTACTACAACCATTACCTCAAAAGCCCTGGGAAGGGAAGTTAGTTTTGAATTTATTCAGCCCCCACATATTAAAGAATTAAATCAAGTTCAAAAACAAAATACTTCATATATTAATTTAATTAAACAAAAACAGAAACAGATAGTTTTGATAAATAAAGAAATTCATTATAAAAGAATAGATGAACAATTAAAATTTTCTAAAATACAATATAAATTAAAGAGTTACAAGATCAATTTTCTAAAGAATTATGTGCAGAACATCTAAATGCTTTTTGGAAAAGAAAAACGCATGTTATTTCATTACCTTATGAACCAGACTTTAATGAGAATAATATACCTACTAAAGCAAGACCAATACAAATGAATCAACAATTTCTTGATTACTGTAAAAAAGAAATTAAGCAATATCTAGAAAAAGGTTTAATTAGAACTAGTAAATCTCCATGGAGTTGTTCAGCTTTTTACGTTAACGCTTCTGAACTAGAAAGAGGAGCACCAAGATTAGTTATTAATTATAAACCATTAAATAAAGCTTTACAATGGATTAGGTATCCAATACCCAATAAGAAAGATTTAATTGGAAGATTATATAATTCTGCAGTATTTTCTAAATTTGATTTGAAATCAGGATATTATCAAATACAGTTAACAGAAGAAGATAAATATAAAACTGCCTTTGTAGTTCCTTTCGGACATTACGAATGGAATGTTATGCCGTTAGGATTAAAGAATGCACCAAGTGAGTTTCAAAATATTATAAATGAAATATTTAATAATTACTCTGAATTTACCTTGGTATACTTAGATGATGTATTAGTGTTCTCTAATTCTATTACTCAACATTTTGAACATTTAAATAAGTTCTTTAATATCATAAAAGAGAATGGATTGGTATTATCAGAAAGAAAAATGAAATTATTCCAAAATAAAATAAGATTTTTAGGATTTGAAGTATTTGAAGGTATTATTACTCCTATAGAGCTATTGAATTCGCTGATAAATTTTCAGACGAATTAAAAGATAAAACACAATTACAAAGATTCTTAGGATGTATTAATTATGTTGCTGATTTTATTCCAAATCTTAGACTTATCTGTGCCCCTTTGTTTAAGCGTCTTAGAAAGAATCCTCCTGAGTGGGATGAGTCTATGACTAATAATATTAAGCAACTAAAGTCTATTGTTAAGAGATTACCCTGTCTAGGTCTACCCGACCCATTAGTTTTCCTAATAGTAGAAACTTATTCATCAGAATTAGGATTTGGTGGGATTCTTAAACAGGTATTACCCCATTCTAAGAAATAACAGATTGTTAGATATTATTTTGGAGTTGGAATCCGGCACAGCAGAAGTATAGTACTATTAAAAAAGAAATTTTAGCTCTTGTTTTTTGTATTACAAAATTTCAAGATAATTTATTTTCAAAAAGATTTTTATTAAAAACAAATTGTAAAGCCGCTAAAGATGTTTTACAAAAGGATGTTAAAAATTTGGTTTCAAAGCATATTTTTGCCAGATGGCAAACATTACTTTCTTGTTTTGATTTTGATATAGAACATATTAAAGGAGAAAAGAATTTTTTACTTGATTTTCTAATCAAAGAATTCGTACAGGGAAACAGAAATGAGTGACCGAAAGAAAGACCCAAGAGATGATTACGGACCTCCTCTGGAGGATCCAAAAGTTCAAAAGATCATTACTTCAAAACAAGCATTATTACAAGGTTTTTTATCATCATCATTACAAAATCGTTACACTCCTTTATCTCCTTATCAAATTATTACACCTAGGCCTAGAGCCTCAGCTCCTTTAGCATTACCCTCTTCATCTTCCTCCTCTAGGTTAGTATAGACAGCTAATACCCCTTTACATTTTTCCCAAATCGCTAATACGTCTGTACATGCCCAGCAATTACAAGAGACCTTTACTCCATTACAAACCTAGAAACCAAAAGATAAAGAAAAAGTACCCTTTTATACTCCTCTAGTCAATACACCTCCTTGTCCATTTGTACCAAAGTCTTATCAAATGCCTTTATTTACTTTAGAACCCGATTACCTTAAAGGAAATAGCTCCTTATTACAAACAATTAGTAAATTTTATCCTCCTAGGTTTCATTATTATCCCCGAACTTTAGAACACTAGGAAATTTTATGAATTTATTCTGGTTGATACCGGATCCATTGAGGTAACTCATAACTGAGAAGACCCAACAGATCCTCAGAAAATTACCTATTCAAAATTTAAAATTGTTAAAGTTATTACTCCTCAAGCTTGGGGAATCCATCCCTCTGTTCATAAATCATTTACCAGATGATTTACCCCTCAGACTTTTAATTATGTGGATTATATGGAAGCCTGGTACAACATGCTTTACCTTGAACCTTATAATCATTCATGGTTTATTTGGTTTAAAAAGGACATCTCGTTACACTTTTCACAATGGTTTATCTGGTGGTTTATTGATATCGGTGTTAACACATCGATATTTCCGGACTTTGCTGTTACTGCCTATGAAAAGTTTATTACAGAGACTACCTTTTTACCACCTATGCAATTATTGGCTTTTTGTACAAGTTTTGGAATTACTTGGATTACTTCTTGGACTTACAGAACCCAGAAAATTTGGGAAGATTGTTAGACATCCCAAGTTATTAGAGGAATAACAACAGTTTCATTCTTAGGTGAAGCTCTTAAAGCTTTAAAATCATAATTAATAGTAGAAACATTGTAAGTAATCTTAGTAATAACATTTATATTAGTTACTCCGGGTTTAAATATATTATCTAAACAATGAATATTAATGGCTAAAACATCTTTTGTAAAAGGATTTTCTAAATCCATAGAAAAATTAGGATAACAATTAAAATATACCAGTCCGTCATTTAAATTAGATTCAAGTATTGCAAGAGTAGATTCATGAAATCTTTTAATTCTAGTATCTCTTAATACCAATAATACTTGTGTATTTAATCCTAACTTATATAATCGTTTAACAGCTACTTGAATTAATCTAAATGTATATATTTAAATTTTTCTTGAATATGACCATTTAATAATTCTTCAGATAATAACTTTATAGTTTCATGATTTTCGGTTAATGACTTAGACATTTCTGTTGTATGTTTAATACTTTGTGATCTAAAATTAAAAGTATTAGATTTATAAATATCCTTATAATTTCTCTTAGGTAAAGACCAGTTTTGTAATCTGTTTTCTATTTCTGCTATTTGTAATTCTTGATTCTGATAATTATCTTGATCTAATCTTATTTCAGAGGTAGAGACTATATTATCTAATGAGGTTAATGACGACCTACTTCTTCGGGATCCTAGACTACTCAGTGATCTGATAAGTTGAGACATAAAGCAAGAATTTATGAAACAGGTTCAAGAAATTATTATCGAAGAAGAAAGTCAGAGAGATACTTTACAAAAAATAGAATTTAAAGACATTATGAATAAATTTAAGAAGTCAGAAGTATCTACAATTACTTTAAAAGATTTACAGAATGAAATTCGAAATTTAAAACGAGAAATACAACAATTAAAACAAAAAGATATAGAATTAGAATTAAAATATTTAGAAATAAAAGGAATGAAAATTATTAATAATCAAAACGATATTCAGAAAGGAGAAAATTATAATTCTGAATTATATAAAATAGACAGATTAATATCACATAAATGGTATTGTCCAGTAGAATTAATTATTAAAAATAAAAGATTTAAATTAATTGCTTTAATAGATTCTGGAGTAGATTTAAATTGTATACAAGAAGGCTTAATTCCAGTAAAATATTACGAAAAAACTACTGAATCATTAAGTAGAGCTAATGGCTCTCGATTATCTATATCTTACAAATTATCAAAAGTAAAAATATGTAAAAATAAGATCTGTTACACAACTTATTTTGTATTAGTTAAAGATATATATGAAAGCATTATGCTCGGCACACCCTTTTTATCTTTATTATACCCATTTTCTGTATCTAATACAACTATTACCTCAAAAGCCCTGGAAGGGAAGTTAGATTTGAATTTATTCAGTCCCCACTAGGGGTGGCAAAACGGGCCGGCCTGCCAAAAAAAAGGGTTGGAGTACACCAGCTCGGCCCGCCCCGCGGGTGGGTTGGCGGGCCAACCCGCCTAACCCGCCCCAAAAAAAAAAAAAAAAGGAAAAGTGTGTAGAAGTGGCGGGTTGGCCCGCCCAAAAAACCAAAAAAATACACAAAAAAATAAAAAGAAAAACAAAAAACGGGTTGGCGGGCCAACCCGCCGGGTTAGCCTGTTTTGAACCCACATTTGGGCGGGCCAAAACGGGGCGGGCCGAAATGGGTTTGTGGGTTGAAAACCCCAACCCGACCCACCCCTTTTTTGGCGGGTTGGCCCGCCGGGCCCAACCCATATTGCCACCCCTAGTCCCCACACATTAAAGAATTAAATCAAGTGCAAGAACAAAATACTTCGTATATTAATTTAATTAAACAAAAACAGAAACAGATACTTATGATTAATAAAGAAATTCATTATAAAAGAATAGATGAATAATTAAAGTCTTCTAAAATACAAGATAAGATTAAAGGCTTACAATAACAATTTTCTAATGAATTATGTGCAGAACATCCAAATGCTTTTTGGGAGAGAAAAACGCATGTAATTTCGTTACCTTATGAGCCAGATTTTAATGAGAAAAATATACCTACTAAAGCTAGACCAATACAGATGAATCAACAATTTCTTGATTATTGTAGGAAAGAAATTAATGAATATTTAGAAAAGGGTTTAATAAGACCCAGTAAATCTCCTTGGAGTTGTTCAGCTTTTTATGTTAATGCTTCTGAATTAGAAAGAGGAGCACCAAGGTTAGTTATTAATTATAAGCCATTAAACAAAGCTTTACAATGGATCAGGTATCCCATTCCTAATAAAAAAGATTTAATTGGAAGATTATATAATTCTGCAGTATTTTCTAAGTTTGATTTAAAATCAGGATATTACCAGATACAATTAACAGAAGAAGATAAATATAAAACTGCCTTTGTAGTTCCATTTGGACATTACGAATGGAATGTTATGCCTTTAGGGTTAAAGAATGCCCCAAGTGAATTTCAAAATATTATGAATGAAATATTCAATAATTATTCTGAATTTACCTTGGTATACTTAGATGATGTATTAGTATAGTCAAATTCTATTACTCAACATTTTGAACATTTAAACAAATTCTTTAATATTATAAAAGAAAATGGATTGGTTTTATCGGAAAGAAAAATAAAATTATTCCAAAATAAAATAAGATTCTTAGGGTTTGAAAATTATGTTGCTGATTTTATTCCCAACCTTAGGCTTATCTGTGCCCCTTTGTTTAAGCGGCTTAGAAAAAATCCTCCTAAATGGGATGAGTCTATGACCGATAGTATTAAGCAGTTAAAGTCTATTGTCAAAAGATTACCTTGTCTAGGTTTATCAGACCCATTAGCCTTTCTAACAGTAGAAACTGATTCATCAGAATTAGGTTTCGGTGGGATTCTTAAACATGTATTACCCCATTCAAAGAAGGAACAGATTGTTAGATATTACTCTGGAGTCTGGAACCCAGCTCAGCAGAAGTACATTACTATTAAAAAAGAAATTTTAGCCATTGTTTTTTGTATTACTAAATTTCAAGATGATTTATTTTCAAAAAGATTTTTATTAAAAACCGATTGTAAAGCAGCTAAAGATGTTTTACAAAAAGATGTTAAAAATTTAGTTTCAAAACATATTTTTGCTAGATGGCAAGCCTTACTTTTTTGTTTTGATTTTGATATAGAACATATTAAAGGAGAAAAGAATTCTTTACCTGATTTTCTAGCCAGAGAATTTGTACAGGGAAACAGAAATGAGTGATGATAAAAAGAAAGATCCGAGAGATGATTACGGACCTCCTCTGGAGGATCCAAAAGTACAGAAAATCATTACTTCAAAGCAAGCATTACTTCAAGGTTCTACATCTTCATCATTACAGAATCGTTATACACCTCTATCTCCTTTCCAAATCATTACACCAAGGCCTAGAGCCTCAACCCCTCTAGCTTTACCCTCTCCAGCCATTACCTGTAGGTTAGTACAAGCCGCTAATACTCCTTTACATTACTCCCAAATAGCTAATACCTCTGTATCTACCCAACAATTACAAGAAACTTTTACACCATTACAAACTCAAAAACCCGATAAACAGAAAAAGAAAGTACCCTTCTATAAACCTCCTGCCAATACACCTCCTTGTCTAAGCCTTACCAGATGCCCTTATTCACTTTAGAACCTGAATACCTGAGAGGAAACAGTTCCTTATTACAAACCATTAGTAAGTTTTATCCCCCTAGGTTTCATTACTTCCCACGAACCACAGAACATACCAGAAAATTTTACGAGTTTATTCTAATTGATATTGGATCTATAGATGTTACACGTAACCGAGAGGACCCCACTGATCCTCAAAAAATTACTTACTCAAAATATAAAATTATAAAAGTCATTACTCCCCAAGCCTGGGGAATCCATCCCTCTGCCCATAAATCCTTTACCAGAAAATTTATACCACATACTTTTAATTATATAGATTACATGGAAGCTTGGACTAATATGCTTTTACTCGAACCTTATAATCATTCCTGGTTTATTTGGTTCAGAAAAGATATCCCATTACATTTTCCTCAATGGTTCTTTTGGTGGTTTATTGATATCGGTGCAGACACATCGATATTTCCTGATTTTGCCATTACTGCATATAAAAGATTTGTTGCAGAGACTACTTTTCCTCTGCCCATGCAATTACTAGCCTTCTGTGCTAGCTTGGAATTACCTGGATTACTTGCTGGACTTATGGAACTCAGAGAATTTGGGAAGACTGTCAGACCTCCCAAGTTGTTAGAGAGATAAAGATTAAATGGTGGAATAAGTTTAACCCAGATTTATTAAGTTCCACTGTATTAGATAAATGGTTCCGTGACCATCCCAATTACTTGAAGCACGTTAAACAAGATGATAATGAAGCCTTATTTTTATCTGAAAAATAAAAAATTATGGCTGAATTATCTAGTTCCAGTAATAAAGAATTTCTGAGAAACTTACAGATGGCTATGTCCGGCGACAACGCAGAAGACAAAGAGTCTGAAGCGCGGTCCAGTCAGGATTATCCCCCCATGAATGAAGATGATTGTTACGGGATCGAAGGGATTCCCGAAATCCCATAAAAAAGATTTGATTCCTTACTTTTGGCATTATTGGCAGACATTAAATACTGTTCTCATGTGATTACTTTTGACTACTTTAGTTTTATTGTAGTGTCGGCAACACTGTAGTGTCGGCAGAATCTTTACTGTTGTATTTTTAATTATTCATTACTGTTGTAAATAGTGCCTTCCTTGAATTATAAAAGGAGCACTTCATTTCAGTTGTTATCATCGAGTTTTTATAAGCTTTCTCTGGTCTGAACATCTCAGTAAAAGAACTCTCTCCTTGTAAGTTTTATTTAAATGCTTTATAAAAAGACATTTGTTGATTATGAGATTTATCATACCTTTCTTATAATTTACATTACCTCTGCTTATTTCCGCCTCTCTGATACGACTACCCTAAATAAGCGGAGGTAATATAGATTATAAGAAAGGTATGATAAATCTCATAATCAACAAAGGTTTTTTTATAAAGCATTTAAATAAAACTTACAAGGAGAGAGTTCTCTTACTTAGATGTTTCAGACCAGAGAAGACTCCTAAAAACTCGATGATAACAACTGAAATGAAGTGCTCCTTTTATAATTCAAGGAAGGCACTATTTGTAACAGTAATGAATAATTAAAAATACAACAGTGTAGATTCTGCCGACACTACAGTGTTGCCGACACTACAGTAAAACTAAAGTAGTCAAAAGTAATCACATGGGAAGTGTGTTTAATGTCTGCCAATAATGCCGAAAGTAAGGAATCAAATCTTCTTTATATATATATATATGGGAAGATAACATACCGTTTTAGTTCTTCAAAGTCCATAACATCCCCCTTTGTACAGGTAATCAACTTCATAATGAATTTTGCAATTTTTAATTACATAACGAAATGCAGAAGGCGGCCACCCACCGTCAAAATCCATGGTCCCATCAAGATGCGGACAAAGATCGCGAAAATGTGGGTGGCAATATAGAAACTGCTGTTTCCACAGTTTAACTAGTGAGCCCGTCATGATTTTATTGATACCTTCAATTGCTCCTGCTGCCCCAAAGGCCTAACAGGAAGCATAATACACTATGTGATTCAATTATATAGATCAAAAAACAAAAGAATGTAGAACAAGATTAGAAGTACGTACAACATGGTCCTTGATGATTCGGGTTTACTCCGCCTCCTCTTGTCGTCTAATGAGACTTCCTCTCTGACATGATTGGAGAGAGATCGGGGCGTTGTCCCCTATCCGACACCAAGGACCATGTTGTACGCACTTCGAATCTCGTTTTACATTCTTTTGTTTTCTTATCTGTATAATTGAATCACATATTGTTTATGTAGCTTCCTGTTGGGCCTTCGGGACAGCAGGAACAATTGAAGGTATCAATAAAATATATGGGTTCACTAGTTGAACTGTAGTTTCTATATTGCCACCCACATTTCTGTGGTTGTCGCGATCTTTGTCAGCATCCTAATTGGACCCTGGATTTTGACGGTGGGTGGTCGCCTTCTGCATTTCATTATGTAATAAAAAATCGCGGACTACATTATGAAGTTCCTTCCAATTAAATCTTTTTTATTGGGTATTGGATATCTAATCCACTGTAATGCTTTGTTTAAAGGTTTGTAATTAATAACTAATCTTGGCGCTCCTCTTTCTAATTCAGAAGCAGTAACCACGCAGAAAGCTGAACAGTTCCATGGAGATTTACTGGGTCTTATTAATCATTTTTCTAAATATTCATTAATTTCTTTTTTACAGTAATCTAAGAATTGTTGATTCATTTGTATTGGTCTGGCCTTAGTTGGAATATTTTTCTCATTAAAATCTGGTTCATAAGGTAATGAAATAACATGGGTTTTTCTTTTCCAGAAAGCATTAGGATGATCTGCACATAATTCTTTAGAATATTGTTCTTGTAAAACTTTAATTTTATTTTGTATTTTTTCAGACTTTAATTGCTCTTCTATTCTTTTATAATGAATTTATTTATTAATCATTACTATCTGTTTTTGCTTTTGTTTAATTAAATTAATATACGATGTATTTTGTTCTTGAACTTGATTTAATTCTTTTATATGTGGGGCTTGAATAAATTCAAAACTCACTTCCCTTCCCAGGTTCTTTTATGGCTAGACCCTGCTTCAGATTCTTTATCTTTTGCATTATCTCCGGACATAGCCATCTATAATTTTCTCAGAAACTCTTCTTTATTACTTGAGCTGGATAATTCTGCCATAATCTTGGATTTTTCGGACAAAAATAATGCTTCAGATTCGTCTTGTTTAACTTGTCTCAGGTAATGAGGATGTTCTCGAAACCATCGGTTAAGAGAATTATCACTAATCAGATTAGGATTAAATTTATTCCACCATTTAATTTTAAATTCTCTAAATACTTGAGAAGTTTCGCAGCCTTCCCAAACTTTCTGAGTTCGGTAATTCCAAGCAGTAATCCAAGTAAGTCCAAAACTAGCACAGAAAGCTAGTAA
The DNA here is from genome assembly GCA_030159175.1 of Glycyrrhiza uralensis. Classification (NCBI taxonomy): domain Eukaryota; kingdom Viridiplantae; phylum Streptophyta; class Magnoliopsida; order Fabales; family Fabaceae; genus Glycyrrhiza; species Glycyrrhiza uralensis. Next base: position 25,940,981 of record BRZY01000007.1, on the reverse strand, counting down.
CTGCATTGGTGGAGGAAAGGTAGTCTCTGTAATGAATCTCTCATAGGCAGTAAGGGCGAATTTAGGAAATATCGAGGTGTCTGCCCCAATATCAATAAACCACCATAAAAACCATTGGGGAAAACGTAATGGGATGTCTTTTTTAAACTAGATGAACCAAGAGTGGTTAAATGGTTCAAGATAAAGCATGTTGTACCAAGCTTCCACGTAATGGACATAATTAAAAGTTTGTGGGGTAAATTTTCTAGTAAAGGATTTATGGACAGAAGGATGGGTTCCCCAGTCTTGAGGAGTAATGACTCTTGTAATTTTGAACTTTGAATAGGTAATTTTCTGAGGATCATTGACATCCTCTCTATTATGGGTAACTTCAATGGATCCAGTATCAATTAGAATAAATTCATAAAACCTCCTAGTATGTTCTAAGGTTCTAGGGTAAAAGTGAAAATCAGCTGGGAAAAACTTTATAATGACTTGTAACATGGAACTATTTCCCCTAACATATTCTGGCTCTAGGGTGAATAAAGGTATTTGGTAATTCTTAGGTATAAAAGGACATGGAGGTGTATCAGCTGGTGGAGTATAAAAGGGCATTTTTTCTTTATTTTTTGGGGATTTTGTCTGTACTGGGGTAAAGACTTCTTCTATTTGCTGAGAAGATGCAGAGGGTTTAGCTAACTGGGTGTAATGATATGGGGTTTTTGCTAATTGTACTAAGTTAGTGGTAGAGGATGCAGAGGGTAAAGCTAAAGGGGTAGAGGCTCTAGGTCTAGGGGTAATAACTTGATAGGGAGTAATTGGAGTAAATCGATTTTGTAATGACGATGAAGCTCCTTGAAGTAATGCCTGTTTAGAAGTAATAGCTTTTTGTACTTTGGGGTCCTCCAGAGGAGGTCCGTAATCATCTCTAGGATCTGTTTTCTTGTCACTCATATCGATTTCCCTGTAAAAATTCTCTGGTTAGAAAATCAGGTAAAGAATTCTTTTCTCCTTTAATGTGTTCTATATCGAAATCAAAACAAGAAAGTAATGCTTGCCATCTAGCAAAAATATGTTTTGAAACTAGATTTTTAACATCTTTTTGTAAAACATCTTTAGCTGCTTTACAATTAGTTTTTAATAAAAACCTTTTAGAAAACAAATCATCTTGAAATTTAGTAATATAGAAAACTATTGCTAAAATCTCTTTTTTAATAGTACTGTACTTCTGCTGAGCTGGATTCCACACTCCAGAGTAATACCTAACAATCTGTTCTTGTTCCGAATGGGGTAAAACTTGTTTAAGAATCCAACCATAGCCTAATTCTGATGAATCGGTTTCAACTATTAAAAAGGCTGAAGGGTCAGGTAGACCTAGACAAGGTAACTTCTTAACGGTTGACTTTAATTGACCGACACTATTTGACATAGACTCATCCCACTTAGGAGGATTTTTCCTAAGACGTTTAAACAACGGGGCACAGATAAGTCTAAGGTTAGGGATAAAATCTGTAACATAATTAATACATCCTAAAAAAGTACCTTCAAATCCTAAAAATCTTATCATATTCTGGAATAATTTCATTTTTTTTCTGATAATACCAATCCATTATCTTTTATAATATTAAAGAATTTATTTAAATGTTCAAAGTGTTGAGTTATTGAATTAGAGAATACTAGCACATCATCAAGATATACTAGAGTGAATTCCGAGTAATTATTAAATATTTCATTCATAATATTTTGAAATTCGCTAGGAGCATTTTTTAATCCTAAAGGCATAACATTCCATTCGTAATGTCCAAATGGTACTACAAAAGCAGTTTTATACTTATCTTCTTCAGTTAACTGAATTTGGTAATATCCTGATTTTAAATCGAACTTAGAAAATATTGCCGAATTATATAACCTTCCAATTAAATCTTTTTTATTGGGTATTGGATATCTAATCCACTGTAATGCTTTGTTTAAAGGTTTGTAATTAATAACTAATCTTGGCGCTCCTCTTTCTAATTCAGAAGCATTAACTACATAGAAAGCTGAACAGCTCCATGGAGATTTACTGGGTCTTATTAATCCTTTTTCTAAATATTCATTAATTTCTTTTTTACAGTAATCTAAGAATTGTTGATTCATTTGTATTGGCCTGGCCTTAGTTGGAATATTTTTCTCATTAAAATCTGGTTCATAAGGTAATGAAATAACATGGGTTTTTCTTTTCCAGAAAACATTAGGATGATCTGTACATAATTCTTTAGAATATTGTTCTTGTAAAACTTTAATTTTACTTTGTATTTTTTCAGACTTTAATTGCTCTTCTATTCTTTTATAAAGAATTTCTTTATTAATCATTACTATCTGTTTTTGCTTTTGTTTAATTAAATTAATATACGAAGTATTTCGTATATTAATTTAAAGCAAAATAAAGAATCTGAAGCAGGGTCTAGCCAGAATTACGCTCCAATGAACGAAGATGATTGTTACGGAATTGAAAGGGTCCCAGAAATTCCATAATGATATTAAAGAATCTTTACTTTTGATTATTGGCAGACAAAGAGTGCAGCTGCCCATGCGAATACTTACTTTCGGCATTACTGGCCGACAAGAGTTACTGTACCCATGTGATTACTTTTTGGGATTATTGAAGTGTCGGCAGCACTGTAGTGTATCTTTACTGTTACATTTTTAATTATTTGTTACTATTGTAAACAGTGCTTTCCTTGAATTATAAAAGGAGCACTTCATTTCAGTTTTTAGTATCGAAAAATTATCGAGTTCTCTGAGTTTTCTCTGATTTGAACATCTAGAGATCTCTCTCTCCTTTGTAAGTTATTAAATGCTTTATAAAAAAAACCTTCATTACTTATGAAGTTTTTCATACCTTTCTTATAATATACATTACTTCCGCCTATTTCCGCCTCTCTGATACGACCGACCCAGTTTTGGTATTAGAGCCTTCTCAGAAGGTTCTGGTAATTGAGCTATAATTACTTAATTTTGCTGTTAAGTTTTAAACCTCTGCTGCTCTTAGCGTTGGTCACCCGTGGGTAGGAGCATTGGTAAGCCCTGGAAGCGTTGGTCAGCCGTGTTAGGTGGTCCCGTTGGGGTGTTCCCGTTCTTAGCGGTGGTCCCGGTGAGTAAGCTGTAGTAGTTTTAGAACTACACATCAAAATCAAGTAAGTATGTCTCAACTTATCAGATCCCTGAGTAGTCTAGGATCCAGAAGAAGTAGGTCGTCTTCCTCCTCATTAGGAAATAATATAGCCTCTACATCTGAAGTAACATTAGATCAAGATAATTACCAAAATCAGGAATTACAAATAGTAGAAATTGAAAATAAATTACAAAACTGGTCATTACCTAAGTTAGAATTGAAAGATATTTACAAATCTAATACTTTTAATTTCAAATCACAGAGTATTACTCATACTATAGAATTATCTAAGTCATTAACCGAAAGCCATGCCACTATAAAATTGTTAACTGATGAATCACTAGATAAACATATACATGAAAGATTTAAATACATACATCTAGGATTAATTCAAGTAGCTGTTAAACCATTACATAAAATAGGTTTAGATACCCCAGTATTACTAGTATTAAGAGATACTAGAATTAAAAGATTTCATGAATCTACTTTAGCAATACTTGAATCTAATTTAAATGATGGACAAGTATACTTTAATTGTTACCCTAATTTTTCGATGGATTTAGAAAACCCCTTTACTAAAGATGCTTTGGCAATTAATATTCATTGTTTGGATAGTATATTTAAAACAGGAGTAGCTAATATAAACGTTATTACTAAAATTACTTATAAAGTCTCTACTATTAATTATGATTTTAAAGCTCTAAGAGCTTCGCCTAAAAATGAAACTGTTATTATTGAAGCTAATTTTAACAGATCTAATATTACAACTCCTAAAAGATTAACTGCCTCTGAAGTAATTAATAAATTTCCTGAAGAATGGATATTATAAGATATAGTTGAATCACATAAAGTAGAACATAGAAATATTAGTGAAATTATTGAAGATGAGGATGGAACTATAAGAATTAGAATGAACAGAAGTCAATCACTAAGAATTACTGAACCTATTACTCCCAGTAATTTATCCTCTAGAAATTCCGTAGACTCTTCTATACACATTAATTTAGCAGGAGTAAATTTTAACCCTGATATACCTCAACCAATATACGAAACTACAAGATCACCTCAATACTCTCCTACTAGATCACAGGTATTAGTATTAACTAAAGAAGAACCCTTTAAAATTGATAAACCTTGGTTAAAAGAAGAATTTGATGCTGAACATAATAAAGAAAAAAGAGATTGGTACTTTAGTACTTTTACTAAAGAACAAACCAAAGATTACTTAAATAAATTTTATGAATTCTTAGAATATCAAGAATTAAATATTCATTTCTTTACCTAGTTCGAATTATTTTGTCATGAAAATAATATTAAAAATCCTTATTTAGATGAATCATATGTTGATGTTAACATAAGACTAACAACGAAATGGAAATTATTAGATAATAAAGAATTTGATAGTTTTGAAAGTCTTTATCCCCCTTTAGAAGCCATAAAAATTACTACTAAAAAAGGAATAGAAGTTATAGCCTCTCCATTTAAAGCTATTAAAAATCCACTAGAAGGAATGCAAAAAGAAAGAAGTAATATTCAAGAACAATTAAATTACTCAAATCAAATATTACATGTTATGTCTCAACAGCTAGATAGAATAGAATTACATGGTCTTAGTAAAAAACCAGAAGGACCAAAAGAATTTACTTTAGACCCTAAAAGGCCTATATTTAATTATACCCCAGATAAAGAATTAAAAGGCTTTAGCTTAAAGAAAGAAATTTCTAATGATTTAATAACTAGAATAGAAAAATTATCACTAGGAGCTAGTACCTCAGAAACAAAGATAAATGTTTTAAAAAATGAAGAAAATATTCTAAATAAAATAAATTATAATAGACCAAAACTTAAAAATTACTATCCAAGACCCTCATTTGCATATTTACAATTTGAAAAAAGAATTAATTTCATAGAAAATAGTTACTCTGGTGAAGCTATAGTCGAATGGAATATAGATGGAGCCAGTGAACAACATATATTAAATGTTATTCAACAAATGACTATGTGTGCTACCGCCTATAAGACTAGAGGTGGTAATACAGATAAGAAAACTGCTGCTGCACTAATTATGGGTTTTACAGGCCAACTTAAAGGTTGGTGGGATAATATTATAACAGAACAACAGAAGCAAGAAATTCAAAATGCTATTAAAATAGAAAACGGAGTACCACAAGAAGATGCTGTAACAACATTATTATACGCTATTACCAAACACTTTGTAGGTGAACCATTAAAATTACAACAATGAATGGCAGATCAATTAATTCACCTTTATTGTCCAACTATGTCTGATTATAGATGGTATAGAGATATGTTTTTATCTAAATTATATTTAAGACCTGATGGTGCAGCTGATTACTGGAAAGAAAGATTTATAGGTGGATTACCTAAATTATTTGCTGAAAAAGTAAAATCTAATATTAGTCAAACGTTTAATGGTATTATTCCTTATAATCATTTAACTATGGGAGAAATATCTAATTATATTCTAGAAACAGGAATACAAATTTGTACTGATTATAAATTGCAGAATAAAATTAAAAACGAAGCTTTACATAGTAAAAGACAATTAGGAACATTTTGTGAACAATTTGGAGTTGAACCATTACAAGCTCCAAGTAGAATTATTAAGAAAAGAAGAAAACAAAATTTTAGTGGAAGACCTTATTATAGGAAAAGAAATTATAGAAATTATAAAAAATCTCAACCACAACAAGAATATAAACCCAAGCCACAAAGGCAAAATAAAAAGAAGAATTATCAAAATTATCAAAAAAGAAATTTATCAGATATTAAATGTTTTAAGTGTGGTAGGTTTGGACATTATGCAAAAACTTGTATGGTTAAATAAAAAATTAATAAAATTAATAATTTATCTATTGAAGAAGAATTAAAAACAAGTCTTATAAATATATTAGAAGATATAATGATATATTTAGATAATGAATCTGAAAGTTTTTATGAAGAAGAATCTGATTATGGAGATTAAGTCATTAATCAAATTAAAGAAACATCTGAAGAATCATCTGATGATAATATTTCAGAATGTTTAGGAATAGACATATGTGATTGTAATAATTGTGTTAAAAGAATGAATGTTATTACTAAACTCAAGCTAATACTCTGATTGAAATATTAGGTAAAATGCAAGATTCTGAATTAAAAAATGAATTTATGAAACAAGTATAAGAAATTATTATTGAAGAAGAAAATCAAAAGGATACTTTACAGAAAATAGAATTTAAAGAAATTATGGATAGATTTAAGAAACCAGAAGTATCTACAATTACTCTAAAGGATTTACAAAATGAAATAAAAGCTTTAAAATTAGAAATTCAACAACTCAAACAGAAAGATGTCGAATTAGAATTAAAGTATTTAGAAATCAAAGGAATGAAAATTATTAATGAACAAAACGGAGAAAACTCTAATTCTAATTCTGAATTATATAAAATAGATAGGCTAATATCTCATATGTGGTATTGTCTTATAGAATTAATAGTCAAAGAAGAAAGATTTAAATTAATTGCTTTAATAGACTCTGGAGCAGATTTAAATTGTATCCAAGAGGGATTAATTCCCATAAAATACTATGAGAAAACTACAGAATCTTTAAGTGGAGCTAATGACTCTCGATTATCCATATCATATAAATTATCAAAAGCTAAGATATGTAAAAATAAAATTTGTTACACAACTTCATTTGTGTTAGTAAAGGATATACATGAAAATATTATCTTAGGTACACCTTTTTTATCATTATTATATCCATTTTTATTATCTAATACAGCTATTACCTCTAAAGCCCTATTATGAAGTTGATTACCCGTACAATCGCGATTTTTTATTACATAATGAAATGCAGAAGGCGGCCACCCACCGTCAAAATCTAGGGTCCAATTAGGATGCGGACAAAGATCGCGACAACCACATTAATGTGGGTCGCAATAGAGAAACTACAGTTCAACTAGTGAACCCGTCATATTTTATTGATACCTTCAATTGCTCCTGTTGTCCCGAATGCTCAACAGAAAGCTACATAAACAATATGTGATTCAATTATACAAATAAGAAAACAAAAGAATGTAAAATGAGATTCGAAGTACGTACAACATGGTCCTTGGTGTAGGATAGGGGACACCGGCCCGTACTCTCTCCAATCACATCGGAGAGGAAGTCTCTTCAGACGACGAGAGAGGAGGTGGAGTAAACCCGAATCATCATGTGAATCGACATTGATTCTGAAAGAAAAAAAATCGACATCGATTCACATGATGCTTGGGGTTTGCTCCACCTCCTCTCGTCGTTTGAAGAGACTTCCTCTCCGACGTGATTGGAGAGAGTTCGGGGCGGTGTCCCTAGTCCGACACCAAGGACCAAGCTGTAAGTACTTCGAATCTCTTTTTAAATTCTTTTGTTTTCGTTTTGTTTTTTTATCTGTATAATTGAATCACATATTGTTTATGTAGCTTGCTGTTGGGCCTTCGGACAGCAGGATCAATTGAAGGTATCAATGAAATCATGACAGGTTCACTATTTGGACTATCGAAACAGTAGTTTCTAGATTGCGACCCACATTTCCGTGGTTGTCGCGATCTTTGTCCGCATCCTGATGAGACCATGGATTTTGACAGGGGGTGGCCGTCTTCTGCATTTCGTTATGTAATAAAAAATCGCGGACTACAATATGAAGTTGATTACCCATACAAAGGGGGTGTGGACTTTGCAAAACTAAAGCGGTATGTTATCTTACCCCTATATATATATATATTCATTGTTTTATTGCATTTTTTTTCTTATTTTTAATATTCATATATGTAGTTATGAAAAGGGGACGACCCATCGTCACTATTGATGGGTATAGTGCAATGCATAACGATGAGGAGTCTGTGTTAAGGGCCCGTCTGTGCTAAGGGATGGCGCAAAAGAGCCCTTAGAACAACTCCTCATCGTTTTAGGCGCTGCACCATACCTATCAATAGTGACGACGAGTCGCCCCCTTTTTCGTAACTATATATATGAATAAAAAAATAAGAAAAATTGTAATAAAACAATATTTTATATATGGGGAAGATAACATACCGTTTTAGTCCTGCAAAGTACATAACACCCCCTTTGTACTGGTAATGAACTTCATAATGATTTCCGCGATTTTTAATTACACAATGAAATGCAGAAGGTGGCCACCCATCGTCACAATCTAGGGTCTCATCAGGTTGCGGACAAAGATCGCGACAATCCAGGGTCCTATTAGGATGCGGACAAAGATCGCGACAACCACGGAAATGTGGGTCGCAATTTAGAAACTACTGGTTCGACAGTTCAACTAGTGAACCTGTCATGATTTTATTGAAACCTTCAATTGCTCCTACTGTCCCAAAGGCCCAAAAGGAAGCTACATACACAATATGTGATTCGATTACACAGATCAAAAAACAAAAAGAAAACAAAAGAATGTAAAACGCGATTCGAAGTACGTACAACATGGTCCTTGGTGTCGGGCAGAGGACACCGCCCCGAACTCTCTCCAATCATGTCAGAGAGGGAGTCTCTTCAGACGATGAGAGAGGAGGTGGAGTAAACCCGAATCATCATGTGAATTGATGTTGATTTTTTCTTTCAGAATCAATGTCGATTCACATGATGATTTGGGTTTACTTTGCCTCCTCTCGTCGTTTGAAGAGACTTCCTCTCCGACATGATTGCAGAGAGTTCGGGGCGGTGTCCTCTGTCCGACACCAAGGACTATGATGTACGTACTTCGAATCTCATTTTACATTCTTTTGTTTTCTTTTTTTTTATTTGTATAATTGAATCTAGAGCTGCCAAAATGAGCTTTTGGGCCGGCCTGATCCCGGTCCGCATCAGGCTCGGGCTTTATTGGACAGGGCCAAAAAGGGTCGGATTGAAAATGGGCTCAAATTTGTGTGTCCGAGCCCTCTATTTTTTGGGCTTTTTTTGGGCCGGACTCGGGCTTTAGTCTATATTTTCGGGCCGGCCCGTTTCGGGCACGGGCTTTATAGAGCCCGGCTAAAAAGGCTTGGATTGAAAACAGACTCAAATTTGTGTGTCCAAGTCTTATTTTTTTGGGCCTTTTCAGCCGCCCGAGTGGGCCCGACCCATTTTGCCAGCTCTGATTGAATCACATATTGTTTATGTAGCTTCCTGTTAGGCCTTCGGGACAGTAGAAGCAATTGAAGGTATCAATATAATCATGACAGGTTCACTAGATGAATTGTTGAAACAAAAGTTTCTATATTGCCAACCACATTTCTGTGGTTGTCGTGATCTTTGTCCACATCCTAATTGGACCTTGGATTTTGACGGTAGGTGGCCGCCTTCTGCATTTCGTTATGTAATAAAAAATTGCGGACTTCATTGTGAAGTTGATTACCCGTACAAAGGGGGAGTTATGGACTTTGCAGAACTAAAGGGATATGTTATCTTCCCCCTGTGTGTGTGTATATATATATATATTCATTGTTTTATTGCATTTTTTTTATTTTTTTATTCATATATATATTTAAGAAAAAAGGGGCGGCCCGTCGTCACTATTGATGTGTATGGTGCAGTGCCTAACGATGAGGAGTCTGTGCTAAGGGTTGTCGCAAAAGAGCGCTTAGCATAGACTCCTCATCGTTAGGCACCGCACCATACCTATCAATAGTGACGACGGGCTGTCCCCTTTTTCATACCTATATATATGAATAAAAAAATAAGAAAAAAGTACAATAAAACAATGAATATATGTATATATATATATATAGGGGGAATATAATCTACCGTTTTAGTTCTACAAAGTCAATAACAGCCCCTTTGTACGAGTAATCTACTTAATAATGAAGTCCGCGATTTTTTATTACATAACAAAAAGCAGAAGGCAGCCACCCACAGTCAAAATCCAGGGTCCCATCAGGATGCCGACGAAGATCGCGATAACCACGGAAATGTGGGTCGCAATCTAGAAACTGCTGTTTCGACAGTTCAACTAGTGAACCCTTCGTGATTTTATTGATACCTTCAATTGCTCTTGCTGTCCCGAAGGCCTAATAGAAAGCTACATAAACAATGTGATTCAAGTATACAGATAAAAAACAAAAGAATGTAAAACGAGATTCGAAGTACATATAACATGGTCCTTGATGTCGTATAGGGGACACCAGCCCATACTCTCTCCAATCGTGTCGAAGAGGAAGTCTCTTCAGACGACGAGAGAGGAGGTGGAGTAAACCTGAATCATCATTTGAATTGACATTGATTCTGAAAGAAAAAAATCTACATCGATTCACATGATGCTTCAGGTTTACTCCACCTCCTCTCGTTGTTCAAGAGACTTCTTCTCCGACGTGATTGGAGAGATTTCGGGGCGGTGTCCCCTGCCTGACACCAATGACCATGTTGTACGTACTTTGAATCGCGTTTTACATTCTTTTGTTTTTTGTTTTTATTTTTTTATCTGTATAATTGAATCATATATTGTGTATGTAGCTTCCTTTTGGGCCTTCGGGACAACAGGAGCAATTGAAGGTGTCAACAAAATCATGATGGGTTCACTAGTTGAACTGTCGAAATAGCAATTTCTAGATTGCCACCCACATTTCCGTGGTTTTCACGATCTTTGTCTGCATCCTGATGGGACCCTGGATTGTGGTGGTGGGTGGCCGCCTTCTGCATTTCGTTATGTAATAAAAAATCGCATACTACAATATGAAGTTGATTACCGGTACAAAGGGGGTGTTATGAACTTTGCATAACTAAAGCAGGATGTTATCTTTCCCCTATATATATATATATATAGGACCCTATAACTATATATATATATAGAACCCTATAACCACTCTTGGTTCATATGGTTCAAGTTAGACATCTCTTTAAACTTTCCCCAATGGTTTATCTAGTGGTTTATCGATATTGGAGCCAATACATCAATATTTCCTGATTTCGCCCTTACTGCTTATGAGAAGTTTACTTAAGAAACTACCTTCCCACAGCATATGCAGTTATTAGCTTTTTGTGCCAGCTTTGGAATTACTTGGATTACTTCTTGGACTTATGGTACACAAAAAATTTGGGATGACTGTTAAGTTTCCCAAATTGTTAGAGATGTTCGTATTAAATGGTGGAATAAGTTCTGTCCAGATTTGTTAAGCCCTGCTGCTTTAGATAGATGGTTCAGAGAACATCCTAATTACTTGAAGCAAGTTAAACAGGATGATACTGAAGTATTATTTTTATCATAGAAATCTAAAATTATGGCTGAATTATCTTCCTCCTCAAATAAAGAAGAATTCCTGAAAAAATTACATATGACTATGTCTGGTGATAAAGATGATAAAGAGTCTGAAGAAGAGTCCAGTCAGAATTACACTCCTATGAATGAAGATGATTGTTACGGGATTGAAGGGATTCCCGAAATCCCATAAAGAGATTCGACTTGATATCTTTTGGCTTTACTTTTGATCCCTTTTCCTCAATGGTAGACAAAACTACTGTTTCCATGTGATTACTTTAGCTTTTACTGTAGTGTCGACAGCACTGTAGTGTCGGCATAATCTTTACTATTGTATTTTAAATTATTATTTACTATTGTATACAGTGTTTTCCTTGAATTATAAAAGGAGCACTCCTCTTCAGTTGTTAGCATCAGTTTTCTCTGGCTTTGAATCTCATAGTCAAGAATTCTTGAATCCTTGTAAGTTATTTTGTATCATTACCCTGATGTTTTATAAGAAAACTTTTATAGAATATGAGTTTTATCATACCTTCATAATTATATATATATCTTCAGCATATTTCCGTCTCATTGATTATTCGACCATACCTGTTTTGGTATCAGAGCCTTCTCAGAAGGTTCTGGTAGTTGAGTTATAAATACTTTATTTTGCTGTTAAGTTTTGAAAAACTTTGCTGCTCTTAGCGTTGGTCAGCCGTGGGTAGGAGCGTTGGTAAGCCCGGAAGCGTTGGTCAGTCGTGGATGTTTGTCCCGTAGGGTGTTCCCGTTCTTAGCGGTGGTCCCGGTGAGTAAGCTGTAGTGTTTTAGAAACCGAGCATCAAAATCAAGTAAGTATGTCTCAACTTATCAGATCCCTGAGTAGTCTAGGATCCCGAAGAAGTAGGTTGTCATCATCCTCATTAGGTAACTTAGCTTCTACATCTGAAATAAGAATAGATCAAGATAATTATCAAAATCAAGAATTGCAAATAGCAGAAATAGAAAATCGATTACAGAATTGGTCATTACCTGAAATTAAATCAAAAGAAATTTATAAGTCTAGTACTTTTAATTTTAAAAGTCAAAGTGTTACTCATACTATAAAAATTTCTAAATCAGAGAAACATGAAGTCATTAAATTGTTAGATGAAGAAACATTAAATGAACATTCAAAAGAAAAATTTAAATATATACATTTAGGATTAATTCAACTAGCTGTTAAACCTTTACATAAACTTGGACTCAATACGCCAATTTTATTGATGCTAAGGGATACGAGAATTAGTAGATTTCATGAATCTACTTTAGCAATACTTGAGTTAAATTGAAATGATGGACCAATATATTTTAATTGTTATCCAAATTTTTCTATGAACATAGAAAATCCTTTTACTAAAGATGCTTTAGCAATAAATGTAGCATGCTTAGATAATATATTTAAGCCTGGAGTTGCTAACATAGATGTTATTTATAAAATTACTTATAAAGTATCTAATGTTAATTATGATTTTAAAGCATTAAGATCTTCACCAAAAAATGAAACTGTTGTCATTGAAGCTAATCTTAAGCGATCAAATATTACTACACCTAAGAGATTAACTGCTTCTGAAATAATTAATAAATTTCCTTAAGAATGGATTTTAAAGGAAATAATGGAAAAATCTAAAGTAGAAAAAAGAAGAATCAGTGAAATCATCGAAGAAGATGATGGAACTGTAAGAATTAGAATGAATAGAAGTCAGTCATTAAAAATTTCTTAGCCAATTACTCCTAGTAATACGTCCTCCAGAAACTCTGTAGATTCTACAATTAATTTAAATTTAACTGGTGTTAATTTCAATCTAGAAATACCACAGCCTATTTATGCTGAGAATTCGCATAGAACTTGGTCACCTCAATACCCTCCTACAAGGTCACAAATTTTAGTATTAAATCAAGAAGAATCTTTTAAAATAGATAAAGTATGGCTTAAAGAAGAATTTGATTATGAGCATAATAAGATTAAAAGATATTGGTATTTCAGTACTTTTACTAAAGAACAAACAAAAGATTATTTGTATAAATTTTATGATTTTCTAGAATATCAAGAATTAAATATTTATTTCTTCACTTGGTTCGAATTATATTGTCATGAAAATAATATTGAAAATCCTTTCTTGAAAGAATTATATGTTGATGTTAATATTAGATTAAATACTAAATGAAAATTACTAGATAATAAAAAACATTCTGAAAGTATTCATCCTCCTTTAGAAGCTATTATTATTCCTACTAGGAAGGAATTGAAGTGGTTGTCTCTCCTTTTAAAACTATTAAAAATCCAATAGATAATGCTCAAAAAGAAAGAATTATTATTCAGGAACAATTAAATTATTCGAATCAGATATTACATACTATGTCACAACAATTATATAGAATTGAATTATCTGGATCTTCTGCTAGTAAAAAGATAGAAAATCCAAAAAATTATCCTCTAGATCCAAATAGACCTATATTTAATTATGCACCTGATAAAGAATTAAAGGATTTTAATCTAGGGAAAACTAATATATCTGATGATTTAATATCTCGATTAGAAAAATTATCATTAGTAAATATTACTAATGGAACTAGAACTTCTTTAGGAACTAAAATTAATGTATTAAAAAATGATAAAAATATAGTAAATAAAATAAATTATAATAATCCAAGACATAAAACAAGAAATTATTATCCCAGACCCTCGTTTGCTGATTTACAATTTGAAGAAAAACCTAATTTTATAGAAAATAGTTACTCTGATGATGCCATAGTAGAATGGAATATAGATGGAGCAAGTGAACAACAAATATTAGATATTATCCAACAAATGACAATGGCTGCTACTGCTTTTAAGGCAAAGAGTGGTGATTACTATGGGTTTTATAGGCCAACTTAAAGATTGGTGGGATAATATAATTACAGAACAACAAAAGAACGAAATCTATAGTGCAGTAAAAATAGAAAATGGAGTAACTCAAGAAGATATTGTTACTACTTTATTATATACAATTACTAAACATTTTGTTGGAGAACCCTTGAAATTACAACAAAGAATGGCCGATCAATTGGTAAATCTTTACTGCCTAACCATGTCTGATTTTAGATGGTATAGAGATATGTTTTTATCTAAACTTTACTTAAGACCAGATGGTGAGCGGATTATTGGAAAGAAAGATTTATTGGGGGATTACCTAAGTCATTTGCAGAAAAGGTTAAAACAAATACTAGTTAGGCTTTTAATGGTATTATTCCGTATAATCAATTAACTACGAGAGAAATCTCTAATTATATTATTGAAATAGGAATACAAATTTGTACTGATTATAAATTACAAAATAAAATTAAGAATGAAGCTTTACAAAATAGACGAGAATTAGGAACATTCTGTGAACAGTTTGGAGTAGAATCTTTAAAGGCTCCTAGCAGAATTGTAAAGAAGAAAAAGAAACAAAATTATAGTGGAAGACCTTATTATAGAAAAAAGAATTATAAAAATTATAGAAAGGCACAACCTCAACAGAATTATAAACCAAAACCACAAAGACGAACTAGTAAGAAATTTCAGAATAAGAATTTGTCTGAAGTTAAATGTTTTAAATGTGGAAGATTTGGTCATTATGCTAAAACATGTAGAGTTAAAGAAAAGATTAATAAAATTAATAATTTATCTATTGAAGAATATTTAAAGCAAAGCCTTATTAATATTCTAGAAGATATAATGATTTATTTTGATAATGAATCTGAAAGTTCTTTTGAAGAAGAATCCGATTACGAAGAAGAAGTTGTTAATCAGATTAAGGAAACCTCAGAGGAAGAATCTGATATTGATAATTATTCTGAATATTTAGGAATAGATATTTGTGATTGTAATAACTATATTAAGAGAATAAATGTTATTACGAGAAATCAAGCAAATACTTTAATAGAAATATTAGGGAAAATGCAAGATTCAGATATTAAACAAGAATTCATGAAACAAGTTCAAGAAATTATTATTGAAGAAGAAAGTCAAAAAGATACATTAAATAAAATAGAATTTAAAGATGTTATGAACAAATTTAAGAAACTAGAAGTATCTACAATTACTTTAAAGGACTTGCAAAACGAAATTAGAAATCTGAAGCAACTAACCTTGCTGGAGCATACACTTCTCCAAAATCCACACCTGGCCTTTGCAGAAATCCCTTGGCAACTAACCTTGCTTTAAACTTATTCACTTCACCATTTGGGTTGAGCTTGACTTTGTAAACCCACTTCACTGCAATGGGCTTTTTATTTTCTGGCAAACTGACAAGATCCCAGGTTTGGTTCTTTTCAATTGCCTCAAGTTCTTCCTCCATAGCTCTAATCCACCTCTGATCTTGCCAAGCATCATCTAAGTTTACTGGTTCAGATTCAGCTAACAAGGCAAAGTGGATTAATTCTCCTTCAGCATTCACCTCAGCATCAGTCACCAAGTCAAAGTCCTGCAGTCTTTGGGGCAATTGTCTAGTTCTCTGTGGTCTTCTTGGCTCAGTGCTCACACTGCCTGTGCCTTCAGTTGCATTCTGATCATTCAGCTCAAACATCACCCAATTAGGATCTTGCAGTTTTTCATCCCAATTCCACACCTTGGCTTCATCAAAAACAACATCTCTGCTGACTGAGATTTGTTTTGATTTGGGGTCCAGGAGTTTGTAACCTCCTGTGACATGGTAGCCCAGAAAAATCAACTGTTCAGCTTTGTCATCCAACTTCCTCCTCATTTGATCTAGGGTATGCTTGTAACAAACTGAGCCAAAGACTTTGAAGTGTGCAATAGTTGGTTTGCTGCCACTCCAAGCCTCTTCAGGAGTGATTTCACCAAGCCTTTTGCTAGGGTACCTATTCAGAATATAGGCAGCAGTAGACACAGCTTCACCCCACAAATATTTTGGCAAGCTTTTGCTTTTGAGCATGCTCCTCACCATGTTCATGATGGTCCTGTTTTTCCTTTCAACAGTACCATTATGTTGTGGGGTGTAAGGGGGAGTTATCTCATGAATAATCCCCTCATCATTACCAAAAGTATGAAATTCTTCTGAAGCATATTCTCCACCCCCATCACTCCTTATGATCTTAATACATAGACCACTTTGTTTTTCAACTAGGCTTTTAAATCTTTTGAACATGGTAAAAACCTCACTCTTTCTTTTGATCAAATAAATCCAGACCTTCCTAGTAAAGTCATCAATAAAGGTGACAAAATATTTGTTACCTCCAATGGATTCAGTCTGGATTGGCCCACAGACATCAGTAAAAATCACTTCGAGCTTCTCTTTGGACTTCATGGGAACTTGCTGGCTGAATGAGTTTCTGGATTGCTTTGATTCTGGACATTCTACACATATCTCATTTGGCTGGTGGATCTGTGGAAGGCCCCTCACCATATTCTTTCTTTGTAGTAGATTCAAGTCTCTGAAATTCAAATGACAGAACCTATAGTGCCACAACCATTCTTCCTTTGTTGTTGCAGTCAGTAAGCATTGATGTTCAAGCACTTGTATCTCTACCTTGAAGGTTCTGTTATTGGACAAGGGTGCCTTCAGTATCAGTCTTTTCTTCCCATCAAACACCTTCATCATTCTATCTTCCATGATCATTACATAACCTTTCTCCAATAGCTGGCCTAGACTGAGAAGGTTGCTTCTCATTCCAGGCACAAACAAAACATCTGAAATGCAAGACTGCTGCCCATCTCTTCTCTGGATCAACACTTTCCCCATTCCTGCTGCTGTTCGGGTGCTATCATCAGCAAATTTCACTTTGCTTTTGACAGATTCATCAAGAGTAACAAACCAGTCTCGACAGCCTGTCATGTGGGTTGAGCATCCAGTATCAAGATAGCAGAAGCCTGCAGGAACATCTTCCTCTTTGGTGGTCACCATCAGCAGCACTTGTCCTTGATCATCTTCTTCTTCTTTGGCCAGTTTTGCCTCATCACTCCTTGAGGCTCTCTTGTCACTGAACCAACATTCATATGCAAAAGGCCCATATTTTTTGCAATTATAGCACTGAATGTGGCACTTATCATACTTCTTCCTCTCCCCTTGACCCCTATTGTCTGATTTATGTGTCTGCTTTTCATGGGATCTGAAATCAGATGAATTCTTCTCTGATCCAGAATTATGCTGCAATTTGCCTTTCCCTTTCCACTTGCTTTTCCACTTCTTGTTCTTTGATCCACCAGCATCATTCCTTGCTTGAAGGGCTTGTTCTGTAACCTTGTCACTCCCCCTTTTAGCCAGCCTTTGCTCATAAGTTTCAAGAGAACCTTGCAATTCTTCTAGCTTCATTGTTGCAAGATCTCGGGTCTCCTCTAGAGTGACTGCAATCACATCATACTTTGGAGTCAAGGTCCTTAAAACCTTTTCAATGATGATTTGATCAGCCATTTGCTCACCGCACCCCTTCATCTGATTAGTGAGGATTTGAACCCGATTGAAATAGGCTCCAATCCCCTCATTGGACTCCATCTGAATCAGTTCACGCTGCCTCCGCAAAGTCTGCAGCCTCACTTTCTTCAATTTGTCAGCACCAGCATAGGATTTTTCAAGAAAATCCCATGCTTCTTTGGAGGTGGCAGCCTGTGAGATCTTTTCATAGTTACTTGTATCCACACATTGACGCAAGATAAAGAGAGCTTTGTAGTCCCTCTTCTTGATCTCCTTGGCCTTATCTTCATCAAGCTTCGCACTCAATTTCTCACAGCCAACTGTCACCACTTCTAGTACATCCTGGAAGCCAAGAATCACGCGCATTTGATTACTCCATTTGTCAAAGTTTTTGCCATCAAGAATTGGTAAGGTAGCAGGGAAACCGGAGTTTGAGGATGTGGCCATTGTGGCAGCAAGAAGTCGTGTAACCGCCCTGATCTTGTAGCTCTAGATACCAATTGTTAGAACTGTGATTCCTCACACACTCACACTCACTGATAGAATCACTCACACACACTGATAGAATCACTCACACACTGTATTCGGTTCACACAATTGAGAAGGAGAGAAAGAGAGCAAGAGAGTTACACATGAACACTTCACTTTTTTCACTTATATTATTCACTGCACTTCAACACATTTATACACACACTTCCCTGAGTCCCGCATCGACTAGACCCAGGCTCTTTATTCACACGGTTACAATTAAGCAACTAACTCTATCCACTCTAACAAACATTAACCACTATAACTAACACATTACAACAGCAACTGAATTAAGTAACTTCCTAACACATATAAGCCATCAAAAACAGAATCCGCAATGTACACAATAGGTTTCAAGGGGTTGTCATCGTCATACATAATAGTTGCTAGTTTCTCCTTCACGAGATCCACACTTGCTTTCTGCCTGGGAGTTTCAGCCTCCTTATACCCCATCACCAAATCACGAAAAGACACTTTGGGTCATTCTCCCTTGCCAGCATCATCCGGAGGATCTTTGCCCGAACCACCATCTCTTGCCCGTTTCTCACAGAGAAAACGAAAGTCTCCCTCACACTCAATTTTCTCATGTTATTGGTTTGACAAAGTGGGTTTAACTTAAAAAAAAAGAATTTATTAAAAAAATCACCTTAGAGAAAGGATGTATCTAGGATACTATTACTTCATAGTAATCCAAAATGAAAGTGATATGGGAAGTTATCAAGTTAACT
This sequence comes from Glycyrrhiza uralensis, assembly GCA_030159175.1. Classification (NCBI taxonomy): domain Eukaryota; kingdom Viridiplantae; phylum Streptophyta; class Magnoliopsida; order Fabales; family Fabaceae; genus Glycyrrhiza; species Glycyrrhiza uralensis. The sequence goes on along the minus strand of BRZY01000007.1, from coordinate 25,921,949 downwards.
ATGTTTTATATTTGTAAATAGGAAAATATTTATTTTTGGTTTTTTAATTTTAAAATATCTCAGTTTTGTCTCCATTTTCTAAAATAGTTAGGAGGGTATTTTTAGGGACTATATGTAGTGGCCTAGTTAGAGACTACATGTGACCTATTTTAACAAATGGGAAAACATGTTACCAAAAATAAACATTTTCCTATTTACAATGACTAAAAATATATATTTAACTCAAAATACAAATACTAATCAATAGCATGTTTTATTGGAATAAACTTTATTCCTAGCCTTAATAAATCTTTATTTAGAAATCACAAATTCAGATGCATACAACCAAGAACCGATCACAAAGGGTTGGATCTACATCATGCCAAATCATCAGGGATTCAAAGATACATTCATGGTTCCGTAGTAATGATTACCAAACTGTTGTGAAATATTAGGGAAATTAATCAATGATTAGAGAACCGGTGATTTTATGGTTCATCCTAAACCAAATCTCTTTATCCTTAAGATACTATCATTTGTCTTCTTGATGCGAAAAAATGAAAGATGTGTGCGATTTGGTGTATTGAGGGATCTTAACCAATAAACCCGTAATATAGTGTTCTATTTAGGATTCCCATAAAACCCTAATAGCCAATATTGATATCTACTCATCAAAGCCCATATAAATCCTTAAAAGTCTTACGGGCTTACCATAATAAGATCACTTTAAAGATATGCCTCTAAAATAGATAGTCAATATAACAGTTATTAAACTTGTTGCCCATTAATAGATTAGATCATTAGACAATAAAATATTTTTTAACAATGTCCCACTTGGGCTTTATATTTTTTGATACAATTATATTACAAAATTTCTTAGGCACATGTACAATAGTATGCTATTTATATGTAAGGCTTTCTCAAACAATCTAGTCTATCTCATATATTAACATTGGAATCATCGTGGTTTTTGCCACTTTCTTGCGTGACTAAACCCCTGTGATCATCGCAGTAATATACTCAATGACATACAACAAGGCACAGACTAGGGTGAGAAATCTCTATAGGTCGCTCACTGTAAGAGACCAAGCTAGTCATGGTCGTTAGATATAATGATTTTATATTTAAGTGATACATATTTAGAAATTTATTTTAATATAAAATATCCAATGGCTATGACCAGTCTCTCACGATGAGAAACCTATGCATAATCTTTTACCCTAGACTGCACCATAGAACAAATATGGATAAGTAACATAGAAATTACATGTAATGTAACTTGTAACATGTCTATTTTCAACTAATCCTACTATAATCTTTAGCAAGATTAAACATTATTGCAATATAAATATAAATATTGTACATATATATATATATATATATATATAGACACACACACACCATATATTTATATTATAACAGCAGTTAAATATAACAAACTATGAACATATACTTAACTGGATATATTAAATTCAAATGTTGGTAGAAGTGCTCCACTATTGTTAACATTAATTTCTTTATATTTTTAAGATGAAATTCAATAGCATTTATTGTTAAATGGTGTTTAAGCGTAAGCGACATGTCACATTAAATAATAATAAAAAACTAATCGCAAATGTTAATTAGAAAAATAGTTTCTAGAGTTTTTATCTACATATGAAATACGCCATATACAGAATTAAAATTTTAAATATGATAACATGAATGATGTGATGAGAATGTGAAAAATTAATAAACAAAAAAAATGAATGATGATAAAGAGTGGTATGAGTGTAAACTAATTTCAAATTTTCAATTTTTAAAAATCATAATAATTAGTTTAATCTCTATAAATTTGTATATTTTAATAATTATTTATAAAAATATTATCTATAAAATATTATCATATGTTATGCAAGTTCGACACTTGCAAACCTAGCCGCCACTCTTCCGTAGAGATAGAATTCTCTCTGCCTTCTCTCTAAAAGAGTTTCCTTCTTTCTTCTTCTTCTCCGACTAGAGGGGTGGTTTTGGGTCATTTTTTGGTCTAGAATCACCCCTCTACATCGTTTTTTTATCTACTTTTATCTAAATAAGTGGTAGCTCCACATAGATCTAGTTTATCTTTCGTGTTTTTTTTTCGTATTTTCGTAGTTTGCGTGCGGCGGTGCTTCCTATCTTCGTGCAGCGTTTGTTTTTCCCGTCTTGGTGCGGTGTTCGTTTGCTTCAGATTGGCTGATCTGCTTCATCCCAGTACAAATTCACAGATGATTTGGGCGGCAACGTTACAGACCCAGAGACATAGGTATTCCTGCCAGTATGATTATGTTTCTTTTGTAGGCATTTTGCCACGATTTGCTATTGTAAGCATTATGCTGTGTTTTGCTATTAACCTGAGTGTTGTGAGTTTGTTCACAGATTTACTCTTTTTGGCTTTTAACGTTGTTGAATTTGTGTTGTTTTGATGTATTTTTCCAATTTGAATGAATGAATACCTTTGTTGTCAAAAAATAAAATATTATCATATTTAATATTTAATATTGATTAAAGAAATGTTAGCATTGTTGTCAAAAAAATGAAATGCAATTTTATATTTATCAGTTTGTTTAACCGTTAATTTTACCAAATATTTCAAATTCAATCTGTTAACTTATCAGCTATTCATTGTTAAATCACAATCGGGATCAAGCATGAAGACCAGTTACTGTTAATATATATCTTTTAAAAACATAACACAAAGATATAACCAATAATAACAATAACCATTAACCAATTCTAATTGTTACCCAAAAAAAAAAACAATTCTAATGAATGGAAACTAGAATAAGCATTGCAGCCTCTGCTACAAACCAGAACAATAACATTATATAAATTCAAAACAAGCATTTCATAAATTCAAGCATCGCAATATAGTGTTAAATATATGTTTATGGGTCAACTGTAGTTGGACCATAAACCAGTATCTTTACAGGTTCAATGATCGGTCTAGCTTTTAAAATATCGATAAAAAGTATTGATGAAAAAATAAGATTGCAGCAACCGGTTTTTCTATAAATTGATAATAATGTATTTAGTTTGTTTGATTTTAAAAAATCAATTGATCTCAAAATTGGTGAAAATAATATATTATTAAAGGATTTAATTTATCTATATTGATGATTATGTAAATAGGTTTTACGCTGATATTTAATCATATTTTACTATTTTATCATAATACAAATAAGTCCTAAGAAGGAATATTATAACATGATAAACTCATATTGAACTTTAATTTAACGTCTATATAATTTTATTTATATTATCAATACATGACCTTTTTTTGCTAGCAGTAAAATACTAACACTACGCCGAGAAATATTTTCAACAGTGTTTAAATTTGATTCCAATAGTGCGTAAAAGCATTGTTTGTCGCCCTGTTATTGTTCGCACATGCAACTACCACAACGCCTCAAAAGCACCGTTGATGTCTCACATTAACCATGCCGCGTTCCCTTCACAAATAACGCGCGACATGCAAAGCACTATCCTGATTGACACTTACAAATGACGCTCGCGGATAGTAAACATTGTAGTATAGAATTGTACCTCACAACAATGCTTTAAGGAGGAAGCGTTGTCCAAACAATTTTTTTAAATTCATTTTTTATTTTTCTGATTTTTCAAGAAATATTCAAATGTTCAGATAGATATATACAATTTCAAAATTTTCACAATTAGAATACAATTATAAAATTAAATTAAATAACCACATTCAATCCAATTATCAAGCTGAAACAATCAATTCAAATTAAATTATATGATGAAGCAGCAAGTCATGCAAACACTTTGTTGTACGTCCTTAAGCTGAGCTACCAACAAATAAGAGTCATTAATTTCCTGCCAAATAAGAAAAATGTGATCAGACAACATATTCAAACAATTTAAGAGTTATTGAGTTATTCAATTCAGACAACATAAATTCAACATACTCCAAATCAAGTACTCTTTATTTTTCTCTTCTTTGTCAGATTTAAACTTTTATGTGTCATATTGATACAGAATGATAAATTGATCCAAATGCCCTCCTTATGATCGTCCATGAAATAAACTCTATTATCTTTTGTTAATTTCCCCCTTCTATCCCCTTGTAAAGATCATCCTCGATATCTTGGTAGTCTTAATTATTGTCATTATCAGTTATTTTGTTTGTCAGAAGCACCATAGACTACTTTGTATTAGTAGGATCATTGACATAGAACACTTGTTTAGCCTATGGTAGAGCTGTCAAAATGAGCTGTGGCTCGCGAGCCAGCTCAGCTCGGCTCGGCTCATGGGCTAAAAGGGTTACTAAATAGCTGACTTGTTTAACTCTTGGCCTTTTTGGCTCGGCTCATTTAACTCGCGAGCTGAAGAGGGTCAGCTCGTCACGAGCCGAGCTGGCTCGCGAGCCACACTAAAAAATAAAAATTAATCATTTTAAATATTTTTTAGTTTTTTTTTATTTTTTAATATTTTTTAATCATTTTAATCATTTTTAAATATTTTTTAATCATTTTTAATATTTTTTTATTGATTCAGCCCGCGAGCCAGCTCGAGTAACCCGCGAGCTCGGGGAGAGTCGACCCGAGCTGGCCATTTTTTGGCCCTTGAAAAATCCTAGCCAGCTTGGCTCGGCTCGTTTATCTGCCAGCTCGGGTCGAGCCAGCTTGTGTGGGCCGAGCTGACTCGTTTTGACAGCTCTGGCCTATGGCTATGATGCCAATATAAAGGGTTCGTCACTGTATCCCACCTTGTTAAGGTCCACCTGCATGAAGCCTGAGTTATCCACTCTTACGCCATATTGTTATCAACCCACTTGCAACCAAATACGGGCACCCAAAAATCTATTTAACCCAACTCATGCGTTCAATTACTCCAAAATATGAATATGTTTCCTTATTGGAGGTTTCTATCCTTTTTACTTGAGATATGCATGACTTCAACTATCAATGTAGTCCCACTATTTTTATTTTTAATTTAAATATAAGTATGAACTATTTTTTTTTAATTTAACCAAAAGTATGTTTTAACTAAATAAAAAACTAAAGTTAAGTTACAATCACTCATATACATATAAACTTTTATTATTAATCTCTTATCTTACAAAAAATATAGAATATTTTATGTTAATTTAAAATGTAATTTAATTAAAAAGCTTATCATTTTATATTGATTTATTACTTAATATAATTTAAAATATTTAAAAATATATGTTTAATTATCATTAATTTGATTATAGTTTTACTATAACTGAACTAATGAATCATAAACAAGTTTCCTTACCGATTTCAATCATGATTCTGATTTTTGAAACATTGGTTTTGGAGACTAAAGTGGGTGACTGGTGATGGGGGTAAAAGAGGTGAAAGAAAGAGACAGCGATGGGGTCATGGGGATTGTTGGTGCAATAAGAATCACTTACTTTGCAACGAAGAAAACCTTGTGAACCGGAAATGACAGCTGATCCACCATTATCATTATCATATCATAACGATAAGGTAGGGACAAACTTCTCCCAGCCAAATTACTGAGTATCCTATGCAGTATATGCAATTGTACGAGGTTTCAGCTAGCTGATCATAGTTAGCTGAAACAATTGTTAGCTTGTCATTGTTCATAGTAGCGCACAACTACTGTAATTAATACACCAGAAAAGAACATTTCAATCATTTATATGTACAAAATCAATATACTATCTCTATCCTTTTTTTTTTGACGAAACTACCTCTATCTACATTTACTAATTAAATAAGCAATTAAATGATATTTAAAATATTAGTTATTAAATATAAGCTTATATTTATAATTAAATTATTAATTATTGAAACCACTTTTATATATATATATATAACTTACTTGAATATTGATGATAGTTTAATTATTAATTAAAGATTATACGATTAAATAATAAATGTTCAGCTGCTTGCAGATGCTGATCTAGGAACAGTTTTTGTTTGTTTGTAGTTTGTTTCTTGTTTTATTATTTTCGTTCCGTTACCAAAAAATATCATTAAATAATAAATGAAATATAAAATATCTTACATAATATATAAATTAAAATAATTATTACTAAAATTACTTGATATGATATATTGAATAATATATATGTATATATATATATAAAGATAATTAATACATTGGTTTCTTATAAATAAAATTCAATATAATAATATAAATATATCTATAATTTTAAATTTTTTTTAAATGTAAAAAATAAAATTGTACTATTATTATTACTATTATTAATGAAATTATAAAAATAAATACATAAATAAAAAATTATATTTTTATTTTTCAGCAGATAACTTTTTATTATATATCTGTAAAATTTATTATTGTAAACTAATATTGTAATTTTTTAAAATATGAACCATAATATATAAATTATTATTAATTAGTAATATCTGTAAGAATATATTTATTTAATAAAATAAATATATTAATAAAAACAAATCGCACAATAGCAATATATGAGAGACCAAAAGTATAATTAAGCATAACAAATTTTATAGATATATAACAAAAAATTATATATTCAATAATTAATTTATATTTAAAATAAAAGTTTTCTATTATATATATATATTAATTGTTATTTATATATTTCACATACTATTCCATTACTATATTAATAAATGTTATATTAATAAACTTATATATTAATAAGATATAAATATATATATATATATATATATCAATAAAATGGATATATATGAATAAGTATATATTAGTAAATTTATTTATATGAATAATTAACTTTGTAATATATATGATTGTTTAGGCAAATAGGTTAAAAATATTAGTTGGTCTAGTAGCACAAATTTGACTGACATGCCTGCTAGTGACTAATTGTGCCAACTCAGATGTTACTTGTCAACATCTTTCTACCAACATGTCATTTCAGCGAAAAATGACATGTCACATGTAACATATCTGTCACGTCAGCTATTAAGTGCTAACTCAAATGTGTCACATATCTCGATCTATGCCACGTCGACATTTTTCGTTATTAAATGGATGAAAATTTTATTGAGGGACATAATTGTAACATAATGAAAAATGAGAGACTTGATTTGCACAATTAAAAATGAGATACTCAAATCGCATAATAACAATACACGAGGGACTAAAATTTCAATTAAGCCTAAAAAGAAAATAAGACTTGAAACAACATACATACCATTTATTATGGTACAAATCAAAATTTACGAAATGAGATAAAGGGTTTTATGGAGAAGGCAAAAATAAGGTCACTTATTACCATTAGATAATTATAAATCTAAAAGTAATTTTAATCTAGATTATTCAAACAATACAATGCTGCCTAATTGAATTTTCAAATAAATGTTTTCAACACATTGGAAATCCACTTATAACAAAATCAAAATCATACAAAGTTGAATTAGCAAAAATCTAATAGGGTTAAATATATTTTTAGTCTCTATAATTATCTCCAATTTTTCTTTGAGTCCTTAAAAAAAATTTGTCTCTTTTTGTCCCCCATTTTTTAAAATGTATTTTTATATTCCATGTGGCCTTTTTTTAAATTTAAAAAATATTTTTAAAAATTTATTTTTACCCCTCCTAATTTTCAACTTCTAATTTTTACTAAACCCTGCTTCTCCATTTCGAACCAGACATTTTTTGGCCCAACTCAACCTAAAACACATCTAGTCAAGCTGAGTCCGAATTATTTACATAGAAAAATAGCTTAAAGTACTAAAAAAATGCATAAAATGTGGGTCCCGCTCGACCGACAAACCCATCGGTCGGGTCAAAATAGTTTGATCTTTCGAGCGTATAATTAACGAGTCTGGTATAGCCTAAAATACAGGCCCATTGGGCTAGGTCGTCGAGTCAGGCCAAATTTGACATCTCTACGAATGGAAAAAGAGGATTGGGTGAGAATCGAGAATTGAAAATTAGGATTAGTCAAAATAAATTTAAAAAAATATTTTTTGAATTTAAAAAATGGCCACAGAGTCTACAAATAATACAATTCTAGAAACGATGGACTAAAAAGAGACAAAAAAAATTGAGACACTAAAAGAAAACTTTGAGATATTTGCAGAGACTAAAAACATATTTAACCCAATATTCTAATATAATGTAATTCTTTTGAAACTAAATACTAAATCCGTCCCTTTTTTTTTAGCCAAAAAAGTTGTCCCATTTTAATTGTCATTTTACAATATCATTGAAGCATTTAATATTTTTTCCTATTATACTCTTAAAGCATTTATGGGTTATGTGAGAGAGAGAGTAATTGATTGTCAATTACTATGAAAAAAAAGGAGTAACAAAGGGTAATAGAGAACAGAAGTTAGTTAAGTGGTTAGTTTAGGTCCTGTTTGGATGCAAAAGCTCTAGCTTTTGACTTATGGAGAAGTTAGTCCTATTTTGTTTCTTATTTTTCTCATATATGCAAAAGAAGAAATATTGTTAAATAGTCATTAATAAATAAATAGGTGCTTTTGGAGAAGTTAAAAAAGATTATTTTTGAAAAATGTGAAGAGCAAAAATTAATTTTAACTTCTATGAGACGTTGTTAGTTTAAAAACACATGCTAGGAGTACTTATGGAGAAGCTTATCCAAACTGGGTCTTAGTAGTTGTTGACAAATTAAGCTTTTCTCTCTTTCTCTTTATCATTTCTTACTTTCTCATTAAAGGACGTACATATTAGGAAAGACAAAAATAATTTTTATGAATTCTGAGCTACTAATTATAATTCTCAATTCTTATACCACAACCTTAAACAAAATATGAGACTGAGCGAGTATAGTTAAATTTAAGTTTGAGATTCATATGCATACTCAAAGTGAAAAGAGTGAGCTTTTTTAATTCAGCTGGCACTTGTTGGATGACTTCCTATCACTTAATTCGCCAAAACAAAAATTAGTGAATTGAATGATCTTCAAATATGCAAGATACACGGTGATTTCAAGTTAATGACATCTCATTAATATGCAAGCTATTATTAGTTTTAAGAGAAAGACGATCTAGCAATACATTCTTGCACACATTTTTTCAACTCATTTTTTATGGATGGTCGAAATTTCTCTAGGTTTCACTAATAGGGCGAGATCTACACAATACCCATATGAATTGCATCAAATCATAAAGAAAATGTCAGAAAAAGTGTCTCACATAATGTGTTACTATCACTTTTAAAAGAAAGCCAGCAAGCCAGCAACACACTTTTTCCATCACACACTTCATCGAGAAAATGCAAGTAGGTCATGGTCAAAATTCTTCATTTCATCCAAGCAAGTCTACAATTACACACAAAACCGAAAGGAAAAAAAAAAATTCAATCTAGAGGCGGCAGAATGGTTGTTCTGCAGCATGGACAATGGGAATTATTCTCTAACCATGGTTTCAAGCATCTGTAATGGAACCTGTGGGCACAAGGGAGAGGGATCAGTGCCTCTCCAATCCTGAATGATTCCAAGCACACGGCACAGTCCTCTTGTTCTAAGGCCTTCCAGCTCATTTTGCTCCAACTGAACCTCCTTGAACTTGAACCACTTTTCTTTGACCCATACACCTCCGTTTGCAACTCTGCTAACCCTGTTCCTCTTCCCTCCGCACACTTAATGCTGTTTTGATTTTGCCCGCTAATTGATTATAAGATTTCAAAAATAAAAATAGAGAAAGTCAGAAAACATGATCATTAATTACTGATCTGGGATTCATTCTCTTTCTAGGTTCATTCAGATAATCAGATCTGAGAGTTTAAGGCATCACCAATCATAATGAAGAGAGAAAAAAAAAGAGAAACTTTTTTTGGTCTTAATTGATTTTTTTTGGCTACTGGTCTTAATTGATTTTGTTAAATAATACCTTTTGTTTTCTGATACCCTGTGTGCTCTGAACTTGTCATCCAATCTCTGTTTGGCTTCTCTGGCTGCTCCTACCATATTCTCATCTGGGTGTGTCTGGTATAACATGTTCCTTTGCTGTTTCAATTCAAATCCATAGAAAAATAAAATAAATTAATACATACCCATTAACAGTAATGATGAATAACTTACAAGTACAAGCATAGAATAGAAACAGAAAGGGAAATCAGTGGTTAAAAGTTGAAGAAAGAGATGTGTAGTACAGAGTACAGACCAATAAAGAGGACGATGATGAAGAAAGACGAGATTCATGGTTACTTGCATACAAACAGAAAGAAGAGCGCCTTGTGGAGTTGTTATGGGTAGACAAGGATGGTGAATCAACACATCCTCCACTCTTGTGGAGTCGTCTCCTTCGAGCACATTCAACTCCAGGAAGCATTCCTGCCATTTGGTCTTTTTTTGAGGCTACTATGGATTTGTGTTTCTATATATTATTATTATGGTTTGTCCTGTCTCAGCTAGTGCTTTGCTGACAGATGAATGAAAAAGAAAATAGGAAATGCTCCAATTCAGAGAGAAAGGAATCTGCAGCCAAGTGGAAATGATATGATTGCTGAGGTATATTTAATAATTAGAAAAGTAGATTGTGATGATTCTGTTGATATCAAAACAGAGGAATTCGTACACGAGTTGTTTGCTTTTGCTTTAGAAAAATGAATTTTTTTTTTACCATTTTATGCTAGTCTATACCTAGTGAGATATTGGAATAGAAAAAAAAAAATGATAAATGATAGACAAGTGATATAGAAGAAGAGAGACGGAAAGAAGAAGAGATGCACGATAGATCGTGAAAATAGGTAGGTGTTTTCAAATCATTATTGTTTATTTACTTTATAGGAGAGGTGGTGGACAAAGTTGGACCATGCGTTTGACAGATTTTTCCTGCCTCATTTTTCAATCGATAATTATATTTTTCCCTTTTATACTTATATTATTTTTATTTTGTTTCAGTCACATTTTTTGTCATATAGATTTACTTATTATATTATTATATATCTCATTTTTTTCCTTTTATTTTTTTAACCGGGTGCATTTGATGCATACTGAGATACAATACAGGTAATAACACAGAACAAGTGTCTGCGTTACAACATGACTCTTTGTTATGTACATTGCTTAATTGAATAATGGACATCACAAACAAAATAATATATAATAATATTCATATAATGCTTGTATTATATGAATATTAAATGTATTTATGAATAATATATATTTATTTAATCAATATGCATATATATATTAATAATAAAATATTTATTAAAGATATTTATTACCTATATATATAATATTTGTTTATCGATAATATATATTTATCATTTATATTTATTTATTTATTATAATTTATGTTTATTTATTAATATATATCTATTATTAAATATAATTTATTAATAATATATATTTATTATAATAATTATAATAATAAAATATTTATTATATAGATAAAGATAACATAGTTATTAAATTGGATATTTTTGTCTTTTCGTAGTTTGTCATTGAGACAAAAAATTGTCTTATGGTTTGTTGAGGGACAAGAATTAGAGGGTTTTGTGTTGTTCATTGTCTCTTATTTTGTCAAGTACCTTACTTTTTTGTAAAAGAAATGCGCCCTTTATCTTGCCAATTACTAGAGATGACAATGGATAAGACTCTACCCTTGCATTGTGAAAATATATTTATACCCATGTGAGTAGCAATTTTAATATTTATATACTTACCCACAGGCTATCTTAGTACCGTACTCGTATCCACACATTAATTAATTAATTAATTATGAAAAATTAAGAAATATTGATTAAAAGTATAATTATAACACTCAATTTAAAGCTATTCAAAGATCTTACAAACCTATTATTCAAAAAAAAAAAGATCTTACAAACCTAAGCATAAAACGATGCAAACAAAATCATTTAAACTAAATTAAATATAATATCATATTATATTTGAGCATTGATTTAATATTAATAAAACAAGACAAAACAAAATTATTTAACCAAATTATAACATAATAAGGTTATTAAATACAGTGTATGGTATTATATATGTTTGGACATTGAGTTAATATTAATAATTATTAATCTATAATTACGTTTTGATTAATTTTATTTTTTAATTAAATATTATAATTAAAATTATATTAATAAAAAATATGTAGGGGTGTAGAGCCTGTTGGAAATTATTATACGAATACCCGCTCTCAATCTAATTAAATTTTTCAGGTAACTAATAATTTTTGTGATGGAAGCTGTTCAGAGGAATCTAGAAAAGCTGCAACTGGTGGCCTGCTTCAAACTGGAGGAAAGGGAATGGATTTAGGGATTTTCAGGGCACGGTTTAATTTCAGATTGTATCCATATACGGAACTATTGGCGATGCTGAGGGGACTCCGATTGGCTTGGAACCATGGAGTGAGGATAGACGTGCAGATTGCTTCTACTATTCACATAGCCTCATACCAATCTAGTTGGGTCTATTTGAGTATTTTGTTGGTCTATTTTAGCCTATACATATGCTTGATTGTCTTAAAAAAGATAAGGGATTATTTTGTTATAAAAAAAAGATAAGGGATCAAATTAAAAAAGAATTAAGTTAATGGACCAAATATATAATTTTACCTTTATAAACAAGCAATTAACTCACTAAGGCATTAAAATTGAGCTACTAATAAAAACCGGGACGGATCCAGAAATCTATCACGGGAGGGGCCCAAAGTTTTTTAACAATAAATATTAATTACATTAAATTATAATAGTTATTTATTGTGTTTCTTTTTTCCTTACATTTATCAAAGTAAGCAATTTGATCATATTATCACAAAATCTATTATTAAACTCCTATAATTAAGTGTCAAATGTAACAATGAACAAATTAATATGATAATAATTTTCTATTATAATACATAATATAATAATATTAATTTTTTAAGAGAAATTATAATAGTAATATTAATATAGTATATATATGTGTGTGAATTCTTGAAAAAGAGGGGGGGGGGGGGGCCTTGGCCCTTGCTTGCCGCCCTCTAGATCCGTCCCTGAATAAAGGATTTGAATAGTTTTTTTGAGGTCATGTTCATTACCATCATTATTGTAATATTTAGACCGAAAAATCAAAAAATCAAATACCATGGTTGAAGTTTAATATAGTGATATTTACCCACACAAAAAAAGTTTATAAGACTTAATTGCACTTTTGATCCTTCAAGAATCATGATTGTGCAATTTTGGTCTCTCACGTATCATAATTGTACAATTTTGATCCTATAGGTTTCAATTGTGCAATTTTAGTCTACAACATTTTATAAATATTGTACGATTTTGGTTCCCTGGTTATCTCATCTCAATTCTTACAATTCGCTCTCTTGTTACTATGTCATTTTTAGCACAAAATCCTACACGACACATATGAGACTGATTTGACACTGAGTCGAGTCACTTATGAGTCATATAAGTTCTTGGTGTTAAAAATGATAGTGACAAATGGATCTAATTGTAACAACTGGGATATATGAGGACTAAATTCGAACAATCATGAAACCTAGGAGATCAAAATTGCAAAATTGGAACCTAGGGATCAAAATTGCACAATCATAATACCTAATAGACTAAAATTGCACAATCGTAATACTTAATGAACCAAAAGTGATCCGGTATGTCACATAATACAATGGCGGAGGGAAGGGGGGATATGGATATGTCAAGGTTTCATTCTTTGTGTATTTTATTATTATATGTGGCGTAGTATATTTTTAATTTGGTATTTGTAATTATTGGTCCCTCAATAAAAAATTTTGGCTCTAAGTTTTTTATTATTGACCTCCTAAATACAATATGACAAAAAAAATTCTTTTAAGAAGTATGGTACACTAGGGGAGAGACAAAAAAATTTCTACCGTAACAACTTCCATATATGAATCAAGGTGCCACTTAATTTGGGAAAGTGAAAAAATATCCCATGAATGGGAACGTCGACATCACAGTTGATAGGCTGTTCCATCAATTTTGTGGGTTATTTGATTTTCACCCCAACTAAGTTGAATAATTCAATCTTCACCTCAATAAATTGGCTCTGTCTACGGTGCACAAGCATGGTAGGTCGTGCACCGTGCACGAGTAACTATAGCAGAGGTCCACCGTGCACCTTCGCGATAGACACTGTTTTGGACCTGTTTTCAAAGTTTCTAAAATTTAATAAAGAGGTCCCTGGACTGTTATAGAATATCACAATTTATTCTATAGTGTAAGTGTTAAAAATAAAAGGGGTAATGGAACCCTATGTCACTGTGAAGGGTCCGTTTACAACACATCCTCTTCCTTCAAACTTCAATCTTCTGGAAACCAAAACTATCGAGGACTCTACTTGCAAATATTTGTAAATATCACAAATATCACTCAGACTGGTTACTGATAACTGATCTCAACCATTGAATAAAATATTAGTAATATTGAATATATCAATGGTAAAAAATGGTTGTCCCATTTATGGGACGTTTTTTCACTTTTCCAAATTATGTGGCACCATCAATCAAATATGTATGTAAAAACCTCTATTATTATTTATTATACATTGTAAATGTTAATATGAATAAATGTAAAAAATATCTTTCTTTTTTAATTTTTTCAGAAAATGTGGGAATTCATTTGATTGTAAGCTGTGGTGCATGCTTCGGTTGTGATTCAACTAATTGTTTGTGTTAACCTCTAATAAATAATTATTTTACATGTTCTATTAATAATTTTGTAATAAAAATATATACGATCTTTTAAATTTTAATGATATTTTCAAAGCATTTGAATCAAATATTTGACTCTATGAACAAATTTACAAGTCGGCCGTGTGTGACCAAGAAAGCATGAATGACGTGTAAAGAAATTAGTTTCAAATTAAGGAGGTGAAGTTTCTGAGCAGGTCCCCCGGAAATTACCTAGAACTTTCAAATTCAATTCAATTACTATATGGGTCCACGACGTTTACCAATCGATCGTGACTGTAGAATGAACAAAATGATAAACAGTCTTGCAGATGCAGTCATCAGCCAGGACACAAAGTCGCTCTCGCGTGATTCCCCTACCACGGTGGATACCAATTCTCCTTGCTTGCAATGCTTTTATCGTGTTCTTATTCACAATTTTTTTACAAAAAAATATACATATACATGTTTGGATAAACAACTTATTTAAGCACTTAACATTTATCATATAAGCACTTATGTATAAGCTATTTTTATAATTAAAAAGAGAATGTGGTGAAACATATAAGTCGTAAGCTATTTTGATAAGTTATCATGGAGAACTTATGAAAATAAGTCTAAAATAGCTTATGAACCAGTCATAATGTGTTTTTATAAGCTTTGTCAAACACGCTGACAAGTGGTTATGTTAATAGATAAGCCCAATAAACTCTACATTAGCCAATCCAAGAAGTGCAGTATGTTACTCCCTTTGGTTCATTTTATAAGAAACATATGATAAAATTATTAAGACCAAGGAAGTGCATTTGAATGGATAAATTGTAATTAATGATACTATAATTTTAATTTATTTTCCAAAAATACCCTTTGCATTAAATGGTTTGGTATCTTTTCATATTCTTTTTGTGGGAAATGTGTGAGCTCATTGCTCATAATAAATAAGGGTAAAGTTGGTAAAGACCGGAGGGAGTACTTTCAATGTTTATGTTTCTTGGAAATGTAGAGCATGGTCTAATAAATAGTGGTTATGATTAAGGTGAAGCATTTAATTAGTAGGTAAATTTATAGGGTTCTCATCCACCACTAAGGCTCTGTTCGGCAAAAATAGCTGATAAGCTAGCTGTTGATGAGGTAGCTGATAGTTAATAAGCTAGCTTATAGTTGATAGCCAGTTATAGCTGAAAAGCTAGCTGATTGAATTTAAAGTGTTCGATAACTGACATAAACGGATATGCGATATGGATTATATATAAATATATAATTTTAAAATAGTTATTACTTTATTATTTTAAATTATTTCAAATTATTTATCATGTTAAAAATTAATTTTTTAGATTTTTTTATCAATTATTTCTATGAAATGAAATAATAAAATAAATAACATGTTTATATGTTTCTTAATATACTTTTATTTTATAAATAAAAAGTATATTATGAGTGGTGATATAGAAAATTTATGTCTCCTATGATATAGAAAACTTAAATAGGCAAAATAAACAAATAAAGTAAAATAGTAAAAATAGAATAATATTTAAAATAAAAACTTAAGATCTTTTATTAATTTAAAATGACTTAAATAAGTTTTCGGTCATTTCAAATTTTGGACTTTTGATTTTAGTCCTTACAAAAAAAAGTCAAACTTTTTTAGTCCAATAATTTTTTTTTTGAATTTGGTCCTTTAAGTCATTTTGGGGTGATGTGGCACCTACATGGCATCCCACTTATGACGTGTCGTATACTTGTCCCACATCAGCCTGCCACTTAATTTTAAGTTTGGAGGGACTTGCCACGTGACACTCTCTCTTAGCACCCCCACCCCACCACCACCACCACCCACTCTCTCTCTCTCTCTCTCTCTCTCTCTTATAGCACCGCCGCTGCCACCACCACCACCACTATCCTTCTCCCCCTTCCCCAAACAAAACCCAACCAGATTTCATTTAACTACGATGAGAACACCGAGAGCACCAATTTTCAAAATCTCCAAATGCAAGATTTTCGAGACAAAAAAAATGAATCTGGGCCATTTCCATTTCCCACACAAAAAATTGGATCCCAATCGGTGTTTGTGTTTGGCTGGCATGGCAACCCAAGGGCGAAGAGGTGGGGTTTCACTCCCTGACGCGCCAAGCCACTCAACGGACGACACCTCCTCCGTTATCACCAGGATCGCTTGGAGGCCGCTTGGATCGCCGGCACCACCTTCCCCGTACTCATCGTCCCCCTCATCATCGAGATGGACCGCGAACAAAAGGTCAACGACCTCGAGCTCCAGCAGGCCAGCATCCTCGACACTCCCCCCAAATGAAATTTGCTTGATTCTTCTGCTCTGCTTCTAGGGTTTCCCATTGTTTGCTCTGCTTGATTCTTCTGAAATTTAATCTCGTGATCCCTGTACCTTCTTAGGAACTTTACTTTTACAACGATAAATTTTGTGTACGGTGGGGTGAGGGGAAGAGGGGGTTGGGGGTGGAGGGGGGGAGAAGGGGTGGATGTGGGGTACGGTGGGGTGTGGGAAGAGGGGGTTGGGGTTGGTGGTGGTGGAGGGGGGGGGGGGAGAAGGATGGTGGTGAGGGAGAAGGATGGGTGGTGGTGGTGGTGGTGGTTGTGGCTGTGCTGAGAGAGAGAGAGAGAGAGTGAGTGGGTGGTGGTGGTGGTGGTGGTGGGTGGGGGTGCTGAGAGAGAGTGCCACGTGGCAAGTCCCTCCAAACTTAAAATTACGTGGCAGGCTGATGTGGGACAAGTATACGACACGTCAGATAAGTGGGATGCCATGTAGGTGCCTCATCACCCCAAAATGACTTAAAGGACCAAATTCAACAAAAAAATATTTATTGGACTAAAAAAGTTTGACTTTTTTTTGCAGGGACTAAAATCAAAAGTCTGATATTTGGAAGGACTGAAAACTTATTTAAGCCATTTAAAATCCTTTAATTTAAAGAGAGGGTAATGGACGAATTATAAGATTAAAGTAATGAGGGTAGAAATGAAAGAAAAAACAATAAGCTATAAGCTATAAGCTTCATGAGGAAGCTTCTCAAAAAAGCTATAAGCTAATCCAATAAGCTCATTTATTGAACACTTCTATTGTGGTCAAATAAACTATAAGCTAGCTTATTTGTAGCTAGTCAAATAAGCTACCTATTTCAGGCTGTGTTCGACAAAGCTAATAAGCTAGCTTATAACTTATTTGACTAGCTTATAAACTTGTTTGACCACAATAGAAATATTTGGTAAATGAGCTTATTGGATTAGCTTATAGCTTTTTTTTTGAGAATCTACCTTATGAAGCTTATAGCTTATTGCCTTTTCTTTCTTTTTTACCCTCAAAATTTTAATCTTATTCCTCCACTACACTTTCTTTAAATTAAAATAAATAAATAAAACCATTTATCCTATTTGTTTTCTCTCCCTCCATCATCCAGAAATAATTAAGAAACAAAAATATCGCAATATATTTTTATTTATAAAACAAAAGTATATTAAGAAACATATAAACATTTTATTTTATATTATTAATTTATTTCATGGAAATAATTATCAGAAAAATTTAAAAAAATTAATCGTAATTTATAATATAATAAAAAATTTGAAATAAATTAAGATAATAAAGTAATAACTATTGTATATATTTATATACACACCACATGTCATTTTATGTTATTTTACATTTATCAGCTAGTTGAACAACTAATCTTATCAAACACTTTAAATTCAATCAACTAGCTTTTTAGCTATAAGTTATTAGCTATCAACTATAAGTTAGTTTATCAACTATTAGCTACCTCATCAGCTATAACCTAGCTTATCATCTATTTTTGCCGAACAGAACAATAAGCTAGCTTATTGGTAGCTAGTCAAATAAGCTACCTAATGCTTTGTTCGGTAAGGTCAATAAGCTAGCTTATAGCTTATTTGACTAGCTTATAAACTTGTTTGACCACAATAGAAGTGTTCGGTAAATGAGCTTATTGGATTAGCTTATAACTTTTTTGAGAAGCTACCTCATGAAGTTTATAGCTTATTGTCTTTTCTTTCTTTTTTACCCTCAATATTTTAATCTTATTCCTCCACTACACTTTCTTTAAATTAAAATAAATAAATAAAATAAAACCATTTAACCTATTTGTTTTCTCTCTCTCCATCATTCAAAAATAATTAAGAAACAAAAATATCGCAATATTTTTTTTACCTCACATTATCTCTTGCAATCAAACTAGTTTTATTGCTAGCCGAAACGCCACTGACAACACAATTATCTTGTAGGAAGTTGTCCATTCAATGCAAGCTATGGCGGGCAAGAAGCACTTTATGGTTGTGAAGTTGGATCTCGTGAAGGGATACGATAAGATAGAGTGGGCGTTTGTCAAGGATTCTCTTGAAATGTTACAATTTCCCCAACATATCATTTCCCCAACATATCACTGATCTGATACACACTTGCATGGCCTCTTCCTCTATGGCTATTAATTGGCAAGGGAGCACCACTCGGACCTTCTACCCTTCTCGGGGTCTTCGCCAAGGAGATCCAATGTCGCCTCTGCTCTTTGTAATTGCCTTGGAGAGACTTAGCCACTGCATTCAGGATGCAGTTTCGGATGGATCCTGGGTACCTATGAAATTTGGCTGGGGTGGATCTTCTATATCCCACCTTCTTTTCGTGGATGATATTTTGCTTGTCTCTGAGGCGTCCATCCCAAATGCCTAGAAAATTATGGAGGTTCTTGATAGGTTTACAGCTTGCTCTCGCCAATCCATAAATTGTGCTAAATCATGCGTTCTCTTCTCGTACAACACTCTAGCTAGTGTGGCTAATTCGGTGAGTGCCCACTTAGGCATTGTGGTGACAGATTCCCTTGGAAGGTACCTGGGGACCCCCATCATCTCTGGCTGCAAGGGTAAGAAGGACTACTTGTTCATCGTTGATAGAGTCTGAAGCAAGCTGTCGGGTTGGAAGGCCTCTACTCTATCACAAGCTGGCCGAATCACATTAGCCCATAGCTGCATTTTGAATATTCCAACCCATGTTATGCAGACCACGAAGTTACCTGCCTCCATTTGTGATGAAGTTGAGAGGATGTGTCGTGACTTTATTTGGGGTTCAACCCCAGAAATGCGGAGGAATCACTTAATTTCTTGGGAGAAGATTTGCTCCCCTAGGAACAAGGTGGTCTTGGGTTTCACAGCTTACATATAGTGAATGTTGCATACTTAATGAAGCTTGGGTGGGGGATCCTTACTAACAGAGAGGCTTTATGGGTCCAAGTACTGTGCTTTAAGTATGGACGTGACAATTTACAGGTCCCTTCCATGAAAATTAGGTCTTGGCCTTCCCACTTATGGTGCAACATTGGCCGCTTGTGGAGAGCGAACATCTCTTGGGTGGTTAAAAATGGACAGGAAATTCGCTTTTGGATGGACCAATGGGTCCCTGATCATATAGGACCGCTTGGTGAATTTCGAAGGGTAGACATTCAAGGCTTTGGCGATCAACAAACTGTCAATGCCTTTGCTTCTCATGAGGGGTGGAATTGACCCCTGATGCACTAGCTTTTGCCCCCTCACATTTGTGCCAAAATTGCTAGCATTCGACCACCCTTGGATGGGTCTTGTGATTTCCCTATATGGCAACCTTCCGCAGATGGTGCTTTTAATATAAAAACTGCCTACCAACTATTGTTTGAAGCTGCACCTCATGATAATTCAGATTTTCCATTTGAAGTCGTTTGGAAATTGCGCACTCTGCCCCGGATCAATACGTTTCTTTGGCGTGTGGCCCATGATCGTTTGGTGACAAACTTGCAGCGTGCTGAGAAGGGCATCACATACTCTGCTTTATGTCCTAGATGCAACCTATATCTCGAGTCCATCATGCACTCCTTGCAGGACTGTTAAGTTGTTCTTGAGCTTCGGGAGAAAATTATTGATCCTAATGTCTGGCATAGCTTTGCCAGTCTCGGGTTGGAGCGCTTTAGAATTTAATCTCCAGTGAGCAAAGTTGGAGCCTCTTTGACTGGAGCTGGCCTATTGTTTTCGCATCCATGGTGCATTTGCTTTGGATTGACCGTAACCACTATGTTTTTTCTAGAAAATCTGCAGCTCTAGACCTTTTTCTTCCAAAAGTCTTTGGCCAAGTTGCTGCAATTCACCAACAACTGATTGCTCCTACTCCGTCCTTCATAGAAGCCAGTTTTTCTATTGATGTTCGGTGGATTCCCCCTCCTGCGGGTTCCCTCAAATTAAATACAGATGGGTCTAGGAGAAACGGGTTGGCAGCTTATGGTGGCCTCCTGCGAAATGAATGGGGCCAGTTTGTTCATGGGTTCCACAGTAACTTGGGTTCTACCACCTCTGTCCATGCAGAATTATGGGGTCTTCTTTATGGTCTTCGCCTTGCTAGGAGCTTGGGAACGCAGTCTCTGCCGGTAGAGATGGGTTCTCGCGTGGTGGTGAATATGGTGGCTTCTCGGAGGACTCACTTTTCTCATCTTCAACCTGTGTTGGACGAGGTGCTGAGTTTTGTTCATAGCCTGTGATGGGTCTGCTCTGTGGCCCATGCTTATCATGAAGCTAACATATGTGCTGACCTCCTTGCTAGTTGGGTCACTCGGGCAGTTTTCAGTGGACGATGCTACCTGCTGCTCCCCCTCTGATATGGCCGGCATTGGACGTTGATGGCGCGAGATCGCTTCGTCTAGAGTTGTTCATTAGCTTGTTTTTCTTTCCGTTGTATAAAAAAAAGTATATTAAGAAACATATAAACATATTATTTTATATATTTAATTTATTTCATAGAAATAATTAACAGGAAAATTTAAAAAAATTAATCTTAATTTATAATATAATAAATAATTTGAAATAAATTAAGATAATAAAGTAATAACTATTATATATATTAATATATACACCACATGTCTTTTTTATGTTATTTTACATTTATCAGCTAGTTGAACAGTTAATTTTATCGAACACTTTAAATTAAATCCGCTAGTTTTTCAACTATAAGTTATCAGTTATTAGCTACTTCATCAGCTATAAGCTAATTTATCAGCTATTTTTGCCGAACAGAACCTAAATATATTAATATTTTTATCAATGACTAGAATTTATTATCGATAATTTTTCGTTTATGTCCCTCGACTCCCTCCAGTCTCTTTCTTTCATTTTTTTTTATTACACCCTCTAGTCTCTTTCTTTTCCATATAAGTCCTTATATGGCACAGTTGTGTACCACACCAAGCGCGTAACTCACCGAACATTGCAATTACAACCAATACTCGTACAATATTGAAGTTTGGCACCAGAGCACCTATTGCATCAACGAATAGTTCGTCTCCGACTAGATAAGCCTACTCCTGGGAAACATTAGCTACCACTTTTTTTTTGTCAACCTTTAGCTGCCTCTTCGAGTTGCAAGGGGCGTAGTTAGATACAGGGCTAGCCATAAGATTTTAGGTGTCGGGACTAATCGAGAAAATAGTATCCTATTAATCATTTGAATATTATCTTCTTTACATTTTTTGTTATACAATTATTAATAATCCATTTATAATCAAGGTTCTTTAAAAAGTCATTTTTGATAGAAATCAAAGCAAGACTATCCCTTGTGACATAGTAGATCTTAAATAAAATTTTAATAATTTCAATTTAGAAAAATCTCTCTCATCAGGTGCAACACAATTAATTTGCTTCTCTCAGTAGATCGCAGATAAAATTTTAAAAATTTCAATTTAAGAATGTAGTATAAAATTAAATTTTGTTTATTTTAAAATAAAGTGTCAAACAAACTAAAATATAACTCAAATTACAACACAAAATTTAATTATATCAAAATTTTATTTTAACATATATGTGTATTTATAGTAAATAAATTTGGTACCTTTATAAAAATGGGTCTTAAGGTGGTTGCCTCATTGCCCCCCCTCAGGGCCGACTTGGTTGGATAAGGAGGGCTCTATGATTGGTAAACGATTGTAGGTGTGACCACGAGCACATGTGTCAACCACCTTGTAGTAACAACAATGTGGAGGGATCTCAAGCCATGTGAGATGTGTTTGGGCCACTTACAAAGCACACAAACATTGGAACACATACATATATAGTATTGATTCTTGTTCCTAATCATTACACAAGTTCAAAACCACAAAATCTTGTTTTGTTTTCTTGCATACAATTGCAAACACTTCTTGTATGGGATTACAATCTAAACTCACCCAAAATTGGGAAACAAGCAAAGACCTTAAATTTGATTAAAAGATTTGATTTTTACAACAGTTAGATTAAAAAAGGAAAGTGAGGTTAGGTGCATGCAACAACCAATGCTCGTGACCTTGATCAACCAAAACAGATTAATGTATAAAAGCAGTTTTTTGCTTGTCCTAAAGCATACACTTAAGATGAAAATACAGGGTTGGAATATTGGATTTTCAAGCCTCTCTGCATCAATCGATCAATGTCTAAGTTCTTCTCTTTGAACACTTTATATAGATGCAACATGATGTTGGAGAAATTTGTAGCATCATCACCACAAATAGCACCGATCGATCGTCACGAACACAACTTCATTGGGAACAAAACAAAACATAGGAACAAAATAGGAAATTTGTGGCGTGTATTCATTGTCCTTAGGATTTATCTGCGAAATTGCGCAAATCCCCAAGGATACAATAGGCTTTTCTTGGTGATTACCGAGGCTATCAAAACTCAAGATTCCATTAATTGGAACATGTGGATGCTTAGCCCAGGAAAGAGAAAGGAGAAAGAAGAAAGTGGTTGGTGGAGTATAAATGTGTAATCAGTCTATCACTTGGCCAAGGAAAATATATATATATAAATAAAAGATAAAGATGAATTAAGAAATTATGTTTGACTAAATCAATCCTTATCCTAAATAAGACCAAGTTAAAGCAAATTAATTAATTGACTCAGTAAAACCTTATCGCATAGAGTACTAAGTAAAAGCTTATCCAATAATTTAGATAAAATATTTTTTTAATTAAAAATAGTAATGTCTAGTTAAAACTTTTGAAATACCCACAAAATGTCCAACAATCCCCCACATATTTCAAAAGTTTTAAAAGCCTTTGACAGAAATTTTCTAGGTTAACATCGTGAATGCATCAATCTGGTGAAGCAAGCTTCTATAAACCAGACCTAGACTGATAAAATTTAATACACAGTGAATTGGTGAAGCAAGCTTCTATGAACCAAAGACACTTTGTGTGTATTAGAGGTCTATCAATCACAATACATCCCCACAATTCTCGTGTTATCGCTGTGTTGCGTATTTAGGCCATGCACGTGCCTGGTATTCATGAGTGCTATAGAGATCCTGCCAGTCTCATGCAAGCGGCCCCACTTGACACTCATATAGGTGATTCCATCTAGTGCATGCTGTGACCATACACCACTCTTAAGGGCTTATGGTAATCAATAAAATCTTTCAAGCTTATCCCTCAAATTTATATAATCTAGCACATTCTCATATCCATTATCGTAACACCATAGGAAGGGACAAAATTATTTTCGTGCTAGCATAATTAACAAGTGACTTGTTTTTATCCATATGAACCTTCTTCATGGGTCTCCAATCACAAAGATTGGGTTCTCATCACTTGTCGTTTTCCAATGACATAAGTCTCATTTCCCTTGATGTTTCACTCATTAATTTCTTCCCAATGGGGTTTGTCATTTAGTAGCTACTTTCCACAATTATAACATATACGTATACACATCTCTATTTTCTATTATACATTATTGCCACTTGACAATCACAATATATAGATAAGGAAGACACAAGTTTCTTCCACCAAAAAATATTGGCTAAGAGATTCTTAGTCAATAAAATGCATATTTTACCAAGTTAAGAATAATAAATTCAACCTCCATAGTGAGTTGGACTACACAAATCTACTTAGATTCTTTCTAAACGGCAACAAACTAAAATAAGTCCACCACTTGGGTTTATTCTCATATGAATCAAATCAAATTATCATCACTATATTCTTGTAATACAGTGGGTTATGGATATATATAATACCATGATTTATGGTACCTCTCAAATATTACATGAGCCTAACAAGCGCCATAAAAATATTTTTGCAACTTCCAATAATATGAGTATACTCAGATTGACACAAGGTCATCTCTATTCTTTATCAATTGAGTGTTAACATCATAAGAGATACTCCATATTGTTTAAATTTCCTAAGAAGTTTCTCAAAACATTATAGTGATAGAATCGTCTAATCACTCTACTTTATGAATCAACACCCAAAATATATTACTCTTGTTTGCCCATGGCTATCAAAGATATATTTCCATAGGTTTCTCAATATTGTCCAATAACAATACACTCTTGAAAGTATATGAAGAACTATGACACTTTATATTAAGATGTAATTTCCAAATCATAAAACTGATACACATGTATCCAAATTGTTCTTTACATATTAATAATGGGATTTCAATAAAGCTCAAATTGAGAACAATTGATAAGATATAATTTAACTATATCATTGTTTAATTTACCACACTAGATAAATATCATCTCATACAATGACACTTGCTTCTCCCATATCATAAAACTCATGTATATATACACATATCAAAAGGTTATTAGTATATATTTATCATGTATCCAAAGCAACGAGGTTTTAAAATAGGAATTTAACTAGAATTTCTCACACAATATTTTCATCAATGATAACTAGCAATCCATACTTCAATAATGCATGATATCTCAGTTCTCAAAAGATATTTGCTTGAGAAGTTGATCAAACCATGATAATATATACTAAACCCAAAAAAAAATGCTAGCATGTTGAGTCCTTGTCAAAGAAACATGCCCTCCTAGCAGCCAAAAACCGTAGTCTTGACTGATTACTACCTTTCTTTCTTTCTTTCTTTCCC
This sequence comes from Glycyrrhiza uralensis, assembly GCA_030159175.1. NCBI lineage: Eukaryota > Viridiplantae > Streptophyta > Magnoliopsida > Fabales > Fabaceae > Glycyrrhiza > Glycyrrhiza uralensis. The sequence goes on along the minus strand of BRZY01000007.1, from coordinate 25,896,465 downwards.
CAAGTAAAGTAATCCTTTACTGATTCAAATCCTTAAATCTAACCAGCTATATAAAACCCTTTTTATTTTTTTTGTACATAGATTAATTCTAAAATAGAATTAAGGAGCATATAATTAGATAATGAAAACTCAAGACAAGAGTGCAATCTATCCCTCCCCCAAAGGCCCAAACACTTGCTCTCAACAAATAACAACCTCAATAAAAGTTGATTGATCAATCAATAAACTTACAGGGGATCAATGAACGTCAAAGTAATAAAAGACTTAGGCCCCGTTTGGATAACAAGTTTATATACTGTTTATGACATAAGCTGTATAAACTACTTTTATAATTGAAGAAAAATTATAGTGAAACTTATTTTATATAAGCCACAAGCTGTTTTGATAAGCTATCATGGGTAGCTTATGAAAAATAAGCCCAAAACAGCTTATGAATCAGTCATATGTTGTGTTCATAAGCTCTGTATAAGCCAATCTAAACAGGCCCTCAATCATAAGCTGTGTTCATAAGCTCTGCATAAGCCAATCCAAACAGACCCTTACTTATTGGTGCCCTTTTCAATCCAAGGTGAGTTTAAAAAAAATGCATTCGATTCAGAATTCGATAACATGTGACAGGCCCTCATTCATGGTGTCAACTTGGGTCCTTGCTTTATTCCAGTTAGCCACCCTTGTAAAAGTCCACTGTGGCAAACCATCCCAACATTTGTCCTAGCTCCGAAAACTTCTGCTAAAACCACTCCAGACTTGACACTTGCTGTGGCAATAGTTTGCAGATACAAAACAAAGCATCTGATAGCATATTTACTCAAAACAAATAGTACAATGCAACAACTACCAAAACAGATCACACTGCAATCAAGGGCAGACAACACAAACGCGAAAAGGGTTTTAACAATGAACAGTGAACGGGGAATAAACGATTCACACGCATTCAATACAGAAACACAATTGTAAACAACCCATTATGTCTCAAGAATTAACTTCCACCAAGTTAATTTATCAGATATTTTGAGCCTGATATCGTGAATATGGAAAATATTAAACTAATTCCATGCTATTTTAAACATATATTACTTTAATATACATGTCATCACAACATCAACCTCAATTTCATAAACATAATTTTTTTTTCACGCCAGATATCACAAATAGCAAGAGCATGGGAACGAATTGAAATCACCATGTGAGAGATTATTTTTTTTTAAATAAAAGTTTGAAATGATAGCACCTGGAAATATAGCTAGGAAGTAACGATGACTTCCTTTTGGATGTTCTTTTCGTGCCTGATCCACCTTCAAGCAGAGTGACAAGGCTATGAGACCTGAGAAATCGAGAACATGTTTGGGCTTTTGATTTTGCTTTTAATAGTTGATGGCGGGTACAAAAAACGACGCAGAAGATCTGATCCAAGGGAGGAATGTCGACGGAGTTCCTCATCAGTGATGGTTTTCCCGAGAGAGGGTCTTCGATTTTATCACGTAAATCCTAAGATTGTTGGAGAAATTTGCGTCATCATTGCCACAAACAGCACCGATCGATCATCACGAATATAGCTTCATTGGGAACAAAACAAAACACAGGAACAAAATAGAAAACCTGAGACGTGTATTGGAGAAAGAAAAAAGTGGTTGGTAGAGTAGAAACGTGTGATTAGTCTGTCACTCGGCCAAGTAATATATATATATATATATATATATATATATATAAAGATAAAGATGAATTAAGAAATTAAATTTGACCAAATCAATCTTTAGCCTAAATAAGACCATGTCAAAGTAAATTAATTAATTGACTCAGTAAAGCCTTATCTCATAAAGTACCAAGTAAAAACTTATCCAATAATCTAGTTAAAACTTTTAAAACACTGACAAAATGTCCAACACATAAATCATACAATTATGACATCTATTATCTAGAACCTCCTGATTCCAGCTTGTAGCATCTCAAGGAAACAATTAATGAACATTAACTTCATTTCATAGAACATTATTTCCTTCTCAATTCTTCTCAGGTTCGGTGCTTTCTCAAACTTTTATCTATTGAGAGATAGTGTTTACTCTCTATCACCAATCACTATGAAACCCACTATCATAGACTTAGACAAAATTTTGAGATATCATTCACAAATGCATATGGAAACACATGTCATGAGGACTTTTATTAATATTATTACAGTTAATATTATTACAATAGGGCTATGATCTAAGTATGTATGTGTGTGTGTGTATAGGATAGGATAGGATGAAATGGCATCAAGTGTTAAATTCTTACACTTATACCCATTAATAACTTTCTGTAGAATATGAAATTAACCGATCCCATTGTTGAATCATGTGATATTATAATCCTAATTGTCTATATTAAATTTTAGAAAATTTAGATATTCAAAGATATGTTATCTAATAATAGATATTAATTTACTTATATTCAAATAAATGGATTGCTAACTTACACCCACCTAAACATGAGAAGGGGTAAATTAGCAACCTACACCTTTTTCACTTGGACAAAAATACCCATGTTTCTTTCCTTTCTAAAACAATTTAAAGTGATGGCACTTTTGTTATTTTATTTAATGTCATTGGTTTAAGGAGCCCAAACAGTCTTCCAAATTTTTCTCTCGTTTTTCCATTTCTTTCTTTTCTTCTGTTATTCCCGCGCTCCTCAAAATATATTATAGTCGCCCATCTCAGAATTTTTAGGGCCAATTCAACTTGCACATAGGCACCACTACCAGCATAGACTTAGACTTAACAACACTATGGCTTCTAGGAAAAACGTGTTGTTCTTTGTGTCCGATGTGGGACTTGAGTCAATGATGTATAAGTGTGCAAAGTGACGAAAAAAGAGCAGTGTGTGTTCATGTGTATCTCTTGTAATTTTTCTAACTCTCTCAATCTCTTCTATTGTGTGATCTTCCTAATTCCAACAGAGTGGTATCCAGAAGCCTAGGTTCCGATTCAAAAGAACTAAGTGTGGTGAGGTTTGAGTGTAAACACAGTGAGGAAAACACGAGTGTCAGTGTGAGGTTTGAGAGAACTCTGCCATGACAAGATCCAATGGCCATTTCCTAGGAAACTTGCCGGTTCTTGATGGGAAGAACTACTCAAGGTGGAGAATCCAAATGAAAGTGATATTTGGATATCAAGAAGTTTCTGAGATTGTCAATGGAGGTGTGCAACCACTGGCTGAGAATTCAACCAATGCCCAAAGAGCTCTTCATCGTGAACAAACCAAGAAAGACTACAAAGCCCTGTTCTTGATTCTCCAGTGTGTTGATCAAGACAATTTTGAGAGGGTGGCTAATGCTGAATCTGCAAAGGAGGCTTAGGACACCTTGGAGCAATGTTATGCTGGTGATGAGAAGCTGAAAACAGTGAGGTTGCAAACCCTCAAAAGGCAATATGAATTGCTGCAGATGGATGACAATGAGAAGGTGGTAGACTATTTTACTAGGGTGAAGAGTCTCACAAATTTGATGAAAGGGCGTGGTGAACTTGTTCCTGATGGTGAGGTTGTGAGAAAAATCTTGAAGACCTTACCCTCTACATTTGACTATGTGATAGCTGCCATTGGTGAAGCAAAGAATGTAGGGGAGATGAAGGTGACTGAACTCCAAGGATCACTTGAAGCCTATGAACAGAAAATGAATGAGAGGAATGCAGAAAGGAACCTCAATCAAGCCTTGCAGGCTCAAGCATACAAGAAGGGAGGATCAGACAAATTCAAGGGCAAGAAGTGGAAAGGAAAAGAAAAGATGTAAAAAGATAATGATGGTGGAAACAATCGAGGCAAGGAGAATCACAAATCGGATTCAGACCAACCAGAAAGTTCATGGAAGAGGAGCACCAGTGGCAAGAATTCAAAAGGAGGGAATCATAATTACACAGGGAAAAAGAAATTTGATAAAAGGAAGGTGAAGTGCTAAAACTGCAATAAGTATGGACACTTTGCAGACGAGTGTCACAGCAAGAAGAATAGTGATGACGAAGCCAATCTTGTTGAAGGTGATAGTTCTGATTTTGACCCTGTGGTCATGATGGTCACAACAAACTCAGATGTGTCCAATTCTGAGACTTGGTACCTTGACACGGGTTGTTCCAACCACATGACCAACAACAGAGAATGGCTGGTTGATTTTGATCATTCCAAGAAAAGCAAAGTAAGGTTTGCTGATGATAGAATTGTGCCAGTTGAAGGTGTTGGCAATGTCCTGATAAAGAGGAAGGATGGCAAGAGTACATTGATTTCAGATGTTCTGTATGTGCCAGAAATGAAGAGCAACTTGCTCAGTATGGGCCAGCTGCTATCAAAGGGATTCACCATGCGTATGGAGAAAGGATGCTTGGAGGTATATGACAGGAATCAGAGAAGGATTCTCAGTGCTCCTCTAGCTGAGAACAAAACATTTCAAGTTCAAATTCATGTTGCAAACTTTGATTGCCTAGTTGTAGTAGCTGATTCAAATGACTCCTGGACTTGGCACCTGGGGTATGGACATCTGAATTTTCAAAGCTTAAAGAAATTAAGAGTCAAAGGAATGGTAACAGGTCTTCCCTTGATAAAAGATCCTGAGAAAGCATCTGAAAACTGTCTAATAGGCAAACAACCTAGAATTGCCTTTACTTCTTACATTCAAATGAGAGCTAAAAATGTATTAGAAGTAGTCCATTCTGATGCTTGTGGACCATTTGAGATCCCATCACTTGGTGGAAATAGATACTTTGTATCTTTTGTTGATGAATTTAGCACGATGTTATGGATGTATTTGATCAAGACCAAAGATGAAGTGCTATCCATTTTCAAGAGGTTTAAAGTGATGACTGTAATATCCCAAATTTTCACTCTATGAGACAGAGTATTAATTTTGGAGGATTAGAATGACCCTTGAGATTTTCAGATGATCAGTAATGGTTTAGTGTAACATCCGTTGTTTTGACTAACTGTTTATTTTCGTTTTATTTGAATTTTTGCGATATAATTGTTTTGAGATTTATTTTTAGCTTAAAAATAGTAGTTAAATATACATGTTTAAGAATACTTCTGAAAGTGGTTGATTTATAGCTTCTATTAGGTCTAATTACAGCATTCGTTTCTTTGCGTTTTCTGTCTTTTTTCTGTTTTATATGAATTTTTGTTCCAAAAATGTTGTGTGATTTATTTTTAGCTTAAAATTAGTAATAAAATACACGTATTCCAAAATACTTCTGAAACGGTAGCTTTTCAGTCAAAATCGAGTCTTTTTACAGAAAACGGTTTACGTCTAACTGACGGAAAGTGATTTAAGTAGCTTGAGTGTGTTAAACCAACTCAATAAATAAACTTCGTTCACAAAAGTTGGTTATTTTATTATTTTAGATTTTCTGGAATTTTTAAAAAACTTTCGAAAAATACCAAAAACTACGCTACCCGGGGGCGTTTTAACGCAAAATCCTTGTTTCACAAGTGTAATTTTCGTGACAAAGGTCCATAACCAATTTATATTTTATTTTTAATTATTTATTTCATGATTTTTAAAATTATTTCTGTGTAAGTTTTGGAAACCCTATTTTCTATATTTTTCGGGGTTTTACCTGCGGAACGATGAAAACCGAAGAGTTTGCACTATCTATAAATTTCAAAAATGGATGCCACGAAATTATTTGGACTTCTTGTGGCATTTTCTAGCATTCTCATTGGTTCTCATCATTTTTAACTAATTATTTCAATTTTTGATTTATAAAAAGACCAAAATACCCTTGATTTTCATCCAAACCCTAGGGGTATTTTTGGAAAATCACATCCTCCCCTCCCAGCCCTGATTCTGGCCGCCTCATGCATGCAAGTGGGAAGTCCAAGTTGATCATGAGTCATAGGTGTTCGGCGATGAGATTTTAAATAATTAATTTTGGTTTTTTTTTTTAAATTAAATCATGGTTAAATTAAACCAAACCATGGTTACTCTTCTACCCCACCCCTTGCACGAAATTTTGGCTATAAATAGAGGGGGTTGCTCTTCATTTTTCTCATCAACTCTCACTTGAAGAATCACTCACAAAATCTCACTCAAAAATCGTTTTTCTTTCCTTGGTTTTCTTTAGTTTTTCTTTGTGTTACTAATCAAATTTTGTGTTGTGTTCTTTGTGTTCTTAGTGTGTTCTTCCATCTTCATAAGGCTAAGGTATGGGGAAATTCTTTCCAAATTGGTTTGATCTTTGTTTTGATTGATTTTTGTGTTTTGGGTGTTTATGCTTTAAATAATTGTTTTTATTTGTAAAATGGTTTTAAAAATTATACTATGCTTTATTTTTATTTAAAATATGATTCTTCAAATAGTAAAGTTATAATGCCCAATTTAATTATAAAGTTTAAAAATTGTACCGTTACGCTGGCAAAATTTTATCTATAAAGGCTTGATCACCCAGTGGGCTATGCCTCCGTGATCAACAAATCTAAGAAATTGTAAAATTGAACCTCTGTAGTTCTTTTGACGGATATGGATGGGGTGCTTTGGTCAGGCGTAAGAATACATCTTTGGTGTACTCATACGGTCGGGCTCAGGGGCCGTATCTCTATTACGCCATTGGGACAAGAGCAAGTGACTAATACGCTAAAAATTCCTAAACCGATGTTTTTCTTCCATTTCCATGTTCTTTTCAAAAATATATAAAACTTGTGATTTTTACTATTTATATACAGACTGATGATGGGTTAAGGTAGTTCATTTGTATGGATCTGTCTAGGAAAGACAAAGGTCTTTGAAGGAGCCCAAAAGCTCACCAAGATCTTTCCTGGGAACCATACCGATGCGCTATTTTTCCTATCTTAATAAGTTTGTATATACGTGGCGAAGATTACTTGACTAGCTTCCAAAGGGCTTTCCCAAAAAGAATAAACTTAAGTAATGATTTCCGTTAATATTATTCCGATTAAGTTCGTTACCGCATTTGACTCTGTCACAGTGTAATTATTATAAAAATAAATGAGTACAGCCGAAAAGAGTAATAAAATGGTTAAGTTTTCAAGAGTATTTCTGTGGTGATAGAATAAGTGTATTCTATATGGTTTTGTATTAAGAGATTTAATACAGTAAAACAGAGAAGGTTTTACAAGAGAAACCAAAGTGATTTTATGCAATGTTTGAATGATCATTTGCATAAAGGTTTTTGAGCAGTACAACCCAGAGAGGGTTGAGAATAGAGTTGCGTTGGGCTACAATTACCTTATGGGATTATCTAGGTTTCGAAAGTCTCAATAGCCATGCATGGTGAATACCCTTGAGCTGAGACGAGTCGTATACCCAGCTTGGATAAATTTGACTGACCTATTTCATGAGATGGATGTGAATGCGCATTTCGGAATGACTGCCAGGGGGTCTGAGGGGGATTACCTGGTTGTTCTGTTAAGACTTGTAGCAGGCCTATCGCTCAGTGGAGTTTGGTGGGAAAAGTCTCCTTGGAGCAGCACACCGGTGTATTAAGAGAGAGATTGAAGTATCATGCATAAATATATCTGTGATTGACAATTTATCTGTGATTGATGTTTATCTGTGATTGACGTTACTTCTGTGATTAGTGATCTATTCTTGATTGTTTCTTGGTTTTACAGTGTTTTATTCCTAATTGTGATTAGGGTGGTAAGACTATGAAAATATACTGTATAAGTATTGTATGTTTACTCTTTGAAACTAACATTCTTAACTTGTGTAAGTTTTTCACACTGCCTACTTTCCATGTTGTTTTGTATGTGGTTGAGTAGATGAGTTATCATCGGACAGGATTGGACCCAGTGAGACGTCTTAGCATCACCCCGTTGGGGGGTATGGAGGTGATCTGGGAGATAGATCACATCACTCAGTGGGGTACCTTTGTGGGCAGGATATGTGTCACTGATGGCACTGTTGATGGTAACTGTAGGGAGTGGAGGGAACCGGTGGTACTTTCTGTGAAGTTGCCACTCAGGCAGATTACAGATAGGCGTACCGACTCAGAGAGTGGGCAGGAGTACATCCCTAGGCATCCAGCAACTAGGCGTGTCTATGGTAGATGGGGAAGATTTTATGGGAGGATGCGGAGGTCAGCTTTTAGGACTCCTTCTTCACATCCCAGAAGAGAGGTTGTTACTGCACATGATGGGACTTCTGACGATGAGCCGAGGACTTACACGCCTCGATCACCACCTGTAGAGGCGCAGAGTCGAGTTAGAGCAGCCAGTGTGGAGAGGTATCACCCTACCTCAACAGGGCTTTCTGGAGAGACTGGCGTCTCGGATAGGTCTCTTGAGGCTCAGGATAGGATTTGGGAGCGTCTCCGCAAAGGCAAGGGGAAGATATCTGAGGAGCATGAGGGTGATGTTCCTGGAGGCTCAGCTGCTGAGTCTCACCGTCATGAGTAGCTTAGATTGGACCTGGCTTTAATATTACTTAGTAGCTTTTTATTTCAGTATTTTTATTTCAGAGTTTTTACTAGTTTTGATGTATAGTAGTTTCAGAAAACTCCTTGCTTGTACTGATGCAAGCTTTTGACTATATATATACTTGAGGAGGTTGTTTTTACTTCAGTATTTCTTCTAACACTGTTCTTATTTTACCACGCAATAGAAAAGGGAAGTATGGACTCCCCATTTTTCTCATCTTTTAAAAAGGCAAAAATTTTATCCACATTTTTGAGCTTATCTTGTTTTAAAATAAAGATTACAGGGAAAATTATTACGAAAATCTTGGTTACTATGGTGTAATATCCTTTTTGGAGAAAGGGTGTTGCATTTTGTGGTATCAGAGCCTGGTTCAATCTTTTAGGGGGAAGTGTCAGGTTATAGGTCTATTAAGCTTAGGTTGTGTGACTCTGACTAACATTGTTTGATTTTTTTTTCTCTATGAAGTGATGTGTGACATTGATTGTTTCTCTGTGTTTTTGTTTGTTTGTGGGTTAGTGCTTATGTTTCGGGTTAACTTATAAGCAGATGGCACGAAACAACGAGGCAATGGAAAGGGCAATAGGGGCAATGAATCAGATGGCTGCCACTATGGCACAACAAGCTGAGAGAGCAGAACAAAGGGATCTGCAGAAACAGGCTAAAGCTGATATAGCAGCTATTGGGAAGGGGCTTTCAGACTTTAGGTAGCATGATCCTCAACAGTTTAACGGGGAACCTGATCCGGAGAAAGCTGATCTTTGGATTCAGGAGATAGAGAAGATTTTTACATCTCTTCGTTGTGAGGAAGGGGTGAAGGTATCCTATGCATCTTACCTGCTGATAGGGGATGCCGAGTACTGGTGGAAAGGGCAACAACAGCTCTTGGAAGCAGAGCATCAGGAAGTTACTTGGACGATATTTCGCACGAAGTTTTTAGCGAAGTATTTTCCACAAAGTGCTCGAAGTGAGAGGGAGCAGGAGTTCCTGAGTCTGCAGCAGAAGGATATGTCTATAGATGCGTACGCAGCCAAGTTTGAATCCTTGGCCAACTACTTTCGTTTCTTCCAGCTTCAGCTTGATGAATCATGGAAGTGCGAACGTCTCAAAGCAGGGCTTCGTTATGACCTTAGGGAAGCGGTGTCTGCTTTAGAGATCCAACAGTTCCAGCCCCTAGTTGAGAAGTGTAGGAAGATGGAGGTTCTGAAGAAGGGAAAGGTAGTAGGAAAGACCAATGTTGGCGGACCGTCTAGGTTTCAGCCACAGAACCAGTATAGGAAGCAGTTCTAGAACAAACCCTATGCACGGAACCCTGGAAACTTTAGAGCTCCACAACAAAACCGGAGTAATGCACCAGTTGGTGGGAATGGAGGTTTTGGCTACCAAGGGCAGAACGTGATTAGGTGTTTTAACTGTGGGAAGCTAGGACATCACTCTAGTACCTGCAACCAGAAAGGGGCGACATGCTGCAGGTGTGGGAAGGTTGGGCACTTGGCAAGTAATTGTAGGGAGCAGAAGCCGACACCAGTTAACAAAAACGTGCAAGCGGCGAGACCGAAGGCAAAGGGATGAGTTTACACCATGAGTGGACTTGAGGCTTCGCAATCTGAGGATTTGATACAAGGTACGTGTAGCATAGCTGGTAATCCTTTAATTGTACTATATGACTCGGGTGCAACTCACTCTTTTATTTCCTTTGATTGTGTGAAACGATTAGACTTACCTGTGTCCTTGATGTCTTTTGATTTGATTGTTTCCTTATCTACTGCTGAACCAGTCACTGTAAATACTGTCTGCATAAATTGTCCTATCATCATTTATGATAAGGAATATCTTGTTAATTTGATATGTTTGTCTTTAACACAGTTAGATGTGATTTTAGGGATGGATTGGTTATCTTTCAACCATATTCTGTTGGACTGTTCAAATAAAATTCTAGTTTTTCCTAACTCTGAGAATCTTGGATTTTTGTCTACCAACCAATCAGGAATTTCTTCGAAAGAAGAAGTTCAGAAAAACTTGATACTCACCTTGTTGGAAGGAAAGAGGGAAGTTGAATTGAGCAACGTGCCTGTTATTAAAGAATTTTCGGAGGTATTTCCAGAAGAGATACCAGGTTTGCCACCAGTCCGTGAGATAGAGTTTACCATAGATCTTGTACCCAGTTCTGGACCAATTTCCATAGCTACATATCGTATGTCACCAATAGAGTTAGCTGAGTTGAAGAAGCAGTTGGAGGATCTGTTGTCTAAACAGTTTATTAGGCCTAGTGTATCCCCGTGGGGAGCACCAATTCTGTTGGTGAAGAAGAAAGATGAAACGTCTAGGCTATGTGTTGACTATAGGCAGTTGAACAAGGTAACCATTAAGAATAGATACCCTCTGCCAAGGATAGATGATCTGTTGGATCAGCTTCGTGGGGTCATTGTTTTCTCTAAGATAGATTTGAGAAGTGGTTATCACCATATTAGAGTTAAGACGGAAGATATACCCAAGACTGTGTTTAGAACACGATATGGTCATTATGAATATCTTGTGATGCCATTCGGTGTGACAAATGCACCTGCTATATTCATGGATTACATGAATAGAGTCTTTAGCCCGTTCTTAGATCAGTTTGTGGTTGTGTTCATAGATGATATTCTGATCTACTCTAGGACTCGCAAGGAACATGAGCAGCATTTGCGACAGGTGATGCAAGTGTTGAGTGAGAAACAGTTGTACGCTAAGCTGTCTAAGTGTGAGTTTTGGCTAAGAAAAGTACAGTTTCTAGGTCATGTGATTTCAGAAGATGGAATTGCAGTATATCTACAAAAGTAGAAGCAGTACTTTCGTGGGAGAAGCCAACTACAGTAACAGAGATTCGAAGTTTTGTAGGTTTAAAAGGGTATTATCGGAGATTTATTCAAGACTTTTCCAAAATAGTAGCTCCGATGACCTAGTTGACTAGGAAGAATCAGCCGTTTGTTTGGACTGAGGAGTGTGAAGAGAGTTTTACCAAGATTAAGAAGTTGTTGACCACATCACCAGTGTTAGTATTACCAAACCCAGAGGAACCAATGGAAGTGTACTGCGATGCTTCATATCAGGGATTAGGAGGTGTGTTGATGCAACACGGAAGGGTTGTAGCTTATGCATCTCGTCAGTTAAAACCTCATGAGAAAAATTATCCTACTCATGATCTAGAATTAGCTGCGGTAGTATTTGCTTTAAAGATTTGGAGGCATTATCTGTATGGATCTACGTTTAATGTCTTCAGTGATCATAAGAGTTTGAAGTACTTGTTTGATCAGAAGGAACTCAACATGAGACAGAGGAGATGGATGGAATTTTTAAAAGACTATGATTTTTCGTTGATGTACCATCCAGGAAAAGCAAATGTAGTAGCTGATGCCATGAGTAGAAAGACCGTTCATATATCAAGCATGATGATCAAGGAGTTAGAATTGATAGAAGGTTTTCGTGACTTAAACCTAAGTGTAGATTTTCATCAAGGTAAGATGTGCTTGAATATGATTAAGATATCTAGCAGTTTGATGAGTGAGATTAAGGAGCAACAGGCAACAGATGAACATCTGAAAGAGAAGAGAGAGTTGTTAAAACAAGGGAAAATTCTGGAGTTTAGTCTCGGGAATGATGGAATTCTGAGATGTAAAGATAGGATCTGTGTACCTGATAATGTGGAGACGAGGAGACTGGTCCTAGATGAGGCGCATAAGAGTAGGCTAAGTATTCACCCTGGAGCCACAAAGATGTATTAGGATCTAAAACAGCGATTTTGGTGGCCAGGAATGAAGAAACATGTTGAGGAATATGTAGCAGCATGTCTGGTTTGTCAGAAAGCTAAGATAGAACACCAAAGACCTGCAGGAATGTTACAGTCTCTAGACATCCCAGAATGGAAATGGGAAAGTATATCCATGGATTTTGTAACAAGTTTACCAAGAACTTCAAACGGATGTGATGGGATTTGGGTGATTATTGATAGGCTGACAAAAACATCACATTTTTTACCTGTTAGTATGAAGTGGACTTTAGAGAAACTAACCTAGCTGTATATGGGAGAGATTGTTAGACTGCATGGAGTACCGTCTAGTATCGTTTCTGATAGAGATCCTAGGTTTACTTCTAGGTTTTGGCAGAGTTTACAACAAGCCTTAGGGACTAAGTTGAGGTTGAGTTCTGCTTATCATCCTCAAACGGATGGTCAGACAGAAAGGACAATTCAGTCATTAGAAGACTTGTTGAGGACATGTGTGTTAGATCAAAGAGGAAGCTGGGATGATATTCTACCATTGATAGATTTCACATATAACAATAGTTATCATTCCAGTATAGGGATGGCACCTTTTGAGGCTTTGTACGGGAGAAAGTGCCAGACACCTTTGTGTTGGTACCAGGAAGGGGTAAGTACAACTGTAAGACCTGAGTTTTTGCAGCTAACTAATGCGCAAGTACGGCAAATCTGAGAAAGAATGAAAGCAGCACAAAGCAGGCAAAAGAGCTACTCCGACAAACGGAGGAGACCTCTTGAATTTCAGGAAGGTGAACACATTTTTCTGAGAGTCACTCCAATGACTGGGGTCGGTAGAGTCATCAAATCTAAGAAAATAACTCCAAAATTCTTAGGACCCTATCAAATTCTTCATCGGATAGGTCCTGTAGCTTACCAAATTGCCTTACCCCCGTTTCTTTCAAATCTTCATAGTGTTTTTCACGTTTCACAATTAAGGAAGTATGTTGCTGACCCATCTCATATAATTGAGCCAGACATAGTACAGTTAAAAGAGAACTTGACTTATGATACACATCCTGTGCGAATCGACGATCGAAGGATCAAACAGCTCAGGGGTAAACAACTTTCTTTAGTCAAGGTCATTTGGGATGATGTTACAGAGGATGCAACATGGGAGTTAGAGGATAATATGCGAGAGTTATATCCAGCTTTGTTCTAGGTACGTAATTTCGAGGACGAAATTATTTTTAGAGGGGAAGAATTGTAACATCTGTTGGTTTGACTAACTGTTTATTTTCGTCTTATTTGAACTTTTGCGATATAATTGTTTTGAGATTTATTTTTAGCTTAAAAATAGTAGTTAAATATACATGTTTAAGAATACTTCTGAAAGTGGTTGATTTATAGCTTCTATTAGGTCTAATTACAACATTCGTTTCTTTGCGTTTTTCGTCCCTTTTCTGTTTTATATGAATTTTTGTTCCAAAAATGCTGTGTGATTTATTTTTAGCTTAAAATTAGTAATAAAATACACATATTCCAAAATACTTCTGAAACGGTAGCTTTTCAGTCAAAATCGAGTCTTTTTACAAAAAACGGTTTACGTCTAACTGACGGAAAGTGATTTAAATATCTTGAGTGTGTTAAAACAACTCAATAAATAAAATTCCTTCACAAAAGTTGGTTCTTTTATTATTTTAGATTTTCTGCAATTTTTCTGAAATTTTTGAAAACTTTCGAAAAATACCGAAAACTACGCTACCCGGGGGCGTTTTAATGCAAAAACCTTGTTTCACAGGTATAATTTTCGTGACAAAGGTCCATAAACAATTTATATTTTATTTTTAATTATTTATTTCATGATTTTTAAAATTATTTCTGTGTAAGTTTTGAAAACCCTATTTTTCTGCATTTTTTGGGGTTTTACCTGCGAAACGATGAAAACCGAAGAATTTGCACTATCTATAAATTTCAAAAATGGATGCCACGAAATTATTTGGACTTCTTGTGGCATTTTCTAGCATTCTCAATGGTTCTCATCATTTTTAACTAATTATTTCAATTTTTGATTTATAAAAAGACCAAAATACCCTTGATTTTCATCCAAACCCTAGGGGTATTTTTGGAAAATCACATCCTCCCCTCCCAGCCCTGATTCTGGCCGCCTCATGCATGCAAGTGGGAAGTCCAAGTTGATCAAGTTGATCATGACTCATGGGTGTTGGCCAATGGGATTTTAAATAATTAATTTTGGTTTTTTTTTAAATTAAATTATGGTTAAATTAAACCAAACCATGGTTACTCTTCTACCCCACCCCTTGCACGAAATTTTGGCTATAAATAGAGGGGGTTGCTCTTCATTTTTCTCATCAACTCTCACTTGAAGAATCACTCACAAAATCTCACTCAAAAATCCTTTTTCTTTCCTTGGTTTTCTTTGGTTTTTCTTTGTGTTACTAATCACGTTTTGTGTTGTGTTCTTAGTGTGTTCTTCCATCTTCATAAGGCTAAGGTATGGAGAAATTCTTTCCAAGTTGGTTTGATCTTTCTTTTGATGGATTTTTGTGTTTTGGGTGTTTATGCTTTAAATAAATGTTTTTATTTGTAAAATGGTTTTAAAAATTATACTATGCTTTATTTTTATTTAAAATATGATTTTTCAAATAGTAAAGTTATAATGCCCAATTTAATTATAAAGTTTAAAAATTGTACCGTTACACTGGCGAAATTTTATCTATAAAGGCTTGATCACCCAGTGGGCTATGCCTCCGTGATCAACAAATCTAAGAAATTGTAAAATTGAACCTCTGTAGTTCTTTTGACGGATATGGATGGGGTGCTTTGGTCAGGCGTAAGAATACATCTTCAGTGTACTCATATGGTCGGGCTCAGGGGCCGTATCTCTATTACGCCATTGGGACAAGAGCAAGTGACTAAATACGCTAAAAATTCCTAAACCAGTGTTTTTCTTCCATTTCCATGTTCTTTTCAAAAATATATAAAACTTCTGATTTTTACTGTTTATATACAGACTGATTATGGGTTAAGGTAGTTCATTTGTATGGATCTGTCTAGGAAAGACAAAGGTCTTTGAAGGAGCCCAAAAGCTCACCAAGATCTTTCCTGTGAACCATACCGATGCGCTATTTTTCCTATCTTAATAAGTTTGTATATACGTGGCGAAGATTACTTGACTAAGTTCCAAAGGGCTTTCCCAAAAAGAATAAACTTAAGTAATGATTTCCGTTAATATTAGTCCGATTAAGTTCGTTACCGCATTTGACTCTGTCACAGTGTAATTATTATAAAAATAAATGAGTACAGCCGAAAAGAGTAATAAAATGGTTAAGTTTTCAAGAGTATTTCTGTGGTGATAGAATAAGTGTATTCTATGTGGTTTTGTATTAAGAGATTTAATACAGTAAAATAGAGAAGGTTTTACAAGAGAAACCAAAGTGATTTTATGCAATGTTTGAATGATCATTTGCATAAAGGTTTTTGAGCAGTACAACCCAGAGAGGGTTGAGAATAGAGTTGCGTTGGGCTACAATTGCCTTCTAGGATTATCCAGGTTTTGAAAGTCTCAATAGCCTTGCATGGTGAATACCCTTGAGCTGAGATGAGTCGTATACCCGGCTTGGATAAATCTGACTGACGGACCTATTTCATGATATGGATGTGAATGCGCATTTCGGAATGACTGCCAGGGGGTCTGAGGGGGATTACCTGGTTGTTCTGTTAAGACTTGTCGCAGGCCTATCGCTCAATGGAGTTTGGTGGGAAAAGTCTCCTTGGAGCAGCACACCGGTGTATTATGAGAGAGATTGAAGTATCATGCATAAATATATCTGTGATTGACAATTTATCTGTGATTGATGTTTATCTGTGATTGATGTTACTTCTGTGATTGGTGATCTATTCTTGATTGTTTCTTGATTTTACAGTGTTTTATTCCTAAGTGTGATTAGGGTGGTAAGACTATGAAAATATACTGTATAAGTATTTTATGTTTACTCTTTGAAACTAACATTCTTAACTTGTGTAAGTTTTTCACCCTGCCTACTTTCCATGTTGTTTTGTATGTGGTTGAGTAGATAAGTTATCATCGGATAGGATTGGACCCAGTGAGACGTCTTAGCATCACCCCGTTGGGGGGTATGGAGGCGATCTGGGAGATAGATCACATCACTCAGTGGGGTGCCTTCGTGGGCAGGATATGTGTCACTGATGGCACTGTTGATGGTAACTGTAGGGAGTGGAGGGAACCGGTGGTACTTTCTGTGAAGTTGCCACTCAGGCAGATTACAGAGAGGCCTACCGACTCAGAGAGTGGGCAGGAGTACATCCCTAGGCATCTAGCGGCTAGGCGTGTCTATGGTAGATGGGGAAGATTTTATGGGAGGATGCGGAGGTCAACTTTTAGGACTCCGTCTTCACATCCCAGCAGAGAGGTTGTTACCGCACATGATGGGACTTCTGACAATGAGCCGAGGACTTACACGCCTCGATCACCACCTGTAGAGGTGCAGAGTAGAGTTAGAGCAGCCTGCAACACCCTTTCTCCAAAAAAGATATTACACCATAGTAACCGAAAGTTTCACAAATACTTAGAAAGTATTTCATAACAGCTTGTAAAGCTCTTCAAAATGCGGGTAAAATTTTTCACTTTAATGAAAGAAGATGAGAAGGATGGGGAGTAAGATCCCTCATTTTCTTGTTAAAGATTTTAACTGTAAAACAAAGCCTCATGTACAGAAAAGTACTTCCTCTCATATATATATATATGACATGATATTTTACAAAGGAGTTTGTTTTAAGACAAACTTTGTTTTTACACTGCAAAAGAAAAAGAAGTGAAAGCTACTCTAAACCAAAAAGTACAAAAGTGTAAAAGAAAAATACATGCTACTATGTACAGTCGAGCCATGATCCCGTTATTTATACCACAGGGATCTACTACACTAAAACCCTAACTCATATACATACTCATGGACAAGACCAGGTAGATCCTCCTAGTCCAGGCAAGTTGGTGTACAGAGGCGGGACTCTAGTTGCCGGAACCCAATCAAAGTTGTATCCGGCTAGATCTAGTCTAGGCATAGTATCACTAGTAAGGTCAAAGGTAGCCCAAGAGCATATAGACTCTTCGGATTCCTCTTCCATCTCCTCATCTGATAAGGATTCGGATAACCAGATTATGTCTTCTGATTCTGAATCAGAAGGACGGGGTAAAGGAGAATAAGTTGGAGGATTCGCTTCTCCCAGAGGCGAAACTGGTACATGACCTACAGAACCCTCAGTTCTCGCAGGTGCTGCTGCGGATGTGTCTTCAGAGGTTCCATCCTGGTTTTTGTCAGAAGATCTATCTCTCGACCTCGTCGGTACATGATCAGAACCATTTCTATCATGTTCTGAGGGATGTGAGCTACCACCCGCACTGCTATCACCACTATCATCATTACTATCGAACAAGTCTTCTGGGTCAAACACCAAGGGTTTTAACTGACGTAATGGTAACTTAACATCTAATATCATTTGTTCCTGAATAGGTCATGGGTTTGGTGGGGCTCCACTTCCGGTATCTAAGGTTTCCGTATATCCTACAAACCTTCCCCACTGCGTACTATGGCATATATTCCAACGTACAGTGTTTCCACCCAAAGGTTCTATACGTAGATGTCGGACGGTTCCCAATCCTCTATCTTGTGGGTTCATTTCCATCTACTCAGTCATATAACAACATAACAAAGCAGGCAGGGTGAAACTCCAACTCAAATTAACAGAAATAGTACATGTATATTATCAAACACAGAACACACAATACTCAAACCTTAAGACACATAGGTAACACAGACAATCAAGTCATTTCAATCAACAGAACAATATAGCTAGCCATTGAAAACACACAATCACATCAAACCAGCAGATCTTACCTTTTGTCCATACAACCCTGTAAAACAATACATTTCACAAGAATATATCACATCAGTGTTCCATTAATGCATGACACACCAATATCTCTCTAATCACACCGGTGTATTGCTCCCAGGGAGACTTATCCAACCTCACATCATAGAGCGATCGGCTGCCTGTACACTTAACAGCATAATCAGGGAATCGCTCCCGACCCCTGAAGATACTTCCGTGGTACCGCATTTAAAACTTAATACCAGATCATAAATAGAACTGCCAGTCATATTTATTCAAGCCGGGTATACGACTCGTCTCGACTCGAGGGTATTCACCATACTCGGCCACATAAGACTATTGAAACCTGAATAATCCCAGTAGACAATTGTAGTCCAACAAGCTCTATTTTCAACCCCGTCTCGTAGGTTGTATGCTCATCTCTCAGATGCAAATGATCATCTAAATTTGCAAATCACTTTCTCTGTAAAACTTTCTCTGTTTTACTATTTCTCTATGAAAATCTCTGACTCTTCTCAAAAACTCTTTGTAAGAAACAACTCAAAATCTTTAAGGGAAATACCACTTGTATAAACAAATAACTGCTAAAAATCATTTCTCTGATAAAAACTCTTTTACTGAATACTTTAAAACATAAAACTCTTGTCTCTTTTTACTGCTTTTTATGAACTAATTCATTATCTCTGCTTGATTTATTTTAAGTTGCTCAATTGAGTGAATCGGTATAAAAAGAGTTATTAACTGTATTACAAGAAGATCAAACCGGGCATAGCCACTTTGATTTGATTGATAGAGAAAACGTCAACAGTATTTAAACTTACGTCCACTTTCTGATTAATAGCTGTCTGCTTTCAGATTTTAGATAACTCTTTGGAAATGGAATAACTACTCGGCGACTGAGCCGACAGCGGTAATTAGTGTCCAGTTTTCTTGAAAACTTGATGCAAACTTTAGTGATCGAAATTACGTTTAATTAGGCACGGCTTAGATTAATTTTCGAGGATGAAAAGATTACACGACGGCAGAGCCATCTTTGGTAATCAGTACCCCACTTATAAAACCGATCCTACGTACTAAGTGAACGTAGTCAATTTATCTCTCTTCTGAAATACTTAAACTCCGATTATCTTCCAGGAAAAAGGCCCGTTGAAAGCCTATCTCACTAATTTCCACTGCCGTAGACATTGGAAATTAAACTGAGTTATGTGCATACATATACAGATTGGATACCCACTCTATATTTCCCACCAATAATATAACGATAGGATTCACCGAGAATCCATTACCGTTACACTATATTCCAACAGATGCTATAACAGTAGGATTCGCCGGGAATCCATTACTGTTAAACTCTTTAATCCTTTCCAATCCATTTATATATACGGTATTAAGAAAATTGCTTCTTTCCCAATCTTATCTTGTCATGTATATACCAGGTTTTCACTCTTAAGATTTCCCCAAACAGCGTATCAGCACAGATCCCAGGCCAGAGTGAGACAGACTGCTTTAGCCCCTTCAAAGGTCTCACTTCCTTTCTAGACAGATCCATACTGATAAACCATTTATCTTAACTACAACCTTGCATATAAATAACAGATACTAATGGGGTTTTCACAAATAATTATTGTTTGCTTTGCGGTAAACTCTCGTTTGCGGTACGTGTAAAATTCGCCATTATAACGGTATGGTTACTAAAGTTCAAAAGTGATTTTGCCATAATTTCTCCTCTTACTTGAATTCTTAAATAAAACTGGACATTATAACTCTACAATTTATAATTAGCAATAAACAATTAAATTAAGACAATAAAACAATCATAAAAGCATACTAACCAAACAAAAAGCTATAAACAACCAAACAAGCAATTCCACACACAAACAAGATCAAACTCATACTACTAAAATTAAGATGAGAAGAGAAGCCCCTTACCTTAGCCAAAATCTTGATGAAGAACAACCAAGAACACCAAAAGAAATTTAAGAAACTAAGAGGAAAATGAGAGAGAACTTTGTTGCCTTGCTTCTTGATTTGTGGTGTGTGCAAAATATGAAGCAAGGACCCCTTTAGATAGTGGTGGGGCGGCTGGCAAGAGGGGACCAAGGAGGAATAAAAATTTGTGAGGTCACCTAGCTTTTTGGTGTGTATGTCATAAATCAATAATTCATAAACTTTCCATTTTTCTAATTGGTTAATACTAGTGACAAGGCATGTGACTCAAGGGCCAAAAAGTTCATCCAAGGGTCCTAATACATCATGGATGTTGACCAGCATCAAGGGGAAGAAGAGCCATTTGATCAAATAGTGAAAAACTTTATGGTTTCATAAATAAACCGAAAACTGGTGGCATTTACGTGCTTTTGCAAACAGATCTTGAAAATAATTAGTAGAAAGGTGAGGACCCATTAGAAAATTTCAAAAATAGTCTCTAATAGTCGTAAGGACTTTATACAAGAGTTTCGGGATTTTTACGGTAAAGGGTAGGCTTTACGGTACGTACTAACGAAGGAAAACGGACGCGCCGTAAGCCCAAAACAGTAATTTTTCAGAAAATTCCAGAAAAATTCCCAGAAAATCACAAATTTAATTTAAACAACAGTGGTCCCTCTTAGAATTTGATTTTGAGCACTCCCTGACCACGGAAAATTCATCATGGTTTCCGTAAAACTTCGTTTTACGTGCTCATATGGACCGAAATCGTAACTCTTTATCTGTCTTTCGAAAAATTCCAAAATAAATTTCATAATTCTTTAAAAATTTAAGAACATGGTGTACAGTTCCAGTTTTTCGTTTTGACTCCGTTTTGGTCTCCGTATCAGTTTTTAACTCTTACCGTAACTTTGCGGAAACCGAAACGGTACTTTTGAAAAATTAGTTTCTCCAAAAATTCTAGAAAAATTCCAGAAAATCATAAATATTATAAGAAACAACTTTTGTGAAGGAAGATAATTTTCTGGGTTTGTTTTAATATATATTTTTTTCCAATTAAATTCTTTTCCGTCTATTAGGGTAAGTACAGTTTGCAACCGTCGTAAGAAAATGACTGTTTTAGTAAAATAACTTAATAAGTATCTTTAATTCTTAATTATAAGACTACAATAATTTTCTTATCACTTAGTTCCTACCAGAACATTTAAAACAGACAAAAGACAGAAATACCAAAAACAGAAACTTATAAAAACGTAACTATTTTACTATTCACGTTGTAACACTCAACCGTAACTGGTCTTTCTACCTTTCTTAGATTTCTATCAAACCCATGCAATCCCTATCTCATCTATTTTTCTATCTCTGGTATGTATTTTTTTTCTAACTAACAGATTATGGAGTTCTGTCTAAAAAGGACTAAAACCGTAATTTGCTTTATTTCTTCCTCTTAAAATCCAAACTTAATTTCTAAAACCTTCATGTATAATCCATACTACTATGTCTTCCCTTAAATACCATTTGGAAGTGTCATATGAATTTTCCAAATTCATTTCATCATTTATCCTAATAATCGGAATGTCTGTATATAATCCTCTGACTTCAGTATTTAATTCTAAACTACTAAGTTTTTATCAAAAAACTTCAGAGTAATTCTAATCCTCTAAAATTAACACTCTGTCTCTTAGAGTGAAATTTTAGGATGTTACACAACCAGTGTGGAGAGGTATCATCCTACCTCAGCAGGGCTTTCTGGAGAGACGGGTGTCTCGGATAGGTCTCTTGAGGCTCAGGATAGGATTTGGGAGCGTCTCCGCAAGGGCAAGGGGAAGATATCTGAGGAGCATGAGGGTGATTTTCCTGGAGGCTCAGCTGCTGAGTCTCACCATCGTGAGTAGCTTAGATTGGACTTGGCTTTAATATTACTTAGTAGCATTTTATTTCAGTCTTTTTATTTCAGAGTTTTTACTACTTTTGATGTATAGTAGTTTCAGAAAACTCCTTGCTTGTACTGATGCAAGCTTTTGACTATATATATACTTGAGGAGGTTGTTTTTACTTCAGTATTTCTTCTAACATTGTTCTTATTTTACCACGCAATAAAAAAGGGAAGTATGGACTCCCCATTCTTCTCATCTTTTAAAAAGGCAAAAATTTTATCCGCATTTTTGAACTTATCTTGTTTTAAAATAAAGATTACAGGGAAAATTATTACGAAAATCTTGGTTCCTATGGTGTAATATCCTTTTTGGAGAAAGAGTGTTGCATTTAGAACTGACGTTGAAGTCAAAACGGTATTCTGTAGACGTTTTTGACTGTCAGAATAAGTTTATAACGATATAGAAATTTCCAATTGGATGCAGAAGAGGTATTTGGAGATTGAAATAATGATTTGATGTGATATGAGAATTTTTAGAAAATAAGTTTGGAATTTTAGAGAGGAGCATAAGGAATATTACTATTTTAGTCCATCTAAGATGAATCACGTAACACATTAATTGAGAAACGGATAAATACCCGGAGACTAGGAAATGATCAAGATGAAAACTAAAGGACAAATATAGTTTTATCTAATATAGAAATTAGAAGTTTCGTTTGGTGTTGTGATTCAAACGAGAAGCTAGTTTAAGTCTTATACACTAGTGCAAAAAAGGCTTTTTAAATTGGATAAAAAACTCTTTTTAAATCGGTTATGAACCGATTTATATACAACCGATTTAAAAAGTGGGGTATTTTTTAAATCGGTTGTAAAAACCGATTTAAATTATCTTTTTTACCACGGTTTTTTACCGTCGTAAAACGTGTTTTTTTAGCTAAAAATGGACTTTTAAAATCGGTTGTTAACAACCGATTTAAAAAGGGTATTAAGAGTATTAAGAGTATTTTGTCCAATATTGGCTCTTCCTTAAATGCGTTGAAGCATGCACTTCAATTTATTCAATGAATAAAAATCTTTATGATATATGAAGTATTAAATACATTATCAACGTGCCCGAAGCCACACAACAACAAGAAGGAATTTAACCTTCTCTGGCGGAAGATCAATGCCCAAATTCCCACGGGAAAGGATAATACCATCTGCCTCTTGTAGAATTTCATCAAAATGGGTCAATCCCTAGAAAACAACAGGAATATTATGTTTATATACAATTGGATCAGCATAGTTGACAGAGAAATTAAGTTTGTCCAGTAAATTATGAGGAAATGCAATTCACCTCAACATTTTCAATCTTTGCAAAAATTTGAGTCTGGCTAATATCACCCAATTTAGAAAGGAACTGACGTGCCTGCATTACAAAATACAAACACATAAAGGTCTGTTGGTAGAAAACCCGAAAGAGCTATAGAAAAACAAATTTGAATCACCAATTATGAACTTCAGATGATGAAACAAAAGTAAACGATGTGGAACACAAATTACCTGGCGAACATCTTCAGCATGCCTAGTATATGACAATGAAAGAAAATCAATTTTGTTTTTCACCCCCCAGGTGCTTATAACCTGCAAGGAAAAAAATTGATACCCAGAACTATAAAGAAGTCTATAATCTAGGCACATGCAAGCTTTACATGTTTGATGATAGGTAACTCACTAAAACATGCAAGTGAAAAGTAGAAATTACCTCCTTGTCTTTCTCGGTGAGGGTAGGCAAGTTAATGTGAATTTGAGAGGCATGCAAGGTAAACAACGACCCAGCCAATGTTGCCGAATTCTTTATAGTACAAACGATGTCCTGCCCTGTAACTTCAGCTACCTGCATAGTTTCAGGTAGAATTCATCATGCACGTAGGACTTCAGCTATTCCTATTTATGCCAGCCTAGGTAGCCAGGCCCCTATTATAGATTTGAAAATATCAACTTTAAATTTTTTTAACTTCAATTACACATAATCGCAATTGTCTCAAACAAATGGCTGATGCAGATTAAAAAAAAATACTTAAGAACACTACAATAACAAAATAAAAAGGGACCTATTGGAATAAATTTTGCCTTCCAAGCCCAACTTATATTACCTCTAGCCATACAGAAGTAGTTTCACTTCCTGTGAACAAGTATTGACTGATGAAAATGGTGTCTCCCTTCTTCACTGACTGTAAACAGTATGAATAAGATTAAGGTTCAAACCAACACAAATGTTGCATTGGAAGAGACAAAAAAACAAGTCTATGTAAGCTAAAGGCATCTAAGGAATCATGAAATTTTCCACTTTCAACACCATAAGCACATAAATAGCTCAAGTTTTCAGCGATTTTGAGCTAATCCAAGCAGCGGTAGTCAATAGGAAGACAACTGACTCCAGTTCAAGCAGGCACACATGACACAACATAGGCAAGAAAGAGTAAAATTGCTTAAAAGACATCATTCAGGTTAATTCCTAGAAGGATGAAAACATCAATAAACCTTGGCTAGTCCATCAAAATTAATAGGCAGCAGTTGTGAGGAAGCTTCTTGTCTCTGGTCAGGAGTCAGAACAACCTGACCATCAGCCTGAAGCGAGATCGCCTTCTCACTTTTGTTAACAACCTGCATCTCAGCACCAACAGTGTCCAGCATAACCTGGCAAAGCCACCAGAGTAACCAACACTCAGCCCCTTATACCATTATCCATGAGAAAATGAAACAGCAACAATACATGCATTCAGTAAAAGCCTAACCTTAACATATCGGACAATAAATAAACATGTAAAATACAAATACAATGCGTTTCATTTTTTAGCAAAAGATGTTATGTAAAGCTACAGAGTGAGGGAACACTCACAGCACGGAGCTTCTTAGTAGTCATAATAGCAGCCTTCAAATTCTCCAAAGTCTCCTGGTGATATTCGGGGTCGCACCAAGAGATGTCGAAACGAGCCACTACAAAAAAAAACATTACGAAATCTCATAATTGTGATCGGTATCAAATAGGGCTGCCTCTACCAAATGTTCTTCAAACACACAACCTGTAGTAAAATCGAAAGAGGAAAAAAGCAACAACAATAGTGGAGTAAAAAGGAATGGATATTATTATATACCAGACATTTCAGCTTTGAGACAACCAGAAATAACCTCGACTGAGTGAGATTTAGGACCCAGGGTACCAATGATCTTCGTCATTGCAGGGAAGAAGCTCTGCAAATGCAAAATATAGTTTAAAAAAAACAGATATAGAAATGAAAAAAAAATGTTATGGAGAAAGGAGGAAAAAGAGATGAAGAGACTGACGGGTTTGGATGGCTCAAGGATTGAGATCATCCGAATTGGTTCCTCGAGAAGCAAGTGACTCGAATGCATTTTCGCTTCTTCTTGTTGATATGGCTTCCAAACACAACCCTAGACAGTACTCTCCAACGCGCACACAGCGAGAGAAAGAGAAAGCCGAAGAAGAAGAAGAAGAACAAGTTCGATCAGTAGTGCGTGCGTGAAGAGACGAGAGTGAGTGAGAGACGAGAGTGAGTCAGTGAGTGGGTTTTGGGAGTGGGAGTGAGAGCACGAGAGTAAGAGTGAGAGTAAGAGACGAGAGTGAGAGCGCGACACGGGTTTCAAATTTCACAGGGCTACTTTTTAAATCGGTTATTTGTATAACCGATTTAAAAACTTTGCTTTTTAAATCAGTTATACAAATAATCGATTTAAAAAGTAAATCTTTTAAATCGAATAATATTTAACTGTTTTAAAAAAGTGTTGACAAAAAAAACACATTTTACATTGGTTTTTTATACAACCGATTTAATAAATATATCGTTATTTACAAAATTACTACCGTGTCTACTTTTTACATTGGATCCGCTAATAACATATTTAAAAAGTAAATTATATTCCCTATTTTGCGCTAGTGATATAACTTACGTCTGTATCATTATCGTCTTTATTCTGTTTTATTTAAATGTTATATGATATCACTACAAGAAAAACATTTGTTATCGAGGGCCATTTACCGACGGCCCCGAGGCCGACGGTAATCTCGGGGATACCGACGGCCAAACCGACGCTAGGTCGTCGGTAGTGGTGCAGCCCGAAATGTGAAAAAAATGGCAACTTTACCGACGGCTTAGCCGTCGATAAATAATAGAAGAATTATATCGACGGCTAAGCCGTCGGTAAAGTTGACATTTAAAAAATTTTAAAATAAAAGAATTAGTACCGGTTGATTTTACCGACGGCTAAGCCGACTGTAATTTTACCGACGGCTTAGCCGTCGGTAAGTTCGCATATTAAAAAATTTAGAAATAAAAAATAATTCGAACCGGTTTGCTTTAGAGACGGCTAAGCCGTCGGAAATTTAAATCAAATATTACCGACGGCTTAGCCGTCGGTAAGTTCGTATATTAAAAAATTTAAAAATAAAAAGTAATTTGAACCGGTTCGCTTTAGCGACGGCTTAGCCGTCGGAAATTCAAATTAAATATTACCGACGGCTTGGCCGTCGGTAATATCTAACTTAATGTCAGAAAAAAAACCCTCTCCCCCCCATTTCCATTTTCACTCTCTCTCGTCTCTCTCTCGGATTTCATCTTCTCCGGCGACCCACCACCCCGAGCCACCACTTCGAGCCACCACCGCCCTCGTCGCCACCGTCCAGGGCCCCCACTGTCACCACAGGTAAGCCCCTCTCTCTCTTTCTCTCTCTCTCTCTCTCTTTCTCTCTCTCTCGGTCTCACTCATTCTCTCTCTGTTTCAGGTACTGTGCGCGGCCACCGCCACCGTGAACCACCACACCACAGCCCCTCTCTGTTCTCTGTCTCTGTCTCTGTCTCACTGTCTCTCTCTCTCGCCCTCTCTCTCTGTCGCCCTCTCTCTCTCACTGGTAAATGTGTATTGCAAATGTGTGTGTGTGTGTTTTGTGACTGTGTGTGTGTGTGTGTGTACTGCAAACGTGTGTGTGTGTGTGTGTGTGTTTTGTGACTGTGTGTGTGTACTGCAAATGTTTGTGTGTGTGTGTTTTGTGACTGTGTGTGTGTGTGTACTGCAAACATGTGTGTGTGTGTGTGTTTTGTGACTGTGTGTGTGTACTGCAAATGTGTGTGTTTTGTGACTGTGTGTGAGTTTGGTTCAAAATTGTTGTCTGTTAATGTGACTATAAATGGGGTGTATTATGAACTGGCTATTGTTGTCTTTGTATTTATGTTAGTTTGTGTGCTTAATAGGGTATTGTTCGTGACGTACCATTCTTTCGGAGCTTACGGTTGGAGCTTACTATTAGACTTTGAGGTAAATAACCAACTTATTTTTTGTAGATTGAAATATGTAATGTGCAACATGTTGTCTGGATTGACTTGTTGTTTGTTAGTGGAGAGCTGAACTCAATAGGTATTGGATTGTGTGCTGGTAATTTCTACTCCTACATGTGATTGTGTTGTTTGTTAGTGGAGAGCAAAGCCCTAGTCTTTGCCTTCCTGCCTTATGCAGGATGCTGGGTTTGTGTGCTGGTAGCTTAGAATATATGCATGTGATTGTGTTGTTTGTTAGTGGAGAGCTGAGCTCATTAAGATATATGTTATTTAATTGCTCTTTATTGTTATATTTATTATTGTACTATTGTTTTTGTTAAAAAAAATTGGGAAAGTCCGAAATACAGGGGTTATGCTGCCGAATTTTTTTTTGATTAGTGACCCTAGTACTTAACTATATTTTTTATAATAGATTAATCGATATTGTCATATTGTTAGTCAGTGTTTGTAGTTGTAAATAAAATTGGGAAAGTTCAAAATACAGGGGTTATGCTGTCAGTTTTTTTTTGGCACATGACCCTAATATCTAACACGTGAAGTGATTGGATTGCAGAAAATGGATTCAAGCCGTAGTTGGATGTATGATAGACTTAATCGTAGGAGAGGGGGGTTGAAACGGAAGTTTGTACTAGGGGTTGATGAGTTTGTGCAAAAGGCTTCAGAACAACCATATTTTTTGAGTGAGGGAGGAATTAGGTGTCCTTGTGCCAAGTGCAAGTGTAGTAACATAATGTGTGCTAGTGAAGTGAAGGTTCACTTGTACAAATCTGGGTTTCAGCCAAACTATTGGTTTTGGACTGATCACGGTGAAGAAATTCCACAAGTCAATCTAGGCAATTTTCCAGAGGCTAGTGGGAGTTGTATCAGTAATGAAGATCATTTTGCGGAGATGCAACACATGGTGGAAGATCGCTTTAGGCCGATATTTGACACCCAATTTACTCAGGATAGGGGTAATGAGGAATTAAGTTCCGATGAGCTACCTAATGAAGAGACTCAAAGATTTTATGATTTGCTATCTGCTGCAAATCAGCCCCTATTTGAGGGAGTATCGGAATCAAAACTTTCCTTGTGTGTTAGGCTTTTGGCACTTAAGTCGAACCATAATTGTACTGAAAAGGCTCTTGATGAAATGGCAAGCATGCTTGTAGACTCACATCTTCCGGGGGTGTCATTACCAACTAATTTTTACCATGCAAAAAGATTGGTGTCTATGTTAGGATTGAAGTCTCAGAAAATCGATTGTTGTGTTAATGGGTGCATGTTATATTACAAAGAAAGTATTGAAGAGCGAGAGTGTAGGTTTTGTCATGAACCAAGGTATGTTCCTCGTAGGACCGGGTTGGGTAAGTACAAAGATATTGCGATGAAAAGAATGATCTACTTGCCAATCACTCCTAGGTTTGCAGTGCATTTTTGCAATGCAACAACATCAGTGAAAATGATGCCACCACTCGTATCCATGCAGAATTTTTCAACTGGTTTCGAGACTATGTAAGTGTCTTTCACTGTACAATATCAATTAACTTGTTTGTTGCTCAATTATATTGTTTGTTTGTATAGGCATTTAATTCTGCCAATGGAGTAACCGACCCAAACATTCTTGCATTAGCTTGGGGTCCAGAATCAGAGGTGACTCTATGGCACAAATACTTCATTAATGGTTACAAATTTCACACACAAGCATGGAGTGAGGGTAAAAAAACTATAAACAGTGGGGTGTATGTAAAGGGGATTACACAAGGAGGAGAAGATGATTACTATGGAGTTATCCAAGAAGTGTTCGAATTGTCGTATCTTCATTTGCCATACAAAATAGTCCTATTTTATTGTTTGTGGTTTGATCCAAAAAGACCTAGAGGAACAAAGGTTCACCCACAGTATAATATTGTAGAAATCAAGCTGAGAGGGCGATACGAAAATTTTGACCCATTCATCCTTGCTCAAAAAGCTAGACAAGTATATTTTGTTCCTTACACTAAGATGCGAAAAGACAAAGTTGGTTGGTGTGTAGCAATAAAAACAAAACCAAGAGGTCGTGTGGAGGTTGATGACTTTGATGATGATGTTGCTTATCAAAACGAAGAGTTGTCACATGTTGAGGAGATAACCGAGGTTGAGCGACTGACTGGATTGCGTGACGAAACAAACAGTTATGAGGAAGTTGATCCAATAAATGTTACAAATTCCGAACATGATATTCAAGGGGACTCGCCACTAGAAGATAGTGATGAGGACGATCCTGATGATGTGGAAGACGTCGGAGAGTTTGACAATGACACATCTGATGATTAGCAATAATTTTGTAATGAATTTTTTTTTTGATATTTTTTATAGTAGTTTCCTAGTATAAGTAACTATGTTTATCACAATTTTTTTGATTTATTGTTTATTTTATTTTTCCTATTAGATGGCTCCGAAAGATAGCCAGAAGGGAGATCGCCCTACTAAAAAGGGCAAGACCTCTAGGCGTTCTGGCATGATTTTACCGCACCGGGTGGCTGAAAATGCTCAGCAGGCAGTTGAGACATTAGTGGCTCGGCCAGAGGACCAGCCAGATGGCATTCCTCAGATGCAGTTTATGCCGACGCCGGGGGTACCCTTCATGCCTTCGGTAGCAAGAGGTTCATCCCCTCCCGCAGCAGCCCCCTCATCTACATCCCCTGCAGCGGCGGCCCCCTCATCTACATCCCCTGCAGCAGCGGCACCCTCATCTTCAGCAGCAGCGGGAGGTTCATCCTCACAGCAGCAACCTCCCGCTGATGAGGACATGCCTGATGAGGAGATGTCTGATGCACCTCCGAGGCGTAGGCATGCTCCTCACATAGAGTATGCAGACGATGGTCGACCATTCATTAGGCCTGTTGGTCGAGGGTAAGTAAATATTTAATTATTATTTCATTTATCTTTATAGTTGTATAGTTAACCTGACGTGTGTGTTTATGTACTATTTGTAGGTTTGATCCAGACAGGGTGGCCTCTCAAGCCATCACTGCGACCATTAAGGCCCAGTACCGGGAGGCATGGCCAAAGTGGAGTAAGATCCCGGCAAAGACTGTTGAGGATGTATTCTTGCCGAAGTTTGCGGTACGTTATAATTATAACTCAATTAAATTATTGTTGTTAGTATAACACTTATCATTATTTACATTGTTGCAGAAATATGTCACTTGGCGACCCGAGGATGACCATCGGGTGAAGCAGATCTTCAACAGTAGGGGGTCTAAGAGATTGTCTGAGATGCTGAGGGATGCCAGGATTGCTGGTGAGAAACCAAAGTGGATGGGAGATAATGCCTGGGCCGGTCTTCAGCAGTATTGGGGCTCTCCTGAGTTTAAGGAAGAGAGCGCCCGATGCAAGCAGAACCGTGCTTCTGCTAAGGGTGGATCAGTCCATACAGGTGGATCCATCTCCATTGTTGAGCATAAGAGGCGGCTGGTAAGTAATTAGGATTAGGATCATAAGTATTTGGTTTATTATTTTAATTGAAAATTAATTAAGATACTAACGATGATTATGTTTTTAGGAGCTAGAGCTTGGTAGAGAGCCTCGCGTGGATGAGATCTTTGTGAAGACTCATATGAAGAAGGACAACTCCTGGGTTGATAAGAGATCAAAGGAGACTTTTGTAAGTTAATTAATCGCTTAAGTTAATTGTGATTTTTATTTCAATTTGTAATAACAATAAGTTTAGTATAATATATCTTTAATGTCGCTCTTGTAGGAGTCGTATCAGGAGAGGATGACACAGCTATCTCAGGGGGGAGAGTCTTCTGGTGCCTCCCAGGAGGTTGACCCTGCCACGTCTCTAAAGACGTGGATGGACAGTGCTGGGGGAAAGACACGGGGGCGTTGCTACGGTACCGGAGCCTACTCGTATATGCTGAGACCAGGTGTCACTTCTCTCACCCAGGAGTCACACGTCTCAGCAGGATGCACTCCGAGTTCATCCTCTGCCAAGGATGCGTTAGTTGCTCGATTAATGGAGGAGACTCGACAGGCAAACGAGGCGGCTCGACAGGCGAACGAGACGGTCCAGACCTTCATGGAGCACCAGCAGGAAATGATCCAGCAGGCGGTCAGTCAGGCGATGGCCAAGATGATGGAGAGTTTTCTTGCGGGGCAGCCGATCTTGACTCCCCAGCCGACCCAGCCTTCCCAGCCGACCCAGCCTCTTCGCACTCCTATTCAGACCTACTCGGACGAGGACGAGGACGAGGACGAGGACGAGGAGTGACTATTTTATGATTTTTTATTTTATTTATATGTATTGTCGGATTATTATTACATTTTTGACATTTATTAATTAATGCAATTGACTTTTTATTTACATATATTTTTGTGAGTTATTTATTAAATTTAATAGAATTATTGATAATTAAATAGTTCGTATAATAAAAATATAAAAAAAAATTGTTACCATTTAAAAATAAAATCTGAATTATTTCGTGATTTACCGACGGCTTAGCCCTCGGTAAATTTACCCACGGCTTAGCCGTCGGTAATTTTACCGAGGGCTAAGCCGTCGGTAATTTTACCGAGGGCTAAGCCGTCGGTAATTTTACCGAGGGTAATTTTACCGAGGGCTAAGCCGTCGGTAAATACCGACGGCTAAGCCGTGGGTAAACACCGACGGCTATGTAAGCCGTCGGTAAATATTACCGACAACCTATTTCCAGACGGTCCCGTGGCCGTCGGTAAGCCGTCGGTAAATTGTATTTACCGACGGTTAGGCCGTCGGTAACGTAAATTTTGGCCGTCGGTAATAGACGACTTTCTTGTGGTGTATATATGTTTACTGATTTATTTTCATCTTAAAAATAGGTTTTTAATATATATATATATATTCAATCTCTATATTGAAATGGGAAGTTTTCATTTGACGTTGAGTTTTAAACAGAAAACGGTTTTCGCCGTAATTGACGGTATAGGTTTTAAATAGCATGAACATGCCAAAACTAACCCAGAAAATTATCTTCGTTTACAAAAGTTGTTTATTTTAACATTTTTTATTTTTTGAAATTTTTGAAAAACTTTCAAAATTTACAGAAAAATACGATTAACGGACGCGAATAGCGCAAAGATCTTGTTTTACAGTGTTAATTTTCGTGACACAAGTCAAAAAATATTTTTTTTATTTTTAATTATTTATTTGGGAATTTTAGAAATTATTTGTGTGTAGAGTTTTTAAAACATCGTTTGATCACTTATATGCGGTATATCAGTCGAATAGAGAGTTAACATGCATGAATTAGGAACTTAGAATTTTTTAGGGACTTTTATGCAATGTGAATAGTGATTAGTCAACTGTAGATGGAATTATTGACCATGAATAGTGTAGGATTGTGTGCAATTACTATTTTCCCCTTGGTTGTATACTTATCTACTAAAACCTAAAGTTTTTAACCTAGCTATCCAATGGCTCTTCTTCTCCCTCATTTGGCCGCCCCTTCAGCATGGATTAGAAGGGTTGGATTGCCCTTGTCACTTGGATTGAATCCTTGTGAAGGCCTTTGAACCAATTAGGAAAAGATTGAATTATCTAATTAACTTAAAAGCCTAATTAAAATCATCATGGCTTACATCACTCAACCTTTTTTCTTCCTTCCTTATCCCTTGTTGGCCGCCCCCTCCCCCCTATAAATACCCCCCTTCATGCTTCATAATTTTCTACCCCAAATCTTGATGCAATTCCAAGATTTTTCTTTCTCCCTCTTTAAAGCTTTCATATTTCTTTCTTTGTGTTTTAATTGTATTCTCAAGATTTGTTCTTCATAAGCTTGTCTTCAAAAGGTAAGGGGAAGCTCTTGGAAAATAATTTGAGAAGTCACAAGTTTGATTTTTGATTGCTAATCACTTAGGTGATTTATGTGTTATAGCTTTATAGTTATTTATTTAAACTTTATACTTGTTTTATGGCTTTGATTTTTACGAGCTTTTATTATTTGTAGTGTTATAATCCCTAAATTGTTTGTGTTTTTGTGATAGCAATGCTATAATGGCAAAATTGGTTTTAAGCTTTAATATTTGTACCGTTATAATGGCTAAGTTTTAACTATCACAGTATAATTGAACTGTAAAATTATTGTAATCTATTTCTTTGTGAAAACCCTGAAATTTGTCTACCATTGATATACAGAAAGATGGTTGGGATGAATGGTTTATTAGTATGGTTCTGGCTAGGAAAGACAGGTCTCTTAGGAGTTGCGGCTCACCTCTAGATCTTTCCTGGGAACCACACCGATATGTTGTTTATGAAATCTTAACCTAGGGAGTCTGTATGTATGTGGCTAAGATAAATTGGGAAAGATTTTATTGGGATGTACACGAATATGCATTGAAAATAAATCTCTTCTCTTTTTAGATCGAGCGATGTCGACACTGCCGTAAACTCGGTCTTTGCTTTTAATTGATCTTGAACTGTTAACCATGATTTCGCTAATACATATATACGGCTGGCTGGGTAAATAGTATAATAGTGAAGGGTTCTCGGTGAACTCTATTGTCATGTTATTTGGTAGAAATTCCTGGTTTGGGGTTCGTTATATATGAAAACTCAGTTTAGTTTTCAATGTCATACTTTTGACAGTGAAAATTAGTGAGGCAAGCCTTCAAATGGCCTTTTTTAAAAATATACTCGTGTTTAAGTATTTTGGTAATAAATCAGTTTGATCTCGTTCACTTAGTCTTTTTATCAAGTCACTCTAAAAAGTTCAGCATTGATCACCGCAGTCGGCTCTGTCGCCTTGTGCTCATTCCATCATCAGTTTTATTAAGAGCAAGGAAAATCATTTACCGAGTAAAGAGCAATAACAGAGATAATGTGTACAATAATTTATTCAGTGATGAAAGAGTAAGAGTATTTTGTGAGATTTGGTATGACAAGAGGTAATACAGTAAAACATGAGAAAATTTTACAAGAGAAACCAAAGTGAATTTATATGCAATTTGAATTGTCATTGCATAAAGACATATGAGCATACAACCTAGAGAACGGGTTGAAAATAGAGTCTTGTTGGGCTACAATTACCTACTAGGATTATCTAGGTTTCGAAAGTCTCAATGGCCGTGTAGGTGAATACCCTCGAGCCGAGACGAGTCGTATAACCGAGTTGGATAAATCTGACTGACTGACTTATTTATGATTCGGTAAATCATTTTTAAATGTGGTATTACTGAATGATTTCTAGAAGTTCAGCTCGGATTATCTGGTTATTCTGTTAAGTTTGCTACAGCCAATCACTCAAAGGTGTTAAGGTTGGAAAAGTCTCCTTGGAGCAGTGCACCGGTGTGTTTTCAATACAAGGCATGATCTCTGTGTGTGTGTGTAGTTCTGAGTATAAGGCATATACTATATTGAGTGTTTTGCTCTGTGTTCTTGATATATGTGTTGAGTGCTGCATGATTTGTAAGTATGTGCTTATACTTCTCTTTTTGTTGTGGATTTGAGTTTCACCCCATGTTTTCCTTGTTTGTGTTTGTAGCATGTTAAGTAGGTGGTTTACCCAAGGAGTTGGTTAGTTCCAATATGAAGGCTAGCTCTCAGAAGGGGATCTGAGCACTGCATGGATTGATTGGGGTTTCGAGAGGGAGTTGTGTTCATTAGCTTGTTTTGGGTAGAGGTCTAGAGACTTAACCAGCTCAGATGTTTATCGTATACTTTATTTTGACAAATTTTGAGTATACTGAATTTTCATTGTAAATTTCTAATGATTATATATATGAGGAGATAAGATTACTTCCACAAATATGTTATTTACGTTTCCGCAATTAAAACTCTTCGAAAAGAATTAGGGGAACATATTCCCCATCCTTCTCATTATTTGCATCCTTCTCATTATTTGAAAGGCACAAAATTTACCCACATTTTCGGGGAAAAAATACTGAGTTTTCATATATTTTCTAAATTATTTTGAAATTTTTGGTTACTATGATGTAATATCCTTTTTGGAGAAAGGGTGTTACAATGGCTGAGAAGCAAGCTGAAAGAGAAATCAAGTTTCTCTGAACTGACGGAGGAGGGGAATACACATCCTCAGATTTTGAAAGATTTTGTGAAGATCATGGTGTGACTCATGAGGTGACGACACCCTATACTCCCCAGCATAATGGCTTGGTTGAGAGGAGGAATAGGACAATCTTGAACATGGTCAGAAGTATGCTGAAGACCAAGCAGCTGCCTCACAAATTCTGGGGTGAAGCAGCAATCACAGCTGCTTATATGTTGAATAAGTGCCCTACCAAGAGGCTTCCTTCCAAAGTGCCTGAAGAAATTTAGACAGAAAGAAAACCATCAGTTAAACACTTGAGGATCTTTGGGTCCTTGTGCCGGAGGCATGTTTCCATTGAGAAGAGAAGAAAGCTTGATGACAGGAGTGAAGCAATAATCCTAGTTGGCTATCACACAGCTGGCTCATACAGGCTTTAGAATCCAATTACCGATAAAATCTGTAACAGTACAGATGTTTTTATTGATGAGAAGGATTGTTGTCATTGGCAGGATCAATCACAAGTTCAAGTGTATGTTCTAATGGCCCTTGATGACCCTGAACCTGAAATTGAGCATGAGCCACCACCTGCCAATGAGGGTGGAATAGTCAGGAGCCAAAGAGTGAGGAATCCCCCTTCAAGGTTCAGAGATTATCAAGTGTTCTCTGACCAAGCTATTGATGATGATGGAGACTTGGTGCATATGGCACTATTTGCTAATGCTGAACCCATCAACTGGGAGGAAGCAATGAAGTATGAAGTGTGGAAGAATGTCGTGAAGGAAGAACTGAGATCAATTGAGAAGAATGCCACATGGGAACTGGTAGATCTCCCTTCAAAGAAACATCCAATTGCTGTCAAATGGGTATTCAAAGTGAATCAGAATCCAGATGGGACAATTGCAAAACATAAGGCCAGATTGGTGGCCAAGGGGTTCCTACAAAAGGCTAGCCTGGACTATTCAGAAGTCTTTGCACCTGTGGCAAGACTGGAGACAGTACGGCTAGCTGTGGCAATTGCAAATGCCAAAGGATGGAACATGTTTCAACTTGATGTAAAATCAGCATTCTTGAATGGACCTCTTGAGGAGGAGGTTTAAGTAAATTAACCACCTGGTTTTGAGTTAAAAGGGAAAGAAGGAAAGGTGTTCAAGCTAAGAAAGGCTCTATATTGCTTAAAGCAAGCCCCTCGAGCCTGCAATAGGAG
This sequence comes from Glycyrrhiza uralensis, assembly GCA_030159175.1. Classification (NCBI taxonomy): domain Eukaryota; kingdom Viridiplantae; phylum Streptophyta; class Magnoliopsida; order Fabales; family Fabaceae; genus Glycyrrhiza; species Glycyrrhiza uralensis. The sequence continues at coordinate 25,860,077 of BRZY01000007.1, read as the reverse complement.
GATTGATTCCTTCTTGCTTCAGATGATTTGTTGATCATCAGTGCTAACCTTGAAGAGATTGCAGCATTAAAAATCAGAATGAAGGTTGAATTTGAAATGACTGATCTTGGACAATTGACTTATTTCCTTGGTCTGAAGTTTGTAAGGACCAAAAGAGGATTCGTGATGCATCAGAAAAAGTATGTCAATGAGGTGCTATGCAAGTTTAATATGCAGGCCTGCAATCCAGCAACAGTTCCAATTGACACAGGAACAAAGTTTGTGAAAGATGAAGATGAAGAAGGAGTGGATAGCAATGAATTCAAATAGTTTGTTGGTTCCCTAAGGTACATATGTAACAACAGGCCAGATATTTGTTATGGTGTGGGATTGGTGAGCAAATTCATGGAGTGTCCTAAACAATCACAAATGCTGGCTGCTAGAAAGATTCTGAGGTATCTGAAAGGAACAGCAGACTTTGGCATTCTGTTCCCCATTTGCAACTCGAGTGAAGGAGATTTGATAAGATTTTCAGATTTCGATTGGTGTGGAGATAGAGTGGACAGGAGAAGCACAATTGGCTATTTCTTCAAGTTCCTTGATGGTCCAATTTCATGGAGCTCGAAGAAGCAAACAATGGTGGCACTCTCCTCTTGTAAAGCTGAGTATATTGCAGCTTGTAGTGCAGCTTGTCAAGCTTTATGGCTGAGATCCTTGCTGGATGAAATGCATCTATGGTCAGGTGATGTGATGCGATTACTGGTTGATAACCAATCTACTATTAACTTGGCAAAAAATCCCATATCTCACGGGAAAAGTAAACACATCGAAACCAAGTATCATTTTCTAAGGGATCAAGCCACAAAAGGGAAGTTGGAGCTGAACTTTGTTAAGTCTGAATTGCAGCAGGCTGACATTCTAACCAAACTATTGAAGACAGTGAGGTTCAAGGAATTAAGGAAGCTTTTAAATGTTGTATCTTTAGTAACTTTGAATTAAGGGGGAGTGTTGATTGATCATTGTAACTCAAAGTTAGTTGAGGTTGGTTAGGATGTTAGTTGTCATGTTAATTGGTCAGTTAAGTGAGGGTTAGTAAGTGAACCCATGACTGCATTTGTAAGCACTGCGTGTGCAAGTCGTTGTGTCCGATGTGGGACTTGAGTCAGTGATGTATAAATGTGCAAAGTGATGAATAAAGAGCAGTGTGTGTTCATCTGTAACTCTTGCAATTTTTCTAACTCCCTCAATCTCTTCTATTGTGTGATCTTCCTAATTCCAACACTTTGTTTAAGATCTGGAAGCCATTCAAATAATGAAAATCACAGTTCAACAAAATGGTGAACATTGAAGAGATCTTAGTGTGAGCATAGCACAAGTGTACAATGGTATGACTGCATCTGTGACTAAATACTAAGAAACGAAAAATCGCGCCAACAATTAATAGGAGGGACAATCCCCACACACTTTTGACACCACAAGCCCCTGCCATAAGAGAGTATTGCGACTCGTTCTTCTGCGACCACTTTGGTGAGTTCCAACGAGGACTCACCGAGAGTAGAGAATCACGACAAGGGGAAGCAACAACAAGAAAGGGAGTAAAAATTAGGAAACTTATTTGAAAAATTAATTAACTTTAAATTGCAATCCTACCCAATAGTCTAAGTTATTTTAGAAAGAAAAAAAGTGGATATTTTGGTCAAAGTGAAAAAGGTGTAGGTTGCTAATTTACGCCTTCTAATTTTTAAGTGGGTATAAATTAGCAATCCCAAATAATATATTATCCGTTAAAATAAAAGTATTGTGATGAAGTATCAATTAATTTTTTATTTACATGAAATTTCATAGACTTGATCTACTAAATAAGAACTCTTGATTCAACGGCTTGATCGATTAATTTTGCATTCCACAAAAAGATATTAATTGGTGCAAGTGAAAGAGTTTGACACCTGGTGTCAATTGATCCCGTCCCTATAATATATATATATATAGAGAGAGAGAGAGAGAGAGGGAGAGGAGTGGTCAAATTACACCGGTATAACACTTTAGGTAATGTTACACTACTAATAACTTTTCACCAGATAATTATATTCTAAAACCCATCACGTTGGATTAAAAGTTACTATACATAGATCATTTGTATAAAATTTTACATTAATCCAAGATCATTTCATGTGTTATTGTGATACGTCAAGATTCATACATTTTAAAAGACGTTAAATCTTGATAAATCTCAGTGGCACATTAAATGATTTTGGATTGATGTAAAATTTTATAGGAATGATCTATGTGATAGTAACTTTTAATTCAACGATGAATTTTAGAATATAAACATCTGGTGAAAAGTTATTAACAGTGTAATATTGTCCAAAAAGTTACATCGATGTAATTTGATCACTACTATATATATATGGGGTATATCAAGTGAGAGGAGTGTTTGTATAAGAGGGTGAGAGGAGTAAGTATATGGACTATACAACCACATATGGATGATTGAGATTAAAAGTTATTTAATAATTACATGACCACTTAAAAATGTCACATCACTTTATGTTTTAATTTTAACCATTTATGGTTTAATCTTATGGCCACTACCTACAACTCTCTTTCTCTCATAATAAAGTCGTCTCACTTGATATGTTTAGTGAACAAGAGTATGAATAAAGGTGATAACTTTAAAGATCGAGCAATTTTTATCTTAAAAAGTGCAACGCAAATGAAGAACAAGTAAGAACAATAGAGATGTAAAGAAGATGTCAAACTCGGAGAGTGATAAGTCCGGTAAGGATTCACCACAAAGGTAAAGCTACCTATGATAAGAACCAAAAGGTCCAACCAACAGCCAAGAGAGACTTAGCTTACAAAAACTCTAAAGGAGTGCTCAAATTTCTATTGAAACAAATGTGTCTCACAAAGTTTATACACAAAAAGTGTCTTACAAAGGCAAATCCCAAGGCTATTTATAGCCAAAAAACACAAGCCTCCCCCTTCTGTCCTCATAAATTGCCACACGGCCACTAGCCTAGGGGGAGCAAGAAAGCATTCCCCTCCTAACCCTAGGTGATCTCAAAATGGGCCTGGCCCAATAACAGAGGTTACACCGCATTCTAGGATTTTTACATGCTTTTACAGGTGAGACCTTATTAAAAAAAATTCCAAAAGAAAATAAATCGAAGAAAAATAAAATTTTCTAAAACAAAATACAAGAATTCATGCCCTATCATTTGGCTCTTCCTCCAATTGGATCAGTTGAAGTATTTTAAGCTCTTCTTTCGATTGGGACTGAGGCTTACACTACGCCAAAAACGCATAACAACAACGGCTTTCTAACAACGCTTAGAGCGCGAACCGCTGTTATAAAAAATACGGAGCTTTCACAGTAGTATGTACCTTGACAAACGTCGTTGTAATGAAAAACACAGAGCTTTAACACAACGTTCACTCCAACAAACGCTGTCTCTCAGCTTCGTGTTTTTTTAAATTAAAAAAACAAAGCTATTAGACAACGCGCCCCTGGGCAAACGTTGTTGTAAATAAAAACACGGAGCTTTCACTAATCGTTCAGACAACGCTTTATGGGTGAAATGTTGTGGGAAATATCTTATTTCCCACCTTAATACCTGTGGGTGTAATCCCTCATGTAATGATGCGTTACTCTGGACAAGAAATGACTGTTCAGTGAACAGTCATTCACAAAGCTCCAAACGAATCGTCATGACTACGCTTGGTCTCTTATAAATATATATAAAATTAGTAGAAACCTTACATTGCACTACATTTAACTATTTGCCCTCTACTGTGTTGCTTTGTCTTACTATTCCCTTCATTTCCTTGCCCATATTCAAGTGTTCACTTCACACACTCCAAACTCCAAAAATGGTTCTCAATGTGGCTTTGATGTTGTGTGAGTTTGTCTTCAACATTTATCGTCTTGCTAAGTACTCACTTATTGATCTCCATGAGGAGTTTAATAGGGTTGGATAGTCTAGCTACATGGACATGGGACACCATGACACCCCATGGGTGTTGTCTCCTTTGATTGTCGAGTTTTGGAGAAACGCACGAATAATAAGAGACGAGATTGTTTCTTATGTGCTTGGAATGCATGTCTCTGTCTCCAGGGCTTTTATTGCAAGGGTAATGGGTTGTCCAGAAGAGGGTGCCATCTATGGGAATGGCTGGGACAGGACCTTCTTTTCGGTTGATGGTTGCATGCTTAAAAAAGACGAGGTTGTCTTTATTTCAGCCTCACAAATGAATGACAAGGCCAGAGTATTACTCAAAATCCTCAACAACATAGTTTTACCAAAAAAGGATAATGAGGATGAGGATGAAGTTATAGTTTTTGACCTCCAAAAGTTTTGTCTTTGTAACTTGCTATGGGGGAGAAAGGTTAATCTACCATATTTGGTGTTTAAACATTTCATAGACATGTTTGAAGGTATCACTCAGGTCCCTCTCCTATGATGTATCATGTTCTGCTAACTCTCATCTTTGAAGGCCAGGGTGTTATGGAGGTGTTTCATCGGTTGGCTCCAACTAAAAAAGAGACTTATGGTGGTTGGTTCCCAACACCTCATTTTGGCACTCTCGACCTTAAAAGGATGAACATCTATGTGAAATCCAAAGAGGAAGTAAGAGAGAAAATGACAAAAGAACTAAGACTTCGGAGGAGGATTTTTGATCCTCTAAATCCAGCTAGGGCAGTTTCACCATCTGGACCATCAGAGTCAGAGGAAGAAGGAGAGGAGGTCAATCAAGAGTAAGAGGAAGAAGAATAAGCAATATATTATTTGATGTGTTTATTTTTAAGTTGCTTATTTTATATGTAATATTCTTGTTGGGATTTTATTGATAAAATTGTTAGTTTTGAGTACATCCACAGTTACCAATTTGCATTTTGATATTGTTAGTATATAAGCAATAAGCAGTATAACCATTAACAAATGAATAGATGTACCCCTGTCTTTAAATTGAAATTTAAACATAAAAAAATTAATTATAGAACAACAATTAATTTATAATTTCACAAAATTCTTTAAATTGAAATTTAAAAATAAAAAACTTAATTACAACAACAATTTATAAAGTAGTAGGAGGATATATAGGAGGATTTAACATTACTCTAAATTTAATTATTTGATGTATTACAACAACGTTTTACCAAGAAAGTGTATTGGTAATAATATCCTTGCATGATTACAACAACGCTTTACCATGTAAGCGTTTTGGTAATTGATTACAACAGCGCTTGTCATACGAAGCGTTTTTGTAATATTAGGATTACAACAGCGCTTGGTCTCGAAAACGCTTTCGAAATGTAAAAATAAAATAAATAAAACCAAAAGGCACTTCGGTTCCCTCCATTATGTGTACTTACTTTGCTCACACGAAAGGTTGTCTCTGTTCTTCCTCTACGATCACCTTAGCACTCGTTCACTCCCACTCCCCACTCCCCACTCTTCACTGTCAACTGTTGCCGTCGTCGCCGTCGCCAGTCACTGTCGCTGTCGTCCCACTGTGCCCTCACAATGCTACGAACGATCTAAACAAGGTATATTTTCTACGTACGCTCTGAACATGTAAAATGCTTTTTGTTAGTTTCATATAGGCATTAATGGACGAAATGAACTTCGATTAGGGTTAGATTCCATTTTAGGAAAACTTAAGAATAGGAATGAACTTCGTATACTAGGTCATTTTCATATTCTGGTATATAACACTTAAAGCATACTTGTAGGTAACTAAATGACATCTTCAAGTGACCGTGATAATTCTGGCTCTCGTGCGGGTTCTCCTACTGCTGGTTCTACCGGAGAAGGTACTAGAAAAAAGCGACAAGTTAGATGAAGAACATTCTTCAACATAGGAATAAGGGATAAATATTGCAGGTAAGTTCCTAAAATGTAAACCTTTGCATTGACATATTTCTGTTTCCGAAATCTTAGTATTATAAATTCTTTGCATTGACGATATAGGTTAGATGGAACCATCTAAACCAACCAGTAGGTGAGAACAGTGCAATGTTTGCCAGTTATCTTGGAACTCTTGTCCGCCAGTTAATTCCAATAAATAAAAGGGGTTGGAAACCAAGATAAAATGGTGATGATCCAATGGCCTCACACAAGGATGAAATTATGAAACAAATGAAGGTTTGACAATTAACTTATATACATTTTTCTATGAGTGTTCCTTATAATGCAATCCATCCTAACTTTCTTTGATTATACTTGTCTTTACAGTCAGTTTTTGAACTTGATGAGTGTCGTCATAAAGACTACATCCATAAGGAAGTCGGGAAGCTTTACCAACAATGGAGGTGTAACATGAAGAGGGACTGTCTCTCCGAGAAGGAGGGAAACCCGAACTACAAGCCTCCTACTAACAGGCACATCAAGGAGGAGGATTGGAGAGGGAATTTGTAGATTATTGTTTAAGTGAAGAGTTTCAGGTAATATTAACATCAACACAATTAAGTGTGTATTATCCCTTATTTATGACATGATTACTAATTAATTAATTTTATATACAGAAAACAAGCAAAACTAATAGGGAAAGTGCTTCTAAACAAGCGAAGCTACATTCTTATAGGAAGGAATGCCTAGGATAAGAATGTAGCTTAAATTGACTTAAACTTTATAAAGACTGAATCTGTCACGCCCTGGGTGGCTTATTTTCCAAAGCTGTGAAAATCGAAAATCTGTAAAGAAACAGGGGACAGACCTGTTCACGCCGCGAGTGTGAAACTTTAAACGCCTGTGAACTGTTCTGCCCTCTGCGAGAAATAACCCAGAATATTAGAAAATTTAAATTTTTCCATCTTATTGAATAAAGCTTTTTAATGGAAAAATGTCATTTTTGAATTTAAAAATTGGCAAGGATTTTAGTCTATTTATTTTTAGAAACTTAAACATTGGATATAGAAAATGCTATTTTTATTAAGAGACGAAGGTAAAGTAAGTAAGTGTTTTGAAAAGAAAAAAAAAGGAAGAGACATATTGTTTGAGAATAATCACAAAGAGATGAGAATACCATAACCAAGAGAAGGTTATGTGTAATGTCACAAGAGATGAGAATAACATACCTAAGAGAAAGGTTATGTATGATGGTGACAAAGAGTAACATAGAGAAGAGATTGATTATGTTACAAGAGAAACCAAAGTGAATTGATTGTGTTTGAGCTTGTGTGCAAATTATGATGTCATATGCATACAGAGAAAGAGATTTGGCGGATGGCCAAGAGATGAGTATTACAACCCGGATGGGGTTGGGAATAGTGACAAGTTGGGCCACAGATGCCTATTGGGATTATCCAGGTTGCGAAACTCCTCAGGTGGCCAGTGTAGGTGAATACCCTTGAGCCGAGGCACTCGCACAACCCGGCTTAGATAAATCTGACTGACTTGACTATTCATGATACGATACAGTGGTTTAAATGTAGCTTATCTGAATGATTATCATGAAGTATAGAGGGACTATCTGATAAGTCTGTTAAGTCTGCTACGGTCGATCGCTCAATGGTGTTGGAGGTAGGGAAGTCTCCTTGGAGCACTATGAGGGTGTTGAGAGGAAAATAGAAGTGACATGCATGAGATTATGCTATGATGATGATGTGTATTTGGTGAATAAATTGTATGCCTTGTCTGTGATAATTGTAACTGTGTGGATGATAATGAGTCACTTCTTGTGTAGTTATACAATGTACGATGATGAAACAGGTTTACAGTAGAGAAATTTCTGTTTTAAAAATCACTACAGCTGATCATGTATGATATGTTTGATTTATTTTTTTGTTTTAAATACCATTGTATTTTATCTCTTGTGTACGATGATTTTCACCCTTGCCTATATGTTTTGTGCTCTTTGGAACATGATTCATATAGATGAGCTACCAGTTGGGTGGTCTAACCAGAGTCAGGAGGCTTAGTCTGATGCAGACACCTGCAAGACAGCATTTTGGAGGGGATGCAGTTTGACATTAGAGCTGTGGTAGAGGGAGAGACTGTTGGGGTCTTTTTGCCTCTTTGTCTGTTTATCTTTTTGGTGTAGATAGACTCAGCCGGATAGGCTACAGTATGAATATTTTTTTGGATGACTGTACTATACTATAAGACACTATCTGATGTACATGATGTATATTATTTATGTTTAGTTGAGACCTGTTACTTATTAGTAATGCGTTGTGACGTAAGCTAGTTATCGAAGCGTTAAAGTTTTATGTGAGAGTTTCAAGTTAAAATAATTTTTCAGGTTAATAAAAAGAAAAAGAAAAAAAAATTCATTCACATTGTTAGATAACGAATAATTTAATCAGAATTAATATTGACATTCGATAAAATAGGTTACTTATGTTGTAACATTCTTTCATGAGAAAGGGTGTTACAATTAGTGGTATCAGAGCCCGGTTGAGTTATGTTAGGGATGTATAGGGTATAGGCCTATTAGGTTAGGTTGTGTGAACTCTGATTGACATTGTTTGGATTGTTTTGTGTGCAATAATGTGTGCATTGTTTGATTTGCTTGGATGGATTCTGGAGTGTACCTTTATTGGTTATATTGCAGGAATCCATGACCCGAAATACAGATGCGCTAGAAAGGGTTGTTGGCGCCATGACCAATATGGCAGCCACTATGGCACAACAGGCTGATCGTGCTGAACTGAGGGAAATTGAAAATCAGCAGAGAGCTGCTAGAGCGGCTGAAACTAAAGGACTGTTTGACTTTAAGAAACATGATCCACCTCAATTTGATGGGGAACCTGACCCTGAGAAGGCTGATTTAGGAGATAGAGAAAATATTTCTCGCTCGACGTTGTACTGAGGAAGTTAAGGTACCCTAAGCCACTTATCTGTTGATTGGTGATGCTGAATACTGGTGGAAGGGAGTACAACAGTTGCTGGAAGCTGAACACCAAGTTATTACTTGGGAGGTTTTTCGTATTAGATTCTTAGAAAAGTATTTTCTTCAGAGTGCTAGAACCCAGAAAGAACTAGAATTTCTGGGTCTGCAGCAGAAAGATATGACTGTAGATGCTTATGCAACAAAGTTTGAAACCCTGGCTAAGTATTTTAGTTTCTTTCAACTTCAACCTGATGAAGGGTGGAAGTGTGAGAGATTCGAAAAGGGGTTACGCTATGAGATTAAAGAAGTTGTATCACCTCTGGAGATTTGTCAGTTTCAACCACTGGTGGAGAAGTGTAGGAAGACAGAGATTCTGAAGAAGGAAAGAGTGATAAGGAGTAATGTGGGTGGACCATCGAGGTTTAAGCCACAAAATCAGAAGGGAAAACAAGTTCAAAGAAAACCTTATGAAAGACCTGGAAATTTTAGGAATCAACAGTAGAACCGCAGTGTAGTACCTGCTGGGCGGAATGGGAATCGTGGAAGTCAAGGGTCAAATGTGATTAGGTGTTTTAAATGTGGGAAGCCATGACATTATTGCACTAGCTGTGATCAAAAGGGGGCGACATGTTTTAGATGTGGGAAGATTGGACATACATCCAAGGATTGCAGGACACCGAAGGCTGACCAACGGTGAATAATGTACAGGCGGAGAGGCCAAAGACTAAGGGGCGTGTTTATACCCTGAGTGGTATTGAGGCTTCTAAATCGGATGATCTGATACAAGGTAAATATGACATAGCTGGCTATCATTTAATTGTACTGTATGATTCAAGCGCGACGCATTCGTTTATATCCTTTGATTGTGTGAAACGATTAAACTTGCTTGTTTCTTTGATGTCATTTGATCTAGTAGTTTCCTTACCTGCCGCAGAGGCAATTACTGTGAATACTATCTGTTTAAATTGTCCAATCACTATTTTCGGTAGAACATACCATGTAGACTTGATCTGTTTGCCTTTGGTCCAACTAGATGTCATTCTAGGAATGGATTGGTTGTCTTTCAATCATGTTCTTCTAGATTGTGCCAATAAGACCTTAGTTTTTCCTGATTCTGAGATTTCTGGACTTATATCTACCAACCAAGTGGAAGCTTCTTTGAAAGAGGGAGCAAAGGGATACATGTTGTTTTCCTTGTTGAAATCCGAGAGTGAGAAAGAACTGAACAATGTGCCGGTAGTTAGAGATTTTCCTGAAGTGTTTCCTGAGGTTGTACCAGGTTTGCCACCAATGAGAGAGATAGAGTTTACCATAGATCTTGTACCCGATTCTAGTCCAATTTCCAAGGCTCCATATAGGATGTCACCAATGGAATTGGCTGAGTTGAAAAAGCAGTTAGAGGACTTGTTGTCTAAGTAGTTCATAAGACCTAGTGTTTCTCCGTGGGGTGCACCAGTGTTATTAGTAAAGAAAAAGGATGAAACTTCTAAGTTGTGTGTAGATTATAGGCAGCTGAACAAGATAACGATTAAGAATAAATATCCTTTACCACGTATTGATGATCTGATGGATTAACTGCGTGGAGCAGCTATTTTCTCAAAGATCGATCTGAGAACAGGATATCATCAGATTAGGGTAAAGTCTGAGGATATACCTAAGACTGCTTTTAGAACCCGATATGGTCATTATGAGTATCTTGTGATGCTATTTGGTGTGACTAATGCACCGGCGATATTCATGGACTACATGAATAGGGTTTTCAGCCCGTTCTTAGACCTGTTTGTAGTGGTGTTTATTGATGACATACTAATTTATTCTAAGAATGAGGAGGAACATGAGGAACATTTGCGACAAGTGTTGCAAGTTTTCACTACAACAAATTTATATTTTGCAGCAGTTGGAATTTAAAGCGGCGGCCGTTAAAACCGCTGCTAAAAATATCTTGCGGCGGTTATTGAACTATCGCAAATTCGTCCATCCCGAGCAAAACCGAGGTGGTTGCAAACCGCCGTTAAATACTCAGTACCGTCGCAATTTTGCTAAACAATATTTCTGATGATATAGCGGCGATTCCCAACTACCGCAAAAATTATACACAATTTTTTATATTCATTTTTTTTGTACTTACAGAACAATTAATTAATTAAATTTTTATCTTAAAATAAAATAAATAAAGGAAATAAAATAATACAAGTAAAAATAGATTAAAATCCATACATTAATCTAGTGATGAGTCATAATATAATGTGTTGTGCATACACACAATCAAACATAGAAGTAATTCAAAAATGCTTTAATAATCTTCAAATATAAATGAAATCTCTCAAGTTCATATAAGTAAAAACTATCTAAATGGTTTCCCTCGATGATGTTCCACGTTTTTCATTTGACTAGACGTGGACGAACGTCTTTCATCTCTTGGTGACTCTAAATCAATCTGCTGAAATTAAAAAATACATAAATTAGATAAAAACCACCAAATAAATAATATAATTACCAAAACTAATCTTAATCTTTCAAATGCAATCCAAAATGACTATCAGTATGAAATTTAAAAGTAATCTCCATGTCCAAAATTTGAAAGATTAAACAAACCCAAAACAAGAGATTTACTTATTTCCCAAACAAGAGATTAAACTCAGCATTTTAAAGGAAACTGAGAGTTCAACACAACGCAACTTTGGGAAAAATATGAAAAGTGGGGTCAGTGGCAAAGTATAAGTTGTCAATGCATTTTACTATTGTTATAGTAAAATGCGAAAAAAATGCTCACAAAAACGAAATATACTAAGGCTCACCTGCTCATAATACAAAACCTTGAAAAATCCTGAAAGATAGAGAATAAAAGAGGAGCAAGGTAATGGCTTTGCAAATTAGACATGAAAGCACCCAGAAAATAAAAGAGGAGCCAAAATCACACTTTGGCTAGAAAAAGCATGCACCGATAATGTAGATAACTTGCTAGTGACAAATCTTAATGCAAGTCCTTTGTAGATATATGATTTAGGAAACCCCCATTCAGCCAAGCATAACTAAGGTATGCAACTCAGTATTCTCTTTTTGTCTACCAAGACTATAGGAAACTCTATTTTCTTCCCCTTTCCAACATTTTTTGGAAGCACCAAAACCCACATCATTTAAACTCAAGTTTACAAAAGAGTGAGAGAAAGAAAAAATATTCTATAAAAATAAAGAAAAGAACATGAAACCACAAGATAATCACAGAAATTGGATGAAAAGAATAACACTTCAAAAGGAACAAAAAAAAGGAGTAAAAGGAGCATACCTTATTAAGACTTATCTGCAAAGGGAAAGACTAAAATCCTTATCTCCATCTTCTTCTCCAGCATGGGGAGAGAGAACCAGATTAAAATCAAACTTGTGAAAACTGTCACTTATTTAAATTAAAAAGAGTAGAACAGTTCTTCAACATATATACTCAGTATTGTGGTCATATTAGCAACTATGTGTTGATCAGAACTTGTTTCTAACCCCTGTAAGAGTAGAACAGACTTGTTTCAGCCTGTTTAATTTTTAATCTCAAAACAACACAATTTAATATATGGCATAAACAATTGCATAACAACTATATAAAGAGCATATATATATATATAGAAGAGACTGAACCAATGAAGAGACCATTCTTGGAAGTACCTTTCATTAGCCAAGCTCTAGCCAAAACTACAAATTCTAGAGAATACAGAGGAACTGCATGAGATTCATGAAAACGAAATAGGAGACAATTATGAAATCCTTAAAAGGACAGATCAATTCATGTTATAAAAAATAACCAATTTTCACCTGTTTAGCGTTCAATTCCATTTCTCTTTGACTTGTTTGTCAGCTGGTACAAGACTTATTTTTTATTAGGATAATTTGTACTAGGACCATTGGGGCTCCATCTTATAGTATATATATCTCCTACAAGTTGAATAAACCATAACAGAACACCTCAAATTGAACTAATCATAGCAGAACCGCTTGACAAATTTATTAAGGAACATTAGTACAACCCATAATCTCTGTGTGTGTGTGTGTGTGTGTATGTATATATATTACAACAAGGTGTTTCCTTACTTTCAATGCACTGCAAATATAAAAGAAAGTTTTCAAAAAATATATAATATTAAAAAGGGGCATCGATTTAGCTAATATACCCAAATCTCACAAAAAACAGTACAGCTTGTGTATATACACACACATACAAATTAGCAACTTAGCTGGAACAGACACTAATTAGTGGACCAACAATTGTGACATCTGAACACAACTAATTAAATCAACAATTGATATGTATCGTGATATAATGGAGGAAGCTAATGGACATTGATCGAATCAAATTTCAAAAATCAAAATCCACTACTCACCAACACTTGAGACTGATATTACAAGCATATGCAAGACATTTGAATTCTGTTACTTGAGCATCCAGGTGATCCTTTGGATTGCAGAACTTTGCACCGATTCCAATCATATAAAAAATTCTACTCCTGCCCTCGGTTGTCTTGAGACACACAAAAACAATAACTAGAATAAATAATTATAATTAAATCAATAAATTAAAAAATATTAAGGGCAACTAAAAAATCAATAATGAAAGAATAGGAAAATCCAACAATTCAAAGGCATGAAAGATTGGTCAATATGAACCCTAACAAAAAACGCATTAACTTCACTCATCAAATAGAAGATGAAAATGGTTAAATTCAGGGAAAATCACTACTGAAAATCAAAATTTAAAATCAAAAGTGTTGAGAGAGAGAGAGTATGTTTAATCAAAGCAATTGCTGGTATCCATTGTCGGAGCCTCCATTGACAGCTGCTTGTGCGTCTTAGTGTAAAATCTACAGGTGCTTGTGCATTTTTGGAAGCAGAAGAATTATTGGCATCAAATGATTAACATCAAAAGCAAAAACATCTGCAGAACCATCTTGCAGAAGAGAGATTTAGGGCTTTGGTACTTTGGGGATTTGAGAGAAAATGGCAAACGAGATATTTGAGAGAGAGAAAGTTTTGAGAATCAGAGTTTGGGGAAAAAAAATTGGACGCTCAGAAGTTTTCATTGAGGACTCGCGCGTAGACAGACTCTTTCTTTTCTATTTTTTTTTTCAAATTCGTCTATAACTCTGCGACGGTTGGAAAGAACCGTCGACCTACCATCGCACAGATATAACATGGGCGGTTAAGGGAGAATTCCCGCAAGCCAAGTGACGCAATTTCTATTTTTTCTTGTAGTGTTTGAGTGAGCATAAATTGTATGCCAAGCTATCTAAGTGTGAATTTTGGTTGAGAGAGGTACAATTTTTAGGTCATGTGATTACTAAAAATGGTATAGCTGTAGATCCTGCGAAGGTAGAAGCGGTACTCTCGTGGAAAAAACCAAAGACTGTGACGGAGGTTCGTAGCTTTGTAGGATTGGCAGGGTATTATAGAAGGTTTATTCAGGGATTTTCAAAGATTGTGGCTCCGTTGACTAAGTTAACTAGAAAAGATCAACCATTTGTTTGGGCTAATGAGTGTGAGAGGAGTTTTCTTGAAAAGAAGGAGCGGTTGACAACTTCACCTGCTCTAGTATTACCTAATCTAGAGGAACCTATGGAAGTATACTGTGATGCTTCTTATCAAGGATTAGGTTGTGTGTTAATGCAGAATAGGAAAGCTATATCCTATGCCTCTCGTCAATTGAAAATTCATGAGAGGAATTATCCAACCCATGATCTTGAATTAGCTTCAGTGGTTTTTGCCCTGAAAATTTGAAGACATTATCTTTATGGGTCAACCTTTACTGTGTATAGTGATCACAAGAGTTTGAAATACTTGTTTGAGCAAAAGGAGTTAAATATGAGGCAGAGAAGATGGATAGAATTTCTTAAGGATTATGATTTTGACTTGATGTATCATCCAGGAAAGGCTAATGTTGTAGCTGATGCTTTAAGTAGAAAATCTGTGCATATGTCAGTCTTGATGATTAAGGAGTTAGAGTTGCTGGAGAGATTTCGTGATTTGAATCTGACGGTGGATGTACACAGGGATAGGATTTCAGTGAGCATGATTAGGGTGACAAGTGAATTGATGAGAGAGATTAAGGAGCAACAAGCAACTGATGAGCAATTACTAGAAAAGAAAAAGTTGCTAGATCAAGGGAAAGTTACAGAGTTTAGTTTAGGTGATGATGGTATTTTGAGATGTAAAGGCAGAGTGTGTGTGCCGAATAATCCTGAGATGAGGAGATTGATTCTGGATGAGTCACATAAGAGTAAGTTAAGTATTTATCCTGGACTTAATAAGATGTATCAAGACTTAAAACAAAGATTTTAGTGGCCAGGAATGAAGAAACAAGTGGCTGAGTATGTAGCATCATGTTTGACTTGTCAGAAAGCGAAGGTAGAACACCAAAGACTAGCCAGAATGATGCAACCTTTAGAGATACCTGAATGGAAATGGGAAGGAATATATATGGATTTTGTGTCTGGATTGCCTAGAACTTCAAAGGGATTTGATGCAGTTTGGGTAATCGTAGATAGACTAACTAAATCATCTCATTTTCTTCCTATGAATATGAAGTATTCTCTAGAGAAGTTGGCTCAATTGTACATAAAGGAGATTGTTAGATTACATGGTGTGCCATCTAGTATAGTTTCTGATAGAGATCCAAGGTTTACTTCTAGATTCTGCCAGAGTTTGTAGAATGCCCTAGGAACTAGGCTTAAATTGAGTTTTGCTTATCATCCTCAGACGGATGGTCAAACAGAAAGAACAATTCAGTCCCTAGAGGATTTGTTGAGGGCTTGTGTGTTACACTATAGGGGAAGCTGGGATGAACTATTACAGCTGATTGAGTTCACATATAATAATAGTTATCATTCTAGCATAGGAATGACACCATATGAGCCTTTGTATGGGAGGAAATGCCAAACACCTCTGTGTTGGTATCAGGATGGAGAGAGTATGATTGTAGGACCAGAAGTGGTGCAAGAAACAACAGATAAAGTGAAACAGATTAGGGAGAGAATGCGTGTGGCACAAAGTAGACAGAAGAGTTACTCTGACAAAAGAAGGAGACCTCTTGAATTTCAAGAAGGTGAACATGTTTTCCTGAGAGTCACACCGATGACTGGGTTTGGTAGAGTCATCAAGTCTAGAAAGCTCACTCCGAAGTTCATAGGACCATACCAAATTCTTCATCAGGTAGGTCCTGTAGCCTATAAAATTGCTTTACCACCTTTTCTTTCAAATCTCCATGATGTTTTTCATGTTTCACAACTGAGGAAGTATGTGTCCGATCCATCGCATGTTATTGAGCCTGATGTTGTACAATTAAAAGAGAACCTGACTTATGAAGCCTACCCTGTGCGGATTGAAGATAAGAGAATCAAACAACTCAGGGGTAAGCAGATTCCTTTGGTCAAAGTTATTTGGGATAATATTACTGGTGATGCAACGTGGGAGTTGGAAGATAAGATGCAAGAGCAGCATCTAGAGTTGTTTTTAGGTATGTAATTTCGAGGACGAAATTATTTTTAGAGGGGGGGAATTGTAATGACCGTAATTTTTGGATTGTATTTTAATTTTATTTTATATGTGTGATATGTGTTTTGTTCATGTTAGATATATTTTAGGAAAAATAATTTCATACTTGATCATAGAAATCAATAGTCTAAGCCTGAACTGAGTAGTCGAACTGAATTCTGTTGCAATCAGATTGACGGAATGATTGCGATATGAAGTAGAAACCCTAGATTGAGGATAGAAAAGGGATTTGAGGATACCCATAGTGATTTTATAATATTTGAGGATTTTAGAAATTTATTTGAGAATTTTCTGAGAAACAAATAAAAAGAATTACCGTTTTGGTCCCTATCGTATGACTAGGATGAACTGTGAGTAATTTGGAGACCAGAACAAGTTGGGAAATATTTTTGATGAGCCAAATAATGATTTTACATTATTTTAGAATTTTAGAAATTATTTTGAAAATTTTTAGAATAGCAAATCAAGAATTGCAGTTTTGGTCCCTCTAGAATGAAGGACAGGGTAAATGGGAGAACAAATGGATGTCAGAGAGTTAGGAAATGATCCAGAATTAAACTTAAGGGTAACCAGTAGTGTTTTTATAATATTTATGATTTTTTAAAATTTTCTGGAATTTTTCAGAGAAAGTTCATTTTAACCCTAATTTATGGTTACGGTAAAACCGAAAAATTACCGTAATGCTTCTAAACTTGATTTTTATGTACCAAGAGCTTTTTGGCACTTTGATTTCGTGGTCTTGGCCTATTATAAGGATCATGAGAGTTTTTTACCTCAATAGGTTATTTTTGGACAATTTTAACCATGAAATTCAAAAGTTACCACACTTTATTACCTTAAAAACTTACCTTTTACCGTGGTTAAAAGTGAAAAATATTTTTACCCCTTTCTTAACCCAGCTGGCCGCCCCTTAGAAGGGTGGAGAAGGGTGTGGAAGACTCTTGAACTTTATGGCTCATACTCCTTAAACAATTAGAAAAATCCTTAATTATTATTTTTCAAAATTATCTTTAATGTGATAATTATCTAAGGGCAAATTGTCCAAGAGGCTTAACGGAGAGAGGGAGCTCGACCAGACTTGGGGAGAGGGAGAGAGCTACTCATTCATTTCATCCATTTTCATCTTCTTGCACCAAGAACACTTCCCTCATTTTCTCTAGTTTTCTTTCCAAAAATTACCAAGTTTCTCAAGCTTTTTCTTCTTGATTTTCAATCTTCACACATCAAGGGAGATAGGTGAAGGTAAAATCTTCATGGATTAAGTTTTGGTACCATCTCTTTAGGGTTCATGAGCCTTTCATCTTAAGTTTCTCTTGATGTTCTGAAGATTTTTCTTAATAGATATGAAAGCTTACCTTGAATTTTTGGTATGATACGTTTGAATTGAAAGGTGATCCTCAAGGAGTGGTAGAAGACCAAGAGGTTAGGGTTTCACATATTCAAGGAAGAAGGCAAGGTAAGGGAAAAATTACTCTCACAAGGGTATTAGGGTTTTAGAACACCTAAGCTAGTTAATTCTTGGATTATTCACTAAGTTTGAATAACTATGTTAAAAGAAAGATTTAATTGGCATGACAAGTAATCTTCTTGTTCTTGTATTGTTGGATGTATCAAGATGTGTTTCTATGCTTGATTAGAATTGTCTTGAATGATCTTGTCATGATGAATGGCTTGATGATGATTTTGGATTGCTTGAGCTTGGTATACTTGATGTGTGTTCTATTGTTTCTTATGACCATGATTTGGGTATGAGATTATAATTGACTTGTATGATGAATTTGTCTCTATGTCTTGATTGAAGCTTGATGGAGTGGCTTGAGGCTGTGATCACCTTTTTCTTCTATGTGAATTTTCTTAAATCTTGGTGACATGAGATTGATTTTAGATCATGACTTGAGAATATTGTGTGATGGTGATTATCTATGCTTGTTAAGCTTGGAAGGTGGTTTAAGAACATGTCTTTTTATTTAATTGATCTTAATTAAGTTAAATCATGTCAAGAACAATTTTAAATTGACTTAAACTTTGTAAAGACTGAATCTGTCACGCCCTGGGTGGCTTATTTTCCAAAGCTGTGAAAATCGCAAAACAGTAAAGAAACAGGGGACAGACCTGTTCACGCCGCGGGTGTGAAACTTTAAACGCCTGTGAACTGTTCTGCCCTCTGCGAGAAATAACCCAGAATTTTAGAAAATTTAAATTTTTCCATCTTATTGAATAAAGATTTTTAATGGAAAAATGTCATTTTTGAATTTAAAAATTGGCAAGGATTTTAGTCTATTTATTTTTAGAAACTTAAACATTGGATATAGAAAATGCTATTTTTATTAAGAGACGAAGGTAAAGTAAGTGTTTTGAAAAGAAAAAAAAAAGGAAGAGACATATTGTTTGAGAATAATCACAAAGAGATGAGAATACCATAACCAAGAGAAGGTTATGTGTAATATCACAAGAGATGAGAATAACATACCTAAGAGAAAGGTTATGTATGATGGTGACAAAGAGTAACATAGAGAAGAGATTGATTATGTTACAAGAGAAACCAAAGTGAATTGATTGTGCTTGAGCTTGTATGCAAATTATGATGTCATATGCATACAGAGAAAGAGATTTGGCGGATGGTCAAGAGATGAGCATTACAACCCGGATGGGGTTGGGAATAGTGACAAGTTGGGCCACATATGCCTATTGGGATTATCCAGGTTCCGAAACTCCTCAGGTGGCCAGTGTAGGTGAATACCCCTGAGCCGAGGCACTCGCACAACCCAGCTTAGATAAATCTGACTGACTTGACTATTCATGATACGATACAGTGGTTTAAATGTAGCTTATCTGAATGATTATCATGAAGTATAGAGGGACTATCTGATAAGTCTGCTATGGCCGATCGCTCAATGGTGTTGGAGGTAGGGAAGTCTCCTTGGAGCACTATGAGGGTGTTGAGAGGGAAATAGAAGTGACATGCATGAGATTATGCTATGATGATGTGTATTTGGTGAATAAATTGTATGCCTTGTCTGTGATAATTGTAACTGTGTGGATGATAATGAGTCACTTCTTGTGTAGTTATACAATGTACGATGATGAAACAGGTTTACGGTAGAGAAATTTCTGTTTTAAAAATCACTACAGCTGATCATGTATGATATGTTTGATTTATTTTTTTGTTTTAAATACCATTGTATTTTATCTCTTGTGTACGATGATTTTCACCCTTGCCTATATGTTTTGTGCTCTTTGGAACATGATTCATATAGATGAGCTACCAGTTGGGTGGTCTGACCAGAGTCAGGAGGCTTAGTCTGATGCAGACACCTGCAAGACATCATTTTGGAGGGGATGCAGTTTGACGTTAGAGCTATGGTAGAGGGAGAGACTGTTGGGGTCTTTTTGCCTCTTTGTCTTTTTATCTTTTTAGTCTTTTGTCTTTTGGTGTAGATAGACTCAGCCGGATAGGCTACAGTATGGATATTTTTTTGGATGACTGTACTATACTATAAGACACTATCTGATGTACATGATGTATATTATTTATGTTTAGTTGAGACCTGTTACTTATTAGTAATGCGTTGTGACGTAAGCTAGTTATCGAAGGGTGAAAGTTTTAAGTGAGAGTTTCAAGTTAAAATAATTTTTCAAGTTAATAAAAAGAAAAAGAAAAAAATTCATTCACATTTTTAGATAATGAATAATTTAATCAGAATTAATATTGACATTCGATAAAATAGGTTACTTATGTTGTAACATTCTTTTATGAAAAAGGGTGTTACAATGTTCATACTGTGGCGTGCCATAAACCCTTTGAGAATGTCCCTTGTTCTAAGCCTTCTAATAATTCTGAGATTGTTCTAACTGTGAGGCTTGAACATACTGATGGTCTACCTTGTAGGTATTTCTTGACATTCCTGTTCTTATACAACATTTCTCAAGCACACCATTAGTAGATCACCATTCAGAACACTTATTATTTAGTTCAGGATGTTTGTTGTCATTAAAACCATATCCTAAAGGGTTTTGGAGTCAACAGATCATGAAGTGTGGAAGCGACCCCGCGTCAACAAAGAAGGGGGTTATTGATAATGAAAATGTTGAAAAAGTTGTGGATGAATGTGTAAGTATAATAACCTTAACATTCATCTCATATCTATATACGATAACCTTATATATCCTTAATTAACCACTATATTTTTTGTTTCAGGAGCAATTATCACAACTTCTATCTCAAGATGAGAACATAGAACAAGTTGATCGGAATGACATACTTTCCCGGGCCTTAAAGCAACTAGAGTACCCTCGGCGTGTTAGGGCGATGAGATTTGGGGTCTCTCATAGAGACTGATTCACAACCCCTAAGTAGAAGAAAGTATCCGAGGAAGAATTCGAGGAGATTAAAGCCCAGTTGAAGAGTATGCAGGAAATGATGTTTGCTCACATGAAACAGTGTGAGCTGTCGCATGGGCAGGTCCCTTCCTTCGGCCACAACACCAACTACAGTTGTACCAATGTAGCTGATTCTTCCCATGCGGAGTTAGCTACCCCTGCATGTCCTCCATCTGCTGCTCCTACAGCTCCTACTCCCATCCTTCCACCGGTAATTATTCTTTACTATATGCAGTTCTTTGTTCTCACTCTTACATAATACTTATTATTCATCACTGCATTCTTTAGGCATGTGGACCTGTGAACTTGTTGTTGCCCACTCCATACCTTCACACGGTGGCTAGAGGATCGTTGGTAAACACTGGAAGTACTCAGGTACACAACAACCAGATTCCTGCTGGACACGCAAGAGTGTCAATAACGATTGCAGTTAAACCAAATGCCCCATTGCCAGTACCGGACGAAAATGGATGTGTGGTGAAAGTCATGGATGCCGTAGGTGGATTTGTGGCCTAGCCTACGTGGTTAATAATGCCGGTGGATGATAATGAGGTATGTGAGCGACAGCGATATCATTACCAAATAATATATTTTATTATTACATCATTTTATACCAACCAATAATATGGTACAATAAACAATTTTGTAGGGTGCTCCAAAGGATCCAAATAAGATGGCTACCACGGAGAGGAGCAAAAACACTAAAACCGTGCTGAATAAAAGCTTCGGGATCGGGCAAAATCAAAGCACCAGGACCGGCCGGCACAAGAAAAGCACTCCTTGGGAAATGGCTAATCTTATTAGTGAAAAGATTGGCTTCGACATGGAAAAGTTGGTTCTTGCATCATGGAATACAGGGTGAGAGACTTTATAATTTCAATTAAGCTACGTACATTTATTTCATTATGCTTTAATGTGCTTGTTCGTTGACTAGTTATTGATTTTTCTAGTGAACACTGGGTGTTGGTTGCATTCAAACCTCTCAAAGGGGTTGTATACTATTTGGGGGACGGCGATTGGGAGTTAAGAGACACAACCATTTACAAAACTATCAATGAGTAAGTAGTCATGTTTGATGTGCATGCATGTGTTTTCAAATTTATTACATACAACGAAGTTTAATTTGCATTTATATTTCTCAGTGTTGTAGAGGAGTTCCTAAGATGAAAGGATTAAAAGTTACTCAACCTGAATGAAAAATAATTAAGGTATATTTTTGCAAAATTGAGGCCTATGGTAATTAACTTCAAATATTAATTTGTATTGATTTATAAACCAGGACTGTATTTCATTTTGTAGTGTCCAAAACAAAAAAATTAGCAACGATTGTGCTTACTTTTTGATGAGATTCATGACGGATATTGTTACCTCAGGTGTTAAGGAAATCCAAGAAGATCACGTTTGCAATTTTGTCAAGATTTTTGCTTTAGTTGAAGAATTTTTTCACGCATATATATGTTAATTAATTGAGATAATAACTTGGATTTTTCCCCCAGTACATAAGAGGGTGCAGGTTTAAAACTTATACTGCTTAACATCAAACTGAAGTTGTGGAACATTGGTGTAAATATGTGCATGAATAAATAATTCCTGTACAACCACAAGAATAAGATGAAGATCAAGGATTCAAGATGAATATTCATTGATTTCTGTTCATATTATATATATAATTGTACACACACACACACACACACACATATATATATATTTGTTTGGTAACTTTACATATATGTATATATGTTCCTATTCATATTTGTGATATGATATTAATTTGAATACAAATATTTGTATATATATATTTTTTAAAAATATATATATTTATTTCTACAGTGCTTTCTTCAATAACCGTTGTTGTGATGTATGGATACACACAGTGCTTACTACCTGCGCGTTGTTTGTGAGGAAACGCGGGCGGGGCTTATGTGACACAACAACAACGCTTCGTAGGCGTTGTGGTGAGAGCACGTCTAAACAACAATGGGGCGATCAACAACGCTTTTACACGCTGTTGAAATTAAAATTAAATGCTGTTGAAATACTTTCTTGGCCCAATGCCTCTTGGACCTTCTTGGTCTTTGCTCTTGTCATCGGGCCTTTATGTCCTTGGAATGAATTGTTGGGCCTTGGGCCCGTTGGGTTTCTTTGATCTCCATCAAGTCTCAAGCTAGAATATCATCACTATTAGTAAGTAAAAAAAATTAAAAAAATTGATATTTTATATAAGTTGCGGTTTGATTTGGTTCGGTTCTATGAAAAAACCCAAATGCAAACCGAACCGAGCGATTTTCCAAAAAAATGTCATTCAAAAAAATTTAGTTTTGATCGATTTTCGATTATTTTGAACCAATTTCTGGTTTTTTGTATTGATTTGGATATGACCACCCCTATATTGAACCAATATTGTTCCCCACGACCAAAGACAAATGATTTCAATCATAGAGTATCAACAAAAGCATGCATCGTATTTTGACCTATATATATGGACAGAAATAGTCTAGGATTGAAAGGCTAGGATTGGTTACCAGCAACCCATATCCTAAGTGGATTCCATCTAAAAATAATTTGCAGTTGAGGTGTTTTGTATTCTAACACTTTGGCAAACAATATTTTACAATAATTATGGAATTTCCCCATAAACTATACTAAATTACTGAAATTGGCCAAATTTTTGAAAAATTATAAAGATGACCTTGGTGTATTCATATATGTATTTTCAAATACTGACATTGACATAGGTTATGTTATTAGGCAAAAAAAAATACTATTATAGTATTTGTTAAAATTTGTTATATTTAATTGTGTTCTTGTTTGGTATGTGGTTTATTTTTTGTTGCATGTTGAATGTATATAATCGAAAATGAAACATTGATTTTGTTGAACGCAATGTAAAAATGGAAACGAAATTATATTATATCGAAGACAGTCCAATGTTGCCATAGGAATTTGTTCATGCTGGGTGCAACTAGCCGTCACTCAGTGAGAGTTCAAGGACCAACCCTAGCCGCTATGCGTGAGCAAGAAGGATGAGTATGAGTTAGCCGTCTGGCGGTGTCCCCCCCTTTGCCTTGATATAGGGGACTAGGGTGTTTGATCTACGGCGGTTCCCAGGTGGCATTTATGGAGGATTGGCTGAGATTGATCCTTGATTGATCCTGATTAGGGTGTCATCAATGCCTTCCGCTCCTTTGGCTCCTATTTGAATTCTCCCACGTGAGGTGACTCAGATCCAACGGTGTGCTGACAGGGATACCTTGGTCGGTCTCCCTGGGTGTTTGATGTGCTGGTGCTCCCAAGTGATAAGTCATTGCCTGGTGGTGTGATCGGTCGCCTGCGTCTACCATAGCTCGGCCAGAGGGGCAAGAGGTGGGGTGATAAGCCCTTGACTGGCTGCGTGATTGGTCCTCCAGTGTCATTGGTCGGTCATCCCCAGGATGGTACACAACCCTCCGAGCTACGAGCCTGAAAGGCGATGGAGGTCAAATCTTCTAATAGTTGGTTGGTCATCTCCAGGATAGTACACAGCCCTCCGAGCTCCAAGCCTCAAACGCGATGGAGGTCGAATCTTCTAGTGGTTGGTCATCTCCAGGATAGTACACAGCCATCCGAGCTCCAAAAGCGACGGAGGTCGAATATTGTAGTCATGTCTTGGTCGCCTATTCACACGGATGATCGAGCATTCCTTCTGCTAAAAACAAGTTACGTTGCAAATGTTAGACATATATGAACGCGACAGATTTTTAAGAAAATGCATAAGTCATATGTGTGCAATACTCCCTATTCGGTCAACCACTTCAAAGGGGTGCTTTCCTTTTTTCTCTCTCTCTCTCCTCCTTTTCTTTTTCTTTTTTTTCTTTTTTTTTTGACCTTTTTTTTTCAGTCAGTCAGCCCCCTTTCTTTTCTTTAAATATTCAACCAACTCTCTCTCCTCTTCATTACTCGGTCAACACCCTCTCTCTTCTTAAATTTCCATTAGACCCTCTCTCTTCTTTAAAATATTCACCAAAACCCTCTCTCCTCATTACAACTCAGTCAACACCCTCTCCTCTTTAATATTCGGTCAACACCCTCTCTTCTCCTCAATGCTCGGTCAATCCCCTTTTTCCTTTTTTTTCTTTTTCCTACGCGGTCAAACCCTCTCTCTCCATTTCTTCTTCTCTTCTTCTTTTTTTCTTGGTTTAACCGATCTATGAAGGTGGTGACCACTTGGGGCACATCAAGGAAGTGCTTACTGGACTGTGCCTCGGGATGTGACTGTTGGACTGCGCCTGCGTCGAAAACGCGCGCCATCAGTGCAGGTCATAATGACGCCTAGCAGTTCGGTTTCCAAGCATCCCCCCAGCCTTGGATGCTCCCTTGTGGTGATTGATCTATGCCGTTCGTTTGAGTTTACGTTTGGACCGTTGGATCTTTTAAATCCTGGCCTTTGAATTCGAAAAGTCACAATCCCTTGGCATTTTAAACACCACATATCATCCTCCTCCCCCTCTTTTTCTCTATTTGCTGGAACTTCCCCATCTTTTAATATTAAAGTTTTTCCCTCTCCTCCTTTCTTCTGTTAACCCGCCATTGTTAAAGCTACGTGGGTGCTCTTCGCGTACAAGTTTGCCATCACTGTCTTCCTCAGAAACACGTAAGTTTTCGCTCCTCTTTCCTGCAATTAATTTGCCTGCTGTAGTTACGTCGGACGACGAGGGGGGCTGAGACTCCCTTCCGGTGCCGCCACGGGGTGTCTTTTTTTTTATTGTCATTGGGAGCCTGGTCTGTGAGTGGGGCATCAGTGGGTGGGCATTCCACTGACATCGATTTAGTCGTTGTTTCAGGGGAACTGTTGGCTGGGTCACCTCCTCTGTCCCCGCCAGTCGCTCCTGATGCTCCAGATGAGCCGAATAGATATGAATGGGTCCAAGAAGATGTCGCCCGCCACGCTTCTGAGTACACGTCGGTTTCTTCAGTTGAGCGCTTCCCTCGACTTGTGACCGATCCTGGGAGGGAGAACTATGTGATTGTGGAGCCATGTGTTGTTGGGGAGCCGATCTGTTACTGTCCTCCTGTTGGAGGTGAGGACCACTTCACCTTCGTCTACGAGACTGTGTTCACAAAACTCGGCGTGAAGCTCCCCATTTCTGACTTTGAGTGTGGGATGTTGTGGGCGCTCAATATTGCTCCTTCTCAATTACATCCGAACAGTTGGGGGTTTTTGAGGGCGTTCACCATTTTGTGTCGAGGGATCGGGTCTGAGCCATCGGTCAGTCTGTTTCTCTCATTTTTTCAAGCGAAAGGTAATCCAAAGGTTGGCTGGACGTCGTTCAATGGTCTCCCTCGCCGCGGGATTTTAACCGCTTTGACCCAGAGTTATAAGGGTTTTAAATCTAAGTTTTTCAGAGTGAGAGCCGGTCCCGGGTGTCCTTATCTCTTAGTCGATCCTTCAGGCCATGAGAGATTTCCGCTCCATTGGACCAGAGGGCCTGTGCCCAAACTTCGATATGATCCTCGGCTTCTGTCGCCCGAAGAGAAGGAGGATATTACCATCCTGGAGGGTGCCCAACCCATGAAGTGTGCCGACCTATTGGGTTTTGAAGATGACGTTGAGGGTTTATTTTATTATCTATGTATGATTTTTTTTTGTCCTCTCTCTTTTTTTTTTCTTTTTTTTTTGACATAACTCTCATTGATGCAGCAGGCAAGATGGCGCCGTTGACTGTGAAGCAGCTGAAGGAAATGAAGGAGAAGAAAGGGAGGAGGGCTGAAAGCTCAGCCCAAAACGTGACAGAGCCTCCTCAACCCACTATGCCCGAGCCAGTCCAAATGGAGGAGTCATCAACAACCCGATAGGGACTTGTGCGCAAAAGACGTCGTCGGCCTGCCGACCAACCAGAAGATGACGGTGTAGACCATGTGGATGCAGGACGTCCAGTTGGTGTTGCAGGTCCTCCGCTGACGCCATTGAGTCGTGCGGATGAGTGGAGGATGGTTCTGAAGCCTGATTCTGGGGATGGCCGTAGCTCTCTTTGGGACGACCAATTGGTCTTCCCTGAGTTGGTTGACTCATTCTTGTCGGCTAGAGTGAATACGGAGAAGATCAAGGCTCTGGGCATCGACGGTGCTTGTCGTGCCATGCAAGCCTATGGTTGCTGGGTTGCCGGGGTGGCAAGGTCGGTGGAGACACATTTCGGAGCACTTGGAGAGGTGCACAGGAAGAACGAGGAAGAGTTGGCGTCGCTCCGTGAGCAAATTTCATTGGCCAATACTCGAGCTGCTGAACTTGAGGTGTTGTTGGATATTGCTGAGGACAAGGCTGCCAAGGCTGACGACCTAAAGAAGAAGCTGGCAACTGCTACCAGCGAAGTTCAGACGTTGGAGGCTGAGAAAACCAAGTTGACCGAGCAAGAGAAGTTGTTGAGCGAGGAGGTGGAGCAGTTGAAGGTGGATCTAGACAACCTTCGTGTAAGCTCGACCAAGGAGAAAGATGCCGCGCTGGAGGAAGCCTCTGAGGAGAATGAACGAGGACTCAGGCGAGCTCTTGCTCATGTGCAGGTGTTGTACCCGACCCTCGACCTTTCAGCTGCGGACTTCTATAAGGACATTGTTGACGGCCGACTAGTAGACGTTGAGTAGCTAGACCACGTCCTTTCCAGTTGTTTTGTTTTTTTATTTTCTATGTACTTTTCGTTTTCCTTTGAATTCCTGGACTAACTGCTTGCCTCTATGCGCTATTGTACCTACACAAGTTAAAGCAAACTACCAAGCATTTTGTTGTTTTAACATAGCATTTCACTTTTATTTTACGAATGTTAGTAAAAATAAGAGAAAATAGCATCTGACGGCCAATCGATCAAACACATACACTTAACAAAATTAATTCGAGAGTTGTAACGCGTCAGATCCGACCGACTATTTACCCTGTTACCTGTCTTCCAGCGAGATTTTTGGAGCATAGGATGGCATCCTTCCGACTCGATCGTTATTTATTTATTTATTTATATATTTTTTTTATGCCTTGCCGAGGTTCCCCATACGTGGCTTGTAGTCGAGTCCAAAGCCCAGCCAAAGCACACTAACTTGTGCCCGGGCACAATGCGCGCTCAGAAATGTAATTCAATAATCAACTTTTGTTTTCCCCTTGCTCAGTCAGCTTTCCAACTTTTCCTTTCTTTTCTTTTCTTTTCTTTTTTTTTTGAGAGCTCTCCTCTTTTTTTTTCTTGATAAGTACTTGCAAGCTTGCTTGATGTATGATGTATTGATAATATGTATTTAGGCTAGCCTTTGGTGTGCGTATGACCGCTTACCGGACCTCTTGTTGGGCCTCCTACTGGGTCAGTTAAGGGATAACCTCGGCGAAGGTCTTGATGATGTAGTTAATGGTATTTGCAACCTTTGTTGAACTTGGAACAAGTCTCGTATTATTCAGTACTGAATATATAATTTTCAGAAACTGAAACAAATCAACTTTAACAAAAAATAAAGGTGAGTGCAATAATAGAAACGAAAAGCATTTAGCTGAAGTAGATCTTGAGACTGGCCGAGTTCCAGGTTCTAGGTATGAGTCGTCCGTTGAGCTCCTCGAGACAATATGCTCCTTCGCCAACGATCTGTCTGATGCGGAAAGGTCCTTCCCAGTTGTGGCGGAGCTTCCCTGCTGATGTATGTGGTTGGGCACGTCTCAGTACAAGGTCGCCCTCCTGCAGCTTCCTTGGCAAAACTGCTGAGTTGTATCGTTTCGCTGCTCTCTATTTAGCCGCAAACTCCCGTACATGAGCTATCTCTCAGACTTCTGGGATGAGGTCCAAGTTGACTTGCCTGTGTTCCTCAGATTCCTTTGGCTGGAAATAGGTGATTCTGATAGTTGGCTGACCGATCTCTACCGGAATCACAGCATCTGCTCCGTAGACCAGTGTGTAAGGTGGCTCGCCTGTTGCTGACTGTGGAGTCGTGTGGTAAGACCAGAGCACATTGCATAGTTGGTCGGCCCAGAGGCCCTTAGCTTCGTCTAGCCTCTTCTTCAATCCGCTTAAGATGACTTTGTTTGCAGCCTCTGCTTGGCCGTTCGTCTGGGGGTGTTCAACAGAAGCAAAAATATGTTTGATCTTCCATTTCTCCCAAAACTCCTTCACTTTCTGGCTTGCAAACTGAGTGCCATTATCGGTGACTATGATATGCAGAACTCCAAAACGACACAACAAATTCTTCCAGTAAAAACTCACAACCTTGTCAGCCATTATCTTGGCCAAAGGCTCGGCCTCAATCCACTTAGTAAAGTAGTCCACCGCCCTTATCAAGAACTTCAACTGTTTGGGAGCAGGAGGGAACGGTCCCAGTATATCCACTCCCCACATGTGGAAAGGCCAGGGTGAGAACATGGATCCCAACTCCTCCGAGGGTGCACAAAGGATGTTGGCATTTCTCTGACAGCTGTTGTACTTCTTTACATAGTCCTGACAATCAGACTGTAACGTCAGCCAGAAGTACCCGGCCCTTACAACCTTTGAGGCCAAAGCTCGACCCCTGATGTGAGTCCCACACACGCCTTCATGGACCTCTCGAAGGACATAATCAGCTTGTCCTTCCGCTAGACAACGGAGCAGTGGCATGGCAAAACCCCTCTTGTACAATCTTCCTGCCATAATGCTGCCTCCTTTATCAGCTTCTTAGCCTCACTTTGATCAGTTAGGAGGACACCTTCCTCAATGTATGTTATGATTGGCCCCATCCAGGAATCGCGCTCCTCTTGAATGAAAAGGACCTCTTTTTCATCAATGCTTGGTCGATGGATCGCCTCTTGAATGACCGACTTGTTATTTCCTGGTTTTTTGGTACTAGCCAACTTTGACAGTAAATCTACTCTGGCGTTATGCTCCTGAGGTACATGGGTCAACCTGAATTCCTTGAACCCAGACATTAAAGATTGAACTCTTTGAAGGTACCTGGCTAACTGTGGATCTTTAGCCTGATATTCGCCCGACACCTGGCCTGTCACCAACTGGGAATCACTCCGCGCCTGAAGCTCCGTCGCCCCCATCTGTTTGGCCAACTGCATCCCCGCGATCAAGGCCTCGTATTCTGCCTGATTATTGCTTGCTTTAAACTCAAAGCGAAGGGATTGCTCAATCAATACCCCATCGGGTCCCTCCAAAATGATTCCTGCCCCGCTTCCTGCCAGGTTTGAAGCCCCGTTAACCGACAAGATCCACGCTCGATTGACCTGTTCCTCAGGAGGTGGGGTTAACTCCACGAGGAAATCAGACAAGACCTGTGCCTTTATTGCACCCCTCGCCTCGTACAACAAGCCAAATTCTGACAGCTCTACTGACCACCCAACCATCCGCCCAGGCAAGTCCGATTTGTGAAGTACCTGCCGGATGGGCTGGTCAGTTCTGACAACGATAGGGTGACTCTGGAAATATGGGCGCAATCTTCTTGCCGTCGTCACTAGAGCCAAAGCTACCTTTTCAATCTTCTGATATCTCACCTCCGCGCCCTGCAGTACTTTGCTGACGAAGTACACCGGGCGTTGCTCTTTACCTGTCTCTTGCACCAAAACGGCGCTCACAGCTCGGTCAGTAACAGATAGGTATAAGTAAAGAGTTTTTCCTCGATCGGGCTTTGTGAGGATTGGGGGTGCCGCCAGGAATTCCTTCAGCTGCTTAAAAGCTTCCTCACATTCATCCGACCACTGACACTTTTCATTCTTCTTGAGGCACTGGTAAAACGGGAAAGCACGGTCACCTGATTTTGACAAAAAATGGGAGAGTGCAGCAACCCTTCCTGCAAGTTGTTGAACTTCCTTGACAGTGGTCAGGCTTCTCATGTTGCTAATGGCACTGCATTTGTTCGGATTGATCTCGATCCCTCTGTGGGTCAGCATGAATCCCAAAAATTGTCCAGCCTAGACACCGAACAAGCATTTGTCGGGGTTTAGTTTGAGGTTGTATTTTGCCAAAGTGTCGAACAACTCTTGCAAGTCGGTCAAGTGCTCCTCCTCAATCCAAGACTTAACAACCATGTCATCCACATAAGCCTCCACATTCCTGCCTAAAAGCGGCGACATGATCTTGTCCATCAGCCTCTAGTAAATGGCACCAGCATTCTTCAAACCAAATGGCATTACCTCATAGTAGTAGTTGGCCCCATCTGTCATAAATGTCGTCGCCTGAGCATCTGAAGGGTACATTCGGATTTGGTTGTAGCCCGAATATGCATCCATGAAACTCAGGAATTGATAACCGGTCGCCCCATCAACCAAACAATCTATACTGGGCAAAGGATATGCATCTTTGGGACATGCTTTGTTCAGGTCTGTATAATCGGTGCACATTCTCCACTTCCCACTGGCCTTCTTCACCAAAACCAGGTTCACTAGCCAAGATGGGTATTCGATCTCCTTCACAAACCCTGACTGTATCAGCCTCTTCGTTTCTTCTGCAACTACCTTTCTTTTTTTGTCTCCCAATTTTCTCTTCCTCTGGACGACAGGTCGAGCTTTTGGGTCTAGAGATAGACAATGACATATCACCTCTGGATCCACCCCCGGCATATCACCAGCAGTCCACGCGAAAGCGGACGCATTCTTGCTCAGCAACTCTCGCAGCCTTGTTTCAAAATTGCCCTACATTGCAATGCCAATTTTGGTGACCTTCTCGTCGGAATCTCCGATACTCACTGTTTTCAATGTCTCAGCAGGTTGGGGGCGGTGGTCAACATAATCTTCTCGTGGGTCTAGGTCGAGATGGTTGACCAAGAAGGCTTGGCTGGTCACTGCTTTCTCATAGACCCTCTTCTGTCTAGACCTCAAACTATGCTCATAGCATTTCCTTGCCATAGTTTGATCGGCCTTAACCACACCAATTCGCCGGTCCTCCAATGGGTACTTCATGGTCAACTGTGGAGTGGAGACAACTGCTCCCAATGCATTGATAGAGGAGCGACCAATAATGATGTTATAAGACGAAACTGCATTAACAACAATGTACCTGACCTTGATCGTCTTGACGTCCTCTCCTGACCCAAAGTAGTCCTCTATTCAACATAGCCTCGTACATCTGCTTGAGACCCCGTAAAACCGAGCAACGTACCCTCAAAAGGATGCAGTGCTTCTGTTGAAAGCCGCAACCCTTGGAAGGTATTCCAAAACATAACATCAGCGTAACTTCCTTGGTCCACTAGCACCCTCTTGACATTGTAACTTGCCAAGACAACCGAGATAACCATTGGGTCGTCCTCATGGGGGAGGATTCCCTCAAAGTCCTCAGGTGTGAAGGAGATCGTTGGGTGCGATTTACAGACTATTGTGACCGAGGTGATGTTCATAACCGAGCGTGCATATCTCTTTCGAGCCGAACTGGTTGCTCCTCCCCCTGCGAAGCCGCCTGAGATTGTGTTGAAGTCCCCCAAAATAGGTACCTCGTGGTTACTTGTCTTCCCATGCTCGTGTTGTCGGTCGTCTCCCACCTGTTGTGGAGGCGGGGTACAGCGATTCCTATCTCTGCCTCTGCCGCGATTATGGTGATCGCCTGTGTCTACGTACCGACCGAGATACCCCTCCTTGATCAACTTTTCGATCTGTCACATCAGCACATAACAATTGTTAGTGTCGTGGCCCTTTGTCCTGTGAAAAGCGCACCACTTATATTGGTCGGGACCCATGATGGGGGCACTACTCAATGGGGGCTGCAGCAGGCGGGTGTTATAGACTTCTCGCAATATTTGCCCTCTACTCGTGTTAAGAGGGGTGTACTCCTGGAAACCCCCAGCTCCTCTTTGCCGGTGCCCACTAGGGAGGAGGTCGGCGAGGGGGCTCCTCCTGTTCCTCCGCCCTAGGTTTTGGCGGCCTACCCCTCTGGGTAACAAATCAGAATTGTGTCTCTCTTTGCTCCTCACGCCGCTTCTGCTTCATCACCTCTTCTGCCTCAATGTGACATTTTGCTCTTGCTCGGACTTCATCCATCGTAACAGGTCAGCGCTGCAACAATGACTCGGCCAAGTGTCCCGCTCGGAGGCCTTTTCTGAATGCGGAGCAGAAATGGTATTGATCTGGTCGTTCCACCTGCACTGTTGCCGCGTTAAAGCGCGCCAGGTAAGCCTTGAGGGTCTCTCCTTCCTCCTGCTTGATGTCATACAAATCAGCCGCCTCCACCCGCTTCTTCTTATTGACCGAAAACTGTCGGACAAACTTGGTGGAGAAATCGTCAAAGTCCCGAACCGATTGGAAGGGTAAGTTCGTGAACCAGACTAGAGCAGTGTCCTTCAAAGTACCAGCAAACATCTTGCACTTCACTGCGTCATTCCCTCCGCTGATGATCATCTGAGTCTTGAACGCCGCCAGATGGCGATGGGGATCCTGCGTCCCATCGAAAGCCTCCACGAGCAGTGTCCTAAAGTCATGAGGGATCTCCTCCCGCTCAACTGCTTCCACGAAAGGCTGGAAGCCGAGGGGTGCTTCAGGTGCAGGCTCGTCGCGCTGCTGGTTTCCCCGAAGTTCTTCGATCTGGCGCTGTAGAATCTCGTTTCGTTCGTCAGCCCTCACCTGTTGTCGTTGCAACAGCTCATTATGCTGTCTCAAAGTGTTAACCGCGTCTAGCAGAGTCTGGAGCTGGGCGGTGAAGTTTTCACCTTCTGGGCCGCCTCTGTTGCGTGTTTGCACCATCGTCGTTCACCAGTAGAGTTTTGTAGGCTCCTTTGTGTGTGGCCGTCGGAAATGTTTTACCGAGGCCCCACGGTGGGCGCCAATTGTTCACGCTGGGTGCAACTAGGTCAGTACGCCATCACTCAGTGAGAGTTCAAGGACCAACCCTAGCCGCTATGCGTGAGCAAGATGGATGAGTATGAGTTAGCCATCTGGCGGTGACCCCCCCCCCCCCTTTGCCTTGATATAGGGGACTAGGGTGCTTGATCTACGGTGGTTCCCGGGTGGCATTTATGGAGGATTGGCTGAGATTAATCCTTGATTGATCCTGATTAGGGTGTCATCAATGCCTTCTGCGCCTTTGGCTCCTATTTGAATTCTCCCACGTGAGCTGACTCAGATCCAACGGTGTGCTGACAGGGATACCTTGGTCGGTCTCCCTGGGTGTCTGATGTGCTGGTGGTCCCAAGTGATAAGTCATTGCCTGGTGGTGTGATCGGTTGCCTGCGTCTGCCATAGCTCGGCCAGAGGGGCAAGAGGTGGGGTGATAAGCCCTTGACTGGCTGTGTGATTGGTCCTCCAGTGTCATTGGTCGGTCATCCCCAGGATGGTACATAATTGAAAAAAGACATCGTAGAACTCAAAAAAGTAATACTAAGGATGGGTCTAGGTGACAACTTTAGTGACTGTGACACTAATCACGTTTTCTTCATCTATACTCGTATAGTTGATGGTTTTTGGACAAAAGTGGAGTGTATTATATGCACAAAACGGGCTACAAATAAATTAAAGGTGATACTAGCAAAAAAAATACTGAATACAAATAAATTAAAGGTCACGTTAGTCAAAAAATATTGGAAGATAAAAATTAAAATGTATATGTGGTGGAAGGGGTATAAAGGCCAAGGATTTAGAAATTGTGGAAGTCCATAGTAGTTGGTCCGCATTATGAGAACCTCATTGGTGTCGGTACTGCTGCATGCGGCTGGTCTTGCATCACGCAACCTACTTCTTGTTTTGTTGTGCACAACCTTCTCTTCACCCTTCATTGTGTCGGACGTCCTCCCTATGGCCGAGCTGTGTGCATTTTCCCTCTAACGGTGTGATGCACCATTTGGTGGCTTTCTTGCTTTTTGAAACGTAGGGTTCCGCATTGAACCCCAGAGTTTTTTCTTGATTTTCTAGATTTTTCAATCATTTTTTTAAAAAAAAAAATCAGCATTTTTCAATTTTTTTGTTTTTTTATTTATGGACTATGGGCTGGCCCGCTAGCCCGTAGACTTTGTGGTGCAGATATAGGCTCCAAAAACTGAGTATGTATACATTGCGAATCAGGCTAGGCTGACCTGCTATAAAAATGAGGGCCAATGTGGATCGGGCCTAAATTGATTTGGCCAACCCACATAGCTAGCTTTATATATATGTGTGTGTGTGTGTGTGTGTGTGTGATGGGATCAAATGACACCAGGTATCAAACTCTTACACTTACACCCATTAATAATTTTTTTATAGAATGCAAAATTAACCGATCAAACCGTTGAACCAAGAGTACTTATATAGTAGATCAAGTATATAAAATTTCATATGAATCAAGAACTAATTGATATTTCATTACGGATAATATTTTATTAAAATATAAGTAAATATTCATTATTAGATAACACAGTTACAAATATCCAAATTGTCTGAAACTTAATAAACTTGATCTACTATATATGAACTCTTGATTCAACGGTTGGATCGATTAATTTCACCTTTTATAGAAAGTTATTGATTGGTGTAAGTGTAAGAATTTGACACCTGGTGTCATTTGATCTCGTCCCTATATATATATATATATATAATAGACTAATATATTTGGAATAAATACATAGAATAATATTTATTAAATTTGGATAATATTATTTAAGATATTTTAATAAATATTATGTCATGTGGGTGGGGGGATATTTACTACGACTAGAAAAGTGTTTGGTCAATAATGCACAAAGGATAAGTTATACGTATTAGTGCAATTCGTTAAAGTGTTTGGTTGATTTTGAATTTACAAAAAGTTTATGGAAAGAAAACCATAATTTCATAAAACTGGATCCACCTAGGATAGTGGATAAATTGGCACTGACTCATTATTACGACAAAATATTGATCCCCCACCCTATAAGCTGTGTTTGGATTAAAGTTCATAAATGTAAGTTTGGAGTAAACTTAGTTTGTAAATTAAGTTTAGTTAAAAATGAATTTACTCTAACGTAATTTATGTTTGAATACTTTTTTCTCAGAAGTATATTAGACAGAATGAATTTTGTTTGCTTATATTAATCAAAAACACTTTTGAATGTCTAATTACTGAAAAGGGCACGTGTTTTGTAATATATTATAAATATTATTTTTTTAATTTAATTTTTTTAAAAAATAAACAATAATCTGCAAATAAATATAAGACTATTTTTTTAATTTAAGTCAAATAAGTGGAGAAAATATCAAAAATTAATTGCATATACTCCTAATTAAAAGTATACAAATAGCAATAAAATACATAAAGCAAAATCTAATAAATTTAAGGGTTAAGTATGTTTTTAGTCCATTTAAATATTTCAGTTTTCGCTTTTAATTCTTCAAAAAAAAATTATCTCTTTTTAGACCCCCATTTTTTAAAATGTAATGTTTTTAGTCCCTGTGACCCTTTTCTAAATTTAAAAAAAAATCTAAAAAATTTATTTTTACCCCTTTTAATTTTTAATTTTTACTAAACCCTCATTCTCTATTTCGAATCAGACATTTTCTGGCCTAGCCCAACCTAAAACACATCGGGTCAAGCCGAGTCTAAATTATTTATAAAGAAAAATAGCTCAAAGTACTAAAAAAAATGCATAAAATGCATGTCCGACCTAATCCTATAGACCCATCGGACCGGGCCAAAATAGCCAAAAAAAATTCAAGCCTGTAATTAACAAATCCAGTGTAGCCTAAAACATAGGCCACCTGGTTGGGACTTCGAGTCGGGCCAAAATTGAATCTCTAGGAATGAAAAAAGAGAATTGGGTGAAAATTGAGAATTGAAAATTAAGAGGAGTTAAAATAAATTATAAAAAATATTTTCTAAATTTAAAAAATAGCCACATGGACTAAAAATGATACATTTTAAAAAATAAGAGACTAGAAAGAGACAAAAAAATTGAGGGACTAAAAACAAATATTGAGACATTTACAGGGACTAAAAACATATTTAACCCTAAATTTTAAATTTTAAATACAAGACTAATTACCCATTAATTGGAGTGGGTAAAAGGGTGATAAGTATTATTGGTGGCATTTAATATGCCCATTAATTTTTCAAACGGAAAAGTAAAAATGAGTAAAAACTATGTTGTCTGTTTTAATTCAAACTGGGTTTGAGGCCACATTGAATTTCAAAACCGAAAACCAAACACCATACAAACTAATGCAAACTGCATTTAACACTCCAAAAATACTTTTAAAAAGTCCAAACTGCAATTCAAACACCCTCTAAGTCACCCATGAACATGTTCTCCACTTGATTTTGTCGAGTCCACCATTAAGTGAAAGGGAGAAAGAGACAAATCATTCCCGAGTGGATTGATCGCCTTGGGGTATTGCACAGAACAACATTCACTACCTCTGTTATTCAAAGTAATATTGTTTGAAATGATAAGGACACAGATCCCGATCTTTGTCACGTGGTCCACGGAGGTTGCAAAATCATGAAGAAAGGGATTGTTTTGGGAGGAAAAAAAACGGATTGTTTTTGAAAAAAACCATTTTTTGTTTATACTTATAATTATAAAATATATTTTTTATTTTTAAATATTTGTATAATAAATATGAAAAAATCATCCTCGCCATACCAAAAAGTTACCAAAAGAAATATGAAAATAAAATATCTTTACTTATTTTTTGTATAATTATTTTACAATAGGAAATAAAATAAAATTAAAATTGTGAATGAATGATACAATATCCCCATAAGTATACCGTAAAACCCAACTGGCGGTTTGGTTGATCACATTGTAGGTAAACTTTAATCCACAATAAATTTTAGGGAAATGCTAATTGGAACGAATTTTTTTTTGAAACTAAACTAACGAATGCTTATGTGTCTTGTTTTGATTGATGTCACTGTTTGTTTAGCTTAGACTCTGGTGCATGGCTCATGCTTTCTTATTGACTGTTACTGTTTCGTGTTTCTTTCATACGGAAATTGTTCGTGCACAATAGCAGTTCTCTAAATTTTAACTACAATGTCGGCAAATTAAATCCTAAAACTAAGACGGGTTTATGGTGAGAATTCCTAGTTAAAGAGGAGTGATAAGGTGGTTTAGTAGTTTGAGAGAGAGACATAGAAGTTTGAGTGATAAGGGGGTTATATATCTAAATTCTCCCACTAATATTAATTACTAACATTTGTCTGTTAAAAAATAAAAATTCCTAATTAAAAATAAAAAAAATTATTGTATGAAAAAAATTTATTATGACTTTTTTAAATGAAAAATCTATTTTATTTGATTCCTAAAAAATGAAGACTTTATTTTAAAGAGAAAGGTAAAATATATTTTAATAGTTAATAAAAATTCAAAACAGATAAATGTTAATGAATTATCATTTTATTATAAAAATATATCAAATTACATTAGTGTAACACAAATTGATACACCATTCAATAACTTTTTGTATCATAATTATGTCTTAAAATTTAATGTTGTATTAAAAGTTACTATTAAATAGTAGTATCTATATATCATATTTATAAAATTTCACATAAATCTGAAACTATTTAATATGTTATTGAGATGTATCAAAGTTGATATCATATACACTTTTAAAATATTTAGAAATAAGAACTAGTTGATCAATGACCAGCTGTTGTTTCAATTTTGTAAGTTTAACACAATTAATCAATGTAATAAATTATTATAATTTAACGGTTGGTAGAGAAGACGTTAGTTGAGCAAGAAGACGAACATGTACAAAATTCTAACGACGAACGGTTGGTTCAAAATTTTGAACATCTATTATTTATCTAAGAATAGAAATTGTTCTGGAAAAGACATCAAACTCCTTCTTAGCTAACTGACACGTGTACAAATAAGGGTTTTTTGGTAAACTTGGCAAATTTCAATTTACACACACCGGTTAACTTTTTCAAATTTCACATTTCAAATTTCAAATTTCAAAACTTTCCCAAAAGGCTTTCGTTTGCAGCGTACACAGACTTTCCCAATGCTAGCTGCACACTCAAAAGCTAGATCCAATAAGAGCTTCCTTCCCAAAAAAAATCTCATCGTTGGCTCGAAGATGCAGCCAACAATGCAGTCATGGATGTACGCGGGTGACAGAGATGAAGCTTGGAGGAGCTGGGACTCACCGCCGCCTGACCTTCAACGGCTGCTACATTTGGACGCCATGGGTGTACGATTTCGGTGAGGAGCAACTCTGTAAGCAAAATGTTGTGTCTTGCTGTGTTTTAGGTCCCTCTG
The DNA here is from genome assembly GCA_030159175.1 of Glycyrrhiza uralensis. NCBI lineage: Eukaryota > Viridiplantae > Streptophyta > Magnoliopsida > Fabales > Fabaceae > Glycyrrhiza > Glycyrrhiza uralensis. Next base: position 25,821,236 of record BRZY01000007.1, on the reverse strand, counting down.
TTTTTGATTTATCTGTCTTTTGTTTTTTCCCCTCTTTTAGCAGAACACTACAAAAAAAAAAAGAGGAGTAACTACATTTGAAAGAAGATGCGGGTGAGTCAGGCTTCAATGGTGGAAGGATAATGGGTTTCCTATCCCTCTTCTCTCTTCTTCTATTCTTTGCTTTTTCCAGGTTTTACAGAAATTGGTCACTTGGGTTTCCATTGTCCTCTTTTTTCAACCATTTTTTCTAATTTTATTCATTTTATTGCATTGTTTTTCCTTATTCCTTATTCTTGCTCTCAGTTTAATTTGGGAAGGAGTAAATGTTGGTCAGTTTATTTTTGCTCTCAGTTTAATTTGGAATAGGAGTAAATAAATGTTCCTTGGCTTTGTTCACTCTATTTAATTTGCCTTTTCTTTTCTGTTAACTGAAAATTTTGTGAATTTTTTACGATGGTTATCTCAGCTGCAAATTTGCTCCATAATATTGATTTATTTTTTATTATTATCTTACCTCGGGTTTTAAGTTGTGCTTAATAATCTGTGTTGTTTTCACAAGTTGGGAACATGTTTATTGTATCTGTAGGAATTTTCAATGTGTGTAGATGGAAATTGGCGAAGCTTCATCCAGGTACAAAAGATATAGGTTGTTTTACTGTGAATTTGATCTTTTTTCTTCATCCAATTTTTCTTCTTTCTTTTGGGTTGTAAGTTCTGCACATTCAAGTGATTACGCTCTTCAAGGGGTTTTGTTTGTTTTGTGATCCCTCAAAAGATAGATTGAAGAAATTGGTAATATTGTTTTATACCTGTTGGTGATGCATTTTATAGAGTACAACAAATGTTGATTTCAAAAGAGATAATTTGCCATTTCTGCATGTTGATCCCTCAGGGATTGGACGCAGGGACTGGACTCAGGGAATGGACGCAGGGACTGGACTCAGGGAATGGATTAATACAGTTGAGGAGACAATGAAGACAGAAACGCCAGAACCTAAGACACCTTTGGAAGAAACAGTGAAATTGGAGTATGAATCTGAGAAAGCTTCAGAGGAAAATAAATAAAGAAGTGAGCCACTTTAAAGAAGCATGCAGAGAGGCCAAGGAGAGCAATATGAAAAGCCAAGTGATGGGAGTTTTTTAGAATTATTTCTGTTATGATTTATGTCATTGGTTTGAACTTTGAAAATAGTGTGTATAGTTTGAGCAAAAAGGTTGGGAGTTTTAGTTTAAAGATAGATTTTTGTTGGTTATGATTTATCAATGGTTAGTTTTCTTATTTCTGTTGTGAAGTGATGATAGAACATATGTAACTTCCTACAGTTCAAATAGTTGTGGGTGTATTAAATTTATTTATGAAGTATTTTATTCTACTATTCTTGCAAACTTGAAGCCATTGCTTTTGCTGGATTTTTAATATAAATTACATGGATGCATTTTCTCATGTTTATGCACATACACAAAGAATCATATTCATGAATCATGTTCAATATACTTCATTTCCACTGGAGAGCACATCCTGTAATTTGATCATTGGACTCAGGGACTGGAAAGAAACAATATGAGACAATGCGTCCAATGTTTCTCTGCGTCCAATAAACAATATGAGGCAATGATGTTCTGCGTCCAATAATCAGTATGAGGCAATGAGTCCAAAGAAGCAGAACCTATAAGTATCCAAGTCATGGAGACATGCTACTCATGGAGGAGAATGGCAAACATCCAATAATAAGCTTGAGGCAATATGTACAACACTGCCTGCGTCCAATGTATCAGAAGGACAAAAGTCCAATGATCAGCATAAGGCAAAATGTACAACACTGCCTGCGTCCAATGTAACTGAAGGACAAAAGTCCAATAATCAGTTTGAGGCAATATGTACAACACTGCCTGCGTCCAATGTGACAAATGGACAAAAGTCCAATAAATCAGCATAAGGCAATACGTACAACAGTCTGCGTCCAATGAAGCAGAATGGGACAAGCACAACAATCAACTGTTCTGCGTCCAATGAAGCAGAATGGGACAAGTTCAATAATCAATTGTTCTGCGTCCAACAATTGTTCTGCGTCCAATGAAGCAGAATGGGACAAGTACAACAATCAACTGTTCTACGTCCAATGGAACAGAATTGGAAAAGACCAACAATCAACTGCTCTGCGTCCAATGGAACAGAATGGGAAAAATCCAACAGTCAACTGTTCTGCGTCCAATGGTTTGAACTTTGAAAATAGTGTGTATAGTTTGAGCAAAAAGGTTGGGAGTTTTAGTTTAAAGATAGATTTTTGTTGGTTATGATTTATCAACGGTTAGTTTTCTTATTTCTGTTGTGAAGTGAATGATAGAACATATGTAACTTCCTACAGTTCAAATAGTTGTGGGTGTATTAAATTTATTTATGAAGTATTTTATTCTACTATTCTTGCAAACTTGAAGCCATTGCTTTTGCTGGATTTTTAATATAAATTACATGGATGCATTTTCTCATGTTTATGCACATACACAAAGAATCATATTCATGAATCATATTCAATATACTTCATTTCCACTGGAGAGCACATCCTGTAATTTGATCATTGGACTCAGGAACTGGACGCAGGGACTGGACTCAGGAACTGGACTCAGGGACTGGACGCAGGGACTGGACGCAGGGACTGGACGCAGGGATTGGACTCAGGGACTGGACTCAGGAACTGGACTCAGGGATTGGACGCAGGGACTGGACTCAAGGACTGGACGCAGGGACTGGACGCAGAAAACAAAAAATTTGGTTAAAAAAAAATGGGCCATCAGTTCAGAAAAAAAAAGTTTTTTTTTCTTTTTCTTTTTTAAAAAACAAACAATAGAAAACGTTAGGCCCAAGAGGCCCATTTTGGCATTTTCCTTTCTCAACGGGCCAAAAACAAACAATGGGTCAAATCCCAATTTTAGGAAAATACAAGAAAATCGGACAAAATTGGGTGTCTACAATTTGTTTGAGTGTGGTTTAAAAAAAAAATAGCATATTCAATGTTAACGAATTCAGCTATCAAATAATTCAACCTCCTTTATATCGATACTATATAGTTCACACCCGTGCGGATGCACGGGTAAAGTACTAGTGTACAAAGAAATTTTGAACCTATGCATTGGATTTGATTGTACCTGTTCGCTTTCAAATGCAAGGGAAACAACGGTTCGTCGTCTTGCTTTGGCAATGCACGCGGTCGCTTTTTTGTGGTGGAGACATTCACGGTGGAGACGTTCACGGTGGAGACACGGACGTGGAGGAGCGCTAGAGACACTTCACCTTCTCGGAACTGAGGGCAAAGGTATTTAAGAGGGAAATGTTAACTGACCAAATGAGGGCAAGGGTCAAACACTTTATAAGACACCTTTTACAAAATATATCATATAAATCCATGGGTTTTAATGGTCATTTTGGCCCTTGACGTTTCATTTGTGTCCCTGGTTATTAATGGTCACTTTGGTCCCTGTGACAAGGCAGCCACATGGACCACCACGTCGTATCCTACATGGCATAAAACATCCCAGCTCAGCAGACCACACTGAGTTAAGTAGTTTGGCGCTCTAACGTCAAGGACCATATTGACCAACCGTTGGCATAGTGATAGACTTTTTTTTTTTAATTTCGTTTCTTTCAAGAATCAGAGTGACATCGCCTACCACTTTTAGGAACCAAAATGATTATTTACTCTCTCCTACTTTAATGAAGGGATTATCATTTTTCCCATTGTATTCCCTCGCATATATATATATATATCCTACCTAACCCGATCCATTTCACACTCTGGCGCTCGTGCGGTAGGTCAAGAAAATCTAAAAGTGGCTTTTGTCAAAATAAAAATGGAAATCTGGTGGCAAATAAACTATCAGATTGATTATTGATGTATCTTTTTCATCTTTACACATAGGGAAGAAATCTCAAGTTTTCACTTTTAAGCATTTTGCCATTACTAGTATTATTTTATTTTATTTTAAATTAAAAAACTATGTCCTCAGTTTTTTTTAGTTTTCACAATAATTCTCGTTTATTTTAGTCACTGTTTTTCTTCCACATCATGTCTAGCAAAATGGATTTGACTTCTCTAAAATTAGCATTGACTTGGATTGTTATATCACTTTGATTTGGGAAAATGTGAGCAGATCAGGAGAGAAAGGGAAGAAATGTTATAAATCTTTGGAGTAAATATATTTTTGGTTCATGTAAAATTATCAAATTTGTGTATTGGTTCCTGTAAATTTTTTCTATTATTGATCCCTACAAATGCTTTTGGCTTCGCTGACTACCTAGTCATTTTTCTAGGTAGCATTGGTGTTGGTCGTCATCAAACCTTTAAGAGCGTGCTCATCAAAATAATTAATATGCAATCTCAGTTGCCTCTATCGGATCTCTCCACACATATCGTCACAATTTTTTTTTTTTGATCAGTTGTCACAATTATTATGTGTGTATGCATGCCTTCACAATACTACTCATTCATGAAATACGAGCAACCTAACTACCTAAGTATGAAGTCGTGTCACAACATGAACATGAATGCATGAAGTCAATATCACAAGTACTCATCACGTATATTCACATCACTTAAGAATACATTCAACGAGTATTCATGCATCAATATTCACTAGTTTCGCACCAGTTATTGAGACATCCAGTTTTTTTTTTTTGGTCAACTGAGACATCCAGTTAATATGACAATTTCGGCTAGCTTGGGCTGATTCTCGATTGGGCTAGTCTGATTGGCTGGTCCAATTTTGACAACATTGCTAATAGTACGTAAACAGAAAACACCTAAATTTCTGTATATATAATCAACAAGACAATATAATACGGTTGGATTTGTTACATGTATGTTCTATAGAAAGTTATAAAAGGTGTAAAGACATACATACAAATAGACATATTTCTTGTGTTTGGCCACTCCGAAATAAATTACTACTAGCTAGAATTTACGATCCGTGCAACGCACGGGTAAAAAAATTACTTTACTAGATAAATTAGTGATAAATGAAGAGTAAAATATACTCTTCTTCCCTGAGAAATATCAATACTACACTCCCCTCCCTTCTTGTTTGAAAACACACACTCTCCTCCCCTGAGAGACATCAATATTACACTCTCCTCCCCTCTTGTTTGAAAACACACACTCCCCTCCCCTGAGAGATACCAATATTACATTTTTCTCTCTTTTTGTTTGAAAACACACATTTGCTTCCATTCAAACATAAAAGATAATACATTTTTCTCTATTTTTGTAATTTTCTATTAATGTAAAAGAAATTATTTTTTATTACCATAATAATTTTTTATTTTTCATTTCATTTCTTTTTTTCCTCATTTTCTTTGTCATTCCAATTTCTGATTCATGAAACCAGACTCACCGTTTCACTGCGTTCACCACCACATTCCACCAACAATGGATTCGTTTTGATTTTAGTGGAATGTGGTGGTGAACAATGCTGAAACAGTGATTCTGAAATCGGATTGAGAAAAAAAATGGGACAAAAACAAAAACAAAATGAAAAATAAAATGTTATTATGGTAATAAAAAAAATATTTTAACGGAGACTAACTTTTACGTCAATGGAAAATTATAAAAATGGTGAAATATGTATCATATATTATCTTTGAAGGGAAGAAAGTGTGTAATATTGGTATCTCTCAGGGGATAGGAGTGTGTGTTTTCAAACAAGAGATGAGGGGAGTGTAATATTGATATCTCTCAGGGGAGGAGAATGTGTGTTTTCAAATAAGAGGAGAGGAGAGGAGAGTGTAATATCGGTATCTCTCAGGGGAGGAGAGTGTATTTTACTCATAAATGAATAATAAGTTTTTTTAAAAGAAGATATTATTCCATATCAAGTAATAATGACAAACACAATGTAAAATCAAATATATCAATACTAGCGTAGTGACCCGTGCCATGCACGGGACATATAGTGACCACTAATTATTTGATTCAATTTTAAAATAGAGCATAACAAAAATATATATAAATTATGTTTGAAGTAGTAAAATAGTTTAAATAGTCGATGTGTAAGCATATTAAAAACTCAAATCCGCACGTATTTACCCGAATCCGCCCCAACTTTGTCAGTGATAACTTGCTTTGACGGGGTTTGGGGTCGAGTTTAGGTTTTTCCCGTTTTTTAAATGCAAAGACATTGATGGTGATGTTGCACCTGTTCGCTATTTAAAAATAATAATTGGCAGGGATGTTGCACACTTGCACTTGCCTCGCTATTTAAAATATTATATTAATTTAAAAAATAATAAAATTGTGAGACTTGGTTTTAGGTTTGTTATAGAAGTTTGCACCCCTCGAAAATTATTGTTGAGCTTGATCTGTTGAGCATATCTATCGAGAGAAAAATTCTTGCGTAATCTTTTTTGTGAGCATAGAACATTCAATTTATTTTTCTTTGACAATTGTAGAAATGGCTTCTTCTCCCCTTAGTTTGACGCTTAGAATTTATGAAAATTATAGATTATAATTATAAATTATACATTAATTATAAAGATAACTGTTAATTGTTTTGTCTCAATATTGATCTATATTTGTATGTAATAAACATGGGTAAATATTGATTAACAATGTGACAAATGGTATAATATATCAATATCAATTATATTGGCAAAAGCAATATCTTGCCAAATGTATAAATAGTAAATTAAAATGTATAATTATGAAAATCTATATTAATCCATATCATATAGGCACAATTTAAATCGATTATGTTAATTAACAAATTGGTAGAATAATACTGGAGTAACCAATAAGAGAATTAGGAAGAAGATGATGGAATTTGTTTAGGTGCTTTCGATTTGGCTGTTTTTTATAAGTAAAGGCTAAACATTGATTAGCTTGATTTTTAAAAAGGATTGGATAAAATTTAAAAGCTTATTATAAAATTCTCGAAGAGAGAGGATTTGAATTAAATTTGAATAGTGGCAATAAAATTCTTTTCTTTTTTTTTTGAAAGCAAAGTGTCAACAAAATTCTCAGAGAGACATTGGATAAAATTTGAAAGTTTATTATAAAATTATCGGAGATAGAGGATTTGAATAGTGCCAATAAAAATCTCGGAGAGATGATTATTGTTTCACGCGCATTTTGCCTTGTATTAACTCATCCATAAATTTTGGCTTTTTTTTTTTCGTTTTTGAAATATTTAAAAATTGAAAGATAAATTCTAGGATAGATCCCCCAATACAAATTTAATTTTATTATAATAATTAAAAAAATAAAGGAAAGCAAATTTAGAACGCCACGTAGGCCTACAATCGCTATATAGACCACATCCGTAAAAGTAAGGGTTCACAAATATATATATATATATATATATATATTATTGATCGATGATATCTAACTTTATCTCTTACGGATGCTTTTATTTGTCCCTTTTTTTATCATTTTTGTCAGAATTTATTTGTGCTCTTAAACAAATCAAAATAATTACATGTTGCTATTTTAAAATATATTATTTCAATAAACACATTCCAAAAATATTATTTTTAATGAAACAGAATTCAAGTCAATATCTATGCCATGTTGTGAAATTCAATCAAAGGCTTGCTAATTGTGTTGAAATTCATTAAAGTGCTAATGGAAAAGGGTTGTGAATTATTTCGTACATATTTGAGTAAATCAACATATGTTATTGTGGAAAATATATTCAAACTTTTACCATAGAAAATTATAGCTGTGGGAAAGTTCACATTTGGATTGGTTATTCGAAGCTCAATAGAGACAGTCATACTTATGGAAAATTTCACACCAAGGGTATGAAAACGTCAGTTAAATTCGAAACTTGAACAGTGAAAATCACAGTAGTGGAAAATTTCACACATGGGGTGTGAAAGCGTCAGGTTCATCTCGAAGCTAAACTTAAGAAATCACAGGCGTGATAAATTTCACATATAGATTGTGAAGGCGTCAGTTTTAATTTGTACTTTCGACCGAGGGAATAACAATTGTGGAAATTTTCACAGCCAAGGTGTGAACGGGTAAGATTTGTTTACCAATCAGAAAAAAAAAATACAAAGTGGAAAATCAAATATAGTTGATGGTGCCAAAAGAGTCATAGCACATGAACACTCAAATATCCAACAAATTAACAATAAGATAGTGAACTCAATTATAGATAGAAGCAATCTAATTCATAAGCAACCCAAATTCTGTGCATGCATGTTTAGAAAATTAAAGATCCAACAAAACCTAAATAACAAAGTCAATAGAACAAAACATACCAAAGTCATCATCGATAAAAGATGTCTAAGACATTAGTCGAAGACGGAGGAGAGAATCTAACTTAAGACCAAAGGAAACACCAAAACCAATTAAAATTTAAATAGCCTAGTCCTTCTCGATCTTGATCTCTCTCTTCATAACCTTTGCAGGGAAAGCAATAGCATTTTCGCAATCAATGACAGGACACACCCTTTTTGCAGGGGTGCTATCCTCTGATTCGTTGGACAAATCAATATGATCCTTGCCCCTACAATCCGTTCCACTCTCTACAATAGTTTCATCAAACTTCGATAGTAGTTCCTAAAAAGAAGATCTTTATTAGTTATTTATCTGCACAAAAACTTTGGTGTGCACGACAATAGATCACCTGATTGACAAATACCTGAGCAACATCATCAACATTTTGGAGTTTATCAATTGAGCACTCTTTTGCATCATCCAAACCACTGTCACTAGAATTATCACCTAACAAAAATAAAATGAAACCGTGAATTGAGATAAAGGTCACTTCAGCATAACAAAAGTCCAAATTTTGAAAACCAAAGTAGTATGAAGCACATTAGGAGTCTTAAGATCTTTGAACTTCTGCAAAATGACAGCATTGTTGCAAACTTTCATGACTTTATACGACTCCTCAAACCTCGAATCATTGTTAAACACGAGCTTGAAAAGGATGGGGTTTTCCATCAAATTAGAAATTTCTTTTGGAATCGGGTGTGCCGGAGAAGCCTATAGATATATAATGCATAAAGACATCATCAAACACAATACTAAAAAATAGTAACAGGAAAATACTTTTAAAAGCTAACATGCAATACTGTAAATGTGACTACTACATCAATAAATGCAAACATATCTTCACAGGTTTTATTCAGGAGAGCCTGTCACGCTCTACACTAGTGCAAAATAGAGAATTTAATTTACCTTTTAAATCGGTTATATGCGGATCAGATGTAAAAATTAGACGCGGTGGCAATTTTGTAAATAACGAGTGATTTATTAAATCAGTTGTACAGATAACCGATCTAAAAAGTAAACGAGTGATTTATTAAAACGGGTATATGTCACCTGATGTAAAATACTTACTTTTTAAATCGGTTATACTAATAACCGATTTAAAAAGTGGTCCCTGAAATTTCAAACCCACGCCCTCTCACTCTCACTCTCTTGCAAGCCGTTTTTTCTCTCAATCCCAAAACCCTCACTCTCACTCTCTTACACGTGGTTTTTGTGAATTATATGTTGTAGGACTCCCTGGTTAAACAAAGCACACGGGGAGCTTTTGTTCCACTTGGACGTCAAGATATCTTGACGACTGCCATTGGAACACAGGAGCACCCTAGTCGTGTTCGCACTGCTGGACGAGGTGTGGGCTTGCGGATGTACTATGGACCACATTCACGTCATGGCCCCACCCCAACCTTGAATGAGGGATTGCTTGATGACATGCGAGAGAAATTGGGAGAGGATTTGCGTTCGGAGTTGGTTCCACAGATACGTGCAGAGATGCGTTCGGAGATGCGTTCGGAGATGGTAGGTCTAATGGCAGAGATGGGTTACTCACAATAGAAACTAGATGTCGATGCTAGATCTCCTAAAACTACTGTGTATGTGAGCACCAAGGGTAGTTGCGCAGCTCCATCCATTGAAGAGTGGCCTCAAGGGCAATCTCAACTAAAGCCTGTTGAACTACTGGGTGCAAAGCTAGTGGGATTTAGGGGAGAATCGACTACTCTAATATTAGAGCATGACGACGAGTTGCCATTTTTTTACATCAACACAAAGGATATAATAGACATACTTGGCAGTGAATTGTGGCTTTCAATTACTGCTTTACAATTATGGTGCACGTAAGTATCTCATACATATTTGTAAATATAGTTTATTTTTTAAGTATCAATTTTAAATAATATTTTTTCTACATTTTAGGCATATACACTGCCTATGCATATCAAAGAATGTCAATGATGTATATGGAATCTTGGATCCTTTTTTGTTTAGTCCTTCGAAGGCCCGTAATGAAGAAGATGTTCAATTATACCTCTTTACAAAATTTACTACAATGAAGAGAAAGTTTTACTTAGCACCGTATTTGCATTCGTAAGTATACATATATAGTATCCTGTTTTGTCTGTGGTAGACAAGTCAATTGATGTTCTACACTACTAATTGTTATCCAATGTAGGGAACATTTTCAATTAGTGATCATTTGTCCTCAAGATGACTATGTAGTTTTCATGTGTTCGTTGCATAAAAAACCGGATGACGTCATAAAGGGCATTGTCGATCGAAGTTTTTATATTAGTCACACTTAGACTTTGTGATGAATATATAACTTATTTTTCATAAATATTGCTTTTATCAAAGGGCTATGGATTCATATTGGAGGATGCAACCTCAAAGAAGGCAGAGAAACGTATATACATGGATTCAACCCACGGTGAGTAGTTTAAATGTATATATTTGATTCGATATCTAACATTTAATTTAATGTATATAATATTCAATATTCAAAATTTTGTTATTCATTTATAGTCGCCGCAACAAGTAGGACACTGGGAGTGTGGCCATTATGTTATGCAGAATATGCTCACCATTGTCTTCACGCAAATTACCGACAATTGGGAGGATGTAAATGTCATTTTTAACATGTGCACTATTAATGGATTTATTGTTATCCTTCTTGTTTTAACACTAAGAAGTTTAAACTTGCAGACATTCAGTGATCCGTCACCATAGTCTGAAGAAGTTATTGATGACAACAAGCAACGTTGGGCATTATTTTTTTTTTGGATTTAATGACACCTAAAAAAACTTGAGTATGAATTGTACCTCACTTTTTTTGGACTTAGCTAGTGTTTTGGTACATATTGGTTAGTTTAGTATTTATTAGCCTTTTTTGGACTTAGCTAGATATTTTAAATTGGTCTTAGAATCGATTTAAAAAGTACCCCACTTTTTATTACGATTGTATCTAAATCGGTTTAAAAAATATTTTTTACCCGATTTAAAAAGCTTTTTTTGCACTAGTGCTAGCTCAATGGTATTCATTTTTTGTTTTTCTCCCACTCGCCATTACTTCCCTCTCCTTTCCCACTGCCATGAGCATTCCCATGACATCTGAAAAATTCAAAAAATAAATAATATTATTCTGTGTACTCAACCTTATGCGTTAATCAAATAAGAAGATTTACTTATCAACTAAGTAATTTCTGTCGTAGTCGTTTTCAAATATCCTAGTAATAGGATCAAAAGAAACAACGCTTGTAGGAACAGCATTATCAACAGCTAGCACTACTTTGGTAACATACTTGAAACTTAATTTGTGTGCGTGTCGTGTTGTCAGATAAGGACCCACTTATTATCTACGTGAAAGTTAGTCATGGAGTAGACTGACACCTCTTTTAGTTCCTTCTCAAACCTATATGCCAAGATTTCACCAATTACTGTGTGGATCTTGTCTCCCTTTGTCAAAAAAACACCATAAAAATAATCAACAATTTTTTTAAAAATAAATTGGGTTATTTGATATATAAAATTTATAACATCCATCTTCTAATCGTATCAGATATAAATTATATATATTTCAAATTAAATTGAATATCTCGGTTGGATGGCCAAGTACTTTTAACTGTTATACTTCTAAATTAGTTTTAATTTGAAATAAATATTCAGTTATAATAAATTATAATGTTTTATCCAAAAAAATTGGTTGAATTTCGTAGACAGAATCCTCAATTGAACTATTTACCACGCATACCGAAAGAGAAAAGGAGAGATCTGACGTGTCAAAACACACAGAGTATTCTTCTTGTTTACAAGAAGGACAGTAACATGTATATACAGATATAGACAAAATATACACAAAAGTAAAAATCTTTTTTGATGAGATAAATTAATAAATATTGATAAGAAACTTTTTGGTTCAATGCATACCATAGAATCAATGAAGATCATCTCTATGGTATGGGTACCGGCAACACGTCAAAACCTTATAATCCTTGTTATCAAACTCCATGTACGCCTCTTAGGAGTTATATCTGACACCATATCACATCTGTGAGCCATTAGATGGTAGAATAATACCAGAGTAATCAATGAGAGAATTAGGAAGGAGATGACGAAATTTGTTTAGGTACTTTCGATTTGACTGTCTTTTTATAAGTAGAGGCTAGACATTAATTAATATTATTTTTAAATTAAGATTGGATAAATTTTGAAAGCTTATTGTAAAATTATCGAAGAGAGAAGATTTTAATAAAATTTGAATATTGCCATCCAAATTCTCGGATAGATGTTTGTTTAAAATTTGTAATCTTGTAAATTCACGGAGAGAGAAAGAATTGGGATGAAATTTGTAATCTTGTAAATTTGAAAGCATAAAATTTGAATAGTGCTACCGGAGAGAGAGGATTGGATAAAGTTTATCATATTATTGTTTGACGTGCCCTTTGCATTGTAAATTTTGTTAGAAAAAATTTATTATCTCATCCATGTATTTTGGTTATTTTTTTTTTGTTTTTGAAAAATTTGAAAATCGAAAGATAACTTCTAATAGAGATCCCTCAACACAAATTTAATTTTATTATAATTAAAAAAATATAGGAAAATAAATTTAGAATGTCACATAGGCCTAAAATTACTCTATGGACGACAACCGTAAAAGTAAGGGTTCACAAATATTTATATTATTGATAATTGAAAACTCCGAAACAATATTCCCAAACACAAAAGATGGACCTAAGAGTTCAAAATATATCCAAGCTTCATATGTATAGCAGCCATGAACATAGAAAATAACGGTAACACAAATAATTCTAGTATAATAACATGACTCCATTGCACAACTATTAGTGGGTTCAATGACAATTCCTCTGCCTTGTCATTTTTTAGTTGTAGGTTTCATGTGAGTATATATTTAACTAATTCTTTTCTTCCTCGTGATTTTCTCTTATGGGTGTTGAAAGAATTTTCTTTGTCCCTAGTGTATGGGCAAACAGAGCAATCCTCCTAAAAAGTTCTAGTGGCACAACTGCTAGTGGGTTCAATGACAATTCATTTGGCTTGCCTTTTTTATAATTGCAGGTTATTCATATGAGTATATAATCCACTAATTCTTTCATTCTCTGTGATTTTCTCTTCTGAATATTGCAGTTCCTTATCCGTATTGTGTATGGGCAAATAGAACATTAATCCTCCTGAAAAATTATAGAGGTGCAACTGCTAGATTCAATAACAATTCCCTTGACTTGCCATTTTTTGGTTACAAGTTGTTCATTTTATAAGTATTTAATCTATTAATTTTTTTCATTCCCTGTGAAATATTGTGATAAGAAAAGAGAGATTTAAGAAATTAAATAAAAGAAAAGAAAATTGATTGGGATCACTTTTGCTTAATTTTTAAAATAGAGGGACTTGACTGGCTCAAAAAAATTGAGGAAGAAAAATTGCACAGGGTCCAACTAAAGTGACTAAAACTATAATTAAACCCAACTTTTATTTTTTTTTGGTACTGAAGGCTTAACTATTATTATTTATATATTAATTAATAAATTGTTTGTATATTTTTTCTTGTCTCCACAAGATAAAAGGTGTTGATATATGTAAAAGCCATTTCTCCTTCATAGAAAGGGTGACTGTTATCATTGACACGTGCCTTTTTGTCTAAATCTGCAAAAAAACATAAGGGTTAAAAAAATAGTGTGAAGATTAAACACCAACTGCGACAGATTAGAACATGTAACACTTCAATATTTAGGTTTAAATTACTACTCATTAATTACTACCCATCAGAGTACCTTAGACAGAATACCATTTTATCTTTCTTTGTCTGACTTTAGGTGTAAAACAACCATTATAATCTAGACTACCTAAAGTAAATAAAGCAAACTTAGTTTTTATTGCATCAATAGATTTCTCTTTCCTTCATCGCACAAACTAAAAACCACTATTGACAGCCTAGCAATGAAACTCACGGTTATAAATCAAGACACAATCAGAAAACATAGAAGAATAAATTATTAAGTTTAAACCTTCCTAGTAAAAAATAAAATTTTTGCTTCGGAAGCTTCTAACGAGGTCCTGTGGCTGGAGAGAAATTTTTCAGTCTGTCCCCACCAAATTCGAACCCCTGAACAGAGGACTTAGACAATGTCGACCACGACATCGAGGAGGAAGAAATAAATAATCGAAACAACTCTGCAAGGAAAACATAAGCGCTCAATAAAAGAAAACAAAATACCCAGAGAAAGAGATAGAAGTAGAAATGCAACTCTCCCTCGCTACAAGAAAATTGGGCGTTACCGACGGCAAAAAATTGTTAGTAACGCCTAAAAACTGTCGGTAATCAGTCATTTCCGACGGCATATGGTCATCTGTAATTCGTTCGTCGGAAAATATTACCGACGAAATTTTCGAAAGAGTCATCGGTAATTACCGACGGAAAAAACCGTCAGTAATTACCGACGAAAAGAGTCCATCGATCAGAAAATAAGCTCTTACTGACGAAATAATCTGTCGGTACGCACACGAAATTAAAAAAAAAATATCTTTTTACCAACAGGAAATTAACTGAATCTATGAACAAAATGAAACTAGAAAATTTTCAACAAACCCAGAACAAAATCAAACCAAATCCAAAAAATTAAAAAAAAAAGAGGAATATTAGTATATTACAATAAATCCATAATATTTTCAGATCAAGAATACATGAACCATACAAGCATTCAGTAAAAAAGAACTATACGATTATGAACAGAGATAACAAAAAATGCAAAAAATCAAATCTAAAAATTTCAAAAAAAAAGATGAAAAGAAATGTAGAAGCAAGAAGCACTGAAGCAAGAAGCTCTACGATATTGCTGTATAACTTGTTGTGTTGTTCTTTTCTTCTTTGTTGTTCTTTCTTTTCCTTTCTTTCACTTATCCCTGTGAGCAAAAACAAGAATATTAAATCCTTCAGCAGTGAGTAAACAAACAACAGAGAGTGAGTAAAAAGAGCCAAACCAGTGAAGTAAAAGAAACCAGTGAAGTGAGAAAGAGAAAGGAAGAACCCCATCTTCTCTGGACCTCCCCGTCGTTTCCCCTCCGCAAGTACCTCCCCTGAACGAGAGCGCTTTTCCGTCGCGAGTACCTCTGGCAGCCAGCGCGTCGCTCGGGTCACTCCGCTGTAGTGGGGGTTGGTCGCACGGTCGTGGTTGAGAGAGAGAGAGAGAGAGAAAGATGGATCGATCTATAATGGGGAGGGGGAGCCCGATCTGGTGGGTTTATTAAACATTTCCGACGGACTTTACTGATGGAAATTCCATCGGTAATATATGGAACTTTAATATCGATGACATTTTGGTCAAAAATTCCATCGGTAATATTATCGACGGACGTAACTTTAACACTGACAAAATTTCGGTAAGTAATGAAAATTTTGAAAAATGCACAGCGTTACCGATGGAACTTCCGTCGGTAATTTTTAAAAAAAATTAAATGGCGCCAACAAATAAAATTCTCCCTTACCGACGGTCGGTGCCATCGCAAATCGTTACCGACGGAATTCTCTTCTTACCGATCGAAAAAATCCGTCGGACAGAGCCAAAATTACCAACGACTCTAATTCCGTCGGTAATGGCCATCAGTAAATGTCAAATTTCTAGTAGTGCCTTTGTTCCCTCTTCTCCTTCTCTATTTCTGCTTTGTCTTTTATTTCCCACTTCTATGACCCCTTCTTCTTGCCACATCAATATTGATCACTTCCTACTTATTGCCAGAGAAAGAGAGAGAAGTAGAAACGCAACCCCACATTGATGTCGAGGTCACCGTCGACTTCTTGCCAACCCGCCTTCGATTGGCTTTGCTCAACTGCTCTGATGAGGCCAAGGGCAGGAAGAGCTCGAATATGATGTTTGCAACTATGGAAGGGATGGATGGTAGTATTTTGGGGGTGGCGAGAAGTTAAGGTGAAGGTTTGTACTGAGAAGAAGTAAAATGGAGGAGAGAGAAGTGATGAGAGAAAATGAAACCCCTCAACCGCATTGAAGCTGCACAATCTCTTCCCCGAGCTGCCTGTTTGTCGCTCCCCATCAAAGCTCCTTCCATGGCCTCCCTTCACTCTTCTCTTCCACCATGTGTTGTTGCTCCTAGGGCAGAGAGAGAGAGAGGGGAGGGGGTTGTGTGTGACAGAAAGAATGAAGAGAGAGACAGAGAGAGAAAGAGAAAGGTTTGTGCGGGTGAATGTGAGAGATTTGTGAGGGTGAGAGAGAAGGGAAAAAATTAAACCCAATTTTGAAGAGTGGTGTGTTGGAGAAGCTTTTCAGTTTGAAGAGTGGTGTGTTGGAGAAGCTTTTTAGCTTTGCCTTTTATTTTCCCATGGTGTAAGGGAAGCTTTGTGTATGTGTCTTTGTCTGTGTGGTTTGCTTAATTTTCCTTAAATGGTATGTTTTGTTGCAAAATGTGCTTTGGAAGGTACTCACTCTAAGCTTGACACCTCAAAAAAACTCTCCAAAAAGTGATCTCCAATTGTATAATATTGAGATGAGATTGAGATTAGCTAGGTTTGTCTTTGTAAATCAAGGTGATTGAAAGGAACAAAATAAAATGTAATGATTTAAGTTATCTATATGATTGAGAAAATTGATAATATCCAAATAAAAATAATTTAACAACAAAATAACTTTGATAAAGATCTATATCTTGAATGTAACTATTGATTGTGAGCTTGGTGGCTTTCATTAAAAAGAAAAGAGCATAACTGATGGGAAAAATGTCTTCATATTTTTGGGCAAAATGTCTGTTTATTATATTTTATTTTATTTTGATAAAAACTATTTATTATATTTTTAACAAAACTGACAAAAACACACTGCTAGTTAAGCCCACACCAGATGCTTAATTATTATAGGGTTTGCCTTTTCCTTGCGTGAGAGTCGTCATTGCTATTGGTTTTTTCTCCTTTGTGAGAGTACGACTATGAGTGATCGAGTTGTTAACATGGAGGACTACATGTCACGACTAAACATCGATGGAGAGGAGGATGATGGTTTCGAGTTCTTAGTCGGAGGGGCTGTGGGCGAAGGAGAGTTTAATGCTGACTTATGCCTTCTGGGACTTTTTTGTCTGATAAACCTATTTGTTCTCACGTCATGAAGGATTGTCTGTCAGGCATTTGGAGGCCCGGAAGGGGTGTTTCGATCAAAGAGGTGGAGCCAGGCCTGTTTCGTTTTCAATTTTTTCATAAGGTGGATCTCCTACGCATACTCAACGGTGGACCATGGAGCTTTGACAATTATATGCTGGTGTTGACCGCGATGAAGGTGGGGGATGTTCCCTCTGAGATTCCTCTTAACCACATTCCCATATGGGTGCAAGTCCATGATCTACCTATTGGATTTATGTCCATAATTGTTGCCCAACACTTGGGTAACTTTATTGGGGAATTCTTGGAGTACGACCCAAACAATGACAAGGGAGATGGCGATCATACATGAGGCTCAAAGTCAGAATTGACGTGCGCAATTCTCTCAAGATCGAGAAGAAAGTCAGACGACCAGGGGGGGACTAGCGAGTTGTGAAGTTTTGTTATGAGAGGCTTGGTGTTTTTTGCTACTTGTGTGGCAAGATTGGTCACACTGACCAGTTCTGCGAGCAGTTGTTCTACATGGACCATGACAACAGCGTCAGGAGGTGGGGGCCAGAGGTAAAAGTGGACCAGCGGAGAACAGCGACTGGCGGTGGTAACAGGTGGCTGAGAGGCGAGGCTGGTTACGGAGAAAGCTGGACGGCGCCAAGGGCGTCAGGAGGGCGTGAAAATCATGGGGAATCCCGTGAAAGCCGTTACGCAAACAACAGCCCAGCAAATGCTCATGATTCGGTTGTTACGGATTCGCATGACGTCAATAACAGGGGCAAATCTATTGTTATCCATAATGGCAGGTCAACGCAGATTTTGAATGAGACTTTGACCACTGATCCTACTAGCACCTCATTGGGCCCATCACATTTAGGCCTACTTGATAAGAAAAGAAGGCGTGAGGGAGAAGGGCCATCGTTGGCAGGCCAGCAGTGGCACATGGAGACTGACCCAATCACTCCTACAGTTTCAGACATTCCTTTTTTAATGGCGGGCCCTGGCAACCAGGCCTGCCAGGGACAATGATTATTTTAAGTTGGAACTGCCGAGGCCTAGGTAGCCTGCGAGCAGTTCAAGCAATTAAAAAACCTCATTCGGATGCACCGATCGGATGCTATTTTACTGTTTGAGACCTTGGTGCATGGTTCTAAAGTTGAGGAGCTACGAATTCAGTTTGGTTTTGATCATGCATTGGCTGTTGATTGCGTTGGTCGTAGTGGTGGCATTGCTGCGATTTGGAGGAACACGACAAATTGTGCTGTCTCTTCTTTTCATAGACACTTTATTAATTTGGAGGTTACTGACCCAGACTTGGGTGTGTGGAGGTTGAGTGGATTCTACGGTTGCCCGGAACATAGTCGTCGTCGATATTCTTGGGATCTTATTCGTCACCTTGCTGGTTTACCCTCCATGCCGTGGTGTATCATAGGTGACTTTAATGATATGCTTTCCTCGGAGGATAAGAAGGGAGGTGCTCCTCAACCGGATTGGCTGTTGAATGGGTTCCATGGAGTAGTGCAGGAATGCGGTCTCTCGGATGTTCCTATGGAGGGATATCCCTTCACTTGGGTCATGCGGTGTGGGACACCCCAGCAAGTTGAAGAGAAGCTTGATCACGCGTTTGGAGATGATGCATGGTGGAGATGTTTCCCCCTTGCTTACGTTAGTAACTCGGTGGCCCCTATTTCTGACCATACGCCTATTATCCTCCATACTACTCCACCTTAAAATGTGTCTATCACCTACGATTTCAATTTGAGAATATGTGGCTGAAGGAACCGGAGCTTGATGGAGTTATAGAAAGAAGTTGGGAGGAGGGAGAAGGGTCGGAATTGCTGGAGAGATTGAACAACTGTGCCCGAGATCTTGCCATATGGGGGAAGAAGATCAGTAGCCGTTTCCAAAAGGAGACCGCCGAGTGTAACAAGAAGCTTCAACGGGTTCAAGGCCTATCCGATAGTGAGGCGGTGGCTGAATTTCGTGCCACCCAAGAACGGTTGTGCCTTCTCTTAACTCAGGAAGATCTCTATTGGCAACAACGTGCTAAGGCATTTTGGATGAAAGATGGTGATCGCAATACTAAATATTTCCATGCCTCAACTTCTTCTAAACGTAGACGAAACAAAATCCAGCGCTTACGGGGTGAAGGTAATGACTTTATTACTGACCAAGACGGTATGTGTGCTATTGCCTGTTCCTACTTCCAGAATTTATTTGTTGCAGCTACAAGTGTCTACGAGCCGGTTATCTCTATCATTGAGCCACGAGTTACACATGAGGACAATTGCCGTGTTGAGGTTCCCTTTACTATAGAAGAGTTCAAGGAGGCGCTTTTCCAAATGCACCCAGATAAGGCACCTGGACCGGATGGGTTCAACCGGCTTTTCATCAACACACTTGGAACTTATGTGGACCTGATATCTTTCATAATGCTTGCAAGTGGTTGGAGCAAGATAGGTTTCCAAGTTCACTCACTGATACCAATGTAGTTTTGATTCCTAAGTGTGATCAACCAGAGGATATGAGGGATCTTTGCCCTATCTCGCTTTGTAATGTTACCTATAAGATTGTGGCAAAAGTCCTTGCTAATCGATTGAAAACAGTTCTTCCTAGGTGTATCTCTGGTGAGCAGTCTGCTTTTATTGAGGGGAGATCTATCTTGGATAATGCTATGATTGCCACTGAAATTATTCACTACATGCGATGCAACACTAAGGGGAAATTGGGGGATGTGGCTCTGAAAATTGATATTAGTAAAGCATATGATCGGGTTGATTGGAGGTACCTGGAACTCCTTATGTCGAAAATGGGCTTTTCTATGGTTTGGGTTAGATGGATGATGATGTGTATAACATCTATGCATTACTCTATCCTAGTTAATCATGATCGTGTGGGTCCTATTGATCCAGCTAGAGGCCTCCGTCAAGGGGACAACCTCTCACCTTATCTTTTTCTCCTGTGTGCAGAAGGCCTCTCCGCGCTTATCAAGAATGAGGAGCGTAAAGGAACCTTACATGGAGTGAAAATTTGCCGAGGAGCTCCCATAATCACCCATCTGTTATTTGCTGACGATTGCTTTCTTTTCTTCCGTTCAGATGATGGTGAGGTAGGTACCATGAAATCTATCCTTGAGACTTATGCTGCTGCTTCAGGGCAACAGATTAATATGAATAAGTCCAAAGTGTTTTTAAGTAGGAATGTGCAAACCCCTAAAGCCAATCATTTGGCTGACATTTTAAATGTTCGTCATGTCCTAGGTACGGGAAAATACTTGGGCCTCCCCTCTATGATTGGGCACAATAAACGTTCAGTGTTTGGCTACATCAAAGATAGGGTTTGGCAACGGCTGAACAATTGGAGTGCTAAGAAGTTGTCTCGGGCCGGACAAGAGGTTATGCTCAAATTTGTGGCTCAAGCTATTCCAACGTATTGTATGAGCATTTATCTTATGCCTCACTCGCTTACTGACGAGCTTGAAAGGATGATGAATTCCTTTTGGTGGGGATGGGTAAAGGTATAAAATGGTTGTCTTGGGAGAGGATGACCACAAGAAAGGACGGTGGCGGACTCGGATTTCGAGACCTATATGGTTTCAATCTTTCTTTACTGGGGAAACAAGGTTGGAAATTCATTTCCAACCCAGAAGCTCTTGTTACTCGTGTCTTCAAAGCTAAATATTACCCGAGAGGGGATTTTTTGAAAGCGGATTTGGGTCACAACCCAAGCCACTGCTAGAGGAGCATCTGGAGTTCCCGGTTAATCTTGAATGAAGGATATAGGTGGCGGATTGGGGATGGGTCTACCATCGAGGTTCTTGGTCAGCCTTGGTTGCGCAGTGAGGGGGAGATACAACTGGCATGTGATGGGGCCTATGATTTAATGCCTTTCTCGGTTGGGGATTTATTCTACCCTGGGACAAGGACATGGAACCATGATCTTGTGCATGCCTTGTTCCCTCTCGCAACTGCTAAGAATATTTTACAAACTCCTGTTCTGCAACTTGACTATGAAGACAAGAGAATATGGCGATACACCAAAGATGGGCAATACTCGGTCAAATCTGGGTATAGAATTTATTGTGAGAAGATCGCTAATAAGGATCATCTCGAGGTTGAGGGTGCGTGGTCTACCGTTTGGAGTTTGCATGTGCCACCCAAAGTTCGTTCTTTCCTGTGGAGACTTCTCAGAGGGTGTGTACCTACTCAGATGAATTTACGGTCACGTCATATCACTGTTGATGGGGTCTGTGTCCATTGTGCCCGTGGGTTGGAGAATGAATGGCATCTCTTCTTTGGTTGTCCTTATGCGGAAGCTTGCTGGAGACAGGCTAAGCTGTGGCACTACATTGATCCGAAGATGTATTCAAGCCCCTCATTTCAGGCTCTAGTCTTTTCATTATTGGAGGTGCTGGATGATTACCAAGGGGCTAGGTTGGTCATGATCTTATGGAGTATGTGGCAGGCCAGAAATGGGAAAGTTTGGGAACAAAAACAAACACGGCCTACACAGGTTCTTCATAGTGCTAATTTCATGCTACAGGAGTGGTCCACTTACAATCAACCCCCTCCTACCATTCGGCCTACTACACATGCCTCTAGTTCGTGGACAACACCACCGCTCGAGTTCCTGAAAATTAACGTTGATGCAGCTCTCAATAGTTCTGTGGGGAAGGTTGGTTTTGGGTGGATTATTCGTGACGACCGCGAAGCCTTTTCCATGGCGCGACAGGTACCCTTGCACCAACAGTGGTCACCGATTGAAGCAGAAGCAATTAGGTTACTGGAAGTTATCCGATGGGCTTCCTCTCTTGATATCTCGCATGTTCTCCTCGAGACTGACTGCAAAGGAGTTGTGGACAGCATTGGACAAGTTCAACATGCCACGACGGAGCTGGATGCTGTCATTCTAGCTATTCAACAGCTTCTCCATGATAATAGTCATTTCTCAGTAAATTTTATTCCTAGGTAGGCAAATTATGTTGCTCATATTTTAGCTACTAGATGTCTTTTACTTGATCATTGTTTGGACCTTTATCATGTTCCGCCCTACATTGCGGAAGTACTTTTTAATGAAATTGCATAAGTAGTTTTGCTTCAAAAAATATACAACCAAAATTATTAGATTAATAATGATATTTATTATGAATAAATTTAACTTATAAATATTTTTTTCTGTAAACTTATAAAATATTTTTGTCAAAAAAATTTATAGAATATTGATGCCTTTATTTCAATTTAAATCTTGGGTTTTTATGTTAGTGTGATATCTATAATCTATAATATGTATATAAAGACAAATCCTCTCAAGATTAACTTTTACACGTGTTGCTCTGAGAGCATTTCAAGGCTGAATTGGATTGATTGGCTTTGAATAGACTTATTGATTGATTTGTATTGATTCTGTTCGATATGATATTTATTGTATTGAATAGATTTCAGCCCTAATATCATTTAATATTCTATTCAAATTTATTCATTGAAATTTGATTTTTTTCTCATTTATTGTTAATTTGATTTGATTATAACAAATTGTATTTCAAATCTAATTTGATAATAATAATAATAATTAATAACATTATTAATATTATCTAAACGATGAGTAGAAGTCACATGTACATAACAATAATAATTAATAAAATGGGATTTCAATATCACAATAGAAAAAGGATTACACCCATTTTTATACCAATTTCAATAATTAATAAAATCTTGATTCATCTTCTCCTCTTTCATTCTAGCGATTCTTCTCCCTTTAAGTTACCCCTCTACGATTGTGTTCGATATGGTATTTATTGTATTGAATGGATTTTAGCCCTAATATCATTTGATATTGTATTTTGATTTATCCATTGAAATTTGATTTTTTTCTCATTTATTGTTAATTTGATTTGATTATAGCAAATTGTATTTCAAATTTAATAATTCTAATAATAATAATAATTAATAATATTATTAACATTATTTAAATATGATTTCAATAATATTATTAATAATATTATTTAAACGATGAGCTTACATAAAATCAGGATTGAAAAATATCGTTATGGCCCTCCCACATTTAATCCGGGTGGAGGTTTCATGACATCGATTCTTTTTTATTAATTGATTATTCCATGATTCAAATTTAATGTGCATAATTGTTATTTAAAATTGTACTGATTGTATAGATTTGATTTTTTTGGAAGGTATTTTGATCATTCATTATATTTATTTTTTTTGGTTTTCCAAAACGATATTGTATCAACTTGATTTCGTTTGATTTCAAACTTAAATAGATTTTAGCTTTAATATCATTTGATATTGTATTGAAATTTATACATTGAATATTGATTTTTTGCTCATTTATTTGAAATTTAATTTGATTATAGCAAATTGTATTTCAAATATCATTTCTCTTTTTGTTGGTTTACTTTTAGAGAATATTTTCATACCTATATCTCTACCTATTTATTTTCTAAGATTTTATTCAACTCTTCCCATTTCGCATCAGCAAACTTTCGTGTCTCTTCAACTCTCGATTCTCTAGTATGACTTTTTTAATTTCTCTCTTTTTTGTTCTTCTTTTCCCATTTCATATACATTTTCATCTTCATTATTCTCCTCTATTGCAGTGACTATCACTTGAATATTTCGATTGAAAGTTAGTTTTTCATGGTTAATCCTTTATATGTTTAAATTTTTACTTTATATTATTATTTATATTATTATTATTATTATTATTATTATTTTATCCTAATTTACATATGTATTGATATGTTTTATTTGTTCACTTTGTTTCAGACTTTGCATTATTGTTACTCCTCTGTTCATCAACACTGACTTACCATATCTTCTCTCTTTTTTGTTCTTCTTTTCTCATTTGATATACATTTTTTTCTTCATTATTCTCCTCCATTGCGGTGATTATCAATTGAAACTTTGATTAAATGTTTGTTTTTGTAATTTTCTTTTTCATGAATAATCCTTTATATATTTCAATTTTTGTGTTTTTATTCTTAATATATGTATGTACTTATATGTTTTATTTGTTCACTTTGTTTTAAGCCTTTGTTCATCAACACTGACTTCTCATCTAAGGATCTAAGGTGAGTTCATAATTATCGATATTTTTCTATTTTACTAGCAATCATTTTTACTTATTTTTAGTGTTTTTTCATTTTCATATAGCCTCCAAACTATTGATGTTATTTGGTTTTTGTTTTGATTTTATCGAAGACCATCGTTACTCTTCTATATATTCATCAAGTCAAACTTCTCCTCTAAGGCGAGTCTATTTTTTTATTAATCATTTTTAGTTATCGATTATTTATTATAATTAATGTTTTTATTTTTGCGTTGTTAGATTTTTTATTTTTCATTTTCTTTTGTGATTAGTTTTTTATTATTCTATGTAGACACATACAAGAAGGGGTTTTTGTAGCTGACACTTTAGAGAGAGAGGCTGTAACACCCTTTCTCCAAAAAGGATATTACACCACAGTAACCAAGAAATCTTGAATAACTTAGAAAACATTCAGTTTAAAGCTTAACATTCCTTCTCTGAAAATGCGTATAAATTTTTTTCTCCCTTTTTTTAATGATGAGAAGGATGGAGAATATGTGTTGATTAATTTTCGAAAAGGTTTTTAAGTGCGGAAGCATAAAACAATATTTGTAAGGATAACATCTCATCTCATATTCATAAGATTATCAGAGTTTTTACAGGGAAGAATTTAAAGTAAGACAGTGAATATCTGAGTCAGTCTAGTCTCTAAACCTCTACCCAAAATAATACAGTAGCCATTTAATCTTCTCGGAACATCCATCAATCTATTCAGCGTCCTTCAGATCCTCTTCTAAAAGCTAGCCCATTTCTTGGGTCAAACATCTACTCCGTCATGCATCAACACAACAAAGCAAGCAAGGGTGAAACTCTAAACAACTTAATATGTCAGGTACAAGCACAACCAAATCATAGAATATACATCACCCAATTCAAAGAACAGATAAACAACATATAGCAGTCATACCGCACCCAATATATGAATCATTCAACGCCGTAAACTGAGAATTTAACACGGTGATATATCTCAAGGAATTATTAAACACACAAGACTATCTACATTTTCGGGACACACCCACGAGAAAAGAACCCGCTGCTCCTGGAGACTTTACCACTTATATTCGGGACACACCCACGAGTAAGTCACCCGCTACTCCTGGAGATTTTACCATAGGAATTTCGGCACATAGCCACGAGCATTCAGCCCGCTACTCCTGGAGATTTCACTTAGTAACCACATACTCCAACGTATGACTTAACGTTCTATTAAACACGGAATCACAAATTCACACAAAATCACATTTCTCAGATAAGAATTCCCAATCACATATCTAAGGTAAAATACAGAATCACGAGTAACTGTAGAATCAAAACGTATTCGAAACAGACTAAGTGAAATCGGCTGTTTATTTACGGAAATACTTAAGCACCATTTATTTTCTAGGAAAAAGGCTCATTGGAAGCCTACCTCACTAATTTCCACTGGCATAAACGTTGGAAATTAACCTGAGTTTATTGCATATATATATACAGATTGGATACCCGCTCTATATTTCCCACTATTAATATAACAGTAGAATTCACTGAGAATCCATTACTGTTACATTAAATTCCGAAAGATGCTATAACAGTAGAATTCACCGAGAATCCATTACTGTTATACTCTTTTATCCAATCCATTACTGTTGTAAGCATTTTGTCGTGTTTTGCTATTAACCTGGGTGCTGTGAGTTTGTTCGCATGTTTACCCTTTTGATTTTTAGCGGTGTTGAATTTGTATTGCTTTCGATGTATTTTGCCAATTTGAATGAATGAATACCTTTGTTGTCCAAAAAAAAAAGGGGTTTTTGTCGTATTTTTTTAGCCCCAAAAGGCAAACAAACTACATGTTTACTAGCTAGCTGAGGGAAAGAAGCTTTTGTTTTGAATCTAACCATCGTTGCTCTTTTATATATTCAAAGTCATCAAACTTCTCCTCCAAGGTCATTCTCCATTTTTGTTAATCATTTTTAGTCATCAATTGTTTTTTAGAATTAATGTTTTTATATTTTGTGTTGTTTATTTTTTTTTTCATTTTTTGATTAGTTTTTTCTTATTTTGTACAGATCTATTATCTTTCTCTCTCAAACAAGAAGAAGCATAATAAATCATAATTATTTATTTATTTTTTAATATTTTTCAATAAATTATCTACGGTATGTCCTCAATTTATAATTGTGTATCAAGCTTATCATTAGTAGTAGTAAAAATCAAATAGAAGTATATCATAGCGAGCAAATAAAAAAAGAAAGAATTTTAATTTGTATAAACAACGAATGTAGAATTCAAAATGATGGCTATGTGATTAGCGAGAAATTTTAATTTTATTTTAATATTTAGAAAAAGTAATAAAGATACAAAAAATAGTTTTTTTCATCTTAATCAATGTATAATCATTATTTTTTTTCATTTATAATTTTTCACCTAATAAATTCATTAAATATTTTCTTTTGTCTAAATAAATTTGAATTTTTCTCTTATTAATTTGTGTAAATAAAATTATTAAAATAAAAAACGTAGATAAAATACAACAAATAAGAATAAATATTTCTTTCATTATTATGTTATCATCTAACTAATTTATTGAATTTTTTTTTGAGAAAATTTGGAGTTTTATAAATTAATATCTTGATGTACCTATAACATTGTGTCAAATATTTTACGTGAAATCTCATGTGAATTACTTAAAAAATTAAACTTTAATATATAATTTATATACTTTCTATTTCACTTTATGATAAGTTTAATATGAATACATTTTTATTATTTTTTATTTTATCATCAACTAATTTATTGAAGACTTTCTTTAATATAAGAATATTTAATTTTTTGCACATTAGTATCTATATATAAACATGCAAAATGATAATTAGAAACTATATAGATAATATATAACACAAATGGTTGAATAAATATATGAAAGTATATAGCAACAAATTAAAGTTAATACACGAGAATGAAAATTTTATGTTAAACCATGTTAACATATGAATTACGAGGAAAAAGATACACTTTATTATAATTTAATTATTTTTAAATTCATTGTTGTAATAAATTTAATATAAACATGTTTATTTCTTAATTTGCTACTATTTTCTCACGTAACTATTTTGTTGAAGATTTTTCACAAAATAATGGCAATTCTCAATGAGATTGTTACTTAAATCCATCATAAATAATTAACACCTAGAAAAATTATAATTAAGTGTAAGTTACTTTTAGTTTACGAAAAATGAATTGTTTATGGTGTTATATGAGAAAATGGATTTTTTTAAAGAAAATAGATTACAGAATAAGTTTCCACCGATTAAATATGAACGACAATTTGGCCTATACTCAGTAGGCATTATAATTGATACAAGTAGAGACAATTTACAATATAGATTTGTAAATAATTGATACAAGTAGAGACAGTCTACAATATAGATTTGTAAATAATTGCAGGTGGCGGGTTGTCCCGTCAAAGTCATGATGGGTTCAAGTGGGTACCGCGAATTCAAGATTTTTGTCATGCCTAGCCACAACAGCTATTTAAACTATTTTATTGCTTCAGCCATAATTTATACTTTTTTTGGTTGTAGAATACTTTAAAGTTGTGAATTAATAAAGTAACTAATCAACTATTTTTAGTTGATAACGATAGTTTATAATTTGTTATATAATTTATGAGCCATAATTAAAAAAAACTCAAATACTTTATAATTATTCAAACATATTTCATCGTGATTTTTTTATAAAGTGCATCGTATAGTCCGTGCATTGCACGGGTAACCACACTAGTTAATAATATATATTGTACTTTAATCACATAGCTTTTAGAATTTATCAGTCACGTATTGTATTCTAGTTCCAAATTTAAATCTATATTTATTAGGGAATTGTGACACAGTGCTTAGTTTTCAAGCAAAATAACATTAATGGGTGAGAAGTATATATAATATCTCTCTTTATCTAAACCTTCTAATTAAGAGGAGAGAGAGAGACCTATAAGTGGTTTAATAATTTGGGGATTTTTATAAAATTAAAGACATATTTTAAATATATTATTTTTCTATTTTAAGATTTTATTAATTTAACAATTTTAAACCCTTGATACAAATATTTTTTTTGTGATTTATACAATATTATTCTATGAAAGCACCTCTAGAAAAAAAATAAAGAGTTTGATCTAAATGCTTTTATAAAGTATATATAGTTTATCTATTTAATTAATTTCTTTAAACAAAAGTTTTTAATTAAATTTTATCTTTTATAGGTAAGTTAATTTGTATAGTCTGATTAAATTTATAAATTTAATGAATATAAAAGCTTATTTACTCTAAAAATTTTCATATGAGTATGTTAATTTGTTGCTCTTGATTTGAAACCCACGTCGAGTAATTAAGCTCGAGTGTTATTAAATGAGAAGCAAATTTTAATTTAAAAGAGTCAAATAGTTTTCTTAAAATTATGAAAATGTGTACATAATGGGGAAAGAGGCAGCTGAGACCCACCCCTACCAAAATACTTTTTTGCATGCAATTTATGAACTCCCTGATGATCAGCAAGCTTCCTTGTTGGTTCGATTGTGAGGAAATAGAAACGAATGCTACGATCAAGCAAATAAAGAAAACGCGAGTAGAATGAACAAAGGAATGAAACAGAATTGCCGCAATCTTAAACTCAGAAATTAACGCAATTGAACGCAAGAACAATTAAACGTAAAATCAAACAAGAGATTAAGATAGAAGAGAGATGAACACCCGGATTTAACGTGATTCGGCCAGTGTAGCCTACATCCACGGGAGAGAGCAACCAAATTCTTCACTATACGATCAACGATTACAGATTACAGCAGTTGATGATAACCTCTTGGTTCTTAGTTTCTAAACTGATTCAAGGTGAATCACAATTACATGAACACTAATCCCCAATCTCTCAATCTTCTCTCAATTGATCCTCAAGTGTTTAAGCCCCAAATGGAAACCCTAGCAGAGCCCCACAACTCCCCAAATGTGTTTCCCAAGGTCCCAAATGATCTCCCTTCGCAAAACTGGCTTCAGATCACCTTATAACCGTTTTCTATTACAGCCTGCTCGCTTAGCCCATGAAATTCGCTCAAGCGAATTTAGCAGGATTTTTGGTGCTGAGGAATTCGCTTAAGCTAGCCATTTTAGCTTAAGCGAATTTGAGGCAGTGTGGACCACTTTGAACTGCTCGCTTAGCGCCCAGGATTCGCTTAAGCGAAACTGAGGCAGAAACAAGCCCCTGGAGCTGCATGATCTTGCGCTAAGCGAGTGGCATGCGCTAAGCGAATCCTTGACAGGATTTTTGAGTCATACAACTTACAATTCTCCACCTTGACTCTAAATCCTTCAAAAAACTCAGAGTTTCAACAATCTTCCTCTGATATGGTTGCTCCCCCACTTAACTTCATCAATTTTCTCTGAAGTTTATCAAGCCCAAGCATTTCTTGAACTTGATGGCAAGGACTTAGTAAACATGTCAGCTGGGTTTTCTTCTGTGCATATCTTTTCAATCACCGTTTCCTTTGATTTTGCAACATCTCGAACAAAGTGAAGTTTGATGTCAATGTGTTTAGTCCTTTCGTGATAGACTTGATGGCTTGCCAAATGAATTGCACTTTGACTGTCACAATGAACCACAACACTTTCTTGAGCTATTCCCATCTCATTCAACATCCCCTTCAACCAAAGAGCTTCCTTCACCCCTTCTGCAAGTGCTACATACTCTGCTTGTGTTGTTGATAATGCCACCACCGATTGTAAGGTAGACTTCCATGTAATTGCAGTGCCATACAAGGTAAACACGTAACCTGAAAGTGACTTCCGTGTGTCCACATTCCCTGCATAATCTGCATCTACATATCCCACAATGGCTTCAACTTTCCCTGCTGATCTCTTGTACATGAGTCCAGAACTGAGTGAACCTCTCAAATACCTCAACACCCACTTCAAAGCTTCCCAATGTGCTTGCCCGGGATTGCCCATGAATCTACTAACGATGCTGACTGCATGTGCTAAATCCAGTCTACTGCAAACCATCCCATACATAATGCTCCCAACACCACTTGCGTAAGGTACTGAATTCATCTTTTCCCTTTCCTCATCTGTGTTAGGACATTGAGTAACTGAGAGCTTAGTGTGATGTCCTAAAGGTGTAGTGACTGCCTTGCATTCATGCATGCGAAACCTCTCCACAACCTTCTTCAAATAACCTTGTTGAGATAAGAACAATACCCCTTTCTTCCGGTCTCTTACAGTGTCCATGCCAAGAATACGCTTCGCTTCACCAAGATCCTTCATCTCAAACTGTGAATTGAGCTGTTCCTTGAGTAACTTGATC
The DNA here is from genome assembly GCA_030159175.1 of Glycyrrhiza uralensis. Lineage (NCBI taxonomy): Eukaryota > Viridiplantae > Streptophyta > Magnoliopsida > Fabales > Fabaceae > Glycyrrhiza > Glycyrrhiza uralensis. The sequence goes on along the minus strand of BRZY01000007.1, from coordinate 25,790,456 downwards.
TCGTCCTTGCTAGTGCTTGCCATGAGAATGTCGTCTACATATAAGAGGAGGTAGAGAACACAAGTTTCCTCCCTCTTAAGCATGTGAACGCAGCTGTCGTAGTTGCTTCGTAAGAACCCCAACTTCAAAAGAAAATCATCGAATTTCTTGTACCATTGCCTTGGGCTCTGTTTCAACCCATAAAGAGACTTCTTCAACAAACAGACCTTACTCTTGTCTTCTGCATAACCTTCCGGTTGTTCCATGTAGATGGTCTCCTCCAAGTCTCCGTGTAGGAATGCTGTCTTGACGTCCATTTGCTCTAACTCAAGGTTGAACTGCACAACAATCGCCATTAAAATTCTTATGGAGCAGTGCTTCACCACAGGAGAGAAGATTTCGTTGTAATCTATCCCCTCTACTTGTGTGAAGCCTTTTGCTACAAGCCTTGCCTTGTATCTCGCCTTTTCAACACCTGGGATACCTTCCTTCCGCTTGAAGATCCATTTGCAACCAACAACCCTTTGATTTTTGGGAAGTGGCACAATGGACCAGGTTTGATTTTTCTGCAAGGACTCCATCTCCTCTTTCATAGCATGTAACCAATTCTGCTTGTCTTTGCTTTCCAATGCCTCCCTCAAGTTCCTCGGTTCAGTTTCCTCCACCTCTTGAGCTGCATTCAAAGCATAGCAAATCAAATGTGCATACCCAAATCGTTTAGGAGGTACAATGTCCCTCCCCACTCTATCTCTTGTCAACTGATAGTCCGATACTTCCAGCTGCGATTGATCTTCCTCTTCCGGTGGTTGAGAGCTTGATTCCTTTGCACTTTGATCTTGAGACTCCACCTCAAACTGAGCTTTATCTTTTCTCACTGTTTCGGTACTGCTTTCATCATTGTCTCTGCTTGACATAGCCATCCTTGTTTCATCAAACGTGACGTCTCTGCTGATGAAGCACCTTGAGCCTCCACTTACATCCAATCTCCACAACTTGTAACCTTTCACACCTTCTGGGTAGCCAATGAAAATGCACTTCACTGCGCGAGGGTCTAACTTTCCCTCCTTGACATGTGCAAATGCTAAAGAACCAAACACCCTTAGCTTGGTGTAGTCTGCTGGCTTCCCACTCCACATCTCCATAGGTGTCTTGAAGTTTAAAGCGGACGAAGGACAACGGTTGATCAAGTACGCTACTGTGTTTGCAGCCTCACCCCAGAAGCTTTTAGGCAAGCCTACGCCTAAAATCATACATCTCACTCTTTCCAAAATAGTCCTGTTCATTCTTTCCGCAAGACCATTCTGCTGTGGTGTGTGAGTTACCGTTTTGTGCCTCTTAATTCCCTATTTCCTCTAAAACTAATTAAACTGCTCTGAAACGAACTCCAGGCCATTGTCAGTCCTTAAAACATTTAGTTTAGTGCCTAATTGATTGACTACTAGTGTATGCCACTCCTTAAACCGAAGGAAGGCTTCTGTTGTATCCTTGAGGATAAACAACCACACTCTTCTTGAGTAGTCATCAATTATGGTGAGAAAATAGGATCCTCCACCGTGAGTCTTAACTCTTGAAGGACCCCAAAGATCTGAGTGTACATACTCAAAAGGTCTACTAGAATGATGCATGCCAACACCGAATTGAACTCTATGTTGTTTACCCAATATGTAATGATCACAAAATTCTAGTTTCCTTATTTTATCACCATTAAGCAAGTCTTGTTTAGACAGTTCATGCAGGCCTTTCTCACTAACATGACCTAGTCTAAGATGCCACAACTTAGTCTTATCATCATGCGATTGGCTAGCTACGGATGCATGAGCAATAACAGTGGAACCATTCAAGATATACAGGCCATTATTTTTAGTTCCCTTAGCAATGATCATAGCACCATGCGAAATCTTAATCATGCCATATTCTATCCTAGTGCAGTAACCCAAGGAATCAAATACACTAAGAGATAAAAGATTTCGCTTAAGTTCAGGAACGTACCTAACCTCTTGCAGCAGAATTTCACGGTTATCAAACATTTTTAATCGGATGGATCCCATACCTTGCACTTTGCAAGACTTGTTGTTGCCTAACAACACCATGCCTCCTTCCTTGAGCTCTAGTGACTCGAAGAAGTCCTTCCTTGGGCACATGTGGTATAAGCACCCTGAATCCATAACCCAATTCCTTTGCGATTCTGAACTTGAGACAACCAACGCACCTGCAGACTCATAGCCATCCGAGACGGTGACTACATCTGCAGAATCAACTGAACTAGTGTCATTACGATCCCTCCTCCTCAACGGTTCTGGACAATCCTTGCGCCAATGCCCCAACTTGTTGCAGTTGAAGCACTTGTTCTTGTTGTCCTTGGACCCATCCTTTGCAAACTTGGATTTTGACTTGGACCTCTTCTTGCCCTTGTTCCCTTTCTTGCCATTCCTTCCCCTCTGAACATTCAAGCTCTCACCATCACCATCATTCCTTTGGTCTTGCTGTTTTTGCAAGTCTTTGGTGCGTATTGCGGTTACCACCTCTTCTAGAGTGATGGTTTGGTCTTTGCCATACAATAAGGCATCCTTGAAGTGCTCATAGGTTTTAGGCAATGAGCTTAGGAGCAGTAGAGCCTTGTCCTCATCATCCAATTTCACTTCGATGTTCTCTAGGTCGTCAAGGAGCTTGTTGAATTCAGAAAGTTGTTCAACCAATGATCTTGACTCATTCATTCGGAATGAATACAGTTGTTGCTTTAGACATAACCGGTGTGCTAGGGACTTCGTCATGTATAGTGATTCGAACTTTGTCCACGTTGAAGCGTCAGTTTTCTCTCTCGAAACTTCTCTGAGCGCCTTATCACCAAGGCACAAGATGATAACGCTTCTTGCTTTGTCAATCATTTGTTGCTTCTCTTCTTATGTCAGCGAAGAGGACATTTTTGCCTCTCCCTTCAACGCTTCTGCAACTCCCTACTGCACTAAGATGGCCTCCATCTTAATCTTCCATAAGCCAAAGTCGTTGTTACCCGAGAATTTCTCTATATCAAATCTTGCTGACCCCATTCTTGTAGTTCTTGATTCGATCCAATCCCCACAGACGGCGCCACTTGTTGGTTCAATAGTGAGGAAATAGAAACGAATCCTACGATCAAGCAAATAAATAAAATGCGAGTAGAACGTACAAAGGAACGAAACAGAATTGCAGCAATCTTAAACTCAGAAATTAACGCAATTGAACGCAAGAACAATTAAATGTAAAATCAAACAAGAGATTAAGATAGAAGAGAGATGAACACCCGGATTTAACGTGGTTCGACCAGTGTAGCCTACATCCACATAAGAGAGCAACCAAATTCTTCACTATATGATCAACGATTATAGATTAAAGCAGTTGATGATAACCTCTTGGTTCTTAGTTTCTAAACTGATTCAAGGTGAATCACAATTACATGAACACTAATCCCCAATCTCTCAATCTTCTCTCAATTGATCCTCAAGTGTTTAAGCCCCAAATGGAAACCCTAGCAGAGCCCCACAACTCCCCAAATGTGTTTCCCAAGGTCCCAAATGATCTCCCTTCGCAAAACTGGCTTCAGATCACCTTATAACCGTTTTCTGTTACAGCCTGCTCGCTTAGCCCATGAAATTCGCTCAAGCGAATTTAGCAGGATTTTTGGTGTTGAGGAATTCACTTAAGCTAGCCATTTTAGCTTAAGCGAATTTGAGGCAGTGTGGACCACTTTGAACTGCTCGCTTAGCGCCCAGGATTCGCTTAAGCGAAACTGAGGCAGAAAAAAGCCCCTGGAGCTGCGTGATCTTGCGCTAAGCGAGTGGCATGCGCTAAGCGAATCCTTGACAGGATTTTTGAGTCATACAACTTACATTCCTCTTTCACTATCCTCTCAATTTTTTGGCCATTATCCCACCTCTCTCCCTCTTGTTTTCTTTTATTCACATGAATCACATCCTTGAGAAAACTGATTTCTTGCTACCATGACTTCTCTTGGTTCGGTGGTTTCATCATCTCTTGGTGAGTATGGATTCCATGAAGGTTGGAAAGCTCAAAACTTGGCTTCCTCCATGAATGTTTTCTCCTTCTTTTCAGTTTCTTGCTTGAGATTATGGGTCTTGATCCTCCATATATATATATTGCTTGAAGGAGAGGAAGGGGCTAAAACATCCACTAAGAGGGCCACTACAAGGAGCTCCTCTTCTTTTTTTTCTATGTCGCGAGCAACACAAGGTATAAGGGGAACAAATTCTCTCATTCAAAGCTTGAATATGCTATCATATTGTTGTTGGTCAAGCATCTTCTTTAATACTTGATTTGGAGGTTTTGGTGGCCCTTACCAAACACCCAACCGAGTGTGAGAAGGAAAATTGGGTTCTTGCACGTGAAGTGAATAGATTAATTAGTCACAGGAAGGGGTTGAATTGTGACAACTTTAAATTTTTGACCTGAAATGAACTTTTCTTAAGTATTCTCAAGTATAACTTGGAGTGTAGAATTGTATCAAAAAATAAATAAATAACTTGGAGTGTAGAAATGTTTCAGCAAAGACAGATTAAACAACTTGTTAGCACAGTTCATAAAGGATACATTTCTTTAAAACCATCGAACCAAGTGAAGATAGTGTTTTTGAAAAAGAAATTCTTTAAAATTGTTAAGTGAAAAATATGTATAAATGAAAGTAATAGTTTTGAATAAATATTTATGTTCAAAAATTCTGGTTGTGCTTTCTTTTAAAACTTGGTTCATTGTTCGTGCCTCTTTACACTGGTGGTTACTCCACACTCTCATCAGTTTCAGGTGTCACATGCCCACTAGCTTCTGCACTGTTCGTCCTTGAACCACAGTACCGTACTAGGAGCGGACCGACTCTGATACCATTTTGTCACGTTCTAGCTACTTTAATTGTCAGATTGATGACTGTCTCCACAAATCAACATAGTCTTTCTAACATGTTTTGCCCTCACTTACATGCTTTCTAGGAAAATTTGTTGGGAGGTCACCCATCCCATAATTGCTTCAAAGTTAGTCAGTACTCATCCCAGAATTGCTCCAAGTCAAGCATGCTTAACTTTGGAGCTCTTAAGTTATAGGCTACCAAAAAATGATGCATCTTGTTGGTATAGATGTGACAACTGAGGCTGACAAGGGCGGAGAGTGATCATCGGTGTAGAAAGGCTCTGATAAGGAGCGACTCTAGGTAGGCTTCTAGGCAAAGTTACATGAATGAAGTGAATCCATACTAGAATGAGAGGAATTCTAAGACTGTGCAGGCATGGGACTGTAAGTGGATAAAAGCTTAATAAAATTGATCTGTAGTGCCTATGTTGTACAAGATGAACTATCTTTTCAATAGCCCATAATTTAAGAACTCCACAGCTAAGCGTGCTTGAGTTGGAGCAAATTTTGGATGGATGACCTCTTGGAAAGTATGTGAGTGAGGACAAAATATGCAGAAAAGACTCATGTTGGTTTTTGGGGACAGTCGACAATCCAAAAAGCAGCTGGGGCATTACACAATGGTAACAGAGTTGGTCCTCTCCTAGTACTGTGTGCGTGGCTCGGGGACAAACTAGGAAGAAGCTAGTGGGCATGTGACACTTGAGGCTGATGAGGGCAGGGAGTGATCACTGAGGCAGAGAGGCTGTAACGACCCAACTACTTTTCATATCGACAACTATCCCCACAAACCAACACGAGTCTTTTCAGCATGCTTTGTCCTCACTCACATGCTTTCTAGAAGACTTCTCAGGAGGTCACCCATCCCAAAATTGCTTCAAGTCAAGTACGCTTAACTTTGGGGTTCTTAAGTGATGGGCTACCAAAAAATGACGCATCTTGTTGGTATAGGCAGTACCAATCAGTTCTATTAAGTTTTCCTCAACTATACAGTCTCATACTTGCACAATCTTGTAATTCCTCTAATTATAGCATAGATTCGGTTTGTTCATATACCCTATTGCGAAGCCTTCCGAAAGTCGCTCATTGTTGTGTCTCTTTGCACTGACGATCACTCCCTGCCCTCGTTAGTCTCACGATGTCACATGCGCACTGATTCATCCCCAAACCACACCATAATGTCCTAGCTGCTTTTCGCACTGACGAATTTTCCCACCAACGAACACGAGTCTTTCAAGCATGATTTGTCCTCATTCATATGCTTCACAGGAAACTTTCTAGGAGGTCGCCCATTCTAAAATTACTCCAAGTCAAGCACACATAACTGTGGAGTTCTTAAGTGACGGGCTACCAAAAAGATAATGCATCTTGTTGGTATAGGTAATACCAATCAATTCTATTAAGCTTTCCTCAACTCTACAATCTCATACATGCACAATTCTCGGGAGTGGGGACAAAACATGTTGAAAAGACTCGATATGGTTTGTGGGGACAGTCGATAATCCGAAAAACAGCCGAAGCGTTACAGTATTAATCAATTCTATTAAACTTTCATAAATTGTACACAGTGGTAGAGCTTGGACCAAAAATTTGAGAGGGCCAAAATAAGATTTAGGGTACATTTAAGTAAACGATTTAATTAAACACTTATTGAATAAGTACTTGTCATACACTATAAGAAAATCGTCCATTACCGACGGCCACGGGGCCGTCTTGAAATCGGTTGTCGGTAATGTTTACCGACGGCTGATCTCAGCCATCGGTAATTCACGAAATAATTAAAATTTTATTTTTAAATACCGAAGACTAAGCCGTCGAAAGTGGTAATAATTTTTTTTATATTTTTATTAAAAGAACTAATTAATTATCAATAATTCTATTAAATTTAATAAATAACTCACAAAAATATATGTAAAAAAACGTCAATTGCATTAATTAATAAATGTCAAAAATGTAATAATAATCCGACAATACATATAAATAAAATAAAAAATCATAAAATAGTCACTCCTCCTCGTCCTCATCCGAGTAGGTCTCAATAGGAGTGCCAAGAGGCTGGGGAGGCTGGGTCGGCTGGGGAGTCAGGATCGGCTGCCCCGCAAGAAAACTCTCCATCATCTTGGCCATCGCCTGACTGACCGCCTACTGGATCATTTCCTGCTGGTGCTCCATGAAGTTCTAGACCGTCTCGGTCGCCTGTCGAGCCGTCTCGTTTGCCTGTCAAGTCTCCTCCATTAATCGAGCAACTAAGGCATCTTTGGCAGAGGAAGAACTCGGAGTGCATCCTGGTGAGACGTGTGACTCCTAAGTGAGAGAAGTCACACCTGGTCTCAGCATATACGAGTAGGCTCCGGTACCGTAGCAACGCCCCCGTGTCTTTCCCCCAGCACTGTCCATCCATGTCTTTAGAGACATGGCAGGGTCAACCTCCTGGGTGGCACCAGAAGACTCTCCCGCCTGGGACAGCTTAGTCATCCTCTCCTGATACGACTCCTGCAAGAGTGACATTAAAGAGATATTATACTAAACTTATTGTTATTACAAATTGAAATAAAAATCACAATTAACTTAAGCGATTAATTAACTTACATAAGTCTCATTTGATCTCTTGTCAACCCAGGAGCTGTCCTTCTTCATGCGAGTCTTCACAAAGATCTCATCCACGCGGGGCTCTCTACCAAGCTCTAGCTCCTAAAAACATAATCAAAGTTAGTATCTTAATTAATTTTCAATTGTAATAATAAACCAAATACTTATAATCCTAATTACTTACCAACCGCCTCTTGTGCTCAACAATGGAGATGGATCCACCTGTATGGACTGATCCACCCTTAGCAGAAGCACGGTTCTGCTTGCACCGGGCACTCTCTTCCTTAAATTCATCAGAGCCCCAATACTGCTGAAGACCACGTCTGACACACAAGGAAAGTTTTGATTCCGATACCCCCTCAAATAGGGGTTGATTTGCAGCAGTTATCAAATCATAAAATCTTTGAGTCTCTTCATTAGGTGGCTCATCCGAACTTAATTCCTCGTTACCCCTATCCTGAGTAAATTGGGTGTCAAATATCGGCCTAAAGCGATCTTCCACCATGTGTTGCATCTCCACAAAATGATCTTCATTACTGATACTACTCCCACTAGCCTCTAGGAAATTGCCTAGATCGACTTGTGGAACTTCTTCACCGTGATCAGTCCAAAACCAATAGTTCGGCTGAAACCCAGACTTGTACAAGTGAACCTTCACTTCACTAGCACACATTATGTTACTACACTTGCACTTGGCACAAGGACACCTAATTCCTCCCTCACTCAAAAAATATGGTTGTTCTGAAGCCTTTTGTACAAACTCATCAACCCCTTCTACAAACGTCCGTTTCAAGCCCCCTCTCCTACAATTAAGCCTATCATACATCCAATTACGGTTTGAATCCATTTTCTACAATCCAATTACCTAACGTGTTAGATACTAGGGTCACGTGCCAATGAAAAATCGGCAGCATAACACCTGTATTTCGGATTTTTCCAAATTTTTTTACCAACAAAAATTGTATTAAACCAATATATATGACAAAATCTATTGATAAAAAAACATAGATACTAGGGTCATGTGCGAAACAAAATTTCGGAAGTATAACCCCTGTATTTCAGACTTTTCCTATTTTTTTTTGCAGCAAAAGCAATAGTAAATCAATACATATAACAATATAGACCAATTAAATAACATATATCCTAATGAGCTCTGCTCTCCACTAACAAACAACACAATCACATGCATAGATTCTACTACTACCAGCACACAGACCCAGCATCCTGCATAAGGCAGGAAGGCAAAGACTAGGGTTTTGCTATCCACTAACAAACAACAAAATCACATGCAGGAGTAGAAATTACCAGCACACAATCCTAGTACCTATTGAGCTCAGCTCTCCACTAACAAACAACAAGCCAATCCACACAACATGTTGCGCATTACATATTTCAATATACAAAAATAAGTTGTTTATTTACCTCAAACTCCAATAGTAAGCTCCAACCGTAAGCTCCGAAAGGATCAACCGTAAGCTCAAACTCTTCTAAGGAGACAAACTATTTCCATGTAACAAGGAAATACAATCAATCAATCAAATATGAGCCAAAGAAAAATACATACTTAATGCATACTTAATGACTATTATGTCAAAGAATACTCAATATCTAAATAGTTTGATATTGGCAAGCTCATGAATGACACATGTTTCTTCATTTTAATTTGCCTAATTTTCTATCAACTTACTCTCCTTTTCAACTCTCATGCTCATGAATGGAACACACTTTATATACAACCTATGCTACCACACCAAAAAAATTAAGGCCAATGCAATAAAAATATCAATTAAGTTTCTAATCTAAAATAACATTTAATGTAAGGTAGGACAACAAACACCTAGCATGCACTTTCTAACATACATTGGCCCATTGAAACGACATATCACATAATAGCAGCTAAAGCCATCACTCAAGCCAAGTATATATCAATCACATATGGTGCATCTACTGCATGCATTAACCAATCCAAAAATGAGGTATCACGCATAGAGAGCATACAGATCAGAATTAAAATAGTGGTTTTATGAAAAATTTCTACTTCTTATTCAAGTTTTCATTTGGTCAAATTGGTAAACAAGTGGCGTGCATTTCACAATACTAATCCACTTATTAGAAAAATTAACCGAATTCTTTCAAGTAAAACACCGAACACGTGGAGTGCATCATTTATTAACACCTAAACAGCACATGAAACTCAATACCCACACTACACACACACAAAACCAATACCCACACACACAAATACACACAAAACCAATACCTATACATATTTAATAGAAACAGAAACACACACACACACACACACACACATATTTAATAGAACACACACACACACACGCACACACATATTTAACAGAACACACACACACTAAATTATTTGTCCCATTTACATGTCAACAAATCAAAACTAAATTGAACATTCAACATATAACACACACATAAAACAATTGAATAAAACACCAACATTTTCAACACCACACATACATAGCAAAATTTAACATATCACAAACATCAAAAACCACACACACAGATCAACACACACACACACACACACAGATGATAGAGAGAAAGAGGGGTAACCTGTGGTGGCAGCAACGGGTCCTCGCAGTGGTGGTGCTGGACACAGTGGACGTGGCGCACGGTGGCCTGAAACAGAGACAGAATGAGTGAGACTGAGAGAGAGAGATAGACAGAGAGAGAGAAAGAGAGAGAGTGAGGTAACCTGTGGGTGGCAGCAATGGGTCCTCGCAGTGGTGGTGCTGGACACAGTGGTGGTGGCGCACGGTGGCCTGAAACAGAGAGAGAATGAGTGAGAGAGAGACAGAGACAGAGAGAGGGGGGCTTACCTGTGGTGACGAGAACGGTGGACAATCGTGGCGACGGCCGTGAGGGCCCTGGACGGTGGAGACGAGGACGGTGATGGCCGGAGAGCAGAGGGGCGACTAGGGTGGTCACGGCGGAAGTGAGAACAGTGGGAGAAAGAGAGAGAAAGACAAGAGGAAAATGGGGAAGAAAGGGATTCAGGCGTGTTTAAGTTATAGCTTATCGACGGCTAAGCCGTCAGTAATACCAAATTCGAATTACCGACGGCTACGGCTAAGCCGTCGGTAAAAGGCCACCGTTTCAAATTTTTTTCTTTTTTTTAAACACTATTAATTTACCGACGACTAAGCTGTCCTTAAAGTCCACCGTTACAATTTTTTTTATATTGCCCAAAATTTACCGACGACTTAGCCATCACTAACGTCCACCGTTTTGATTTTTTTTTTATTTTTTAAATTGCCCGAAATTTATCGACGGCTAAGCCGTCGGTAAAGTTCATGTGGTAATTACAGACGGCCTAGTTGTCGGTAAGGTCCCAATTTTTTTTCAGTTCATTCCACGCCTAACTACCGACGGCTTAGTGTCGGTCTGGCCGTCGGTAATTTGTTTTTTACCGTCGGCCACGTGGCCGTCAGTAAAGGTCCTTCGGTAATACAGTCTATTCTTGTAGTGATATAAGCACTTATAAATAAGTTGTTTCTACAAAAAAAGGGAATGAGATTAAACTATTTTCATATAAACAATAAGCTGTTTTAATTTCATAAACCATCATGGAGAGCTTATTGAAATAAGGTAAAAATAGGTTACGACATGTCATAAATTATTTGCATAAGCTCTCTCAAACACCTACACAAGTACTTATGTCATAAGATAAACCCAAATAAGTTGTAAATAAGCTAGCTTTCCAAATGCACCCTTAATGCATAAATCAAATATATATGTAATAGTATATTAAACATCTAAAATTTAAGTTGCAATGTAAACACAATGTTATCATAAAAATAATATTAAAAATAAATGATTAGAAATTATATATCTTAAAGTGTTACTATGTACTCTTTAAGTGACTTATATCGTCAATAACTAGATCATAATTAATTGAATATATTGTTACAATTTTCACTTATTATATTTATGTATTTATATATAGGGGTTGTATCAAGTGAAATGAGTGTTTGTATGAGAGTGTGAAAGAAGTAAATCTGTACCATACATGGATTGTTGGGATTAAAAGTTATTTAATATCACATGACCACTTAAAAATATTACGTGACTTTATATTTTAATTTTAACCATTCTTGATTTGGTCTTATGGCTAACATTTATATCTCTCATTCTCTGATAATAAAATTTCTCTCACTTGGTATGCTCTCTTTATATGTATGTATGTATGTATCATATACATTTTTTTAAACATGGGGGGCCATGATTCCCCCTAGTCCCTTAGAAGCTCTAACATTGAGGTGTCATGCCCAATGGCGGAGGGAGGGCACAACTCCAATTTTTGGAACTATTTAGTAAAAAAAAAATCATAATTATTTAGTATATTTTATATAGATAGTGATCCCTCGATTTTGATATATGAAGGAAAACTCGAAGTAACTACTAAGTAGGCAACAGTAAAAGATGTTAGAGTATGGAAAAATGGATATGGCCATGTGGTGTAGTGTAGTGCAGTGCAGGCCCATTATGGTTCAGTTCCTTGAATGACATCAGTGTAAGTGGTTCTTGTCTTCTGAACTTGAAGGGAAGGGTTGTGTGGGTGGGTCCTTGCCACTTGAACAATTGGACATTTTACTTTGGGATTGATTACATAATTGCATAATAATAATAATAATATATCTAGACCAAACAGAATCACATAAAACTGGACCACTAGGTTCTTCTCCTCGCAATGAAGAGACTTGTTGGAACATTCTTACATTCATTTCTTTATGAGTAATCGTGATTATGCGATTTTGATTTCCTGGTTTCAAATTTAGTGAATTGAGACTCTAATTATCCCAATTATTACAGTCAATTCCTACGTTTTTCATAATCACAAGTTTATTAGTTTTATGGGTGAGTTTTATTTTTTTAGTTCATATAGACTGCATTTGATTCTGTTTTGGAATTATTTTATATGCTTTTTTAATTTTATATGAACTATATTTTATATTAACATACATTTTTTAGGTTGAAAAATGTTTAGAGAGAAAACTATCGACTCGTTTTTTAAGAAAAAAGAGAGAGATAATAAAGATAGTAATGTTAAAAAATGTCTAGAAAGAAAACTATCGACTTGTCTTTTACTTATAAAAATATTTGTTATATATCAAATGTTTTGCGTATCTTTGCATGTAAAAATTTAAATTTTATACTGAGTCGTGTACTTTTTTTTTATCTTGGTACCAATGAAATTAAATTCCTAACTCGGCTGCTGCTCATGTTGGCACAATCTTATAATCTCTGTCATGAATTAAGTTCATTTATTTATCTCTTATAGTTCCCATTGGAGCTACTCTTTATACCGGCGATCAATGTCACACATTTAATTTAATATATTAAAAAGTTTGTTTACGTAAATGAAAGTATGTTGAAGTTTAGACTATCACTTAAGGGGAAATGTTCCCTGAATCCCCACCCCACACCCATGACACACATTTCACCTCATTGAAATGAAGATATGAGAGAGGTGATGGGGTGTCCATCTATCACCGTCCATCACTTAATTGATGTAGCTTATGCAAACTTGTAAACTTGCTTGTCAAAACGCGAATGGCGATTACGTCTGCCCTTCATGCCTTATACTTTGACTATATATTATGGTGTTCAAAAGTGGCCGTTTTATTATTCATATTGCTAAAGAGGAAAGTGCAAAAACGCGTTGCACGTATTCCACACGCTAATGAAATCTTTTAGATATTTACTATCTTTTTTTTTTTTGGTCAATGAAGATATTTACTATCTTAAAGCATACAATAAAGTATAAACTAGGTGCTATTTTTCATCACCAACTAAAAGTTTAATCGTTAAAAAAAAAAACTAAAAGTTTAATTAGCATCGCACTAATGTCTTAATCAATGAAGTTAATCCTCATGTGCCACTTCCTAGTACACGTACTCATCAAAGTTGGATACGTGTCACTGGTGGAGTTTAGATCGAATTTTTTTTTTTGATCAAAGTGGAGTTTAGATCGAATTTTTTTTTTTTTGATCAAAGTGGAATTTAGATCGAATATTTTCAGTTTTTATTTTTTATTTTCATTTTTAGTTACAAAATTATTACATTATTTTTAATGTATTTTCTATTTTTAAGGATTTATATAGAAAAATGAAAAAAAAATTGTTTTCATATTAAAAACCTAAAATTAAAATTGAGATGATAAAATAAAAACCTAAAATTAAAATTGTGATGATAATTTTGTAATTAAAAATAAAAAATTCTCAAAAGTAAAAAGATATTCTTCTCCTGGCCCCTTTCTTTGTTTCACACACTGCAACAGTATCTGGTCTCCTTGACCTTTTGGTATTTCAATATAACTGCGAGGCATCCTAATTTGTCCCTCTTTTTGGCTGGTCTTATGGGATTCTAATATCTTATCCAGTAACTAAAGAATTTTAAAGGTCATTGTCTAACAGATTGGCTAACATACCAACCAAAAGAAACCTATATAACTAACAACCATTCAACCGACGCTACGAGAATTGACTCTTGACTGCCGACATCGCACTTTTGATTTAGTATGAAAAATAATCAGAGGATCTTATTTTGGGAGCGTTTACAGTGCTATTAATAAATCAATTGTTTTGGTATGGTGTTTTGTTAACTAATCGTAGGATGAAGTTTTATTTATTAATGTTATGTTATATTATTTTCTAATGATTGCAACTCTTTCTTATTGCATCAGAGACTCTATGTATTTAAAAAAATTCCAATTATGATTAATTAAATTTTTAAAATAATTTTATTGTTTTTAAAATTAAAATTAAAATATGTTGACAAGTATCAAAACTATACCAAAAACCCGTTTCTCAACAATGGGGTTATTTTTCACGTAATTTTAAATAAGATAATCATAATTTTAAATGAAAATAAAAAAATTTAAATACTTGACTGAATTGCAATAAATAAAAATCTTTTTACAAAAATATCATTGGTCAGAAAACCAACAGTACCAAAACCGTTAATTTCTAGACAATACCATAGAAATTGTTTCTTATTTAACTTGATATCAACAAATCTCTCCCTCTCCGAATAAGGCTATTACTTTTATACACGACATGTGTGTGTGTCAAGTATTGGACCAACAATAGCCTCCCATAAAGTTAGCAATAATAATTAATATTAAATAATATCAACATATAATTAAGAGGAGGTAAATAATATCTTATTATTATAAGCAATAAGCGACATCTAGCAATACATCATTGTTACCCAATTTATGAGATGACCGGTAATCCGACTTAACCTCTAGTAACCATAATAAGTGTAAAGTCTTAGTCCCTTCGTACTTTAGTCCCGATTGAATATGAAGCATAAAATGTGTCATTCTCATTAAGTTCAATCATAGTTTCTCGATTCCAGAGTAGATGTGCAAACCAATTGGGCCCAATATCACATATATTGTCCCAATGCTAGACTGGCTAGCCATTTCATCACATCTTACTCCATTGAGTAGCCTAGGACATTACCCCTATTATGTAGGAGGGACGAATCCTCTCTACATCACTCACACCCCTCCGTATGATTCGTGGCAAAGACCTGAGTACTACCTTTATGATCACCCTATCACGACATGACGTTTGATAGCATCAATGCCTACGACATCTCAAGTAGGGATTGTAGTGACTTCAAGTCTACGGACTTGCTCTACTTGGCTACCTTAGGAAGAGCTTATGACACTTACATAACCATTAATTGAAGCCTTCTAGTAGGAGGTCAACATAGCATGAATATTACTCATAATATCCACACCTACGTGCTGACTTGGCAACTCCTTGCTCATGGCCCATGAGATATTGCCATCAGTCTACTCACATAATAGTCTTTATGCATTATTGTCATCCTCATTAACAATAATGCTTAACTAATGATATTTAAAAATACCATTGATATTATTGTTTAATGGGGTCTCATGATCAAGTCCATCACTTGATGTTCCAATGAATTGAGCATTGTCATTCTAAGGACTTTATCTTGTCATAAATGCCTGACATAATAAATGTAGATTGGCCACTAGGGTTTACACCAATAGTCTCCCACTAGCACTATGGTCAATCGAGCATAACTCTTATACCCATCAACCTAGTGTACACATCATGCTTCTGCTGCTCAAGAGGCTTCCTCAGTGAGTCAGCAATGTTTCCAATGTAGACATTTTGCAAATCTTCACATTCCCTCTATCAATAATCTCGAATGAGATGGAAGTGCTTAAGTACATCTTTGGATCGTTGGTGATATCTAGATTCCTCAGCTTTCCTAATCGCCCCATTGTCATAACAATAGAGGTCGACCGGCTCCGCAATGCTAGGAATAACAATAAGTTCAGTTATGAACTTTTCGATCCAAACGGCTCCTGGGTTAGCTACATCGGATGTAGCAATATACTTGGCCTCTGTAATAGATTCAGCGACTGTCTCTTGCCTATAACTCTTCCAGCTCACGGTGCTACCATTTAGACGAAACAGTGATCTTGTGTTATTTTCATTGGTTTGGAAGCCAGCAATGGTGTAACTCTTTACAACGAAGTTAGCATCGGTGTAACAACTTACATTGATCTCTTTCTTACTATTGAGGATCAAGAATGAGTCCTTAATTCTTCACAAGTACTCAAGGATATTCTTGATTCCAGTCCAGTGACCTTCACCAAAATTATAATGGAACTTGTTCGTCATGCTCCAAACATGCGAGATATTTGGTCAAGCTACCTCAGCGATCTATTGCTATAGATCCTGATTCCTAACACTTAGGAGGCTTTACCCAAATCATTTATCAAGAAGTAGTTTTCTAAGCATGTCTTGACATGTTGTAGGGCAGGATGTCGTTTCCAACCAGAAGTATGCCATCCACATATAACACCAGAAACACATTTAAGCTCCCACTAACCTCTTGTAGACACAAGATTCATCTTCGTTCTTGACAAACTCAAATTGTCTCACAATTTCATCACAATGGAGATTCCAACTTCTGGAAGCTTGCTTCAATCTATAAATGGATTGTTGCAACTTGCACACCTTTCTAGTCTAGATGAGTTGCAATAGCATGTGGAATCCAGACGAACATTAGCATCATCAATGGATAGAAGGTTTCATCATAGTCTATACTATGAATTTTCGAAACTCTTTGACCAATCGTGCTTTGAAGGTGTCAACCTTTTCATCCATGTCAGTATTCCTATTGAAGACCCACTCGCACCCTATGGGTTTTACCATTCGGGTGGATCAACCAAGGTTCATACTTGGTTAGTGTACATGGAGTCCATCTCTGATTCTATGACTTTTAGCCACTTCACAAATTATGGGTCAATGACGACCTCTTAGCAGGTCACAGGCCCATCTTGTTCCATGGGCAATATGTCACCTTCCTGACTCATGAGAAGCCCATATCTCTCAGGTTGGTTTTGTATCCTATTCAACCGATAGGTTCTTGTGCTACTTGAACAGACAGTCTTGCCACAACATCTTGTGGGACCTGTTCTTGTTCCATCATAGGTGAGATGATCGGTGATCCGACTTAACCTGTCGTAACCATAATAAGTGTAAAGCCTTAGCCCCTTCGTCTTTTAGTCCCAATTGAACATGAGGCATAAAATGTGTCAATCTCATTAAGTCCAATCATAGTTTCTTGATCCCAAAGTAGATGTGCAAACTCATTGGGCCCAATATCACATATTGTCCCAATGCTAGACTGGCCAGTTATTTCATCACACCTCACTCCATCGAGTGGACTAGGACATTACCCCTGTTATGCAAGAGGGACAAATCCTCTCTACATCACTCACACCCCTCTGCATTATTCGTGATAGACCTGAGTACTACCTTTTTTATCACCCAATGACGAAGTGACATTTGATAGCATCAAAGCCTACAACTCCTCATGTAGGGATTGTATTGACTTGAAGTCCAAGTACTTGCTCTACTATACTATCTTAGGAAGAACTTATGACACTTGCATAACCATTATGAAGCCTTCCGGTAGCAAATCAATCCAACATGAATATTTACTCCTAATAGTCACACCTACGTGCTGACTCGGCAACTCCTTGCCCATGCCCCGTGAGATGTGGCCTTCAGTCTACTCACGTAATAGTCTTTATGCATTATTGTCGTCCTCATTAACAATAATACTTGACTATGGATATTTAAGAATAGCGTTTATATTGTTCAATGGGGTCTCACGATCAAGTCCATCACTAGATGTTCTAATGAGCTGAACATTGTCATTCTAAGGATTTTATCATGTCATATAAATGTCTGACATGATAAATGTAATACCTTTATATATAAATTTATAAATACATATAAATCAAGGTGTCATGATACAAATATAAAATCTATCAAAATAGATTGACCACTATCACTTATAGAACTTTTCCAACTGATATTGCCAATGTTATTTTTAATGAGATGAAGTAAACTTATTGCTGTAAAAAAATAAAAACTTATTTATAAGTGTTTACATGATAAGTATTTAATTTATTCAATAAGTGTCTAATTAAACCATTTACCTAAATACACCTTAAATTTTATTTTGATCCACAAATTTTTGTTCCATGCTCCGCGACTAGATATAAACCACATCTCTCCATACATAACATAATTAATACTTTACCGCGAGGAAATTTAAACTAAGGGAATCCATTCATATGTCAACGTTGTTTCTTAGTTAGTTGTCTCAATTTTCTGGTTGTTATTACAAGCCATAAATCAAATTCTAGAAGGGAAAAAATATAAGGGATAATTGAGACTCATGATATGTAGAAAAAACATTCAATATGTTTGTATCATGTTATGAGTGATAACTATGCATCCTTCTAAATGTATATTGAATACTACCCAATACACATATATCCGTGATTTAACCAAGAGGAAACATATAACAAAGTCACTTTAATAGTAACCAAAACTAAAGAAGAAAATGAGTAGTGTTTATCTTAATTCCTAAGTGAGAATGTCCCTGATAGGTGGCTCATTTAGTTGAGTCAAGAGACATAAGGTGGCGTAAAGTTGGAGTTTCGATGTTCGAATCCCTCGCCCTTCATTCTAATAATTAACACTAATTACTAACCAGTTGACCTATATAAAAAAAAATCCTAAGTGAGAAATGAAGGCTATACCTTCTTTGTGTATATAGGTGGTATATTTTGCACTTCGTGTTATTGTCATCTTCGTGGCTCAAATATATATGGAGTCTCTTTTCTCTTAATTTTGCATCCACTCTTGTTAAACGAGTTTTTGTCCAAACCTATATATTGAGTTTTTCATGCCATTAGCTCATCCTCACCCACTGATAGAACACAACAAATTTCTCCTTCCTTCCGGACAATAAAGGAGAAAAAATTTCATAAACTAAAATAATCCAAAATGAGACAATTTTCTCATTTGTTACAAATTGGACATTACGGGTGTGTTTGGGAGGGATTTTTTAGAGGGAAAGATTTTGGAGGGCTTATACCAATATTTTAGTTTTATAATTAGAGAAAAAAGAGGTAAAAATTAAAATATTTTAAAACCCTCCAAAGCCCTTCCTCTAGTATATTTTTTGAGTTCTTGGAGGAACTCAAAAAATGTATTAGGGGGAGGGTTTTTGGAGGACTTTAAAATATTTTTCACCTCCTCTTTATCTATTTATAAAACTAAAACATTAGTGTAAACCCTCTAAACCCTCCCCCCCTTGAAAACCCCCCTCCTAAACACACCCTTAGGGTTTATTTGAGAGTTTTGGATAGGAGGAGAGAGGTTTATCACCAATATTTTACTTATTTGAGAGTTTTATAAAATGACAGAAATGATGTGGAAAACTTTTGAAAGCTCTCCAAAGCAATCCCCTAGTACATGTTTTGAGTTCCTCTCCAAATTATAGAGTTTTAATTCTTTTATTAAAAAGTACTAAATCTTCAAACTGCAAGGTAGGGGACTATTCCTCCTTTCCTTCCCCTTCTCTTTCCACTAAAATTGTCAAACCTCATCTCTTCTCACTCCAAAACTCCCAAACAAACTCTTAAGAGTTATATACACTTCGGCTTTTAACTAACCAAACTACCTATCAGTATAGCTAACACAAATAATCGTGTATATGTTCCTTTGCAAATTGTAATTTTTATTTCAGTAATGCTATATGGCGGTACAAAACCTACTACAAATTGCACGAAAAGCTCATGTACCACCAATAAGAGAAAAGTAAAAAAGTCAGGATTGGTGACCATAAACGGTGAGTAAGCAATGATATGCAGCCACGTTGGATTCTTGCTTTTATCGTGTGTGAAATTGTCGCGCCACTCAGTATTTCGCTTTTTATTTTAAATCAACTAATATATTTCATAGATTATATGAGTATTTTTTTTGCTTATATACATTATACGAGTATTTAAATTTAGGAAAAATTTAAAAATATAAATTAAAATCAAATATTTATTACTATTAAAAATGTATAATAATTAATTAATTAATTTAGAAAGAATCTAAATTTTTAAATTAAATTAAAGAGAAAATTAAAATTATACAAAAATATATAATTAAGTCAAAAAGAATTCAAACTTGAAATGAAGATAAGTCATTCTATTTTATATGTAACCAAAAAAAAATTCTTTAAATTCGCGACAGTGTACACTAGTATTCTATACACGGGTTGCAGTTGGGATTTGGGGAGCAAATAATTTTTAATGCAAAAGAAAATTTAAATGAAATTGATTTGCGCAATTTAGATTTTTTAAATTAAAAAATGAACTAAAAAAATAAAAGTTTTAAAATAATTATTTTCAAAGTATAAGGTCATTTATATTTATAGAAAAACTTAATATAAAAATAATTGAGAATGTTTAAAAATATAAGAAAAGTAATAAAATTATATATTATAAAAATAGTGTATTAAAAATTGTTTTGTTTTGAAAACATGAAGATTCCCACCAGATGAATAATTGGGTGATGTTGCATAATGGGACTGGAAGATTGCCCTGTATGAATCCCACCCACTTGCCCCCAATTTATTATATAGTGGGTCGCCATATTTTGTGTTTTGGGAGATGCAAATGCATAAACGGGAACGTGAACAGATATTTATTTTAGGAAAGTCATTTTCATATATGACCAATCTCCCATAGTAGGACAATTCTAATATTCGTGCATGAATCAAAGTCATACCATATCAATTGTATATAAATGCACGAAATGAGAAGAAAAAAACTTCCGGTGTGGGTTGGGTTCAATATCTATAACTATTATTTGGTGTATATAATAACAACTATAATTTGGTGTTATATATGCTAATGTCATTAACATATATATATATATATATGTTGAGAGATGTAATTCAAAAGCTTTTGATTAGTTGTATTTTCAGTCAGTTAATAATTGATTAGGAGTTAGTTGTTAAGTGAAGGCGGTTAAGTGAGTTGTGTAACTGACCGCGTGTTGTTCAAGTGCTCATCAGTCCGATGTGGGACTTATTAGTGCATGTACAAATGTGAAGTGCTATTATGTGAATAAAGCGATGATCAGTGAAGTGTGATCAATTGTATGTGTGCGATTCATTTGTCCATAGTGATCTCTCTGTGTTTGAGAGTGTGTGAGGTAGTGATACACCTTGAGTGCAAACACTAACAGTGTTATCCAGAGCTATTCTGGTTCAAGGCCTGTGAGGGAGAGAGAGTGTTCCGATGGCAAATTCGAATAGCAATGCTGGATCTTTTCCAGCCAGTTTACCTGTTCTTGACAACACAAATTATACCTAGTGGCGGATTCAAATGCGGGTTCTGTTCAACTATCAAGAAGTGTTGGAGATTGTCAATGAAGGAGTTCCAGACCTGCCTGCAAATGCAACTGATGTTCAAAGGCAAGCCAACAAAAAAGCAAGAAAGAAAGATTGCAAGGCTCTTTTCTTGATCCATCAATGTGTGGATTCCAACAACTTTCAGAAGATTTCCTCAGCAGAAACCTCGAAGGAAGCTTGGGACATTCTGCAGAAGTGCTATGCGGGTGCAGAAAAGGTGAAGAAAGTCAAGTTACAGACCCTGAGAAAACAATATGAGAACATGTCAATGGAGGAGCAAGAATCGGCTGCCACCTATTTCAGTCGATTTCTAACCTTGGTGAATCTTATGAAGGCTTGTGGAGAAACCTTTACAGAGACCATGCTGGTTGAAAAAGTGCTCAGGAGTTTAACATCTAGATTTGACTACATTGTTGTGGCTATAGAAGAATCAAAGGATTTGGGGGAATTAAAGCTGGATGACTTGCAAAGCTCAATTGAAGCACATGAACAAAGGCTAAATGACAGAATTAAAGGGAAGGATACAACACAGGCATTGCAGGCTCAGACATTCAAGAAATTTGAAGGAGAATCCAGCAAAGGAACAAAGTAGAAGTGGAAGCCAAACAAGTGGAAAGGCTCGGGCTCAGACCAATCCAGCAATCAGAAACATGATGACGGGAACCCAAGAAAAGAAGGTGATGGCAAAGGGAAGTTTCAGAAGAAGAGATCCAATAAAAAGAAAGGTGTTCAATGTTATAATTGCCAAAAATTTGGCCACTTTGCTGATGAATGCAGAGGCAAACGTGTGCCAAGAAAGCATGATGAAGCTCAGCTTGCTCAAGAGGAAGATTCTGGTTCTGATGCTGAAAAGGTGTTGCTGATGGTGACTACCAAAGCTGAGCCTGATGTGACTGATCAATGGTATTTGGACACAGGCTGTTCAAACCATATGTCAGGCAGAAAAGAATGGTTCTATGACCTGAATGATAAGGTCAAGAGTAAAGTAAGATTTGCTGATGACTCAGTAATTCTGGCTGAGGGTGTGGGCAAAGTGTTGATTCAAAGAAAAGATGAAGTGAAGGCATGCATCTCAGATGTACTCTATGTTCCTGGGATGAAAACAAATTTGTTAAGTCTTGGCCAGCTTGTTGAAAAGGGATACTCTATGAGTCTAGGTCAGAAACAGATCAAGATCTTTGATGAACATGCAAGGCTGATCTTGAAAGCTCCTCTATCCAAAAATAGGACTTTCAAGATTGGCATACAAGTGCGGGAGCAGACTTGTCTTAGTGCCATTTCAGATGATGAAGCTTGGCTATGGCACTATAGATATGAGCACCTTAATTTCAGAAGCTTGACCATGCTGCAGATTGGAGGAATGGTTCAAGGCTTGCCACAAGTGAATCAACCAACCAAGTTGTGTGAAGACTGCTGTGCCAGCAAGCAGCCAAGAAATGCCTTCAAATCAAAAGCTCCTCATAGATCCAAGGACAAACTAGATGTGCTATATTCAGATGTGTGTGGACCTTTTGAGGTTCAATCATTGGGAGGCAACCACTATTTTGTATCCTTCATTGATGAATTTACAAGGATGATGTGGGTCTACCTACTGGCCAGAAAGAGTGAAGTGCTTACTGTTTTCAAGAAGTTTAAGGTGATGTGTGAAAGGCAAAGTGGTAGGCAAATTAAGATCATTAGAACTGATGGTGGGGGTGAGTACACCTCTAATGATTTTCAGAAGTTCTGTGATGAGGAGGGGATTGTGCATGAGATTACAGCTCCTTATACACCCCAACACAATGGGATTGTTGAAAGGAGGAACAGGACCATTCTAGATATGACCAGAAGCATGCTGAAATGTAGAAATTTATTTTTCTTGGCTTCCATTCAACTGGGGCTTACAAACTGTATGATCCCAAGGCCAAGAAGATCATGACTAGCAGGGATGTCATTTTTTATGAGAGCAAGAGCTGGAACTGGGATGAAAGTGATCCCAAACAGTCTGTGGTGCTGAGACTAAGTGAAGAGCAACCAAATGATCCTGGTCAGGCAAGTGATCCACAACCTGCTAGACCACACAGGATCAGGCAGATTGCTCAAAGACTGCAGGACTGTGAAGTCTGGCAGGATAATGCTATCAATCCAGATGGTGAGCTGCTACATTTGGCCTTGTTCACAGACATTGAACCTGTGACTTTCAATGAGGCAATAAAGAGTGAGAAGTGGTTAGCTGCAATGCAAGAAGAGCTGAATTCAATAGAGAAAAATCAGACATGGGAGCTGGTTTCCCTGCCATCCACAAAGAGGCCCATTTATGTAAAATGGGTTTACAAGATAAAAGTGAAGCCTGATGGATCTGTTGCCAAATATAAAGCAAGATTGGTAGCTAGGGGATTCCTTCAGCTAGCTGGGATTGATTATCAAGAGGTATTTGCTCCAGAAGGAAGTTTATGTCACTCAACCTCCTGGTTTTGTGATACAAGGAGAAGAGGAGAAGGTCTATAGATTGGGGAAGGCCTTGTATGGTCTTAAACAAGCTCCAAGAGCTTGGAATAAGAAAATTGACTCATGCCTAATGCAGCTGAATTTCAGGAGGTGTTCAAGTGAATATGGAGTCTATGTCAAAAGCTCCAGTGACCTGCTGATTGTGTGTTTATATGTTGATGACCTGTTAATTACAGGTAGTGATGAAGCTGAGATCTCTGAGTTCAAGAAGAATATGATGGCTGAATTTGAGATGTCAGATTTGGGCAAACTTAGTTACTTCCTGGGCATGGAATTCACTACAACAAGGAGGGGAATCTTCATGCATCAGAGAAAATATGCCACTGATGTTTTGAAGAGGTTTAATATGTCAGATTGCAATCCTATTTCAACACCAGTTGAAACTAGTACCAAGCTGACCAGAGATGGAGAAGAAGAACCAATGAATCCAACTGTTTACAGGCAGCTTGTAGGATCTTTGAGGTACTTGTGTAATGTAACATCTCAAAATTTTCACTCTAAAACAAAATATTAATTTTTTAGGATTAGAATTACTTTTTTCGGATAAAAACTTAGTAGTATAGAGCTAAATACGGAAGTCAGAAAATTATATACGGACATTCTGATTTTTAGGATAAATGATAAATGAATTTGGAAAATTCATACAACACTTCCAAGAGGTATTTGAGGGAAGATATAATAGATTGGTGACATATAAAGATTTTAGGAATTAAGTTTGGATTATTTGAGGAAGAAATAAAGAAGTTACAGTTTTAGTCCCTTTAGAAGGAACTCCGTAATCTGTTAGTTAGGAAAGGAATAACTACTAGAGATGGAAAAATAGATAAGATAGAGACTACAGAGACTTGATAGATATCTAAGAAAAATAGAATGATCAGTTACGATTAAGTATTATAGCTCAAATAGTAAAATAGTTAAAGTCTTATATAGACTTCTATTTTCTGTATTTCCGTCTTTTATCTGTGCTATGTGATATTGTGTAATCTAAGTGATAAGAAAATTATTTTAGTCTTATAATGAAGGTTTTAAAATACTTATGAAATTATTTCATTAAAACAGTCACTCCTTCCTTAAACGTTTGACATCTGTATTTACCGTTATTAACAGATAAGGTTTTAAATAGCACAAGTATGTCAAACCAACTTAGACAAACAAACTTCCTTCACAAAAGTTGGTTCTTTTTAATATTTGTGATTTTCTAGAATTTTCTTAGAATTTTTGGAAAACTTTTAAAATTACCATTTTGACCCTGTTACTGACAGTAAGAACAATTAACTGATTCGGAGACCAAATTGAGGTCAGAAAAAGATTTTGAAAAGCTGAATCATGTTTTTACATTTTTGGGGATTTTTGAGAATTATTTCATAATTTTCTAAAAAGCAGGTAAAAACGTTATTTTTTTGACGTTCATAGAGTACGGAAAACAGGGATTTCTAGTCAAAAATGGATTTTCAGTGATCAGTGAGTGCTTAAAATCAAATTTCAAGAGGGACCACTAGTGTTTAAATCAAATTTGTGATTTTTTGGGAATTTTTTTGGAATTTTCTGAAAAAAATACTGTTTTTCACTTACGGCGCGTTCGTTTTGCCTTGATTTTGCAAACAGTAAGGCTTACCTTTACCGTAAAAATTCCAAAACTCTTCCAAAAGACTCTTACATGTTATTTTCTAGATTCCTCATTGGTTCTCACAAAATAAAATTATTTTTGAGCGATAGATTAGTAAGAAGACCATCTTTTCCTTATTTACAGAATAAGTCGAATAGAGGCGAATAGAGACATAGTGACTATGATATGGAAACATAAGAACTTTGAGGGGTTTGAATACAATTCTAAGAAGCATACAAAGACTAGGAACATCATGATTACCTTGAATAGTAAGGTGGGCATACAAAAAGACCATTTTACCCTTGATTTTCACTTAAAACTACCTAAACATAAAGCTTGTTACTATGCAATCCAATGGCCTTCCTTTGCTCTCATTTTGGTCGACATCAAGGAGCTTTGAGGAGCCTTGGATCAGATTTTTTTTCATGAGTCATCAATCCTTGTGAAGTGGTTTAGGCCAATTAGATAAAAGCTTGATTTAACCTAATTAATAATTATGTATTTTAGGAGTCATGGCTTACATCACAAAGTTTCTTAATTCCCTCCTTCTCCCTAGCCTTGGCCGCCCCTCTCCCTATAAATAGGACCCCTTGGCTTCATAATTTTTCACTCGTCCAAAGTGAAAATCAAGAAGACAAACACTTTTCTCTCTTAGTTGTCTTAAATTTCTTTTAGTGTTCTTGCTTATTCTTCATCAAGTTTTGGCCAAGGTAAGGGGTTAATCTTTCAAAGTAATTTGTGAAGTATGAGTATTTGATTCTTGTTTGTGTTTGAATTGCTTGTTTATGTGTTTATGGCTTTTACATGCTTTATGACTATGTTATAGCTTTAAATTAATTGTTTTGTGCTAGTGATGAATTGTAGAGTTATAATGCCCAATTTTATACTAAATTTCGTGAGGCTAGGGAGGTTATGCCAAAATCACTTTTGAGCTTTTGTAAACATACCGTTATAATGACGAATTTTAGACATACCGTAAATATGATTCTACCGCAAAGAATACCCAATTTATTATTTATGAAAACCCCAATATTATCTGTTATTTATATACAAGGTGATGGTTAAGATAAATGGTTTATCAGTATGGATCTGTCTAGAAAGGAAATGAGACCTATGAAGGGGCTAAAGCAGTCCGTCTCTCTCTGGCCTGGGATCTGTATTGATACATTGTTTGGGGAATTCTTAACACTAGGGACTCGGTATATATGTGACAAGATAAAATTGGGAAAAAAGTAAATTTCTTAATACAGTATATATAAATAGATTGGATTGAAGAAAAGAGTATAACAGTAATGGATTCTCGGTGAACCTATTGTTATAGCATCTTTCAGAATATATTTTGTGAATGAATTATTTTACAGGTTTACAAGACACAAGGTAAGACCTGTTTGATTGGAATCGGGTTATAAGCCTTGATTGATCTGTTATCTTTGATATATGTCTTGGTGTGCAAATTGATTGGTATATAATCTGTGTTTTGTTTGTGTGCAAATTGATTGGTGTATAATCTGTGTCTTGTTTGTGCTTGTACTTTACTTGTTACTTCGTTTAGAGTTTCACCTTTGCCTGCTTTGTTGTGTTGATGCATGACGGAGTAGATGGTTTACCCAAGAAGTGGGCTAGCCTTTAGAAGAAGGAATTGAAGGAAGATGCTGCATAGTTTGATAGAGATTACGAGAAGAATTTATATTTACTGCTTTAGATTGGGTAGAGGTCTAAAGACTCAACCGGCTCAGTATTCACTGTATAAACCTCTATTGTAAACTCTGATGATTTCATATATGAGATGAGGAATTTTTGAGTACAAAGTTATGTTTTACTCTTTACATTCAAATATTTATAAAGAGAAAATCTTAAAGAGATTTATTCCCCATCCTTCTCACCTTCTTTAGAAAAACGAAAAAAATTTACCTGCATTTTTGAGAAGGATTATCAACTTTTATGAAAATATTTTCTAAATCTTTGCTAAACTTTTGGTTACTATGGTGTAATATCCTTTTTGGAGAAAGGGTGTTGCATGTAACACTAGGCCTGATTTGGCTTATGGAGTTGGTCTCATAAGCAGGTTCATGGAGAGACCTTTGACACCACACTTTGCAGCAGCCAAAAGGATCTTAAGATACATCAAAGGGACCCTTGACTTTGGGCTCCTATTCCCTAATGAGGTGAAAACCAGTGAGGCAGTGATGATAGGCTATACTGACTCAGACTGGTGTGGAGATAGGGATGAGAGAAGGAGTACAACTGGATATGTCTTTCAGTATGGAGGTGGCTCGATTTGCTGGAGTTCAAAGAAGCAGAATGTGGTGACTTTGAGCTCCTGTGAAGCTGAATACATTGCAGCAGCATTCGGAGCATGTCAAGCAGTTTGGCTTGAAACATTGATGGAGGAGATGATGCTGGGAATTCCTAAGCCTATGAAGTTGCTGATAGATAATAGATCAGCAATAAACTTAGCCAAGCATCCAGTGGCTCATGGAAGGTCAAAGCACATTGAGACCCGATTCCATTATCTCAGAGATCAAGTTAATCAAGGCAAGTTGGAGTTGGAGTTTTGTAGTACTGAGAAGCAATTGGCTGATGTGTTTACAAAGCCAGCGAAGGCAGAAAAGTTCAAGGAGATGCGTGACAAGCTAGGAGTTGTGTCTTTAGCTGATTTGAATTAAGGAGGTGTGTTGAGAGATGTAATTCAAATGCTTTTGATTAGTTGTATTTTCAGTTAGTTAATAACTGATTAGGAGTTAGTTGTTAAGTGAAGGCGGTTAAGTGAGTTGTGTAACTGACCGCGTGTTGTTCAAGTGCTCATCAGTCCGATGTGGGACTTATTAGTGCATGTATAAATGTGAAGTGCTATTATGTGAATAAAGCGATGATTAGTGAAGTGTGATCAATTGTATGTGTGCCATTCATTTGTCCATAGTGATCTCTCAGTGTTTGAGAGTGTGTGAGGTAGTGATACATCTTGAGTGCAAACACTAAATATATACTATGTACACATCAAAGTTGCAAAGTTTTCAACTCTGTTCATTTTAATTTGGTGTTCAACATTAAAATGTATACCATTATTTGGTGTATACATTTTCATGGACTATTATGCCTTTATAATTTCCACCTATATAACTTCCACTTTAAATTCATAACTTATTTTTAAAAATTTAAATTTAAATGTACTCATATTTTACTCTAACTATACCTATTAGAATTTATTTATATTTTATCAAACTTTTTTTTTGACAAATTGTTATTTTATCAAACTTATATGTCATAATTTTATATTTTATCCAGAAAACCTCTGCTAGTGATAATAATAGCCATAATTAATATCTTATAAATTGTTAAGTCGTTTGCCTTAACAAGAGTTCATTTACCATATTTTTATCACTGGATTCTGTATAATTAACTTTGAAATTGTTAAAAACATAAGAATTCTTTTCTTTCTAATTTTAGTATAACATAATAACATTATTTTATGCAGATCGACATCGGAGTCCTTCTAAGAAAAATATAAAAAAAGATATTTTTAATTGTTAAAGATTATTCACATGTATGAAATATTCTTGAAAAATAGTAGTACCATTCTTTAACAAATGAAAAATTCTTTTGCATTTAGTAATAATAATATAATTCATTATTCATAACATAACTCTTCGTGATTAGTAGTACCATCAATCTCTATTCTCTTCAATATATTAGAAATTTTTGCCTTGAATTTAAATTTATATATACCGTCAAAAAAAATTATATTTGTTCCTATATTTCACCGACATATGAAAGAATAATATTTTTTCTAAAATAAAAATGGGAGAGAGAGAAAGAGAGTGTTCAGTTGGTGAAAGTAAGATTTGGTGGGGGAGATATGAGGCCCCATTAACATACGTACAACATCAACATAGCTGCAAAAAACGACACCATAGCATAGATCCCCCCATCGTTATCAATTTCATTTCCTTTCGCTCTCTCACAAATTCAATAGACTTTGCATGAAGCGGTTGACTCCACGTGCCTTCTTCTCTCTTTCCATTTCCCCTCTCCTCCTCTGTTCCTCCACCGCCGTTATCTTCACTTTCCGTCACTCTCCCGGCAAAACAATGTAACAGCACGCGCTTGATGCCACTTCACTCTCTTCCACTCTTCCGTTAAGTTTCAACCCAAGCGGTTATTCTATTCTCAAATACTCAAATTCCATTGCAGCACAGAGAGAGAGAGAGTGTGTGTGTGAGAGGGAAGATTGGACCCTGAATTTTTGGGGGTATACGCGGATTGGTTACTTTTGTCTTCTTTCGAATTCGAGACTCCACCGACTTCAACAACCAAAACAAGTTGTTATTATCACTCTCACACTGCACCGTTCAGCTTCTGTGGTACTTTCTTTCTCTCTTTCTTCTCTGTGTTTTTTTTTCTCTCCTCGTTTTGCTCTATTTGACTAGGGATTTTGAATTGCGCTTTCGGTTTCCAGGAGTTAAGGCTTCCACCTCAAATGCGTGAATCCATTGCTTCGCTTGCCCTAAGGTTTCTTCTTCGATTCGCGTTCTCCTTCGATTGAATTCACGCTTTTCTTCCCGCGATTTCTGGAATTCTTTGTCCATGGCGTTTGACCAAAACTCCGTCACCAACGATATGCGGCCATCGTTAAAGGAAGAGCCACTCGTTTTGCCATCGAGTACAGCGGCGGTGGTTCGGGACCATGGAGCCTCCGGCGCCGCGGCGGTGCCGCTTTTCTACCCTGCGTCTGTCTCCGATGCTGGATTGGTTGGAATTGGTTATGGAAATGTGGCTTCGGGTGGTGCTGCAGCTACCACTTGGTGTGTTCGTCCTGCTGTGCCCATTCGCCGCCCAACTATGAACCCTGCTGTTGGGTTTGGTAGTCATGCTGCTCCTAGTTTTCCCAATCTGGTTGCTGGTGGTGGCAATGGTGTTGATCTTTCCGGTAGCTTTGTGGCAACTGCTCATGGGTTCCCTCTGAATTTGGGAAACTGGGTTGCTGGTAATGGTAATGGTAATGCCTTGGATAATGGACTTATTCAGGGCAATAGCAGGGTCCTTGGCAATGCCAGTGATCATGCTGGTGGTAGTGTTGGGTTGGTGGGAACTGGTTCCAACCCCCCTGCAAGTGAAGAGGGCGAGGATGATTCGGTTCTGGTATTGGGGCGGAAATTGAAGTTCATGTGTAGTTATGGTGGGAAGATTTTGCCTAGGCCTAGTGATGGAATGTTGAGGTATGTTGGAGGGCAGACGAGGATCATTAGTGTTAAGAGAGATGTGAGCTTTAATGAGTTGGTGCAAAAGATGGTTGATACTTTTGGACAACCTGTGGTTATCAAATACCAGCTCCCTGATGAGGATCTCGATGCATTGGTCTCGGTTTCGTGCCCCGATGATCTGGAGAATATGATTGAGGAGTATGAAAGGTTGACTGAGAGGTCACCTGATGGTTCTCCTAAATTGAGGGTATTTCTGTTTTCTGCTTCGGAACTTGATCCTTCTGGTGTGCTACAGTTTGTGAATTTACATGATGGTGGGCAGAAATATGTTGAGGCTGTGAATGGGATTGCTGATGGTGGGGTTAGTGGTAAACTCACAAGGAAAGGGAGTATGACAAGTGCAGCTTCTACTCAAAATTCTGATTTGAGTGGGATAGAGGCTCATGAGAGCGCAAATGCTTATGCTGCTCAAGGGGATGTTAGCGGGATACCTGTGTCAAGTGCTTTATCACCTGAGGGGAAGGTAGCTGCTTCTCATGATGATGCTACTGCAAATTTTGTGGTTTCTGAGCCTGTTGCATCAGTATGCTCAGATGTTTCTGCAGCTTCATTGGGCATACCTGTGGCTAATTCTGGTCCAACTCACGCAGCTCCACCTTTCCAGAATGAGGTTGAGGTAGAAAAGTCTGTGCCTATTACTTTCTCACAGCATAAATTTGGGTTGCAGCAGTCTGGAATGGAAATTCCAGCACTTGCACATTTGCACACCTTTGTTGATCCTCGGCATGAAGTTATGAACCATGCAGAATATGTCCAGCTTCCTCCCCATATGGGATTCCCAAATCCTACTCAGCTTTTAGGTAAGCCTGGGACTATCTACTCTCAACATCATTTTCATGATAGTGCTCCTCGTTTTGCATCCCATCAGGTAATCCCTGCGGTGCAAATGACAATGACTCAGTCACCTTCTCATGCTGGTGTAAGACCAAGTGTTATTCAACCACAACCATTCATGCAAGCACAACAAAACCGTTTCGACCAATATAATGACGAAAATACTTCAGGACTAAGGATACACCACCAGCTTCCTTCTGAACAAAGTTACAATGCATATCCACTTCAAGTCCCTTTCGGAGGTAATTATGGCTGGGTTCAGGTTTTTCCTGATGCATTATTACCTCAACAACCGGTGATGATGCCTGAGAAAATCCAAAAAGTTGAGGACTGTTATCTGTGTCAGAAAAAACTGCCTCATGCACATTCAGATCCTGTGGTTCAGGATCAGCATAATAGCTGTGCAGGTCCAGTTCCTGATTCAATCCAAAGTTACAATAGTCTCCCCATGGAGGACAATTTAAGAGCTAAAGCAACAATAAATAGGGTTTTGGTGACTGCACCAATGAAGGAAGGCAACGTTGAACAAACAGTTGCGACCAGACCCAGGGTCATTAGCAAATTGGAACCTCCGGGTGCAGTACCTTGTATTGAGGCATCTGGGCTTTCTCTTGGGCCTGAAGGTGAGAGGAACTTTGTAGTGGACTGGTCTGATCATCCCAGAAATGCAGTGGTTACCCCGGAAGTAGTTGGCATAACAGGTGAGAAACAGTCACCAAGAGATGGGCTGACAGGAACAGCACCACTATCTTATCTAGATGATGTCGTCCGCCAGCATGTGGTGCCAGTTGAAAACGGGCCCAAAGAGGACGTGGTTGTGAATAAACCTGTTAATAATGATAAACCTTTAGTTAGTGGCACACCTATTGAAACTTCAGAGGGTATGGTTCAAGAATCTCCAACAGAATATACGAATGGACTTGCTAGCAGTATTTCAAAAGCAGATGCTGTGGAGAATTGGATTGCACAGGACCTTCTCAAACCTATTGATGGAAGGATGGACACTCTCAAGATAGGCAATCCTGAAATTTATGTAAATAATGATAAATTTGATTACAATACTCAGCATGCTATGGAGAAGAAAGGAGTGGCTTTGGATAACAATCTTGGCAGGTCAAAATTGATAACTGATGCAAATGAAATTAAGATGATGGATGTGCTTCCTGGTTCCACTATAGAAATTTCATATGGGAATAATTCCAGGCCAGTGGAATATAATGAGGTTGCACACCTTCCTGTTTGGGGCATTCCTGGACCAAATCCTCAATCGAAGAATGGAATCCATCACAAGGATGATGCAGTTTTATCTTCAATTTCTCCATCTGTTAGGTTTGGAGATATGCAGGATTCTTCAAACTCGCTTTTTAGCAATCAGGACCCTTGGAACATACATGGCACCTACTTTCCACCACCTAGGCCTAATAAAGTCGCATTGAAAAAAGAAACCTACTCTTATAAGGATCAGTTTGGTGAGAATCCAGGCAACATTGGGGAACAAAATTTAGAAACTCAATTGGATGATGGTCTCTGCCAGACATTCAAACACAATTTAACTTTAGAAGAAGCTCGATCTGTCAAGGGTCTGTAAATTGTCGAAGTCTTATATATAATTTATCTTTCTCATCATAAATATTTTAGAGCTTGTAGCACATACTCATTGTTTTTGGTTTCTTTATTGAAGGCTCACCAGAAGACCAACAACTTCAAGCTGTTGCTGAAGGGTTAGCTGCTTCTGTTCTACGCTCAAGCACTTCAAATCCTGACTTACATGCCAGAGATGTATCCCATCATGAAGACATTGGAGATGGAGATGTTCAAAATAATCTTATAGATATACAGTGTAAAGAAAAAACTCAGGTGACTGTTTGCACATTTCTTGGTATTTATATTATGTTCTCTTTCTTGCAATTGCTGGATTTGTCTCCAAATCCCATTCTCCCTCTTTCTCTGGTGTGATTTTATTATTATTATGAATACAATTATTTTTTTCCTCTTAGGATGTCAAAAGCAAGCTCCCAGAGAAGGCAAATTTTGGCTTTCCAGCATCAGATGTTGGAGCGTTGCAGGTTGAATGTCTTTTGTTGTATGTTTCCTCTTCTATGAAAATATTGCCTGCTCTGCTAAACTAAAACCTTGCTGTGGGAATGTGGCTAGGTTATAAAGAATTGTGACCTTGAAGAGCTTGTAGAATTGGGTTCTGGGACCTTTGGGACTGTATATCATGGAAAATGGAGGGGTACTGATGTTGCAATAAAGCGGATTAATGATAGGTGTTTTGCTGGAAAGCATTCAGAGCAAGAACGCTTGGTTTGTGTGTCATTATTAATGATTCTGATTTCTATTATCTCTTACTTTTTTTGCTTATCAGCAAACTAGCTTACAATGTTCACGGTTTATGCATCAAGCAGAGATCTGATTTTTGGAATGAGGCAATCAAGCTAGCTGACTTGCACCACCCAAATGTGGTAGCTTTCTATGGTGTGGTGCTTGATGGCCCAGGAGGTTCTGTTGCAACAGTAACAGAGTATATGGTTAATGGTTCTCTAAGAAATGCCTTGCAAAAGAATGGGAGGTAGTGTGTTCATGTATTTTTGTGCGTGTGCACGTCTGCATTCATACTCACACACCCATCTGTTGGCTGTCTTGCATTACCTGATTTAATGTATTACTGTTTCCATATTATAAACATTTGATACTTATGTGATCATATCAGGAATCTTGACAAGCGCAAGCGTCATTTGATTGCGATGGATGTGGCCTTTGGTATGGAGTACCTGCATGGAAAAAACATAGTGCACTTTGACTTGAAAAGTGACAACTTGCTTGTGAATCTCCGAGATCCACACCGGCCAATATGCAAGGTTTAAATATTATTGACATTATCATATTTGAAATCTCGTTCTGTTGTATCCATCTGTATTAACATGCATCACATTATTTTGTATATAAGGAGATGAATAATCAGTGCGCCAACTTCCATATACTCTAAGGGTGCGTTTGTTTCACGGTATCGATAATTATTCCTGGGAATGTGATTTCTGGGAATACTATTACTGTCTATGTTATTCCTAGGTATAAGCTATAATGTGTTTGGCAAATATAAATATTCCTAGGAATATTTTTAAATTTTATTAATTTAAAATTAAAAAATTCAGAAAAAAATATGATAAAATGTGTTGGAAGTGAGAAGTTATTATTAGAAAAGTCTCATAACTACTCTTATTCCCATGGGAATATGAGATACCCATCCTTTTAGCATGGGAATAAAAATTGAGTAAAATGTGAATGCATGGGATTCCTGGGAATAATCGATACCCGGGAATACTTTTTAAAAACTTGAAACAAACACATGAATATTATATTCCTAAGCTCACTTTCCCGGGAATAAATTAAGATAACTTGAAACAAACACACTCTAAGGTTCTTAACAATTCAATTTAATGGTGTGCTATGTCCAGATTGTAGCATCCTATAAACCCTTTTCCATTGTTTTTGAGATAGTTTAATATCTGGGATAATGTTGAGGTGGCTTTGCTTGAAGGAGCATGATGAGATAAATTGATAATTTGCTTTAGTCTGATTTATGAAATTTGACTCTTCAAAAAGGCTAATATAGGAAGTGTAATATTTTAATTTGTGATGCATGAATATAATGACTTCAGAAGATATCTCTTTTGTTAACCAGTACTTCCCCTTTTTCTAGGTTTGATTGATTAGCTATGCTTAAGGTCTAGCTAGGGATGACCTATACATACAAAACAAGATAGTAGTATATTACTTAAAATGGTTGTTTATTACATTAGAGTTTAGTGCGAACTTTGTCATCACAGATTTGCAGTGTTTTGCCTATAGTGCCTAGAGGATTTACACAACCAATAATACGGGTGTTTATTAGAGGTTATAGTATAAATCATAGGCTCAAAGATGCTGCATTTGGAATTTCTTTGTGCCCTTCTGTCTAGGACCATCTGCTCCATCACTATAGCTAGCTAGCTAGCTAGCTAGCTTTGATTGCCCATGGTTTTGTACAAACTGTCCAGCAAGATAGTCAAACTCGAGATTTTACTCAGAAACAGGAAGGGGAAAATGGGAACCATACTCGTAAATTGTGGAATCTTAACATGAATTGTAAGATTCTACAGAATTCATAAAACTCATATATATGCATATAAAATAACATAAATAAGAGGGGAAAAAACCTTTCAATCACACTTCAAATACGTAATTAAACTTCTCATAAGCATAAGGAAGTCAATAAATAAAGCCATGCATAACTCAAAACAAATTAAGCTAGCACAAAACACAAAGACATGAACACCTAGACCTCTAGAGCTTTCATTCTTGGGCAGTATGTTAGTCTATAACCAATTGCAGGCGAGAGGAGGCAGCACTAGAGCTACCAGCAGCAGTTGAGCTTGGATTTAAACTCCTTTGGTGGAGACAGCAATCGCAGAAGTAGAACCCAGAGGCAGAGAACCAGAAACAGCCAAACAGGGAACCAGAAGCAGAGAATCAAAAACAGAACTGCAGCAATAGAGAACAAGAAACAGCCAAAACAGGGAACACAGAACCAGAAAAGGGGAAAATACTGCAAGAACAGAAGTCCATGCGGCAGCAGCACCACTCATGCGAGAGAGAAGGGTCGAGCAAGACGAGAGAGTGATGCAAACCCAAAGACACACACACACAAATATAGCAGAAAACAGAAAAGGGAAATAGGGAATAGAAGATTGTATTGATATGAAAAGGTAAAAATGCAGCAGGTAATACACCTGACTGCCCCAGAGCACAGCTCCTACACAGAGAAAGTATAATTCTCTGCTCACACAAAAGATGATTCTCTCACACACTTATTCTCTCTCCTCCTACCCTTTTCTTATAACAGAAAACGCAGCACCACTCACTCCTCATTCCCTCTCTCTGCCAGCTCATCATTCACAACGGAATTCCTATTCCTCCTCACATACACCCTCCACACCTTGGGCCTACCCTCATTGACCTTCTCCATGGGCCTATCAGAGAGAGAGGGAGAGAAACTTTGGAATAAGATCAGAATGGGGTTGAGTGTTTTAGGCATGAGAGTTGCAAGTTAAGGATTAGATTTTAACCCCAAAAAATGTTTTTTTTCCCATCTGGGTCACAGACCCGACCCTCGACCCATTTTTGCCGGTGCTGTGAACTCGGTGGAATCACCTAAGTCTATCAATTCTATGCTTTAGCTCGGCAATTCCACCCGTTTCTTCACGAATCTGATCTGCATTGAATTGGGATTGCAGAGGGCTAGCATAAACAATTAATCGTAGAGTTATTCTATGTCTGAAAACACAGTTTTGACTGCCATGGCTGTCAGTCTTCCTAGGATGCTTCTGCCATCAGTTTTGGATATTGAGAAAGGGTTGGAACCATGGTTTAGCTTGGGCCTTGGAGCCGATGTACCAGTTGGGTACATTGTCACCAAGAGGATATGTAAATGTTTGAGCTTCCACTTTTTTTACTGTTACTTATTAGGTAGTTCAAGGCTTTTATGGCCACTTGTCTCTTTTGAGTCTTTTCTTTATAAGCTCCAGTAAATCTCACATTGACTTTTTTCTCCTTTTTACTTTTATTTTCCATGGGTAGCCATTGCTTCTAGATCTGCTTTGTTTACTTTCTTTTGATTGAGAACTATGATCTCACTATGTTTGGTGGTTCTGATTTCCTTAATAGTTGCTGCGTATGGGTATTTTTTTCATCTCTCAAGACACAGTAAATTTTGATTATATTGTATGTCATTAGGCACCAGCCATTCATGCATTGCATCAGTATTTAGTAAGCAAGATTTTGTCTCTATAAGAACCTTGGGGCAAGGGCTTAGCCAATTCTAGCCAGGATTGTCCCACACCTGGGACACCTCATGGGTCTTACCAAAATAATAGTACTAGATTTTGTGGGACTTATTGAGATTGTTCTGCTTTGTAGACGGGGTTCATTATATGCCTGAATATGATCGACGGAAGTGACTTTGCAGGCTATTGAAGATTCTACATGTTGATAATACTTAATGTGATCATTGGGATGTCACTAGACTCTGGCTGAAATGAAAAGTAGATGAGGAGTTTGAGATGATTTTGCATTTATTTGGGATATTCGTTTTTAGCGTTAGTGCTTTTGATGATGATGAAACCAATTTCTAGAATTCGAATATCAATAGCCACTTTTTTTTATTTACCAATCAAGATCTTCCGTCAAGCCAAATCAGATTACTTTTTTCCATGCTTGCACTTTGCCCTTTATCTCTCTTATTTGTTCTTACCACCTTGTTCTCTTTGTCCTGCTGCAAGTGTATGTTTTACTCTCACCTATGGTGGCAACTTATGCTCATCAAATATTGGTGGCTTTCAGTTTCATGTTAAACTTTCGTAGTGTCAAATTATCCTGTAAACGGACCATACCTGCAGTTTTCTAGTTTTGCACCATCCTTATTGTTCTTGTTTACATGTGCAGTGCGATTGACACCACCATCAACTAATGATTTAGGATTAGCTCCACCTCTGCAACATTAAGCTCTTTTCTTTTTCCAGAAAATTTTTAAACTGATTTTAGGTCCATAGTACTTGCATTCATGATCAAAACTTTTAGCCCAGAGCAATTGAATATATATTGTTCAATATCTCGGTCATTCACACTTCTGATTCTAATACCAGGTTGGTGACTTGGGTCTGTCCAAAGTAAAATGCCAGACTCTAATATCTGGTGGTGTGAGAGGAACTCTACCTTGGATGGCCCCAGAACTGCTGAACGGAAGTAGTAGCCTTGTTTCTGAGAAGGTTTATGCTTCAACTTATTTTAAGCATTGATTTATTTTGATACTTCCTTCACATTTTGTCAATCTCTAAACGAGTTATGCTCTAATAAGTAATAATCCTTCTTTCAGGTTGATGTGTTCTCATTTGGTATTGTCATGTGGGAACTACTCACTGGAGAAGAGCCATATGCTGATTTGCACTATGGGGCCATCATAGGTAAAATCCAAAAGGTTGAATTGAATCCATACTTTAAGGAGTCCAATTCACTAGCTTTTGGTTATTGAACTGTGTTTTTTTTTTTCCAAACATAAATTCAGGTGGTATTGTGAACAACACTTTGCGGCCTCCAATTCCAGATTCCTGTGATCCAGAATGGAGAGTGCTGATGGAGAGGTGCTGGTCATCAGAGCCATCAGAAAGACCGTCCTATACTGAGATTGCCAATGAATTACGTTCCATGACTCCCAAGATCTCTCCCAAAGCACAAAACCAACAGCAGCAGCAACCTGCTCCATCGCAGAATCGTGTGCAGAAATAATTTCCTACAACTGCTGGATGCTTAAATCCCATGTCTGTCTCTGGTTTGTGTTTTCCATCCATTTGGCGGATCAATGCGTTGTGCAGTATATGCCTTAGGGAAGGTTTGTATGTGTCAGAACGTAAGTTTACCCAAGTTTGTTACTAAAGTATCAGGCCGTTTAGCATTTACTGTCTATTCTTGTATTACACCCAAACCTCACTGAACATTATGTAATCTGTCGTTCATTACTAGAAAAAGAAAAGGAAAAGAAAATATGTTCATATTTTGATTTTTTTTTACAACTCTTGTAAAAATGGATATTGTAAAGAGTGCAGACTTTTTTATCCATGGTTGCTGTTGTTTCATGTTTTTAAAGTTTTTTTAGATGGACAAATATTAGTAATTAATATGTTATGTTAGTAGGAGGGATTTGAGCAATTATCACTTCAACCCCTACGTTCCTCTCTCAAACTATCTTATCACTCCTTTATTTCATGTTGTTTAAGTGATTATTATTGGTTCCTTAAAAGTGATTATTATTGGTTTTACTGACCAAGATTGTTTCTCTTCTTCAACACATACTAGTACTACTCCTACTACTTGGTTTGACTTGTGGCCGCCCCGGCCATTAAATTTCTGTCACTATTAATTACGTGGGAGCCACCAACAGCTGAGCGTGACACAGCGTACCGTTGGAGTCGGCTTTATCCTTCTCCTTTTGTTGTGGGTTGGGTCAACATGAAATTGAATCCTTAAATTATATCATTTTCATTTTTCATTTCTTTTTCTCTTCTATTATTAAATTGTATTATTTGTGTCTTGAGTGACGGACATGCCAATTGCCAGAAACATGGCGTAATACTGTTGGTTGCATTTCTTAACCTCATAGGATTCCAGTTTAAACAATTCTACTTCCTTTTTTTATTATTATTTTTTTGGTTGGAGATGTTTCAAGACAGTTGTAGCTTGATTTTCTTCGTCATTTCTTCTTTTGTTTCTCCTTTTTTTAAAGGGTCATCACCTATAAATGTTATGTTATTATCTACACAACCAAACCCCTTAACTCTTAACTCTAATACAAACTTTCTATTCTCTCTGAAAATATGGCTGCTTTTGAGGGAAGGCCATTGGTTGAGGCAGTGGAACACGGAGAAGATTCCAATGATCGCCAAGAGCCTAGCGGATGCGGGTATGGATGCTTTCGGGTTTGCGGGTTGATATGGTGGCAAGGGCGCCATGAAGAAGGTAAAGGCCTACTGGAGCAAAGGGGTGACTCTTGGTTGAGTAGCAATTTGAGGAAGATGAAGGAGGTTTCAGAAGTGATTGCAGGTCCAAAGTGGAAGACATTCATTAGAAAGATAAGCGGGTATGGCAAGAAGCAGCAGCAAAAGAACAGGTTTCAATATGATGAACACAGCTATGCTCTCAACTTCAGTAGTGGGGCTCAGAGTGAAGATGATGATGGCATGCCTCCCAGTTTCTCAGCTCGGTTTAGTGCTCCTTTTCCCTCTGGACGTCGCCAAACTGAACTATGATTCATGCAAACTGTTTATTAAGAGATTTTATTACTCATATTTGTTCACTTGTTAGTATTTTACATCAGTAGAATCATTAATCATTCATTCTGTAAAGATCATTGTTTTTGTCGAAGTATTTTTTTTTTCTTTTCTCCTTTTTCTCCTCCTCTTGCCCAATTTTCCTCAATAGGATACAACGTTTAAAGAAACAAGACTTGTAGCATGGTAAATTTGCAGGCCAAAGGGTAGACTTGACAATTCTGTCTTATACAAAACAAAATGGAAGATGGGGAAGGAGATGGAGGATAAAATGATGCCACAAGAAAAAATTCTTGATGGATGTATTTTCTAGTAGTAAACGTGCTCAAATCAAAGACATTTTGAAAACAGATAATTCTTTTGATTTGTTTCTCTTTGCTTTGTGTCAATCAGCAAATAACTCGCTAATCACTTTTGTCGCCCTCGAGCAAACTTGCATACCTGTGACCAACGACACGCCCTTCAATTGACCAGTGAGAGGCTTTCTATTTCAAGATAAAAAAAATTGTGTAAACCATCATTTTGGTCCTCGACATAGTAGGACACTGGCACTTTGATCCTTGGCATGAGAAAATAGACATATTCGTCCTTGACTTTGATAATCGTCTATCAAGTTAGTCACTCCATTAGTGTATAAGTCAAGTAACGGTGCTAATGTTGTTGATGTAACACATTAAATGCCACCATGACACACACCATGATGCGGTTTTGGAGTTGGAATTGTAGGAAGGGTGCATGTGAGGCCTCTTTTAATTGGTTACATGGCATTGACATTTGTTCCTGGATTGTTCTTTTCCATCACAATTCACTCTTACTTCGTTTTGCACCCTTTTGATGATTAGGGGAAATGAATGTGCTATCGTGTGTGTCATAGTGGCATTTAACATGTCACATCGGTAATGTTAGCATCAGTACATAACTGACACTAACGGAGGGACTAACTTGACGGACGATCATCAAAGTCAAAGATTAATTTTCCTATTTCCTCATGTCAAGCACCAAAGTGTCAACGCTCTATAATATCAAGGACCAAAATGATGGTTTACCCAAAGTCATTAGGATTGAAGGGGTAGGTTTTAAACCTCATTATCTCTATTGTTCATA
Organism: Glycyrrhiza uralensis; assembly: GCA_030159175.1. Taxonomy (NCBI): domain Eukaryota; kingdom Viridiplantae; phylum Streptophyta; class Magnoliopsida; order Fabales; family Fabaceae; genus Glycyrrhiza; species Glycyrrhiza uralensis. Next base: position 25,749,051 of record BRZY01000007.1, on the reverse strand, counting down.
AAAAAAGACTCCCAAGAAAGAAAAATTCTATATTTTTATGAATTTTTTTCGTCGAAACATTTTTATGCTTTTCATTCTCAAGTTAGAAGTTGTGAGATAATATTCTTGCGCAAAAATCTCAACTTTGTTTTCATATTTTCTGCTGCGGATCCTTTTAATGGAAATACTAATCTGTGAGCGATGCCAAGGGAGATGAAGAACTTAATATATAACTGTATATCCTCAGCCGAGCTCAGTATTAATTGGAATGATTCACTCACAAACGCGTTTCACTCTTCAAAGAGGCATTAGGTAGGGGATCCTCTCTTCAAGACACATAGGATGTCACATTAGATAAGTTATACACATGACTGGAGCTTAGGTGTCAATCTGATAGTCACGTTAACATTCATGTTAACAAAGTCAGTCAAAGAGATTAAATGTGACATTTCCAATTACGGGACTAAAAGGTTACGTTTTAAATATTGGAGACTAAAATTGAAAATAACTCAAATTTAATGGACCAAAAATATAATTAGTCCTAATTCCTATTTCTTCAAAAAGGCTAGGAAATCTATTCTATAATTGTTCCTAAAAGTAATGCTATGGTGTGAATTGGTTAATGCATAGTTTTTTTTGACAACAAAACAAAAGGTATTCATTCATTCAATTTGGCAAAATACATCGAATACATTACAAATTCAACGTCGCTAAAAACTAAAAGGGATGAAACTGCGAACAAGCTCACAACACCCAAGTTAATAGCATAACACAACAAAGTGTCATCAAAAGTGACACCGCCTACAAATCTGACACATTCAGGGTGACCGGAGTACCTACGCCTCCGGATCTGTAGCGTTGACGACTCAGTCAAAAAAGAATCTGTAGCGAAACGAAGTAGATCTACCAATCTAATCGAATGAACACCGCACCAAGACGGGAAAACAAAAACCGCACCAAGACGGGAACAACAAACACCACACAAAGACAGAAAACGCCATCGCACGCCGAAGACAAGGACTCGAAAAAACACCCAAAAAAATTAGATCTGTATGGATAAACCATTTATTGGGGGTGAAGGAAGCTAAAAAATGATATAGAGGGGTGGTTCTAGACCCAAAAAAGGTCCAAAACCACCCCTACAAGAAGAAGGAAGACCGGCGGCCGAAAAGGCAAGAGAAAAGAAGAGAGAAGGGAGACCTAAAGAGCGGCGATAATTTGAAGTTACTGGTAAATGCATAGTTAACACAATAAGTTACTAAGAATATTTTATCACCTGGTCTAATCAGATTTCCTCTTAAAAACTTGTGTTCAATGGTTAATGGTTGATCTAATCTTTGAGTATTTAAAAATATTTCAATATTTAAGTGAATTTCAAATTTTAATTTTATATAAGCTAAATTACCTTCTATCACTCCTAGTATCTTATCTTTTGGATCAATAATTCTATCATCTTTTAATATCAATTTTGTAGGTAAGCTTATTCCTTCCTGAAAAGTTGTCTTAATTCGTACTTGTATAGCTCCTATATGAATGTTTCCTATTTTATTTCTATGTTTCTCATTTTTTTTATATTTTTTAATTCCATAAGCTTTTTCTTATTTAATAATTGTATATAAATATTTCTTTGTGCTTCTGCTTTATGTAATGGTGCTTAATTAATTAGCTTCCCATAATGTTTTCTTTTCGGCTAAATCTCTTTATTTTCTTCCAAGTATTTATTTTCCTTTTATGTATGCATTCTTTGTTAAATCTAGATCTTCCTTTTGTATTTTTTTTTAAATAAAGGTAGATCTATTAAAATACTTCCTTCATAGTTTCCCTCTTCAGTTATCTATAAGTGTTTTACTTCATTCTTATCTATCTTTTATCTTTCCATTTATATTTAGATGAAATTCTATAGCATAAATGTGTGAATTAATTCTACTAAGATATACTTCAGTATCAATAAGTCTAGTCATAATAATTTCATTTGCTATATAATATCGATAATAATTTAATAAAAAAAGCTAAATAAACATATCTTATTAAACTTCTTATGATTTTATGTGCCCACTGCTACTTCCACAACTTGCATAGTGATAAGTTGGATATGTAAGTAAGATGAATGAGTCAAGAAATCTGAGAAAAAGGCTTAATTTTATTGATGACAAGTAGAATAAGTACAAGTGCCCAACTAGATCCTATGAGAGGACCAACACAGATTTCCCTAAGACTATGTTTGGATAGGGGTTTTTGGAGGGGAGGGGAGGGGAGTGGAGTGGAGTGGAGGAAACGACTTATAATTCATAATTACCTTGTTTAACTTTAATAGGACAAAGGAAATATTATTTTAAAAGGTAACAGACACCAAGATGTAAAACTTCTTTTTAATTTTAAAAATTCTCAAACAAGGTAATTGAAGATTACAAATTTTTCCCTCCCCTCCTTTTTCCTCCAAAAATCCCCATCCAAACATAGCCTAAGGAAATTTCCCAACCGAGAATTTTCTCTCCTAAAGAAACTCTGCTTTGCCCCAACATAAGAGGGCTTATTTATAGCATAAGGCAAACTAGGTCTATTTACATAAATATCCTTTCTCTAAATAAGTGCTTACATCATTCCCCTCAATAATTTACATGGTAATGTAATTGCTTACATTACTCTTCAATAATTGTCTCGTCTAAGATATCCTGTAACCAACACTCTTCATTGTTCACATGCACGATTCCCATTCTGTCTTATTCTTTCACATAAAAATTTGAAGATAATTGGATGGTATTAAATATTTGGACCATTTAGTGCCTACAGAGTTCAAAGCTTGTCAGCAGGCTCGTGTCTTTTTCTCTAATGGCTTTACCACTTGTCTTGCATAAAAGCAAAATATTTGGTCCTTTATAGAGTGCCTTGGTGCAAGAGTCCTCTCCAATTGCTTGGCATTGAGGTAAGATGCTTGACAATTGATTAACTAGTATTACTGCTATTTGGTCTCCATCATACATAACTCCTTTGTGTTCATCCATCAGAGGAAAATTATTATTACTTACTCCAATGAAGATTAGGTGCTTGGCTGGTAGATTTGTAGAAAAATCGAGATAAGTTGAGTAGAACTTTAGGAAGATAGTTCATTCTCCCGCCACGTTTCTTTTGAACATCTGCACTGCTTCTCTGAAATTGTATGAAAAAATATTAATTTCCTCAAGATTTTTGCATTAATAAAGACATTCAATAAGTCTGAACTGAAACATATGCAATGGGAGTAATAACTGTTTTAATCCCATATGATTTTCTGTCAACCATGTACAAATAGTTGACTTTCTCCTTATCACTCCAATTTATAATTCTTTTAAAGTGTTCATCAAATTCTTCTTAATAAAATTGTATTTGAAGTGCGTGTTCCTTTCACTAAGTAATCTGGTAGATTTTTAAGGAAGAAAGAACTCTTACCAAGTTCTTCATTGTTGTTTTTTTTGGGTCAAATGGTTTCTTGTTGCTTCTGAAAAAGTCCTCTGGCCAAAAAATTTCTATTTTCCTTTTCTTGTTATTTCTTGTTCTTCATACTCTCTTAGTGATTTCTCTGCTTCTTCATAGACTCCTTGAAGAGGTCCATTAAATACTGCATACCACTTCTTGGTTTCTTCTTTTGCTTGTTGCCTCACCTCTCCTGCAATTGCTTCTTCTCTGAGTTTTTCTATTTGAAGATCTAGTACTTTTAGTTCTGATTCGAGCGATTCTATTTCTTTTATCTTCTCTATTTGTGCTTCCTGGAGTTCTTTTTGCTTCTTTAACATTTCCATTGAGCCTATCTGCAAGCACGTTCTTCTCTCCTTTAATATGCATTATTTGAGTAGTTGTACTCAACTAGCTTCATATGTCATATCAATCTTACTTGTTTTATGATTGATATTTTTGAAACCTGTAACATAAGTAGATAACATTAGCTAAGCTAATAAGGAAAATCAACGAAATATACATTAAAAGAAATTTCAATCAACTCAATACAAGTAATCCACCCAGAATAAGATTTACGCAATTGTAAAGGCTAGATGGAGTGAAGGATTGACATGGCTACATGGAGTGATAAAAAGTTAGAGCAATGAACAACATTTCCTTTTTGCTCTCCTTCTTATTTGCCAAACTACTATGCACCAAAGATGTACTCCTCTGAATGATCGAAACCCATATCCTCCAAAACTTCACTTTTTAAATTCATTCAACATTTAGCAAAACTCTCATTTCCAGTGACCTCTGCAATTAAAACTTAATAGATCCTCTCCATTCAATTCATTCCACGATATGTATTCATCATATATACAAACATATCATCAACTTATTCATGTCAACCCCCAATCCCATTAACAGAACACAAGCCAATCATCAACATATATAACCACAATAAACAATCATTTTCATCCACAATATCACCACATATAACAGCTTGAACATCATCAAAAGAATTATAATCCACAAAATCAAAATTAAAATATTTAAATAATAAAAATACGAAAATAATAAATAATTAAACCAAAAATCTGAAAAGTATTTCTATAGTTTAACCAGGGGTGGCCCTGAGGGTGGGCAAGAGGGGCAACTGCCCAGGGCCCCATTTTTTAGAGGGGCACCAAAATTTTTTTTACTACTTATACATATATATTAGGAGTAGTATAACATATATACGAGGAGATTTTTGGAATTTTGCTTAGTATAGAAAGACTTAAACCACTCTCTAATTAGGACTTGAAATTATATTGCAAATATCTTAAAACTTATCTAAAACATGATAATTGTTATGATCTTGATGGTGAACTTCTATTTGAAGAATTAAAAGTCAATAGAGAGATTTTAATTAACAATTGAATCAAGATCAAGTTTTATGATATTGAGCTCTTTGAAGATATTTAATTGTTTACCTAATGTATGTACGTATAACTTATAGAATAATAATAACTATCACTTGCTAAAAAAAGTTTTTTGAAATTGAAATAGTTAAAATTTTATTTGCGACTACTATGAGGTAGATTAAATAGTCTTGCTTTGATTTATATTAAAAATAATTTTTTTAAAAACCCCAATTATTAACCGATGATTTCACAATAAAAATTTGCAAAAAGGTAATAGAGCATTATTTTATCGGTTCGTTCATACACCTAAAATCTTAGGGTCGGCCCGCGTTTAACAAGTTTAACAAATTAACATATAAATCTAACAAATTAAAACTAAGTCATTTTACCATTCAAATGAATATTTGAAGTGGAAGATCAAACAAATAAATGGGAAAATGATTTTAAAGTGGGGACTTGGAGGTTTCCCACACTAGTATATATTTTGCGAAAAATATAAGCCTCTTCCTCCCCTCATCTTGAGTTTACTCTGTTTTGGAATTTTCAAACTTCACAGGTCACAGCTTCAGCCGGGGATCTTGAGAGAGTGAAGGAGAATTTGAGAGGCTTTGTGTTGTGTGTTGTTATGAATGAGTGCTTGATGCAAATGTGAGAGGCACTCACGGGAAGGAGAGATTTTAAGGGTGAAAATGGGAAGTATCTAGAGTAAAATAGATCCAAGGGATGTGGTTGTTCAATGAAGATTAATGGCTAGGATTTGTTTGGAATAATAAAATAAATTAAAACAAAATAATAAATGGAGATATTTTGGGGTAGGGGTTAGGTTAGGTAAGTGGACGGGAATTATCACGTGGAAAGAAATGGAGATTTTTTTTTTTTTGACGGAAAGGCTGAAACCTTTTTTAATAAAAGGAAGAGAGAAGAATTGAATCATGAACAGGTAAATTCAATGGTTAAAACTGATAAAAAAAATCAATATTTAAGATTTAACACTTTTTTAAAACAGCTTTGACTTTGACCAAAAAAAAAACAGCTTTGACTATTTAAAATAGGATGAATTTCAAATTTTGGATAATAATAAATGGAGAAAATAAATATTGGAGAATGAAAATTGGGTTTTCTGGGTCTAGCATTATGTCATATTTCGGTATTAAGGAAGATCAATATTTTAAAAACTGGATCAGTCTTTGAAATCGGTATACATAATGATTTAAGATTTAATGATCAAACAATTGTTGAATTGGTAATAATAAAAAAGATAATATTTAATATAATATATATTAAGATATATTTTTCTAAATAATATTGCTTTTTTTGAGATATATACTTATCTAAAAGATCTATCTTATAATATTTATTTTTCTAAACATTGATTTATTAATTATTTTTTAAATTATTGAGACTACATCAAATACATATATTAAGTAATTTATTTCTTGGGACATATGAGCGTAATTCATACGCTACTTGACTTATAAGCCATTTGCGTGCATATTCAGTCAGGGAGAGGAACGTCAACATATGCTACACCCCAAGTTCACTTCACCCACTTCCACAAACGTGTGAAATTGAGATTACACATTTACACCCACTTCTTCATCCTTATTCCCAGTGTTATAAAATTCGGATCGGACCGTCCGGTTCTACCGGTTCAACTGGAAACCGGACCTATGATCGGTCTGTTTAGCTTATCAGATCGGATGTGCGTCTGAACCAGTACTGACGTCACTAACTCGATCTTAAACCGGCAAACTCGACTGTAAACCGGCGACTCGGATCGCTCAATAACTCGGTTTTCAAATTTTTTTCACGCGTTTCAAGACACTTTTCCACTGTCTGCTATGTTGCCATTCACTGTCCTAGGCCTGCGCACATAGCTCAGGGGAACATCACATCACGCTAGCACCTCATCTCAACTCAACGTTTGACATGGAAATACAAATTAAAATGCAATCAAAAGGCCCTCTCGTGATTCTAACTCACTTGCATTTGAATGGATTAAGAATACTTTTACCACTACAGCTAGTTACATCTTAAGATTACATGGACAATTATATTACATGTATATTGTGTGAAACAAAATTTTAAAAATAAAAAATATACCGGTTCATGCGGTTCAACTAGTGATTCACCAGTTCGACCACTGACCCACTGACCCAGTACCCTGACCGAGTCGATGACCGGTCCGAATTTAATAACATTGCTTATTCCTACATTGTGTGAGATACATCCTCTTCCTCACCCCACTCTCTCCTTGTTGTATGAAACCACTTCGGTGGAAGAAAGAACAGCTGCAGCAGAAGAACCACCGACATCGGGAACTTGCAGCAACAGTCGGATGACGTAGCAACAAATGAACCACCGTACCGCCGGCGATGTAGAGACCGAAACACCAGACAACATTCTGCAACGCATTCACCAGGGGTATGGAGCTCGGGCGTGGTTTGTGTTTGCCTATGTCTATAATGCATTCAAGTGAACCAACTGCAACCGGTACACCATCGGTTTTGGTCGGTTATACCAGTTTTTGACCATTTTCGCAGTTCTTGCTCTAGTTTTCTGCAAGAGCGATTAATGGGACCATCCAAGTAAGATGGTAGGCCGGTTCCCGGTTCGACTGGTTGAACCAGCCAGTCTTGTCCAGTTTTGACTGCACAGGATAAGATAGTCCAAACAAATTAAAATAAAAATAATACACAAGCTTCCTTTGTTTGGAAGCAATAAGAAAAATACACAGCAATATGAAACAAACACAGAGACAAAAAGGTCAATACAATGTTATTTTTATTCCATACTTGGTTCTTATTCCTTTGTTGGGAAAATACTTTATTGGAGAGTGATAAGTCCAATGAGAATTTGTCACAAAGGAAAAGAGTCTTTGATAAGAACCAAGAAGGTCTAGTCAAGAACCCAAGAGAGACTATGTTCACAAAAGTCTAAAGGAGTGCTCAAAATTCTATTCAATCAGAAAGTTCCCAACTAAGGAAAAAATGCTATTTATAAGCATTAAAATGGCACTGCCCCTTTCTCTCTCCTAATGGCTACACAAGCTTCTCTTTAGGAGCAAGTGTTGTGCTACCTTAAACCTAATGAGACTACGTGATGGGCCTGACCCAATAGTGAGAGATGCACCGCGTTCTAACAATTCTACTTGCTTAAAGGTGGGGCATCACCTCTAGTTACTGAAGCCTTGGGTCTCAAGGAGGCTGCTGCTGTTGTTGTGAATTTTGGAGTGAATATGGTGATCCTGGAAAGTGAAAGTAAAGATTTGATTAGAGCTTGTAGAGGTGAAGTAAAAAAAAGGGGAGATTTAAGCTATAGCGCGAGATATCCTTAACTTTAAGAATCAGATCCGGCATATGGGTTCACCTGGACCCCTTGAGATGGGAATGAAGCAGCTCACCAATTTGCTCTATTTGTAAGCACAATCTCTTTACCGACCAATTGGCACTGGAATACTCAGCTTTTTTAGGAAAGTACCATGTTTCCAAAAATTAATTTGGAAAATACCACGGTTTTTAGATTATTTAGGAATCTACCATTGTTTTTTTTAGGTGAGAAATCCCCTCCCCCAAAACCACTTCTCACCATTGTTTTATCTTTTTTTTCAAAATTTCCTATGGGAAGTCCCCTCCCCCAAATCCAACTTCTCACCATTGTTTTCATATTTTTTTCAAAATTACCTATGGGAAGTCTCCTCCCCCAAAATCGACTTCTCACCTGGTCTTTTTTTTCTTTTTTTCTTTTTTTTTTTGATTTTAGCGGTTTTGGGTTTTATTTAAAGTCGTTTGTGGTTTTAGGGTTTAGGTGGTTTTAGGGTTTTGGGGTTATTTAAATTAATTAATTTATTTTGTTTATTAATTCAATTTAATAATTAATATTTACCACAATTAAGTTAGTTTAGAACCTTAATAGTAAATAATAATACAATAAAATGATTACCATTAAAATTTCAAAAGGGGTACAACGATCCACATTTCTTACTCGGTAGAATGTCTAGGATGGTAATTAGGGCATCTATTCCTGGTATGACCCTCATTTCGACACAGTCCCCACCTTTTAGTATGACGACTCCTTTCTACCTGATCCATCTCAGTGCGAATGCTGGTAGATTGTGGACGACCCCTTGGTAGCCTTCGCATTTACGGATCGTGGCACACTTGAGGTCTAGTATATTGTGGCCAATATTCTTCGTTGGGCAACACACTGAACTCTTTGTGGTAAACGTTGAAGACGTTTTCCAACTTGTACATGGGAGGCACATATATCATGTAATCGTGGGAAACTGATGAACAAGCAGCGATGAGACGTGAACACGGGATGTGTATTGCCTAAAACCACCTAAACCCTAAGACCACAAACCACCTAATACCACAAAACACTTTAACTAAAACCCAGAACCGCTAAAATCAAACGAAAAAAGAAAGAAAAAAAAATGGTGAGAAGTCGATTTTGGGAGAGGGGACTTCCCATAGACAATTTTGAAAAAAAAATGAAAACAACGGTGAGAAGTCGGATTTGGGGAGGGGACTTCCCATAGAAAATTTTGAAAAATAAAATAAAACAATTGTGAGAAGTCGGTTTTGGGGGATGGGACATCTCACCTAAAAAAACAATGGTAGATTCCTAAATAATTTGAAAATCGTGGTAATTTCCAAATTAATTTTTGGAAAAGTGGTACTTTCCTAAAAAAGCCAGAATACTCCCTCACTTCAGCATATTCTGTAACACCCCATTTTTCGGAGGGTGTCACATTTTGTAACGAGCACAAATACGAAAATAAAAATAATTGATTTCAGGTTTTCTTTCGGAAAATACTGTCAAAATTCTTAAATTTTCACAAATGGATTTTTCTCTGCTGTTTTTTATTTAATTTAAAAAAAATTATGTGATTAAACATTAATCAGGAAAACAACTTAGGAAATAAAATTCATTAATAAAAGAATATACCATACACAGGAAATCTTTTCTCCAAATAAATACAGACTCCCTATGCTGGTCAAGTACTAAGCACTTCTACAAAAACTCTATTGAGGAAACCTGTAACACCCGCATTTTTAGATCTATAGTAAATTCTATACTATTAAGCTAGTAGATCAAATTGCATACTATAAGATAATACTAGAAAATGAAATGTCATGACTACAGTTGCTCATAGTAAAACAACTAGGATTTCGAATTGAAATTGGAAATTTCAACAGAAAGCAATTTTGGTTATAGATAGAAAAATAAGATTTTACTGATTTGAAGGCCAAGACAATGCCATCATGAGCAATTAAAGAGACAAATAGTATTTTTATATTATTTAAGGATTTTAGAATTTTAGTTTGGAATTTTCTGAGATTAGGATAAAGATGTTACAGTTTTGGTCCCTGTAGAATGGACTACGTGACATGTAATGAACAGATAATTACCAGAGGGCTAAGAAATGATCCAAATGGAAAGTTAGGGATATCATTAGTGTTTTTGGATTATTGATGATTTTTAGATGGGTAAAAATTGGAAGAAATCGAAAAACTGAAAAATAGCGTAAACCGTGACTCGATTTGCAAACGTCGAAGGTTTTATATTTTTCCGGAGACCATTTTTATGTCAAAAAAATATTTTAACGAAACAAAAGTTATTTCTTTAATATTTCTGATTTATAGGAATTTTTCTAGAGTTTTTCAGAAAATTTTCATTTTTAGCCATTTTTAGTACGTTACGGGTAACCGTAGCGCAAACAGGGTATCAAAAAAATGATCAAAACTTGAGTTTTGAAATTCTAACCTTTATTATATTAATTTTAGGTCTCAAAAATAATTTTTCCATTAATCAATTATTTGGAGAAATATTTATTTCAAAATATATATTATAATAAGCAATTTGGCCCACTTGTGCTCCCAAAAGCAAAACCCCAACTTGTGAATTCTTCTCCCTTCCTTTCCAGCTGACTTTTGCACGAAAATTCAGCCCCAAAATGGTGCTTTATGCCCATGTGCTCTTGTCTTAAAAGTCTTGGTTGGAAGAAATATTAAAACACCTTTAATTCTTAATTTAATGCAAGATAATACCAAATGGACAAAAGCTTATCCTTGGCCATTTCTTTTTGGGTTCAGCCGTGACTTAGCAAGGGAAAAGGAGAGGGTTTACCTTACTTTTCATTTCCTTTCTCTCTCCAAAGCCAAATACTCCATTGTTGCTCTTAAGCTTTCAAGCTTTTTCCTAAACTATTTCTTTGATTTCCAAGAGCTTTGATCCATCAATCTTCTTCAACCAAGGTTGGTTTATGATTCTAAACCATCAATCTTTCATATACTTTCATGATCTATCTCTTTTGGTTTTTAGATCATGTGTTTCTTCATTATTTTGAGGAAATATCTTTGTTTTGAGCTTTAGGTTCTTATCCTTGGAACCAAGAAGTTTAATCTTCATTTTGATCCATTTTTCTTCAAGATCAAGAGTAAGAACTCCTTGTCTCATGTTTTTGATTTTAGGTTTTGGGTAATTTTCATAAAGGCTTGGTTTTTATGCTTGTGTTTTATGATTTTATTTTGTAAGGGTTGATTTCTAGCTTGGAACAACAAGCTAGGAAAAGTGAGTTTGGTGTTTAAAGCTTCTCTTCAAAAGGTAAGTGGGATGTTCTTCTAAAAGACATAATTTTTATGTAGTAGTATGTTGTATGTTTTGGATGGCTTGATGATAACTCAACAACCTTGAGTTTCATCTTTGATTTGAGTGGTTAAAACCATCCTTGATGGGTTTTAGATCACTAAACTAAGATTGGTAGCTCTAGGGTTTTTGTATGAGGATTGGTAAATTTTAATGCCATGGATGTTTTCGTAATACTTGGGCTAAAATGAAAAGTTAAGAAATTTACCTAATAAGAAAAATGTGTGTGTATGCTTGGATTTGTCAAAAATGTAAGTTTTAGCATGAGTTAGCTCTATGGCTTTTGTATGGTAAAAATCTTGCGTTTTGATTGTATGATTGTTCTCTTGATTGTGTATGATAAAAATGGCATGTATTGAAGTGATTATGTGTATTTAATTATTTGTGCTTTATTTGATCCATTTGGGATAATTGTAATATTTAAAGTAGTGTTATGCTTTATTTATTATGGACATGAAATCGAAAGTCTGGGCACTTTGGGCCAAAAGTATAATGTTATAAAAGTTCGGGGGTAGAAAATGTGAAAATTGGACGCAGAAATTAGACGCAGGAATTGGACGCAGAGACTGGACGCAGGAATTGGACGCAGAGATTGGACGCAGCAATTGGACGCAGAGACTGGACGCAGGAATTGGACGTAGAAAATGGACGCAGAGACTGGACGCAGAGACTGGACGCAGAAACTGGACGCAGGAATTGGACGCATAGACTGGACGCAGGACTGGACGCAGAGACTGGACGCAGGAACTAGACGCAGAGACTGGACGCAGAAACTTGACGCAGGACTGGACGCAGAAACTTGACGCAGGAACTGGACGCAGGAACTGGACGTTGGGGTCAGAATATAATTATATAAAGTTATGTGGTTTTAACAAATAATAAGAAGTAAGGGGCATTTTTATAAATGCGAAGAGTCCCACACGTAGTTGGAAAAGAGTCCAAACGTGGCGTTGTTAACTTAAAATTTTACACGTTGTTGAAAGAGGGTCAACACGTGGCGAGTTGAAGATTGGAGGAATAATGCTACACGGTGTTGGGAGAGAGCTAACACGTGGCGATGAAAATCCTAAATGAAGGATTGCATTATTCTCCTTGTATGTGTGTATGAATTGTATTGTCATATGCATTTGAGATATTGGCTTTTGCCAGGCTAGCTTTATGCTATGATGAGAGTATACAATCCTAAAGTGATGGATTGAGAATAAGCATAGTCTGACTATAAGTCTTTGAGGGCGTTCAGGTCACGAAATTCTCAATGGCCTTGAGGGGAATCTCCTTGTGTCAAGAAGAGTAGTATACCCGGCTTGAATGATCCTGACCGGCTTGTCTTATTTATGATGTGGTGCACGAGTTAGCACAATGGGCCATACCGAATAAATGACAACGAGGGCTAAGAGATGGTCAGGTTGCATTTATGTTAGGTACAAGTTCCGCCATATCGCTCTACTTAGTTGAGGAAAGAGAAGTCTCCATGGAGCAGTGCACCGGTGTGATGAGAGATGATTGAAGTGTCATGCATATTGTTTGGATCTAATTGGGTGATTTTCGTGATGATGTGTCTTGGGTAATTTTGTGAACTTAGAGAAAAGTTTTCAAATGATATCTGCTTATTTTTGAAGTATAATAAGTAGTATTTTTCCTTTTACTATGTATGTTTCTTGATTGTGGCTTTTGGGAGAAACTCACCCTTGCCTATATGTTTTGTGCCCTTCGGGACATGATTCATATAGATTGATTACTAGCTGAGTGGACTAGACAGGACTCGATGAACGAGACGTGCATTGAAGACGTGTCAACAAAGTGAGAGGACGTACGAGTCCTAGTTTTGTTGGAGTTTTCCTTATTTGAACTCTTTGTAGAAGTTCTTAGTGCTTGACCAGCATAGAGAGTCTGTACTGATTTGGGAAAGGGATTTCTTGTGTATGATACGTTCCATTATAATTGAATAAGTTTTAGTTCCTATGTTGTTTTCTGGTTGGTGTTTTATTTTCACAAAGTATTTCTTTTCTTGTAAGAGAAAAAATTGACAGAGAAAATCCATTTGTGAAAATTAAATAAATTTTGACAGCGTTTTTCGAAAGAAGAATAAGAAGAAAGATTTTAATTTCCGCATTACAGGTTCAGTTACGAAGTGTAATGCCTCCTGAGAAAAGGGTGTTACATTAGTGGTATCAGAGCTGGTCGATGTCTTTCGGGACTGTAGGTTATAGGTCTACTGTGTCTATGTTGTGTGAACTCTGATGGAGTTTGCTTGAATTGTTTCTTGTAGAAACAATTGCATAAGTTGTGAGTGGAGTTTGTTTGTGATATGTGAATTTTTGTTAAAATTTTGTTTGGATTGTTCTTCTTGAAGGACAATTGGGTAATTCTGTTTGATTCTTGTGTGAATTGTTCTCTCGTTGAAACAATGTCTGTTAGTACAACCAATAAGTATTTCTTGATAGATTCCAATAGTTTTAAACCTATAGGAATCCATAGCTAGTGGGAAAAAAAATTAATTAAAGGAAATGACAATCGAAATGAAGGTATGAAAAAGGTCTAAGGATGATATTAAGAAGGTCTGTGTTATCACTTGAGATCCATTGATTTTACAATTTGATAGAAATGTATAAGAGGGTAGAGAAAGTGACAAAAGGGAAATAGTCTTAGGAGAAAGTCATATTCCTAACATAGAATGGGTATACCGAGTGACCAATCATAGTGTGATGTTATACTTATTTCTAGTGGAAAAGATTAAGTTATCTCAATTCAAGATGCAAATTATAGATGTTACCAGCGTGAGAACGAGGGTATCATAAATCCCGCCTAGAGGAGAGAGACGTGTGTTATTGATGTGGTGAAATCGAATATATGTAGATATATCACGCACACACAGTGTTATACTCATCCTCAAAGAAATCACACTTAGGCTTCACATTAATTTCACACATTAATAAATGCATGACACTTCAAAGAGCTCTGTAAGAACATCGTTTCTCAATGCTCCATGGAGACTTATCCCAACAACGTTTTGAGTGATAGGCGCAGCAAGATAATTATCATGATTGCTTAGCTCGTTTCTCTAGGGTCCGATCTCACAATCATTTCATAAATGCCACTCTCACCTTAGCCTGAAAAGACCGGCCAGTCAGGTTTATCCAAGTGGGGTATACGATTTTTCCGGGCTCAAGGATGCTATCTCTTGCCCATTGGTGGAAGTTCGAAACTCGAATAACCCCAGTAGGCAATTGTAGTCCAACCATATCAATTCCCAACCACATATAACGTGAGTTGTAACTTAAATGGCACACACCCTGGTGGAACGGCATACTGCTAATGGAATGACACACAGCCCAACACCATGCACACGATAAATGCATAACACACAGTATTTTTCCCATCACACAGCGTTTTTCCCCTCACTCACCGTAACTAATCTTTATTCACCACAACTAAGTCACACAGACCCTTTTATACCGTTTTTTACTCATATTTTAAGAACGTCATTTTCACTACCTCGGACACTCAGTCCCGACATATTTCACAACTCCGGACATTCATTCCCGACATATTTCACAACTCTGGACACTCAGTCCAAAAATATCACCTCCACGGGTACTAAGTTCAAAATTATCTCACCACTATGAACACTCAATCCATGACCTCCAATCTCGTTATTTTCAAATGCTAGGTCCGTCTCTCTTGGAACACTAGACTTATATCCTCCACACTTCAACTTTTTAAGCAATCATTTGGGAAATTTACTTTGTAAAACTCATTCAAATTAGGCTTTGTCCTCTTTAATAAAACTCTTTGATAAAAATTCCTCACTTTGATTTTATTAATACAATTTCTCTCAAAATTCCCTTGTATATGACTTTAATAAAAATAACCATTCATTAACTTAATTATTTAAAATATCTAATTTTTTCAAAAATTACATTTTTAATCCTCTAACTATCCAGATTACACTTTCCGTCCTTGTACTTCAAAACAATGTTTTTTTGAAACAGAGAAGTTCTCATCCTGTGAAAACTCTCACACCAGGGGTGTGAACAGTTCTGGAAAATTTTCCAAAAATCCGAAATTATACTTTTCTTTTAAAATTTGATTACATAACTTATTTTTAACTTTTTTAAGAATAAAAAATAGATTTTACCTTCATGAACTTTGGCTCATTAACTTTAATTTTTCAAAAGTTATTATCATGGCCCTTTGAAAGCACTTTTCAAAACTTGTTTTATCATGTTTTTACTTGTTATAAAGCTTTGGCTTTTGTTCTCTCTTGAGGAAGTCTCTTGGTAATACTTGGTAAGAACACCTATCCACTTCATCTCCCCATCACATCAACATGCTTCAAGCATACATAAACAATCTTCTACGCCACACATGATAAATAATTATAAAGTCATACACATCTACTTTAAATATTACACATCATAAGCCTTGGAACAAATCCAAGCTTCAACCAAACAACATCACAAATCACATAAGAAAATCATCACACATAAGAATACTTCATAAAATCACTCATAAAAATCAAGCATAAGAACATCAATCATATGAAACAAACAACTTATGTAACTATCATAACTAGAGAATTTTTCCCTTACCTCTTACTCTTTTTCCTTCAAAATTTTCGTGGTCCTCAAGTCCAAGAACTCAAACTCCTTCATAAACACATACAAAAACACAATAACACAAACATCAATCAAAAGGGTTTTCACCCTTTACTAAAATCATCTAACTCCAAAAGGAATAAAATAGAATAACTTGTTCACAATCTTTTACTGCAAACAAGACAACAAGATTGATGATTCCAAAGCTTGATGAAGGCTAAGTGTTTATAGTGTTTAAAGATGGATTCTCTACACTTGACTATTGTGTAGAGGATCAAAAATATATGTTAAGAAGTTATGGAAGCTTATGGAAATGAAAGAAAAGGATGAAGGAAGAAGATGAAGCTAGAGAGAAGTTGGAGAAAATGAAAGTTTAGAGAGAGAAGTTGTCTTACAAATGAAGAAATGAACTTCTCCCTTAGCCATTTGATTTTGGTTGGCCGCCCCCCTAACCCAAAGAGAAACCATGGTTGTTTTTCATTAATCATGATTAAATTCAAGCCAATCATGCTTTGACACTTGTCATGCTTCTTATGGATGGATTTCAAACCATCATCCAATTTAATTTTGGAACAAAATATCCCCCCTTGACATCTAGAAGCTCAAGGTTGACCAAGTGGCTGAATGGGAGGGCTTGGGGAAAATTACAGAAAAGGGTATTCTCCCCGGTTCCATTCGTTTTCGTGTATACCCACTCCAAGGGCAAAATAGTAATTGCACAAAACTTACCCAGAAATAATTTCTAAAATCCCCAAATAATAAATTAAAAATGAAAAAGTTCATTTTTGGTTTTATGAATAGTGACCAAACCGGTCCAACTAAGGATATTTTGGTCATTTGCCAACGTACGGCATTTTGGTTATTTTTTAGAATTTTTCAAAAATTCTCAAAAAATTTCTAAAAATCATAAATAATGTAAAAAATTATTTGTCTCAGTAATTTTCTTTTTTGGCCTTGTTCTGGTCTCCACTCAATCCTCAGTTCAATCTATTCTTACTATAGGGACCAAAACTGTAATATTTTTATCTGTTTCTCTAAAAATTCCAATCAAAAATTTTAAAATGCTTAAATAATATAAATACCTTATTTGGATCATCAAATTTTGTTTCTAAATCAAATCAAAATTTTCTATATCATTATGAACTTATTCTGACAGTCAAAACGTATATGAAATTCCGTTTGACTTCCACGTTAGCTTTAAACCATTATTCTTCATATAAGAATTCTAAAAATAATATTAATCTCCTAATATTAACACTCTATCTCATAGAGTGAAAATTTAGGATATTACAATTCTACCCCTCTTAAAAAAATTCGTCTTCGAAATTTCGCAAATCAGCGGTGTGAAATAATCACCATTCCTAGGAATTCGACAATGTCGGTTCATAGCAATCACCATTGTCATCTCTCTACTACCGGCAAGCCAGTGGGTTGATCAGTCCCACAGCTTGTCCTTAAGTAGAAAGAAAACAATCATTAACTTTTTTTTTTGAAAAGCCAAAATGCATTAAAATGGGATTGAAAGCACAAGTAGTGTCTAATCCAAAATAATACAGAATAGTGTTCCTTCACAAATAAAACACCCCATTCTCGTAATACAGTTTCACTCCTGCGTAATAAAGACTAAGCTGAACCGGAATTATAAAGTATAACCCAAGAAACCAATGAAGTCTCAAAGGGTTCTAGTCAAATGCCAAGGTTTACCCAGTAACCCATCAGTCTCAAATGGGTGTTTTTATCAACCCCAAAACCCAACCAAGTGAATTAGGGCTCAAAAACAATTCTCCAGTAACCTACATGGTCTCAAAGGGTACCTTTTCGCATACTAGTTTTAACCCAGTAACCCATCAATTTCAAGGGGAATACTTTATAAGTACCGTTACTTACACCTTCCTTTACAGAATTCAAACTGTGCCAACAATTTACAAAATTCCCTAAACCACCCCAATCCAAAAAACAACCCCCGTCTGTTATATTATTAACCCACCATAACAGCAAAGATGCCTAAAACAATTCCTCCCCTCCCCTCATGGATATTTTGCTCCATCACTTCACAACCAGATTGCATTTGCTGCAACACTCAATTCGAACACTCACCAACAGAATTGCGCCTTGCACAAATGGAGTCTCAAGGACCTTCTCCTTCACCATCTCAATCTGACCAACAAGTCATTCCTACCTGTACATGGAAAAAATCACAGCACACAATTATGATTAAACAATATTTATTGCCAGCACCCTTCTTATTACCACGTCTTCAAGTTTCTGATACCAGAAATTAATTGGCCTACACCAAAGCACCGATTCCTGCAAACACACAACAGAGCCTGCACCAAACTAAATAAAAGTATTAGTACACCGAATGTAATAACTTAAACGCACCGTTTCGCCTTTTTTTTTTAAAAAAGATTAAAAACCTAACTTTACTAAATCCTCCGCAGCCCCATTTCTTTCACTTTCTTTACCCTCCCTTTCTTTTTCTTCTTCTCCAGCGTGAAAACCCCCATCCCCTCTACTCTTCCATTGTTATTTTTCTTCTCACCTCACACCATCAAATCTCACCCACATCTCATACCTTTGAGAAAAAATTATACATTCCCAAATAAAGCTTCCCATAGTGTTTGCAAGTGCTCTTTGGTATAGATTTGGGGGTTAGGATTTGTGCTCTAAGAGAGGAGAAGGGTACTCACCCATTAAAGGTTGCTCATTTGGACTCATTGAGGTAAACCCACAACTCATAACTCAAAGAATGTGTTTTTGGTGTTTGTTAGCTTAGAGTAGAAAGTATTTTTGGAGTTTAGAGCACATATTTATGGGATTTTATGGATACCCATGGCTAGTAGAGCTCTAGAATATTTTTCTAAAATCTTGAAAATGATGTTGATGCTCAGATTTGCTCGTTGTTACTCCGTCTGCTTCTCCGGGAGTTGTTGGAGATCCAGTTAGTTGATTCCACGTAGTTGTGAGTAGATGATGATCATTGTGACGAGTTTTAAATGATTTATAATGGCGGTTTTATATTTATTCTCTATTTTATTTGGGAAACATGTCCTTTAAAATTTTCCTTCTTATCTTTGTTTTTTTTATGGTCATTGTTATCAATGTTTAGTTGAACTTGATTTATTGTGAGCCATAAACTGGTTTATATTTATATGATGTGGATGTGGATTTGAAAACATGATATTTAGAATTTTATTTCTTGACACAAGCTTTGATATGAGATAAAATGATTTTGAGATGTATAGTTTTTTTTTGGGAATCCATGATATAAACCGTAGCTGTTAGCGGGGATAACGGCCTAGGTGCACCTAGTTATATGACTTCGGGTGGAGAGGGCTATCCGTTAGATGTAGCCGCCCCTAAGGGGAGGCCACCCTTAGGAGGAGAGGGCTATCAGCGAGATGTAGCTACCCCCGTTGTGCTGATACGATTGTGATTGATGTGATTGACAGAGAGGGCTATCCGTTAGATGGAGCCGCCCTAGGGGAACCCTTAGGAGGAGAGGGCTATCAGCGAGATGAAGCCGCCTCTTGTTCTCTCACGTGTGGTTTTTCTTGTGTTTACTATTTTAGATTTTTTTTTATGTTTTCTTTTAAAAGAAGTTTATTTTGATTCTATTTCTCCAATGAAGTTTGGTATTCGAACTGTTTTTACTTGGATAAATTTACAAGTTTAATTATCTTAGTGTGTACGTTTATTTGAGATTATTTAAGTCTACGATATTGAGTGATTTTAGTATATTATGGTATGAACTTTGTTAGAATAATTACTCGTGTGTTGTGTGTTTTCCTTCTAGTTCATGGTGGTTGTTGTCACCTCACTAAGTCTTTAAGACTTACCCCTTTCCTCTCATTTTCCATCCAGATTCCCAGACAGCTGAGTAGTAGGCTGCTAGCAGATTCCAATCTTCAGCGTCATCACACTTTTGGTAGGCCTCCTTGATTGGTGGCCATTTTTGATATCTTTTGGGCTATGTAATTCTGCAGCTATAAGGAGTTTAGTTATGACTTTATTTTGTGTTGTATTTTGCTTGTAATTTCATAGGGAGGTTTACTTGGTTTTTTGGAAACTCTGATTGGAAGCACATATTTGTGTCAGGATTTATGATATTTGGAAATTATTGTTGTTTGTCAAGTTTAATTGTTAGGCTTGCCAGGCTAGAAGTGTCAGTCTATGCGTCGTCACGGCTGTAGTTTTTGGGTCGTGACAATAACATACTCCAAACCCCAATCCTTTCCAAATTTTGTTACCATCCCACAAAACATCCCCCCTTTAATTCAATCCCATCCCCACACATTCTCTTGGGTTATTAAACCAGCAAGCTACAGGATAATGGAACTCTGGACTGATTGCAGTGATCCAAAGCCAAGACTTCAACTTAACTTGCTCTACCATCTCCCCCACCTCTACTTTACTCCTTTTGAAAATCAATGAATTTCTAAAAGCCCAGATAACCCAGATTGTGGAGAACCACACCACCTCCCATACTAACTTAGAATTCGAGCCACCAACAAGAAGTCCACATAATTGTAAAAAATGCGATTTACAGTCGTCATGCAATGGGGCCGACAGTCCCCACCAATTCAAGCAATGATGCCACACCGATGAGAACACTTCACAGCTAAAGAATAGATGAGCTGATGTTTCCTCTTTTTTCTCATATGCTCTACACATGACACACTGCAGGGGTACTTTACGACTACCCAAATTTTTCAGAGATGGAATCCTGTCCTTTGCAAGTTTCCACACAAAGGCTTTGACTTTCAACGGTGCCTTCCCCCTCCACAACTCATTATAAAAAATTTCTCCCCCACTATGATCTGAAACGCGAAGCCACTTATACACAGATTTGACCGAATAAACTTTAGAGGAATCCAATTGCCACACCCATTTATCAATGCCTTCACCTTTAAACCCAGCCTGGGAAATCAACAGTTATAACTCACTAACTTGGTCATTCTCCCATTGAAACAATCCTCTTCTCCAATTCCACTTCCACTCTAATCCCTCATTCTTCCTAACTACAAAATCCGCCACCACCCCTGACTTGTCCAAGTTTAAAGAATATAATCTTGGAAATCTTGAGGACAAACAGCCACCCTCCAACCAATGGTCTTTCCAAAACAATGTGTTCACACCATTCCCAACTTCTTTTATGGTCGCATCTCTAAACCAACAACTTCTAAAGCCCACTTTTTCATTCTTTAGAGAGTGAATATTCCTCCACCATCCTGAAACCCAGTTTGAATTTTTTCTAATATCCCCCCCCCCAACCTTCCCGTATTTTTCTTTTAAAACTCTTGCCCACAAACATTGATCTTCCGTTTTCAATCTCCACAACCATTTCCCAAGTAGTGCATGATTTAGGCCCCTCAAATTTTTTAATCCTAATCCCCCCTCTTCTTTCTCCTTGCAAATGATAGACCAAGCCACCCAATGAATTGTTCTTTTTTCCTCATTCCCTCCCCATAAGAATCATCTAAACAAGGTCTCTATAGTGCCAATGACCCCCTCAGGTATTTTAAAAAAAGAGAGAAAATAGATAGGTAATGCTGTAAGAACAAATTTTAACAACACCACCTTACCTCCCAACGAAATATGCTTGCTGTCCCATGATGATAACCGGCACCTAATCTTATCCAGCACTGGTTGCCAAGTCACTTTTTTCCTTGAATCCGCTCCTATAGGTAGACCCAGATAAAGGAATGGAAATACCCCAATCTTACAGTTCAAAAATTTTGCAGCTTCTTGCATCCACTCACTACCCACATTCAAACCAAGTAATTGACTTCTATGAAAGTTGACTTTCAATCCCGACATCAATTCAAACAATTGCAGAATCGCTTTGGTTGTCCAAATGTTTTGAGAGCACTTTTCCCCAAAGATTAACGTGTCGTCCGCAAACTGTAAGTGAGACAACGATAATTCTCCCAAACTATAACCCTTGAATAATCCCAAAGTATTTGCCTCTACAAACATAGCGTTCAAGCCTTCAGCAACAATAAGAAACAAAAACGAAGACAAAGGGTCCCTCTGCCTCAACCCACGACCCATGTGAAACTCCTCTGTTGGACTTCCATTAACCAAGACCGACACGGAAGCAGTGGACAAGCACTCCCAAATCCATTTCCTCCAAGTACAATGAAAACCCATTTTTTCCATCATAAAATCTAAAAACTCCCAACTTATGGAGTCATATGCTTTTTCAAAGTCGACCTTGAAAAAAGTCGCTTCCTTTTTCCTCTTTTTTGCATCGTCCACAATCTCATTTGCAATCACAATCCCATCTAAAATCTGTCTCCCTTTAACAAAGGCTGTTTGACAATCTGAAATAACCAAGTGGATGACCCTTCTCAGCCTGTTAGCCTGTAACTTGGACAAGACTTTAAACAACAACCAATTAAGGATATAGATATGAAATCTGTGACCTTTTGGCATCAGATTTTATCTCATGCCAAAACTGCTTGATGAACGCAAAGGATACTCCATCCGGGCCTGGGCTTTTGTAGCTCTCACAATTCCACACCGCCTCTTTCACCTCCTCCTCGGAGAAAGGTGATGTCAAATAATTATTTTCAACCTCCCCTAAACCTGGGACATTCATGTTATCCATCCTCGGTCTATCCCAAGCACCGTTCCTGAAGTGATGTTCAAAATGATTTTTTATCCCCATTTTAAGAGGGTCCACTCCTTCAATGAACGTCCCATCAATGTTGAGACCCAAAATCTCATTAATTTTCCTCCTTTTTTGTGTGCACCTATGAAAAAAAACTTGTATTGGCATCCCCTTCCCTCAACCATTTCATTCTTGATTTTTGCCAAAAAACACTACACCTCAAGGAAGACAATTCATGAATTTTTGCTACACACTCCCTCCTCTGGTTAACTTCCACGTCAGACAATCCTTCACTTTCACCTTTTAAATCCCAAAATAACAAACGTTCCTTTGCCTCATTTATTTGGGCATCAAGATTCCCCACATGTTCTTTATTCCATACCTTGAGTTTGTTTTTGATTCCCTTCAATTTTTCCTTAAGCACGAATCCCCTCCACCCATTAACGCTTAACTTAATCCATTTTGCCTTCACAAACTCTTCAACAATCATTACTGTATGACTGATCATGTCATCATCCAGATCATTTACTTAATTCATAAGGGTAAGTTTCTACCTCTAACGTAAATCATACTATTGCAAACACATATATATATATACAACCATACAATTAACATACGCACAACCACACCGATATATATATATATAGAAAGTATTTACAAACATTCTTAGTAGGTTCTATACCTACGGAACATCTCCCAAGATTTGTACCCAAGTCAAGTTTCATAATCCAAACCTACAAATAACTAAAACATATATGTATATTACACACTTAACAAAACAGCATCGCTGCCTTCAGCCCTTGCGCCATATCTCAAAACTATCAATCCTTCGGTGTACGATCACCGGGCAAAGAAACGTTAGCACCCAGCATGGTGTACACTCTTCCCTTCGTTAATGGCCTACCCGCATTAACACTATTTGCAGCAGGCTCATCCTTCACTGTTCGGCAGTTCCTTTCCGTATGCCCAGTCTGACCACATCGAAAACAGGTAATAACCATTTGCTGACAAGTGTCAGCTAAGTGACCCTGCTTTCCACACCTATAGCATCTCCGACTAGTACCCTGACTATTTGGATCAAACCTCCCTTGCCCTCCAAAAATAGGTGCAACATGACGATACATCATCCATGGAGGTGATTTTGTTAGAGTTTTGAGAGCTGAAATAGGTTTGTAGGGGACGAAGAAGGTAGATGATTAGGGGTGTGTGAGAGAGGAGGGAGAAATTTGAGGGGAGAGAGAAAAATGCGTGAGAAGATAGAGATTTGGTTATGGAGGATTTGGAGATTTGGAGGTTTAAGGGATGAAGGTAGTTTAGGTATTTTTTTAAAAATTGTTGTAAAGTGGGGTGTATGGCTATTTTTTGTGGTGTATTTACAAATTCCCAAGAGTAGTTGACATCTTTGTCCAAAGCTTGGGATAGAAAGTAGTTAACCTTTATTTTGACCAAAAAAAAAAGTATCAACCTTTTGGCTCAAAGCCTCTTGGGCCTTCTTGGTCCTTGACCTTATCATTGGGCCTCCCAGCCCACAAAGTGCATTGATTGGCCTTGAGCCCATTGGGCTTCCTTGCTCTCCATCAAATCATTAAAGAATTCTTAGAGGAAAAAAAATAAGATTTCTATAAATTTAGAATTAAGGAATTAAAAGTATATGTATAAGTGAAATCGTAACACAACTCTCTTTTTTAAATTCTCAGTTGCATGTTGCTGCTCTCTTTATTACTACTTTCTTCTAAAATTGGTCTTTCACTAAATTGATTTGTTTAAATAACATAAAGATCTCTCTAGTTTGGTACTTGCTGATTAATCATTGGGTAATATCTGAACTTCGTTTCTATGTTACTCTTGCGGGGCGATGCACTTACCCCTCAAGTGTGTTTTAAACGCAACAGAAATAAACAATGAACTGCAAATATATATGAATCAGCATCTGCAACAATATCAGATATCAAGCAGCAGCCCCATATACATGAACAATAATATAATATGTAATTCTTTGTAATTGAACCAAGTATTCTAAACAGTGGTTGGTATCATATATAAATATAAAATTCTGCTTTGTAAGATCCATATTCCACCACTTCAGTTTCATGCTTTTCACTATAAGCTCTTGTCCTATGAATCCTTTCCACCATTGTGGCATAAAATGAAGAATGTTGACAGTTTATTTCTTTTTTCTCCTTGTTCGAAATAGCTAGGTATCTCCATTCACATGAAACTCTGGTTACTTGTTTCACCTGCACTACTACTATCCAAAAGTAACATTCAGCATCTACATATATATATAATTTCAAAAGAAAAACACAATATTTGCAAACAAGAAATTAAAAAGTTAACAAGCAACTAAAAACTAACCTCTTGCGCTTGCTCTTGGAGCCACTAGAAGACGAAGGATTAGTGTGCCAGTTCCTTTTTCTTTGATTTATGAACCAATTATTTATCTGCTTTAATTGCAATCCTGTTTCCTGCACCAACCTAGCCTTGTCTTCTTCCTAAAAGAACATTCACGTGGAATATGAGCAATAATGGAAGAGACAAATGCTCAGCATCTTCAACATAGGTAGATCAATTCTTAGTCAGGTACATTAATTAGCACAATAATAATCTTTAATTTAAATGTGAGATCAAATCAATTCACGAGTCATTGTTGTCTCCTTGTCACTAGTACGGGAATATTAAATGCTCATGGATAAAGCTGAAAATAATTATGGTCTACATATATACTACCTCCGTCCCTAAATATAATAATCTTTACAAAAAAATAAAAGTCCTTTTATATAATAATCTTTCCAAAAAATCAGTTATATTAATTATTTTTTGACTAAAATGTCCTTATTTATTGTACAATTTTATTTACTCAATAAACCATAAATGTTACTACATATTTATTGTATATTATTTCTCTCTCCTATAAAGATTGGTGAATAAAAACAAATCACTTAACCACTCTATCTTTTCCAATGCATTAATTAAGTGATGAGAGAGAGGGGGGAAGAGAGATAGTAATAAGTGTTGGGGTTAGTTTTGGAAAAGTATAATAAATCATTGACAAATTTATTGCTATTAACTAACTTAACTAATTTTCTTAAAGAGTGTGAATTAGTTAAAAGGTTCTTATATTTAAGGATGGAGGTAGTACATATATGACTTGACGTACACATTAGTTTGATCAGAATTCGTCCACACTTAATTTAGGTGTTGGCATAATTACATTTGAACACCGAGTTAGATATTCTAATCATTCATTCAACGTATTTTATTTCTCATTATCTTTCTTTTTATCGCATTATATCACTTATATATCTATTACTTCTTTCTCTTCTATGGTTTTCTCTTGGCTTAATTGCATTTTTGGCCCCTCAGTTTTCACATTTGCTCGAATTAGGTCCCCCGTTTTTAATTGCGCGAATTAGGTCCCCCAGTTTCATTAACTGTTGCAATTGGGTCCCCCCAGTGAACTGACGGAGCACTGACGGAGGGACTCAATTGCAACAGTTAATGAAACTGGGGGACCTAATTCGCGCAATTAAAAACTGAAAGACCTAATTCACGCAAATGTGAAAACTGGGGGGCCAAAAATGCAATTAAGCCTTTTCTCTTTCGAGATATAGACACTCATTAGAGTGTTTACAAAACATTTTCCATTATATTTTTAATAATATTAATCTTGTCAATTTAAGGGCCCGATTGCTTTTGAGAGCCAATTTTCTATTTTTATTTTCAGTTTTTATTTTTAATTAATTATAAAATTATCATATTGTTTTCAATTTATTTTTTGTTTTTAAAGATTTGTACCGGAAACAGTAAAAACAATCAATTTTTTTCTTTCACCGTTTCCTGTACAACTGTTTAAAAACAGAAAACAAATTAAAAATAATATAACATTTTGTAATTTTGTAATTAATTAAAAGTAAAAACAAAAAATAAAAATAGAAAATGGTATCTCAAAGCAAATGGACCCTAATGAATTTTAATAAAACACTAGTTTAAATGTATAAAACTTTATATAAATTAAAAACTTATTAACATTTCATCACATTATTTTATTTTAATGTATGATCATATATTATTTAAAACAAATAAATATGTACACCAAGTTTCAAAACAAACACACACATTCATGACAGAACTTACCGTGGGATAAGGCCATTTAGAATGTGACTGCCACCAAGCTTTCAAAAGGGAAGTAGTGTCACCAGGGAGCTTTCCCGCTCTTCTCTTCCGTAGAATTTCTTCTCTAATGTCCACAATCTTGTCCTTGTAACCCTGAACGATCACAGCAACAAATTATGTAAAGAAACATGCTTTGCATAAATAAATACATGTCACAAATTATACCAAAGGAGTGTATCCAGTAGGAGAAATGTTTATATGAGAGGGCGAGATGAGGAAATCTAAATCATACAAACATATACGAATGGTTGAGATTAACAATTATTTCAGGATCACATGACACTTAAAAATGTCACATGACTTCATGTTTTAATCTTAACCATTCATGGTTTGATCTAATAGTCAATATTTAATCCTCTCGTTCTTTTATAATAAAAGTCATCTCAATTGATATACTCCCTATATACCAGTACCCAGTATAATTAATTAATCTGCATGATATTCTTAAATGGGATTAATTATTATAAATAGGTACCTGTTTTAGCTCATGCTTCAACTCTTGCCTCACACGCTCCATCAAAGATCTTTCACTTTCGGTGGGAACAAGAGGGCCAAAGCTGAGACTATCGGCGCCATCTAGGCTTCCTTCGTATAAGTTGGCGCCATTGCTCTCTGCTTGGTCGTCTTCATCGTCGGACATTGTTGCGCCCGTTCCTTCACCGGGAGATACACCTGTGAATGCACCATAATACCATATATAAGGTTAAAATGTGTTATTAATTCTTGAAAATATAACGTTTTATGAAATCAGTTTCTCTTTAAATTTGTTTTGAATTTAGTCCCTAAAAACTATTTTTAAAAAAATTATGGACTTTTAGTCCCTAAAAACTAAAGGATTAACACTTTGGGTATATTTTGTGCTCTTGGTATTTCTCTTTTAGTTTTGATAATATCTTTAGTTTATCCAAAAAAAATTAACACTCACTAGTCACTACTTTTGTTAAATATAAAAACAAAAACTTTAAAGAATGGGTAAATTAAAAGGAAAAGTCATATTTTTAAAGTTCAAAAATATATTTAAGTAGTCTATATATAGGTTTAAACGTTAAAACTACCGTAAACGATTCTTGACCACATGCATATATATGAGTCACTTGTTGACATTTGTCAAACTTGACATACATATATCTTTGATAACTTGTTATAAAAAATATGAAATAAGTTAATAAGATCATGCAAAATTTTAGATAATTTAAATAATTATAAGAGTTTAATTATTATGTATTTACGGTATAACATAATTTTATACAGACATCCAATCACATTTCATCATGGTGCTACATCGTAACATTACTTTCTAAAATATCTATACAAATAATGTTATGTGGACACCCTACACCCCTGTTCCACACCTTTTTCACCCATTTAACTCATTAGGATTAGGTATGAGAGAGGTGATCGGATGTTCAGTCACTGTGCCCTTTCTCGTACTTAAGTTTTGGTGTTTCCCTTTTTTGATGAATTTTTATCTTATAAAAAAACAATTAGATCGATTATTTTTAATTTTTTGTATTCTATATTAAAACTTTCATGATAGACGTTTATATTTTGTACTAAAAAATTTCAAGATATCAGTTTTAATCAGGGGCAGAGGGAGGGGGGCCATGGCACCACCCAAGCCAATGATTTTTTTTCCTTTCATATACATATATATATATATATATATGTGTGGATAGATAGATATGTGGCCAGTGGTATTGGCGAGATATCACAAAAGGAAAGATCAAAACAGGTTGCAGTTGCTAATTGCTATAAACGTTTTTGGAGTCCAACCTATTTGTCCAGTATCACAAAGGCCTCTCTTTCCTTTCTGTTTTTCTCTGTTAAATTGCTATCAGACAAGGTATACGGGATAAATACTTGGAGACCTAATTACAGCGCTAATTGCTTTGCCATGTGCATGCTTGGATAAGTGAGATTATGCTCGCTTAAAAACTAATTTATGAATTATAAATGATAGAAAACAGCAAACAGAAAAGAATGAAAAAATTATGCAGTGAATGTAACGAAAACAATGAATCGAAGAAAGAGGATAATAAAAGAAGTTAAGGCGTGACTGTTTCAGATTTATTAGCCCTGCTTGCTTGTGTTGGTGAGAGTGGAAAAAGCAAGGTCAGGGCACCCGTGTTTCAAAAGGATCAAATGAAAGTCAAAAGCGAGGTGAAATTTTTCACCTTAACGGTTGCCAAACGACATGAGCCCGAGGGGGGATCAATGTTTTTAGAAAAATAAAGGGGGTGTCTATGTTATTTCAACAGACTTTAAGGGAACCCGGTGCAATTTTTTCTAAATTTTTTTCTTATGTTAGGCCTGTAAAAATTTAAATTTTTTTTCTGAGTCGTGTATTTTGATATCGACACCCCCTGGTTTTAATCCTTAATACCACACACACACATATTTTTATCACTAAAATCCGTGTGAGCAATCCCCATCGGAAAGCCGAAGCTCAAGATCCATGGGACCATGACATGGCCCTTTCATTGTGAAACTCCAGCTCACGTTTCTCTCGATCAAAACGCTTGCGCGCGCAGGAAAAAACAACCCTTGTATTTATCTCTCAAATGACACTGTTCCTGTTCACTCACTGTCCGATTAATAAATGTAATGGATAAAGACCTTAAACAAGGTTCATATTATACAGAACAAATTAATTATTTTACATCATATTTTCTGATATAATAAATTAAATAGAAATAATAATTCGATATATTTTTCCTCAAACAAATGAAACAAAAACAATGTAATATTTTTAGCATGCAAAATCATTTCATCTAGAAGGTTAATATCAACAGTTATTACTTTAATATGTACAATTATATATCTTTAAAATGAGTTCGTTTTCGGATTTATTCACTCAATTTTTATGCATGCAATAACAAATAATACATTAGATTTTTGCCTCCAATGAGTGAAAGTACATCTCCTTCACGTTGAATCAAAAATATTTTAACTAAAAAAATATTAATAATTAGTATGCTTTGTCAGTGAGAGATCTGAATACATGACTTTTTTATCACTCTAACTCTCCCCAATCCACTAAATCACTTTATCACTCCACTCATGTTGAATCTAAATAAATTATTAAAAAAAATTTGTTGAAGGGATGAGATTTTTGGAAGAGGGAAAAGCCACCGCTCATGTGTGTGGTGTGTAGTCTCCCATTCATAGTTTTATTCCCTCAATTTCTTTCTCCTTCCCATTTTCAATTTTTTACAAACAAGTGATGGTTACGTTTAAAACACACAATAACGTGGATGATTCAAACAAACATTTTAGTGATAGTTCAAACTCACCAGTCAGGCTTTGCAGAGACTGCTCGAGCTCCCAACATGCCATAACAGCTTCCATGGCATGGACACGGACATGTTGTTGCAATTGTTCTTTAAAAGCACAAAGCAGGAGAACATAATGCGTCTACAACAAAGATAAGAGCAAATTAAACATATATAAGTTAAGGAGCAACTCATATTATAAAATTAGGACATGTTTCTTAAAAACTAATTAAACTCAAAGAATGGAAGAAAACAAAAAGAGAGGAGAAAACCAAACATGCAGAAGAAGAGATCAAACAGAATTGGTCATAACAGATGGCATCATTTTAAATTGTGTCCACAGCCGCATTTGTCTACATTTTTTAAAATCGCAAACTGGGACTGCAATTTAAATCTTGAGAGATAGAAGATGCTAAATTTCATTAATAAATGATTACTATTATAATTCCACTACTATTTTTTGCTGTGACTCAACATAATAAACAAAACTTTATATAATACATGACTTGGCATAATAAGCTAGCTCATAATGTCTCGGTCAATGTAAACACAACCATTAAGGAACTAATATTTAGTCTATCAAAAAAAAAAATAAGGAACTAATATTTATGAATAAAAGTGAAAAGAATTTATTGAAAAACACAGCTTTTTCAGTAAGGTATATTGAATGATACACATTTTAATTAGTACTAATTTTCTCATTCTTAAATTCCTTAACCCGTACGTATCTTACTGCATTGGTTAGGAGTACTCCTACTTCTTTATAAAAATTAGTAACTGGCAATTATTGAATCTCAAATTAATTTCCATCATCTTTGCCTATCGTGGGTCATTGTCTGAAGTGAGTAACAAGTTTCAATGAACGTTGAAAACGAATCAATTATGCATTAATAAACAGATTCCCCTCCAACTGCCATCCACAAACTATTATAACGAGTTGGTATAGAATGATCAAGGTGTCCCAAGCTTCATTATTGTACTGGGGGGCAAACCAGTAACGTTAACGTATACGAAAGGGAAAGGGTCGAGAAAATTTTGGCAAGAGCTATTCAAGTTGGTATATATGTGTAATGTGAGACTAAGAACATATTCTACAATAGAATTCACAAGAGTCAACTGAACCACACCAAATTATAGTTCAGCCAAAAAGAATAATGAAACAAGTGGGAAGATTATGACAAAACGTTTAAGATGCTAAGAAGAAAGCACCCCCTCAAATTAAAAAGGGAACACCTAATCCACACCAGCAAGCATCATCAAGTGGCGCTACACCGGAAAAAATTAATCAGGTTCATTTACTCGCTTGTAGTACTACAGTACAACATTTATTAAAATTAAAATTAAAAAAATTGATACTTTTTTTTTTCATTTTTCATCTTTTCCCTTTTCCTTTTTTATTTTCCCCCGATGTCGTGAATTCTGCACCAAGCCGGCACCTACTGTACAATCATCTAACTGTTTTCTACCCTAATCGACAGTACCCCTCTCCTTTACTGTTTTTTAAAGTTCAAACAACAAACCCCGAAAAATCAGGAAAGAACCTCTGCAGAATAAGGTTTAAAAAAAATATAATAATAAAAATAAAAAAGAAGAAAAATAATTTTTTTGACCACTATATGCTCTCTAACACTTTGAGTAATATAGGAATAGAAACGAGCAATAAATGTAATAAATAAGCGATGGGAAAAAAATAAAAGCGTTCGATAAGTGTATTAGAAAATTGTGAGTGCTCAAAAATGATCGTTGAAGAAAGAAACACAAGAGTTGACGTTTGGGATTTTAACAAAAGCACCCAAAGCTAGAATGAATAAATAAGCGACAATTGTCCAAGCATAGAAAATTCAGACAATCACAAAAAGAAGCTTAATAGTAGTATATGTAGCACTGCACAGTGCACACACAGTTAATTAGGTTAAACTCGACAATTTTCATAAACAAAAAGAAACAGAGACCTAAAATCAAATCATTCAATTCATGGGGAAGTAGTGGGACAATAGGGGAGAAAATAGGATAGGTTTTGCATGGATGATAATAATATGATTGATTGATAAAAGGTAGAAAAATCAAAATAATGATAAGATAAGATAAGATATGGTAGGGTGTTAATTTTAAGTGAGAACACAAACCATGAATTGATCAAGCTCCTTCTCATCTATCACACCATTCCCAAGGCCAGAGTACTTGTCGACCACCCGCTGCGACTGTTGAAGCTGCGCGTCGATGCGTGGAAGCTGGTCCACGGGCGTGGCGATTCTCAGACACGAAACGTGAGCGGAGAGAAGCTGGTCGTACAGTGGGTGACCCAGAATGTCTGCTTTGTATTCCGCAAGCTCCTCCGGTTCCGCGTTGCTCTCCGTCCGGTTCCGATCCGTTGTTGTGCTTTTCTCCATCAGTCCCACCCTTACGTCGTCGTTTTGGTGCGCCGTGTGGTCGGGCTGAAGGTGGAGGAAATTCTGCTGCCGGAGTGCGGTGGCGTTGTTGAGCCACGTCGGCGCTGATCCACCGCCGGAGAGTGGAAGCATCCTCTGCATATCTCTGCTTTGCTGACTTAACTGTTGCTCCTCCGTGAAAGGCTGAAAAGTGATTTCGTGTGATAGATGGTCGTGAAAAGCCATTTTGTTTATTATTCTTTTGTTTCTTCTTCTTTTTTTTTCTTCTACATTTGAGGGTTGAGAATTTTGCGGTGGGAAAAATCACGGTGGGAATCGGAGAGAAGCGGAAGCGAGAGTGGGAATGGAAGAGGAAGTGAATTAGGAAGGGAGGAAGAGGTTTGGAAAAGCACTTTTCTTACGGGGGAAGACTTTTTGAAGGGATGACACGAAGATCGAGGGGATGGAAGTGGGAAAAGGATCGAAGGGCTGGGATTGGTGATAACGTGGATGGGTTTGTGGTGCCACCTTATTGGAGTTTTTACATTTAATAAGACAAAGATTGATCAATGATCGATGTTGGAGGCAGCTAATGATATTATTAATTAATTTAATTAATTAAATCATTACGTCAATGAAATATACTACTGCGTTGTGCTTTTTTTTTTCTCTAATTAAAAAACAATGTTTTATGTCAATTTCTTGTAGTCTATTTCGTATGTAAAAAAAAAATTAAGATTAAGATATGGTTGTGTGAAAGTGTACACGGCCTGCCGACGTGCTGTTTTCGTTTTTTTCCTTGGAGACAGGCAAAGATATTTTTAAAAGAAATAGGGGGAAAAAATCTGGTTTACTTTTGACGGAAAATTATATATATAATTGAAAGATGAGAAGGACTTTTTCTTTGGGATGAATGATGAATCTGTCCTAATCCTACTGCCCTTGTTCTCACGCTGCATATTTATTTTAGGCTTAAATATGTTCTTAGTCTTTTATTTTTTATTGAGTTCTATTTTTAGTTCTTCAAAAATAACATGTATCATTTTAGTCTTTTATTTTTTAAAAATGGTATCTTTAAATCCTTGGGGTCATATTTTAAATTCGAAAAGTGTCTTTTAAATTTATACTTTGACCTCTCCCAAGCTTGATGCTCACCTTAACTGGTTTTTTCGTTTTCCTCCCCCTCCAATGATGCACCGTGCCCCCATCCCCGCGCGGCCAAGGGAAGAGCTTCGCGCAACCAAGGGAGGTTGCGCACAATAGCGAGAACGGAGGCGGCCACCACGATCACACAGGGAGGAGAACGAGAGAGAGGTTGCATCTCATGGTGGCTTCGAGGGAGGACGATGGAACTACTCTTAGCGGGAATGGGGGGCCGCGGTACATCAGTGGAAGGAGAGGAGAGCAAAAAAATGGGTTAAGGTGAACATCAGACTTGGGAGGGGTCAAAGTATAAATTTAAAAAATACTTTTCGAATTTAAAATATGGCCTCAGGGACTAAAGAGACCATTTTTTAAAAATATGGAACTAAAAAGAGGTATTTTATTTTTGAGGGACTAAAAACGAAACTCAATAAAAAATGAAGGACTAAAAATAGATTTAAGCCTTTATTTTAATAAAGGTGATAGGTCATATTTTAGGGTATAAAAATAGGGTTGCAATAGGTGATGGTAGGTGGATAGTAGGGATTGACACGAGATTGGTAAATAGTAGGTAAGAATTTGAAGGTTCGTAAAGGGAGAAGGGAGCTTTTGATTACTGGATTGGAAGTGACAAGTTACATTTACATTTTTCAATTCTGTTACCTTTGGTCTAGTCTAGATTTCTCTTTTAATTTTGAGTTATGGTTTTTGGACAATTATGTAATACTTTTATGTTTTTTTTGCACGCATAATATGTTTGGAAAAGGGCTTCTAACTAATTTATATTCAGTTGAGAGATAAGTAAAATTTAATCACCTATTAGTCTAGGGCAGGAATCGAACTCAAGTACTAATAATTTTTATATTATTTTATCTCTTTTTTTTTATTATATCAGTTTGGGTATCTTAAAATAATTTTTGTAAAATTTGAATGGTGAAATGGTTGAAAAGTGTTAATGGCACAGTGAGTGGCTCATCTCATATTCTCTCACCGGACCCATAAAACCCAAAGGCAACGTAAGAGTGGGGGTGAGTGGCAGTGGCCTGGGCTGGCAACTACCCAACCCGAAAGCGACGTGAGCACCCACGTCCGACACGTGTCCTGACGAGGTTTCATGGACCACAACGTAGTACTGCACAAGGTTTAGGAGTGCGGGCCAATGGTGATGGAATCAGGTTCGTACGCTTGTAAAAAGCTGATACATTGGGGTGTGAGACAGAACTGCGCTGCGCTCCGAATATATACATGAAGAAGAAGATACTAGACGGAAGGAGGATGTGCCGGCGGCTGAGCCATTGCTTCCCCTGCATTACACATAGCTAGTGATGATTAATTGATTATCCAGTTTGTTTTAGTTTTTTTTTCCTATTAAAAAGTTATTTTTTTTTTAAATTTTATAGGATGCGTATTTAAATTTTCTAAAAAAAATTAAAATTTTGAATACTTATATTTTTAGTTATTTTCAAATTTTGTTTTAAATAGTTTCTAAAAAATTAAAATTATAACTTACTTTAAAATTAATTTATTTTATAATCGTGATCAAACAAACGAAAAATTTTTACTTTAGATAAAATTTCTAAAAATGAAGTCACTTTAAAGAAATTTAAATAAACGGCCAGAATAAGATGAAGTCGAATATGAGTTTTATTTTGTGTATTTCATACATATAAAAATGTAGAACAAAATAGTATAAACTGTGAATAACGCCACCGGACTCCGGTTGATTTAAACTGTGAGGGAAAAAAAATAATAGTATAAAATGTGAGAAAGGATATATTTCAATTTCGTTTTTTTAAGTGTGTGGAACACTGAACTATAGAAAATAATGCAAAAGAAAAAAAATTGCTTTACATTCCACAAATCAAATATTGGAAATGTACAGAAATAAAATAAAAGGTTTAAATACCTTTTTCGTCCCTGTAAAATGACTGAGTTTCATTTTTCGTCCCTGTAAAAAATTTTGTTTGTTTGTGGTCCCTGTAAAACAAAAAGTTTTATTTTTAGTCCCTGCAAAATTGTTTTAGTCCTTGTAAAATTTAGATCATGTTGAATTAGTCCCTATAATATGTGAACAATTTTGTTTTTAGTCCCTATTAAATTTATTTTACAAGGACTACTTTGACAATTATCTAAATATTACAGGGACTAATTCAACATGATCTAAATTTTACAGGGACTAAAACAATTTTGCAGGGACTAAAAATAAAACTTTTTGATTTACAGGGATCACAAACAAACAAAAATTTTTACAGGGACGAAAAATAAAACTCAATCATTTTACAGGGACGAAAAAGATATTTAAACCAAAATAAAATTATAAAAAGTGCAAAAATTGGACAATAGTGAGCGGTGCAGATACTGCGACAGAGGTCACGCACGCGCAACTGTTTCGTGGTCCCGTTTTTATTTTAGGTTAAAATAAAACAGAGACTTCACAAAATGGGAAGAAGGGGGTTGGATTGGGATTGGGGTGTGTTGGGTCAGATTGATCAGACTTCAGAGTGGTCCTTTCCCTGAACTTGTGGGATCCACTCAACTTTCACCTTACTGCCACTGCTCTCGTCTCCCACATCGCCACTACTTGCAGTTCTTTGTTTTTGGTCGAACATTACTTGCAGTCTTTTCTTTTTTTTTTGGTCCAAACTACTTGCAGTCTTGTACTGTGTGTTTGTGTATTTCCATTCTCTCTCGGCCCACCATCCTTAATTTGTGGGTTTGGGCTGGGTGAGTTACTCGGGTAACTACACGTTTATTTTAGGTCACCCAATTTTGTTTGTCCCTTGTCATCCCCTTGGTAGCTCATGTGCTAAGAGCAAGTGATGATGTGTGTTAGGGATAGGGATGGGCATGATTTTAATAAAAACTGAACTGAATCTGGAACTGTCTCTGAACTGCACAAAAAAAAACCAAACTATTGAAACAGTTCGAGGCCGTGATACACTTTACGAAACGTGGTTTAGTTAGCTGAACCACTTTAAAAATAATATTCGGTGAACATGAGAATTGAGAACCGATTCTGTGAGGCAGCATAAGCACTCATATACACACACCAACTCATTAGCAACATTTCTTCTCCTCGTTGGCTAGGGCTATGATTGGATATTTTAAAATTGACGGAGCGGAGCGGAATAAAACGGAATGGAATGGAATGGAGTGGAGCGGAATGAAATAAAGTTTTCATTTCATTGTTTTGGTATTTTATGATGGAACGGAATAAAATTCTCATTCCATTGTTTGGGAAATGAATGGAATAGAATGGATTATAATTTATTTATTCCTTTTTTACCCTTATTTAAAAAGAAAGACTATCATATAAAATATAAAATTAAAATATATACTAGAATGTAATACAATATAATAAAATAAAATAAAAGTATAATATAAAAAAAGTAAAAAAACAATAATGAAATATTTACAATGATAAATACAATTAATTAATTATTTTTACATTTAACACATTGATTTTCGATTTCTTTAAATAACAGTTTTTAACCCACCATTTTTATTTTTATATTTAACAATTATGCTTACCACTTTTATATTCTAAATAAAAATAGCGGTGGATTTCAGAATTGCAGAAAAAGGTACCGATGCAAATTTTTTTTGGGGGGGGGTCCCGGGTAGTTGACACAACCGATTGAAGAACGTGATCTGATTCCATTGGGGGGGGGGGTCAGAGGGGGGAGGGCGGTGGTGGGAAGCAGGGTGGCCGCGTTTCAGTTTTTGGCACGAACATACAGTGAGGGTACAATATGTAATTTGTTAATTAAGGTGAGGGATTCCATCCCATACCCCCCAAATTGGGGAGGAAGAAAAATGATGGGATATGATGGAATCGGATGGAATAGATTCCATCAAGCTCCATTCTATTCTATCCATTTTTTTAAAATCCAAACAATCGAACCCCTTGCCATTTCATTCCATTCCATCTCATCCCACCCCATTCCATCAATCCAAACAAAGCCCTAGAGTGGGTTCAGAGGCACTCATCAACTTTGACTTCGACTTTCACTCATTAAACAACTTTGACTTTGACTTCTCGACATGGGCAAGTGCCGAGCCCCACCGCTGTTGTTCCACACATCATCGGTGTTAATTGGGCACGTTCTTGAAATTAATTGGAACCTGATATGTGATTGGGGTCTCGTTCTTGTATGCCATTGGAGAGGCTTCCAGAAACTATCAGTTCAATTATTTAAGATAAAACCAGTTTGGTTAGAAACTGTTAGGAACAGTGCACTGAACCGCTGGACAAGTTCAGTTCGGATTGAAATAAGTAAGAATCAGTTCAATTCGATTTTGACAAAAAAAATTTAGTTTGATGCCGTTCAGTTCAGTTTTTTTATTTAACCGAACCATGCCCATCCCTAGTTAGGGAGGGGTTCGATCCTCACCCTCCCCAATCCCCCCCCCCAACCCCCACCCCCAAATGACCAAATTTTTTTTTTTGTTTGTCTCTTCCTCTTCTATCATCATGTCCTAGCTTTTGTTACCGTAGGTTAGACATGGATCTGGCGTTTAAAAAAAAAAGAAAGGCTTAGTGGAGACGATAAAGAAAGGCAGTTTTGTCTATCTGATTTGAGTACCTGAAAATCCTAATGGGTCAAACCCTTTTTTTGGTAGTTCTTTTGTGCTTGTAAGATTTAGGAAAATATAGGAATTAGGAGAATATATTTGGGTTGAAGGCAGATTTTCTTTTAGGTCTCTGTTCAGATTTTATGTATTATCGTTTTATTAGGTGCGTGTTTTTATATTGACATTAACATGCTTTGCAATGTAGTTAAAACCGAACCGGTCATTAAACCGATAAAAACACTGGTTCAAGGTTTAGAGGTTCAACCGGATTCAACAAAATAACATTATTTTAATTTCTAATATATATATATATAATCATATCTTTAATATAAATCTGTAATTTATATTTAAAAATTAAATATATTATAGATATAATATTATTTTTTGGCTTAAATAACTTTTTGGTCCCTATAATATAGGGGTATTTTACTTTTAGTCCCTATAAAAAAAGTCAAACACTTTTGGTCCCCATAATTTTTTTTTTTTGTTTTTAGTCCCTAGTATGGTTTGACTGCTGAGGTGTCAATTTTTAGCTCAGTCAGAATGCCTACTTGGCCAAAAATTTGGCCACGTAGGATGCCACGTCAACCCCCTCTATCCTCTGTCCTCCCCTCTCTCTCTCTCTCTCCTCCCTCCCTCCTCTCTCTCTTCCTTCCCCCACGTTCACCCCTCCACCCCCAATTCTGGGAAACTTCCAACCCCACCACCTCCTTCCCCCAACCTCCTTCCTGCATGTCCCACCAAAACATACTGCACATTGCGTGGGGGAAGCCATCACAAAACAACATAGAAGACATATTCTGCGGATTTCTAAGACCAAAAACGAACCAACCCAATCTCTCTCTCTCTCTTCCCCTCTCTTTCGTAGCCTCCATCTCCATTCTTCAAAGCGTATTTGACTCTCTCTCCTCCAAATCTAGGGTCCCCCCATTTGTAAATTCTTCTCTATTTAGGGTTCCTTTGCTTCACCCACCTTCCATCTCTTTGGAAAAAAAAACTTGTATATATAATACACCCAGCTCAATAGAAAGAGAAAAAAAGTTGAAAATCGTTGAATTCTTCAAACAATCTCCATTCCCAATTATTTTTTTATTCTCTGTGCAGGCCATAGGGAAATACATTTCTCCTCTGTTTGAGTCACCTTTTTTGCCCTTTTAGATTGGGAGCCACCAAACATTAACTAGGTCACTTGAAATCATTGGGGCTTGCACCCTTTTCTTTTGGGGCGTCCGAAAATTTTATTTTTTTATATAAAAAAAATCTAAATCTAATTGTTGGGTTATCCATTTTTCTTAGATTTCTAGAAAGGGAAAAAATTGTAACTTTACCAATTATTTGGGTGCTTGAGCTTGGAATTGGAAACCCCAATTCCCACAAAGAGGAGAAGAAGAAGAAGCAGAAGAAGGAGAAGAAGCTTTTGTTTTGTTTTCATGGCGGTGTCAACTATAGCTTTATACGCGGTGTCAACAGCACGGTTTGTTCATCGTCGAGGAGCACCGCTAGTGCTAGCCCTGTGAGGGTTAGTGGCTTCTTCGATGGGTTTGTGAGGAATGCTTTGGGTTCTTATTCTTGCTTGGATTATGATTCGCCTAGTCTCAACGACTTAGATGGAGGTGCTTCTTCTAACCTCGTTGATGAGTTGACCTTCAATTTGGTGGATACTTTTGTGGAGGGTGGATTTGAGCCCTACGCTAAGAAGTTGCTTCTGGGTGCTCAGTTGAGGCACAAGATGGAGCTGGAGAAGAGAGGGGGTGAACGTGTGGGAAGAAAGAGAGAGAGAGGAGGGAGGGAGGAGAGAGAGAGAGAGAGAGAGAGAGAGGGGAGGAGAGAGGAGAGGGGGGCTAAGGTGGCATCCTACGTTGCCAAGTTTTTGGCCATGTAGGCATGCTGACTGGGCTAAAAATGGACACCTCAGCGGTCAAACCATACTAGGGACTAAAAGCAAAAAAAAAAAATTATGAGGACCAAAAGCGTTTGACTTTTTTTATGGGGACTAAAAGCAAAACAATCCTATATTATAGGGACCAAAAAGTTATTTAAGCCTTATTTTTTTCAACATATATATATGTATATATATTAAAAGATATAAAATAAATCTTATAATATTGTCATTTACACTATATAATATTTTTTAGAAACATTAATTTATTATTTTCTTTTGAAATGTATGATTCGAAAGTTGAATCAATGCTCCCTGTGTATACCCACCTATCACAGTCCGTAAAGCAAACATTACCTCCTATGACCTATGGATTGATTTATATTACTCCATTCGGTCCAAATTTTGTGTTGTTTTAATTTTTTATTTTTGTATTAAAATTTTGATTATTTTAAAATTTTAATAGATAATTTATCACTTTTTTTCAACTATACCTTTAATATAGTTAATAAATTTTGAGTAAAAAAATAATTAAAATAATTGAGAATGATGAATAATAAATAGAGTTATTTTAGTCTAAAATTTATTAAATTAATTATATCTTAATCTATATGTCAAAACCTTAAACAACTTTAGACCGGAGGCAGTATAATATAATATTGATGATTTGGGGATGTGTGAGCGTAAACCATATGCTTCATACTGCCCCTACTTTACTTCACAGTCACACTACAGCCTCTCTCATTTCACAAG
Organism: Glycyrrhiza uralensis; assembly: GCA_030159175.1. Taxonomy (NCBI): domain Eukaryota; kingdom Viridiplantae; phylum Streptophyta; class Magnoliopsida; order Fabales; family Fabaceae; genus Glycyrrhiza; species Glycyrrhiza uralensis. The sequence continues at coordinate 25,708,223 of BRZY01000007.1, read as the reverse complement.
AATAACGTTTCATCTTCTTCCTTGTTCCATACTTCCATTCTCTGGTTATCTCTCTCTCATTTCACCATAATGTTTCTCTGGTTTATACCTTTTTGGAAGAAAAAAAATCAAACTGAAACAATGTCGTCTTGGGTTTTTCAAAAAAAAAAAAATAATAGAGCCCAGTTTTTTAATCGCTCCGAATCGACTAACCGCCAGTTCACCGGTTCCAAGGCCGGTTCTATGCCAACATGGTTTTGGGGGTTTGTCCGAACCGAGAGGGGGCTGGTTCCCAGTTTGACCGGCCGGTCCGGTCTGATTTTGACCACTATGATGCTTTGAGACAATGCGTTAAGTTTAACTCTAGTCAATATGTGAGTTGGACCTTTTGTACTGTCCTTTGGGCTTCGCCCATTTTTTAATGAATCGCTATTGACAGGAAAGGGTCAATTTTTGACCAAAAAAGAAAGGGTCAATTTAATAATTTTTTGATATGGCATAATTCAATACAAAAATTAAATCAAGTTGGGTTATTTGAATAAAAAATAAATAAGTGGTAGTTATCTTGTATATTGATTGATTATTTTTAAAAAATAAATTAGAAATATGATGATGAAAAATAAATTAAAACCTAAAAAGTACGAACATTTTAAATTTTGAAATTTATCAAAAATTAGTTTATAATGGAAAATTATTTTAATAATAGTTTATAATATCTCATTATATCTAAAGCTAATTAAAAAATTTAAATACCAATTTAATAAATAAAGAAAAAATAAATAGTTAGGTACTCAAAAAAGAGTTTAATTACTATACATTGTCAGTGTAATTTTTTTTTTACACATGTATCTAATCATATTTCACCATGGTGCAACCTAATAACATTTTTTCTAAAATATCTGCACAAATATCTAAATGGTGAGATATAATTGAATGTATGTGTAAAATCTTTCTACACTGTTAGTGCATAATAATTAAATTCTTCAAAGAAAATATATTCACATATTAATGTATGATATATGTATATTATTTGAAGCATCTAAATTATCATATGAATGGATTAAATCCAACATAATTTAATTTGGCTAACGAGTTTTCTTTTTGCAAATGGATCAACTGACTTGGTACTATTCGTTTTGTTCATTTACGTGAAATTACTATTTATACCTCTTTTTCCTCCTTTTTTTACTCTGTTTGGGTGCAAGAGCTACAACTTTTAATTTATGGAAAATTTAAAGCTTAAATATGTTTTTAGTCCCTTATGTTTGGCTTAAGTTTGTTTTTGGTCTCTCAAATACCAAGAATATTATTTTAATTCATAATCTTTTGAAAATCAGTCACTTTTGGTACTTGAGGCCATATTTTAAATTTGAAAAGTAATTTTTAAATTTATACTTTGACCTCTCTTAAAGCCTAATGTTCACCTTAACCCATTTTTCCATTCTCCTCCCCCTCTCAACCTCCACACTTGGGATGACTTATAAACCAAATTTCTGGCTAAGTTCTTCTCGATTGCCAAGTTTCTGAAAGCAACGGGTGATATTACGAGCTTCCATCAAGGAAATGACTCGGTGTATGATGCATGGGAGCAGTTCAAGGAACTCTTGAGGAGATGTCCAAATCACGATTTTGATGATTTGGATCAAATACAGATTTTTTACAGTTGACTGAAATACAGTACGAGATTGATGTTTGATGCCTCAGCTGGAGGTTCAATGAATACAAAAATAGCAGAGGAAGCAAGAGTTTTGGTAGAGACTATGGCTTCTAATGAAAATCAAGTTGAGCATGAAAGAGGAGGATCATCTGGCTTAATGTCTTCCCAACAGAAGAGAGGAATTGTGGCTTTAGATACTCAAGATGCTCTTTTGGCACAGAACAAGATTATCACACAGCAGCTTGAGAACCTCACAAAACAGATGAATAGTATGAAAGTAAATTCCATTCAAGCTCAACCATGGAAACAAGTGTTGCAGTGCGATTTTTGTCAAGGAGACCATGAGAATCGAAATGTGAGGCAGCTAAAAATTCCCAAGAGCAAGCGAATTATATGGGAAACTTCAATAGACAACGAGGAAGGCCTTATTTCAACACCTAAAACCAAGGGTGGAGGAATCATCCCAGCCTTTCTTGGAAGCAAGATGCACCTCCAGAAAGTAATCAAGCTCAACCGTCTCCCCAAGGGAAAGACCACACCTCTTCATTGGAGAGTGCTTTGAGACAGTTAATCTAAGTTACTCAGTCCAACTTTAAGAACACTGATGCTTCCAACAAAAATCTGGAAAACCAAATTGGGCAGCTGGCCAAACAATTTGAAGAAAAAGAAGGTGGAAATTTCAGAGGTAGTGTCGTGGATTGTAACACTATTTCTCCAAAAAAGATATTACACCATAGTAACCATGGATTTCGTAAATTTCTTAATAACATTGATTTAAAAACTATGTTTATTCTAAAAAATGTGAGTAAAATTTTTGCCTTTTCTAAAAGTTGACAAGAATGGAGAATTCATTCTTTCCAAGTCTTTTCGTTGAAAGTTCGTATCTGAGAATTTTAATTAAACATCTGTGTAGAACAACCTCATCTCATATATAGATATATCAGAGTTTCTTAAAAAGCTTTTATCAGTACAAGTATTTGGTCTACAAACCAACTGTACATAAATAGTGCGGAAAGCTATAGAAAATGATAAACCCTAAGAAACTAAAAATAAACAAAAGTGGTAAAATAAAATATAAACATAATAAAACTACTATGTACATCTGAGTCAGTTCAGTCTCTAACAATTACCCAGAATAACCGTCCTCATCCGAAGCTGTGATAATAGTCTTAATCTTCCTACTTTAAAGTGGAGTGTACTCCTCCGTGCTGGCTTCCTGTGCCTCTCCTCCTTCCTTGTGTTGATGTCTTTTCTTCTGACGATCTCTCTCATTTGCTTCAAGGTACCATCGCGTCCAAGATTAAACGGTTCTCTACTCTCCAATTGGGTCTATTGAGTATTGACCCTTCTTGCGGTGATAAGCACATATCCAGAATAAGTGCCCCACTGCGTCTCGGGGTTTATCTTCCACCCCACCTTTCCAATCTCAAGGGGTTGAATCCTAAGTCGCCGAACCGGGACCAACCCACTCCTCGTGTAAACCATCTACTTAAACATACATCAAACACAACAATGAAAACATGCAAGGGTGAAACTCAAATCCACAGCAAAAAGAGAAATATAAACACAACATTCACAGATCATGCATCAATCAATACACACATCAAGAAGACATAACAAAACATTCAATACAGTACATGCCTTATATACTTAGTTTCATATTTAACATAGCATATCTATATCAGTATTTCATATACAATTATGCATGTCCCTTCTATATCCAAATCACACCAGTGTACTGCTCCAAGGAGACCTTTCCCACAAAAACTCCATTGGGCGATAGGCCTGTAACAAAACTTCACTTGAATAACTCAGACAATCCACTCTAGATTTCTAGAAATCATTCCGTAATGTGCATCTCAACTATATCCTGAATAGGTCAGTCATTCAGATTTATCCAAGTTGGGTATTCAATTTGTTTCGGCTCGAGGGTTATCACCAGTCGGCCACTGAAACGTTCGAAACCTAGATAATCCCAATAGGCTCGTAGCCCAACCATACACTATTCCCGCACGCGAAAACCACGTGAAATTGTATTGCTCAAAACGTTATGCAAATGATAGTCCACATTGCATATAAAAACCACTTTAAATCCTCTTGTAAAACCTCAACCATTTGACAGTATAAAATTCATAATCCGATTCTCATAATCAGATAAAAAACCACAAGACAAAACCTTTTGTCAACACAAGTTATACTCTTGAAATTATCCATTATATCCACTCTTTGGCTTTACTCACTTGTTTTTAAAAAAAGTGATCACACCGCGACAGTGCCGAATTTGATAAAGAAACTAAGTGAACGAGATCAAATTGATTTATTACCGAAATAATTAAACACAAGTTTGTTTTCAGAGAAGCCCGTTGAAGACTTGCTCCACTAATTTTCCCTGTCAAATATGTAAAGGACTCAAAACCAGGAATTTCTTCCAAATGGTACAACGGTAGAATTCACCGAGAACCCTTCACTATTTGTACTATTTTACCCAGCCAGCCTTTGCATATCAGTATGACATTGAAAACTAATATGAGTTTATATATATATATAAAACGGACCCCAAACCAGGAATTTCTTTCAATCAATACAACAATAGAATTCTTAAGAGAACCCTACAGTATGCATTGTTTTACCTAGTCAGCTGATACATATTAGCGAAATTGTTGTTAACAGTTCAAGACTATTTAAAAGCAAAGACCAAGTTTTCTGGCAGAGCCGTCTTTACTCGATTAAAGAGAGAAGAGATTTATTTTAAACGCACATTCGTGTATAGTAAGTAACCCACTGAAAATCTTTCCCAATTTATCTTAGTCATGTATATACAGCCTCTCTAAGTTAGGATTTATAAACAACACATCGGTAAGGTTCCCAGGAAAGAGAGGCGAGCCGAAGCTTATCAAGAAACCTTATCTTTCCTTAGCCAGAACAATATCAACACACCATTCATCCCAACTATCTTTCTGTATATCAATGGTAGATAAATTCTAGGGTTTTTCATAAAGAAATAGATTACACTAGTTTTACGGTTTAATTATACTGCGATAGTCTAAGTTCGCCATTATAACGATATTAATATTAAAGCTCAAAATCAATTTTGCCATTATAACATTACTATTACTAAAACTCAGATAATTTGGCCATTATAACATTGCTAATAACAAAAGCTCACACAATTAAATCAAAGCCATAAAACAATTATAAAGCTTAAATAACTAAATACAAAGCTATAACACATGAATCACCTAATTGATTAGCAACCAAAAATCAAACTTATAACTTCTCAAATAATTTTGCAAGAGCTTCCCCTTACATTTTGAAGAAGAGCTTATGAAGAACAAAGCTTGAAAAAAACTAAAACTCAAAGAAAGAAAAATGAAAGCTATAAAGAGGAAAGAAAGAATAAACTTGGAAATGCTTCAAGTTTGGTATAAGAATTTTTGAAGCATGGAGAGGGGTATTTATAGGGGAAGGGGGCGGCCACCTTGGGTTAGTTTAGGGAAACCATAGTTGACTTTGCCCTAACCATGGTTTAATGGAAATAAATCAAAAACTAAATTAACTAAATCCTAATTGGTTCAAAGGCATTTCACAAGGATTCAATCCATGGCAAAAGAGCAATCCAACCCTCCCAAATCCTTTGAGTATGTCAACCGAATGAGGGAGATTTTGGGCCATGGGATAGCTAGGTTAAAAGGGTTAGGTTTTGGTAAATAAGTATACAACCAAGGGTAAAATAGTAATTGTACATAACCCTACACTATTCATGGTCAACGCATGAGTCAACTTACTATTCATACTTCGTAAAATTGCATACAAGTCCCTAAAAAATCCTAAGTTTCTATATCATACACATTTAACTCTCTATTCGTCTCTATTCGGCTGTTTATACTGCTTTTGGAGCAAAAACGTTGTTTTAATAATCTTATACAAAAAAATTTCTAAAATCCCCAAATAACTAACTAAAAATAAAATATAAATTGATTGTGGACTTATATCACGAAATTTTATATTGTGAATCAAGGTCTTTGCGCTATTCACTCCCGTTTAGCATATTTTTTTGTAAATTTTGAAAGTTTTCCAATAATTCCAGAAAATCAAAAATATTAAAATAAACAACTTCTATTATCTATCTAAGGATAGAAATTGTTCTGGAAAGGACAATAATATCCTTCTTAGCTGATTGAGATGTGTACATTTTAAGGGCTATTTCGTAAATCTATTTCTGGAAAGGACAATAATATCCTTCTTAGCTGATTGACATGTGTACATTTTAAGGGCTATTTCGTAATAGATTTGAATTTGAATTTGAATTTCATAATTTCATAATTTCATAATTTAAAATTGACGTGACTACAGCAGAGAAAATATTTCTCTCTCAGTCTCAACCCCAAATCGATCTCTTCTCTTCTTCTCACTTCCCGATTCTTCTACAGCTGCCCACACCACTCCCCATTTCTTTCATTTTTCTTCTTCTGCGATCTTACAACCAGCCACCACCATCTCCAATGTCTGTCACTATGAGGCACTACCACAAAAATGAAGCCGATTAAAATGATCTACTCATTCCCTTCTTCAAAATCCCTCTATTGATTTTACTGTTCGAACCTTCACCGGAGAGGAAAGTGAACTCCACCACCACGGTTTTTTCTAGCAAGGGATCGTTTTTGCCATTGTTTCGCCACCCACCATTGTATTCATATTCATTTTATTGCAGTGTTGGCATGGATGGGTTGTTGCTGCGTTTTGTTGATTTTGCAGTGTTGGCATGGAGGGGTTGCTACTACTAGAGAAGAAACTCAATTTCACACAGCTTCCAGGAAACTCAATCTGACCTAGATTTTTTTTTTGACACTGAAGGGAAAGGGTGAGAACTACTACTCCACTATTTAATTGGTTTGACTTTTTTTTTTATAAGTTCTGATTATTGGCTTTTATTCCCATTTGTAGCCTTATATATTAGTTGTGGTTATGATTTGACCATTGTCGTGTTTATTATCTGCACTTTTTTGTCATTATAGATTATAGATTCATTTTATCAGAAATAATCATATTTTCTTTTAATTATTAGTTTTGCACAATGTGATGTTAGTTAGATCATTCAACCATGAGTTTGGTGTTTGAGAGTGCCTGAATGTTTCATAAGTGGCTTTCTTTTTAGTCGATATAAATGTAAATGTTACTGCCTACTGCTCAATGTAAATGTTTCTTCTTTGAAAAAAAAAATCTCACTGCCTACTGCTCCAAGTACATTATTTGTAGTTTTGTCAATAATTGAGGGTTTCTAAATTTTCTTATTTTCTACATGAATCCAAGGTACAGAAGAAAAATATACACAGAGTTTGCTGATTTAATTAGCAAAACTATTCTATTTAAAGTAGAGATGAAATCTGTTTCTTCTTCTCATGGATGGCCTGCCAGTCTTAGTATGAAGCATCTACATACTAAACTGAACATTAGATAGGTTGCTATTGTTTTGTGACTCATACAAGTTCGAGTACTTTTAGGATGTGACACTAACTCCTTCCAATATTTGATCAATTGTCAGGTTTTGCCATTGCAAAATGATCCAAATCCTGCTATTAGGGATGCAACTATTTTGTGCATTGAGGTAAGTATGGTGTGGTGGAAACAATTGTGGAGTAGGTTTGTTTTCATATCAGACTCTGAAATCATCACATAATTTTAGAATTTCACTGCAACTTTTCTTTTATCCACAGTTTATTTTTTAGATTTTTGTAATGATACAACTTCCCGTTTGCACTGATTGGTAGATGTTTAGTTCTGATAATGGCCAATTAAATTGTTTTATGTGTTTGCTTTTTTGTGTTGAGTTTTTTTTCCCAGACATGTCAACATGCTATAAGTTTAGACCTCATGAATTGAGTTATACAGATTTTACAAATCTATATAGTTTATGCAGGTTTTTGATTTCATTTTGGTGTTTAAATCAATTTTGGTATTGATTGTTTTGTTTATAATCATGGATGTGGATGATCACCAAGCTGATTTTCTGATATGGGTTTGTTAATTTCAGGGCAGTATGCAGCTGAAGTCAATTTGTACGAGTTAATTAAAGAAGTCAATTTTTAAAATGGAGAAATAATGCTTTAGTGGTATAAGAATTGTATGAGTTAAAATTGGGAGCGCATCTTCAATTTGTACTTTTTATTTTCACTATTAGTAACAGTAGTGAAATTATTATTTATTTTTAAAATTTGAAGTGTATAAAACAACTGCAAGAGAAAAAATAAATCCATGATTGAATGAATGTATATATGTTCTTTTGTTAATCAAGACATCCTTGACACTGTTGCATAATATAGTACTAATAATCAGCACCACTTTTTTCAACCTTTGTTGGGTAGTCTGAAACCAAAACACAGATGCTCTGTTAAAGGAAATCAAATCAAATACCAATTTTTTCAAAACTACAATTATTTTTAACCTATGAAGAGCTAACGCACTGATTCCTATAGGATCCAACACCAACAAAAGAAAATTGAAAGATAGGGAAGGGAGAAACAAAAATAACAATTCTATAATGGTTTATTGAATCACAAACAGAGATCAAAGGATAAAGTTTTATTTCCATCAGTTTTCCTATCCCTTTGAACATTAGTTTTCCTTTTTCACAATGTTGAGCCACTTGCTCTGTTCCCCAAATCTTACACACTGAACGAATCCCTCTTCCATGCATCGTTTGCTACTTAAGCAAAACCACTATTCCGGAAGTAGAAAACCACTATTCCGGAAATAGAAAAGCTTGATCATAGCACTATTATTGGACGTAGAGAACAATACTATTATTGGACGCAGAGAACAGCACTATTATTGGACGCAGAGAACAACACTATTGTTGGACGCAGAGAACAACACTATTCTGGTGCCTTGCCTTTGTTTCTTGCTAACAGCTTCTGTTCATGAGCCTCAATTGAGCATTGAAGATCATCCATCCTCAAGTCTTCCATGTTTTTGGATTCTTCAATTGCACACACAATGTAGTCAAACTTTGAAGTCAGACTACGAAACACTTTTTCAACCAGAGTTTGCTCTGTGAAGGTTTCACCACATTGCTTCATTAAATTCACCAAGGTTTGCATCCTGGTGAAATAGGATGAAGCAGGGAAATACACTATTATTGGACGCAGAGAACAACACTATTATTGGACGCAGAGAACAACACTAATATTGGACGCAGAGAACAACACTATTATTGGACGCAGAGAACAACACTATTCTGGTGCCTTGCCTTTGTTTCTTGCTAACAGCTTCTGTTCATGAGCCTCAATTGAGCATTGAAGATCATCCATCCTCAAGTCTTCCATGTTTTTGGATTCTTCAATTGCACACACAATGTAGTCAAACTTTGAAGTCAGACTACGAAGCACTTTTTCAACCAGAGTTTGCTCTGTGAATGTTTCACCACATTGCTTCATTAAATTCACCAAGGTTTGCATCCTGGTGAAATAGGCTGAAGCAGGGAAATACACTATTATTGGACGCAGAGAACAACACTATTATTGGACGCAAAGAACAACACTATTATTGGACGCAGAGAACAACACTATTATTGGACGCAGAGAAAAACACTATTATTGGACGCAGATAACAACACTATTCTGGTGCCTTGCCTTTATTTCTTGCTAACAGCTTCTGTTCATGAGCCTCAATTGAGCATTGAAGATCATCCATCCTCAAGTCTTCCATGTTTCTGGATTCTTCAATTGCACACACAATGTAGTCAAACTTTGAAGTCAGACTACGAAGCACTTTTTCAACCAGAGTTTGCTCTGTGAAGGTTTCACCACATTGCTTCATTAAATTCACCAAGGTTTGCATCCTGGTGAAATAGGCTGAAGCAGGGAAAAACACTATTATTGGACGCAGAGCTCATCACCAGGAGTCAGGGAGAAGAAAGAAAAACAAGTTCTTACACATGAGGGTGATCACACACTGATCACACCACGCACTTTATTCACTTATATGGAGCAAGTCTGTTACACAATTAATCCCACATCAAACACATTACACTTACGCGGGATTACACACTTCTGTTAGCCATTCACCTATATTTACATATCTAAATATGCCCCGTACATAGTACGAACCTATATATTACAGAGTTTGATTAAAACTTTTTACTTAAAATAACATTACTATCTAATTTATCGTGAATGAATAAATTAATACATTTTTCACAGTGATATAAATTGTTTAATATAAAATAATATTTTTTTAATATACATTGTGCTCAACATAGTCCTACATATTATAAAGTTTGGTTTCAATATTTTACATGAAATAACATTACTATATTACTTAAAATTTGTAATTATTTTAATAGAAATTACATTTTAATATAATTTTGTTAGTATAAAATTTATATTTTAATTTTTAATATATAATGTGCTATAGACCTATGTATTACAGAATTTTGTGTTGATTCTTATTTTTTTTTTGAGGGAAAGGTTGGTTCTTTTTATTTTCTATTAGAGTGTGCTATTTCTGATTTATGTAAAAAAAGTTTTTTTTTCTTATATTATTGTTTGATGGATATATACTATACGGGGATTGAATCTTTGATATGAAATAATATTACTATTTAACTTTTATTTGAATTCCTTAACTATATAAAAAATATTTCTTTGATTAACTTTTGTTATACTAATTTTGAATAGTTTTTTCCATAAAATTCACGTAGTAGTGTTGTGTTCTCTTTTAAATTGTCCATGTTGATTTTTATTAAATATGACATTCATTTGTTTGAGTGATTTAAAAAAAAATAATATATTCAACGTTAACGACTTTAGCTATCAAATAATTCGATTTCTTTTATGTCGATACTATATAGTTCACGCCCGTGCGGACGCACGGGTAAAGTACTAGTTTGTTAAGGAAAAACAATTTTCTGGGTTTGTTTTGGCATTTTTCCAATATTAAAACCTATTCCGTCAGTTAAGACGTAAACTGTTTTCTTTTTAAAACTCAACGTCAAATGAAAACTATCCGTTTCAATATAGAGAATGAATATGTATATTAAAAACCTATTTTTAAGATGAAAATATTTCAACAAACACATATAACACATAATATTCAAATAAAACAGAATACAGATGGAAATAATACAAACAGAAGTTACATATGACTTAAACTGGTTTTCCGTTTGAGTTAAAACGTCAAACGAAAACTACTAATTTCTATATTAGATAAAACTCTATTTGTCCTCATAGTTTTCATCTCGATCATTTCCTAGTATCCAGGTATTTATCCGTTTCCCAATTAACGTGTTACGTGATTCATCTTAGAGGGACTAAAACAGTAATATTTCTTATGCTCTCCTCTAAAAATTCCAAACTTAATTTCTAAAATCCTCTAATAATATCAAATTACTATTTGAATCCTCGAATTTTTTTTCTGAGCCAAACTGGAATTTTTATGTCATAATGAACTTATCCTGACAGTCAGAAATGGTTACAGAAAATCGTTTTGACTTCTACGTCAGCTCTAAACCATTACTTATCATATGAAAATCTTAAATTAATCCTCTAAAATTAACACTTTGTCTCATAGAGTGAAAATTTGGGATGTTACATGGATAATCCCAAGGAGCAATGTAAAACTATTGTCTTAAGAAGTGGTAAGGTGGTTGAACCATTAATTAATGCATAAAGAGTGAGAATTGAAAAGAAAAAGAGAGCAGAGAGTGAAAAAAGTGAAAGTACAAGAAAGGAGAGTGAAAAGAAAGATGAAAAAGCTAGAAAATAATGATGAGGAAGAAAAAGTAGAAAAGCATAGTGAAGAAAAAGAGAGTGCATAAAAAGAAAAAGATGAAGTGAGTGAAAAAGAATCAAAGAAAAGAAAAGCGAGATTAGTAGGTGAGGATTCAATTTTGAGAAAAACCAAGAGTCAATTGTTGAAGGAAGATGCAAAACAGAAATCGCCAGCTTATGTAGAACTTCCTTATCCTCATGCTACTAAGAAAAAAGCAAAAGATGAGCAATATGCAAAAATTTTAGAAATTTTTAAGAAACTGCAGATTAACATTCCTTTTGCAGAAGCGCTTGAAGAGACGCCAACTTATGCAAAGTTCATGAAGGAGCTCCTTACAAAGAAGAGAAGGTTGAGAGAAGAGGAGACAATGGCTCTAACCAAGGAGTGCAATGCAATCATTCAGAGGAAGTTACCTTCCAAGCTAAAAGATCTGGGGAGCTTCGTAATTCCTTACACTATTGGGGGGATAACTAATTGTAACATGCTTTGTGACTTAGGGGCTAGCATTAATCTCATGCCTCTCTCAATTTTAAAGAAGCTTGGAGTTCATGAAGTTATGCTAACAAGAATTGCTCTTCAACTAGCCGATCATTCTGTTAAGCATCCTTACGGTGTGTTGGAAGATGTATTGGTGAAGGTAGCAAAGTTCATCTTTCTGGTGGACTTTGTGATTCTGGATATGGAAGAGGATTCAGAGGTTTCTCTTATTTTGGGCAGACCATTCTTGGCCACCGTAGCTGCCCTTATTGATGTACAGCAAGGGCAACTCATGCTAAGAGTCCAGGATGAGAAGGTGACCTTCAATGTATTTGAAGCCTTGCAACATCCTAAGGACATAGATAATTGTTCTTAGCTGAATGTTATTGTCTTAGCGGTAACTAGCTCATTTAGATAGCAACACCCTTTGCTTCCGCTTGACAAAGTGATAGTGCAATCTCTTGAGAATATTACTCCATAGCAAGAGCTTGAAATTGAAGAATGAATTCTACAGTTGGAAGCACAAGAGATTGTAAATGCAGTAAAATTAAAGAAGGAGGAGTTGAAAAAAATATGAAGAGTAAGAAAAATCCAAGGTGGAGCTAATAGTTTTGCCAGAATACTTAAAGTATGCTTTCCTTGGGGAAGATGATAAGAACCCTGTGATTATAAGCATTGCCTTGTCTAGGCTTGGGGAAGAAAAACTCCTTAGAATATTGAGGGAGTACAAAATTGCACTTGGGTGGCACATTTCAGACTTGAAAAGGATAAGTCCTTCCTTTTGAATGCATAAAATCTTCATGGAGAAAGAGTTAAAGCCAGTAGTGCATCCCAAAAGGCGATTGAATCCGACCATGAAAGAAGTTGTAAGAAAGGAGGTGTTGAAGTTGCTTGAAGCCGGAATGATCTATCCTATTTCGGGCAATTCTTGGGTGAGTCCAGTCCAAGTAGTACCGAAGAAGGGAGGAATGATTGTGATAAAAAAAAAAGAGAAAAATGAGCTCATTCCTTCAAGGACAGTCACAGGGTGGCACATGTGCATTGATTACTTGAAGCTTAACCAAGCAACCCGGAAAGATCATTTCCCTTTGCCCTTTATGGATCAAATGTTAGAGAGGTTGTCTTGGCAAGCTTACTATTGCTTCCTAGGTGGCTACTCCGGTTACAACCAAATTGCGGTTAACCCGGAGATCAAGAGAAGACAACATTTACTTATCCATTTGGAATCTTTGCTTACTGAAGAATGCCATTTGGATTGTGTAATGCACCAACCACTTTCCAAAGGTGCATGCCTTCCATATTTTTTTATATGCTTGAAAAATCAATTGAGGTTTTTATTGATGACATTCTGTTTTTGGCTCTTCATTTGACTCATGTCTTACTAACTTGGCTGCTATGTTGAATAGATGTGTTGAGACTAACCTTGTGTTAAATTGGGAAAAGTGCCATTTTATGGTGCGGGATGGTATAGTCCTTGGGCACAATGTTTCAGACAAGAGGATTGAAGTGGATAGAGCCAAGATAGAGGTCATAGAGAAGCTGCCCCCTCTAACAAATGTCAAGGGAATCCGGAGTTTCCTTGGTCACGCAGGGTTTTATTGGCGATTTATAAAGGATTTTTAAAAAATTGTTAAACCCATGTGTGTTTTGCTGAATAAAGATGTGAATTTTGATTTAAATGATGATTGCTTGCATGCATATAACTTGCTAAAAGAAAAATTGGTCTCTGCTCCTACCATTGTTGCACTTAATTGGGAATTGCCATTTGAATTAATGTGTGATGCTAGTGACTATGCTATAGGTGCAGTGTTAGGACAAAGAAAAGAAATGATTTTTCATGCCATATATTATGCAAGTAGAGTATTGAATGAGAATCAAATTCATTATGCCACCACTGAAAAGGAATTGCTTGCTGTGGTTTTTGCACTAGAGAAATTTAGGCCATGTCTTATTAGATCAAAAGTGATAGTGCCTACTAACCATTCTGCATTGAAATATCTGCTCACCAAAAGTGATTCTAAGTCGAGATTAATTTACTGGATTCTCTTGTTGCAAGAATTTGACTTAGAAATTAAAGATAAGAAGGGCAGCGAGAATGTGGTGGCGGATCACCTCTCAAGGCTGGAAATTAAAGATGGAGAAGTAGGGAACACAGAAATTAGAGATGATTTTTTGGATGAAAAGCTATACATGGTGAAAGAAAGGCCATGGTTTGCTGATATGACCAACTTCAAGGCTACAAGTGTGATTTAGGAGGAAGTCACTTGGAAGCAGAAAAAGAAGTGCTTCAAGGACTCCAACTTCTACATTTGGGATGATCCTTATTTGTTCAAGTTGGGTCCAGATAATTTGCCGAGAAGGTGTGTGTCTCATGAGGAAGGATAAAAGATACTTTGGCATTGCCATTCTCCATATGGGGGTCACTTTAGTGGAGAAAAGATAGCAGTGAGAGTGCTTCAAAAGCTGGGTTCTTTTGGCCTACAATTTTTAAAGATGCTCACAACTATGTCAAGAGTTGTGATAAGTCTCAAAGAATTGGGAGTATCACCAAGAAGTTTGAGATGCCACTAAACACTATATTGGAGGTTGAGTTGTTTGATTGTTGGTGAATATATTTTATGGGTCCTTTTCCCTCATCATACTCTAATCAATACATTTTGGTGGCTGTGGATTATGTGTCCAAGTGGGTAGAAGCTACTACCACACAAGCCAATTGCAACACCCTTTCTCCAAAAAGGATATTACACTATAGTAACCAAAAGTTTCGCAAAGCTTTAGAAAATATTTCATAAAAGTTTATAATGTTCTTCCAAAAATGCGGGTAAATTTTTTTCTATTTTCATAAAGAAGATGAGAAGGATGGGGAGTAAAATTCCTTGTTTTTTTTTAAAGATTAAAGATTTCCACTGCAAAGTAAATCATCATGTACAGAAAAGTACTCTCTTTCTCATATATATAACATGATATTTTACAAAAGAGTTTGTTCTAAGACAAACTTTGATTTTACACTGCGAAAGAAAAAAGAAGTTAAAACTACTCTAAACCAAAAAGTACAAAAGTAGTAAAAGAAAAACATACGCTACTATGTACAGTCGAACCATGATCCTATCATCTACACTACTAAAGACACTAACTCAGATACGTCTATGGACAAGACCGGGTAGATCCTCCTATTCCGGACAAGCTAGACTTCAGGTGCAGAACCTGAGTCACTGGAACCCACTCAAAGTCAAACCCGGATAGATTCGGTCTAGGAAAAGACTCTCTAGTAATGTCAGAAGTAGCCCAAGAGTATATGGTCTCTTCAGGTTCTTCTTCAGAATCCTCTTCAATTTCCTCATCTGACAAGGATTCGGATAACCAAACGATGTCTTTTGATTTTGACTTCGATGGACGAGGTAAAGGTGAATATGCTGGTGGATTCGCTTCTCCCAGAGGGGAAACTAGTATATGACCCACAGAACCCTCCGTTCTTATAGGTGCGACAGCAGAGGTATCTTCAGAGGTTCTATCTTGGTTTTTATTTGAGGATTTGCCTCTTGATCTTGAAGGCACATGATCAGAACCATTTCCATCATGTCCTGAAGGATGTGAACTACCACCTCCACTGTTACCACTATCATCACTACCGAAAGTAAAGTCATCTGAGATACATCCTAAAGGTCTTAACTATCGCCAGAGTAACTTAACATCTAAAATCATTTGTTCCTAGATGGGTAGTGGGTTTGGTGGTGCTCCACCTCTAGTATCTAACGCTTCCACTCTTCCTACAAACCTGCCTCATTGTGTGCTAGGACATATTTTCCACCATACACAATCTCCACCTTGAGGTTCTATGGTTAGGTGTCGGACAGTTCCCAATCCCTTGTCATGAGGGTCCATCTACTCAGTCATGCATTAACACAACAAAGCAGGCAAGGGTGAAACTCTAACTCAAGTTAATAGAAGTACTACAAGTATGAAATCAAACAGTAGATCACGCAGCACTTAATTCAAACCTCAAGAATAGGTAAACATCATAGATAACCAAGTTTCTCGAGACAATGTAATAAAGTAGCAAAGTATTGAAAACACACAATCACATCTCAAACAAGCAGATCTTACCTTGTATCCGTGAACCTGTAAAACCACACATTTTACAAAAGTACATTATCACATCAACGTCTTATTTATGCATGCCTCTTCTATATTTCTCAAATCACACCGGTGTAGTGCTCCAAGGAGACTTTTCCAACCTCACACCATTGAGCGATAGGTCTACGATAAGACCTAACAGAATACCCAGATATCACTCAGAATTTCTGGATAACCTTCAGTAATTCGCATCTCAACCATATCATGAAATACGTCCGTCAGTCAGATTTATCCAAGCCGGGTATACGACTCGTCTCAGCTCAAGGGCTATCGCCATGCAAGGCTATTAAGACTTTTGAAACCTGGATAATCCCAGAAGACAATTGTAGCCCAACAAAACTCTATTCTCAACCTCGTTCTCATAGGTTGTATGCTCAAAACGTCTTTATGCAAATGCACAAATTTTCTCTTGAATTCTCTTTAATTCCTCTTTGATTCTCTTTGTAAAACTTCCTCGGTTTTATTATCTCTCTTTCAAAAATCTCTGAATCTTCTCAAAACTCTTTTTAAGAAACAAATCCTTTTATAGGAAGACCACATGTTATGAATAGATAACTGTTTAAAAATCACTGTTTCTCATAAAAATTCCTTTTTACTATATACTTAAAAAAAACATATAACTCCTGTCTTTTTTTTTCTGTTTATTACGGAATCATTCATTATCTCGACTTTTACTTATTTTAAGTAGCTCAACAGAGTGAATCGGTATAAAAAGTTGTTAACTGTATTTCAAGAAGATCAAACCGGGCATAGCCACTTTGGTTTGGTCAAGAGAGAAAGAGATCAACAGTATTTAAACTTACGTCCACTTTTAAAATAGTAGATGTCTGTTCTCTGATTTTTTTGATAGCTCTTTGGTAAAGGAATAATTACACGGCGGCTGAGCCGACTGGGATAATTAATGTCCAGCTTTCTTGAAAATTTAATACAGACTTAGTGATCGAAATAAAACTGATTAATTACGGCTTAAGTTTATTTCTGAAGATGAAAAGATTACACGACGGCAGAGCCATCTTTGGTAATCAGTACCCCACTTTAAAATCGATCCACTATACTAAGTGAACGTAATAAATCTGTTTTTATTTGGAAATATTTATGCTTCAATTATCTTCCAGGAAAAAGGTCCGTTGAAAGCCTATCTCACTAATTTCCACTGCCGTAGACATTGGAAATTAATCTGAGTTTTGCGCATATATATACAGATTGGACACCCACTCGATATTTCCCACAATAATATAACAGTAGAATTCAACGAGAATCCATTACTGTTAGATTATTTTCTGAAAGATGCTATAACAGTAGGTTCACCGAGAATCCATTACTGTTACACTCTTTTATCCATTCCAATCTATTTATATATACGGTATTAAGAAAATTGCTTCTTTCCCAATTTTATCTTGTCACGTATATACCAGGTCCCTAGTGTTAAGATTTCCCCAAATAGCGTATCAATACAAATCCTAGGCCAGAGAGAGACGGACTGCTTTAGCCCATTCATAGGTCTCCCTTCTTTTCTAGACAGATCCATACTGATAAACCATTTATCTTAACCATCACCTTGTATATAAATAACAGATAATATTGGGTTTTTACAAAATAATAATTTATATTTTCTTTGCGGTAAAATCATACTTTTACGGTACGTCTAAAATTCGCCATTATAACGGTATGGTTACAAAAGCTCAAAATTGATTTTGCCATAGCCTCTCCACTTACTCGAAATTTTATATAAAATTGGGCATTATAACTCTACAATTTATAATTAGCACACAATAATTAAATTAAGACTATAAAACAAAGATAAAGCATATTTAAACAAACAAAAAGCCATAACCATACAAACAAGTAATTTCAAACACAAACAAGATCAAACTCATACTTCTTAAATTAAAATGGAGAGAGAAGCCCCTTACCTTGTCCAAAACTTTGAAGAAGAACAACCAAGAACACCAAAAGAAATTTAAGACAACTAAGAGGAAAAGAGAGAAAGTGGTCTTCAAGCTTGTTGGTGTGGGAGATTTACGAAGCAAAGACAACTATTTATAGCAAGGGGAGGGCGGCCAAAGAGGGAGCTAGGAGGAATTAATTATTTGTGAGCTCACGTAGCTTTTTGGTGCATATGTCATAAAGCTTTAATATTTAAATGATCCATTTTTTTCCATTGGCCAAACCTAATGACTATGCCCATGAGTCATAAAGTAAAAAACTCACCCAAGGGCCCTAAACCAAGGTGGATGTCAACCAGCTTGGGGAGGAAGGGCAGCCATTTGATTGAATAGTAAAATACTTTATGGTTTGGTAAATAAACGGAAAACCGATGGTAATATAGTCCTTTTGCAAACAGATCTCTAAAACAATTTATTAAAAGGTGAGGACCTATAAGAAAATTTCAAAAATAGTAATTAATAGTCTTAAAGACTTTATACAAGAGTTTCTGGGTTTTTACGGTAAAGGGTAGGCTTTACGGTTTGCACTGACGAAGGAAAACGGACGCGCCGTAAGTGCAAAACAGTAATTTTTCACAAAATTCAAGAAAAATTTCCAGAAAATCTCAAATTTAATTTAAACACTAATGGTCCCTCTTAAAATTTGATTTTGAGCACTCACGGACCATTGAAAATCCATCCTGGTTTCCGTAAACTTTGTTTGACGTGTTTATAGGGACCGAAAAAGGTAACTCTTTATCTGTCTTTCAAAAATTCCAAAATTAATTCATTAAATCATAAAAATATAAAAACATGGTGTACTGTTCCAGTTTTTTGTTTTGACCCCATTTGGGTCTCTGTATCAGTTTGCAGCTCTTACCGTAAACTGTAGGGATCAAAACTGTATTTCTAGAATTTAGTTTCTCCAAAAATTCTAGAAAAATTTTAGAAAATATTATAAGAAACAACTTTTGTGAAGAAAGATAATTTTCTAGGTTGATTTAACATATTTTTACTAATTAAATTCTTTTCCATCTATTACGGTAAGTACAGTTTTCTAAACGTCGTAAGAAAAGTGACTGTTTTATTGAAATAATTTGATAAGTATTATAAACCCTCATTTACAAGACTAACATAATTTTCTTATCACTTAGATCATTCTAGATCATATAAAATAGATAAAAGATGGAAATACAGAAAATAGAAATCTATATAAAACTTAACTATTTTACTATTCATGCTGTGATATTTAACCGTAACTGGTCATTCTATTTTTCTTAAGTTTCTATCAGGTCTTTGTAATCCCTATCTCAACTATTTTCCTATCTCTGTTATGTATCCTTTTTTTAATTAGCAAACTACGGAGTTTTTCCAAAGGGACTAAAACTGTATTTTCTTTATATCCTCCTCTAAAAATCCAAACTTAATTCCTAAAACCTTTATATGTCTCAAAACTACTATTTATTTCCTTAAATACCTTTTGGAAGTGACGAATGAATTTTTCAAATTCATTTGGTCACTTATCCTAATAATCAGAGTGTCCGTATTTAATCTTCTGACTTCCGTATTTAGCTCTAAACTACTAAGTTTTTATCCGAAAAACTTCAATGTAATTCTAATCTTCTAAAATTAATACTCTTTCTCTTAGAGTGAAATTTTAGGATGTTATAATTCTACCCCTCTAAAAATAATTTCGTCCTCGAAATTCCATGAATAAGCATTCAAAACTATTACCTTCCTTCTTGGAAAAATCTCCATTTTCCTAATACCACTTTATTACATCCGTATGATCTCCTATCATCCTTTAGATATAACATACTCACCTATTCAATGTTTTTGGAGTGTACTCTCTTGTTTTTCCTGTCCATTTACTCCATTCATTGTAACTTTCAGATAGTAGACTAACACTATTCTTGTTCTTTCTTGTCAACATTTCCTTTTTGACAGACCTTCACTTCCTTAATCCATACTAAGTCCTTCCTCAATAACTTAATTACACTCCTATGTCTCCTAATTTTTCGAATCTATGTATCAAAGTACTTGGTGAAATCTTCAGACTTAGCTGTATGTCTATACTCAGGTCCTATTGCTGTATCTCCTTTTTATCAACACTTAATCTTTCTAACCATTTAAAAGCATAACTTATCTTGATTTTCTATCATCAATTTGGTCAAGAATACTAATTTTCCTTATATCTGTACTTAATCCCTCTTTCTATTTCTTTAAAAGAATCCATAGAATTCATGAATTCCTATAAATCCTTTTCCTACTATACTATTCCTTGATCTTGGAATTCCTTGGTAAGTTATTTTCGATATTTTACCAAGTCTAAAAGTATCTCATTCTACCCACTATCTTAGATTTTACTTACCCATACAAAGCAATCTATTTGTATTTCTCTTGAAATATTCTAACTTAGTCATAAGGTTTCTTTTTAAAAATCAAGTTCTACATTCGTCCATTCTTAGGAATTTTGACTCTTAGTTCATATAAATTGCCATTGTCATATTTTTACTACTAGCAAGCTGATGAGTTGATCAGACTCATACCTTGACTTTAAGCAGAAAGGAAACAATAATAATTTTATGACCAATCATGTCATTATCCTGATCTCTTTCTTAGTTTTTTTCGAAGGGTAGGTGTCTATAAAGAAACACAAATAATATAAGTATAAAAGGATTATTATGAGTAAGAACACATCGAGATAAGCAAACATATATGTATATATATATATATTTTGTACTATTTTACAAGCAACACTTATTTTTGGCTCTACTACTATAAGTGTCTTCCAAAGAGATTATGTTCCATAGTGGCATCATGATTCTAACTTACTGACACTTTTCTATATTTTTACCTTGAATATGACAACGTTGCTACTTCAGTCCTAACTACAGACTATCCAGAGTCTTTACTTACTTGCAGTCCTTTGCCTTATGCCATACTTCTCCACACCTAATGTAGGTAACAAGATGAAACACAAGAAAGGGGGGGGGGGTTGAATTGTGTTTCAAAGCTTTTGAAAACTTTTTGCAAACGTTGGACGCTAATTATGAAAAACGTTGGACGCACAGCGCAACTGATTTATTGGACGCACAAACACTTTGGACGCAAAAACATCCACTTAGTTTAAAACTGGTTTTCTTTGTGCGATTAAAGCGTATTGAGTAACTTGTTAAAATAAATTCAAAATCAATCCCCTCAGTTAGTATAAACAGATAAATTAACAGAGATAAGGGATAGAGAAAATAACACAAGTGTTTATCCTGGTTCACCCTTTCCTAAGAGCTACGTCCAGTCCCTTCAAACTAGAGAGATTTCACTATCAATCAAGATACAATACAAGTATTCTTTAACAGTCTCTTCAGGCCTTACAGCAAGTATTCTTTGCACACCTAGCCTCTTCAGGCTCAACACAAGTATTCTTTGACAACCAAGCCTCTCCAGGCTATATCCCAAGTATTCTTTTACAGGCAAGCCTCTCCAGGCTCAAACAAGTATTCTTTCAAAACAAGCCTCTCCAGGCTTAAACAACTCAGAAGAGTGTTTTTGACTTAAAGTGCTATCTAACTCACACAAGTGAGAATATGAAAATCTTAAGCGCTTCGAGAGTTAAGCAAACTCTCTTTTACAAGAAGAAAGAAAATAATACAAGACTAATAGACAGAGTATTTGCACAGCGTTTCAGCTCTTTCTTTTGCTTGGTTCAGTCTCTTGTATTCTTCTTCTTGTTCACGGTATTTATAGGCTTTGATGAAGCTTCAGACTTGTTCTTTGAAGAGCTCAGCTTCAGCCTTCATAAATATGACCATTCTCTAATAGCATTAAATGCTATTTTTCCGTTGCTTTGAGGAGTTTTGCTTCAGTGTGTATGTCTGCGTCTCTTTCTTCTAAGACAGAAGCAACCTGTACTCACAGTCTCAATTGCACAATGGTTAATAGTAATATTTTGTTGAGACAAAGAGAATACACTGTGTAAAGCAGAGAGAGATATAGAAATAGTCAGAGTACATTCTCTCTCTAAGTACACTTTCCACAGTGCTTTAAGTTTTTCATTTAATGCATGTTCAAACACGTTGAATACATCTATTTATTTCAAATCATTTGCTCAATAAATATGTTCCATATTAAATGCAAGAGCAAGTTATGTATTCTGCGTTTTGGACGCAACATGTAGAATGTATGGACTTTTCAGGTTATGTACAAAATGGATGCATACCTTTGCTTATCATTTGTACTTGAGACAATTTGGTTCATATAGACGCATATTCATTGCTTACCATATGAACTTATGACTTTGCTTCTCTGATAGTGCGTCTCTATGACAGACTACTTTAGCCCCTTCATAGGTCTCCCTTCCTTTCTCGACAGATCCATACTGATAAACTATTTATCTTAACCATCACCTAGTATATAAATAATAGATAATATTGGGTTTTTACCTTATCAGCTAGTTTATGGAAAAACTTGCCATTTACCACTTGAATTTGAGCACAATACTTTTTGGGCATTGAAGTATATGAATTTTGATATTGCTTTAGCCGGAGAAAAGAGGATACAACAGCTTCATGAACTTGAAGAAATGAGGCTGCATGCTTATGAGAATCAAACCATTTACAAGCAGAGAATGAAAGCCTACCATGATCAGCATATCCTCAAAAGGACATTTCATAAAGGTTAACAAGTGTTGCTTTTCAATTCTAGGCTTAAGCTTTTCCTTGGAAAGTTGAAATCAAAGTGGCATGGATCATTTGTGGTTAAGGAAGTGGTTTCTCATTGAGCAGTTGAAGTGGAAGACCTGCTACTCAAAGATCATTCAAAGTAAATGGCCAAAGGTTGAAGCCAAACTTGGGTCAAGTGATTGAAAGAGCTAAGGAAGCTCTAGAGTTAAAAGAAACCTTGAAAAAATTTATAAAATGTGTGACAATAAAGAAGTGCTTATTGGGTGGCAACCTAACTGAGAAAAAATTAAGTGAGAAAAAAGGCAGTTTCGCCGGGCGAATTGAGGAGATTATGTTCTATGTGCCTGAAATAGATTTTTGCCAGGTAAGCTGAAGCTTTTGCCGGGCAAATTAAAGATAGTAAGCCTCTGAGCTGAATTTCGCAAAGCGTGACTAAATGTTCGTTGAGCGAGGCAATTACTGGAAGATTCAGACCTAATTTTGCCAGGCAAAATCCTCAATCGCCTGGGCGAATTGAGTTGAAGTACTTCTGGCTTCTTGGATGCAAAAAGTCGCTAAACAAAAATGATGTTTCGCCGTGTGAATTAAAGACTTGAGGTCTCTGTTGCTGAAAAGATCAAATTTCGCAAGGCAACATCTCATTTCGCCCAAGCGATATGACCCCTGATACTTGTGCACGGATTTTTGTTGAACGAAGCATTTACTGCGCCATGCAAATTAATTGCAAGGTGCTTCTGTCGCCAATTTCGCCAAACGATACTTGTCTTCGCTTGGGCAAATTAAAGACCCAATAGCCTCTATTCCCATAAAATTGGATTTTCGCCTAGGCAAAATTAGGGATCGTTGAGCGAATGGAATTTTAAAAAAAAGAAGAACCGCGCTGTGACCTCATTCTTTTGAACACCCTTTCAGTTGCTTTTCTCTCTCATAAAAACGTAAGCCCCTCATTCTTCTCTGGTGTGAGTCCTTCTCCCCTCACCTTCCTGTTCATATTCACTCGTGCACGCCTTTCATTCTCGCGATTCAGGTATGTTTCTGCTTGCCATGGTCTTTTTCTGCGAGATGACATGAGCTTCGAATTGAGGGAGGTAACTTGTGGTATTGAATATGAAAACTATTTTAGTTTGAATGATTGTGATGTGCATGATGGTTTGTGTGATTGTTGGGTTTGATTTGGGTGAGGTAGAGTGATTTTTATGAATGCCTAGCATGATTTTTCTGATGAACACCATCTATTTGCGAAAATGTTTGAGTGAGTTCATGCATTGCTTATGCCTTGATCTCTGATGCACGCTAACTGTTTGTGAAAATGCCTAAGTGGGGTTTTTGTGTGCATTTAAGTAGCTAGGTGTTTGAAAGAAGGTTTGAGTGAAACTCTCTATTAAGTGAAACTCTATCATGATTTGTATTGAAAATAATTGATGGTTTGCCTTACTAGGTGGCGGAGCAACGTATGTTCTTGATATTTTTACAAGCGTAATGTGTAATCAGAACATGCACACTGTGTGTTTGAGAAAGTGTTGAAGTGAAAAATGACTTGATTTGGAGTATTAATCTACAGGTGCATTACACATGTTGCATGAAGTTTCTAAGCTAATTGGTATAAAAAATTTCTGAAGCATCTTAAGAATATACTACACTGATGTGTTGCTTATTTGAACTCTGTGAAGCTTGACTGGAATGCACTAAACTAGTTTTATTGTGCAGAAAAATAGCCCCTGACAACAAGCCTGTGGAAAGAAAAGAAAGAAGGAGGTGGGCACCTCTTCTTCGAGTAGGGATGAACCTCAGTCCATAACTAAATAGCATGAAAAGAGGTATAATGAGCTGATGAAAAACAAGGGTATTGTGCTGGAAAGGGGAATTGACTTGCAAGGCGATGAGTGGCCAAACATTCAAAATGAAATTAAGAGGAGGAAGTAGGGCAAGTTGGTCACATTCCCCACATACTTCAACCCGAATTTGGTCAAAGAATTTTATGCAAATGCTTACCAAAGGGAGGGTAAGCAAGACCCTGCAAGAGTCAGTTATGTCCGGGGTAAAAAAATTGATTTTAATGCTGCTGCGATCAACAAATTTTTGAAGACTCCATCACCTATTGAAGAGTGTGCTTATGCTGACAGCCATGTCACAGCAGAAGAGTTAAAGCAAATACTTTGCAAGGAAGGGGCTGGTTTCTATAAGGTCAGGGAGAACACCCCGAGGAGATTGCGGTCTAAAGACTTGACACCAGTGGCTAGAGGTTGGCACCAGTTTGTGAATCATACTATACTGGCTTGCTCGAATGTTTCAGATGTAATCATTGATCGAGCTCGCCTCTTATACCATTATCATGGGGGAAGATGTAGACATTGGCTGAGCCATAGCTAGAGATATTCAGGGCACGACAAATGGAGGAAAATCACCTCTAGCTCATCCCTCTTTGATTTATTTGCTGTGTTTAGGCTGGTGTTAAGGTCAAACACTCGACAACAACTATGAAGTCTAAGGGCCCCATCACTAGGACATGGATCAACAAGCAATCTTCAGACCCCATTATTCCATCACCACCACCATAACAACCAGACCAACCCAGAGCAAGTACCCAACCAAGGTCCCCACAACCCACTTGAACTTGCTGTTTCTGAATTAAGGATTGATGTGAGCCGGCTAGAGAACAAGGTGAATGGTGTGAGGGATAGCATGCAAGCATCATGCAGGTTGAATGCCACGCTTTACCAATCTATCCATAATATGGAGTTGCTGCAATGGAAGATGGCAAGACAACTCAACTTGGATTCAAGTGACGTCCCGGTGTCACCACTAGGACCACTCACTGACGCTGACATCATGAGTATGATTAATCTGGACTCGGCAGCTCAGCCGGATGAGGAGGGATAGCAAGAAGGAGAAGAGGAGGACTATATAGTCCATCAGAATTATTAGAGTATTAGAATAGGCTTTATGTTAAAGCTCTTGACTTGTATCACGGTTCACGGTTGAACTAACTGCTGAGTCAGCAGTTAGTTACAACCAAACTCTATAAATTCAGTTTTCAGTTGTAAAACCTCAGGTTCAGTTTTATGAATACAAGATTCAGAATTATATTCCTTTCTCTCTCTCTCTGTTCTTCAATCTCTACATAGAGTTCTCAAAATCTTTCATGGTATCATTCGCTTCTCGGTTACGATCCAATCATGTCTTCCGCGCATAACTCCTTTGATCATGAAACCTCATCGCCTAGCTCACCGGAGCGGCGATCTCCCTCGCCAGATCGGCGATCGCAACGCCAGAATGATCGGAATTTTGGTATGAAGGTTCCAGATCGAGCTCCTTTCACCTTCTCGCAGCATGTTTCGCTCAAGCTCGACGCGAAGAACTTCCTATCTTGGAAGCAACAGGTAGAAGGAATAATTCGTGGTCACAAATTGCAAAGGTTCCTGGTCAATCCAACGATTCCAGTGAGGTATCTCACTACCAGAGATCGTGACACAGACTCTCTGAATCCGGCGTTTATAGAGTGGGAACAGCAAGATTCCTTGCTGTTCACATGGCTGTTATCCACACTCTCTGAAACAGTTCTTCCTAGGGTTGTACGCTGTGTTCATTCCTATCAGGTATGGGATGAGATTCACAAATACTTCCAAGCTCAGACAAATGCGCGTTCTAGGCAACTGCGATCTGAACTCAAATCGATTTCCAAAGGAAATCGTTCCATCTCTGAATACCTCAGTCGAATTCAAACTATTGTTGATGTTCTTCAGTCAATTGGTGATCCAGTTACTCACCGTGATCACTTGGACGCCATTGTTGAAGGACTTCCAGAGGAGTATGAAGCTCTTTCTGCGATAATTCAATATCGGACTGGTTTGTGTGACATCATTGATGCAGAATCGATGCTTCTCTCACATGAAGCCAAGCTTGAGAAGCAAAAGAAGCATGTTCTCTCTGAGCCTCTCTCGATCAATGTTGCTCAAGCTCAGCACCCTCAGAATTTTCAAATCTCTAACCCTACCTTTCCGATACAGCAGTCTAATCCTAATTTCTCTCAATCTCAGCCTAATTCGACCTATGTTCAGCAACAAAATCCCCAGATTCAGCAAAATGTTGATGATTACAGTGGCTCTCGTTCAAATGGTGATGATTCTAGTGGCGGTCGTGGTCATCACGGTGGCCGCGGTGGTCGCGGCGGTGGTCGCGAAAGCGGTGGTGGTGGTCGCGACGGCGGAGGCGGCCGCTCCGGTGGCCGGAACAGGGTTCAATGTCAGATCTGCCAGAAGTATGGGCATGATGCTTCCATCTGCTATCACAGGAATGCGAACATGGGCCAGAGCAACTGGAATGGGCCACAGTCTCAGTGGGCTGGGCTGTCTCAGACAAATGGGCCAGCTAATCCTCCGAATCAGTGGTTTGGACCTGCTAACCCTCAGAGTCAGTGGTTTGGTCCACCTCACCCTATGGCACCTACTTGGTTTGGGCCGAATTGGACTGGGCCTAATCATTGGGCTGGTCAGCCGTGGGTCAACCCTCCACCTAATAACTGGGCCTCCCCTGCTCATGGGTCGGTCAACACTGTAAACACATGGTATCCTGCAAATTGGAGTGGTCCTCATAGCTCATGGGATGTCTCCAGTCAGTCTTCTGGATCCATGGCCCAAATGTATAAGCCTTATGCCTTGCCAAGTCCTTCGCCCAGTGCCTCAAGTAATGTCTCCCATGCTAACCAAAGTTCTGATATCTCAAGAGCTTCACCACAAGCTTATCTCACAGGAACATCTACCCAGTCCAGCAACAGTAACAGTCAGACATGGTTCCCAGATTCAGGGGCCACTCATCACGTGACTAACAGTGCCTCCAACCTTCTGGATAGCATCTCATTGTCTGGCTCAGATCAGGTCCTCATGGGAAATGGCCAAGATTTGCCCATTGTCTCTATTGGATCTTCTCAACTCACCTCACCTTTCCATCCACACACCTCACTTACACTCAAGAACTTGCTTTTGGTTCCTGGGATCACTAAGAATCTGATCAGTGTGTCTCAGTTTGCCAAGGATAATCACGTCTACTTTGAATTTCACCCCACATTTTGTGTTGTCAAATCGCAGGCCACCTCTGAAGTGTTACTAAGAGGAGTTCTTGGTCAAGATGGGTTATACAGCTTTGGTAACATCTTGTCTGATTCTCCAACTAATACGTCTGTGACTGATTCTGCAACTGATGCACCTAGTGTTCTTTCCACTGTTTGTAATTCTCCTATTTCATCCAATAATACACACACCACTACTACTTTAGGACCTACTTCATACACACTATGGCATTATAGGACAGGGCATCCTCATCATGAGTCCCTCAAGGCCATTTTATCACTATGTAGAGTACCATTGCCTAATAAAACGAGTATTGATTTTTGTACTGCGTGTTGCATGGGAAAGGTTCATCGCTTGCCTTCTCACTCTTCAGCCACAGTCTACAAATCACCTTTTGACATTATTTTCTGTGATCTGTGGGGACCAGCTCCAATGACCTCCTCTTGTAACTACAAATATCTACTAACATGTGTGGATGGGTGCACAAGGTACACATGGACTTTCCCTTTGAAGCTAAAGTCCGACACTGCTGCTGTATTCAAGCAGTTTAAAATGTTGGCTGAAGTGCAGTTCAGCACTAAAATAAAGTCAGTACAAACTGATGGTGGAGGAGAATTCAAGGTTCTCACTCCTTATTTTGCTGAATGTGGGATTAATCACAGGCTGGCCTGTCCTCATACCCATCACCAGAATGGGTCGGTGGAACGCAAGCACAGACATGTAGTGGAAACGGGATTAACGTTGCTTGCTCAGGCTGGTCTTCCATTTCATTTCTGGGATCATGCATTCCTTACAGCCACATACTTAATCAATCGCATGCCTACTGCAGTCCTTAAAATGCAGTCTCCCTTCTCTGTTTTATACAATCAGCAACCTGACTACAGATTTCTCAAAGTTTTTGGCTGTGCATGTTATCCTCATCTTCGTCCTTACAACACACACAAGTTGGATTTTCATACCAAGGAATGCGTGTTTCTTGGGTATTCAAGTTCTCATAAAGGCTATAAGTGCCATGCTCCTGATGGCCATATCTTCATTTCAAAGGATGTAGTCTTTAATGAAAATAAATTCCCTTATCTGCACTCATTCTCTGAGGTTGGTGCCACTCAAAAGTCTGCTCAAGAGGATCCCTCCACATATGTTCCAACTCCCTTTCCTATGGAGCTCACACCAAGCTTTCATCAATCCTTATCACCAAACTCCAATTCAGCTCCCACACATTCTGCAGTAGAGTCGGTCTCTACAAATAATTCAGGTGCTGCAGACGTTACTGCTGTTTGCTCTGATGCAAGTGTTCCCACTGCAGCTTCACCCGGAGCACCTTCCTCTATCTCTTCACCTACACATGATACATCAAACTCTCCTGACACTCAGTCCCGTCACTCTGATTCGAGTTCTGCAGAAGCTGAACTCTCTCCTCCACTCATTTACATTCACCCTGAAAACATCCATCCCATGAGAACTCGAGCAAAGGATGGGATTGTTATGCCCAGACTGCAACCCACAGTTCTCTTAACAGAAACTGAACCTACCAATTATAAACATGCCCTGGTTGATCCCAAGTGGCATCAAGCTATGACTGATGAGTATGAGGCCCTCCTTAGGAACAATACTTGGTCTTTGGTCTCACTCCCACGTCATAGGAAAGCGATTGGCTGCAGGTGGGTCTTCCGGATCAAGCAAAATCCGGATGGCTCTATCCAAAAATACAAGGCAAGGCTTGTTGCCAAGGGTTTTCACCAAGTTCATGGTTTTGACTTTCAAGAGACTTTCTCTCCGGTTGTCAAACCAGTGACTGTACGAACAGTCTTGTCCTTAGCTATTTCAAGAGGGTGGTACATCAAGCAACTTGATGTCAATAACGCATTTCTCAATGGAATTTTGGAGGAGGTTTATATGCAACAGCCACCCGGGTTTGAATCCTCAGAAAAAGGTATGGTCTGCAAACTACACAAGGCTATCTATGGTCTGAAACAGGCTCCAAGAGCCTGGTTTGAGCGACTGGGTTCTGCATTGCTGCAACTTGGTTTTATTTCTAGTAAATGTGATCCTTCCCTCTTCACACTCACAAGTGAAAGTCATCATGTTATTATGCTTGTCTTCGTTGATGATATCATAATAACTGGTGATCACTTACCTTTGATCCAAGAACTCACTACCAAGCTCAATGACCAGTTTGCACTGAAACAGCTTGGAGACTTGGAGTATTTTCTCGGTATTGAAGTACAAAGGTTCACAAATGGTTCCCTCCTCCTATCTCAAACAAAATACATTAGGGATCTACTTACCAAGGCAAACATGCTTGAGGCCAAACCTATTAGTACACCTATGGTTGCGAATCTTAGACTCAGCAAACATGGCAATGACCTTCTTGAGGATCCTTCTTTCTATCGATCAATAGTGGGGGCCCTGCAGTATGCCACTATTACCAGACCTGAAATCAGTTTCTCTGTAAATAAGGCTTGTCAATTCCTATCTCAACCTCTAGACAGTCATTGGAAGGCGGTCAAGAGGATACTTAGATACCTGAATGGCACTTTATCACATGGTTTACTACTGCAACCTGCTCCTATGCACACTCCCTTAAAACTCACTGGCTTTTCTGACGCAGATTGGGGGTCTGACCCTGACGACAGGAAATCTACTTCAGGGTCTTGTATTTACATAGGACCGAATCTAGTATCCTGGTGGTCAAAAAAGCAAAACTTAGTGGCTCGGTCCAGCACAGAAGCTGAGTATCGAAGCCTTGCGAATACTGCAGCAGAAGTATTATGGATTCAGTCATTGTTACAGGAGCTGAAAATCCCCTTTCAAACGCCTGTTTTGCACTGTGATAATCTAAGCACAGTTGCTTTGTCTCACAACCCAGTTTTACATGCTAAAACCAAACATATGGAGTTGGATATTTTCTTCCTAAGGGAAAAGGTTTTAAACAAAGCTCTTGTGGTTCAGCACTTGCCTGCACTAGATCAAGTAGCTGATCTTCTCACAAAGCCTTTGGCTGCAAACAGATTTCTTACTCTCAAACAACAGATGAGAGTTGTAGACAGAACAGCAGCTGCAGCAGCACCAACTGCAACGCACTCCCGTTAGGCTTGAGGGGGAAATATTAGAGTATTAGAATAGGCTTTATGTTAAAGCTCTTGACTTGTATCACGGTTCACGGTTGAACTAACTGCTGAGTCAGCAGTTAGTTACAACCAAACTCTATAAATTCAGTTTTCAGTTGTAAAACCTCAGGTTCAGTTTTATGAATACAAGATTCAGAATTATATTCCTTTCTCTCACTCTCTGTTCTTCAATCTCTACATAGAGTTCTCAAAATCTTTCAAGAATGACCCCATCGACGGGCTAGAGGAGACAGGAGCAGGAGGAAATGATGAGTAGTAGAGGGGAAGTTGCAATCTATTTTAGTATTTTGAGTAGTTTTAGATTTTATTGTGATGAGTCCACTTTTTTTATTTGGATGTATATTTGGATTTGGTTGAACTCTATTATTTTGGGATTGTAATAGTTTACTTTTGTAGATACTTTTAATCTTTTTTCTTAGTAATTTTAGTTAATAGCAGTTTTATTAATCCATGACTGACCAAAAATTGATTTTGTGTTATGTGTGTAGTGATGACAGCACCATCATCATCATCATCATTCAGGGCCAGCGCTTTCATGCCATGCTTAACGATTGCGAAAACGGAGAAGTCTTCTGACTTTAACTTTTTTTATTGTTAATTATTGTGTGCTGTCTACACTAGTTTTGAGTGGTATGATTGTTGCACTATGGTTTGCTCATGAGATCCTTGTATAGTTAAATTATTGAGCATGATACATTTTGTGACTGCATTGCATAAATTGTTCACTAAAAACTTTGATGGATTGTGAATCTTTTGAGCAATTTTTGTTAACATTGGCAGTGACAAATCTAAATGTGCATGTTTTCTTCTCACACTCACTAGCTTGTGAGCACTTGAGCCTAAACAGTAAATTTTTTTCTTGCGTGCTTGTTTCTCACATGTAATCTTGCTTCAGAACTTGACTTAGTTCTTAATTATTTGTGCTTTGCTTGTGCGCACACACACACATGATAGAGGCATTTCTTTTCTTGCTAAACTAGTGCTAAAATAAACCTACCCATGCATTGTGACTCTTGGTTAACCCCTTGAGCCTGAATCTCATTCTTTGTTTAATTAAGCTCATTACAAGCCTAATAAGTGAAAAACCATGTTGTCCCTATTAATTGGAGTTAAGGGGTCAAATATTCTAGTTGCATAGGCTTGTGGATTAAGTTTGGGGTTGCTTGAGGGCAAGTAACATCATTAAGTTTGGGGTGGGGATCCAAGTTCATATTTAATTTCATATGTCACAGTAGCTGATTTCTAAAGTTTTGAAGAAAAAAAAGAGAGAAAAAAAAAAGAGACAACAAAAACTGAAAAATGAAAAAGAACAAGAAAGGAAAAATAAACAACGGAAAAAAGAGAAGAAAAAAGAAACAAAAAGAAAAGAAAGAAATAAAGTGTGAAAAGCTGCAAATGTGACAAAGGCAAAATGGGGAATGATTTCTAATTGGGGAGTGAGTATATATTATTGAGTGGGGTAATGTTTGAGTGCTCTAGAATATTTCATCTCTTAACTCCAGTTAAGAAAGCTCAAAACTCAAAATTTTCCTACCTTACCTATTACAACCCTCAAAAGACCGCTTGATGTGTGTTGCATTTATATTGCATTAGTTTTTCTAGAACTCTGTCAAGCATATGATAGGGGATTGCATGTTGATGACGGTTGAGAGTATACAACACCATATATACACTTGAGTGTGAGTGAAACACTTAATCCGATGAGGAGTTGTGAGGAGGAATCATGTCATGTTTAGCAGAGTTAAGGTTCATTGTTGCCTTGAATTGCTATAATTGGGAATCGTGAATTCAAAGGAGTAAGTGAATAAGTTATGCTTTGTTGTTTGCATTTGTGTGGATTGCACACGAGTTAAACTATGCTTGGATGGATTGATGTAAGAGAAAGGGTAACGCATGAAAACCACTCCAATCTGTGCTTTGTTTTTAGTTGTTTGCTTGAGGACAAGCAATGTCATTAAGTTTGGGGTTGTGATAAATGTTCAAAATGTGTTAATTGATAGGAGCAGGGACGAACCTAGGTTGCAGCTAACAGGGGCTGTCGCACCCCCAAGGTAAAAAAATTTCAAGGGGGGTTGGTTCCATACGAGGTTCTGTGCAAGTGACTTTTAATGGTCTGTTCAAATTTCCTTTGGGAATTGTTTCTGTTATTACATGTTAATCATAGATCCAAATGTTGTTCTCAAAAAGAATCGCGCACAGCCTTGAAAATTTCAACTTGTATATATATTAAATGAGATAAAATTGAACTTGTTCTTATTTGACTTATTAATGTGACTTTTCTTAGAATAATAAATTATGATACTTTAATTATATATATTTAGCATTTAGTTTCTTTTTTATTTGACTAGATTACTAATTAGTTTCGATTATTAACAGTAGAATTGGTTATTATTGATTTTGCTTATCGTATATTAAATTTTTGCCCCCCTTAACATTTTTTTTGGTTCCGTCCCTAGATAGGAGATATTAGTATTAGTTTAGGTTAGATTAGATTAATTTGGATAGTTGATAAGATTTGGTAGAAGTCAAGAATTTTATAAGATAGAGTGACATTTTGATTGATTTTTGGTGTTATACAGGGGTTCGGTTCACCCAGAGGAGGACTAGCTTGCCCAAGTGAATCTCTGGACAGTGCTTCTAATATGGGAATCACACAAACTGAAAGGAAAACTGAATTGCATTGAATGAATGAAGATTACAGAAGCTTGCTCATATTTATAGGTATGAGGCAACAGCTAATTAAGGACCAAAAACAGAAAAACAGAACAACATAAAGAAGAAAACAGACTCAACTAACTCTAACAAACTAAAATACACGTGTGATATAAAAACTAATTAACCTAATCAGATACATAACTAATTAAATAACTGAAGTGTGATCCTTTACTTCCAATATCCCCCAGCAAGCTGATGAGAGAATACTTGAAACTCAGCTTTGAAACAAGTTGATGAAAGGGTGCTGGATCAAGCGGTTTTGTGAAAATATCTGCTATTTGGTTTGAGGTTGAAATCGGCAGCAAGTGGAACAGCTTAGATAGTAACTTCTCGCGCACAATACGACAGTCAATCTCAATATGCCTCATCCTTTAGTGAAAAGTTGGGTTTGCTGCAATATGTTGGGCCGATTGGTTGTCACGGTATAGAAAAGCAGGTTGTGTAAAGGGGAGTTGCAACTCTTGATGGATATAAGTGATCCATTGTAACTCACAAACGATTGATGCTAATGCCCTGTACTCAGCTTCGGAAGAAGATCTTGAAACTCTATTCCGTTTCTTAGATTTCCATGAGATGAGAGAATCACCAAGGTATACACAATATCCAATGATTGATTTTGTTGTATCAGGGCATCGTGCCCAATCTGAATTTGAAAAAGCCTTGAGTTGTATTGATGAAGAAGCTGAAAGAATAGTCCATGGTCTGGGGTGGACTTCAGGTATCTTATAACTCTGATAGCAGCTTGTTGATGGACAAAAGCCGGTGTGCCCATAAATTGGTTTAGTTGGTTGACAGCTTAACTGAGATTTGGCCGTGTGATGGTGAGGTATAAGAGGCGGCCAATTAATCTTCTGTATAATCCAAGATCTTCAAGAGGTTGTCCTTCATCCTTTGGTAACTTTGTGTCTATTGTAACATTCATTTTTTTAATTACCGTTTAAATGCTGTTTATATAGGAATTGTGTGATCTAAGTGCTAAGTAAATTATTTTTAGCTTATAATTAAGATTGGAAAATACTGATAAAATCATTTCATTAAAACAGTCACTTTTTCCTTGACGTTTGAAATCTGTATTTACCGTAATTAATGGATAAAGTTTTAAATAAAACAAGTATGTCAAACCAACATAGAAAACAAACTTCCTATACAAAAGTTGGTTCTTTTAATATTCGTGATTTTTTGGAATTTTCTTAGAATTTTTGAAAAACTTTTAGAAATTACCATTTTGACCCTATTACTTAGGGTAAGAGCTAACGACTAATTCAGATATCAAACTGAGGTCGGAAATTTTTTTTGAAACGTTGAATCATGTTTTTATAATTTTTGGAAAATATTTCGTAATTTTTTGAAAAATAGATCAAAAGTCACTTTTTCAGATCCCCGAAAAGCACGAGAAAGGAGGATTTTTGGTCAGAAATGGATTTTTAGTGATCAGTGAGTGCTTAAAATCAAATTTCAAGTGGGTCATTAGAGTTTAAATTCAATTTGTGATTTTCTGGTATTTTTTCTGAAATTTTCTGAAAAATGTCTGTTTTGCACTTACTGCGCGTCCATTTTCCTTTATTTTTGCAAACCATAAGACTTACCCTTACTGTAAAAATCTCAAAACTCTTCCATGAAGCTCCTTACATGTCATTTTCGAGATTCCTCATTGGTTCTTACCATTTAAAATTATTTTTGAATGTTAGATTAGTAAAAAGACTATTTTGACCTTTATTTACGGAATATTAACCGAATAGAGACGAATAGAGACATAGTAGCTATGATATAGAAACTTAGGAACTTTGAGGGGTTCAAATCCAATTCTAAGAAGCATAAAATATCTATGAACATCATCATTAGCCATGAATAGTGTAGGAGCATGTATAATGACCATTTTACCCTTGATTTTTACTTAAACTACCCAAACCTAAAACTTTTAACTAAGCAATCCAATGGCTCTTTCCCCTCTATTTGGTCGACATCAAGGAGCTTTTTGGAGCCTTGGATCAGATTTCCTACATGAGTCACTTAGTCTTGTCATGAGCCTAAGCCAATTAGAAAAAGAATGGATTTAACCTAATTAATAATTATGTATTTTTGTAGTCGTGGCTTACCACACAAAGGCCTTTTATTCCTCCCATGTCCCTCCCTCTTGGCGGCCCCCTTCCATTATAAATAGACCCCCTTGACTTCATAAAGTTCTCACACAAATCCAAGAAGCATTCAAGGCAAACACTTTCTCTCTTTAGTTTTAAATTTCTTACTATTGTGTTCTTGGTTCTTCAAGCTTGTTCGTCATAGTCTTGTGGCAAAGGTAAGGAGTTTTTTCTTGCAAATTAATTTGAGAAGTATGTTGATTCTTGTTTGTGCTATTTATGAATTGTAGTGTTATAATGCCCAAAAATCCTTAGAATTTCGGGGAAGTAAGAAGGCTATGGCAAAATCACTTTTTAACTTTTGTAAACATACCGTTATAATGTCGAATTTCAAATTTACCGTAAATATGATTTTACCGCAAAAGAAAAAAAACAAATAATTATTTGTGAAAACCCTGATATTTTCTATCATTGATATACCAAGGAGATGGTTAAGATAAATGGTTTATCAGTATGGATCTGTCTAAAAAGGAAAGAGACCTTTGAAGGGGCTTTTATAAAGTCTGTCTCTATCTGGCCTGGGATCTGTATTGATACGCTGTTTGGGGAATTCTTAACACTAGGGACCTGATATATACATGACTAAGATAAATTGGGAAAGAAGTGATTTCTAAATAACGTATATATAAATAGATTGGATTGGATAAAAGAGTCTAACTGTAATGGATTCTAGGTGAATTCTACTGTTATAGCATCTTTCAGACTATAATCTAACAGTAATGGATTCTCGGTAAATTCTACTGTTATATTATTAGAGGGAAATATCGAGTGGGTATCCAATCTGTATATATATGCTCGTAACTCAGTTTAATTTCCAATGTCTATGACAGTGGAAATTAGTGAGATAGGCTTTCAACGGACCTTTTTCCTGAAAGATAATTAGTGCTTAATATTTCCAAAGAGAAACAATTGGACTACGTTCACTTAGTTATAGTGGATCGATTTTAAAGGTTGGGTACTGATCACCAAAGATGGCTTTGTCGTCGTGTGATCCTTTCATTTTCAAAAATAACTTAAGCCGATAATCAATCAGCTATATTTCGCTCACTAAGTTTATATCAAGTTTTAAGAAAGATGGACACTAATTACCGTAGTCGGCTCAGCCGCCGTGTAATTATTCCATTCCCAAAAGAGCTGTTTAAAAATCTAGGAACAGACACTTACTAATTAAAAAGCGGACGTAAGTTTTTATACTGTTGATCTCTTCTCTCTTAATCAATCCTAGGTGGCTATGCCCCGTTTTGATCTTCTTGAAATCAGATAATGACTTAACTCACAGTAAATGAGTAATGAAGAGAAGAGCAATTTTTCCAGAAAGAGATGAGTTATTCTGTACAATGGTATTGAAGAGAAGCTACAATAAGACAGAGGAAGTCTTATAAGAGAAAACAAAGAGAAACAGAGTATATGCAAACTTAGATGATCATTTGCATTATAGACGATGAGCATACAACCTACGAGACGGGGTTGAAAATAGTTTATGTTGGACTACAATTGTCTACTGGGACTATCTAGGTTTCGAAAGTCTCAATGGCTTTGTTGGTGAATCCCCCTGAGCCGAGAGGAGTCGTATACTCGGCTTGGATAAATCTGACTGGCAGATCTATTTCTGATTTGATATTAAGTTTTAAATGAGGTATTTCTGAAGTATCTTCAGGGGTCTAGAGGGATTCCCTGATTATGCTGTTATGTTTATTGCAGCCGGTCGCTCAATGGTGTGAGGTTGGAAAAGTCTCTTTGGAGCACTACACCGGTGTGATTAGAGAGATATGTTGAAGTGACATGCATAAATATGAGAATGTATTTTGTCATTTTGTAGGATTGCAGCACAAAGGTAAGATCTTCTTAAACAAGATCTGTTTATAAGCCTTGATTGATCTGTTATTATGAATGTATACTTGGTGTGCGAATTGATTGATGAGTGATCTATATGTTGGATGTATTCCTACTTTTCATATGACTTTGCTTAGAGTCTCACCCTTGCCTACTTTGTTGTGTTGATGCATGATTGAGTAGATGGTTTACCCGAGGAGTGGGTTAGTGCTAGTCCGACGTCTTAGGATTCAACCCCTTGAGATTGGGAAGTCGGGGTGGAAGATAAACCCTGGTACATAGTGGGGTACATATTCTGGTTATGTACATACTACCGCTGGAAGGGTGGATAAACCAAACTGGAGAGTAGAAACCCGATTAGTTTTAGACATTAAGTTGCCCCTGGAGCAGATAAAGAACATCATCAGGACGGAAGATGGCAACGCAAGGAAGGTGGAGAAGAAGAAGAAGGTTTACCGTGTTAGGGTTAGAAGGCTGCTGCTACCGTTACATCTTCGTCTTAAGATGCTTAAGCTAGATGGTTAATCTAAGATTGGTCTGGCTCACACCTACGTAGTAGCATATATTTTTCTTTAAACACTTTTGTAATTTCAGTTTACTAGTATTTTTAGTTTCTTACTCTTGCAGAATCCATACTTAGATTTGTACTGAAGCAAACCCTTTGTAAAATAACATGGTTATTATCTATATGATGAAGTACTTTTTCCAAACTTGAAGGCATTATTTTATCCTAATAACCGATTTAAAAACTTTGTTTTTTAAATCGGTTATTTATATAACCGATTTAAAAAGTAAATATTTTAAATCGTATCACTTTTAACCGTTTTAAAAAAGAGTTGTAAAAAAAACAACATTTTAAATCGGTTTTTCATACAACCGATTTAAAAAATCTATCGTTATTTACAAAATTGCCATCGTGTCCAATTTTTAAATCGGATCCGCCAATAACCGATTTAAAAGGTAAATTAAATTCCCTATTTTGCACTAGTGGAAGAAAAAAAATTTATCCTCATTTTTTAGAAAGATTACAAAACTCTTATCAAATATTTTTGTAAGTCTTTATGAAACTTTTGGTTACTATGATGTAATATCCTTTTTAGAGAAAGGGTGTTGCATCTATGGTAATTGGTATACTGGCTGGCTTGGAAGCTTGCAGACCCATATCTTCCAGGATGTCCAGAGCATACTTTCTCTGGCAGAGATGGATTCCCTTGTGTGATCTGGCTATCTCCAATCCTAGGAAATATTCCAAATTTCCTAGGTCTCGGATTTTGAACTAATGATGCAAATAGCTCTTGATAGTGTTGATTTCTTGTATGTTGTTACCTGCAAGGAAAAGGTCATCAACACACACAAGTAAGGCAGTGAAAGAGTGGTGATCATGTTTAAAAAACAGAGAGTAGTCAGAGTTTGATTGTTTATATCCCTGTTGTAGAAGAGACTGGGACAGCTTGGCAAACCATTGCTTGCTAGATTACTTCAATCCATGTAGAGATTTCTTCAGCAAGCAAACTTGATTGGGTTTAGTTGATTGCAGGCCTGGTGGGAGATCCATGTAGACCTCTTCATCTAATTGACCATGGAGGAAAGCATTATGTACATCTAGTTGCTGCATGTACCAGTTGTTAGCAGAAGCAAGTGCCAATAATAATCTAATAGTTGTAACCTTGGCAACTGGTGAGAAGGTATCAAAATAATCGATGTCGAGATAGTTCGATCCCCTTGTTTCATTGAATGCATATCTTGGAGAATATCCGAAATTCGAAAATGATTGCCTTTTGAATACCTATCAAGAAGATTGAGCCAAAGAGAGTGAGCATTATCAAAGTAAACGGTGCTTTGTGCAATGTGTACGGTGAGGCTCCGATTGATCCAAGAGACCACCATCGTGTTGCTGCGTTCCCAGGTATCGTGGAGGGGATTGTCAATGGCGGGTTTTGGTACGGTGCCATTAATGAATTTGAGCTTGTTCTTTGCGAGAAGTGCTCGCCGCACATGAACGAAAGTTCTCTCCATTCAGCGGTGGTGAGACAAGCACAGTGTAACACCCCCTCAGCGTCACATTTAGTAACCCAAATTTTTAAAAAAATATAATAATAATAATAATAATAACAACAACAACTTATTCATATTCATTGGCATTTTGTTACGATAGGACAATATAAACATTCCAAAAGGTTTTTTTAATATCAGAGTAAAATAAAACAAGATTAACACTAACGTCGGAAACTCAGTGGAAGAAGAAGTCAACATAGCTCTCTCTCTCTCACACTCACACACACATATGTATATATAATTAGAAGAATTACATCTTAAAACAAATACATGATTTTAAACGCCATTATCAAATTTGCCTAACGAATGATACTATATAGAGATATAAACCTAGACTTCCAATGAGCCGGTCACTATGACAAAACAACTACAACTACTATGTGGGATTCAAGGGCTCCACAGTGGGGACTCTATCTTGTTCACTCAGGTAAGGATAGTTGAATGGGTCGACAAGACCATAAGTTGGCAAGATAAATTTAACTCCCCCAGTTTGCTCACGGACGAACTCCTCTGACACCAATAAGCAAAGCCTAATCGGTATAGCGTGAGAAAATACCACTACATCTTTGACGCTCAACAACCATTCTCCTTGCTTAGCTTGAAAGGTAACACTGATCTCTAGTCTTGGCGGAGTCGACATCATAGACTACCATTGACCAAGGAAAAGACATATAGGATAAGAAAGTAATAATAGCAGGGGTGAGAATCCATACACAAGTATCAACGAAAATATGATAGACAACACACACATACATATATAAGTACACATGTCCATAATCATACAAGCATCTCAATCAATCACAGTCTATATCAAATGTTAACGATGTACCAATGATGCATACTCATGCATGAGATTCGTACTCAATCCTACTCCATGGAGCTAACTCAATTGTCAGAGAAGCGATGCAGCCAATAGTGTCCCTTAACATAGCTCTTTCATCAATGATATTATCCCATACTTGGCGATACATATCTGCTATTCAGGCTGACACACTGCAATTGATCCCGAGTAAGGCAGTATCACGTCAGGACTGTTTGTGCGGGGGGTTCCATTTCACCACGACACGGGGTAGCTATCCTCCGGTCACTTGTGGGGTTATGGCCGCCCAAACGTCCCAAGGTCTCTGGCGACCTCCACTGCTTTTACTCACACCCTTTTCTCATAGGTGTGACTATCTCTTCTTTCATACTTGGACTATGCATATGAATGTATTTGAACAACATGCATCATAGAATCATAGTCCTCTTAATCTCATCATGACATGGTGTGTATTCTCATCTCGATATTTAAAAATGCCCAAGTCTATATATAGGTCTAGCCATTTCGACTCAAACATTTCAATCACCAAAGCTTTAATTTCATTATAGCTTCATTAAGAGTGTGTCTCTAAGTCTCATGAGTTATGAACACTCATTCTATTATGGAGGGTCATTTATGAGTGACAATTACCTCATCACATATTAATTCCTTCTAGATTGTCTTTTAAGTATTCTCTTGAGTTCTTAGATTAAGTGTTATTCTTATTTTTCATCTTAATCTTCACTTATTTTAAAGTCTTACATAACCTCTTAATTTCACCTTAATACATGCCATTTATGTGAATATTAACCAAAGGTTGAAGGTTACCTAAGTTTTCTTAAGTTTTATGCAAAACAGCGATAATCACAATTGTGTAAATTTCTACACTTGTGGTGTGAAGGCGTCAGACTTAAATTGTTTTCCAGCAGATGCGCTAGCAGGTGTAAACTTATTCACACCGCGGGTGTGAACGCCTGACTCGATTTCTAAAATTAATCTTTTACTAACGTCTAATGTCTTCTTTAGGCTTTGTTCAACTACTACTTAATAGTCCACGATGGATTAAACCATCATATAATTTCTTAAATCCTTAAGTCTTAAGTGAAATTACACATTTACCCTTAAAGTTATTAAACTTGTTTTTTAGTCCTTAATTAAACTTCTAAAATTATATTTTCTCTTAGATATCTCTTTAGTCATACTTCAAGATCCAAAGGTCCATGTCGTTCCCCAATATTGAGTTTGGGCAGTCCTCATAAAGTTCAAGGTCAATGTCAAATCCACGTCTTTTACTTGTGGTTCACTTGTCATATGGTTTTCATAAAATTTTTTTTTTACTTAAAGTTTTCTCCTTTAATTAAGCTTGGTTCGTTTGAGTGTTTCATTGTCTTAGCAAAATATAAACAATATCACAACTTCACATCTCAATAAGGTCATATCCTTATTATTAAGATCCTTATTATTAAAAGGAGGTGAATGCCGATGTCACTATCTCCAGAATTTTTCCACCCAAAATAATGATAATTTTGGTATTTCAAATAGTAAATATTTTCCTTTTCTATTTTTTTAGTATTCATTGGAGGGGTGGCTCAATGACTTTGGTAATTGTGTCTTAATAATATGTGTGAATAACCCACTGTACAGTGTCGCTGCTTCGATTACTTCTTCTGACCTTTTAATATTAAATAATTTTTCTCCATTTTATTTGGTATTGAATTGAATGCTGGGTTTGTTAGTGGACTGTGTAATGAGTTTTAATGGTTGGAGTCACAAAGAGTCTCTTCATTTGCCTCAGGCATGCGTTGATTGCTAGGAACCATTTCATTAATTGCTTCTCGATTTCCATCTAAAGAATTTATGTGTATAATAGAGGGATTGATGTTGTTCTTTAATTTTTATGGTTTTCTCTTAGAACGAAAAATTGGAATTTTTTTAAGTGTGGAAAAAGAATGGAAAAGAAAAGAACAAAAAAGAACCAACACAAAGCTAAATGTACACAGTCAAACGCCATGTCCATGGCATCGGCCAACAGCAACGGTCCCAGAGTAGGAGGTGGCTGCTGAAGAACAATGAGAGTTGCATCTCAAGCTTCACCACCTGTAGGAAGTCTGAATAACAAACCACATACACGTCTCTCAACCCACTCCCCCAACAACTTAGCAGATCCTTTGCATGTAGCATTGTGCCACCGTGGTGCCCAACATTGCCAAAAAAATTAAGCCCAAAAACTCCCAATATTACTCCGGACCGGAGTCTCCACAATGTCCTTCATCCATTGCCATTGCATCAGCTCGCCCCATGCAAAGATGTAGGAGATACATATTCTCCATTTCCAAGCCCAAAAACCTACCACGGTTAACAGCAAATGGACACGTGAACATGCAATGAATAATCGTCTCAGTTGAGTTATCACATCTTGAGCATCTGTCAACGAAGTTGGTATATTTTATATCATATAATCAGTCCTAATGAATGATAATGGGATAGTGGGACACTAAAAAAATTTCAATTGAAAAACCAACAAAGACCATATATATGGTTATACTACTTTTGGTATTATAAGTGAATAATATGTTTGTTGGTGATTATGCTACTTTTTGTTTTTGGTTTTGTTTTTTTATTCACACTCTTTTTGCTGATTGAGGTATGTACTCAACTTCATCTTCATCTTTATTTTTATTTTTTGGCTGATTGAGGGAATACAATGCTTCATTGATCAGTGGGTTATTACTGTTGGAACTATCCCCTGATAGCTCTCTCGCCTTAACAAACATTTGTATTTTGTAATTCAAACTTAAATTGTATATTGTAATTCAAACTTAAATTGTATTTTGTAATCTTCCATTATCTTAGCATAGGATGTTAGCAATATCTTATTTCATTCGTTGTAACAAACTCAATGTATATATATAGATCTCTTGTGATCTGAATTACTCAATGAAATCCTATTTCACATTACGTTTCTATATGGTATCAAGAGCCAATCTTGCTTAACAGCTTCTTTTTTTTAACCGATCATGTCTTCCTCCTCCGAAAACACTTCCACCCAAACAACCACAACATGGCCTAGTGCTCCCACATTGGTTGAATTCAATTTTGTTTCCAATCTTCCCATCAAGCTTAATGGCACCAACTATCCTACCTAGCACAAACAGATTATGCATCTCCTCACTGCCAACAATCTTGTTGGCTATGTCATGGGCACAACTCCATGCCCCCCCTCAACCATTGATAACGCTGGGACAAAAATTGAGAACCCAGATTATCTTCATTGGTCTCGCCAAGACAACCACGTCTCACTTGCTCTCCTCGAGTCATGCGGACCAGAAGCACAAATTGTCGTGTCCTCTGCTGATGCGTGGAACAGACTTAAAAAGGCATATTCTAACCGCTCTCGTGCTAGAATTATGTCACTCAAGGAAAGACTTGCCACCATTTCAAAAGGTTCATCTCTTGTTCACGAGTACCTTCGTAACATTCGTTCCATAGGTGATGAATTGGCCCTCATTGGCCACCCTATTGCTGACCTTGACCTTGTAATTGTTGCGATCAACGGTCTTGGCCCCACCTTTCGTGAGTTCAGCACCTCGATCTGCATCAGGGACACACCATTCCAGTTTGATGAACTGTTTGACAAACTGGTTGACTTCAAGATCTATCTCCAGAGAGATGAACATAATACTGTATTTGTTCCAGTCACTGCCAACCTGACACATCGTGGCAATCACCACCCTGGCCGCAATCATCAGCAGCCAACTCAAATCTGATGTCTCCATTATTTTTCCAACCTTTAAAGCTTTAGTTGAAAAGCAACTTCAATGCCCTATCAAAACACTTTACTCTGATAATGGCGGTGAATATATCAAACTACAATCATTCCTAAACCAACAAAGAATCATTCATCTAACAACACCTCCATATACACCTGAACACAATGGCTTATCCAAACGCAAGCATCGTCACCTAGTGGAAACAGCCCGATGCCTCCTTCACC
Organism: Glycyrrhiza uralensis; assembly: GCA_030159175.1. Lineage (NCBI taxonomy): Eukaryota > Viridiplantae > Streptophyta > Magnoliopsida > Fabales > Fabaceae > Glycyrrhiza > Glycyrrhiza uralensis. The sequence goes on along the minus strand of BRZY01000007.1, from coordinate 25,663,870 downwards.
AAGCACATCTTCCACCAAAGTTCTAGTGTTACTCATTACACACTGCAGCTTACCTCATTAACCGTCTTCCCACACCTACCCTTAAAATGTCCACCCCCATTGAAAAGCTTTTCCATCAGCCTCCAAACTATATCAAACTTAAAACATTTGGATGTCTTTGTTATCCATGGCTAGCCCCCTACATGGCCAACAGGCTTGTTCTGAAGTCCAAACCATGTACCTTCCTCGGGTACAGTTCTACACAAATCGCTTATCTATGTTTCAATCCTGCCACAGAAAAATTGTACACCTCCCATCATGTTCAGTTCATCGAAAGTATATTTCCATATTCTTCTCTAACAACTCAATCCAATATCTCAATTTCAAATTCAAATACACCACAAAATCTTCAACCAACCAACTTTGAATTATTTAAAACAATTTCTCCACCGAAAAATACTACCCCCCACCGAACCATATTGCCACTCAACTAATCTCCAATTTAAACTCAACTTCAAATTCTATGTCCAACACTAATCCTAACAATACAACACCTATCCCCACTATCCCACCAACCTCGGATGCTTTCCCTCCCTCTACATTATCACCTACAACAAATCCACTTGAAACCACTCCTGTTGCAACGAAATTATTCAAAGGCATTTTTCAAATGCTTTAATCCCTAAGTGGTTTTGATGATAACAATGATTATTAAGGATTTTACAAAGTCTGCTAACAAGCTCTTGTAGGTACAACAAAAATAAGCCCATCGTCCAATGTGACCATGGAACTCATAAGTACAGTCTAAGAGCAGATCGTCCAATGGACTCTAATACTTGACCGTGGGTAAGTATCGTCCAATGGACTCTGGATGCCTCGCTTCCAAATGAGCAGAAAGATATAAGTCCAACAATCAGTAAAGCAGTAAGTCCAGAGAAGCAAAGCTATGAGTCCATATGGTAAGCATAGCTATGTGTCCATATGACCAGAGAAGCCTTGCGTCCATTTGGTAAGTGAACAGAAAGTCCATTCTGTGTCACAAAACTGCGTCCAAAACGCAGAGTCTATAACATGTTATTTATTGCTCTTGCATTTAATATGAGACATATTTAATGAGCAAATGATTTGAAAAAAATAGCTGTATGAAATGTTTTTCCTGTGCATAATTGTCAATGATTTGAACATGCATTTAATGAAACGCATAAAGCACTGTGTAATTCTCTCTGTCTCAATAAAATATTACTATTAACCTTTGTGTAATTGAGATTTTGAGTACAGGTTGCCTCTAACATAGGAGAAAGAAACGCAGAAAATACGCCAAAGAAGCACTCCTCAGAGCAATAGAAAAATAACATTTAATGCTATTAGAGAACGTCTATATTGAAGAAGACTGAAGCTAAGCTTATTCGAAGATCAAGACTGAAGCTTCATCAAAGCCTATATATAGCGAGATCAAGAAGAAGAATACAAGAAGCTTTAACCATGAAAAGAAAAGAGTAAAAACGCTGTGCAAATATTGTCATACTTTGTAATCTAAGAAAGTCTTGTATATTTTCTTTCTTCTTGTAAAAGAGAGTTGCTTAACTCTCAAACTGCTTTAGAGTCTATATTCTCACTTGTGTGAATTGACAACACTTTAATAAAAAAAACTCTTCTGAGTTGTTTGAGCCTAGAGAGGCTTGTTTAGAAAAGAATACTTGTTTGAGTCTGGAGAGGCTTGACTGTAAAAGAATAATTGGGATTAGCCTGGAGAGGCTGCGTGCAAAGACTACTTGGGTTTTAGCCTTGAGAGGCTACATGCAAAGAATACTTGGGTTTGACCCTAGAGAGGCTTGTCTGTAAAACAATACTTGGGTTGAGCCTGGAGAGGCTAGGTGTGCAAAGAATACTTGTTGTCAGGCCTGAAGAGGCTGGTGAAGAATACTTATAAATCTATCTGGTTCGATAGTGAAATCTCTCTAGTTTGAGGGGACTAGACGTAGCTCTTAGGAAAGGGTGAACCAGGATAAATACTTGTGCAATCTCTCTATCCCTTAACTCTTTTATTTTCAGTTTATATACTAACTGGGGGGATTGAATTGAAACGTTTTTCAACAAGCTTTCAAACCTTTTTAAATGCACACAAACTTGTTTAAAACTAAGTGGGCGATCCTGCGTCCAACTCTTCTGTGCGTTTTCTTAAGCAGCGTCTAACATTTGCGAAAAGATTTTAAAAGCTAAGAAACACAATTCAACCCCCCTTCTTGTGTTTCATCTTGTTACCTACAGTTGGTATCATAGCTTGGTCTCTAGGGGTTGAGCACCTAATAGTGCAGAGAAGCAAAGATCCATGGAGAACGAAGGACAAGCTGTAAATAGGCCATCATTGTTCAATGGTGACGAATATGACTATTGGAAGCAAAGAATGATCACATTCTTTGATGCACAGAATATTGACATGTGGGATGTCGTTGAAAATGGTTACACTGCTCCAGTAGGTGAAGCAGGGCAACCAATGCCTAGAGCTCAGTGGACGCAGGATCAGAGGACCAGATTTCAATTGAACTCAAAGATCAGACACTATCTGATGTGTGCCATTACAAAGTCAGAATATGACAAGGTGCACAGCTGCACCACTGCCAAGGAAATATGGGTCACTCTAGCCTTGGCGCATGAAGGATCAACTCAGGTCCGTGAGTCCAAAATCAGTATGCTAGTTCATCAATATGAACTATTTAAAATAGAGGATCACGAGACAATTCATCCGATGTTTGGAAGATTCCAAACAATCATCAACAACTAAGATCTCTGGGAAAAATCTACACAACCCAGGATCACATCAGGAAAATCCAAGGAGTCTGCCAAGACAATGGAGACCCAAGGTAACTGCAATACAAGAAGCAAGGGATCTTTCCACTCGTGCTATGGAGAACCTTCTAGGCTCACTCAAAGTGCATGAGCTTGAGCTCAAAGAAGAAGGAAGAGAAAAAAGGGCAAATTCCATTGCTCTTAAAGCTCAAAAAGGGAGCACCTCAAAAGCCTTGAAGGCAAATGATTCTGATGAAGAGTCATGCAACTCAGAAGGAGAAGAAGGTTCAGATGATGATGAACTTTCCTTCATCTCCAAGAAAATAAAGTACATGTGGAAAAAGAAAGGTGGCTTCAGAAGGAAGTAGTTCAACAGAAGATTTCCACAGAAGGAAGCTGAGCAAAACGAGAAAAGTCCAGTAGTGTGCTATAGCTGTAAGAAACTAGGCCACTACAAGGCAGATTGTCTTGAAGCTGAAAGGACAAAGAAAAAGCTGTTCATGAAGAAGAAAGGTCTCATGGCTACATGGGAAGATCTTGATGACTCATCTGATGATGAGGATGAGGAGGATAATGAAGATAAAGAAGAAGCAAACCTTTGCCTAATGGCAAGCCTGCCCTCAACAGACAGTGAGGATGAAGAAGAGATACTTTCTTATCCTGAACTAAGAAGTAATTTTGATGATCTTCTTAGAGAATCATCCATTCTATCTCATGAGCACAGGTCTTTAAAGAAAAAGTTTTCTCTCATAACTAAAGATTTTGAAAAGCTTACTTTAGAAAACAAAGTACTCAAATTAGAGAATGAAGAGTTGAAGCTTCAAGTAAGTCAACTCAAAGATGAATCTCAAAAAGATTTTGAGTCCAATACCTCCTGTGAAGTACAAGTATTTCAACAAGAAGTAAATGAACTCACTGGACGATTGTCCAGATTTGTCAGTAGCTTTGAGAAGCTTGATCAAATCTTAAAAATTCAGAGAAAACCCTTTGACAAAAGTGGTTTAGGTTATGTTCCTTAGGAACAAGAAAAGCCAAAACCAAAGTTTCTGAAAAGTCCTTCCAAGTTTAAATTATATTGTGGTCAATGTGGAAAGGTTGGACATGTCATCTCAACGTGCGTCCATAACGAAAGGAACTTGCCTGGACGCAGACCAAGGACTAACAAGAAAGGACCCAAGTTAATCTGGGTAACTAAAAATATGATAATTCCTGTTGCAGATATGCTTGATGGGAGGAAGACAACTCCAGTCATGGTACCTGGACAGTGGCTGCTCACGACACATGACAGGAGAAAAGTCTTTGTTCCAAGACCTAAAGCCTAGGACAAAGGGCTGGGTCACCTTTGGAGGAGACTAGAAAGGCAGAATAGTTGGGATAGGTAAAATTGGTAAGCATCCTTTTCCCTCTATTGAAAATGTCTTGCTGGTTGAAGGACTCAAACATAATCTGCTTAGCATAAGTCAATTGTGTGACAGTGGATTTGATGTTTCATTTAACAAGGATAAATGTATAGTTAGAAACTCTGATAAGTCCAAACTTTTTCAAGCTAAGAGGCAGGACAATGTTTACAAAATTGATTTTGAAAATCTGTCCAAACAAAATGTCTCATGCTTCATATCTTTAAAAGATGAACAATGGATATGGCACAAGAGGCTTGGTCATGCATGCTTGAAAACTATTTCAAAACTAAATAAGCATAACCTCGTGAGAGGACTACCAAATTTTGTGTACAAATTTGAAGTTCTGTGTGAAGTATGTCAGAAAGGCAAACAAGTGAAAAACTCTTTTAATTCCAAAAATATTGTTTCCACTTCTAGACCTTTAGAACTTTTACACATAGATTTGTTTGGACCCACACAAACTGCTTCTTCGAATGGAAAGAAATATGGACTAGTTATAATAGATGACTATACTAGATGGACATGAGTTAAATTTCTTGCACACAAGGATGAGTCTTTAAAAGTCTTCACTATATTCTGTGAGAGAGTCCATAAGGAAAAAGGAATTTGTATCAACTCAATTAGAAGTGATCATAGAGGTGAGTTTGAAAATACAAACTTCTAGAGATTCTGTGAAGAGAATGGAATCCTTCACAACCAAGAACCGTTCAACAGAATGGTGTGGTGGAGAGAAAGAATCGATCTCTACAAGAGATGGCCAGGTCCATGCTCAATGATCACTCAACCTCTAAGAGGTTTTGGGCTGAAGCAGTAAACACTGCCTGTTATTTATAGAACAAAATATATGTGATGTGAAGAGAACCCAACATATCTTACTTTCATCCTTTTGGATGTGAATGCTTTATTCTTAACACTAAGGATCAACTTGGCAAGTTTGATTCCAAAGTTGACAATGGAATTTTTTTAGGTTACTCTGAAACTTCCAAGGCTTATAGAGTCTATAACTCTAGAACCTTTACTGTTGAAGAGTCAATTCATATAAAATTCAATGACAACAAGCCTGACAAAGAATTGTCAGAGCTAAGTGATTCTCTTGCTGATATGAGAATACAAGAAGAAGGTGAAGAAGCATCACCTAAAAATGAAAAAGATGGATCAGATGCAGAAACTGAGGATGCATCCAATTTGGAAAGAAGAAGAAGCTGGCACTTCAAGACCTATCATCTTGAGGATCAAATCATTGGAAATGCTAATGATAGAGTTAGAACAAGGTCCACATTCAGATAACAAACTGATGTTGCATTCATCTCTGAATTAGAGCCAAAAAATGTTGATGAAGCCCTATTGGACGAAGGATGGATTTAAGCTATGCAGGAGGAGCTGAACAAATTCAAGTGTAATGATGTTTGGACGTGGGTGGCCCCACCTGAAGATAAGTCCATTATTGGAACCAAATGGCTATTCAGAAACAAACTGGACGAAGAAGGTAAAGTTGTGAGAAACAAGGCAAGGTTAGTGGCTCATGGTTACTCACAACAGGATGATATTGACTTTACTGAAACCTTTGCTCCAGTAGCTAGAATTGAAGTCATTCGCATCTTACTTTCCTTTGCTGCCCAATATGATATGAGGCTTTATCAAATGGATTTAAAGAGTGCTTTTCTAAATGATATAATAACTGAGGAAGTCTATGTTGAACAACCCCTTGGTCTTGAGGATCAAACTTTTCCTAATCATGTTTTTAAACTAAAAAAGGCTCTTTATGGCCTCAAGCAAACTCCTCGAGCTTGGTATGAAAAACTAAGTTTATTTTTAATGGAAAATGGTTTTTCAAGAGGAAAAGTTGATACAACTCTTTTCAGAAAATCCATAGACACACATTTCATCATAGTACAGATTTATGTGGATGATATTATTTTTGGTGCTACTAATGAATCTTTGTGTGGAGAATTTTCTGAGTTAATGTAGAAAGAGTTTGAAATGAGTATGATGGGAGAATTGAAATTCTTCCTTGGACTTCAAGTAAAACAGACTCAAGATGGGATTTATGTGCATCAATCCAAATATACAAAGATGCTTCTAAAGAAATTCAATATGGACGATTGCAAACCCATGAACACTCCTATGCATCCATCTTGCTTACTGAACTTGAGTGACAAAGATAAAAAGGTAGATCAAAAGGTATACAGAGGTATGATTGGATCTCTCTTATATCTTACTGCATCTAGACCTGATATTATGTTCAGTGTTTGTTTGTGTGCAAGATTCCAATCAGATCCTAGAGATGCTCCTTTGACTGCTGTCAAGAGAATTTTTAGATATCTGAAGGAGACTACTAATCTTGGTTTGCTATTTAAGAAATCAGATGAATACAGATTAGTAGGATTCTGTGATGCTGATTATGCTGGAGACAGACTTGAAAGAAAAAGCACCAGCGGAGGATGCCATTTCATTGGGTCCAATCTAGTATCATGGACGAGCAGGAGACAAAGCACAATTGCATTATCTACAGCTGAAGTTAAATATGTCTCTGCTGCAAGTTGTTGTTCTCAGCTCCTATGGATTAAACATCAATTGGAGGACTACAACATCTTCGAGAGTAAGATTTCTATTCTTTGTGATAATACTACTGCAATCAATTTGTCTAAGAACCCAATCTTACACTCAAGAGATAAGCATATAGAAATTAAACATCATTTCATTAGAGACTATGTACAGAAGGGAATATTTGATATTCAGTTTGTTAGCACTGAAAATCAATGGGCAAATGCTTTTACAAAACCCCTTTCTGTAGATAGATTCACTTTTATAAGGAAGCATTTAAATATACACTTTATAAAAGATTGATGTTTAGCGTCCAATATGCTTAAGCTGGGTCTGAGTCCAATATAACTAGCGTCCAATAGGACACGTCAGTCTACTTGAGACTTAGAAGTTTTATTAAGACTTAAAAGTTTTTAACTCTTAGCCTTCCCGTGTTGAGTCTAAGTTTGTTTTTTAAAAAAAATAATATATTTCTATCAAAACCTGTCCGCTTGCTCTGAAGCCGTTTTCCCATTTAATGATTACGACGGTTCTCAAGATTACTTGGAAGTTGAAACTACCTTTATTAAAAAGAGAAGCCATCTGTTTCCAAGTCTTTTCAAACTGTTACTTGCACGTCTTCTCTGCTCTTCTATTTATCTCTCTCTCTTGCAAAACGTCTCATAACCTCTTGAAGTTTTCTTTCAAAATATGTGCTCTTCAAAAATCCTACTCCAGAACATCTCTCAACAACATGGAAGTGAGCTTGGAGACCTTCATTGACTTCTCTCTATCAACTGAGTTCGGGATTGATATCACAAATGAAATTACTGTGGCTGGTTGGTCTAGATACTTCGATGAAAACACCAATGTTTATCCCTCTTTGATCAAAGAGTTTTGGAACTCAAGGGATGGATAACAGCATCAAAGGAACCGTGCTGAACAGAGCAGTCTATGTTTCATGTGATTCCTTTACTCAAGCCATTTCATGTGAAACAGAAGGAGAAATCTACAGATCAAACTAGAAAGCTGAGTTTGGTGGAGATTCTGCTGTTCGCAGACTCTTGCTTAAATCTATAAGCAACGGTCCTATTGTTGCATCAAAAATGCATGACAAAGTCTGAATCTTGCACCTGTTGCTGAACAGGACAGTCATTCACAAGGTTGGCTCAAGGGATTTTGTTTCAGATTTGCATGAGTTCCTGCTAGTTCATCTTTTGTCTCTAAACAAGATAAATGTGTCGTCCATCTTGTTCTTTTGCTTCAAAAGAGACTCAAGAAGCATGGGCAGAAAGAATGCAATTCCCTTTGGAGTTCTTCTTCAAAAGGTGTTAAATAATCAAATTTCTGATGCTATTGGTGAAAGGCTATCAACTCTTCAAGGAGTATTTCAGCCAAATCTGGACAGACTCAGTTTGTAAGGATAGGACTGACACCAGTGGAGGAAAATCTGAGAGATGGACCTGATACTATTCAGGAAGTTTCAGAAGAAAAGGAAGAAAGTGAACAAGTCTCTCGAATCGAAAAACAGAGGAACAGAGAAAAGCCAGGATTGCCAGTGCAAGAGAAGAAATCAAAAAGTTCAAAGAAGACCAACTAGCTGCAGAAAGAAGAGAAAAAGAGGCTAAGAAAAATAAGAGAAAAGGCAAGGAAGTTGCCAAGCATATCCTAAATCTCTTGGACGAAGAGAGTAGAAAGAGGAATGCTGAGAACATGCTCACTCTGTCTCAAGCTAAAGAGTTTGCAATGAGTGTAGATCCTTTTGAAGGTTCTGCATCTCAGATAAATCTGGGCACTTCTCCTCAAAGGGTTGGTGATCCTCATCAACCTCAGTCAGGAGCAGTAAGAAGGCCTTTTACAAGGTCACTGAGACGGGAGTTGAGTCAGTTGCCTGAAACTTCCTCAAGAGAGCGATAGTCAAAAAGAAGAGTTGAACGATTATCTCACTTTGACCAGAGCAACCAAGAACCTAAGGATGTAGAAGACAACACTCCAGTGCCAAAAACTGCTGCTGTGGCACCTGAGGCAGGAAATGGTTCCCAAGGTCCTGTATCAAGAGAAGAGTTTTTGCAGCTATCGGCCAAAGTGGATAGTTTGATAGCCCTGGTTCAAGATCTTGTCCAGAAGAAGGATTGAAAGATATTCTTGATTTCTTCCACTGTTCTCCAAATTTTTTTTTCTGTTCTTCAAATTTTTTTTGGACTATGATGTTTCGTGAACCTTTTTGTCTGATGACAAAAGGGGGAGATGAAAAAGAAGAAGATTGAGTTAAAATTGCAGTGCAGTAGTTTTATTGCTTATACATATATATACTCTGAATTTGATTGCTCTGATTACATAAATATTTTTTTGTTGAACTAATCTGTTATGTGAGCAAAAGTACTTTTCAGGAACTCAATAGATTGAAATATCTACAAACCATGAGATGTTTATCTCAGGGGGAGAAAAGTAAGAAACAATGAAATGTCTATCTCAGGGGGAGTTTCTCTCAATGAGAAAAGTTTATGTTAAATGCTTATGCTGACTGGTTATTCTGTTTAACTTGCTTATATTGCTTGTAAAACTTAATAATGTTTGTCAACATCAAAAAGGGGGAGATTCTTGGAACCAAATTATTCAAAGGCATTTTTCAAATGCGTTAATCCCTAAGTGGTTTTGATGATAACAATGATTATTAAGGATTTTACAAAGTCTGCTAACAAGCTCTTGCAGGTACAACAAAAATAAGCCCATCGTCCAATGTGACCATGGAACTCACAAGTACAGTCTAAGAGCAGATCGTCCAATGGACTCTAATACTTGACCGTGGGTAAGTATCGTCCAATGGACTCTGGATGCCTCGCGTCCAAATGAATAGAAAGATATAAGTCCAACAATCAGTAAAGCAGTAAGTCTAGAGAAGCAAAACTATGAGTCCATATGGTAAGCATAACTATGTGTCCATATGACTAGAGAAGCCTTGCGTCCAAATGGTAAGCATAGGTATGCGTCCATTTGGTAAGTGAACAGAAAGTCCATTGAGTCACAAAACTGCGTTCAAAACGCAGAGTCTATAACATGCTATTTATTGCTCTTGCATTTACTATGAGACATATTTAATGAGCAAATGATTTGAAATAAATAGTTGTATGCAATACTTTTCCTGTGCATAATTGTCAACGATTTGAACATGCATTTAATGAAAAACATAAAGCACTGTGTAAATTGTACTTGAGAGACAGGATGTTGTCTGAACAATTCTGTATAGCTCTGAACATACCTTTTTCCTTACACAGTGTATTCTCTCTGTCTCAATAAAATATTACTATTAACCTTTGTGTAATTGAGATTTTGAGTACAGGTTGCCTCTGACATAGAAGAAAGAAACGCAGAAAATACGCTGAAGAAATACTCCTCAGAGCAACGGAAAAATAACATTTATTGCTATTAGAGAACGGCTATATTGAAGAAGGCTGAAGCTGAGCTTATTCGAAGATCAAGACTGAAGCTTCATCAAAGCCTATATATAGCGAGATCAAGAAGAAGAATACAAGAAGCTTTAACCATGAAAAGAAAAGAGTAAAAACGCTATGCAAATATTGTCATACTCTGTAATCTAAGAAAGTCTTGTATATTTTCTTTCTTCTTGTAAAAGAGAGTTTGCTTAACTCTCGAAGTGCTTTAAAGTCTATATTCTCACTTGAGTGAGTTAACAACACTTTAATCAAAAGCACTCTTCTGAGTTGTTTGAGCCTAGAGAGGCTTGTTTAGAAAAGAATACTTGTTTGAGCCTGGAGAGGCTGCGTGCAAAGAATACTTGGGTTTTAGCCTGGAGAGGCTGCGTACAAAGAATACTTGGGTTTGAGCCTGGAGAGGCTTGTCTATAAAACAATACTTGGGTTGAGCCTGGAGAGGCTAGGTGTGCAAAGAATACTTGTTGTAAGGTCTGAAGAGGCTGGTGAAGAATACTTGTAAATCTATCTAGTTCGATAGTGAAATCTCTCTAGTTTGAGGGGACTGGACGTAGCTCTTAGAAAATGGTGAACTAGGATAAATGCTTGTGTAATCTCTCTATCCCTTAACTCTTTTATTTTCAGTTTATATACTAACTGAAGGGATTGAATTGAAACATTTTTCAACAAGCTTTCAAACGTTTTAAACGCACACAAACTTGTTTTAAACTAAGTGGATGATCCTACGTCCAACTCTTCTGTGCATCCAATATTCACATACGTTATGCGTCCAACGTTTTCTTAAGTAGCGTTCAACATTTGTGAAAAGATTTTAAAAGCTAAGAAACAAAATTCAACCCCCCTTCTTGTATTTCATCTTGTTACCTACAACTCCTTCGCCCACAAATGACGAGAACCCCATTCAAAATACCACCCACCACCAACTCGCAGCAGCATTGTCCCAATTTCTCTCTCATCACCCAATGACGACTCGATCCAAGAATGGCATATATAAACCGAAACAGATCAACAGTGTGAGCAAGTTTCCACTACCTGCACCTATTGAGCCTACTTGCCTATCTCAAGCAATCAAAATTCCAGCATGGAAATCTGCAGTGAGTGATGAATTTAATGAACTCTTGGCTAATGGAACTTGGTCCCTTGTCCCACCTACTTCCACTCAAAATGTTATTGGTTACAAGTGGGTGTTCCGACTCAAAAGAAATACAAATGGGTTTATTTCACGCTGCAAAGCCAGGTTAGTGGCAAAGGGGTTTCACTCAGCAACCTGGTATTGACTACAAAGATATTGTTAGTCCTGTGGTTAAGCCACAAACAATCAAAGTGGTGGTGTGTCTTGCTTTCTCTCACAACTGATCATTGTCCCATTGGATGTCAACAATGCCTTCTTAAATGGAACTATTGCCGAAGACATCTATATGGCACAACCATATGGTTTTGTTCATCCTGAACATCCCACTCATGTTTGCAAATTGCACAAGGCACTTTACGGCTTGAAGCAGACTCCTCGGGCATGGTATCAGGCTCTTCGAGTCATTCTCATTGATTATGGTTTTTCTAATGCTAAATTTGATACAACTTTATTTGTCTACAAAAAGGACAACATCATTGCTTACTTTCTAGTTTATGTAGATGACATCCTTCTCATAGGTAACAATAAATATGTTTCTAAGCAGTTGTCAGGCAGCTCTAGCCAGCAAATTCTCTCTCAAGAATTTGGGTGTTCCGTCTCACTTCTTAGGTATTGAATTCTTGCCTACAGGGAAATGTCTTTTTTTGACACAACACCATTATATCAGAGACCTTCTACACTCCACGAATATGCATGATGCCAAGCCAGTCGACACCCCAATGTCCACTACATGCTCCCTACAGGCTGCTGCTGATACACCCTTTTGTGATGTTTCCACCTACAGGAAAATAATTGGATCTCTCCAATACTTGTCTCTCACACGGCCTGATGTTTCATTTGTTGTCAATCGATTATCTCAGAACCTAAATAGCCCATCAAACATTCACTTGTAAGCGGCAAAATGGGTACTACGCTATCTAAAAGGAACCATTGATCACAGACTCCATCTCACTCGTGACACCACTTCCACTCTCACTGCGTTTCGTGACTCTGATTGGGCCGGAGACCCCTCTGACTACAAGTCCACAGCAGCATATGTCATCTATTTCGGATCAAATCACATCTCATGGTCTTGCAAGAAACAACGCACGGTGGCAAAAATCCTCCACTGAGGCTGAGTATAGAACCATTGCCTCTACAACCATGGAATTGCTTTGGTTGCAGGAATTATTCAAGAGCTACATTTGAACCTCTCCACTCGGCCTACCATCTATTCTGACAATCTTGGTGCCACCTACCTCTGTGCTAATCCAGTTTTTCACTCAAAAATGAAGCATATCGCCATTGACTATCACTTTGTACGTGACCTTGTTCAGAACAATCAGCTACAGGTCTTCCATGTTCCCACCGGATCTCAATTAGCTGACTTGCTCACCAAACGTTTGTCATCAGCTCGGCACACTCAGCTCAAGTCCAAGATTAGTGTCGTTGACCCCTCCACCATCTTGCGGGGGCATGTTGGAGCTATCCCCTGATAGCTCTCTCACCTTAACAAACATTTGTATTTTGTAATTCAAACTTAAATTGTATTTTGTAATCTTCCATTATCTTAGCATAGGATGTTAGCAATATCTTATCTCATTCGTTGTAACAAACTCAGTGTATATATATAGATCTCTTGTAATCTGAATTACTCAATGAAATCCTATTTCACATTACGTTTCTATAATTATTGCCCTGATTAAAAGCCTTTGGTAATTGATAGGCATGCAAATTCTGCACTGTGCGTCGTTACGAGAATGGGGGACAGAGGGATTTTTTTTTCCAGAGGCACCAGAGGTGAAACATGTTTCTTTCTCACATTTTTTTTTTCAATTTTTTCTGCATTCTCTCACCAATTTTCTTCAAAAAAAAATTTCTATTCTCAATTGATGACTGCTTCCCCTTTTAATCTTAAACACATATTGGATGTTAATCTTATTCACTTTTACAACTTTACCCATGGTGTTCTATGCTTTGGAGGAAACCTCACTGTGGATAAGGATTTGGCTTAATGGAATAAACGTTTTTCTTCCACTATGATTTTTGTGTTTGTATTATTGTTAATCGATTGCTTAAGGGGTTTGAATCTTCTTGACATGGCAGGTTTTTCCGGGTCAGCCTTTGCTTTGGAGTCTCATCGACGTTGTGGGTAGGTTTCAACTTAATCATATAAACATTTTGTTTCACCCCTTTTTTTTCCCATAGTTTCTACTATCTACACTCTTTCTTCTATAAATGATCTAAACTCTTTTTTTCTGATTGGTTTTGTAGAATTTTTGTTTTAATTTTGTCTTTTTATTTGGGTTTAATTAAATTAAATAATTTGTATAATTCTTAACTATGTAAGTAAGATTGCGCACATGACTGCCAAGTAGCAATATTGTACTGACTATTACATGTTCAAATGTCTTCATGTACTTTTTGCCTAGGCTATTGGTAATTAGTTGTGAATGACTATATCAACAAGTTCTATAAGGTCTGCTTCTATTATTTTGGCATGCTATTTTGTTTGTCTTCTTAAAGTAAAACAATGTTGTTGTTTTTCATCAGATGAACGTACAGGGGTATCGTTGGGGTCTTTCTAACTTTGGTTATTGTGATTTTCATTTATGTGCCTCATATATATTGTGTGCCTCATATGTTATGCCAATGCAGGGAAGTATTGCACTTCTATAGAAAGGAAACCACTCAAGGTTGTGCTTCCCGAAACCTGTGCTTATTGTTGCTACAAATTGTTAACGCGATTTTATTATTTGCAAAATTAATTGACGCAATGCCATATTATATGATGAAATATTAAAATTTCCTAGTTGATTCGTACGTTATTGGATTGAGTCAGGTTGACGGAAAGAACACTTCTAGTATTTTCTAAATGATTTGTGTGTTTTGTCATATTACACTCGAACTCCATATGGCTCTTCTGGCATTGTAAACTGGTGTTGTACTATTGTTCATTCACTGATACTGAACATCAATTAAGATTGGGGGATGTTATTCAAATATCCATTCTATCAATGACTCTGCAGATACTAAAAAAATTGGTGGAGAAGAATGATTCTTTATCTTCAATAATTTTGGGAAGTGGTTGTAGCAAACCATGAAAACATGGGACATGTACTTTGTAATGATTTTTTGGTTTCTCAGCATAGGCGATGATATTCTTTTGATTTCTGCTCTTAGAAGAGTGTATTGAGTGCTGCCTTTAAAAAAAATCCTTTATACTATTTTTGCTCCATCTTTCCTCTCAATGTCAGATATTCAAAGACAATTTTACTAACTTCATATGGTTCTAACATAGGCAAAATGGTTGATGTGGAAGCAAATTTTCTTGGTAAGTGTCTTTGATGGTAAATAGTAAAATTATGTTTAGAAAGCATTGGTGAAATTGCACCCACAATTTCTCCCCCGCGCATTGCACAGGTTCACACACTAGTGGTTCATAAATGACAATACTTTAGACATAACACAAGGCCAAACATTAACATTAACATGTATACTCACACAAGCATGCTCTAGAAACCATAAAAGATATTCAAATCATATCAACACACACTTTAAGCATCATCATCGTATTTTTCAAGACATTGTGAAGAACAAGTAATGATGTTTTAGAAGAAATGAAGCATTTTTCAAACAAGCTCAAGACTTTAATACACAACACAATGAAGAGAACAACATACAACCAAGAGAAAGGCAAAACCTTTTATCTAAGGTTTTACCCACACATAAACATACAAGTCTATCATGCTCTCTAAAGCTTGAGAGTTCATCTCCCCTACCTCTTGTAGACCTCCAAAAACCTCAAAGCTTGCTCACCACCCCAAAAGCTTCTAACTTTTCAATCAAAGGAGCTTGCAAGCTTCAAATTGTAAAGCCACCATGAAAGCAAGAAAAGAAAAGTAAGCTTCCTGAAAAGCTCATGAAGGCCAAAATGAGAAAGGAGAAAAGAAGGGAAGAAATGAATATTTCACCTTTCCTTTGTCGTTGATTTTTCACGAATGAAGTAGAACCAAATGTTGCCTTGAACCAAGCCAAAGGAAGGAGCTTGAAATGAAGTTCTCTTTACTTTTTTCTCTTCAACAATAGAAGAGAAAAAAATGGTGAATGGAAAGGGAGAAGGTGGCGTGAAATAGAGGAAGAAGAAAGAAGGAACTTTAGAATTTATGCAAAGTAAGAAATGAGATTTAAGAAGCATTTATATAATAGAGAAATTAGGGTTTAGGATATTGAAATTATTGGGCAAGAAAAGCCCTATGTGCAGCCATGGCTCCATGGGTTAAAAGGAAGATTTAAAATTTGATTTTTTTCCCTCTTGCCTCAATTGCCCATACACAAAGTGAAGGAAAGAAATAAGGAAGGACTTTGTTATTTTAGTGAAAAGTCATTACATGCATGTAAGACAAACTTTATACATTGAATTGAATTGGTGTTTCATGTCCATGATTGTATCCATGAGTCATGCGCCCTGGCCCTGACTCCAGGTGTCTGGGTTTCTGCTCCAATTCTTGCTTCGGACAACGTGCACTCGGGTACGAATAAAATAATAATATTTTATCCAAAAATACTAACTTTTAGTTAAGCTTTCCAAAAACTTAAGTATGATTAATTATTACTAGTTACACTTAGTTGCCACATAAATCGAGGTCTTTCACTTGTAGGAGTCGGTGTGGGCTTATACAGACTATGAAGAACGTAGTCTAGATTAAGCTAAACCGACAACTCTTCCTTAAACCCAAACCAATGAATACCTTCTAATCATACCAAAACATTTTAAAATATTATTAGCCTATTATTCTCTTCCTTTCAGTCTAGGGTTTTTTATCTTGGTACAGATCCTATTCTGACAGTTTGAACCAAACCGGGTTCTAGTAGAGTCTAGAGCTTAAACTTAAAATGCTACTTCTACTAATATTCTAAGTTCTAATATTGATTTTTTATCTTCTAATTATCTCACACCTTAAAATAAGGAAAATACTGGTAAGACATAGGAAAATTCAGAGTGTTACACACGGCACCATGATTCTCTCTAGGGTGCAAATAGTAGGGGGCTATTAGGGTTTTGGTGGGCTCAAGAGAGGTAGTGATTCCACTTTGAGGCTGATTTATAGGGCCGACATTGTTGTCGGTAGTCACTAATTCTGATTCGGCCACGCTTGGCTAGGACGAAGGAAGAAGATGATGAAAAAGGAAAAATGATTACAATTAGAACCAAAGGCTCTGTGATACCATAATACGATAATCACACAAACTGAAAGAAAAACTGAATGGCATTGAATGAATGAAAATTACTGAAGCTTGCTCATATTTGTAGGTATCAAGTAGCAGCTAATCAAGGACCAAAAACGGAATAACAGAATAATAGAAAGAAGAAAACAGACTGAACTAACTCTAACAAACTAAAATACACACGTGATATAAAAACTAATTAACTTAATCAGATACATAACTAATTGACTAACTGAAGTGCCACCCTTTACTTGCAATAGATTCTTCCTAAAAATACGATTATTCAGCCCATGGATTTGTCGTTCAAGTCTCGTCCAACAACATTTAGGATGTTGGTCTCTGACTTGTAATTTCGCCAGGCGAAGCCATGTTATCGCCCAGCGAAAATCTGTGAACTTTTTCCAATACCCCGTCGCTTAGAAGATCGTTCAAAGAATTCCTTTGTTGTAGCTTTTGACTTATAATTCGCCCAGTGAAGCTGTTAATTCGCTGGGCAAAGACAGTTATTTCAAACACTATAAATAAGCACGGGTTTCTCAAATTTGGCACTTTTAGATCATTTTTTACACGATTTTACTTTTCTCAGACCATTTTCTCTAATCTCTGTGGAGCCTTAACCCTTGGGAACAAATCTTGGACTCTATGGAGCATCAATTATCTTCTTCTTCCATTGCTTCTCATATTTTTAGGATGAGTTTCTAAATCTTTAGGTTGGGTTAGATAGAATCTCTAGGGATCTTTGAGGTGATACACTTGGCTCTGTAAGTTTGATTCAATTTTATGCAATTCTATCTTCTTGATTCTGTTCTTAATGTTATCTCTTGCTTGATCATCATTTGATTGATTTCAAAGTTTAAATGCAATTGGAAAATTTTGTTTATACTTAGATCTGAATTAAGTGGCTTGTATATTCATGATTCTAGGGATAGAATTTGGATTACAGGTACTTGTGCAGTTCTAAACCTAATGCTTGTTTTCAATTGACTTCACCTAAGGAATTAGGGTTTTTAATTGGAACAAAGGGATTAATCACTAAGGAATTAGGGTTAATCTAATTGACATACTTGAGTTGTGATTGCATGAATTGAATTGAACCTGTGAGGTATATTACATTGAAGTGAAGTAGTGAGGAAATCTATACCTAACTACTTGTTTCATTGATTTGAATCAATCTTGTTCTTGTTTCTTTGTGTGATTCTAACATTCTTACACTCTTTCACTTGTAGAAAATCACAAAAATAGTTACATGTTCTCTGTTTTTAATTTCAATTTGAAAACAATGATTTCTTTGATTCGTAATTGTCTAACTATTGATAATAAGCTGCGTTGCTAATTGAATATCAATCCTCGTTGGGAACGATAACCCTACTTCCACTTTATTACTTGTCACGATTCGATACACTTGCCGAATTGTTAACACTTGATATTATGGAACATATTAGCTAATGATTGTGCAACATCTAATAGTTTTTCATTACAGAATTGCATAATAAGAGATTGCATATATATATAACAAGATATTCAAGAGATTCAATTTCGATTTAGACATATAGGATAAGATATTATACCCAACTTGATGAGTACCTCATTAGTTCTTTCTTCTTGTAAAAAAAGAGTTTACTTAACTCTCGAAGTGCTTTAGATTTCATATTCTCACTTGTGTGAGTTAACAACACTTTCTATCAAAAACACTCTTCTGAGTTGTTTGAGCCTGGAGAGGCTTGTTTGTGAAAGAATACTTGTTTGAGCCTGGAGAGGCTTGTCTGTAAAAGAATACTTGGGATTAGCCTGAAGAGGCTATGTGCAAAGAATACTTGGTGTTGAGCCTGGAAAGGCTTGTTTGTAAAACAATACTTGGGTTGAGCCTGGAGGGGCTAGGTGTGCAAATAATACTTGTTGTAAGGCCTGAAGAGACTGGTGAAGAATACTTGTAATTCTATCTGGTTGATAGTGAAATCTCTCTAGTTTGAGGGGACAGGACGTAACTCTTAGGAAATGGTGAGCCAGGACAAACACTTGTGTAATTTCTCTATTCCTTAACTACTTTATATTTAGTTTTTATACTAACTGTGGGGATTGAATTGAAATTATTTTTTAACAAGTTATTCAAACGTTTTAAACACACTAAAACCTGTTTTGAACTAAGTGGACGATTTTGCGTCCAACTTACCTGTGCGTCCGATACACATATACGCCGTGCGTCCAATCTTTTGAAAGCAGCGTCCAAAGTTTTGCAAAAAGTTTTAAAAGCTAAGAAACACAATTCAACCCCCCTTCTTGTGTTTCACCTTATTACCTACAGTTGGCATCAGAGCTTGGTCTCTAGGGGTTGAGCACCTAACAGTGTAGAGAAGCAAAGATCCATGAAGAACGAGGGACAAGCTGTGAATAGGCCACCACTGTTCAATGGAGAGGAATATGATTATTGGAAGCAAAGAATGATCACATTCTTTGATGCACATAATATCGACATGTGGGATGTCGTTGAAAGTGGTTACACTGCTCCAACAGGAGAAGCGATGCAACCATTACCAAGAGCTCAGTGGACACCAGATCAGAGGACAAGATTCCAACTGAACTCAAAGGCCAGGCACTATCTGATGTGTGCCATTACAAAGTCAAAATATGACAAGGTACACAGCTGCACCACTGCCAAAGAAATATAGGACACTCTAGCTTTGGCATATGAAGGATCAACTCAGGTCCGTGAATCCAAAATCAGCATGTAGTTCATCAATATGAACTATTTAAAATGGAGGATGACGAGACAATTGATCAGATGTTTGGGAGATTCGAAACAATCATAAACAATCTGAGGTCTCTGGGAAAAATCTACACAACCCAAGATCACATCAGGAAAATCCTGAGAAGTCTGCCAAGACAATGGAGACCCAAGGTGACTACTATACAAGAAGCAAGGGATCTTTCCACTCTTGCTATGGAGGAACTTCTGGGTTCCCTCAAAGTGCATGAGCTTGAGCTCAAAGAAGAGGGAATAGAAAAAAGGGCAAAGTCCATTGCTCTTAAAGCTCAAAAAGGGAGCACCTCTAAAGCACTCAAGGCCCATGACTCAAATGAAGAGTCATGCAGCTCAGAAGGAGAAGAAGGCTTAGATGATGAACTTTCCTTCATCTCCAAGAAAATAAAGTCCATGTGGAAAAAGAAAGGTGGCTTCAGAAGGAACCAATTCAACAGATGATTTCCACAGAAGTAAGCTGAGCAAAAGGAGAAAAGTCCAGTAGTGTGCTATGTAACACCCTATCTCCAAAAAGGATATTACACCATATTTACCAAGAATTTCAAAATAAGTTAGAAAATATTTGGTGAAAGTTGGAAATCCTTCTTCTAAAGTACGGGTAAATTTTTTTGCCTTTTAAAGAAGATGAGAATGATGGGGAGTATGTTCCCTTGATTCCTTTCTAAATGTTTTCGAAGAAGTTTTCTAGTGCAGAAGCATAAAACAACACTTATGTGAAAATGATCTCATTTCATATATGTAAAGTCATCAGAGTTTTTACAGGGAAGAATTTAAAGTAAGACCGTGAACACCTAAGCCAGTCTAGTCTCTAAGCCTCTACCCAAAATAATACAGTAGGCATTTAATCTTCTTGGAATCTCTTATCCATCTATACAACAACATTCTTCAGATCCTCTCCTAAGAGCTAACTCACTTCTTGGGTCAAACATCTACTCCGTCATGCATCAACACAACAAAGCAGGCAAGAGTGAAACTCTAACTCAAAGTAATAGGAAAAGTATGGGCACACAACAATATTCAACACAAATACTAAGGAATCGTACTTAAATAATTAATATATCATCATGATAAGAACTTCACAAACAGATCAAGGAACACTTATGGAACTCATCAGACAAAGACTTTGCTTAACACACAGCATATTGGGAACATCCAGTGGGAACATCGCTTTCAACAAAGCATTTGGGAACATCAAGTAGGAACATCAAGTAAAAACATCATGTGGGAACATCGAGTAGGAACATCGCTTTAAATAAAGCATATGGGAACATCGTGTAGGAACATCGCATTAGTACTAAGCATATGGGAACATCGCCTCTCACTAGGCATATCTCTTTCTCTTCCAACCACTCAGAATCACTTATCTCAAACAACATAGAATCTCCCAAACGCACAAAACCACATTTAACAGATAAGAATTCCAAAGCACATATCTCAGGAAAAACACAAAATTTCACCACTCAGATAGAACATAGAACCATTAATCCCAGATAACTCATACTTCATTTTTATTCAAATCCCAAAAATGTATCAATATATGATAGAACTAAAAAGTGATTTAATTTATTGAAAAATTTCAAAACTGAATTATTCTAAAAAATATTTGAACACTGGTTTATTATCAGAAAAACCCCATTGAAACTTGTTTCACAAATTTCCACTATTAAAAACATAGAAAATATTGAACCAAAAATATATAACAGTAGAATTCACCGAGAATCCATTACCATTATATTCCCCAATCATCTTAGCCACGTATATACCGAGTCCCTAGATTAAGAATTCTCCAAACAGCGTATCAATACAGATCCCAGGCCAGATAGAGACGGACTAAATAAAAGCCCCTTCAAAGGTCTCTTTCCTTTCTAGACAGATTCATACTGATAAACCATTTATCTTAACCATGACCTTGTATATCAATGATAGATAATATCAGGGTTTTCACAAAAGAATAATTTTACTTTCTCTACGGTAAAATCATTTTTACGGTAATATGAAATTCACCATTATAACGGTATGTTTACAAAGCTCAAAATTGATTTTACTATAACCTCCTTGCTTCACGAAATTTTAGAGAAAATTTGGGCAATATAACCCTACTATTAATAATTAGCAAAAAAAATTATTTTAAACCTATAAAACAATTATTTGAAGCATAAAAACAAAAACACATAAAACATACAAGACAAGCATAAACAAGAATCAAAGCACGCACTTCTCAAATTAATATTGAAAAGAGAAACCTCTTACCTTGGCCAAAACTTGAAGAAGAACAAAGCAAGAACAAAGAACTAAGCAAGAAATTGAAGAACTAAGAAGTAAAAGAGAGAGAGTTGTCTTCAAGAGCTTCCTTGGCTTCTTTGGTGTGAAAAATTATGAAGCCAAAGGGTCCTATTTATAGGGATAGGGGCGGCCAAGAGCTAGGGAGAAGGAAGGAAATAAAAATTTGTGTGATGTAAGCCATGATTCACAAAATACATAATTATTAATTAGGTTTAATCAATCCTTTTTCTAATTGGTTCTTCCTTATGACTATGCATGTTGACTCATAAGGGAAAAGCTCATCCAAGGCTCCAAAATGAAGCTTGATGTCGACCAAGATAGGGAGGAAGGAAGGCCATTTGATTTCACGGACAAAAACTTTAGGTTTAGGTAGTTTTAAGTGAAGATCAAGGGTAAAATGGTCATTAGACATGCACACCATACTATTCAAGGTTAATCATGATGCCTACAGATCTTTTATGCTTCTTAGAATTATATTTGAACCCCTCAAAGTTCCTAAGTTTCCATAACATAGCCACTATGTCTCTATTCGTCTCTATTTGGCTTATTCTGTAAATAAGGGTTAAAATGGTCTTTTTAGTAACCTAACATTCAAAAATAAT
This sequence comes from Glycyrrhiza uralensis, assembly GCA_030159175.1. Taxonomy (NCBI): domain Eukaryota; kingdom Viridiplantae; phylum Streptophyta; class Magnoliopsida; order Fabales; family Fabaceae; genus Glycyrrhiza; species Glycyrrhiza uralensis. Next base: position 25,641,746 of record BRZY01000007.1, on the reverse strand, counting down.
TTTAAATGGTAAGTACCAATGAGGAATCTTGAAAATGACATGTAAGAGTCTCATGGAAGAGTTTTGGGATTTTTACGGTAAGGGTAAGCCTTACGATTTGTAAAAAACAAAGGAAAACAGACGCACAGTAAGTGCAAAACAGTAATTTTTCAGAAAGTTCCAGAAAAAATCCCAGAAAATCAAAAATCGAATTTAAACACTAATGATCCCTCTTGAAATTTGATTTTAAGCACTCACTGATAACTAAAAATCCATTTCTGACCATAAATTCTCGTTTTTCGTACTTTACGGAGATCGAAAAAAGTAACTTTTGCTCTGTTTTTTAGAAAATTACGAAATAATTTTCAAAAATCCCAAAAAATGAGAAAACATGATTCAGCTACTCAAAATCTTTTTTTGACCTCAGATTGGTCTCCGAATCAGTTATTAGCTCTTACTATAAGTAATAGGGTCAAAACGGTAATTTCTAAAAAAAATCAAAAATTCTAAAAAAATTCCATAAAATCACAAATATTAAAAAGAACCAATTTTTGTGAAGAAAGTTTTGTTTTCTGGGTTGTTTTGATATACTTTGGCTATTTAAACCCTTATCCGCTAATTACGGTAAGTACGGTTCCAAACGTCAAAGGAAAAGTGACTGTTTTAATGAAATAATTTGATAAGTGTATAAAAACCCTAATTATAAGACTAAAATAAATCACTTAGCACTTAGATCTCAAAATTTCATATAAAATGGATTTTAAACGGTAACTCAGAAAAACGGATGTTACAATTCTCCCTCTCTAAAAAGAATTTCGTCCTCGAATTCATGATTACACTTAGGGATTTAACTTTTCAGTTCATACTAAATATTATTGTTATCTCATTGCTACTAACAAGCTAATGAGTTGATTCGACTCATACCTTAACCTTAAGGAGCAAGAAAACAATAATGAGTTCGTGACTAATAATATCATCCTAAAAACACATTTTTTTAACCAAGTTTCTAAGTATAGCAGAGAATTTGCAAGCACATGTTTACAATCAACACAATATCAATGAAACCAAGGACTTCATATATTCATATAATAGCAATATGAACAAAAACATTCTTAATAGATTGTAAATCTATAAAACATCTCCAAAAAGAGTAACACTGACTTAGAGTCCATACTAACTTAGAGTCTTATATCACAGACCCATGGATACTAAAGTATATATGTAACTTAGCAAAACAGCATTGCCGCTTTTAGCCCTTGCGGCATATCCTAAGACCCTTACTACTTCGGTATATTAGTACCATGTGAAGAAATGGTAGCACCTGATATGGTGTACATCTTTCCTTTTGGCCTATTCTTATTCAGAATGTCAGCAATATGTTCCTTTTACTTGGACTGACAGTCTTTAGCAACATGTCCCATCTTCCCACGTTGGAAACAGGTAATCGCTTTCTCTCAACAAGTGTCAGATAAGTGACCTTGTTTCCCACACTTATAGCATTTTCGAATAGTACCCTGACCATTCGAATTAAATCTCCCCTGACTACCAAAAGTAGGTGTACTATTCTGGTAAAATTGTTGGCTTCCTGGTGGTCTATAGTATGGTTTCCTCTGATCCTGATTGCCTCTTCCCCTATCAGACCTAGATGGTCCAGATTCTTATTCACTACTTCTTTTCCCCTTTTTGTTTCCTTTATCATAGAGCAACGTTCTATCATCTCACCGAACTCCTCTACCTTCAGAGGTCTCGTTGCCTCCCTCAGATCATACTTTAGTCCCTCTTGGAACTTCTTACATTTCCATGACGGATCAGGGTGCAACATGAAGTACTGGGAAAACTTAGAGAGTGATTCAAATTTAGCTGTATATTCTCCAATAGTCATCTCTCCCTGCTTAAGGCTTAAGAACTCCATCTCCTTGTTATGACAGACATTCTGAGGAAAATACTTAGTCAGGAAATGCTCCTAGAAAAGAGCCCAAGTAACGGCTATTTCTCCGGCCTCCAATATCTGACGTACCCCACGCCACCAGAATTCAGCATCTCCTACCAGCATTTAAACAGCGAAGGTCACCTTCCGTTTATCTGTACATGCCATAGCTGCAAAGATCTTCTCTAACTCCTGTATCCATAACTCCGCCCCTTCCGGGTCATAACCCCCTTTGAACTGGGTTGGTTTGGCACGACGAAAGTCTGCCAATCCCTACCCATTTCCTTCTCTTTGTCCTACAGCAGTTGCCATCTCTCGGATAGAATTTGCCAAGTCTGCATTATCTCTATTTCCTCTTCCTGACATGGTTTTCTACAAGGCAACTACCCAAGTGAAACTAAGTCATAACCCATTCAAGAAGTCCCCAAAATAACTATTAATAAACCAAGATTTCACATAGCAATTAATCACACATATTCACTTATGTCTATATTATCTTGAAATCACCTGGCTACTTTCAGATTTACGACTTTATCCCTATAAACCAACACGGATACCAACCACATGTTTTGTCCTCACTTACATGCTTTTCAGAAAGTCATCCTCTCCTGTACAGTCCCATACCTATACAGTATTGTTGGCATAGGTAGTCTGATTAATCCTACTAAGTTTTCCTCAACTATACCGTCCCATTACAGTATAGTTATGAATTTCTCAGTTGTACCGTCCCATACCAGCACAACTTTAAAACCAGATTTTTCCAGAATAATATAAACTAAGCAAACAAATAAAGATTCACACAGAATTCACACAATTTCACACAGCACAAACAACTCATCAAAGTTCACACAATGAAAACATAGTAAACCTATGCCCAATAGTACCCAAAAGACTCGAGTTGGAGTCAAAGAACATTGATGAAGCCCTTCTGGACGAAGGATGGGTTTTAGCTATGCAGGAGGAGCCGAATCAATTTAAACGTAATGACGTTTGGACGCTGGTTGCCCCACCTGAAGATAAGTCCATTATTGGAACCAAATGGGTATTCAGAAACATACTAGACGAAGAAGGTAAAGTTGTGAGAAACAAGGCAAGGTTAGCTGCACAAGGTTACTCACAACAGGAAGGTATTGATTTTACTGAAATCTTTGCTCCAGTAGCTAGAATAGAAGTCATTCGCATCTTACTTTCATTTACTACCCAACATGATATGAGACTTTATCAAATGGATGCAAACAGTGCTTTCTTGAATGGTATAATAACTGAGGAAGTCTATGTTGAACAATCTCCTAGTTTTGAGGATCAAACTTTTCCTAATCATGTTTTCAAATTGAAAAAGGCTCTTTACGGCCTCAAACAAGCTCCTCGAGCTTGGTATGAAAAACTAAGTTCATTTTTAATGGAAAATGATTTTTCAAGAGGAAAAGTTGATACAACACTTTTCAGAAAATCCATAGACACACATTTCATCATAGTACAAATTTATGTGGATGATATTATATTTTGTGCTACTGATGAATCTCTGTGTAGAGAGTTTTCTGATTTAATGCAGAAGGAGTTTGAAATGAGTATGATGGGAGAATTGAAATTCTTCCTTGGACTTCAAGTAAAACAAACTCAAGGTGGGATTTATGTGCATCAGTCCAAATACACAAAAGAGCTTCTGAAGAAGTTCAATATGGACGATTGCAAACCCATGAACACTCTTATGCATCCATCTTGCAAACTAAACCTGAGTGACAAAGATAAAAAGGTAGATCAAAAGGTATACAGAGGTATGATTGGATCTCTCTTATATCTTACTGCATCTAGACCTGATATTATGTTCAGTGTTTGTTTATGTGCAAGATTCCAATCAGATCCTAGAGATACTCACTTGACTGCTGTCAATAGAATCTTTAGATATCTGAAGGAAACTACTAATTTTGGTTTGCTATTTAAGAAATCAGATGAGTACAGATTAGTGGGGTTCTGTGATGTTGATCATGCTGGAGATAGGCTTGAAAGAAAAAGCACAGTGGAGGATGCCATTTTATTGGGTCCAATCTAGCATCATGGACAAGCAGGAGACAAAGCACAATTGCATTATCCATAGCTGAAGCTGAATATGTCTCTGCTGCAAGTTGTTGTTCTCAGCTCTTATGGATAAAACATCAATTAGAGGACTACAACATTTTTTAGAGTAAGATTTCTGTTCTTTGTGATAATACTGCTGCAATCAATTTGTCTAAGAACCCAATCCTACACTCAAGAGCTAAGTATATAGAAATTAAACATCATTTCATTCGAGACTATGTACAGAAGGGAGTATTTGATATTCAGTTTGTTAGTACTGAAAATCAATAGGCAGATACATTTACAAAACCCTCTCTCTGTAGATAGATTCACTTTTATAAGGAAGCATTTAAATATGCACTTTATAAAATACTGATGTTTAGCCTCCAAAATGCTTAAGATGAGTCTGAGTCCAATAAGACTAGCGTCCAGTAGGACACATCAGTCTAATTGAGACTTATAAATTGTTTTTAAGGCTTAAAGTCTTTTAACTCTTAGCCTTCCCGCGCTGAGTCCCAGTTATTTTTAAAATAATATATTTTTATCAAAACCTCTTCACCTGCTTTGAAGCAGTTTTTCTCTTTAATGATTACGCCTTGTTTCAAGAAATTGTTATTGTTTTCTCTCTCCAAAACTTCCTTCTTACACACGTTTTCACTCCACTCTCAACTTTCTGAAAACTTCCTCTGTTTTTGCTCTCCTATTCAAAACCCTCTCAAAACCCTTTTCTTTCTAAAAATCAGAACTTTACTTTCAAAAATGGAGAACTTTGAGAATCTGGAAGTCTATGTGGAATAGTAGGCTGATCTCTCAATCTTGGCTAGCCTAGGTGTGGATATTACAACTGAAATTATTGTTGCTGGTTGGGAAAATCTATTTGGAAAAGAGATAGATGTTTATCCGGAGTTGGTTCGTCAGTTCTAGAAAACCATGAAGATTGAGGACAATATAATCACAGGAACAGTCTTGGGAAAAGAAATTTATGTAACCATAGATAGCATCTCGGAGGCGATTGGATGTGATTCTGCTGGGGCTTATTTTCACGAAGTTGGGCTCATGAAGCAGGTGGAAGGTTGAAAATCAGCAAAATCCTGCTTAAGGCAGGAGAAGGAGGAAAATTAATTTCTTCAAAGATGAATGACAAAGCCAGAGTTCTTCATCAAATTCTCAACAAAATGGTGCTTCACAAAATTGGTTCAAAGGACTCTTTATCGTCAATACATGGGTTCTTACTGGTACATCTCCTAATCCATCAACAAATCAATCTTTCTTTTACTCTGTTCTACTGCTTCAAGAGAGATGCTAAAGGGAAAGGGAAAAAGACTACTATTCCCTTCGGAGCATTCCTTTAGAAAATCTTCAATACTCAAGGAGTTATGGCAATTCTGGAAGCTTACTCTGGGGAGGATAAAACTGCTTTATCAAAGAAAATTTTCCAAATTCCCTTTGGAAGAACCAATATTTTGAGAATGAGGCTAGATACTAGGGTTGGCAAAGCGGGCCGACCCGCCTGCAACCCTCCAAAAACGGGGCAGGGCGGGCTGACCCGCCAAGAAAAGTGGGTTGTAGGATATGGGCCCGCCCACCCTGCGCACGGGTTGGTGGGTTGGCCCGCCTAACCCGCCGAAAAAGTAAAAAAAAAAAGGTTGTAGAGTGGCGGGTTGGCAGGTTGGCCCGTCTAACCCGCCAAAAAATGTATTTTTTTTAAAATAGAAATAAAAAAAATAAAAAAAAGGGGGGCTGGCGGGCTAACCCAGCCCATTTTGGACCCCCCTTTGGGCGGGCCAAAACGGGTTGTAGGTAGAAAACCCCAACCCGGCCCGCCCTTTTTTGGATGATTGGAGGGCTGGCCCGCTGGGCCCAGCCCAAATTGCCACCCCTACTAGATACAGTGAAAGAACATCTAGCTATGCTCAAGGAAAAAGAGGAAGATGACAAAGAAGCCATTAGAGCTGAAATCTGGAAGAGGGTTGGTGAAATTCATGCTGAACAAGCAGAACCAACAATGGGAGACATTGTTGAAGCCCCTGTTGCACAAAAGAAGGCTACTTCCAAGAAAAACGTAAGGAAGTTAGTCCTGGTTGATTCTGACAAAGAACCAATTGGAGAATATCTCTCCAAAAGAGCCAAGTCTGTTGCTAAGAAGAAGTTAAGCAAAAAGAGGACACTTTCTGAGTCCAATGTGGCCGCAAAAGAAATCAATGGACCAAAGACAAAGAAAGCCAGAACTCTGGTAAAGGGCCAAAAGAAAACGTCCACTGCCAAAGATGCCGAAAGCAAAACATCAGAGGTTCCTGAAGAATCTGGTTTCACTACTCCGACAGTCTGGTTGAGGAGGTAGTTGCATCTGTTGTTGCGTCCATCATGGAAACCACTGAGTCCACTCCACCACCAGAGTCCATTCCCTCACCCATTCGTCCAGTTCCTGAACCACAAACACAAACCCAAACACCTACCCAAACAGTTCCCATACCTCAAACAGAACAACCTTCCCAAACACAAACTCAACCTTTATCACCCCCAACGTCCACCCAACCAAGACCTCAAACTCCCACACCATCTGCCTCACCTGAACCCACTTCTTCATCACCTTTTGACTTCGGACCTCCGTCCCCTTCTACCCAAACACATACACCTTCACCCTCACATGGCCAACCTCAACAATCCCCACCTCCTTCTACTCAAGATATATCAGAAGTACCTTCTCTGCCAACTTCTGAGTATATCTTCACGGTCATGAAGCCTAGTATCCTGACCAAGGGAATCAAGACAATATAAATTCCTCTTCAGGAGGAAAAGAAGAAGGACAAGGATTTGTCCTTGTAGGAGATAAGGGCCAAGTCTATATCCCCCAGCTCCTCAGGACTTGTCAGGATGAGGATCTACTGTGATCAGCCATAGTACTCTCCTCTGACTGCAGAAGAAATGGGTCCATTCCTTTCAATCCCTGATGAGTTGTTCGTTAGACGCATAGCGAAAGGACTCAAATTTCAGAATAAGTTCATTGTTCCTCCGTCTATGAGGATTAAGGCCACAACAACAATCAAGGTGAAGCCTGATAGGAAAGTACTAAGGGTCTATCTTGTGGACAAGAACACGAATAAGTTCCCTAGGAAGCACACCAATAAGGGTCCAATGCCAACTCCTATCAGGTTTGATGAGGATTGGGCAAAGAAGTCACAGGATGACATCGACATGGCCTTCTTGCAATTCATGTCTAAGACAGGCCAAGCAACAGAACATGATGCAAGAACCATCTGGGAAAGATATCTCAGTTTGTGTGAACAACAAGCATCATCTTCAGGGGTCTCTGCTGCTGAGAAGGCTGAAACGCCTACAGTGGGATCAATTACAAAGAAAAAGGAGCATCTGAGATATATGTTTGACGATCTCCTTGGTGCACCAACTCGATCCACTCAACCCATTATTGAGCTACCTCCTGAGCCAGAAGATCCTGTTGTCTCCACAATGAGGAACCAAGAACTGCATCTGCACAAGCTTCATTTTCAAGAGAAGAAGTTGAAAACCTTGTGTTTTTGTTTGGCCAGTATCTTAAGTACTTGTAGAAGGATCAGCAGTAGCCATGACTTCATGTTCCCCAAAAAAACTTTTGTTTCTTGTTTTTCAAAAAAAATTTAGACTATGATATCTTCCAAACCTTTTTGTCTGATGACAAAAGGGGGAGAAAAGGAGAAAGATTAAGTTTTAAAAAGCTCAAGTCTTAATAAAAAGAGTTTGAGTCAAATTCAAATTGCAGTAGTCTTATTGTTTATACTCTGTCTGCTCTGAATTTTGATTATATATATATATATATATGTTGTTGGACTAATCTATTTTCTTTAAGAAAAAGAAACTTTTCAGGTACTCAACATGTTGAATATCCAAAACCCATGAGATGTTTATCTCAGGGAGAGATGAGTAAAATACACTGAGATGTTTATCTCAGGGGGAGTTTCCCTTAAGAGAAAAGTTTTTTTTATGCTGACTGATTATTTTGTTTGCTTGCTTATGTTGCTTGTAAAACTTAATAATGTTTGTCATCATCAAAAGGGGGAGATTGTTGGAACCAAATTATTTAAAAGCATTTTTCAAGGCTTAAATCCCTAAGTGGTTTTGATGATAACAATGATTATTAAGGTTTTTACAAAGTCTGGTAACAAGCTCTTGTAGGTACAACAAAGATAAGTCCATCGTCTAGTGTGACCTTGGTAATTATAAGTACAGTCAAAGAGCTAAGCATCCAATGGACTCTGATACCTGAGCTAAGCGTTCAATGATCAGGAAAGCTTCGCGTCCAAAGTAAGCTATGAGTCCATATGGTAAGCAAAATGTATGCGTCCATATGGTAAGTGAACAGAAGGTTCATTCTGTTTCACAAGCTGCGTCCAACACGCAGAGTCTACAACATGCTATTTACTGCTCTTGCATTTAATATGAGACATATTTAATGAGCAAATGATTTGAAATAAATAGTTGTATACAATGCTTTTCCTGTGCATAATTGTCAACATTTTTGAACAAGCATTTAATGAAAACCATAAAGCACTGTGAAAGTGTATTTAAGAGAGAGAATGCACTCTAAACATTTCTGTATCTCTCTGAACATACCTTTTCTCTTATACAGTGTATTCTCTCTATCTCAATAAAATATTATTATTAACCTCTGTGTAATTTAGACTTTCAGTACATGTTGCTTTTGACATAGGAAAAAGTACTGCACAGAAACACACTGAAGAAACACTCCTATAGAGCAATGGGAAAATAGCATTTAATGCTATTAGGAAACGGCTAATTTATGAAGGCTGAAGTAAAGCAAGTTCAATATCAAAAGCTTCACTCAAAGCCTATAAATACCGTGAACAAGAAGAAGAAGAAGAAGAATACAAGAGAGTGAACCAAATGAAAGGAAGAGCAAAAATGCTATGCAAATATTTTCATGCTCTGTAAATCTTAGAAAGTCTTGTATAATTCTTTCTTCTTGTAAAAAGAGAGTTTGCTTCACTCTCGAAGTGCTTTAGAGTTCATATTCTCACTTATGTGAGTTAACAACACTTTCTATCAAAAACACTCTTCTGAGTTGTTTGAGCCTAGAGAGGCTTGTTTGTGAAAGAATACTTGTTTGAGCCTGGAGAGCCTTGTCTGTAAAAGAATACTTGGGATTAGCCTGAAGAGGCTATGTGCAAAGAATACTTCGTGTTGAGCCTGGAGAGGCTTGTTTGTAAAACAATACTTGGGTTGAGCCTGGAGAGGCTAGGTGTGCAAATAGTACTTTTTGTGAGACCTAAAGAGACTGGTGAAGAATACTTGTAATTCTATCTAGTTGATAGTGAAATCTCTCTAGTTTGAGGGGACTAGACGTAGCTCTTAGGAAATGGTGAATCAAGATAAACACTTGTGTAATTTCTCTATCCCTTAACTCCTTTATATTCAGTTTTTATACTAAATGTGGGGATTGAATTGAAATTATTTTTTAACAAGTTATTCAAACGTTTTAAACACCTGTGCGTCTGATACACATATATGTCGTGCGTCTAATATTTTGAAAGCAGCATCCAAAGTTTTGCGTAAAGTTTTAAAAGTTAAGAAACACAATTCAACCCCCCCTCTTTCTTGTGTTTCACCTTGTTACAAATTTTACACGTGTCAATACCACGTTCAATTTGAGGGAATTTTACTTAGCATTTATTCTAAAGGCTAACAAAAATGGAAATTGGATGAATCTCTTTTAATTTAAAATAGAATATGCAAATCAAGATTAATCAAATATTATTGTGCTCGAATCAGCATTAAATATAAATTTGAAAACAAAATCAGAAGATTATTCTGTTTTGCTTTGTCTCACATGCCCATTTATTTGATTTTCTTTCCCATCATTCTCCCCCCCTTCATTTTCAAAAAATGCATCCAACCGGAGTCTTTACCAACTCATCCTTTCACTTTGCCATCCTTAGTGGTTGGTCATTTATTTTGGTTGAAGTTGCTCATCTCAATTCAGATATTAGGATTAATTTCAGTAATTTTGTTTTTAAATATGATTGTCCTATTTCACATCCTCCTAAAATGCTCATGATCATCGATTTTATTTAACAAGATTTATATGAACATTATGCAGTATTTGACTAGCACGAAGTCATAATTTTTCTAGTATAATTTTTTTCTCTCTTTTTGTTCTTTCTTTTCATATATATTTTCTTCTTCATTCTACTCTTTCATTGTGCTGACTATCATTCAAGATTTTCGATTGAAGGTTAGTTTTTCTTTTTTAGTCTTTTCTCTCCATGTTAGTTTTTGTATTTTTAATCTTATATCTTAATAATTTTATGTATTGATATATTTTATTTATTCATTTTATTCTATTATTTGTATCATGGTTATTCTTCTAATCATCAACATTGACTTCTCATCTAAGGTGAGTTTTTTTATTTTATTATTAATCATTTTTTGTTGTTATTTATTCGATGTTTGAGATCTCCATATTTTGATCATTTTCTCATAGTCTCGAAATTATTGATAACGTTTAATTTTTGTTTTGATTTTATCGAAGATCATCACTACTTTTTTATTCATTAACCTAAATTTCTTCTTTAAAGCGAGTCTTTTTTTATTAATCAATTTTAGTTATTTAGAATTAATGTTTTTATACTTTGTGTTGGTAAGTTTTCAGTTCTTTATTTCTAATTTGTGATTATTTTTTAATTCTAAACAGATACATTGTTTTTGCGTTATAAACAAGAAGTATCATGAACAAAACAAAATTTAGTACCATATGTTTCTCAATATTTCTAATTTGTGAATATTTTTTTATTTTATGTAGATACATTATTTTTTTCTCTCAAACAAGAAGCATCATGAATGATACAAAATTTAGTAGTGTATTTTTCTCAATATTTTTCAAGAAACTATGTATGAAATAATAAAAAAATTAAAAATATCACTTTCTTTGAGTTGATTTTATAATGATATTGATAGATATGTGAGTCTTTTATTTTCCTTTTATTTATAAAAGATTTCATAATAATTTTTAAATTTTGCAAATTTGAGTTTAAGTAGCAATTAGCAAATTTATTTTGATGAGTTTGAATTTGATCTTTTTTAGGCTTTGGGAAAATTTTTAAAATATTTTATTGTAACGGTTAATATTAGATTAAATAAATGAGGGTGCGACAATTGGTCTGTTACTTGGATTCCCTCGTGTCTATTGAGCTAGTGAAGCAAACAGTGTAGCCTTCTCATCGCGATGCAGCTTTAATTTAGGGGATTCAGGAGCTTTTGGTGCGCAACAGGGAGGTGGAACTCGCTCACACTCTTCATGAGGGTAACGGAAGCGCAGATGCGTTGGCCAAGCTAGGGGCGAATCAGCATGAGCGTTTGGTGCTTCTCCCTTCTCCTCCGGCGGACATGGGAGCTGTTTTGATGGCTAATGTAATGCGTGTCCCCTTTGATAGAGACTAGGGTTCTGTTTGGTCTTTTTCTCTGTTTTCTTCTGGTTTAGCTTTTGTTTACCAAAAAATAAATGAAAGAATCTCTTTCATTTTTTTTTCAAAGGAACACCTCTTCGATCTTGATTTGCATTTGATATTCAAATTTAGGAAATAATTTTATTTAATCTTAATTTGAAATTATTTTTTCTCAAGATTAGATAATAAATAAAAGAATTTATTTTTATGTTAACTCAAATTTGATATCTTCGACATTAGTATGAGTTTTAATTTTTTATATATTTCGAAACATGTAATAAAAAATAAAAAATATTTATTTTATATTAATCAATGTTGTTATCATTATTTATTTCTCATTTAATATTTTTACCTAACTAATTTATTCATCAAATCTTTTCTTTTGTCCTAGAAAATTAGATTATTTTCTCCATAATACCTAAAAATAAATTGATTATTATAAAAAATATGGATAAAACACAATGAATGATAATAAATAATTTTTAATCAATATTTTCACAATTATGTACAACTCACACATACCAACAAACTCAGTCAATATCACATTCTCAGAACATTAATGATTGATATATTACATTTTAAATTTTAAATTGATTACATTGCACGATATGGTTTTCCTCTATGGTAGTAAAAATCAATTAATAATGGTTTTCTCTTTTCCCAATTTATTAATTATCAAAATCAGTTTAAATTGAGTTTGCTGGTTAATATTGGTCCCCATTTTCTCACAGTCTCCAAATTATTGATATTGTTTGATTTTTGTTTTGATTCTATCGAAGATCATCACTATTTTTCTATTGATCAACCTAAACAACTTCTCTAAGGTGAGTCTTTTTTATTATTTTTTGATTAATAACTTTTAGTTATTTAGAATTAATGTTTTTGTACCTTGTGTTGGTAAGTTTTTTGTTCTTTTGTTCTAATTTGTGATTATTTTTTAAATTCTAAGCAGATATATTTTTTTGCTACAAACAAAAAGCATCATGAACGAAACGAAATATAGTAGCTTATTTTTCTCGATATTTTAAACTTTTAATTTGTGATTATTTTTTGATTTTATGCAGATACATTATTTTTGTCTCTCAAACATGAAGTATCATGAATGACACGAAATTTAGTAGTGTATTTTTCTCAATACACTTCAAGAAATAATATATATTTTTATTAATTAACTTCAAGAAATAATATATGGAATAATAGAAAAAATATGAAAAGTATTATTTTCTTTGACTTGATTGCATAATGATATTGATAGATATGAGTTATCTTTTATTTTCCTTTTAGTTATATAAGATGTCATAACAATTATTTTTGTTTTGTGGATTTGACTTTTGGTGACACATTTTTTTTTGATGAGTTTGAATTTGATCTTTTTTAGGGTTAGAAATTTTTTTAAAGTTTCAAAATATTTTATTGTAACGGTTAAAATTAGATAAAATAAATAAAAATGACATTTTTCATATTTTTTTTGAAAGGAATATCTATTTCACCTTTATCTCTTCTATCTTAATTTAAATTTGATGTTCGAATTTAGGAAATAATTTTAGGCAAAATTATACTTTTGATCCCTTAAGTTATTTTATTTTTTCAAGTTAGTCTCTTATCTTCATTTTTAAACAATAATGTCCCTTATGTTTTTTTATTTTTTCAATTTGGCTCTTTTCTTCATTTGTTGATGATCTGTCAGTTTCTGATTAGTCTCGATTTACTGTACACCAACATCTCAGACTAATTAGTAATTGACACATCATCAAAAGGACTAATTTGAAAAAATAAATAAACATAAGGGACCTTATTTTTCAAAAATGAAGATAAGGGACCAACTTGAAAAAATAAAATAAGTTAAAGGACCAATTTAGTAATTTTGCCATAATTTTATTTTATCTTAATTTGAAATTAATTTCTCTTCATATTACACAATAAATAAGTAAAGTTATTTTTATATTAATTCAAATTTGATATCTCCAGTATTAATATAAATTTGATATCTTCAGGATTTTTATATTAATTCAAATTTGATATCTTCATTATTGTTATCATTGTTTAGTTCTCTTTTAGCGTTTTTAATTAACTAATTTATTCATTAAATTTTTTCTTTTGTCTTTAAAAATTTGATTATTTTCTCCTTAATACCTATAAATAAATTTGTTATTATAAAAAATATGGATAAAACACAATAAATGAGAATAAATAATTTTTAATTAATATTTTCACAACCATATACAACTCATGAATATCAGATTCTCAGAACATTAATGATTGATATACTACATTTTAAATTTTAAATTGATTACATTGCACGATATGGTTTCCCTCTATGGTAATAATAATCAATTAATGTTGGTTTTCTTTCCCAATTTTTTAATTACCAAAATCGGTTTAAATTGGGTTTGCAGGTAAATATTGGTTTCCAACTATGATAATAATAATCAATTATTCAATTTAAATCGATTACAATATTGTACGATATGGTTTCCAACTATGGTAATAATAATAATTTAATATTGATTTTCTTTCCCCAATTTGCTAATTAACAAAAATCGATTTAAATTGGGTTTGCGGGTTAATCTTGGTTTCTCACTATGATAATAATAATAAATTAATATCACAAACCCTGGTGGAGTACCTTTTTCAAGTATAGATCTTTAGTTTGGTGGCAATTATATCACTGAAATAGAAAGATTGACAATTGACATACCAGGGAATAAAAATATAATAACAGCTAACCTATTTCTGCTATAACATGACTTCAATTGGCCAATACCTATCGATGGATGATAATCAAGTATTTAACTATTCTTAAAAAAATCAAGTATCTAAATTATCTATTCAGCAATAAAAAGGGGAAAAAACTAAATATTTAAAAAAGACACAAGCTTCAGCACCACTAAACAAGCAAAACGGTAGTTCATGTAAAATTGTATCCGAAAAAACAAGTTCATGTAAAAGTAGTTTATGCAAAATTATTAATATGTTAGATTGGTTTCAAAAACAAGTGGTTTATTATCACGGCTATCATGTTGAAATTTGTTTTAAATATCAATCTATATAGGTAAAGGGACTAATAAGAAGACCTTTTTGAAAAATATAGATTTAATATTAAAAACATGTGTAAGCAAATTGAAATTTTCTTTTGAATGGTAATAATGTAATATCATATGTAAAGTGATTAGTAAAGAAATCATATAAAAATATAATATATACATAAATTTTCGATTTAGTTTCTATCTTATTTATTATTTTTTCACTTAATTTATTGTGGATTTTATTTTATATAAACAAATTAGAATTTTTTTAGACACTAATATATATACGTATAGTCACTAATATCAAAATATTAAATATTTATATTGGTGAGTATTATCTCATGAGGATTAAAACCACAAATATAAGACAAAAAAAATTAATAAAGATATAAGAAAAACATTTTTATGTGAGTACAAATATAGAGTAAACATGTAAAAACTTTTTTATATGGAAATACATTACTCATGTGTAAATATTTTAATATATCATTTATTTTTTTGGTTGAATGAATATTTTAATATATAATTTATATATTTTTAATATATGTTATGTATAACACGAGTCGATGGACTATATAAAATTTTTTTCTTTTTATTTTTATACTAATCATTGGAAGAGTATAATATTTAGGTCACATGGAGATATATTTTAAATAAGAAATAAAAAATAACTAAGACATAAGTAGTTAAAGATAAAAATATGACAAACTAAGTTAAAATATAATACACTGGGATGAATATTTTACATGAAAGTTTATCTATATCTACATTAAAATAATCGTTGTGCTGATCTCTTGCTTCCCGTGAAAATGCTACGTCTTATGGTTAAAGTGTGTTTGAAGATATTTCTCTTTTTCTCAGGTTGCATGTAGCCGAGGATGCTATGAGTTGTAGTACATCCCATTTAGGTAGATAGTGTTCTATTTTGTGTTTTTGTTTCCATTTATATCAAAAAATAATACAGACTAACAAAAACAACACGGGAGCCAAACACATGTTATATCATCTCTATAAGCATCAAACTACGAGAAGAATGAGTCATTTCTAAAATTGTTAAATAAAGAAGAACTTCACTCATGAGAGCCCAATTAGAAACAATTTAAAAATCAAGCTCAACAATAATTTCTTAAAGGTCCAAACTTCTATAACCAATATAAGACCATAAACTAAGTCCCACAATTCTATTACTTTTTAAATTAATATTTTAAATATCAGGATGCGTTCGAGGGCAATTCATCATCCCTGCCAATGTCTGACTTTGAAAAATAGTAAAAACCCAAACTCGACCACTAAACCCATCAAAGCAGATTGTCTTCGTCAAAATTTGGGTCAGTTCGAATGAGTTTCTGCTCATTTATGTTTTTGACATGTCTACTCACAATAACTATTTAAATTATTTTACCATTTCAACTGCAATTAATATATTTTTTACATTGTAATCTACTTTAAAGTTAAAAACTAATCAAATAATTAATACCCAATATATTCCTGTGCATAGCACGGGTGAATACACTAGTATAATGAAATGTGTATACAAGCTGAAATAAGTCAACAAAATGTTTGAATAGATTAAAATTAGACTATGAGTCTGTTTGGATTGACTTATGCAGAGCTTATGAACACAACTTATGAATCAGTCATAAGCTGTTTTGGGCTTATTTTTCATAAGCTACCCATGATAGCTTATCAAAACAGCTTATGGCTTATATAAAATAAGTTTCACGATAATTTTTCTTCAATTATAAAAATAGATTATACAGCTTATATCATAAGTAGTAGATAAACTTGTTATTCAAATAGGACCTACGTTAACAAAAATAGATACATGTCTATGATAATAAAATAAATAAATAAAAAAACTTAAAAGACAAATTTAAAGAAAAAAATATTATGAGATTAAATTAAAATCAACAATTAATTTACGATATCAAATGATTAATTTTGCTCAAATTTTATTCTCTGGATTATCTTTTTATCTGATCTAAGTAGACCCCACTGTAGGTCGCCCCTCCAAGTTCTCAGCCGCAAGACCAAAGCCAACAATGAACAACCTCACCATCACTCCTCAATGGCCTCCACCCTGACACCACAACCACCGCCACCTCTTCCTCCCTATCGCCACTTCACGCGCCGCTCCCTCCTCCTAGCATCCACAGCAACCGCCACCGTCTCCCTCCCACCCTTCCCCGCACTCTCCCTCTCCTCCTCCAATGCCCCAACCATCACAGACCGCATCTTCATGGACTTCAGCCTCTGCCCCAACTTCTCCCTCCCGAACCGCACCCTAGGCGACACCATCACCACCCTCTGCTCCGATTCCACCCCACTCGGACGCGTCATCCTCGGACTCTACGGCAACCTCGTACCCTTAACCGTCTCGAATTTCAAATCCCTATGCACCGCCTCTTCCAACAACACCGACACACCTTCCTACAGGAACACCCTCGTCCACAAGATCTTCCCCGGTCGTTACTTCCTCGCCGGTCGACAGGGTCGTCCCGATAAGGGTGAGGTTCGTCCCCCACGCCACCTCCCTCGCAACACCGAAACGGTCGACCCTAACGCCTTCAACCTCACACATTCTGGACCCGGCGTCGTTTCGCTCTCTCTCTCCGAAAACGACGATGACCAGGAAATTAAGTTTGACCCTGGTTACCGTAACGTCGAGTTCTTAATCACCACTGGGCCTGGACCTTGCCCCAACCTCGATAATAAGAATATCGTCTTTGGAACCGTACTTGAAGGTAACTAACTAACTAATGACTACGCTCATTTTCATTTTTCTGTGTCTACTGGCTTTTAGTACTTTGTTGGTGACTGACCTTAATTGCAGAATCATACAAATACAACTGCATTGAAGCAGGACAATTTCTAAAAGCTTACAAATTTCGTGGGATGCTTGGAGTATCTCATGAAATAAGAATTTGTATCAGCATTTGGATACAATTTGCAGAAACAATTTGCGATTTGTTCACGAATTAATTTCAATAAACTCCCCAACTCAAGAATGAATTAAACATAAATTGCTTAATTAAACTATTTGATTCTTTTTTTTGTTGTTGATTTTATAGAGTCTAAGATTCCTGAATCATGCTCAATGTCATCCAGAGCAATATTTTTGCTTGACCACAGTGTTGTGTCCGATTAATTAGAAGCTCAAATTTTGTTAAAATAATAATAAAAATGACATAACTCTTGTCAAAATTATTTTGAACTTTTTTATTGATCGTGTCTACTGATCATTGTCTGTAAGAAATATTGCGACCAAATGTTAATGTTTTTATGATCTGTATTCGTTCATCCTATCACTGGAAGCACCTTTGGAGTGTGGAAAATGGAGATAGATACCATTGTAGACTAAACAAAAAAGAAAGACACACTGAGCGTTAGTTTCACATTTAAGTTAGAGATCCTGCATCTATCTTCAGAATTATCTGTATTCTGTTTGCATTTGCTGTCATCTCTTTCTTTTTCCTTCAGAGTTTAAGTTACTTTACTGAACTCAGTCTTTGATTGAGTGTAGAGTGTAAGCTTAGTAACTAAACCTGGTGAAGGGTAATCGAATGGTATATGCTTCTGTTTTATGCATGAGGATTGTATTCTCCCAGTAAAAGATAGTCTAATAAGAGGTCATGTTTTATACCTCCAGGTTCCAATAGTTTTGTTTTTTCATCTCTATTCAGCCATATTGTGTATAAACTTGATCTGATGATACAAGAGAGTTGTTTTATATGATCACAATTTTATGTTTATTACCAAAGGCATTGCTTAGCTCGTAGTTGAATCTAATTGCAGGGTTGGATGTCATCACAACCATAGCTTCCCTTCCCACATACCAACCGTCTGAACGAATTCGCCAATTCAATGACTTGGCTGAGTTCTTTGGAGACGAGAGGGCCCAGAATGCCCGTGCCATATGGAACAGGCCTCTTACTACTGTTTATATCAGTGACTGTGGGGAGCTACAGGTTGCAAAGCCTTCCCTCACGCCTTCTCTCCCTTAATTTCATTCCCTGTATATATTATCTCATCATATAACTGGTGTATGTAAAATCATACTCAAATTCTTTGAAAGGAAATGGTGATGAATGAAGCTTAATCCTAAAGTGAACAAAATGAATGACTTGAAAGTTGAAAATTGAAAGGCATTAGTTTTGATGTTCACTTCAAAGCTGGGACATAAAAAAAATACAGGCAGTGAAGTTAATTATTGGAATTTTATGTCATAAAGTTAGTAATACAGTATTATTATGCGAAAAACATGTTTCTATCTGCTTCAAACAAGTATAAAGATTTTATACATTTCTAGAACTGTCATAGCTAGCTTGAAGCATAGTTTCCTACAATTTTGTATCACTTCAATTTCATTGTGTCCTTGGGGAGTATTGGCACATGAATACGTTAACTTCTGAGAGTTTGGGATGCTTCTGTTATGTATCTTCTGACTCCTAACTCCTCTGCAAGTAACTTTTATCTTGGTTCCCATGGATTGTTTTCTGGGAAAGGTAGAAGAGTTTGAGGCCTTTGTAGACAGGGAGCAATCACCCCATGACCTTCTCTTGGCGAAGGCTATCATTCTCTTCTGGGTTAATGAACAAGAGCTACGGTGGTTTGACTTGTGTAGCTCACAGCTGTAGTTTTTGCGGTATGGTCTTCACTCTATCTCTGTCCCCTCTGCATCGATATGCTTCCATCAAAGACACACTGAAGCATCATCTGAGCTGCCCTGACAGTCATTTCTCCTCTCCTTCTTTTTGCACTCTCTTGCAAAGGTTTGCCAAGTTGTGAAGAATGGAGATGCGTTCTAAGTGAGCAACAGTGTGAGTTGGTGTTTGAATGCTATACGACAATATGTCTGGTTTAGCTTCTGAGTCCTTTACAGATCTGGGGGAGATGGGGGGAGCGGGAGCATAGCGAGGGAGCAACTAAAGAGAGAGAAAGAATATTGTTATTCTTTATTGTCAAATCCGAGGAAATTTGGCTCTAGAAAAATCAGAAGTAGGAATGGCAATGGGTAGGGTAGGGTACTATAGTACCTGTCTCTGTATCTACAATTTGAAAAAATATCCATATCCGGCTCCATACCCGCATGAGTAATAACTTTGATCCCCGTACTCTTACCTTCTGGGTACCTTAGTACTCGTATCCGTTACCCGCACTTTAAGGATGAAAAATAAAAAAATTAATTTTTTAAACGTAACACATAATATTATATATGGTAAAAATTAAGTACATATTACAATGCTTAGGCCATCTTTAATGGAGTACCCACTTTTGGGTATTTAAGTGGACCTCACTTGTACACATTACTCTTTTTTATTTTTTTTAACTCAAGTACCTAATAGGTACCCAATTCTTCCTGAAAGATTTATACAAACCTTAGGTAAAAGAGAGAGAAGGACCGAGATAGAGAGAGAGAGAGAGAGTTTTCTCTGAGAATTCAATCTGAATTTTGATAAACTAAAAACCTGAACTATTACAAGTGAGTAACAGAATTTATACTAGGGGATTAACTAATTGCTGACTCAGCAGTTAGTTAATCCTAACTGCCTAACATAACTGCCTCACATAACTACTTATCACTTAGATAAGCTATACGACTTATCATACTATAAGACATACTCTAACATTCCCCCTTCAAAGCTATGAGGAGTTTGCTGTTATTGTAGCTCTGTCAACAACTCTGAGCTGATTTTTAAGGGACAAAAATCTGGGGGCTGACAGAGGTTTAGTAAGCAGGTCAGCAACTTGATCTAGTGCAGGCAAGTGCTGAACCATGAGTGTCTTGCTTAGAACCTTTTCTCTTAAGAAGAATATATCCAGTTCCATGTGTTTTGTCTTAGAATGTAGTACTGGATTATGAGATAAGGCCACTGTGCTCAAGTTGTCACAGTATAACAATGGGGTCTGAAACGGGATTTGCAGTTCTGCCAACAGGGACTGAATCCATAAAACTTCTGCAGCTGTATTGGCCAAGCTTCGATACTCAGCTTCTGTGCTGGATCAAGCTACCAATGTTTGCTTTTTAGACCACCATGACACTAGGTTAGGTCCAAGGTAAATGCATGATCCCGATGTAGACTTTCTATCATCTGGATCTGAGCCCTAATCAGCATCTGAAAATGCAGTAATTCTGAGTGGACTATGAAGTGATGCTGGCTGCAACAGAAGACCATGATCTAGTGTCCCATTTAGATACCGAAGTATCCTCTTAACAGCTGTCTAGTGGCTTTCCAAGGGCTGAGCAAGAAACTGACAAGCCTTGTTGACTGAGAAACAAATTTCAGGTCGAGTAAGTGTAGCATATTGAAGAGCTCCAACTATGGACCTATAAAAGGAGGGATCATCAAGTAAGTCATTGCCATGCTTGCTGAGTTTTAGATTTGCTACCATAGGTGTGCCAATTGCCTTAGCTTCTAGCACTTTTGCTTTAGCCAATAAATCCCTGATGTACTTGGTTTGAGAGAGCAATAGAGACCCATTTTTAAGCTTATGGACCTCTATCCCCAGAAAATACTCAAGATCTCCTAGTTGCTTGAGAGCAAATTGGTTGTTGAGTTTTGAGGTGAGATCCTCAATCAAAGGCAAGTGATCTCCTGTGATGATAATGTCATCTACATAGATGAGCATTATAACATGATGACCTTCACAAGCAAAGGTGAACAGAGAAGGGTCGCATTTGCTTGACTTAAAACCCAACTGTAGGAGTGTAGAAGCCAGTCTTTCAAACCAGGCTCGTGGAGCCTGTTTTAGACCATATATTGCCTTTTGCAACTTGCAAACCAGACCCTTGTCCGCAGATTCAAACCCAGGGGGCTGCTGCATGTATACTTCTTCTTCCAGAAGTCCATTTAGAAAAGCATTGTTTACATCTAGTTGCTTGATGTACCAACCCTTAGAGATGGCCAAGGACAAAACGGTCCTTACTGTGACTGGTTTTATGACTGGGGAAAAGGTTTCTTGAAAGTCAAATCCATGGATTTGATGAAACCCTTTGGTTACTAATCGAGCCTTGTATTTTTGGACTGACCCATCAGGATTCTGTTTTATTCTGAACACCCATTTGCACCCTATGGCTTTCCTTTGAGGTGGCAAAGTGACCAAGGTCCAGGTGTTATTTCGAATTAAGGCTTGATATTCTTCTGTCATGGCATGCTGCCATTTAGGATCAGCCAAGGCTGACTTGTAATGAGTGGGTTCAGTTTCTGTGAGGAGGGACTGTGGGTTGCAGCCGTGGCTTTACAATGCCATCTTTTCCACGAGTTCGCATTGGATGGATGTTGTCTAGATGAATATAAACCAGCGGAGCAAAAAGGTCAGATTCTTGACTAGATCCAGAGCTGGATTCAGACGCTGATTCAGCTCTTTGGGGGAGGTGATTGAGTGACTGCAGGCTCATTTGAGTGTTGCAGGGGTGAAGAAGGTGCCTCAGAAGAAGCAGAAGACTGCAGAACCGAGGGTGCAGGTAAAGGAGTTTCTGACAGGTTGCTGAAACCAGTTGTAGCAGCATTAGAAGCAGTAGCAGAATTACCGGGAGAGCTTGATCTAGAGGCAGAATTTTGTGATGAGCCAGTAGGGGTAAATGAGACAGTGTTGCTGAGTTCAGTAGGAAAGGAAATTGGTAAGGTAGAATTGGAGCTGGGTGCAGCTTGAGAAGTGGTGTTGGAGAAAAGGCTTACATAAGGAAACTTGTATTCATTGAAAATAACATCTTTAGAGATGTAAATCCTTCCATCAGGTGCAAGGCATTTATAGCCTTTGTGTGAGCCAGAGTATCCCAAAAAGACACACTCTTTGGTGTGAAAATCAAGTTTATGTGCGTTGTATGGCCTGATATGTGGATAACAGGCGCAGCCAAAGACTTTGAGGAATATGTAATCTGGATCTTGCTTGTAGAGAGCAGAAAAGGGAGACTGCATCTTTAACGCTGCAGTGGGCATCCTATTTATGAGATAGGTCGCCGTGAGGAAGGCATGATCCCAAAAAATGAAGGGAAGACCAGCCTGAGCTAACAAAGTTAAGCCAGTTTCTACCACATGGCAATGCTTCCTCTCAACACTACCATTCTGGTGATGAGTGTGAGGACAAGTGAATCTATGGTTGATGCCACATTGATTAAAATAAGGAGTTAAGACTTTAAATTCCCCTCCCCCATCTGTTTGAACAGATTTGATTTTGGTGCTGAATTGAACTTCAACAAGGTTCTTAAACTGCTGCAGTATCCGATTTTAACTTGAGGGGAAAAGTCCATGTGTATTTGGTGCATGCATCAACGCAGGTCAGTAAATATTTGAAGTCACAAGAGGAAACCATGGGTGCTGGTCCCCATAAATCACAGAAAATCAGTTCAAAAGGATAGTTATAAACTGTTAGTGATGCTTGAGAAGGTAGACGGTGTTCTTTGCTAAGACAACACGCAGTGCAGAATTCAATACTAGTTTTATTAGGCAATGGAACTCTACATATAGAAAGAACAGTTTTAAGGGCTTCATAGTGCGGATGCCCAAGTCTGTAATGCCACAGAGTATAGGCTGTAGGTCCTAATGGTGCAGTATTTGTGTGAGTAGTGTTGGTTGAAGTGTGTGAATTACAACTAGTAGCAAGTATACTAGGCTGAACAGCAGTAGTTGCAGCAGGAGAAGGTGTAGCAGTGGAACCAGTAGAAATAGTGGAAAGGGTGTTACCAAAGGTGTAGAGGCCATCGCTGCCAAGAACTCCTCTTAGTAGAACTTCAGAGGTGTCATGTGATTTAACAAGGCAAAAATCGGAGTGAAATTCAAAGTAGACGTTGTTGTCCTTGGCAAACTTGCTGACACTGAGCAGATTTTTTGTAATTTCAGGCACAAGCAATAGATTTTTGAGTGTAAGGGTGGTGTGTGGTGAGTGAAACTGTGCAGAACCAATTGAGGTGATAACCAGACCTTGGCCGTTGCCCAGAAGAACTTGATCTGACCCAGGGAGAGAGATATTATCCAGCAGATTGGCAGGGTTGTTGGTAACGTGATGTGTGGCACCTGAATCCGGGTACCAGGCCTGATCAGTTCTACGATCTAGTGAGCAACCTGCACCAGCCATATAGGCTTGAGGAGTCATCTGACCAGTTTGGGAACCTCCTGTCATGGTGCTAGTAGCAGTGTGAGCTGGACTCTGAAAGCTAAGAGACCTGTTTGCAGTTCCAGAAGACTGAGAAGAGGCATCCCAATTACTGGAGGGTCCACTCCAATTACTTGAGTTCCAGCTCCTAGTAGAAGGTGTAGGTGGAACCCACTGAAGCAGAGAAGTAATGCTAGGCCAATTAGGACCCGCAGCAAAGTTAAGGGTGTTCCAGTTGGGACCTGTAGCTTGATTAGGTCCAGTCCATGGTGGACCAAACCAGGGAGGCTGGGACTGATTCTGACCACCAGACCAGGGGTTCTGCTGCTGTGGTGGTCCACTCCAATTGGAGCCTGCAGCTTGAGTAGATCCAGACGCTTGATTTGGTCCATACAGCATGCTGGAATGATGATAGCAAATGCTGGCATCATGTCCATATTTTTGACAAATTTGGCATTGAACTCTACCACCGGAGCGGCCACCATTTCGTCCACGACCGCGGCCACCACCGCAATCTCCACCAATATTACGATCACCTCTATGATTAGGATCAACATCATTTTGCTGATTCAATGACTGAAGCATCTGAGAATTGGCTTGCTGAGCTTGAAAACTCTGATTTGAGGCCTGAGTGAAATGATTAGATTGAGTAGTTGCTGGCAGAGACGAAGGCAAGTGCTGAGCAACATTGATTGAAAGAGGTTCAGCAAGCACATATTTCTTCTGTTTTTCAATTTTGACCTCATGCTGAAGTAGCATGGACTCGGCATCCATAACATCGCAAGGATCTGTGCGATATTGAATTATAGCAGCCAGAGCACTATACTCCTCTGGCAGTCCTTCAACAATAGCTTCAAGATGATCCCGATGCGAAATAGGATCTCCAATTGACAAAAGAACATCAACTATAGTCTGAATTCTCGCAAGATACTCTGAGATCGATCGATTACCTTTTGTGATGGACTTCAGTCTAGAGCGAAACTGCCTGGAGCGAGCTTGCATCTGCAATTGAAAATATTTATGCACTTCATCCCGACCTGATATGAATGGAGACAGCGAACAACTCTGGGAAGCAGCGATTCAGATAGCGTGGAGAGAAGCCATGTAAACAGCAAGGAATCTTGTTGTTCCCACTCCTGATAAGCGGGATTCACGAGATCAGCTTCTCGATCTTGCAGAGTGAGATACCGTGGCGGAATCGTTGGATTGATAAGGTAGCGCTGTAGCTTATGACCTCTGATGATTCCTTCTACCTGCTGTTTCCAGGAGAGGAAATTCTTTGAATCAAGTTTCAGAGAAACTTGTTGCGAGAATGTGGAAGAAGCACGATCACAAAAGCGAAATCGATTTTGATCAAATTGCGAGTTGCGATGGTGCTCATGGCGAAGCTGCTCTTCATTTCGAAGCTACTCTTCATTGCGACGCTGTTCTTCAGTGCGACGCTGTTCTTCACGGCGGCGCTGCTCTTCGCGGCGGAGTTCTTCTTGGTGCGGTGAATTTTCTTGATCAGAGGAGTGTGCGGAAGCCATGGATTTGGATCCTTACAGGCTCTGATACCATGAAAGATTTATACAAACCTTAGGTAAAGGAGAGAGAAGGACCGAGATAGAGAGAGTGAGTGAGAGAGAGAGAGAGAGTTTTCTCTGAGAATTCAATCTGAATTTTGATAAACTAAAAACCTGAACTATTACAAGTGAGTAACAGAATTTATACTAGGGGATTAACTAACTGTTGACTCAGCAGTTAGTTAATCCTAACTGCCTAACATAACTGCCTCACATAACTACTTATCACTTAGATAAGCTATACGACTTATTATACTATAAGACATACTCTAATACTTCCAACCCAACAACTTTAAAAAATTTACTAAATGGGTACCATCAATAACTCCACATCCAATTATAATCCACAAAAACACGTGGGACCCACGATGAGAGAGGAGAGAGAGGGTGCTTATACAAGCACCCCTCCTCAATAGGTATCCAAATTTTTTCTCCCACGATGGGGGTACCTAATAGGTACCCATTAAGTACCATTTAGGTACCCTCACTAAAGATGCCTAAGGTTCTGAAATATAATACATAAAATCAAACCCCAACATTAAATAAATTTTACAATATACTTCTAAAATAATAAATTCATTAACTTGTATGTATTGAGATTGAGTTGGTACTCTTCAAAATCTATTTAAAAATAATATATCACAGTAATTAGTTTGAGTTGTAAAATAAACATTAATAAAAAAAAATTATTAGACTATTTTACCTCATAATCAGAATCTGAGTCTTGGAATGACGACAAACACTTATCTTTTACTTATAAATATTGTTTGGGTCCAATAATACTAATAAAAACTATAACAATAAAATAAAGTTAGTTAATAAACTAAACACAAATTTATTGAATAAATATATTAGTGCAACATATATTACCTTCCTTTCCATGCTTCAACCAGCTAATTTGTGCACACATAAGCGCCTCCAAATTATCCTCATGAAGCCTAGAAGGATGATACATATATAAATAATTATAAAAGGTGTATATATATATATATATATATATATAGTGCGGGTACGGGGCGGGGTGGGTATTAAGGTACCCGTACCTGCACCTATTCCCATCAAAATATGCGGGTAATCACCCGTACCCGTACCTATACCCATTAAGTGAGTAGTTACCCTCCCCATTGTGGATAAATTTTGCGGGTGTCCATTGGGTCTAGATCCAATTGTCATCCCTAATCAGAAGTCTTGGATCAAGTCGTGAGGGAACTAAGAGCACCCACAATGAAGTTGCTTAACTTTGGTTGTCCAAGTTGCTTAAATGGACTCCACAATGCCACATAGACTTTAAGCAATACCCACTTATTTTCACTCCAATGGGTGTTGCTTAAAATGGATTGCTTAAGTGGGTCCCACAATAGACCCCACATATCTATATTTTAATTTTAAAAATATTTTTAATTCAAATTAAAATATTAATTTATAATATATATATATATTCTGATTTAAAAAATAGAAATTCGAAAAATAAATAAATATTGCTGGACATTCATCAAACCAATAACATTTTAAAAAAAAAATGGATCTCAAAGTTAATAATGAAATGGATTTAATTTTTTCATTGGGTACACAATTGACCACCTCACTCTCCCACACGGTTCATTCCCCTCACGCCACTTTTTCGTTTCTCTCACTTTTTCGGTTCATTCCCCTCACGCCACTTCTTCACACACGGTTCCTTCCTCTCTTTGCCACCCCACAACTTCCTTTCCTTCCTCTCTCTGCCACCCCACAACTACCACACGCCAAAAAAAACTTGTTCTTTCCTTTTCATGGAACCAGAAACCACTTGCTCTCTCACACAACTCACAAAAACTCACTCCCTTCCCAAAACCGAGCCCCCTTTCCATCCCCAAAACCGCGGCCCCCACCGCCTCACCTTAACCGCCGCCCCCTCCCCACCTCCTGAATCGGCGTCCCCTCCAGCCCCTCTGTCTCAAACTCTCTGGGATCCACCTTAACCGCATTCTCTTAGCCCCCTGCCTCTCTCTCAGACCCCTTCTCCCTCTCAATCAACCTAACCCCACTCTTGTCCCCTTGTCTTCCTTCATAAAGTTGTGACCTTTTTTTTGCATGGAGTTTGATTGGCTGTAGTGAGCTTTTTTGCACAAAGTTGTGACCTTTTCAACAAGATCTGGTCTTCCCGTGGTGAGGAACAGTGGCGACCTTCCCGTGGCGGCGGCGGTAGGTGGTGAGCAGCGGCGGCCTTCCCGTGGTGGTGTGCGATCTGCATACGTTCATGGTGTAGGATACACATACCCTCTTCATCTTTTTTTAATTTTTTAAATTTTTTTCAGAATCTGGTGTAGCTCGATCATTTTGGGTCTTTTGTTTTTGGTTTTTTTATTTTTTTAATTTTAATTTAATTGGTTTGTTGATTTGTTTTGGCATGAGAACAACAATGTATCACATTCTGTTATTCTCCCTCCATTTTTCCCTCTTTCTATTGTTTGTTGGTTGTTGGAAATTGTTTTTTTAATGGTTAAGCAACTTTGCTTATGGAAATAGCAAAGTTGCTTATACAAGCAACGCATCTTAAATCTGGAAAATAAGCAACGACACGTCATTTGCTCCAATGGTCTTTTTAGTTAAGCAACGCATCTTAACATTTAAGGCACGGCTTAAGCAACTCCGTTGGAGTTGCTCTAAGGATGTCTTACGATTCTACCAAGATCATGTTTGAAAATTCGTTAAAGAGACCTCAAACATACGTTTGGGCCAATGCGTGCGTTTGAGCTCTCTCAATTGGCTTTCTCATCTGGCTTGTTTGTGTTAATTTCGTTTTGGCTTTACGAGGTAGACATGTTCCTAACATAGGTTGCTCCAAAAGTATGTCTTCTATAGTTTGTCTGTCTGTGACTTTTCTAGGACTGATATTCTTGTGGAGACTATTCCTATAAACTAAACATCTCTTTTTTATTTTTTATTTTTTTCAAAACAATATTTTAATCACTTTGATTTTGAAGTAGGAAATGTAGTGCATATTTGGCTTTCTGTTTGAAAATTGTAAAAGTATGTTTGAATTTAAAGTAATTATAGAGTTCGTTCTGGTCAAACATAATTTTAGACTCAAATGTATGTTTGTAATTGAAAGCCAAACATACCTGTAGTTGGTCTGAGATAGGGGGAGAAACTTGTTTGACATGCATTTTTGTCCCTGGTTGGAGAAGTAACACTTGAGTTCCTTTTATAAACCACGTTTGAGAGCTCTGGAATGGAAATCCAAACACACTTTGCACAGATGTTTTTGTTTGAATGAATATTTGAATTTCTCTTTCTCATTTTTCTCAGTTTAGTATATTCTGTCATTGCAGTTCTTTTCTTTTTAACTTTTCTATGGGATCTCTAGTGTCTAAAGCATGCAACAAATAGAGAATTAATTATTTGTGTCAACTTTTATAGGCTATTTAAGCAGTAAAGGTACATGATATAAAAGCGCAAACAAGTGGGTGGTTCTATGGAGTTTAAGATTTTAAAAGAGTGTAATGGTTTGGCTATTGTCATATCTATAGTTAGGTGGCATTTAGCCTGGTCGCATGAAACTTTTTGATCATCGTGGCCCCTTAGGCCTTAGGGTGTAGGCGTGGACCTGCCATGTGCGCTGTGTGTACGTCAGACTTAGACCGTTGATATTTTCATTAAATAGATCCACGATTGTGAGAGTGGGTTGGGTACCTGCTGCATGTTAGGTTGCTGAAAGTTATGAAATTTGCAATAAAGGGTTCAAGAATGTATTAATCTCGAAATGAAGACTGTGTCAGATTTAATATAAAAGGTACTGTGCATAGAAAAAGTTGAATGTTTGAGCAGGTGGCATTTAGCCTACACAAATTGATAAATTTGTGTATGTACACAAATCGAATATGGACCACCGATAAATTATTATTAAATTGTAAGGGTCTGAATTCATTCAAGGCCACCTGCTGCTTAGGTTTTGCTTATTAATTGCAATAAAACCCAATAGTTCAACATAATTACATTTCGGCCACAACAAATATCAATATTTACAAAAAATTGTAAAAGGTCGTATATCTTTATTTCAGTCCATAAATTTACAGCCGTGAACGTGGCTGAGTTCCGCCGCGGGTCCCTTTCCTCTTCTCCTTCCTTTCTCCTCTCCTTCTCTCTCTCTTTCTCTCTCTCTCCCTTTCTCTTTCTCTCTCTCTCTCTCTTTCTTCCCTTTTTCCTCTCACCTGCGGCCACCGCCATTGCATGGTGGCCACCTCGGCTACTCCTTCTTTCTCCCTCTGTGATCTCTCTCTCTGCCATTTTTCTTTCTCTCTCATCACCGTGAGATGGGGCCAGGACCACCGCAGCCTCACCACATTCGCCACCGCGAGCCCCTCCATGGCCACCACAAGACCGGCCTTCCTTCCCCTCTTCCTCTTTCTCTCTCTCGTCTTCTCTCTATTTTTCTTTCTCTCTCTTCCCTTACAGCAGCGGGACACGGCCAAGGCCGCCACTGGCCGCCGCGGATCCACCCCCCTCCTTCCTCTTTTCTCTTCTCCCTGCTTCTCCCTCTCGCGGTGCTCTCTCTCTCTCTCTCTCACTCACACTCAACCATGGTGGCTCTTCCTTTTCTTACCCTCACGTTACATTTGGGGGCTATGGTTCCAAGTGAACCCTTTTCCCCCATTTGATCCCTTTTGATTTGTTTTTTCTTTTTTGGTCAAATCCCTTTTGATTTTTCTAACTTTTTTTAATTCCTTTGTTTTTTTGTTCCATGGGGCTACGACCCATTCTTTCCTTTTGATTTTTCATTTTAACCCTAATTTATGGGTTATGGTAAAACCAAAAAATTACCGTAATGCTCCTAAACTTGATTTTTATGTACCAAGACCTTTTTGGCACCTTAATTTCGTGGTCTTGGCCTAGTATAAGGGTCATGAGAGCTTTTTACCTCAATAGGTTATTTTTGGACAAATTTAACCATGAAACTCAAAAGTTACCACACTTTGTTACTTTAAAAACTTACCTTTTACCATGGTTAAGGTGAAAAATATTTTTATCCTTTCTTAGACCCAGTTGCCCGCCCCTTTAGAAGGATGGAGAAGGATGTGGAAGACTCTTGAACATCATGACTCATACTTCTTAACCAATTAGAAAAATTCCTAATTATTATTTTCAAAATTATCTTTAGTGTAATAATTATCTAAGGGCAAAATTGTCCAAGAGGCTTAAGGGGGAGGGGGAGCTCGGCCAGAACAAGGGAGAGGGAGAGAGTTACCCATTCATTTCATCCATTTTCATCTTCTTGCACCAAGAACACTTGCCATATTTTCTCTAGCTTTTCTTCCAAAAAATTACCAAGTTTCTCAAGCTTTTTCTCCTTGATTTCCAATCTTCAAGCATCAAGGAAGATAGGTGAAGGTAAGATCTACATGGATTAAGTTTTGGTACCATCTCTTTAGGGTTCATGAGCCTAGGGTTTTTAATTTCATCTTAAGTTCTTTTGATATTCTAAGAATTTTTCAAGAAATATGAAAGCTTACCTTGATTTTTGGTATGATATGTATGGTTGGAAGGTGATCCTCAAGGAGTGATAAAAGACCAAGAGGTTAGGGTTTCACATATTCAAGCAAGAAGGCAAGGTAAGGGGAAAAATTACTCTCACAAGGGTATTAGGGTTTTAGAACACCTATGCTAGTTAATTTTTGGATTATTCACTAAGTTTGAATAACTATGTTAAAACTTAAAAGAAAGATTTAATTGGCATGACAAGTGATCTTCTTGTTCTTGTACTATTTGAATGATTCAAGATGTGTTTTGTGTTTGATTGGAATGATACTTGAGTAGCCTTGTCATGATGGATGGCTTGATGATGGTTTTTTTTTTGAATTGGTTGAGTTTGGTATACTTGATGTGTGTTCTATTGTTTCTTATGACCATGACTTGTGTAACACCCTTTTTCCAAAAAGGATATTACACCATAGTTACCAATGAATTTCAAATAACTTAGAAAATATTTAGTGAAAATTGGAAACCCTTCTTCTGAAATACAGGTAAAAATTTTTGCCTTTTTAAAGAAGATGAGAAGGATGGGGAGTGTGTTCCCTTGATTCCTTTTTGAAATGTTTTCAAAAGGGTTTTTAGTGCGGAAGCATAATTAAAACTTGTATGAGTGTAATTTCATTTCTTATAACCAACAGAGTCTTTACAAGAAAAGATTGAAAATGATACAGTGAACATCTGAGCCAGTCTAATCTCTATACCTCTACCCAAAATAATACCATGACCATCTATTCTTCTCGGAATCCATACAACAGCATCCTTCAAATCCTCTTCTAGGAGCTAACCCACTTCTTGGGTCAAATATCTACTCCGTCATGCATCAACACAACAAAGCAAGAAGGGTGAAACTCTAAACAACTTAATAGGAAAAGTACAGGCACACATCAACATACAACACAAATACTAAAGAATCATACTTAAACATTCAGTATACCAATAGATCAAACAATAAGTACACAACACATTTAAGAACATCTGGTGGGAACATCGTTTCAACAAAGTATTTGGGAACATCGAGTAGGAACATCAAGTATGAACATTATGTGGGAACATCGAGTATGAACATCATGTAGGAACATCGAGTATGAACATCATGTAGGAACATCGCCCTTCACCAGGCCTATCTCTTTCACTTCTAACCACTCAGAACCACTTATCGCAAATCACATAGAATCAACAGGTAACACTAAACCACAACTAACAGATAAGAATACCAATTTACACATTTCAGGAAAAATACAGAATCACGAGTAACTGTAGCATCAAAATGTATTTGAAATAGATTAAGTGAAATCAACTGTTTATTTACGGAAATACTTAAGCATCATTTATTTTCCAGAAAAAAGGCCCGTTGGAAGCCTACCTCACTAATTTCCACTGTCACAAACGTTAGAAATTAAACTGAGTTTATTGCATATATAAACAGATTGGATACCAGCTCAATTATTTCCCACTTGTTAATACAACAGTAGAATTCACCGAGAACCCATTACTGTCATTTTAACTTCCGAAAGATGCTATAACAGTAGAATTCACCGAGAATCCATTACCGTTATACTTTTTTATCCAACCCAATCTATTTATATATACGTTATTAATAAATCACTTCTTTCCCAAATTATCTTAGTCATGTATATATCTGGTCCCTAGTGTTAAGATTTTTAAATAGCGTATCAATACAGATCCCAGGCTAGAAAGAGACAGACTTTATAATAGCCCCTTCAAAGGTCTCTTTCCTTTCTAGACAGATCCATACTAATAAACCAATCAAATCTTAACCATCACCCTTGAATATATAAATGTTAGATAACATCAGGGTTTTTATAAAAGAAGAAAACGTATTTTCTTTACGGTAGAATCATATTTACGGTAAGCTAAAAGTTTCCATTATAACGGTATGTTTACTAAGCTCAAAAATTAATTTTAACATAACCTCCTTGCTTCACGGAAATTTAAAGAATTTTGGGCATTATAACCCCACTATTAATAATTAACACAAAATAATCATTTTAGAACAACAAAACAATTTATAAAGCATAACAACCATTTAAAAGCTATAACACCCAAGGCATACAAGTCAAGCACAACCAAGAATCAAACATATACTTCTCAAATTAATTTTGCAAGAGGTTCCCCCTACCTTTCACCAAAAATGGATGAAGATCCAAGAACACAAAGTAAGAAATTTAAGATGTAAGAAGAGAAAAAGAGAGAATTGTGTTTGCCTTGAATGCTTCTTGAAATTGTGTGTGAAATTTTATGAAGCAAGGGGGGCTATTTATAGGGAGAGGGGGCAGCCAAGGGTAGTGGTATTAGCCCATAGTTTTGCCAAATACCATGGTTTTAGGAAAAGTAATTAAAACAAATCAAAACTAATTAATTAAATCCTAATTGGTCTAAACCACTTCACAAGGATTGAATCCAAGTGAAAATCATCATCCAAGGGCTCTTGGGGAAGGAGAGGGGCGGCCAAAGAGCTAGGGAGAAGGAAGGAATAAAGAAATTATGTGATGTAAGCCATGAGGCTTAAAATACATCTTTAACTAATTAGTTTTAATCAATCTTTTTCTAATTGGTTAAAAATCATGACTCATGTACCAAATGAACCTAGTCCTCTTCTTGTCAAAGTGGTAGGACGGTTTATGAGGGCTGAAAAGGGAGGGAGTGAAGTTACATCTTTGCCCCTATGGTTTTCAAGTGAAAAGGATACAAATCAAGGGCAAAAGTGACTTTTCACTAATCAAAAATTCCTAAAACGAATTTGAAGGCTGAGAACTGATAAGAAATATTGGGAATACCATGTAATAGCCCTAATAGCTTCATGGAAGAGTTTCTGGGATTTTACGGTAAGTGTAAGTATCGCGTTTTTGCATAAAAACAGAAAAACGGACGCGCCGTAAGTGAAAAATAGATATTTTTTAGAAAATTCCCAAATTTAATTTAAACACTAATGGTCCCTTTTGAAAATTGATTTTGAGCTCTCACTGATCAATATAAATCTATTTCGGTTTAAAAACGCTTATTTTATGTACTTTACGGAGTTTCGAAAAAGCGACTTGTGGTACGTCTTTCAGAAAAATCCGAAATAATTTTCATAAATCCTAAAAAATGG
This sequence comes from Glycyrrhiza uralensis, assembly GCA_030159175.1. Taxonomy (NCBI): domain Eukaryota; kingdom Viridiplantae; phylum Streptophyta; class Magnoliopsida; order Fabales; family Fabaceae; genus Glycyrrhiza; species Glycyrrhiza uralensis. The sequence continues at coordinate 25,608,021 of BRZY01000007.1, read as the reverse complement.
AAAAACATGTTCTGGCTATTTAAAATCTTTATTTGACTTCAACTTGAGCTCCGAATCAGTTTTTCAGTTCAAGCAGTTTACTATTTGGATCAAAACAGAACTTTTAAATCTTTTTACTTTTAAAAATTCTACAAAAATTCCAAGAAATCTAAAATATTAGAAAAACCAACTTTTGTGAAGGAAGTTTATTTATTGAAGTCATTTGATGTTTTTAAGGTATTCAAAACTTCTTCCATCAGTTAGACGTACTGCTTTCTGTAAAAAGCCCCGATATCGATTGAAAAACTATTATATCAGAAGTATTCCGGAATATGTGTATTTTACTCCTAATTTTAAGCTAAAAATAAATCACAAAACATTTATGGGACAAGAATTCATATAAAATAGAAAAAGTACGTTTTAAACAGAGAAACGGATGTTGAATCTAAACCTGACAGAAGTTGCGCTGCGAATCATCCGTTTTCAGAAGTAATCTTAAACACATATATTTAAATCCTATTTTTAAGCCAAGAATAAATCTTAAAAGATTGATATCGCAAAAATTCGTATAAAACAGATTTTTAAATAGTAACTCGGAAAAACGGATGTTACAACTTGGGTATGAGATTATAATTGACTTGTATGATGAATTTGTCTCTATGTCTTGATTGAAGCTTGATGGAGTGGCTTGAGGTTGTGATCACCTTTTTCTTCTATGTGAGTTTTCTCAAATCTTGGTGACATGAGATTGATTTTAGATCATGACTTGAGAATATTGTGTGATGGTGATTATCTATGCTTGTTAAGCTTGAAAAGTGGTTTAAGAACATGTCTTTTTACTTAATTGATCTTAGTTAGGTTAAATCATGTCAAGAACAATTTTAAATTGACTTAAACTTTGTGAAAACTGGATCTGTCACGCCCTGGGTGGCTTATTTTCCAAAGCTGTGAAAATCGCTTACAGTTTGAGAAACAGGGGACAGACCTGTTAACGCCGCGGGTGTGAAAATTTGCACTCCTGTGAACAGTTCTGGACTCTGTAAAAACTACCCAAAATTTTATGAAATTTTTATATTAAGCTTAAGTATTTTTAAAGGGAAGACGCCATTTTTCAATTTATGAATTATCAAGTATTTTAGTTCTATTTATTTTAGTGACTTAAGTAATGGATATAGAAAATACTATTTTTGTTAAGAGGAAAAATTAAACTAAGGAAGAGTATTAAATGAAAGAGAAAGAAATGTATTGATTGTGATAGTCACCAAGAGATGAGAATAACATACCTAAGAGAAAGGTTGTGTATGATGGTGACAAAGAGTAACATAGAAAAGAGATTGATTATGTTACAAGAGAAATCAAAGTGAATTGATTGTGTTTGAGCTTGTGTGCAAAAATATGATGTCATATGCATACAGAGAAAGAGATTTGGCGGATGGCCATGAGATGAGCATTACAACCCGGATGGGGTTAGGAATAGTGATAGTTGGGCCACAGTTGCCTATTGGGATTATCCAGGTTGCGAAACTCCTCAGGTGGCCAGTGTAGGTGAATATCCCTGAGCTGAGGCAATCGCACAACCCATCTTGGATAAATCTGACTAACTTGACTATTCATGATATGGTACAGTGGTTTAAATGTAGCTTATCTGAATGATTACCATGAAGTCTGGAGGGACTATCTGATAAGTCTGTTAAGTCTGCTACGGCGCTTAATGGTGTTGGAGGTAGGGAAGTCTCCTTGGAGCACTATGAGGGTGTTGAGAGGGAAATAGAAGTGGCATTCATGAGATTATGCCATGACGATGATGTGTGTTTGGTGATAAATTGTATGCCTTGTCTGTGATAATTACAACTGTGTGTATAATAATGAATTATATTGGGGGTGATCACACAATTTCTGGTAATGAGAAAAGTTATATGGCAGAGAAATTCCTGATATATAAACACTATGGTGGATTGTGTGTGATATGCCTGATTTTACTCTCTTCTATTTATTGTCATTGTATTTTATCTCTTGTGTAGGATGATTTTCACCCTTACCTATATGTTTTGTGCACTTTGGAACATGATTCATATAGATGAGTCACCAGCTGGATGGTTTGACCCGAGTCAGGAGGTTTAGTCTGATGCAGACACCTACAAGATAGAATTTTGGAGGGGATGCAGTTTGATGTTAGAGCTGTGGTAGAGGGAGAGACTGTTGGGCTCTTTTGTTCTTATTTTGTATTTGACTCAGCCGGATAGGCGATAGTATGGACACTTTTTGGGGTGACTGTACTACACTATATGACACTATCTGATGTACATGATGTATATTATTTATGTTTAGCTGAGACCTGTTACTTATTAGTAATGCATTGTGACGTAAGCTAGCTATCGAAGCGTGAAAGTTTCAAGTTAAAATAATTTTCAAGCATTGGAAGAAAAAAAAATTATACACATTTTCGGACTAATTGAGAATAATTAAAATAAGGTTTTGAAATAAAATTAATATTTCTTTTCGATAAATAAGGTTACTTATGTTGTAACATTCTTTTATGAGAAAGGGTGTTGCACCAAGATGAGGTCAGAAAGAGATTTTTAGAAGCTAGATCATGTTTTTTTACATTTTTTAGGATTTTTGGGATTTATTTCAAATTTTTTTGAAAAGTATATCAAAAGTTACTTTTTCAGTCCCTGTAAATGCGAGAATCGAGGGTTTTTGGAGCGAAAATAGATTTCTGTTTAATCAGGGCATGCTCAAAATCATTTTTCGAGAGGGATCATTAGTGTTTATATTAAATTGGTGATTTTTTGAAATTTTCTAGGAATTTTCTGATAAATGTTTGTTTTACCCTTATGGCGTGTCCGTTTTCCTTTGTTTATGCGAATCGCAAAGCATACCCTTGCCGTGAAATTCTAGAAACTCTTCCATAAAGCTATTAGGGCTATTACATGGCATTTCCAAAATTTCTTATTGGTTCTCACCTTTTAAATTAATTTTGGAAATTTATGATTAGTGAAAAGATTATTTTGCCCTTGATTTTTACTTAAACCCTAGAGGGAAAGATGTAGCTTCACTTCCCCCTTCTAGAACAACCTTTTGGCTGCCTCCCATGGTGACTCCCTAAGGTCTAGAGGCTTCTCAATCCTTCTAGATTTTGAGTCATCACCATGAGCCATTGTTTTGGACCAATTAGGTTTTAGTTTGATTTAATTAATTAGGAACATAATCAAGGAAAAGTACCATGACCTCACAAATTTTTATCCCTTCCTTCTCCCTAGCTTGGCTGCCCCCCTTGGCTATAAATAGGAGGGGAGTGCTTCATCAAATCCTCACACCAATTCTTGAAACATTTCTAAGAATTCTCTTTCTCCCTCTTGACAAATTTTCGTAGTTTTCTTTTCAAAAGTTCTTGAGTTTTGAAGCTTTGATCTTCAAAATATCCCTTTTCTTCAAGTTTTGAGGTAAGGGAAAAATTATTGAGAATCTTGTAGAGATAATCCACTTTGGTGGTTTTATGTGTTATAGTTTTCTTAGTTGTTTTAAATGTTGTTATTTAATTGTTTTATTTATTTATTTATTTATTGGAAGGTTATAATGGCAAGGTTGGTATATGCCTTATAATCATTTATAACTTTTATTTAATTATGTGCTTTTATAGTAAGGTTATAATGGCAAGATTGGTATATGCCTTATAATCATTTTTTTAAAGCTTTATAATTGTTTTATGGCTTTAAATTAAATTGTTATGTGCTATTTATTAATTGTAGTATTATAACTCCCAAATTTCCTTAGGATTTTTGTGGAAGTAAAGTTGGGATGACAAAATCATCTTGAGCTTACTAATAGTACCGTTATAATGGCGAATTTTAGATTACCGTAAATATGGTTTTACCGTGAAACAAGTGCAATTTATCCTTTTGTGAAAACCCTGATATTATCTATCATTGATATACAAGGTGATGGTTAAGATAAATGGTTTATCAGTATGGGTTTGTTTAGGAAAGACAGAGATCATTGAAGGGGCCTTAGTCCATCTCTCTTTCCTGGGAACTGTACTGATACGCTGTTTGGAGAATTCTTAACCTAGGGACCCGGTATATACGTGACTAAGATAAAGTTGGGAGAAAAGTAATTTCTTAATAAACATATATATAAATAGATTGGATTGGATAAAAGAGTATAACGGTAATGGATTCTCGGTGAATTCTACTGTTATAGCATCTATCGAAAATTTGGTATAACGATAAAAGATTCTCGGTGAATTCTACTGGTTATAGCATCTATTGAAAATTTAGTATAAACGGTAAAGGATTCTCGGTGAATTCTACTGTTATATCATCTGTGGGAAATATCGAGTTGGTGTCCATTTTGTACATATATACAATTAACTCATTTAATTTTCAATGTCTCTGGCAGTAAGAATTAGTGAGGTAGGCTTTCAACGAGTCTCTTTCCTAAAAAATAACTGGTGCTTAAGTATTTCAGTATTAAACTCAGCTTGATTTCGTTCACTTAGTCTATGTTTTGTCCGAGTGGTGAGATTATGTGTTTTAACTTAAGATATGCGATTCGGTATTTTATCTAAGATATGTGATACTATGTTCTGAGTGGTTTGGATTATGAAAGAGATATGCTTGGTGAAAAGCGGTGTTCCTATATGCTTGGTAAAAGCGATGTTCCTATATGCTTAATACTAATGCGATGTTCCCATATGTTTTGTCTTAAGCGATGTTTTCATATGCTTTGTTTAAAGCGATTCCTACACGATGTTCCCACATGCTTTGTCTAAAGCGAGGTTCCCACATGATATTCTCATATGCTTTGTTTAAAGCGATGTTCTTATCTGATGATTTTCATGAAATTTCCTTGACATGTTTCGGTTAAGTTCTTATTATTTGTTACGTGGATATACTGATTTCATGAGTGTGATTTCTTTGTATTTGTGCTTTATATTGCTGTGTGCATTACATCTACTGTAAATTTACTATGCATAATATCTGTTGTGTGTTACTTGTAAATTCTCTTATGATATAATTCAATGATAAGGAATTTCACCCTTGCCTACTTTCTATGTTGTTGGTACATGGTTGAGTAGATGTTTTACGCAAGGAATGGGTTAGCTCTTAGAAGAGGATCTGAAAGATGTTGCTGTATAGATGGATAGAGATTCCAAGAATAATAGATGGTTACTGTATTGTTTTGGGTAGAGGTTTAGAGACTAGACTAACTCAGATGTTCACTATATTATTTTAAATCTTTCCTTGTAAAAACCTCTGATGATTATATGAAATGAGATTACATTCATAAAAGTACTGTTTATACTTCCGCACTTAAAACCTTTCGAAAAGAATTGAGACATATTCTCCATCTTTCTCATAATTTAAAAGAAGAAGAAATTTTATACGCATTTTCGAAGAAGGAATGTTGAGTTTTCACCAAATATTTTCTAAGTGATTTCGAAATTCTTGGTTACTATAGTATAACATCCTTTTTGGAAAAAGGGTATTGCAACTTCCCCTACTTTTATCTACTTGTTTTGCAATGGTTGACAATACGTACTAAGCACAACTATGTACTATCGTTAAATTTGCAGTGTTTTGCCCCTGCTTTTATCAAAGAGTTCTAATTTGCAATGTTGTTAAATTCAATCGTTGTTACTATCGTTATATACATTAACACTCACATAATCAAGTTTTCAATTACAAAATTGGTTCAAAGAAGGCATTTATACACTAACTGGACAAAATTGAATATGTCATTTTCTGATTTTGCAATTTTAAACAAAGAAGGCATTCACATTAGATTACTGGCCCTTTATGGGAAAGTTTTTCTGCTGCCCAAGCCACACAATGAAATCATATTTGTCAATTTTAAACAAAGACAAACCCTACTAAGCACTTGTAAAAACTTCAAATATATTTGTCAATCCACACAATGAAATCATCCAGCATTCCAAAACAGCAGTACAAAACACACCTACACAAGTTCAATTTGTCCAAATATAATTCTAAGCTACTCCTATTACAAATCCTTCAACTGACTAAGTCCAAACACAATGAAGCTAAATTAACAACTCCATGCCTTCTACAATTGTCACCATCCTCAGTCCACTCTAATCACCTAGCATTCTACAACACAATAACAAAACCCAATTGCTTGATAAAATAATAATTAAGGTATATCATAATATAACAATCATCATAACACAAGTAATTACCATGTCGAAATTATTATACTCTGTGATATCGTTGTCAAAATCTTGCTCGTCGTGATCTTCCACATCCTACTCTACATACAAAATCATCTGGGACAACCTCAGTGCTTGCCATGGATTCAGTTTGACGCTGAGTCAGACAGGGCTTCCTGTTATGACTTATTCCCTTGCATAAACGACATGTGTGGGGTTTCCTCACCTTGCCCATATCCCTTAATGATGGCACACCACATCCCTTGTTCCTTGCTCGAGCAGGGTTAAGAATTTTCTCAAGCGCTCCAGTGTTTTTTGTGGTTCTGTAGTGTCCATCACTACCAAGTGATTCCAAAAACTTAGAACGTGTGTTTACAATTTCATTTATTTCTCGTAAGTGTTGTGGTATGCGATAAAACACTACAGCCTTGGCCAACCTCTTGCATCTCTCAACCAATTATATATTATATATATTGACAAATCAAAATTGGATCCTTTGACCAAGAATTATTATTCGACACGCTAGTCAAGTCCTTCACACTCTTTGTTCATCTAGGCAAAATGAGGCAATCAGGCATGCACACAATGTCCAAAAACACCATCACACAAACTAAGTGCTCACACGGAATACCTAGCGACTCCATCCTCTCACAGGAGCATTTGAATTGCAGATCAGTAGCATAATATGATACCTCCCACACCATCCCCCCTTGTGATACCTTGTCACTGTATATATGAATAAATCTTCATTTTGTTTGGTTGCTATTACCTTGAATGTTGATGACCTTTCTAACACAGTCCGAAATAGAAAGAACATTGTCCGTGTGTAAACCTCTGCAACAAACATCTCAATATGCTCCCATTGTGTCTGGTAAATTGGTTCACTGTGAGCAGATGAAAAGTCGACTTTAAGTTCTCTAAACCTCATATAATTTAACCAACGGAGATACGAAAATAGAGTTGTAGGATATCATGCAAATTGTTCTGATAATTAACATACTTTCCAAATTCAGAGTGCAAGCCCTCATCACATCGTGAAGTGGTCCCGAAGCCTGCAAAGAATTTACCACGTATATGGGAAGTAGCCCACATTTTTCTCTTTTGAAATATATCTCTGATCCAATTGTTTCCTTCCAAACCAAACTCTTGAACCATCAACTTCCATCTACGCTCAAACTCACATACATCATAGTCGCCTAGCATACACTGTTTGAACTTAGAAAGAAACTTGGGATTTTTGACATTGCTTGTGGCTTGCGGATCAAGTGCCAAGCACATAACTTGTGATGAGCACTAGGGAAAACTTTTTTGATAACATTTATCGTAGTAAGATCATCATCAGTTATAACTGACGTGGGCACTTTACCTTCCATTGCCTCAACAAATTTTTCCAACACCCAAACATATGTCTCTTCTGTTTCATTCTCGACAAGAGCGCTTGCAAAAACAATACTCTGATTGTGATGGTTAACTTTGGAAAACACAACTAACGAGCACATGTACTTGTTTTTTTTTTTGTAAGTTGCATAAAAAATAACTATATCACCAAACATTGAAAAGTCATCACGACTTGTGCCATCACACCAAAACAAGTTCTGAAGCCTTCCCTCCTCATTTACAATGTGCCTCCAAAATACCGAATCAGTCCTTGTAAGCCTTTCTAGATATTTCAATGTTGTTTTTGCATCCGAAAAAAACTTATGCTTATCTCTCTCCTGTTCGTTATACATATCACGTTTCCTAAAACCAACATAATCATATCCACAAGCTTGACTAGCCAAGAATCCATATATGTGAGGAGTACTAATGCAAACACTTCTCATGCAAGTCATTTGAAATTTATCATACTCATCAATCCTCCTATGTGTGGGTAACATGCCAGTATATTTATCATCCATCAAAGTGTGGGTGTGTACATCACTGATATATTTTATGTACCACTGCCCAGTCTTGATTTCTACATGGACTAGACATTTTGCCGTGCAACCACATCTAATATTTTCTTTTGGTTCTCGCTTCCTCATGCTCAAACTGCATTCTTTTACTTCCCTATGTCCTTCTCTGTAACACAAGAATGTCCATTGTGTTGGTTGTCGATCTTTACTCCACATTATCATACTTTTCTAGCAGAAAAACTATGGACAGCACCATACCAGTTGTAGAACATAAATGCCACCTCAAGGTTTGGGAAATGAAACCTCATAATATCCTCTGTCTTCATGTCTTTCCAGTTAATTCTCATCACATCGTCAAGCCCATTCACTGCACTTTCACTATCAAACATGCATCCACAAACTTAAATGCTTTCACTGCACTATATATCGTCTTCAAATGTATTGCTATCCTTGACATCAGACAAGGAGATGTCTTCTAATCCTTGAAAATGGAAAACAGGGAAAAATAAACCACTAATAGTCTTTCAAACATCCACACACAATACTTAAGTGACAACAACTATTAATTGATTTAATACAGAACCAATAGATCATCCTACAAAAAAAAATTTAAATCAAATCCCATAAAAGATCACCAGTATACAAGTTTAAAAATTGTGTGTTTATCAAAATAGAAATTTTTAATGTGGGAGAACAATGTTAATTTTTGAACCTGGGTAGCATCGCTTTCCAAGTTGTTCATGCTCCCTTCAATCCCTCCACAGTTGGCCTCCATTTCTGAGGTTCAATCTTCACTTTCACAAGGTCGGTCTTCACCTTTTGTTAAACAGCCTGCAAATCATAATCAAAATAAAAATCATTAACAAATAAGAATAAGACTGTTGGAGAGAAGATAAAACACAACAACCCTCACCTGGGTTCTTTATGTGTCGAGATCGACTAGATCTATCAAGAAGCTTGAGCAAAGAGTGCGATAACGGGAGGTGCAGAACCAATCTGCTTGTTAAGATTCAATTTTTTTTAATCAAACGGTTCTTCATGTGAAATTAATTCACATCATTTTTAACTCTACTGTTGTAGAGATCACTTTTCAGTATTGCCATCTTTTTCTTATGTGCACAACAGCTTTTTAACCATGTGCTAAAATTGAATTTACACTAACTTGTTTTGCATTTCGGTAATTTTGGTATTACCCAATATAGCCAGCGCACGTGCAAGGTACATGGCAGGTGCAAGCGTGGACAAGCGGAACCACGATGGTAAAAAAGATTTGTGGGACTAGGCTAAATGCCACCCTATAGATATGTTGGACCATACCACTGATACCAGACCCTTGCTTCCCTGCAAGCTAAACCCCTTTTAACTTGAAGTTGGGACTCTCTTTCGGATTATAGAAAAAGCCATTTGGTGGACAAACAAATACAGATAGAAAGAATTTGTGTTTCAAAATTAGAAGTATATTTAAAATTAAAATGGTGTTTCAATATATTTTTGCTAAATGCAGGACAAATGAAGTTACCTAAATTGGTATACAATAATGTACGTGCAATTTCAGAAGGCAAAGAGAACAAATTCCATTTACAATTGTTAACTGTAATTCAAATTTTTTTTTGTTCAGGAACTGTAATTCAAATCTTGATATTGTTGGAACTTTGGTTCCTTCACACACTCACGAATTTAGGAAGAAGAGATAGAATAGAAGAGATAGGGAAAGAAGATTGAACACACAGAAAAATTGGGCACAACACTTTACACATGTATTCACTTCACTGCACTTCACAATTACAACACTTTAGTTTTTATACAAGTCAAAGTCCCACATCGGATGGACCTTTGCACTTCACTTACACGGGATTAGCTCACTAACTAGTTACAACAGCTTTTAACCGCCTCGCACCTAATCAACTAGCATTTACAACAAACAACTGAATTAATAGTATTAACTACCACTCTTAACACTCTCCCTTAATTCATGTTGTTCAATTGCACAACTCCAATCAAGTCCCTCAATTCTCGAAATCTATCTCCCTTCAATGGTTCTGTAACTTCTGTTAGAATATCAGTTGCTTGCATCTTGGTTCTGCAGTGCACCACATTGTTCCTCCCATTATTCACTTGTTCCCTAATGAAGTGGAATCTAGTTTCTATAATGTTTACTCCTGTCGTGTGCCATTGGATGTTTGTCAAGATTTATAGCAGACTTGTTGTCAATCTGCAATGTGATGGCATCAGGCTTCTTCACTCTCAACTCTTGCAGTAATGTGTCCAACCATAGGCCCTGACAAGCACTCATGGAGGCAGCAATGTATTTTGCCTCACATGATGATAAAGCAACAACTGGTTCTTTCTTAGATGCCCAAGAAATAGGTGCTCTCCCATACATGAAAACATACCCTTCAGTACTCTTTCGATCCTCCCTGTCACCGCACCAATCTCAGTCTGTATAGCCATTCAACACTGGTTCTGAATTCTCAGACTTGTTAGGAAATAAAATCCCATAGTTCATTGTGCCCTTGACATACCTAAGGATCCTCTTTGCAACCATCAGGTGAGAAGTCCTTGGCTTGTCCATAAATCGACTTATTAGGCCCACATTGTATGTAATATCAGGTCTTGAGTTACATAGGTATCTCAATGATCCCACTATCTGTCTGAAAATAGTAGGATCCATTGGCTCCTCATCTCCTTCCTTTTGAAGCACTAGACATGTTTCTGCTGGTGTAATGGTTGCATTGCACTTGAGCATGTTGAATCTCCTTAAAAGATCAACAACATATTTGCTTTGATGCATTACAATTCCCTCCTTTCTCCTGCCGAATTCAATTCCCAAGAAATATGACAGGTGCCCGAAATCAGTCATTTCAAATTTTTTTTTCATTCTTTCCTTGAATGCATCTATCTCAGCTTCATTACTTCCAGTTACTAACAAATCATCAACATATAGCAAACCAGCAACACTTCATCTCTTTGAATCAATTTCACATAAACACCATGCTCAAATGTGCACTTACTGAATCCTATATTGATCAGGAATCCATCAATTATCTTATTCCAAGCTCTAGGTGCCTGTTTCAGGCCATATAGAGCTTTCTTTAGCTTATAGACTTTCTCTTCTTGTCCAGTGATCACAAAGCCTGGAGCCTGACTCACATACACTTCTTCTTCAAGTGGCCCATTCAGGAAAGCTGATTTCACATCCATTTGGAACATTGGCCATTCATTGATCCCAGCAATTGCGACAACCATTCTCACAGTTTCTATTCTTGTAACTGGTACAAAAACTTCTTCATAATCAATGCCTTGGTTTTGCAGGAACCCCTTTGCTACAAGCCTTGCCTTGTATTTGTTCACTTCACCATTTGGATTTAGCTTTACTTTATAGACCCATTTCACAGCTATGGGCCTTTTCTGGTTAGGCAGTGACACCAACTCCCATGTTTGATTCCTTTCTATGGCACTTAATTCCTCCTTCATAGCATTGATCCACTTCTCATCCTGCATTGCCTCTTTATAACTGATTGGTTCGGCCTCAATAAGAAGAGCAACATGTGTCAGATCTCCTTCAGAATTGACTGCTGAGTTAGGAAGCCCTTCATAGTCCAGCAATCTACTTGGCATTTGTCTTGACCTTTGTGACCTCCTCACATCACTGGATTCTGCTGCGACCACCTCTCCTTCAACTGAATCATTAAGATCAAGAATTATCCTCTTAGAACTGTTTCCTGGCTCATCCCAGTTCCAGTTCTTGTACTCATCAATAACTACATCCCTGCTGACTGCAAACTGCTTGGTCACTGGATTCAGCAATCTGTACCCTCCAGTTGGATGATAACCAAGTAGGATCATCTTCTCCCCCTTAGCATCCAACTTCCTCCTTTATTGATCAGGGATGTGCTTGTAGCAAATAGAGCCAAATACCCTGAGATGAGAGACCTTTGGTCTATTGGCACTCTATGCCTCCTCTGGTGTCACACCATTTAGTCTCTTTGTAGGGCTCCTGCTCAAAACATAGGTAGCAGTGGAGACTGCTTCTCCCCATAGAAATTTAGGCAAGTTTTTACTCCTTAACATACTTCTTACCATGTTCATTATTATTCTATTTTTTCTCTCAGCAGTGCCATTATGTTGAGGTGTGTAGGGTGGTGTTATCTCATGTACAATGCCCTCATTTTCACAAAAAAGGCTAAATTCCCTAGATACATACTCTCCCCCACCATTTGTTCTAAGGATTTTTACAAGCAAGCCACTTTGTTTTTCAACTAAACACTTATATTTTTTGAAAGTATCAAACACTTCATGCTTTCCTCTAATCAAGTAAGTCCACATCTTTCTACTGTAATCATCATTGAAGGTTAAGAAATACCTATTTCCTCCAAGTGATTCAGTTTGTAGAGGACCACATACATCTGAATAGATCACCTTGAGCTTGTTTTTGGCTCTTGTTGGCACCTATTGCTTGAATGAGCTCCTTCGCAGCTTTGATTCAAGGCATTCTGAGCACATCTCAGTTGGCAAGTTGAGCTGGGGAAGGCCATTCACCATGTTTCTCTTCTGCAGGCTGCATAGGTCCTTGAAATTCAAGTGACCATATATGTAATGCCAGATCCACTCATCTTGGGTAGCTGCAGTGGACAGGCATTTATGCTCCATGACCTCAATCCCCACTTTAAATGTTCTGTTGCTAGACAGTGGAGTCTTGATTATTAGTCTCCCCCTTCCGTCAAGCACTTTCATCGCCCTATCCTTCATGGACATCACATAGCCCTTCTCCAAGAGTTGGCCAAGACTAAGAAGATTACTCTTCATGCCAAGCACAAACAGCACATCTGAAATGAAAGAGTGCTGACCATCCCTTCTTTTGATCACAACTTTGCCAATGCTTGCTGCAGCTAAGGTAGTGTCACCGGGAAACTTGACCTTGCTGTGGCTAGGTCCATCAAGACTCACAAACCAATCCCTGCGGCCTGTTTGGGTGGAACACCCAGTGTCAAGATACCAATAATCCATGGCACCTTTCTCTTTAGTGGTCACCATGAGCACTGCCTGAACATCCTCATCTTCATCTTGGGCTAGTTTGGCATCATCACTTCTCTGATCCCTTGCATTACACTCATCTGCAAAGTGACCGAATTTGTTGTAGTTATAGCATTTGATCTTACTCTTGTCAAATTTTCTCCTCTCCCCTTGCTTGTGGTTCTCACTTGCACCTCTTTGTTTGTTATTTCTCTGATAAGAAGAGTTTGAATTCTGACCTTTATTTTTTCTACCATTTTCCTTTGTTTGTCTTCCATTTTTCTTTACCCTTTCTGAATCTTGAACTTTCACCATCTCCTTTGCCTTGGGAGTGAGCCTGAAGTGCTTGCTCAGTGCCTTTGTCACCTTGCTTGTCTTTAATTCTCTATTCATAGGCTTCAAGGGACCCCTGCAGCTCTTCAATTTTCATTTTCTCCAAGTCCCTTGTTTCTTCAATTGTAACAGCAATGACCTCGAATCTGTAACAGCAATGACCTCGAATCTTGAATGTAAGGTCTTGAGAATTTTCTCAATGATAGATTTATCTGACATCTTCTTGCCACAACTCTTCATCTGATTGGCAAGAATTATGACACGGCTAAAATAACTCCCAACACTTTCATTGGATTCCATCCCTAGCAACTCATATTGGCGCTTCAGGGTTTGTAACTACACTTTCTTGATCTTCTCTGCTCCTTCATAGGCCTGCTCAAGTATCTCCCACGCATCCTTTGTAGATTTTGCTCTGAAAATTTTCTCATAATTCCCAGCACTCATAATTCCCAGCATCAACACATTGATGAAGGATAAACAGTGCCTTGTAATCTTTCTTTTTGATCTCTTTCGCCTGCACTGCATCAAGATTTTCGAACAGTTTTGCATAACCTGTTGACACTACTTCAAGAACATCTTGGAACCCGAGAATGGCTTGCATCTGATTACTCCACTTGTCCCAGTTTTTACCATCAAGAACTGGGAGGGTGGTTGGAAAGCCTGCATTGTTTGAAGTCGCCATCTTCTTGTGCACTCACAGCGGAATTGGCCCCAAGAACCTTGAGGTTACTGATACCACTTGTTGGAACTTTGGTTCCTTCACACACTCACGAATTTAGGAAGAAGAAGATAGAATAGAAGAGATAGGGAAAGAAGATTGAACACACAGAAAAATTGGACACAACACTTTACACATGTATTCACTTCACTGCACTTCACAATTACAACACTTTAGTTTTTATACAAGTCCAAGTCCCAGGATGGGCCTTTGCACTTCACTTACACTGGATTAGCTCACTAACTAGTTACAACAGCTTTTAACCGCCTCACACCTAATCAACTAACATTTACAACAACAACTGAATTAACAGTATTAACTATCACTCTTAACAGATAACACTTTACAGGCAACATTGTTTTTTTGTTAGAGGAATACAAAGAAACTGGGACACAGCCCAATGCCCAAAGGCCCAAAACAGGAAGCCTAAGGAAAGGCCAAAAGGTCCTCCCACCGGTGGTTCAACTGGTATGTAATGGGATGGACATATGAAGGGTGAGGGGATCGATCCCCCACCCAACCCCAACCCCCTCCCCTATGACCAAAAAAAAAAGTCAGTACTAGGGATGTAAATGGGGCGGGGCGGGCACGGGTAGCAGCTACCCGCTACCTGCCTCGTTTAATATACCCGCTCCCCGTACCCGCCCCATACCCGCGCGGGTACCCGTTATCTAGGTTTTAGCGGGTATCCGTGAAATCCGCGGGTATCCGCGGATATCCATGGATATTAAAAATTAAAAAAATTCTATAAAAATTCTATTAAAAGAAATTGTTTCCACACAATATTGTCATAATGAACATCATATTAATAAGACTAAATTATACCAATCATATAATTTTAACTCAATTGTTATATCAATAATTGTTCAATTAAATAAAAACAAATAAAACTATAAAATAAAAAATATGAGTGTGAGAATTAATACATGACACAACAATAATACATATTTTAGATTCACTTTGTTCAATATTAAAACAAAGCAAGACAATAACTAAAAATAATGCATCACACTCTAATACTTATCAAATTGTGCATTGGTGTTTTAGACTTTTAGATATGTATATAAATAAAAGAATATTTTTTGTAATTTTACTAATGGGTACGGGTACCTGCGGGCACGGGTACCTCACTACCTATCCCCATTTATTGGCGGGTACCTCAAATACCCATTTAATTTACCCGCGGGTATCCGTTAAGATACCCACCCCATACTCGTAACGGATTTTATCCGCAGATATCCGTGGGTACGGATTTTTTTGCCATCCCTAGTCGGTACAAGCAGCGTCTCAGTAATAGAAAAGAAACACGGACACGCAGCTTGAGAATTGAGATTCAGGGAGGTCCAGGTGGTCTTTTCGTCAGAGACCGTATAGTATGGGTGACTTTTAAGGTGGTGAACCACATTGACTTCACCACAGGGTGAAGTGGGCCCACAACCTGCAGTAGTAGGTAGTGCCTATTTTAGTAATAATTATATATTTCTCCCCAAAACTGTAAACAATACAAAATATGACCCAAATAAAAATTTAATGCGAAAAATGTCCCTACAGTTAGGAAAATTTAAATCTGGTCCAAATAGATATTTTAGTGTTTTGTTCCCTTTAAGCCAACGGCAATTAATATTCTATTTCTTCCGACCAATATGTTTTTCAACTATTCACAAATATTTATATTATTAGTAACTTATAATCTGTTGGCATTAATCCTTTATGCATTTCATGTCACGCAAATGTACTATAATATAATAACTATCAAACACAAATATATAATGTTTTAACAAGAAATTTGCATCACTATTGAAATCCACTACAAAAAAATCCAATGCAATACATTTCTTTCGCTTTTGTTTTTAAATCAACACAGTACCACCAAATAAACAAAATAATAAAACATTTTTATAAAATTAATTTTGGTAAATCATCCACTTTTATCTTCATTCGGATTAATCAATCTTTAAGGTCAAAAATTAATTTTCATATACTCCCCTTCTTTGTCCAATTATAAACTACATTTTTTTCACATTATTTTAAAATTGTATTTACATCTACATACTAACTCTTGGATTACGAATATGGGCCAAGCCCAGTAACATTACACCCGAAGCCTGAATGATGAAAGACTTTTTTTATCTACACATACATATTTTTCTATCTACACATACCTGATGCGAAATTAATAGTTCCGTAGATATTTTTTTTTTCTAAAAACATACATGATGCAGAACTATTAGTTCTGCAGTTATACTTTATTGCGGAACTAATAGTTCGGCTACACATACCTTTTGTCCGCACGTTGAACTTCACAGTGCGGAACTAATAGTACTTCTGCATGTATTATTTGTATGTGTGTGCTACAAATAACACATGCAGAACTAATAGTTTCACACTGGTGCGGAACTATTAGTTTCACACTAATACAAAACTATTACTATTAGTTCTGCACTGATATGTATGTGCCAATAGTAATTTATGTATGTGTCGTTAAAAAAAGTCATGATGAAAACAGCTTCTATGGTAATGGCCTGCAATTTAGCCCAACAATATACAATTATGACTTCCTAAATAAATATTTCTAATTTGTTGACCAAAAAAGAAAATTATTTAATTTATAATTTGAACAAAAATAAAAAATTTCTATGTTGACAAAAAAATAAATAATGATTTACAAGGTTGTTAGTTCTTTCACTGGTAATCCTATGCACAGGTCCAATTAGTGTATAACTGAAACACTATAATCTGCAACTACAACATATTCAATTTCAAAGCAATTTTTTCATTTGGTATTACTATTATTATTGCATAATTATCTCAGCATTATTGTGGTATAAACAAAGCAACACTAATTAACACTAATTATTTTCCTTTAGTAATTGATCACGCTATTTTTTATGAATAAAGCAACACTAATTAATTATTTCTAGCTGCTCATTATACCAACATAATAGTAAAACCAATAAGCTTTTGGCAGATTTCTATGTAAAAAATAATAAATCTTTCATTATCAACCTCATACGTTCATCATTAATAGCGTTATCTGACTTATACATTTTGTAAAAAATGACTATTTTATACAAATGGGCCAATTCAGTGATTTATAATAGACTAGGGCATCTTTTTAATATACGAAAATGAATGTTAAATTTCGTATTTCAATAAAACACTACACCCATTTTAGCAGTTAAACTAAAGTTCTTGGGTAACCTATTGTACAGTTAGCCCATTTTACATCCCATCCATTGGAGTATTTTACTATTATATCTAAGGCCTGTGTTATTTCTAGACCCACTTCATCATCATGGTGAAATTAATATGGTTCACCACCTTAAATGTCACCTTATAGTATGCGGTAGCACCTTCTTCCTTCTTGGTGTGTTTCCAAGCCCAAGTAACAGATTTGATTAAATTAAAATTGGTCAAATGAGAAATTTAAAAAATTTCTTATGTAATATCTTTTAATGCGCGCAGGAGATCTATTGAAAAGAAGGATCAGCCTTCTATGCTTGCTAGATTCTGTACTTGATTATCAGCAAAATGTGGCATTTCTGAATGAATGACATGACAAGGAAGCTGCCATCTGTATGAATTCTTGTTGAGTAAACATGCAGGACTTTGACTCCTTTTTTTTATTTGGGAATTAGCTAAAATATTCCTATGGACACATTTAGACATTGCTGGTTTCATGATAAATTTTTAAAAATTAATTGAATATAAACAATAGTATAAATATTTGACACCTATATAACCGATAACAGTAATCTCTTTGTCTTCTTCTTCTTCTTTTGTTACTAACTAAAGTAGAGCAGATCTTAGGTTCATAAATATCTCAGCGGGTATAGATATTTACGAATATTATAACATTATTTTGTGGTTGCAATTATGAATCAATCCAATGTTCTATTTTGGAAGTGCAAGCCATCCTAATCTAACCGTCCCATGTGGGTCAGTTTCTGTGACAGGGTGATGATTCTTCAATTTATACAAGGACAGCTATGTTCACTCCTTTTTCGATAAAGCACTCATAAGTTTTTGGAAAGATTAGCTGTTCCTCCGTGTTGCCGCCACCCACTTCTCATTAAAAAGGTTCGGTGCATCAATATTTAACAATGCTGCTGGCCACATGGCATGAGACTCACTACTCATCTCTAAAGATACATGCAAATTTTTTTTTTTATAATTTTAAATAATCACAACACTTTCTCCCCTCAAATTTCCCCATCCAAACACAAGAACCAGAAAACTATTGCAACAAGATCCCTTCTCGAATGACGATTTCCGATGCAGTTTCAGATTTAATGATAAAATGAAATCAAACTCTTAAAATTTAGGTTTGAGTCTGGGCTTACAAAATCAACTTAGAGTGAGGATTGTCTATGTTTTATAAACACTACATTAGCGATATTACTAGTCGACGTGGGACTCTTAACAAATGAAATTGAGAAAAGTTCACATGAACACTAGCCCAAATTCCGAATCCCAGGATAAAGATCCAATATATTGAAGAAGTTTGGCTCGCTGTCTATCAATCTATCAAAATTCTGAACCGTAAGCAATCCACACAAGAAGAATAGAGATATATCTACATTAAAAGATTAAAAAAATTTAATTAACATCATTACAGGAAATGGGGTTGTCTAATTCAGAATCAACCAAATTGATTTACAAAGTCCCTGAATCAAAATGGTGTTAGATCAATACAAACCAAAGACAACCTCCAAACAAATCCCCTTAATTAATATTCCAAATAAAAAGAAAAAAAAAGGTTAGCCAAGACCTCAACCGGACTCAAAATTATTCATAATTGGAACCCCACAAAAAAAAGAGCTTTTAACCAAAGTGATTCATTCTCCTCAAATAAATTAAGCACTAGTTTTATTATTATGATGTTACCTCCTCTTCCTCGTCTTCTCGATCGACGAAACAACGTTGATTCCTGAGGCCAGAATGGGAAGGAGAAGAAGAAGGAGAGGAATGATGAGAAGAAGAAGCAGCAGCCAAAACCAAATTCCCTTCACTCCAAGCTCTCCTCATTGGATATTTGACACTGTTAGGCCTTATTGGTGACTTGTTGTTTGCGCCAGATAATAGTTTGTTGCGTGACTTGCTGTGTAGCGCACACCCACAGTTTCGGTGGTAAGGCCTACGCTCAATGCAGTTGTCAAACCCCGAAATGCATCCCTCGTAGATTGGCCGGAAAAACCCGTCTGCGGCAGCGCCGGCCATGCCAATCGCTCGCTCACCAACAAAAATTGTTAATTACCCGGCTCGAAGGAATTAGTCTCCGCACGCGCACGGAGATACTCTGGATTAATTACCTTCTTAGCTCTATATAGCTTTTTCTTTGTGCACACCCACCTTTTGAAATTTCTTTGCTTAATTTACCCCCAAAGTGGTGTAATTGAGGAACTGATGATACATTGGGGTGTGGTGGGTATTTATATAAGAGTTGGCACCCCGTGTTAAATAGTGTTAGCAAGAGGCACAAAAATGGGAAAGAGAGACAGCTAAGTTTGTTTTTTCGGTAAACGGCACATGTGGGCGTTTGAAGCGCTGTGAGAGCCGTGTCTCGTGGGGTCAGTTCCAAGACCAGGTTTTACAACACAACAACACGCACATGTGTGCTTGTTTGTTTGGCTTTGTGGTTGGATTCTAGTTTGGAGCTACCCTAACTGTTTCGTGTTGAATGAAAACTTGAAACCCAAAAAAATGGGGGTGATGTACTTTACTATTCTTTTTACTTTTTATTATGGAAAATATTTTTTGGGTTAAATATGTTTTAGGTCCCTGTAATATAGGGGGCTTTTGAGTTAGGTCCCTATAAAATAAGTTAAACCGTTTTGGTCCCTCTTTTATTTTTTTTTTGATTTTAGTCCCTTGGTGTGTTGACCAGTGATGTGGCACACTGATGTGCCTACGTGGCTTATTTATTGTGCCACGTCAGCTGCCACGTAATTATTTGAATTTACCCCTAATTACTGATGTGGAATTTACCCAATCCATTTTTTAACCATGGTTAATCCCTTTTACTGTACTGATACATAGATCATTTTACTCTGAATCCCTCACCTCACTCACAATCGAAGAACTTTCCCTTTCTTTCCCTCCCTTTCCGTTTGCTCTGTTTGTATCGAAAATTACTCCACCATTTTTCTCGGTTTGATCGAACGAAGACGAAGACGAAGAAGAACACGACATAGGCTGATTCTGAGCTGGTATTATCGAACTGAGAAGACGAGGTCGAAGGCTGTGCTCTGGTTTAGGGCTCGCGATTGGGGACGACGAAAGCTGTGCTCTGATATTCAGTAGGTAAATTTACAATTTAAGATTCGAAATGGGTTCCTATTTTCGTTTTTTAGGGTTCGTAATTTGTTTGTGGGGGTTGCTATTTGATGTTAATTTGGGGGTTTTTGGGTTCCTATTTCGCTGTGACTGGCTTGCTCTTTGTACTTGGTTTGTGTTGCTCTTTGTACTTGGTTTTTGGGTTCCTATTTCGCTGTGGCTGGTTTAGGGCTCGCTGTGACTAGTTTGTGTTGCTTGGTGTTTGAAGTTAATCCAAAACATTTTTGGTTCGTATTTGGTTTGAAACCGGATAGATAGGGGTTTTGTGTGGTTGCTGTTTTTGTCCATTTCTGTTTACAGGGGTTTTGTCCATTGCTGTTTTTGTCCATTATTGTACAGTAAAAAATGGGGAGTGTGGGGAAGAGGAAGACCTGCTCGCACCGGATCTCTGAACTGCGCTTGAGGTTTTCATTTTCGTTCAAACAACAATATATACCTCTGGTTTATGGGTTCTATTTACTACTTTATTGAAGGAATGACAGAAGCTTAATGGGCATCGATGGAGGTGGAGGGAGAATAAAGGATAAGAGTAAATGGACAGGGTAAATGGTAACTCACTTAACCATGATTAAAAAATGGATAGGGTAAATTCCACATCAGTAATTAGGGGTAAATTCAAATAATTACGTGGCAGCTGACGTGGCACAATAAATAAGCCACGTAGGCACATCAGTGTGCCACATCACTGGTTAACACACCAAGGGACTAAAATCAAAAAAAAAAAAAAAAAGAGGGACCAAAACGGTTTGACTTATTTTATAGGGACCTAACTCAAAAGCCCCCTATATTACAGGGACCTAAAACATATTTAACCCATATTTTTTAATGCGAATTTCTTCTGTTTCTTTAGAGATTTATAAATGAATGTGATTAGATAAATACAGGCTAATAATTAATTATAATATACACTTCGATTATAACTTGAGTACTAGAAAATACTGTTTACCTTGTTATAAAAAAAATACTGTTTACCTTGCATAATCTCTTTACTTCTTTTTAGTTATAATTAATTATATTTATTATTTATTGAAAAATTAACAAAGTATACTTTTTGGTTGAGTAAGTTATTAAAACCAATTAATTTAAAGGAGTATATTTTAATAATTATATATGTACAGGTATATTGTTAAAATATCAACCATTAACTTTTTTTACAAATAATTATAGTTTCATTTTTTCTTTTAAAGTGTATTTATAATCTTAAAAGAATCAAACTCAATATTAGGCTTATTGACCGGATTAAGTGTAATAAAATATTAAAAAAATTCATAGCTACCGCACCACCTTTTATGTTGTTGTATTTGGTTAACCAAAAATCAATTTGATCTCTACATCATGCATATCAAAAGCTGCAGCTGGCACGCAAATTCTAGCGTGAGCAAGTGACACAACCAATCCCGGAACATGCAAGCGAGCTTGGCCACTCCTTCCCGATTTTACGGTGTCAGCCATTGCTGCAAATCTGGGTTTTGCATGGAAGACAAATTCCAAAAGCTATCAAAACTCAATTATTAGGAACAAACAGGTTCAGTAGCTATAGCCTATAGCCAAAATTCAAGCACCAAACTATTGAGTCTTGTCACTGTAAATTCTAATAAATTTAACAAGCATTAAACACATTTTTCGTCCCTACAAAATGACGGAGTTTCATTTTTCGTCTCTATAAAAAAAATTTGTTTATGATCCTTGTAAAAGAAAAAGTTTAATTTTTAGTCCACGTAATATTGTTTTAGTCCCTGTAATATTCAATTCATGCTAAATTAGTCATTGTACTATGTGGACAATTTTGTTTTTAGTCCCTATAATATTATATCAATTTTATTTTACAGGGACTAATTTGGCGAATATCTAAATATTACAGGGACTAAAACAATATTGCAGGGACTAAAAATAAAACTTTTTGTTTTACAGGGATCATAAATAACTTTTTTTTACAATGACGAAAAATGAAACTCGGTCATTTTGCAGGGACAAAAAAGATATTTAAACCATTTAACAAAAACTCATAAGCTTGAAAGGTGCACAAAAATTTAACAAAAAATGAACCTTTTGTTCCCGATAGCTATCTAATTGCTTGTACGGTTCTTCCAAAAACATCACCTTCCAAGGTCGCACTTTTGTTCCCGATACACAACATTCCTCACCTGTGTTGAAAACTGGGAATTTCTTTGTTGCTAGTTCCAATTCCAGTAGTGTCCCCTTTCCCATTTACTATAATCAGCTCGGGTTTTCATCGAGAAAGCTTCTTAGTTACAGATTTGAAATTCAGCAACAAGGTAGGCATTGAATACAACTATATTTTCCCCCTCTTCCCAACCCTGGCCATGATTTCGTTGGAATGAGCCACGCAGCAGCGTCGGCGTCATCGTGGTTGAACCCGTCTTTGGTAGGGACTACGAAGTTGAAGGAGAAGGAGGGCCGAAACCCACCCAATTAAGAATCAAGGGCCGCTGCAGCGGCGGAGCTTGGTGACAACTGCGATTCCGCAATGGGAAGAGAGGGCCATGGCAAGGGTTCTACCAGAGACGCCACAACTCCAGCAACTGGCAGATAGGCGTCGGAGGCAGAGGAGATGGTAGCGGGAGGCGACGACGAGAGTATGAAGTTCGGGAAGATGGCATCCAGTGTGTTGAGGTTCACCATGCACATTAGAATTTATAGCTATATATATCGAAAGTGTTTCTTGTACCACTCTTATGTGTCATACCACCGATAGACACCTGTAACGTGGCAATTTTTTTGAGTCAGCAAAGTGACTCAGCGAGTAGCGTGGGCGCGTGGCTTAGCAAAGAGAGAGGAAGAGATTCAAAACAGAGCGCGGGGCTCCTCTTCTGAAAACACAGTGTCCTTTCTCTCAGCCGCGAAACACAATCCGCTAGGGCTCCTTGCCTCCACCACGAACCGCCGCCGACTGCAATTGGAGACCCTCCCCCAGTGACTGCAAACAGTGGCGCTCTTGTGGTCACTGCAAAAAATGCCCCTCACACCTCCATTGAAGCCCGCTCCATTGCTCTGTTCAGGTAAGTTGCGAAGCTTCACTACAAAAAATCGTGAATTTAGCGACGACTAGTTGCGACAGTTCAGTAAAAACTGTCCACGCTTAATGATAGCGGCGGTTCATGCGGTGGTTTTTTGCAATCGTCGCCGGTGTTCGAGAAATTTCTAAAAAAATAAAGAAAAAAACATGAATCGCACGAGATTTCCTTCTCACTCACACTCACCCACGTTTCCCTAACTCCCTAAAAAACCTCGCAATTCGCTAGTTTCAATTCTCAGAACGGAAATGAAGATGTTTTGTTTCGAGCAGGAAAAGATCCGCAAGCAAATTTGTTTTCCCATTATTTCCGTTTGGGTCTCTTCGATTATAAAGTTGTCGCCATGTTTGCCGAAGAAGATAAAGCCCTTGTTCCTGCCACCAATTCACCAAGGCATGAGTTTTATTTGGGTTTTTCTGCCACACTGATATCTTGTATTGTAATTGTTTAACCAGAGGATTTCTTTTCTAATGTTGCTGCATTGCTCTATCCTCTTAGTGCCTGAATCTGTTTAATTTCCTGCATCATAAATGCTTAATTTACTTGGTTGGCAGGTTGCTATGCTTACAGATTTGACGTTTTCTTCAGAATCTGAAACTGAAAATTTGACTGAATCTGAAAAATAGGGGTATGTGGGTTTGGTTGAATATAAAAATTTGTTGTTTTCTTCATAGGTATCTGCTTAATTGGTAATTTTCATGATATCGTTGTAGGTAACAAGATGAAACACAAGAAGGGGGGTTGAATTATGTTTCTTAGCTTTTAAAAACTTTTCGCAAATGTTGGACGCTGCTTAAGAAAACGTTGGACGCACAGCGTGTGTGAATATTGGACGCATAGAAGAGTTGGACGCAGGATCGTCTACTTAGTTTAAAACAAGTTTGTGTGCGTTTAAAACGTTTGAAAGCTTGTAAACGTTTCAATTCAATCCCCTAAGTTAGTATATAAACTGAAAATAAAAGAGTTAAGGGATAGAGAGATTGCACAAGTATTTATCCTAATTCACCATTTCCTAAGAGCTACGTCCAGTCCCCTCAAACTAGAGAGATTTCACTATCAAACCAGATAGATTTACAAGAATTCTTCACCAGCCTCTTCAGGCCTTGCAACAAGTATTCTTTGCACACCTAGCCTCTCCAGGCTCAACCCAAGTATTGTTTTACAGACAAGCCTCTCCAGGCTCAAACCCAAGTATTCTTTGCACACAGCCTCTCCAGGCTAATCCCAAGTATTCTTTTACAGTCAAACCTCTCCAGGCTCAAACAACTCAGAAGAGTGTTTTTTATTAAAGTGTTGTTAACTCACACAAGTGAGAATATAGATTTTAATGCACTTCGAGAGTTAAGCAAACTCTCTTTTACAAGAAGAAAGAAAATATACAAGATTTTCTTAGATTACAGAGTATGACAATATTTGCATAGCGTTTTGACTCTTTTCTTTTCGTGGTTCAAGCTTCTTGTATTCTTCTTCTTGATCTCGCTATATATAGGCTTTGATGAAGCTTCAATCTTGATCTTCAAATAAGCTCAGCTTCAACCTTCTTCAATATAGCCGTTCTCTAATAGCATTAAATGTTATTTTTCCGTTACTCTGAGGAGTGCTTCTTCAGCGTATTTTCTGCGTTTCTTTCTCCTATGTCAGAAGCAACCTGTACTCAAAGTCTCAATTGCACAATGGTTAATAGTAATGATCTATTGAGACAGAGAGAATACACTCTGTAAGGAAAAAGGTATGTTTAGAGAGACACAAGAATGTTCAGACAACACTCTCTCTCTTAAGTACTCTTTACACAGTGCTTTATGCTTTTCATTAAATGCATGTTCAAATCGTTGACACTTATGCGCAGGAAAAGCATTTTATACAGCTATTTATTTCAAATCATTTGCTCATCAAATATGTCTCATATTAAATGCAAGGGCAATAAATATCATGTTGTAGACTCTGCGTTTTGGACGCAGCTTGTAGAACAGATTGGACTTTCTGTTCACTTACCAATTGGACGCATTCCATTTCTTACCATTTGGACGCAAGGCTTCTTTGGTCATATGGACGCATAACAATTCTTACCATATGGACTTATAGCTTTGCTTTTCTGGCCTTACTTCTTTCCTGATAATTATTGGACGTTTATCATTCCGCTTCTTTGGACGCATAGCATCTTTGGACGCATTTCTCCAATAGTCCTTTGGACGATACTTACCCATGGTCAAGTATCATAGTCCATTTGGACTTTCAGCTCTCTGACTGTACTTATAAAAGCCAATGCCATATTGGGCGATGGACTTATTTTTGTTGTACCTACAAGAGCTTGTTAGCAGACTTTGTAAAATCCTTAATAATAATTGTTATCATCAAAACCACTTAGGGAATTAAAGCATTTGAAAAATGCCTTTGAATAATTTGGTTCCAACAATCTCCCCCTTTTTTATGATGACAAACATTATTAAGTTTTACATGAGATAAAGCAGATAAACCAAATAACTAGTCAGCATATTAGTCTAAGGGAAACTCCTCCTGAAATAAACATCTCAATCTGTTACTTTTCTCCCCCTGAGATAAGCATCTCATGGTTTTTAGATGTTTCAAACTATTGAGTTCCTGAAAAGTAATTTTTACTCAAATAGCAGATTAGTCCAACAATGTATGTATAAACAGATCAATCAGAGCAGATATATATATCAGTAATAATGCTACTGCAATTTGACTCAATCTCATTTTATTAATGACTTTGAGCTTTTTAAAACTTAATCTTCTTCTTCTCCCCCTTTTGTCATCAGACAAAAAGGTTCATAAACCATCATAGTCCAAAAAAAAAATTTGAAAAACAAAAAAAATTGGAGAACAGGAGATCAAGACTTCCACAGATTCTTCCTTGATTCCAGGTAGTTGTGATACTGGCCCAAAAGAAAAATCAAGTCTTCAATTTCTTCTGTTGAGGGTGGGACTTGTGCAGGTGCAGTTCTTTGTTCCTCAGCTGTGGAGACAATAGCATCTTCTGGCTCAGGAGGAAGCTCAATTATAGGCTGAGTGGATCTAGTTGGGGCACCAAAGAAATCATCAAACATATATCTCTAATATGCCATATTCTCTGTAACTGATCCCTTAGTAGGCGTTGTAGCCTTCTCAGCATTAGAGACCCCTGAAGATGATGCTTCTTGCTCACAGAGTCGGAGATATCTTTCCCAGACTGTCCTTGCATCCTGTTCTGCTGCTTGACCAGTTCTGGACATGTACATCAGGAAGTCCAGATTAATGTTATCTTGTGCCCTTTTTGCCCAATCTTCTTCAAATCTGTTAGGATTTGGCATTGGACTTTTGCTGATTGGCTTCCTGGGGAACTTATCCTTGTTCCTGTCCACAAGATAGACTCTTGGTACTATCCTGTCAGGCTGTACTCTTATTGTTGTTGTGGGTTTGATTCTCATAGACGGAGGGACATTAAATCTATTCTGAAGCTTAAGTCCACTTGCTATGGTTCAGATGATCATCTCATCATGGGCTGAGAGGAAAGGACCTAACTCTTCTGCAGTCAAAGGGGTGTACTTTGATTGATTGCAGTAGAGTTGCATTCTGGCATGTCTTGAGGAGCTTGCTGAGATGGATTTGGCCCTTATCTCTCCCAAGGTCAGATCCTTGTCTTTCCTCTTTTCCTCTTGAAGAGGAATTTCTATGGTCTTGATCCCCTTGGTTAGGATGATAGGCTTCCACATAATGTAGACATATTCAGAAGGTTGCAGGGGTACTTCTAATATATCTTGGGAAGGGATTGATGAGGATGATTGAGATTTGTCATGTGAGGGTGAAGGTGTATGTGTTTGGATAACATTGGACGGAGGTTCAATGTTAATAGGGGGCGAGGGAGAGGGTTCAGGTGAGGCAATGGGTGTAGGTGTTTGAGGTCTTAGTTGAGTGGACGATGGGGGTGAGAAAGGTTGAGTTTGTGTTTGGCAAGATTGTTCTGTTTGAGGTGGAGAAATTGTTTGAGTGGGTGTTTGGGTTTCTGTTTAGGGTTTAGGGATTGGACGAATGGGTGAGGGAATGGACTCTGGTGGGGGAATGGAAGAATGGCTTTCTTCAACACTATCATTTCCTCCTTTTCGAGTGTAGACATTTCTAAAGTCTTTGACAATTTCAGAAATAGTCTTAAAAGGTTTTCTAGTACATGTTCGCTTCTTAACAGGTCGTCCAACAAGCTCTTGACTGGATTGCCTGTTTTTGGAGGACTGTGTTTCTTTCAACTGGGCCTTTCTTCAATCCTTCTCTTAGTTGCTACTTCCTCTAGCACAGCCTCTTGAGATACTTGTTCTGTTTCTTCAGACATTACTTCTCTTAGAATCTTTTCTTTCATGGCCCTTTCTTTGAGTTCAAGAAATTCCCTTTCTCCTCAAATGGCTGAATGAAGCTTCATTTTATCAAAGTTGCTTTTGGTAAGCCTTGGTTGTTTGATGTTTTCGGTTGTTCCTTCATCAACTCCTTGTTTTCTTATAATCTTCTGTAGAAAAGCTCCATAGGGGATTTTCTTCAAAGAGTATTTCCTGTTAATGTGCTTCTTGAAATTCATGAAGAGAACAAGGGGCAGATTAATCTTCTTCCGATTTAGTAGGTTTACTAGCAAAAACTCATGTATTCCAAATACAGAGTTTTTTGATCCCGCTTTGTGAAGAATCATTTTGTTGATAATATGATGCAGAACTCGTGTCATATCATGCATTTGTGATGCAACTAGTGGTAGACAGTATTCTGATGATTCAAACAGAATGTTGCTTCCTCCTGATTGTTTCGTCTTCTTCTTCTAATCAGTAAGGGGAATTTTTCCCTCAGCTTTACAGTTGATAGTTTCTGAGATGGTTCCAACCGAAACTACTACTTTCTTGCCCAAGACTGTTCCAGTGACTTCAGTATCTTCAACCTTAGCAGTCAACCAGAACTGTTTAACCAGGTTAGGATAAACTCTGACTTCTCCCCTGAAGAAGTTATCCCAACCAGCACTGGTGATTTCTTCAGCCACATAGATTACCAGTTCGATCAAGACGGTGAGATAAATACAGTGCTCCACAAGGACTTCCATGTTCTCAATGTTCTCCATTTTTGAAAGTAAAGGTTTGATTTTTTGAAAGAGAAGGGTTTTGGAAGGGTTTTGTGTACTGCCCCTTTTTCACTCAAGGAACGTCACATGAAAACTAAACAAAACTTAATGCGGAATTAATATAAACTGGTTTGTTTTTATAAAATTCGTGGCTAAAATTTTTTTTTTCAAAGTCTTATACGAAACGAATACTCAAAACTCTTTTAGCCATCCAGAAACTCAGAAGAAAAGAAACATCATACATACATATATATATATATATATATCATCAGGTCAATATACACAAGTCTTGCGCCCGTAAGTATAGTCATGAACCACAACAAAGTGGCCAAAATACAACATCCTGACATAAAGAAAATAAAGCGATGAAACCAAACCTAGGAAAGTAATAAATCAAAAGGTGTGTCAAATACACGACACTGGACATGTACACCTCAAACCTAGGCTGGTCGGCTAACTGACAACCCACAACCTAGCACTAGACACCCCCACCTCTACAGACCTAAGACGATGACGTCTCCTCGGGGTCCTCCTCTTCCTCAGACTTGGACTCCACGAGCCAACCGCACCCAGGCTCATCTCTGACCTTCCTCTTCCCTCTCCCTGCATGTCCTGATGGTCCGGCAGAAGTGTCAGAAGAACAGCGAACAAAATGTCCAGAAGGTGCGACGTATGAAACAGGAAGTGTCGGCCTCACGGTCTCGGGTGGTGGAACTGGTGTCACCGGTGGAGCCATCCTTGGAAAGCGTGCCCTCTCCAAGGAACTCTTCCTTGGAGTGCGACGAATCAGACAACAACGGGCAGATACCGATTCGGTTATCCGCTGAGGTGTAGGCCTCTGATCCTCCCTCGTCTCTCTCCTAGGCTGCGCCATGGGCGGAACTCTGGCCTCCCGGTTCTCCAACGTGATACTGCATGCAAAGGGTGCATCTCCCAGCCAGTAGCGCATCCTTTCGACGGGTATGTATACGTCCAAAACCATGTCCCTCTCCAAAACCTCTTCGGGGCCCAACACCCCTCCTCTAGTCCTGACCACGTGTCCAGTCACAGTGGCCCATTAGGGGATGGGATCGTAAGTCCATCCCCCACCATCGGCCTCACGAGGCCGGAAACTCTCCCTCACTCGGGCTACTAGAGGTCTCGAAGTAGACACCTACGCATAGCGTACATACAGATAACAGAAAAACATGCAAGGGTGAATTTCTTTGCACAAGTTGAAATCCACTGAAAGGATGTATATGAAAGACAAAATATTACATAATACATTCCAAGAATATATATATATAGGATTACTCTTTCGCAAACTTTCTCTAAGGTAATCATTCACCAAAGAAAAGAACACATCATCAAGTTTAACACACACAGTCAGACACACACATAGCACTCTAGCATAATGCATGTCACTTCAATATTTCCTTAATACACCGGTGCACTGCTCCATGGAGACTTCTCTTCCTCAACTAAGTAGAGCGAAATGGCTGTAGCGTAAACCTAACATAATAAACCAATCGGTCCCCTTTTTCATGGACTTGGTAACCATTGGTCCCCTTTTTCATGAACAGGTTTTACAATTATTCAGTAGAGCTACTATCACCATAACACAAATAAACCAATCTGTCCCCTTTTTCATGGACTCGGTCAACCATCTGTCCCCTCTTTCATGGACTGGTTTTACGATTATTTCCAATCCCAACATAGGATTGTATGCTCTAATTTGGCAAAAGTTGCGTCTTTAATGCAAATGACAGTATAATTTGCAAACACACACAAGACAAACAATGCGATCCCCCCATCTTAGGATTTCGTCGTCACGTGTTAGCTTTCTTCCAATCCACGTAGCATTATTGTTTTCAAGACTTCATCGTCGTCACGTATTGATCCTCTTTCAATACCGTGTACAAATGTTATTTAGAACATAAGTTTTTGATAGAATTCTTCTTTGAAGTTAAGTTTCCTCTTTAACTTTAAAACGTTAAACCTTCATTTGTTTTGATAAAAGAAATACTATTTATTCAAAACTAACTTCATTATCGTTTTCTTTTTTTCACTTTTCATTGTAAAAAGATTTAATTAAAAGTCTTAATTACATTCTTTGATAAAACTTCACTTAAATTCTCTTACTTTTAAGTATTTAAAAATCTGAACCCTTAAGAAGTCCAGTTTCACGCTTCAGCCCCTGATTTTTTTGAGAAATTAGGTTTCTGCCCCAAAAAGCCGAGTTTTACGTTTCTGCCCCAAAACTTCTGTAAATTATGTTTCTGGCCCAAAGTGCCCAATTTTTGGTTTTCCTGCCCAGAATTCCAAAAATTTATTCTTTTGCCCCAAAACACACCCAGTTTGTGTTTTAACCCTTGAAAAATCTAAAATTTTACTTTTTCCCTCATTAATTAATTTTTCTAGCTTACTTAGAGTTTTATGGAGAAATAGGATTTGGTATGAAATCTATTGGAGACTTATACTTAGAAATTTTAGAAATTTATCTAATCAAGTGTTAACTTGAATTCTAATTAATTTATTTGATTTCATTGGAAATACTTTTCATTAAAGCTTTTAAGTCCTCTTCCCACACTTAGTAAAATACTTTCAATCCAATCTCAATCACAATGAATCAAGGTATATGAAATATCCAAAAATCAACATACATCAATTAGGCAAGAACACAATCAAGTCATAAATCATACATACACTCAAAGTAACCATCCATAGCATATTAACATACATCATGGACATAACATCAATCATTAACTCATCAAGCATGCATTAGGCATTCAAAAATTATCATTCATCAACCAAAATCATGCTTTAACTCATATACATAAATATATAAAAATATATATTACTAAGAGAATGAAACTCATTCAACAACCAATAGAAAAACTCAAATCTTTGAGTTTAACTTACAACATACAACATACACCACACACATACACATCCTTCCCAACTTATTGAGAAAATCCCCTTACCTCTTGAAGGAAATGAAAATGGGCTAATCACCAAAATCACCTTCACACCAACACCAAGTGGCCTCCTTGAAGCCTTGATGTTCCAACATTTAGAAAAATCAACCTTATACAAAATACACCAAAATACAACCATAAAAATGCAACTTTTATGAAAATAACCAAACCCTAAAGAGTAAAAATTTGAGTAGAGGAATACTTACTCAAACCTTGAAGCAAAATGAATCCAAGATGGTTTTCAAGCTTGTAGGTTCCAATGGAATGAACCTAAACCAAGAAAAAACTCTCTTTTAGTAAAAAGAACACAAGCTTTCATGGAAAAATGAAAGTGGTGGAAATGGAAAAATGAAAGAAGTTTATGGATTAAAATGATGATCCAAACCTTTTTTGTGAAGCTTGACTAGCCAAAAACTTAACAAAACTCAAGCTTTTAGTATGTAGGAAAGCTTTGAGGTGGAGAGAAAAATGGAGTTTTTGTCTCAAGGAAGAAGATGAAGTGAAAAAGTGAAGTCTCTCTCCTTCCTATTGCCCTAATGTGGTCAGCCCAAAGACAAGGGGGAATGGGCAAGCATGGGTTCTGATTTGAGTTAGCCACCTACTCTATTTCTTTAATTAGAAAAATTTAAATAATTAACCCCTTTGACCCAATTTGACTTTTTGGGTTCCAAGAGTGCATTTTGGCTGTAAATTTCGTGCAAGACTAGACCAAAAAAAGTGGAATTTAATTCCATCAAGTTAGGTTTTAATCAGTAGTTTAAAGTAATAAAAATGCTTAGTTTTATAACCCATTTTTAGATAAATATTTTTCTAAAATAGATTAAATCATGAGAAATCAATTTTATGACTTGAATATGATATAGAAAAATTTAGAATCTCAAAACTAAATTTTTGGACTATCTTTTATCTCCCGATTGCGTCTGGTTTACCTGTAAAGCTCCAAACGCGGGTAAAATAAAGTTTTTCTGAAAAATTTTCAGAAAAATTTCTAAAAATCAGAAATATTATAAAAACAAATTTTGGTTTGCTAAAATATTATTTTGGAGTAAAAATGACCTCCAGAAAAATATTGGACCCTATCCCCGCATCAGGAGAGAATGCGGTTCCCGCAAAAACTCAGTTTTGCGAACTTGGCTACTCTTGATTCTTCTAAAATAAATCTAAGATGTTAATATCCTTATTCTCACCCCAAGATCTAAAAATCATTAATTAAATAATTTTAATTAATTTAAAGCAGATTAAAAGTCAATAAAAACTATATAAAAATGAGGGTGTTACATTTTGAATACGAGAGCAAAAACAGAGAGAGTTCTCAGAAAGTTGAGAGTGGAAGAGAAAGTGGAGTAAAATGTGTGTAAGAAGAAAGTTTCGGAGAGAGCAAAAAGTAATTTTTTTTCTTGAAAACTAGCGTAATCATTAAACGGGAAAACGACTTCAGAGCAGGTGAACAGGTTTTGATAGAAATATATCATTAAAAAAACTTGGACTCAGCGCGGGAAGGCTAAGAGTTAAAACCTTTAAGTTTTAAAAAAAATTCTAAGTCTCAAATAGACTGACGTGTCCAATTAGATGCTAGTCTTATTGGACTCAGACTCAGCTAGAGCATATTGGACGCTAAACATCATTCTTTTATGAAGTGCATATTTAAATGCTTCCTTATAAAAGTAAATCTATCTACAGAGAGGAGTTTTGTAAAAATATCTGCCCATTGATTTTCAGTGCTAACAAACTGAATATCAAATATTCCCTTCTGTACATAGTCTCTAATGAAATGATGTTTAATTTCTATATGCTTAGCTCTTGAGTGTAAGATTGGGTTCTTAGACAAATTGATTGCAGCAGTATTATCACAAAGAATAGAAATCTTTAAAAAATGTTGTAGTCCTCCAATTGATGTTTAATCCATAAGAGCTGAGAACAACAACTTGCAATAGAGACATATTCAGCTTTAGCTGTGGATAATGCAATTGTGCTTTGTCTCCTGCTCGTCCATGATACTAGATTGGACCCAATGAAATGGCATCCTCTGCTGGTGCTTTTTCTTTCAAGCCTGTCTCCAGCATAATCAGCATCACAGAATCCTACTAATTTGTACTCATCTGATTTCTTAAGTAGCAAACCAAGGTTAGTAGTCTCCTTCAGATACTTAAAGATCCTTTTGACAGCAGTCAAGTGAGAATCCCTAGGATCTGATTGGAATCTTGCACATAAACAAACACTGAACATTATATCAGGTCCAGATGCAGTAAGATATAAGAGAGATCCAATCATACCTCTGTATACCTTTTGATCTACCTTTTTATCTTTGTCACTCAAGTTTAGTATGCAAGATGGATGCATAAGAGTGATCATGGTTTGCAATCGTCTATATTAAATTTCTTCAGAAGCTCCTTGTATATTTGGACTGATGCACATAAATCCCATCTTGAGTCTGTTTTACTTGAAGTCCAAGGAAGAATTTCAATTCTCCCATCATACTCATTTCAAACTCCTTCTGCATTAATAGCACCACAAATAATATCATCTACATAAATTTGTACTATGA
This sequence comes from Glycyrrhiza uralensis, assembly GCA_030159175.1. Classification (NCBI taxonomy): domain Eukaryota; kingdom Viridiplantae; phylum Streptophyta; class Magnoliopsida; order Fabales; family Fabaceae; genus Glycyrrhiza; species Glycyrrhiza uralensis. The sequence continues at coordinate 25,573,952 of BRZY01000007.1, read as the reverse complement.
TGAAATGTGTATCTATGGATTTTCTGAAAAGAGTTGTATCAACTTTTCTTCTTGAAAAACCATTTTCCATTAAGAATGAACTTAGCTTTTCATACCAAGCTCGAGGAGCTTGCTTAAGGCCATAAAGAGCCTTTTTCAGTTTGAAAACATGATTAGGAAAAGTGTGATCCTCAAAACTAGGAGGTTGATCAACATAGACTTCCTCAGTTTTTATACCAATATTTAGAAAAATACTCTTTACATCCATTTGATAAAGCCTCATATCATGTTGGGCAGCAAATGAAAGTAAGATGCGAATGGCTTCAATTCTAGCTACTGGAGCAAAGGTTTCAGTAAAATCAATACCTTCCTGTTGTGAGTAACCTTGAGCAACTAACCTTGCCTTGTTTCTCACAACTTTACCTTCTTCGTCCAGTTTGTTTCTGAATACCCATTTGCTTTCAATAATGGACTTATCTTCAGGCGAGGCGACCAACGTCCAAACATCATTACGCTTGAACTGATTCAGCTCCTCCTGCATGGCTAAAATCCATCCTTCGTCCAAAAGGGCTTCATCAACATTCTTTGGCTCCAATTTAGAGATGAATGCTACATCAGTTTATTCTCTGAATGTGGACCTTGTTCTGACTTTATCATCAGCATTTCCAATTATTTGATCCTTAGGATGATAAGACTTGAAGTGTCAGCTTCTTCTTCTTTCTGGATTGGACGCATCCTCAGTTTCTGCGTCTGATCCTTCTTCTTCATTCTTTGGTGATGCTTCTTCATCTTTCTCTTGAATCTTTATTTCTGCAAGAGAATCACTTAGCTCTGACAATTCCTTGTCAGGCTTTTTGTCATTCAATGTAATGTGAATTGACTCTTCAACGGTCAAGGTTCTTGAGTTATAAACTCTGTAAGCCTTGGAGGTCTCAGAGTAACCTAGAAAAATTCCATTATCCACTTTAGAATCAAACTTGCCAAGTTGATCCTTGGTGTTAAGAATGAAGCATTCACATCCAAAGGGATGAAAATATGATATGTTGGGTTTTTCTCCCTTTCCATAATTCATATGGAGTCTTTTTCAATATAGGCCTCACATATATTCTATTCTGTACATAGCAGGCAGTGTTTACAGCTTCAGCCCAAAACCTCTTAGAGGTTGAATGATCATTGAGCATGGACCTGGCCATCTCTTGTAAGGATCGATTCTTTCTCTCTACAACCCCATTCTGTTGAGGTGTTCTTGGTGCAGAGAAATTGTGAAGGATTCCATTCTCTTCACAGAATCTTTGGAAGTTTACATTTTCAAACTCACCTCCATGATCACTTCGAATGGAGTTTATACAAACTCCTTTCTCATTCTGGACTCTTTTACAGAATATAGTAAAGACTTTGAAAGACTCATCCTTGTGTGCAAGGAATTTAACCCATGTTCATCTAGTATAGTCATCAACTATAACTAGTCCATATTTCTTTCCATTCAAAGATGCAGTTTGTGTGGGTCCAAACAAATCCATGTGCAAAAGTTCTAAAGGTCTAGAAGTGGAAACAATATTTTTGGAGTTAAAAGTTTTTCGCTTGTTTCCCTTTCTGACATGCTTCACACAGAACCTCAGATTTGTACACAAGATTTGGTAATCCTCTCACGAGGTTATGCTTATTCAGCTTTAAGATGGTTCTCAAGCTTGCATGACCAAGTCTATTGTGCCATATCCATTGTTCATCTTTTAAAGATATGAAGCATGAAACATTTTGTTTGGATAGATTTTCAAAATCAATTTTGTAAACATTGTCCTGCCTCTTTGCTTGAAAAAGTATGGACTTATCAGAGTTTTTCACTATACATTTATCCTTGTTAAAGGAAACATCAAATCCACTATCACACAATTGACTTATGCTAAGCAAATTATGCTCGAGTCCTTCAACCAACAAGACATTCTCAATAGAGGGAAAAGGATGCTTACCAATTTTACCTATCCAAACTATTCTGCCTTTCTGGTCTCCTCCAAAGGTGACCCAGCCCTTTGTCCTAGGCTTTAGGTCTTGGAACATAGACATTTCTCCTGTCATGTGTCGTGAGCAGCCACTGTCCAGGTACCATGACTGGAGTTGTCTTCCTCCCATCAAGCATATCTGCAACAGGAATTATCATGTTTTTAGGTACCCAGATTAACATGTCTAGCCTTTCCACAGTGACCACAATATAAATTAAACTTTGAAGGATTTTTAGAAAACTTTGGTTTTGGTTTTTTTTGTTCCTTAGGAGCGTAACCCAAAACCACTTTTGTCAGAAGGTTTTCTCTGAATTTTTAAAATTTGATTAAGTTTCTCAGAGCTGCTGACAAATCTGGACAATTGTCCAGTGAGTTCACTTACTTCTTGTTGAAGTATTTGTACTTCACAGGAGGTATTGGACTCAGAATCTTTTTGAGATTCATCTTTGAATTGACTTACTTGAAGTCTCAACTCTTCATTTTCTGATTTGAGTACTTTATTTTCTAAAGTAAGCTTTTCAAAATCTTTGGTTATAAGTGAAAACTTTTTCTTCAAAGATCTGTACTCATCAGATAAAATGGATGATTCTCTAAGAAGATCATCAAAATTATCTCTTAGTTAAGGATAAGAAAGTACCTCTTCTTCATCCTCGCTGTCAATTAAGGGCAGACTTGCCATTAGGCAAAGATTTTCTTCTTCCTTATCCTCCTCATCCTCATCATCAGAAGAATCATCAAGATCCTCCCATGTTGCCATGAGACCCTTCTTCTTCTTGAAGAACTTTTTCTTTGTCTTTTCAGCCTAAGGGCAATCTGCCTTGTAGTGGCCTGGTTTCTTGCAGCCATAGTACAGTACTGGACTTTTCTCCTTTTGCTTAGCTTCCTTTTGTGGAAATCTTCTGCTGAATTGCTTCCTTCTGAAACCACCTTTCTTTTTCCACATGGACTTTATTTTCCTGGAGATGAAGGAAAGTTCATCATCATCTGAGCCTTCTTCTCCTTCTGAGCTGCATGACTCCTCATCTGAGTCATTTGTCTTTAAAGCTTTTGAGGTGCTCCCTTTTTTAGCTTTAAGAGCAATGGACTTTGTCCTCTTTTCTACTCCTTCTTCTTTGAGCTCAAGTTCATGCACTTTGAGTGAGCCTAAAAGGTTCTCCATAGCAAGAGTGGAAAGATCTCTTGCTTCTTATATGGCCGTTACCTTGGGTCTCCATTGTCTTGGTAGGCTCCTTAGGATTTTCCTGATGTGATCCTGGGTTGTGTAGACTTTTCCCAAGGACCTCAGGTTGTTGATGATTGTTTGGAATCTTCCAAACATCTTATCAATTGTCTCGTGATCCTCCATTTTGAATAGTTCATATTGATGAACTAGCATGCTGATTTTGGACTCACGGACTTGAGTTGATCCTTCATGTGCCAAAGCTAGAGTATCCCATATCTCTTTGGCAGTGTTGCAGTTGTGCACCTTGTCATATTCTAACTTTGTAATGGCACACATTAAATAATGCCTGGCCTTTGAGTTCAGCTGGAAACTTGTCCTCTGATCCTGTGTCCACTAAGCTCTAGGTACTGGTTGCCCTGCTTCACCTACTGGAGCAGTGTAACCATTTTCAACGACATCACACATGTCGATATTTTGTGCATCAAATAATGTGATCATTCTTTGCTTCCAATAGTCATATTCGTCTCCATTGAACAGTGGTGGCCTGTTCACAGCTTATCCTTCGTTTTCCATGGATCTTTACTTCTTTGCATTGTTAGGTGCTTAACCCCTAGAGACCGAGCTCTGATACCAACTGTAGGTAACAAAATGAAACACAAGAAGGGGGGGTTGAATTGTGTTTCTTAGCTTTTAAAAACTTTTCGCAAATGTTGGACACTGCTTAAGAAAACGTTGGACGCACAGCGTATGTGAATATTGGACGCACAGAAGAGTTGGATGCAGGATCGTCCACTTAGTTTAAAACAAGTTTGTGTGCGTTTAAACGTTTGAAAGCTTGTTGAAAAACGTTTCAATTCAATCCCCTAAGTTAGTATATAAACTGAAAATAAAAGAGTTAAGGGATAGAGAGATTGCACAAGTATTTATCCTGGTTCACCCTTTCCTAAGAGCTACGTCCAGTCCCCTCAAACTAGAGAGATTTCACTATCAAACCAAATAGATTCACAAGTATTCTTCACCAGCCTCTTCAGGCCTTACAACAAGTATTCTTTGCACACCTAGCCTCTCCAGGCTCAACCCAAGTATTGTTTTACAGACAAGCCTCTCCAAACTCAAACCCAAGTATTCTTTGCACACAGCCACTCCAAGCTAATCCCAAGTATTCTTTTACAGTCAAGCCTCTCCAGGCTCAAACAACTCAGAAGAGTGTTTTTGATTAAAGTGTTGTTAACTCACACAAGTGAGAATATAGATTCTAAAGCACTTCGAGAGTTAAGAAAACTCTCTTTTACAAGAAGAAAGAAAATATACAAGACTTTCTTAGATTACAGAGTATGACAATATTTGCACAGCGTTTTGACTTTTTTCTTTTCGTGGTTCAAGCTTCTTGTATTCTTCTTCTTGATCTCGCTATATATAGGCTTTGATGAAGCTTCAATCTTGATCTTTGAATAAGCTCAGCTTTAGCCTTCTTCAATATAGCCGTTCTCTAATAGCATTAAATGTTATTTTTCCATTGCTCTGTGGAGTGCTTCTTCAGCGTATTTTCTGCGTTTCTTTCTCCTATGTCAGAAGCAACATGTACTCAAAGTCTCAATTGCACAATGGTTAATAGTAATATTCTATTGAGATAGAGAGAATACACTGTGTAAGGAAAAAGGTATGTTCAGAGAGACACAGGAATGTTCAGACAACACTCTCTCTCTTAAGTACTCTTTACACAGTGTTTTATGCTTTTCATTAAATGCATGTTCAAATCGTTGACACTTACGCGCAGGAAAAACATTTTATACAGCTATTTATTTCAAATCATTTGTTCATTAAATATGTCTCATATTAAATGCAAGAGCAATAAATAGCATGTTATAGACTCTGCGTTTTGGACGTAACTTGTAGAACAGATTGGACTTTCTGTTCACTTACCAAATGGACGCATTCCATTTCTTACCATTTGGATGCAAGGCTTCTTTTGTCATATGGACGCATAACAATTCTTACCATATGGACTTATAGCTTTGCTTTTCTGGCCTTACTTCTTTCCTAATAATTATTGGACGTTTATCATTCCGCTTCTTTGGACGCATTTCTCCAATAGTCCTTTGGACGATACTTACCCATGGTTAAGTATCAGATTCCATTTGGACTTTCAGCTCTCTGACTGTACTTATAAAAGCCAAGGCATATTGGGCGATGGACTTATTTTTGTTGTACCTACAAGAGCTTGTTAGCAGACTTTGTAAAATCCTTAATAATCATTGTTATCATCAAAACCACTTAGGGAATTAAAGCATTTCAAAAATGTCTTTGAATAATTTGGTTCCAACAATCGTTACTGGCACACTTCTGGTTCACAAATCATATGGTGTTACTTTAATATTTATCTGTCTTGCATTATTATATTGGTGTATTGTAGTATCCATCAGCAAATCAGTTCTTTTGTATTTCACTGTGCTTTATATCCATGGAGAATATGTTCATTTTGTTTTTGATTTGAGTACTTTGTTCATCATTGTACTTAATTTGCTTAGATGCTTACAACTTGGAATAGTGAAAGGCTTTATAAAATTACTCTTTGGTACAGGTGTGCAGCATGTTATAGTTTTTAGAATCTTAGCATTACATGAAGTAGACTTTGATGTTCTTTCTCTGGATCCCATGTTGTTGTTTACATTTTGTGAAGGTGTATAGTTATTGAACTGCATTTTATATTTTAATGGTATATTATTATATGGTGCAGGACATTGATAAGAAGGATGTTTCTCTCAGCAAATTCAAGGATAAGGTTCTCTTTAATTTTTTTTATATATCTCTTATTTGTTGTATGGAAAATAATAAGATGAGGGGATCACTGGAAACTAAATTGTTAATCATTATCAATTTATTTATGCTGAATTAGCATTACTATATTGGTGTTATTTATTATGGTCCTACTAGTGTAGTTAGCTAGTTTTAGTTTGCAGGTGTATTAGTTTGGATCATTTGAATATTTAATGATCAGCAACTATCTGTCCGCATTAAAGAACTATCCATCCAAGCTTATTGCCAATCCTCAATGGTCAACCTTCGATATTGTTTGTCTAACGCTGAAACTCTTCCTTTTGCTTAGATATTTGCTCAAATAGACATTGCTTCTTTACTTTCTATTATGTATTTCATCTTATATAGGTTTTTCACCTCATATTCAATTATTCATGTTCAAGTTTTCTATCTAAATTCTCATCACAAAAGGAAGCTTAAAGGAAGAATTTGGTTAGTACTTTATCTATATATTATTTTGTGGCCTTAGTTCACCATTTTCCTATTTATGCATAATGCATGTGAGGACCCCTGTTGCAGGAGTTCAACCTTTGGGAATTTTATACAAAACCTTGACAGTGCTATCTTTATACTTGTTGGGTGTCCCCATCTTGTGCAATTTTTTCAAAGGTAATTACTTTAAAGCCATTAATTTAATTGTAGCATGGGCATGGTCTTTTGTAGCTTAAAAACTATTGAACTCTGGAATTAGATTGAGTGTGCCCTGCCTTTCTTTTACAAAACACCATGAAGAAGCACTTACTTTCCATTAAATATTGTTTAGCTTTAAAAGTAATCTAGAAGAGAAATTAAAGAAATTTGCCTGGGCATAATTTTAGAATCTTTAAAACAAATTTAGGGTTGACAAAGTGATTAAAGGGATAGAAGAACTATTGGGCTGGCAAAGTGATTAGAGGGCTAAAAAAGCAATTTTAGACAAATCAAGATGTTATCATTATTGTTCAAATTTTTAAAATTTCTTTTCATTCTATTAGTGTTCTATGTTGTTTGTTAAGTTACTTTATTTGATAACCATAATTTATTTACAATTGAAGTAGTAATATGCTGGAGAAGTTGTTTTTGTTTTCTCCTATTGAATCTCCCACCTGTGTTGCCTAGTCGGTTAGTTTAGTGTTACATTGGCATTGGGAAAGAGCATTTGGTCCATATCCAAAATTTGGCATGTTAGAATGGTATTTGTATGTGAATCAAAACTCTACCATATGTGTGTATAGGGAATCAAAATGCTTGTTATTGAAGCTTTCTCCTTTAAGAATTTATTTGATATAAGCAACTACCATTAATACTTTTTTTTAAATTTCTTTTTTGCTTATTTCTTACTTAGTATATATCTTGTTTTCATATTTGCAGCTTGGACATGAAGACGATCATCCTTGAGCCTTGAGATGTAGAAGAATGATGTGAAAGACCTATATTCTTGGATGTTTTCTTTTGAATTTGAGAAGACAACTGCTATTTTTATCTTTAAATTTAATATAATCTTTAACATATTTGACTTTTTAGAAATATGCTAGCAGTTGATGTAAGGACTTCTGTTTTGGAGTTATAAGTGTGGTTAACTCTGTTTACAAGTGTGGTTAATTGTAAGCCACACGTGATTAAGTACATGTTATCTGAATCATTTCTCAAATAGTTTTTGTACTATTTAGGTATACTGTTTAAAGCTTGTGAAATTCATTGAAAATTCAGAGTTTGTATTGTTTCCAATGCATATGAGTGAATAATCCACAAATGAATCTGTTCATTACTATCTAGTTAATAGGAGACAAAATATTGGTTAATAAAGCGATCTGATTTGTTAAATTGAATTATCTCTCCTACTACAACCAAATTAGATTAATAACTGTAGAAAACACTTTATGTGAGAATATTTCATAAAAATTAAACCTGGTCTTTAGGAAAAATTAGCCAACTAGTGATGAAATGAAACTTTTTTAATAAACATATTTTTGTGGTTAATTTCATTTGCAGATATGGTTAAATGCAGGTTTCACTTGGTTAAGTACATACTATCTGATTCAAATTTAGATAGGTTGTTTGAAGCATGTAAAATTCATTGATGATTCAGAGTTTGTGTTATTTCCAATGCATGTGAGTGAATAGTTCTGTATAATTGAACTAGTCATTTGAAATCCGGTTAATAGAAGACAAATAATTGGTTAATCTTGTGATACATGTGGTTAAATGCAATTCCATGTCCTACTACAACAAAATTATATTGATAACTTGAAAAAGCTATTTATGGGAGGATATTGTTGAACATTAAAACTATTCTTCAAGTAAAATTAGGCAACTAGTGATGAAATGAAATTTTTTTTATAAACGGATTTGTCATTAGTTCCAATTAAAAATATGGTTAATTTACGGCTCCATGTGATTAAGTACGTGCTATCTGAGCCATTCTCCTAGCAGTTATGCACAACTTAGATTGGTTGTTTAAAGCTAGTAAAATTCATTGAGGATTCAAAGTTTGTGTTTTATCCATTGCATGTGAGTAAATAGTTCTTTATAATTTATTCAATCATTTGAGATCCGGTTAATATAAGACAAATAATTGGTTAATCTAGCGATGCATATGGTTAAATGAATGTCCAAGTCATTCTTTATATTTGAATCAGTCATTCTTTCAATAGCTATGTACTATCGAGATAGGTGGTTTAAAACTTGTAAAACTCATTATTAGGTTCAGAGTCTATTATTTCCATACCATGAATTAGTCATTTCAAATATGGTTAATAGTACACACAAAATGGGTTAATCATGTGATCCATATGGTTAAATGAAATTTCCTGTATTACTAAATCCAATTTAGATTGGTAACGGTAAAGAACACTTTATATGAGAATGTTTGATGAATGTTAAACTTGATCTTCAAGTAAAATTGGGCAACTAGGGATGACATTTGTGTGGTTAATTCCATTCACATACGAGGTTAATTGAAGGCCCCACGTGGTTAAGTGTGTGCAATCTGAACCATTCCTCCAAGCATGACGCCGACGGTGATGTTGACAATGAGATCCACCTGCAAATACTGGTGCAATTTGTAGATGCGAATCCAGCGGTAACAAGGGAGGAAGAACTCGAGCCATTCAAACCATGTCAGTGTATGGTTATAAATCAATTATTGACATTTTCATGGTTAATATTGAAGAAATAAACGGTTACTCGTTCTCTATAGGTGGTTAAATTAAACTACGTGCAAATCATGTGACAAGTTTGACTCAAAAGTCTAAAGGCTTTCAATTATTGAGACACACATATTAAGGTTATTTATCACGTGAGTATATGGTTGTAAATTAATTATTGACATTTTCATGGTTAATAGCGAAGAAATATGTGGTTAAACGTTCTCTAAATGTGGTTAAATGCCACTATGTGCAAATGAACAGACAAGTTAGACTCAAAAGTACTAAAGACACATTTCTGAGCTAAAGGCTTTCAATTTTGAGAGGATTGAGACACACATACTGAGGTTATTTATCATGTGAGTGTATAGTTGTAAATCAATTATTGACATTTTCATGGTTAATAGTGAAGAAATATGTGGTTAATTGTTCTCTATAGGTGGTTAGACGCAACTACGTGCAAATGAACAGACAAGTTTGACTCAGAAGTGCTAAAAACACATTTATGGGCTAAAGACTTTCAATTTTGAGAGGATTGAGACACACATACTGAGGTTATTTATCACGTGAGTGTATGGTTGTAAATCAATTATTGACATTTTCATGGTTAATAGTGAAGAAATATGTGGTTAATCGTTCTTTAAAGGTGGTTAAATGCCACTACGTGCAAATGAACAGACAAGTTCGACTCAAAAGTACTAAAGACACATTTCTAAGCTAAAGACTTTCAATTTTGAGAGGATTGAGACACACATATTGAGGTTATTTATCATGTGAGTGTATAGTTGTAAATCAATTATTGACATTTTCATGGTTAATAGTAAAGAAATATGTGGTTAATTATTCTCTATAAGTGGTTAGATGCAACTATGTGCAAATAAACAGACAAGTTTCACTCAGAAGTGCTAAAAACACATTTATGGGCTAAAGGCTTTCAATTTTGAGAGGATTGAGACACACATACTGAGGTTATTTATCACGTGAGTGTATGGTTGTAAATCAATTATTAACATTTTCATGGTTAATAGTGAAGAAATATGTGGTTAATCGTTCTCTAAAGGTGGTTAAATGCCACTACGTGCAAATGAACAGACAAATTTGACTCAAAAGTACTAAAGACACATTTCTGAGCTAAAGATTTTCAATTTTGAGAGGATTGAGACACACATACTGAGGTTATTTATCATGTGAGTGTATAGTTGTAAATCAATTATTGACATTTTCATGGTTAATAGTGAAAAAATATGTGGTTAATTGTTCTCTATAGGTGATTAGATGCAACTACATGCAAATGAACATACAAATTTGACTCAGAAGTGCTAAAAACACATTTCTGGGCTAAAGGCTTTCAATTTTGAGAGGATTGAGGCACACATACTGAGGTTATTTATCATGTGAGTGTATAGTTGTAAATCAATTATTGACATTTTCATGGTTAATAGTGAAGAAATATGTGGTTAATCGTTCTCTATAGGTGGTTAGATGCAACTACGTAACAGCTATGTATACAAACTTGGGTCACAAGTGCTACAGACAATTGGAAAGTTAAATACATTCAAACAGACCCTTAAGCAGCGAAAATTTGTTGAGTTGAGAAGGAAGAAAGCGATGATGTTCTTCGCTGAGTTGAGAAGATGGAAAGCGATCATGTTCTCCGTTTAGCAGACCCAGCGAAATGTTCTTCGTTTTTGAATGCTCTCGCTTTTTGTTTACCATTCAGCAACGAAAATTTGTTGAGTTGAGAAGGGAAAAAGCGATGATGTTCTTCGCTGAGTTGAGAAGATGGAAAGCGATCATGCTCTCCGTTTAGTAGACCCAGCGAAATGTTCTTCGTTTTTGAATGCTCCCGCTTTTGTTTACCATTCAGCAACGAAAATTTGTTGAGTTGACAAGGGAGAAAGCGATGATGTTCTTCGCTGAGTTGAGAAGATGGAAAGCGATCATGTTCTCCGTTTAGCAGACCCAGCAAAATGTTTTTCGTTTTTGAACGCTCCTGCTTTTGTTTCTAATGTTCCCGGTCAAATGCACTAGCTGACTCATATTAGACTCTGTTGACTCAATTAAATTGCCACATGGACAAGGTGTAGGGTGGGTGGAACTTCAAAACCAGTTGTCTGAGTATCGGGGTTCTATATATATATATCCACCACTTAGTTTTTTAATTCCATATGTAACGGCTCCAACATGTTCACGCATCGTAGACGCTGCCATCAAAGGCAATCTTTGCTTATGATTTCTAAGGGTTGTAGCTTGTAGCAGGTTAAACCCATCTAGTAATCGCCTCGATGGAGCTACTAAACATGATAATGTTATATTTCTAAGCTCATTTACCTAGGATATAACTTGAACTCTCTTAGTGTTGTCCTTTGTATTTTTTTTCCTTTTGCATTTTTAGTGTCGCCTCTCATTGGTTCAGTTTGCTCATAAGTCAAGCATCCAAGTTTATCTGCTCAATTCGGTTTATGGTCGATTCAATGATGTCACCACCAGTTAGAAAACATGTCCAACTTGATGGATTGACCTCCTTATCAGTCCAGTTAAATTGGTTGAACCGGTACAACAAGTCTGAGTCTTAATGATCATGACTTGGAGAGACTTTGTAATGGGCCACATACAAAGTTTGATTACTATTTGATCATACACTTAATTCATGATATTGAATTTTGAAATTCATCAAAATTTTGAATTTTGATCCAATAATTAAGTTCTTATAATAGAAAATAAATTTATTTTTAAGATATATTAATTTTATTACTCTAGTAAGTTTGATAAATTTTAAAGAGTCATATTCTTGATTGGGAGTAGAACTCACTTCTCTAAAAATTAAGTTTTTGCCTACTTGTAGAACTTCTTTATATTTTGTGTACTTATTGATTATTATATTATGAAAAGTAATTTTTTGGAAAAATAACATGATCGATATCTGTCAAAAAGTAAATAGTCACTTTAGTCCCTGAGAGATACAAGCAGTGTCATTTTGGCCCATGAGAGATAGGAAATTAAAATATAGTCTTTGAGAAAGACAAACGTTTTTCACTTTGGTCTCTACCGTGATATCTCCGTTTGCAGTGCTTAGTTGGCACGTTAAAGACCACGTAGGACTCCTACGTGGCAGTCCACGTGGAGATGGAGGTCAGGCCACGCTAGACTGCTGATAACAGGGACTACAATGACCAATTAAAAGAAATACAAGGACCAAAAAAGAAAAAATAGAGGGACCAATTTTATAACATTTGAAAATTATAAAACAAAGAGGAGAGAGACCCTTCATTTACACGTTTCGCTCTCTTTGCACTGGTCCCCGCATAAGTTCCTCTGTCCTGCCTTGCGTCGCGACCCCACCGGACGCTGCTGTTACGCCGTCGTGACGTCACCGTTTTCGCCGCCGTGACGCCACCATGTTCGTTCGAAATAGAAAAGCTTTGCATTGTGCCTTGTACCGAAGACGAAGAACAACGTAACTGCTTCGTTTGACAAGGTAATGTAAAATCGATTTTGCCATGTTTCTAAATTAGTGTGCTCTGTTTTGATAGTATCTTCATCTTCCCCATTCGTGTTTCTGTAAAATCGTTTTGTTGTTGTTCTGTTGTGAAGGGTTTTTAGGGTTTCAGTTTTGTGTGTGGGTTGGGGTTTTATGGTACGGTTTTCTCAGTTCTTATATGGGTGTCTCTGTTCTATTGTTATAGTTTGTAAGCTGTATTGTTGTATTTTTCTGTTGGGGTTTTTGGGTTTCTGTTGGGGTTTTTCTGTTGTATTTTTCTGTGAATAAACTGGACCACCTCTCATCATCTTCAACAATAACGGTAACAACCACAAATAAGAGAAATTGGGGAAGAAGGTGAACTTAGGGTTTGGGGTTAGGGAAATTGGGAATTTTTCTTTGTAAAGATTAATTGGTCATTTTAGTCCCTATTATCAATAGTCCAGCATGGCCTGACCTCCATCTCCACATGGACTGCCACGTAGGAGTCCTACGTGACCTTTAACGTGCCAACTAAGCACTACAAACGGAGATATCACGGTAGGGACCAAAATGGAAAACGTTTGTCTCTCTCGGGGATTATATTTTAATTTTCTATCTCTCAGGGACCAAAGTGACACCGTTTGTATCTCTCAGGGACTAAAGTGACTATTTACTCTTTATCAAATTATTGTCTCATTTGACACGAAATCATTATTATTCTACAAGATTACAAAATATACTAATACATATAATATATTTTTAAGATTTAATTGCATTTTTTGTCTCCAAGGTATCGCAAATGTATGATTTGGATCTTATATGTTCTAATTGTGAGAATTGACGGGTCCCACAACTTTCTCCATTTACAAACAAGTCTCTTCATTGGTCCTTTTGTCAATATTACCATCTATTTATTAACGAAAATTGCTTACATGGCACTTACTTGATCAAGTGGTTAGTTTTGTAACTTTTGTTGATTAGATTAGACTAGTACCATTTATATTTTATTGAGAGTTAAGACATGAGACTATGTTATGTTGACTATTGTGAGTTTGAGACTAATTAAGCACACTTTATTTTGAATTTTTTATTAGCAGGACAATGAACATAATTATTATGTTTTTCTCATATATGTAAACAGTAAACTTTCTCATAGTTGAATAATGAACTTTCAATATTACGTTGAATATTTTCTCATAACTGAACAGTGAATATACTTGTTAATTTCTCACATAATTATTATTTAAAATTTACAAGTTAATATTTGTCTTAAAAAAATTATAACGCCAAAAACTGAAAGCCTATCCAATTCAAAACTGCATTTAATCGGATCAAATTGAATATTTTTAAGAAAGCAGCAAACCAAATTAAATGACATACTTTTAATCTTCGGATCAGATGACTTTTTGCTTAAAAACCGATCCAAACTAAACGCAAACATTCCTACTTAGATCCAATGGGTATGATTCAGTTAGCAATATATACTGAGCTTGCGGAGAAGAACTTTGATTTGAATTCTGCAAAATACACATTTAGGGAAGGGCGAGAACCAAATGCCTAAGCACATGGGTTAGCAAAAATAATATTATAATCTTAATTCATTAAAAATTACGGATAAAATATTCTTTTTTTCTTTTTGCTTTAAAATTAATATCATTTTTAGAAGATTTTTTTCCAAAAGAGTTTAACATCTTCCCCAGTTTTATGTAAATATCTATATATGTGGCTTGCTAATAAAATTAAGACAAAATTAGTTTTTTGGTCACATAACTTAATTGTTTATTTTAATTTGGTCCCTTTTTTTTTGTCAAATCGGTCACTTATCTTTACAAACGTTTACAACGTTGGACCAGCCGTTAGTTTTCACCAAACGGCATCATTGAGTTGCTTACGTGGCCGTTAACTTAACCAACACAGCGCAGTGAGTTTTTAGTAAGTTTCAAATTTTTTTTTATAGGCAAATGTTAGTGGGAGATGTTTGAACTCATGACCTTCTTATCACTCTAATCCTATGCACCTCTCCAAAACCACCAAACTACCTTATGACTCCTTAGTAAGTTTCAATTTGGTCCCTTAAGTTATTAGTAACTTTCAATTTGGTATCTTAGGGGCCGTTCGGGGCGGTTCTAAGTTTTTTATTTTAAAAGTTAAATTTGAAAACAAAACCTGTTCGGGTAAAATGGAGTTGAATTGGTTTTTTTCTTAATTTTAAAATAGTTTTAACATGAATCTCAAAACCATAAAAATAGGTTTTGTGATTCTTGTTTTAGTTTTAAACGCTAAATACTCCCGTTTCTCTCGTGTCTAGAGGTGGGTATGCGGGTAGCCCAGTCGCATACAAATGGACCGAACCGACCTGAGCTGCAAAAAAATGGGTCTACATGATGCGGCTCGCGTTTGGCCCGCATAGTCCACGGGCTAAATGGGGTTGGCCCGTGGGCCTACTAAAGAAAAAAAATTAAATAAAATAAAATATTCATTAAAACTTTAAAATTTAATTAAAAAAATTGGCAAAATGGGTCGACCCGCCCTGCTCATTTTTTTGCCTGCCCCGCCGAGTAAAGTGGGTCAGAAAATACAGCCCGTCTCGTTTAAGGGTGGGTTAGCAGCTCAGCGGATGACCCATTTTTTGCGGCTCAAGCCCACGAAAAAAAAAAAACTGAAAAAAAAAACATTTAAAAAATAATATAATCAACCCAACGAGCAGGCCAAAGTGGGCCGTGTGTTGTAAAAACCCGGCCTGCCAAAAAGCAGGTTAGGCAGGGCCAGCCCGTTCGGCCCATCCCATTTGCCACCCCTAGTGTCATCCCTCCCGTGCCTTCACCGCTAGAGCTGGTAAAACAAGCTGGGCCTGCGCGGATTGGGATGAAAAAGCCCAAAAAATGGAGGGCCCAGACACAAAATTTGAGCACGTTTTCAATCCGGGCCTCTTGGCCCAGCCCGACAAAGCCCAAACCTGGTAAAGCCTAAGCACGAAGCGGGGCGACCCGAAAATGTAAGTTAAAGGCCGAGCCCGCCCCAAAAAATGGAGGGCTCGGGCACACAAATTTGAGCTCGTTTTCAATCCAGACATTTTGGCCCAGTCCGATAAAGCCCGAACCCGATGTGGGCCCGGCCCGAAAGCCCGTTTTACATTCACTGTCATTCATAGTGAGACGAGGTAAAGAGAGAGACTAAACTAAAAAAAACTGAAACTCAAAACTCAGAACTGAAACTATATTTAGTTTTTGAAATTTTCAAAACATAAAACCAAAAACTACCCCGAACGGGGCTTTAAGCTTTTAGTAAGTTTTTAAATGGCCTCTTATGTTTTTAAATATATTTGCTATGACATCCTGATCCAAGTTACCGATAATATTTTATCTTCAATTTGCTTTATAGGGGTTGCTTCCAGTTTTGGAGGACCTATTCCCAAGTGTTGAAGAAAGGTTTTGTGCGAAACACTTATATAATAATTTCATAAAGAAACACCCAGAATAAGAATAACAACAGTAGGAATTAATGTTGAGGGTAGCAAAGGAAACTTATCGCTAGGCCCGAGAAAGAGAAATGAGGGAAATGTGAATAGTGAATGAATAAGCACACAACGATCTTTTGAAGGTTCTAGACCAGCTTCAAAATGTGATATACTAGTGAATATACCAGAGTCCTTTAATGAATCGACATATCATGAAAAATATGTTTAAAAACATAAAGGACAATTTAAAAACTTACTAAAGGTTAAGGGTCCAAATTGAAACTTACTAATAACTTAGGGGATCAAATTGAAACTTACTAAAAACTCGTTACACCGCGTCAGTTAAGTTAACGGCCACGTAGGCAAGTCAGTGACGCTATTTGGTGAAAACTGACGGTTGATCCAACGTTGTAAACGTTTATAAAGATAAGAGACCGATTTGACACAGAAAAATTATGAGATCAAATTGAAATAAATAATTAAATTATGAAACTAAAAGACTAATTTTGTTTAAAACTAAAGTTCAAATTCGACAAAAATTATATAAAATCAGATAAATGTATTTTTGGAAAAACGATGTAGTAAGAACTAAGAAGCAGTGGCCTTTGTTGCTTGGCGCGTTGGTGTGTGAGTGGCTCACAGTCACTCGAACTCGAAACAGCTAATTCTCATTTGCGTTGCTCCTTCTCTCAGACTGACTCAGAGCAACAACAATGTTGCACTCCACGCCCTCCTTCCACTCCACAACCCTTCTCCCTCACTCTCCTTCTCCTTCTCTTCTATCTCCTTCCCTTCCTTCATCATCATCTTCTTCTTTTTCCTATTATCTATGCCACTTCTCCTTCCAGACTCAACCTCTCCGCTTAAGCAACCTCCGCTACCATACCCATTTGCCATTAAGACCCAAGGTTCAATAAATTAACGATCTTTTTTTTAATTCAATTTAAATTTTCGTTTATTCATCGTTTACTTGTACCTACGGTGTGCTATTTTCTTTTGTCAACAATAAGGTACTCAAGGGGATAAGTTGCTCCACCAGCGAGCCATTGAAGGTCATGATATCAGGTGCACCTGCATCCGGCAAGGGAACCCAATGTGAATTGATTTCTAGCAAGGTTCGTTATTTTCTCGTTCTGCATCCCATTCCCTTATATTTATTTACTTTTTTACTGCCAGTGCCACCCCAGTTACACTCTCTATCACACACTTTTCAACAAACTCTTTATGATATAGTGTGTGTTTGGATTAAAGTTCGTAAAAGTAAGTTTGGAGTAAACTCATTTTGCAAACTAAGTTTGGTTAAAAATTAGTTTATTATAACGTGATTTATATTTGAATACTTTTTTTCTGAAGAAGTATGTTAGATAATGAATTTTGTTTGGATGATATTTATCAAAAGCACTTCTAAATGTGTAATTACTACTTATTAGTGATCCAAACGGAAAAGTAAAAATGAGAAGTAATCTCATTGTCCCTTTTACTTCAAACTGGGTTTGAGGCCAAACTGGGTTTTGAAACTGAAAACCAAACATCATAAAAACTGTTACAAACTAAGTTTGACAATCCAAAAGTACTTTTAAGGAGTCTAAATTGCAATCCAAACAGACTCATAGTTGGGTGAATTTCATATGGGTCCCACCACTTTGGAAATGAATTCCACCAAAGAGGGTATGAAACCCACACAATTTAGTGAGATCCACGTGAATTTCACCTAGTCATAGAAAATATTAATATTATATTGGAAAAAGTGCTTTAAAAAGTGTCATGTTTGTTGGGGATCTAAGTGTGAGTTGGAAGTCCCACATTGGCTAGGAATAGGTCAAATGAGGAGAATATAAGAGACAAGACCCATATACCAAATGCCTTAAGGTTGTCGATGTCTCACTCGTGATATTTCTCTTTATGAACTTGACTTGTACAAAATACTGGTAACAAAATCCAACAAATAAAACAGTTTTAGTTGTAAACAAAAAAAAGAGTTGAACGTGACATGTGTCAAACCTGAGGGCTGAGATGTGGCACATGTCCCACCCAGGAAGGTCAGGACTTAGTTTTCTTATATAGCAATATAGTAAATATAGTAATAGTAATAGAATAGATGTTACTGATAAAAGGGGCATGGCAGCTCCTAATGTTCATGCATTGGAACATATATTGTACTTTTGTAGAACTGAATGTATATGTTGTGTCTGTTTCTATAGTTTGGATTGGTGCACATATCAACTGGGGACTTGCTAAGAGCACAAGTAGGAGCTGGCACAGAAATTGGAAATAAAGCAAAGGAGTTCATGAATGCTGGTCGCTTGGTTCCTGATGAAATCGTGACATCTGTATTATCAAGATTATATTTTACACACTTGATTTTGGAGTTATGTTCTTGCTCCATTTTCATGTGCTGAAATGCATTGCCTTTGTTTGTTTTTATTCTCTTGTAGATGGTGGCAGCGCGATTGTCTTGCGAAGATGCAAAGCAGAAAGGGTGGCTTCTTGATGGGTACCCTCGGAGTTCGGCCCAAGCTGAAAGTCTAGAGAAAATGCAGATACGACCTGATGTGTACATCGTGTTAGATGTATGTCAACTGTTTAGTACTGCCATACTATTTGATTATCTTTTTCTGATATTGGTTTCCTTTAATTCTTTGCAAATAGCACTTGGATAATGATAATTGAAACAAGCTGTTTTTTTCTATTATCTCCAAAACATTTTCTGCTAAATTTGTATTTTTTTTATAGCTCAGTAAGTTCTTTGGCTTATTCCTTTTACTCAAAGTTTCACTCTTCCTACAACTGTAACTTATTTAATGAGGTACTGATGTTTTGTTAGGTTCCTGAATAAATTAACAAAGTTCATAGAATGGTTAGTCTTAAAGAGAATTCATAACTTTATACCACAAATTGCTATATGATTTATAATAAACATAAAGACTCGGTGGTATTGACATATTGGTATATTATTGTAATTTAAAGAGTAATGTATGCGATATATAGATGTTAGTCAGAAATAAATAGTTTCATCTTCCTGGTAGAACTCAACAGTGCTCCACTGAAACTACTGGTACTTTGAGAAACCAGCGATCTCCAATATTCTAATTGCCAAAACTTGTTTATTATTCATTATTGTAAATCACCCTCTTTTATAGAAGAGGCAATGTAAAACAAGGAAAGAAATCAAAACTTAAACAGAATCAAATCCTATCTAGAAAAATAAGGAAACTAATTAACTAAATCAAATCCTATCTAATTATATATCAGAATCAAATAGTCCTATCTAAATAGTAGCTTCCTTTGTTTCAGTTTCTGCATGCTCAGTATCTGTGAGCTTCAGCCTGGACTTCCTCGAAGATGCTCTATCGCTTCCTTGCTAAGTTATTAAATTTTCTAATACTCAGGTTCCTGATGAAATTCTGATCGACAGATGTGTTGGTAGGAGGCTAGACCCAGAGACAGGGAAGATATACCATCTAAAATTTTTCCCTCCGGAGACTGAAGAAATCAAAGCAAGGCTGGTAACTCGTCCTGATGACACCGAAGAAAAAGTATGATAAATAATACTGCTCTTTTTTTTTTTATTATTGTCTTTGTGGGTATATCACTGGGCTATGTCATCTCAGTTTTATCAGATATGTGTACTCATTGCAACCAGGAAAGGATGGTCTGAGCATGAAATGATCTCCTAATTCCTAAATACTAGTTGCTACGAATGACCTTTTCATTTTGTTGCATGACAAGTTTATTGACTTTATTCACAATATTAATGAGAATCTAGAGATCTCAGTTGTCGTATTTTAAGATGGTGTTTTCGATCAAACCGAGAAAGCATTTCTTATCTATCTTGATGCTGTCATTCATATGCATGAAATGTTTAATTCATGCTACAGTTAGATTCAACTCTGAAATTTTGTTTCTTTCTCTCAGTATAGTAATAGAAGCAAATTTGGTGCGGAGGAACCATTTTTATCTGGTTTCCTTCTCTAGTAATAGCATTAAGGGTCTAAAGTTATACAGACTGGTGAATTATCATTGATGTTAGAAAAGGGATGGTGCATGTAGTTTTTAAATGATCTAAGCATCTCTTTCTCTGTTTATTTTTTACCCTCATTTGTGCATGTTTGTGCTTCATGTCTACACTGTGATATTGTATTCACATTTTTTTACGTTTAATGCTTAGTTTGGAAACAGAAAATGTAGTCATTAAGTTCATCTTAAAGAAAGAACATGATTTAGTGAGCTTTCTGTTGCATTGTTGTTTAAAATTGCATTTTCCCTGTTTACAGTTGAGTTGAATCTGGTATCCTTCTGAAAGAAATTATGTATACTTATCCGGTTCTTTTCAGGTTAAGTCACGCCTAAACATATATAAGCAAAATGCAGAAGCAGTATCTTCCTCGTACTCAAACATAACAAATAAGGTCACTGAAGATTTTTTTTTTAATCTGTCTTTTGTCAATAATGTGAACCAGTGGAACATTTTCTTACTTTTAACTTATTTGGCATATGCATAGATTGATGGCAGCCGTCCTAAAGAAGTTGTTTTCAAAGATATTGAATCTTTGCTATCTCAATTGCAAGAGGATAAAGTGAAAATAATGAAATCAGGAGGTATGAAGTTTCAAAAGCATATGTCAAACTTCACCCATGATATATTTGTGGTGGTTGTAATATGAAGGCATATCGTTCATCAACTTATGTGGAAGTGCTTTCCAGATTTTCAAAATTGACTTGGTATTTAATAAACCAGTTTCATTATTATGTAGTTAACTACGTCCTTCTGCTATTTAGTTTTGTTATGACCCATACATCACTTTCTGTATGAAATTTTAATTACATTTTGGGGTCTTGACCTGTTGAGGGTTGATATGCAATAAGCATGAAAAATTCATAGCTTTTAAGATTATTTGCTAACTGCTTTTTATTCAGAGAAACCAATTCTTGATTCAAAAAAGGGGCAGGCATCTTTGATCCAGGTAGATGGTTGTACTTTGTAAAAGGCATTGGTTTCTTTGTTTTGAATATTTTGTCTCCTTTAGGGTGCTATAGAAGCCTCCTTTGTATTTTGTTTCTTATTTTGCTTTAGCTTGTTACAGGATAAGTGGAGAGGAATTCCTACTAGACTAAATAACATTCCCCATTCTCGAGAAATCAGGAAATATTTCTATGATGATGTGCTACAAGCTACACAGAGGGCTATCAATGATGGAAAAACTAGGGTGAAGGTACAATGTAACGATATTCTCAGATTTATATGTAATTGTAGTCTGCAACCTTGTCAATTCTTCCTGTTATTTGGGACACTCTAGATCTATGCAATACCTTTGACCATAGCATTCCAACTCCTTCTATCCTATAAAGAATGTTCTACTTCTAAATGTAAAATATAAAAATTAATATGAATCAACATTCTTTTTGCTTACAGAATATTCTTTCTATGCTAGAGACTTAGAGAGTATAATACAATAACTGATTACTGAGGTGAATGAAGGGTAGGAAGGTCAGAAAGAAAGAAAAAAAAATGCTTTTGCCTTTTACCTTGACTTGCCTTATTATTAATGCCCTCGAGGCTATCTTCTTTATCTGTGATTCCGTATCAAACAGGTTGACATCAACATTCCTGAACTGAACCCAGAAATGGTATGGACTTTTTCCCTTTCATTTTCTCTTAATGTCTTGATATAGACATAGTTTTTGGTATACAGGATGTTTATCGCATAGGTACCTTGATGGAACTTGTTCGAGATCTTGCACTTTCATTTGCTGATGATGGAAAACGTGTAAAGGTATCTTCCTTACTCCTTTTGTTCTAACATAGAACATTTTCATTGTCTAGAGAATAAAATGGCACTACTATCTGTAAATGTTAAACATAGTTCAACTTCATCATGCAGGTTTGTGTACAAGGGTCAATGGGAGAAGGTGCTCTTGCTGGAATGCCATTGCAGCTTGCTGGAACTCGGAAGATTTTAGAGTTCATGGATTGGGGTGATTATGGTGCAAAAGGAACCTTCATCGATATTGGTTCTATAGGTATATCAATGAGCTGTAACTTGTATGGTTCTGCTGTTGCAGCTTTTGATTTGATGCCCCTTGTATTTTACTTGTTGCACACCATTAGATTTTGGTATTCCTGATTCCAGCTTAATATCTAACTTTCTATTGCTTTGTCATCCATTTTTCTATTGCTGCTTCAAGACAATTAACATTTTATTAATATGGGTTGAAATAGTGAGAAAATCACCTGTAAGCCTCATTTTGCAATTGCTATATTAAATGCTTACTTCATGTATAAATTAATAAATTAACTGCAGGTCCTAATATATGTATAATGTATGTCCTATAAATGGAAAAAAAATGACACATATATGTGTTATCCTAAGTGAATGTGGTGTTTGCTTCCTAACTTCATATTGGGAATATCTATATAAACCATTCCTTTTTTCTATACATGATATAATTTTCCTTTTGGTTGTGATATATAAGCATAGCATTAACTTGTGAATTTCCAATCTCAGGTGCTGCAGAGGTTGAAGAGCAAGATGACATGTATATCTTGGTGGCTCCTCAAAATGCTGTTGGGAATTGTATCATTGATGTAAGAGGACAGAGTGGGAGTTTGACACATCTTAGAGATATCATCTTCTGAAACTTTTATTTGTCTTGATGGATTTTGATGTGCTTTTTTCAACTCCACCAGGCACCAGCTGCTATCTATTGTTTTCTTTATTAATATCTTTGAGGTTGGATATACAGGATCTAAGAGCCATGACCAGTGCTGCCCAACACAGACCAGTTATCCTAATCAATGCTAGGCTTAAGGTTCATTTCCTAGTTCCTATATTATAGTTCAAACTTATTTCATGAAATAGTTGGTATGACTTACAAGTTTTTCAGATTTTCATGACTTAGAGAAATAAAGGTAATCCGAAACTGATGAACTCATTACTGAGTCAACATCATGACATGCATGGTTGACCTGGCTATATTGTAACATGGAGGTCATACTACCAGTTTATCCATTGAAACTAATCACTAAATAGTCTATCCTTGTATCTTCAATTGCGTGCTGAGAGATGATATTTCATGATTTCCACCTGCTTTCTGAATTACTCACTGCATGTATAAATTATTGAAAGAAAGATTGAAAATGTCATGATTAAAGACAATTTCAGGCTTTTTTTCACTTTTTTTTTTATAGAATGGGCTCTTTTCGGCTATCTTGAGTTTCAAATAGATGTTAAGAATTAATAAGAACTCAAGCAGCACCATCTGGTGCACATTTGGATCTTCTTTGTATTAAATTACAACATATATTTCATTAAAATTGAGTGAATTACACCTTGCCACTTTTCTTCTAATCTGTTCCACAGTATCACAGTTTTGAAGTGGAGACACCAGCAATTAGTCTAACCTTAGTTAGGAAAGAATATTTTACAATTATAGAATTTACAGTGGCTGTTAACCAACATAGAAGCATAGAATATCTTTGGTTGCATAGTCTTCCTGGGACATATGTTATAGTTTGTAGTGCAGCCTCTTTTTAGACAATATTTTACATTTAGTTATTCCAATCTGCAAAACTAATACATTTCTTGAATTCAGGATTTACCTGCTTCTAGTGGTATTATGCAAGTGAGTACTAAACCAGAAAGTTGAAGATACCAATTTATTCTAGAAAAAAGTAAGATTATAACTTTGCCTTCTTAATCAATCACTAGACAATGGGGCGAGAGCAGAGACTCAAGTATGCAGCATCATTTGAAAGTTGCTATTTCTTTCGGCTTCTCTATTATGCAGGAACCCAGTATCCCATAATGGGAGCTCTCAGGTTAGATGCTAACATATATTTACATCATTAAGCTTTTTTAATCTTATGTGTCATTGCTCGACTAAGACAAGAAAAGAAGGCATAGTGGACTCAGAAAAGACATCATTGAACTGCCATGCATGTTTAGGTTTGCTTCACATTATGTTTCCTCTCAAAACTCCTAATGAGATTGTATAATTAGCAAAAAAAAAAAAAGGCGTTTTGAGAACTGAAGAAAAGAATTTAAGATCATACTTCATATGTCAAACAAACCCAATTGATCTAAGTTTCTTCAGGGCAGTTAGTATTAGTAGACATTAATATATTCTCTTTTTTCTCTGGAAAGGGTAACTAAATGGAATCAACAATGCAAAAAGTAAGAGATTGTTGCTATGATTAGAGTACTTCCAGGAGCTATTTCCGCTTTTGAAATGACCAATTTATTAAATTGTTGATGTGCTCAAAACAGAAAGGCCCAGTTTGGATAAACTTCTCCATAAGCACTTCTAGTATGTATTTTTTAAATTGGCTTATGCAGAACTTATCTGGGCTTATCTACTGGCATAAGCTCTTGTCAGTGTGTTTGGCAGAGCTTGTGGAAACAGCTTATGACTGGTTCATAAGCTGTTTTGGACTTATTTTCATAAGCTACCCAGGATAACTTATCAAAACAGCTTACAGCTTATATGAAATTAGTTTCACCACATTCTTTCTTCGATTATAAAAATAGCTTATACATAAGCGCTTATCATATAAGCGCTTATGCCATAAGTGCTTAAATAAGTTGTTTTTCCTAATAGGCCCTAACAACTTGTCACATAAGTTGAAATTAAATTTTGCTCTTCACATTTTTCAAAAGCTATATTTTTTAGCTTATCCAAAAGCACCTATCTATTTATAAATGACTATTTAACAATTTTTCCTCTTGTACATATATGAGAAAAATAAGATGCAAAATACAACTAACTTCCCTATAAGTCAAAAGCTCGAGCTTTTGCATCCAAACAGACTCAAAGGCTCAGTTTGGATTAGTTTCTAGCTTATAAGAGTTCTCAATTAAAATAAGTTTATGGTTTTTTATTCACGAAGAGGTCCTTATAAGCTTATAGGTGTTCATGAAGAAGTTAAGTGAGAGAGCTTTTGAAAAAATTAAGATGCAGAAGTTAATTTTGACTTATACGAGAAGCTCTATTGTTTAAAAAATTTATAGTTACTATGAGATTCTTATAGTCTTTCTTTTTCGATAAGTGCTTATTGAAATATTTATCCAAACTGCCTTAAAGATATGAAAACTGGTTTTCTATCTTCCAGCAAAAGTAATCACCAAGTATGATGCTTTAAATTCACTTCTTATGATTTAGGATGTCTTATCCATACCATTATGAGCTGTACAAGAGGGTAGATGAGTCACCTGGAAAAGAGAAGTATGTTATTTTGTCTACCTTTCCACAAAGGCCTACTACGGATGAAATTAATGATGCCTTTGAAGGAAAACCAAGGTAACATATGTCTATTTTTCATAAGCTAAATAAATGTTATGAAACCATTTCTTTTTTACTCTCTCTTTTTTTTTTGTAACAATTAAGCTTTACAAAATAGCACTCTATTGAATTGTTTATCTGGAAATTTTGCAGCAATGAAGCTAGGAAAGCCTCAGGGATTTTGTCAGTAACATCTACCCTCAATCTATTATTAGTTCTTTTCTCTTCATAGTAAATTATGGGAAGCTTTTTTTTTTTTGTGTGTGTCTATTTTTTCTGCAGGGGCTTCTTGAGTAGCATACTTAGCTAAATATTAATATTGAAGAATGATGAGGTGTGAAAGTCTTGGCTTTTCTACGTTGTTATCGAAGAATGATGACAATTAGCCAATTCATACTAGCAAAGTGTCAAAGTCAGAGCTTGTGTAGTACAACTTGCTGGTGGTGGAGCAGCTTGTTTAATTGAGTGCAAAAGACAGCGAGCTGAAGATTTGAAAAGAATTGTCAAATTATAAATGTTCTTCAGTTTTTCAAGACAGGGTGGAACAACTTTGTTTATAAACAACTATATCAATAAATGTTATGGGCCCTCAAAAGATAGCAATTGTATTGACTTTTCGAATAATGTTGTGACTAGCAACCAGTTGTTAATTTCTTTTTTTTTTTATGAACCAGTTGTTAATTTCTTGTGATTATGTAAGAGGTGAGGTATATATATGACTTATAATTTTTGCATGTCTCAAATGCTCGATTTAATGCAAGTTGCTTTCTAATTCATGTTTATCGATGGCTTGATGGTGCTGAATCAAGTTGGTTTTCTATTGAATTTCCCTCTACTGGACTAATAATATTTCATGGCTGAAATTGCACGCCTTTGTTTTTAATTTCTTTTTAAATTAATTTATCGTAAGTCGTATATTGAGTATACGATTTACAAAATGAAATGATAAAATGTCAAGACAATACCATACTATACTTGCTTATGTTTCTTCTCCTTTTTTAATGCGGAGAGAAGACTATTTTTCTAGAGTTACCATCAGAGAAGTCTTTGCTCAGACACCGATGACTTGGACAGTATGTGCCATTTCCACACATTAGTTATGGAACATGGTGGAAGTACCAGTTTTAAGTTTGTTCACACAGATTAAGAAATCTATTTTTATTTAAAAAAATCATGCCCTGTAGTGACATGTGTCAGCATCCTATAAAATCACCTCTCCTATTTAACCACGTGGCAACATGTATGCCAAGGGATGGAAACGCATGATGGGACTGAAATGCAAAGAGGCACCGTTCCTTACGCTGTTGAGGTTGAAGCAAGGAAACGCAAGGAAGAACGTACGGGTGTTGAAGGTTACATTTTCATTAATTAAAATATATCTTTTACCTGTAATTAAATTAAATTTTAAAATTTATCAAAAAAATAAAATTTAATTTTAATATGTTTTTTGAACATAAAATTTTATATTTTATAAAAAAATATTAATATAAATTAAAACATCATAATATTATATTATATCACTATAAAAATTTTATATTTTCTGCTAATTTTTTTCAGTTATACCTTTTTTTATAATTTTTAATATTTTATTTCTTAAATTTTAAAATATCACATAAGAATATTTACTTTTTATGGAGAAATTAATGACATTATGACTTTTTTTTTACTATATGTTATTGGTACGAAGTAGCAAGTAACTAATTTCTACCGGGAGAAACTTGCCTAACCATTTTTAGTAGAATTTTTCCTCTCAACCATTTTTTTCCATCCACAAATTTTAAACCCGATACCTTACTTAGGTGATCCGAGCTCAGTTCCCTTTGAGTCAATGTAATGTTGGTTAATGAAATTACATAATAAAAAAGTATATGAAAATCATGGTTTAAAAAATGCATAAAAATTGAAGCGACCCGTGCAACCGTACGGGTACCATACTAGTGTAATAAATAAAAGAGTGAAAATAACATATTTATCAAATTAACCTTACAATAAATAATGGAGTGAGATTTAATTTTTATTATTTAAAAAAAGATGCACTACAATTATTAGAAGTAAAATTGGAATAAATTAATTAATACTTTATTGAAAATATGAAACGACACTTATTTTAGAACAAATATATTTTGCTAATACAATACTACCTCCGTCCCTAAATATAGGAACCTTTACAAAAAAAATAAAAGTCCCTTTATATAAGAACCTTTCCAAAAAATCAGTTGCATTAATTATTTTTTGACTAAAATGCCCTTATTTATTGTACAAATCACCCAACCACTCTACCTTTTCCAATGCATTAACTAAGTGATGAGAGAGAGGGGGGAAGAGAGATAGTAATAAATGTTAGGGCTAGTTTTGGAAAAGTATAGTAAATCATTGACAAATTTATTGCTATTAACTAACTTAACCAATTTTCTTAAAGGGTGTGAATTAGTTAAAAAGTTCTTATATTTAGGGACGGAAGTAGTACTTATTTTAGAATGAAAGGAGTATATGATGAAGCCACTTCCATGGAAGAAAATAATGATTGGATGCTTGGGATGGTTGTGGACTCGTGGTTGGAACTTGGAAGCGGAATCATAATTCGGGATTGATCAGTTTCGATGTCAGGATAATCAAACTACTGTTGTTTGATTGGTAAATGGTGACTTCATGAGAACACTCAATGTAGAATTGGAAGAATGGTAATCTTCCTTCCAAAAATAATTGTCTTTTAAGGTTTTTTTTATACAAATTAAGAAAATATAATAAATGAATAAATAAAAATAATAAATTTATCAAATTAATTTTATTATTTATATTGTCTAAAAACCAATGTAACACTCTAAAAAATATTTTTGGGATAAAATTGAAAAAAAAATTAATATTTTTCATTGAAAAATTAAAATGACTCTTACTTTAGAATATTTTTACTTTGCTAAAAAGACAATTATTTTAGAATGGAGAGAATATCAATGAATATCAATGAAGGTACGGTGCGTGAATTATCTAACAAGTGAGTGTGTGGCCCATTAGAGTGGTGTATTGGGCATACAATCTATTTATCTATTTATAATATATAATTTATGAAGCGGGTTTATGCGTAGTCATGTCAACCACACCTTTTATTCTAATTTTTTTCTATTTTATTGAAAATGTTGACATATCAAACCTTCATCATTTCAAGCTTCATAAATTAAGAGCAACATCTAATGCACCTAAACACAATCTCTCCTCCATCAATTTATTATGCAACTTAAATGCACCTCAATTACTCAACATATTACCTTCCAAACTAAACAAGAATCTTTTCTCAATTTTTTATCTAATTAAAATTGATATGGATACTATAGATGAATAACAAGTCACTTTTACAAATTCCAAACAATTTTTTTATAGTGTAAATTTAAAAAAAAAAAATGTTTTTCTCAATTTCTTATCTAATTAAAATTGATAAGGATAATATATATGGATTAACAACTCACTTTTACAAATTCTTTAATGGTATAAATTTCAAATGAAAATGTGTACTGATAATCATTCGTATTCCTCACAACAACAATGTTTTTAATCTCTATTTATTATTCTCCAAATCAATTTTCAAATTAGTACATCATATTATTTGACAGAAAATTAGTACATCATTATATCCTCTCTTTATTGTTTAAATCTCATAATAATATATATGCACCGTTAAAACATTGTAAGTTTGAATTATTAACATTATTTTTAACAACTTAACATTAACATTATCTTTATAAAATTATTCAATTTTTTGCAATATTGTAATTTTTTAAATTAATTATATTGTTATATTTTTTATATTAATTTAAATTTTCATTTTTCTTTTTAAATATTATTAAAATTGTACACTTTCAAGGAGAAAAAAATTGAATCAAATATTTCCAACCATATAGAGGTTTGCGTACAAATAATACTACTCCCCCGTCCCATAATAATAGTCTTTTAAGATATTTTTACACAAATTAAAAAATACAATAAATAAATGAGTAAGAGTAACAATTTTACCAAATTAACCTTATTATTTATATTGTTCAAAAATCAATGCAACACCTAAAAAGTATTATTTGGGATAAAATAGAAAAAAAAATTAATACTTCATTGAAAAGATAAAATGAAAATTATTTTAGAACATTTTTACTTTATTAAAAAAACTATTATTATGGGACAGAGAAGGTAAATCATAGTCAAGTTTGAAAAAGACAAAGATCATGGGCCAACCAAGTGCAACTTCACAAAAAAAAAATAGAAAATAGAAAGGAAAAAAAAGACATCAAAACTTTGTAAAGTAAACATCATGATTCCTTTAATTTCTTAATTGATCTTCTTTTTCTTCGTAATACAATAAACTTTATTTACAATAACTTAATCAAATATTTAGTCATTATTATACATGTCTTTCTCTATAATAATCTCCAATGATATATATAAAATATATTTTATGTCTTATATTAATAAATAAAAATCTGCTCGTGGATTCCATGGGTCAATCTCTAGTTTTCTATAATTTAATTAAAAAAAATAGAAACATATATTATGTATATCCCCCCCCCCCTAAAAATTATCTATCTTACTAAAAGCTATATGAGGGTTATACAATCAAGGTTAGATAAGTAAACTGGAATTAATGATCAAAATGTTAATAATATGTTCGTCAAGTTTCCTTTTTACAAGAAGTGAGAACAAATTAACCCTTCGATTGACCCACAAATTACTTTTTAAAACTTTCATTACTAAGGGGACTGATATGAGAATTAGATTTTTTTTTTTGGGAAAACAAACTTATTTAAAGTGATCTTATTGTTTATAAAGTACCGAAAGGCATATATTTATTTATAATCTAATTTAAATCAAAGTAAATATCATGATCTTAATTTATTAAAATTTAAGGATAGATATATATTTATCTGTAAACCTTACGTACAATCCAATCGTACTTTAAAATAATCTAACTATATTTTAAGAATTTTACTCTCATTTCTCAATTATAAAAGTTCTTAATCAAATTAGTCTTTTAAAAATATTAATATTGACCATATTAATCTTTCAACGATAAATTTTAAAGTCTTTAAATATACATTATGTGTCATTTAAATTAGTTTTTAATATTAAGAATTTTGTAGTTTTTAATTGACATAATATATCTTAAAAATTAATTTTCCCCACAAAATATTAAACTTAAACGATTTTTATCATTCTTAAATTAAAATGACCATCTTTTATTTATTTTGTTTAAGATTTGATCTCATTACTCTATTGTTGATTATTTAAAGGTGCGGTGCACATTCTATCACCCAGAATATAGACAAAATGGATGACACCAAAAACTCAGAATCCGGATCCCAGATGCACCAAAAAGGCAAGAAGTAAGGTACGATCTTAAATGCCATAAGAAAAAGCTAACTAAAACCAAACTCCAGAAAACAATGAACTTATATCATGCGTACTCCACTCTATATTGATTTGAATGCATCATAAACTTTTAAAATATTATAAGTAAAATATTTTTTTGAGCCATTATGAGTAAAATAATTATTGATTACTCAATAGATATTACATATAAAACTAACATTAAAATCGTATTTTTTCGTTATTTAGTATTAATTATCCAACGGTCTACATTTAGATGTTAAATTATCATTATTATAATTATAATAAAAAAATAAGAGTAGAAGCATTTAATAAAAAATAAATATTTACTATGCTAAGAACAAAAAATTTAATACTTACTTTTTAAACAAAGTTAAATATATTTAACAAAATGATTTAAAATTTACTTAATTTCTTTAAGACAATTACTAACATAAATAAATAAAATATACAAAGACAACTACTGACAATCTAACAAATCATATTTGTCGTTAGGTATTATTATTATTATTGAGGAGGGAGAAAAAAAGCCGAGAAAGACCGAGTCTTCCATTCACGTAAACCAGCAAAACACGGATAGATATTAGCCGAACAAACAAATAACAGAGAAAAAAACAAAGAATTCATCTTAGCGCAATCATGCATTTCAGATTTCTTAAGGTTTGGGATTGGAGCGTCATCACAAGACTTCAACCATGTAATAATGTATTCATCAAAGCAATTTGTTCCACTGCAGAAAAAGGGTGGTCCAAGTACACATATATACATCGTCATAGTCAAATTTTTTGAGTAACAAATAATAATAATAATAAGATGAAATATAGATTCTATCGAAGTATGGCCACGGGGGCAAATACGGCCAAACATTAAATACAGAGTTATTTCAATCACAAGATAAAGTTTTTAACAAAATCATATTATGGTCATATGGTTTGACTTATAATATAAACTTTTGAGCAAGCATGGGAATGATTTTTCATTCGTGAAGGTGGAAAAACCATTCTCTCCTTTGTATGAGTTTGAGAAAGGAGAAGAATCAAGGAAATGGCAGGTGGGTCTTTCACTGCTGGTGGTGCTGTGGATAAGGAGAGGGCAGAGCAGTACAAAGGGAGAGTCACTGCTTATGTCATCATCGCTTGCATTGTTGCTGCCACTGGAGGGTCCCTCTTTGGCTATGATATTGGGATTTCAGGTCTTTCTTCAATCCATGCTCTGAAATCTAGAACTTCTATGGTTTTCTATCTGTTTCCTAGGTTCAGGTTATTTTTTATTTCTTACTCTGAATTAAAAACTCAAATGGCTTATGGGTGTTATAGGCCCATCCAACACATTTGTAGGCCTAAAGTGAACTTTGAAAAATTCTCGAGTGAAAGAATAATAAAAAATTAAATTTAGTTTTTTTCTTCTCTAGAATTTAAGCTCCGTTTCTCGTGGTTGGAACACATGCTAGTAAAACTTGTTGTGATTGAAAGGCTCAAACAAGAGAGGTGGTGATACAGGGAAATGCTGTGTCACCATCCATGTCCAACTTGCATGAGCTGGAATTGCATACCCGACAAGAGATTCTGGTTGAGGAATTCAAGATGTAAAATTGCTTGCAATGCTTATCCATAACATTCATGACATTTTTCTTCTGTTCTGTATATGTATGCTTTCTTAGTTAATTTCTAAACCCACGTGTTAAATTAATAACCTCCTTTTCCTGATTCTAAGAGCTGTGATTCCCCAATTATCATCTCAATTCTCAAACAGTACAATTAAAAACTGTTTTGGGTTTGTCTTACTGAAATCTCAAATTCTTAGCTGCAATAATTAAGTTATACCCCAACAATTTTTTACCTCATCGTTTAATTTGCCAAATCCTGCCAATAATTGACAATAGAATGCCTTGTCAATGACAATTCTTGGCCCTAAAGACCCCAACTGAGATACAATGTTGTCAATCAAGCTTTGAGGAGAAGACAATTGGAAACAGCTCCAATTAATCTCATTCTATAACAGAACAGAACAGTCATGACTGTCCTCAGTTTTGATTTCAGGCTAAGTTCACACTATATGTCAATCATTGAATAGCAACTAGACCCCACTCCAACTTTTTTTAAACGGTTCATATTCATTACATCTCTTACACTTATTGTAAGAGGTAATTTTTCTTATACATGCAAATTTAGTTTAGAGTTTCAAATGCTTGTTGGTCTGAATAACAAGGAACTCAGTTTTCCTCTATTAAAATTTCAAAATTGGGTTTTGTGAAAAGTGAAAGAAAAAAAAAGATCCGCAGAGAGGTTTACTCCCCAAGTGAGTCACCAATCATGATAGGCAACATTTTCTACAGGTTATGGATGCCTTCAAATCGTTTATAAACCCATTATCTAAATTGAACTACCAACTTTGCATTAAGAATAAAAAAAAATAGGAAAATATAGCATCACATGAATGTGCAACTTATCAACAGGAAAAGCCATGATACGAAAGCTGCCTTGCATATGCAGCCTAACATTCCTAATTGTTATAGAATGTTTAATATATATTTAGATTTAGATTATCCTAGCATATCTTTCTTGATCTGTGTCCTTATTTCAACACCTTTTTGTCTTATTGTTAGTATGGCCTTATTAGTAATCAAGGTTTTAAATTGCGGTCCGCAACTGTGATTGTGGCCGTAATATCAAGGTTTTTGGAGTCTCGGAAACTGTATCGCGACCGCAATTATCTGCAATTTTCTGCAATGTTAAGTTTTTTTGAATTCTTCAAAACCGCTACCGCAATTTAAAACCTTCTTAGTAATATAGGTAGCAGCATTCTAAGGTATTGTAACAACGTTACACCCTATCAAATATCAATAATATATTTCAGAAATAATTCTGATGTATGTTTTATGGTTATCAGGAGGGGTTACTTCTATGGATGACTTCCTTAAAGATTTCTTCCCCTCAGTATATAAACAGAAAATGCACGCACATGAAAACAACTACTGCAAGTATGACAATCAGGGTCTTGCAGCATTTACCTCTTCTCTGTACATTGCTGGTTTAGTTGCATCACTGATGGCATCTCCCGTTACAAGGAAGTATGGACGCCGGACAAGTATCATAGGCGGTGGTATCAGCTTTCTTATTGGATCAGCTCTGAATGCTTCAGCTGTTAACCTGGCAATGCTTATCTTGGGTCGGGTTATGCTCGGTGTTGGCATTGGATTTGGAAACCAGGTAATAACACATTTCTCTAACCTATATGATCAATCCTTAAAAGGGTCACACTCAGACACATTGTGGGTTTACTGTAGATAGTTTTACCTTATTTGCAATTTGGCCAGCCCAAGAATAAGACCACCTAACCCCTTGTTTTAGACCCACCAGTAAAATACTTATTTACCGTTAGTATTTATAAAACTGAACAATTTCATCAAGGAAAATGCTATTCTTTACGAAAAACTGAGTGCACTACACACACCAAGAAAAATGATTGGTTAGTTTTACACATAGATGGGCCCATGATTTTCCGTCAAGTATAATCGACCCATTTTTCCTTTCTTAAAGAAATGGCCACGTGTACTTCTTACATTTCGTATTTAAAAACTTCTGCTAAAAAATAGCAGCTCTGTTTCATCAATGGCTAACTAACTAGTGCCTAAAAGTATGTTGGGCCAGCCATATTTTTTGTGGATATTGGGCCGGCCCGGTTTGCAAGAGACTAATTTCATGACTTGAATATAGAATCTCTACTGACCAAAAAAAAAAAAAAGAATATAGAATCTCTTGGTCACATAACTGTTGCATCTCAAGGCTCCTCTTCAACCTATGATCAATCCTTATGCAGATAAAAACTATTTTTTCCCTTTTCACAGCCTGGCTCTAGATTACCCCAACAAGTATCAAATGCTTTGAAGGGTGTGAATGTTAACAATAACAGTGTAAATGTTAGCTTGAGTTCATAAATATTACAGGAAAAGAAAGATAGTAATGTGATGGAAAACAATCTATATGTTTGAGCTAGAAGATAAAATCCAGTGAGTGTTATACTTATACCATAAAAAAGTTGACTAATTACTTGAGCTACTTGACCTCTTGTGGTTTCTTTTGAAGGCAATTCCGCTTTATTTGTCAGAGATGGCACCAACCCACCTTAGAGGAGGCTTGAACATGATGTTTCAAGTGGCAACCACATTTGGGATTTTCACAGCCAACATGGTCAATTATGGAACACAAAAGATTAGACCTTGGGGTTGGAGGCTATCCCTAGGCTTGGCTTCAATACCAGCACTTCTAATGACTATAGGAGGAATATTCCTCCCAGAGACACCAAACAGCTTAATAGAAAGAGGATCAAAGGAAAAAGGAAGAAAGCTCCTTGAAAGAATCAGAGGAACTAATGAGGTTGATGCAGAGTTTCAAGATATGGCTGATGCAAGTGAATTGGCAAACTCAATAGAGCACCCTTTTCGTAACATACTTGAAAGAAGGTATAGGCCAGAGTTGGTGATGGCAATCTTCATGCCTACTTTTCAGATCCTTACTGGCATAAATTCCATTCTCTTCTATGCTCCTGTGCTGTTTCAAAGCATGGGATTTGAAGGAGATGCGTCCCTATATTCCTCAGCTTTGACTGGTGGAGTTCTTGCTTTCTCAACATTCATTTCTATTGCCACAGTTGATAGGTTGGGAAGGAGAGTTCTTCTTATCACTGGTGGAGTACAAATGATCACGTGCCAGGTAAAGATAAGAAAAACTGTCTCATGCAAATTCTAATCATGCCTAAATTATCCATGAGTACTATAATTTTTTAAGCACATAACTGATCCATAGCTTAAGATATACTAAAATAATAATAATGAAAAAGGACAAACAAAGTTTTGCTAAAAGTTAGCTAATATCATCTTAAACATTTAATTAATTGTGTCTGATGCTAGAAGCTGAACCAAAACAGCAGTCAGTTTGTATGATGCATAAATTCAGAACTAATGTTAGATGGAGGGGCTCAGTTTTCTTAACATGTATATCTTAGGATATGGTCGCATTTTTCAATCTGTTTTCAATCTATTTCACATTTTTAAAGATTTATATACTTTGTTTTCGATCTATTTTCTGTTTTTAAATATTTGTACTGCAAAAATTGTGAAAACAATTTTTTCTCTCCCTATTTTCTATACAAATATTTGAAGATGCAAACAAATTGAAAAACAAAATCGCAATTTTATAATTAAAAATGAAAACAAATGAAAATAGAAGTAAACAAACTCTTATTTTCTCATAAGAGAAACAGTTTGCGATATTTTGTAGAGCAATTGATTATTTTACTTTTATTTTATTTTTCACATGAGCAGATTATAGTTGCCATAATTTTGGGGATCAAGTTCGGGGAGGGCAATGAATTATCCAAGAGCTATTCAATATTGGTTGTAGTTGTGATATGCCTATTTGTTCTAGCTTTTGGATATTCATGGGGCCCACTTGGATGGACAGTCCCAAGTGAGATATTCCCATTGGAAATCCGTTCGGCAGGGCAAAGCATCACGGTTGCGGTAAACCTTCTCTTCACTTTCATCATTGCTCAGGCCTTCCTTGCCCTTCTCTGCTCATTCAAGTTTGGGATCTTTCTCTTCTTCGCTGGCTGGATTACCATCATGACCATATTTGTTTTCCTGTTCCTACCTGAAACCAAGGGGATTCCCATTGAAGAGATGGCATTTATGTGGAGGAAGCACTGGTTCTGGAAAAAGATACTGCCTTACTGAAAAATGTAGTTCAGACTATCACACAGTTCATTGTAAAGAGAGAGTGGATAAAAAAGTAATAAAGAATATTATTGGTTTTTAATATGTCTATTAGTTTTCCAAACTGAGTTTCGAAAATGAAAAATATACCTCATTGTCTTTTTTACTTTAAATTGAGTCGGAGGCCAAGCTGAATTTTCAAAATGAATAAAGGGTTATTTTAGTCCCTGAGAGATATAGGTGGTGTCATATTAGTCTCTGAGAGATAGGAAATTAAAATTTTGTCCCTGAGAGAGACAAAAGTTTTTCAGTTTGGTCCCTAAGTAATACTTTCAAGGACTAAAATGACAGTAAGTAATCACTTTTCAGGGACCAAAATGACAGTAAGTAATCACTTTTAGGGACCAAAATGACTAACGGATGACAGTTGGGGACCTTTTTTGAATTTTGCATCTGTCAGGGACCAAAGTGACCGTTTATTCTTTTGAAAATGATACAAATGGAAAATCAAATATAATGCAAACTAGATTTAATAATCCAAAAGTACTTTTGGGCACTCAAAACTGCAATTCAAACATGCTACTAGATAGACTGAAAAATGTTATCGTTTTGCTTAAGAAGCATTGTTTAGGAACTGAAATTATGCATCCGGACCAGGGGATATTTAGCCCCTGTTAATGTTGCCATCGTCTCATGGAGTAAACTATACACAATTATATAACTCATAAAGCGAATCGTTGAAGATGACAACGTAAAATAGTAGTATGTACAATGAGAATACCGAGATAAAGACCATTCAAGAATCTCAACAATTTTTCTTTTAGAAAATATTATATATTTTGATTTCCTGTTATAGGAAAAACAAAAAAAAACGAAAACACAACAAAAAAAAACGAAAATGTTTTCAGAAACTGAAACAGGTCACTTACAAAAAAAAAAAGAAACTGAAACAGGAACTTTTCTTCAAAATACTGAACTATGCCATGTAATGGAATACAGGTACCCTATTCAAATATTCATAACTACACACATAACATATAAACTCTTACTATATAATATAACTTATAAACTAAAGTAGGTTCTAGGTAAAACACGTGTCACTTCTCAACCTTTTTACATGTCACCTCTCCAGCAAGGTTTTAAATTGCAGTCGCGATCGTAGTTACGTCGCAATCCTTGATAATGCGGCTAGTGTGGCCACAATTACCGTCGCAATGTGGTTTTGAAGACTAAATAGCAGCTTTGCAGTGAAATTTCATAATGATGCAACATAAGACAAGAATTAATGGTCCATTATCAAGGCTAAAGCAAGATAGGCTTTTACTAGGAATCTAAATGCATCATCATTCCCCTGTTTAAATAGCCAGAGAAGAAAAGAAGAGAACTTGCATACCTAAACCTTTTACTTCTTTTATTTTATGTTATTGGTTGGGGTTTTGATGGCGCTTGCATACCTATGTTACTTCAACCACTATTTCCAGCAAATGTTACTCAAGGTACTGAGACACTTGAGCAACAGAAATTCTGAAACTTAAAATGCCAAACCATTAAAGGATCCAATTACCTCCAACTCCTTGCTTGTGAGAATATAAGATAAGATAAGATCACATAAGCAAATTACAACAAACAGAGCAAGTAAAGAATAAAGAATTATATAAAATAAGAAACAAAACTCTTCTTTGCTTGTGAAACCAGAAAAGCTATAAATCACAAATAGAAGGGTGTAATTGGTATTCGAATCTTATTTTTCCTATGTCACATAACGAAAGCTCCCTATGATTTAGCAATATTTTATTAGGTAAGCGTAACTCCACTGGCGAAAGGCATTTTAGGTTCTATTCCAGAAGCAATTTAACATCCCTGTCATGGAAAATATCGATTTAAAATCCACCTCCACCCACTCAACATGAATGAAGTCCCAGTTAACTCTGTTCCCGAACCCCTTTATGCATGCAGAATTAAACTCACTCATAAAGTAACCCAAACTAGCATATAATTTTGCATTTTTTTACAACTAAACCCCATGAAATCAATCACCCCTGAAAATCCTACCTGATGAACTGTTCCTTGCCAGAAAATAACATTCTTAAACCTAAGGTTGAGCCCAAGTAATGCAGATACATCTCAATGGTCATAAAAAAAACATATCATATAATAACATTAAATTATCCAGTATTACTGCTAATACCAGAAAATTTATTGCATTAAATTAAATTTCAGAGCTACATCAGTACGAGTAACCAAAAGACCAAGCAAAACACGTTTAAACTGTTAAACTTCCTCCTCCTTTCCTATGAAAATCTAACCCTAACTATGACACACACAAACGCATTCTAATTTCAAATACTAGATTACCGTGGTATACTAATCGAGCCGCCACTAGAATCTACAACAGAATAACAGATTCTCGACTCAACCCTTCAACAAACGCACCAACTAACCTATCAAAACTGACTCAAAAAGCCCTTTCAAGGACCAAAAGTTCCACATTGATCCCTACAACTACAAGCTTCGCTTTGTTCTTTTGCCTTCAAGTTTAGCTTTCCATCACATTCTTCACTCGCTCAAAACCACAAAGGCCATCATCCTCTTGAGAAAAACTCGAGACCAATCCTCGCGTGTCTTCATCAACAAATTAGAACCAATCCAATCCAATCCTCTTCCTCTAATTGATCACACAACCAACCGCCTCAAACCACCGTCGGCGGCGGCAGCGGAGAATTTCTTCCTCCCGAGAAATCCGGGGACCGGTACGGAGCTCGGAGGCGGCGAAGCCACGGAACTCGATCCGGCATACATCCCGTCCGTCAATTCCGGAACCCTAACCTGCTTCTGCACCGTATCGGGATCCGGACCCAACCGATCCGTGGATCCTAGTACAAAATCGAAACCTTCCTTCTCGCTCTTCTTCTTCGCCGATTTATCGGGTCCAAGCTTCTCGCCCCTCTTGAGAATCTTCACCTGTCCCATCACGAGGTTCGCGCCGGGGAGTTTCACCACCGAGGGTGACCGATCGTCGCCGGCCGTCGGACTTCGCTTCCTACGGCGGTCCTGGTTAGGGTTTCTTTGCGATCTGATGGAGGAGCCTGTGAGGCACGATGCCTCGTCGTGGTGGCGTAACCGACATTGAAGGCAATCGTCGGAGCGAAGAAGAACCGCGGTTCCCATTATTACTGGCAATGGAAGTCCTGCAACTGCAAGTTACTTCGAGAACGAGGAGATAGTGAAATACTGAATAATTTGATAGACGAGAATTAGAGGCATGGTTGAAACTCGAAATATATATACAGGGCAAATGTGGTTTAGGGGTTTCTAAATTAAATATTATACTATATATTTTTTAACAAACTAGTACTCTC
The DNA here is from genome assembly GCA_030159175.1 of Glycyrrhiza uralensis. NCBI lineage: Eukaryota > Viridiplantae > Streptophyta > Magnoliopsida > Fabales > Fabaceae > Glycyrrhiza > Glycyrrhiza uralensis. The sequence continues at coordinate 25,534,234 of BRZY01000007.1, read as the reverse complement.
TCTTCTCTCTGTTTTTGATTATAAACAAAAATATTAAAATATTTTATTATTAAATATAAGCAAAAAAATAATATATTTTATTTTATTTAATAAAATTATTCCTATAATATATTTTAAGTTAATTTAAATCTTATTTTTTAATTTATAGTTTGTTCCTAAGTAGTAACAATTTACTATGTAATCATTAATGGTAATTTAGAGACTACATTAATTTTTTATATGGTATCAAGAAACTTAATTGCAATTAACTAATTTCTTTAATAAACGTGAATCTATGCATTTTTGTTTATATTCAAATACAGAGAGAGTATAGTGATATATGCATTGATAGTAAAATTAAATAGATAATTTGAATTTTCAATCAAATAATTACCCATTAACATAATCATAGTTATTATCGAGTACTACCTCAGTCTTAAAATAAGTATCTTTTTAGTATAGTAAAATTATTTCAAAATAAGTGTCATTTTATGTTTTTAGTTAATTATTAATTATTTTTTTTAATTTTACCCCAAAATATTTTTTAGAGTATTGCATCAATTTTTGAATAATGTAAATAATAAGGTTAATTTAGTAAAATTATTACACTCTTTCATTTATTTACTATTTTTTTTAAACTGTGTAAAAAAATCATAAAAACACTTATTTTCGGACAAATGGAGTAATATTTTTAGATATTAATATATTTAATATATTAATATATATAATACATACGTGTATCTTCACTACTTGTTTTTACATTTATGTTTATAGGTTTTTTTTTGGTTCGAGGGGAGATCGCTCCGACTCCACGCAGTGTCCCAACGCTTTCAAAGAAAAATTAATCTGTGCTCGTCCGTAGAGGCTTAGACTGGCCAAGGCATGGTTTTACCCCTGGGTGGAATCGATCCTGTTACCAACAGGTCGATCCCCCCAAAGGTCCTAGTGTTCCACCACTAGACCAAGACTCCTTAGTTTCATTTATGTTTATAGGTAAATATGCTTATGCTATATGTACTTTGATATTTCTAAATTTCATGATAATACAACTTTTTTTTTTAAAAAAAAGGTTGTATTTGATAAATTGTTATAAATTGAGTCTCTCATAATGTCATCGTATCTTAAAGGTAGCACATGACAACTAGTGGTGGGAAGAGGTCAGGCCGCTTGACAGGGACTTATGACTTAGCCTATATCAGGTTCAGGTCAGACTAAGTTTTTTTTGAAATAAATCAGGCTAAGGCTATTTTAAAAGCTTATTTAGCTAAAAAAGCCAAACTTCAGGCCATCTAAAAAGCCTTTTAAGCCTAACAGGCTGGCCTATTTAAGTAGACATAGGTAATAAAATTTTTGATAGTATTATCTTTATATTATATTTTTATAATGTGTTAATATTATATACTTTTTTTTTTTACTTTTTAAAGGTTTAAACATGTTGACCTACGTAAAAAGTCATGTCTATAAGTTTATTAAAGGATAAAGTTGTGACCTATTTAGATGTCCTATTGCAAATATAGACTTTAAACTAGATTATCATGAAGGTCATGTTAGATTTTAAAAAATATACTATATAAACAAGTAAAATTTTGTCCTTATAAAATCTTACTTACACCTATGTCTCATGCCTTAAATAACAGTGATTTTAATTTTCATAATATATAGTTTGTTATAGATAGAGATTTTCTTCATTAGCTTCTTAATTAGCCCATATAAGAGTAGGTCAAATGACCTACTTGAATGTCTTATTGGGAATTAGACCTTTATATAGGCTAATAGGTCAAACTAGGCTTCCAAAAATGTCAGACCTAGCCCCAAAAAATAAGCATATGACAGGTAACAGGTCAGATTTAGGTTTTGAAATTTTAAGACAGGTCATACTTAGGTCTTGCACGACCTAGCTCGACCAAACGTATTCCTACCCCTAATGACAACATATTTTTACGTGAAATGTAATAAACTTTAACAATATGTATGCATTAATCACCCCATTTATATGTACTAATTATTTATCGTTACAAATTGAGTTTCTTGTAATGTCGTCGTTTCTTAAAGGTAGCATTTTTTTTTAGCATATGGTAGCATAGTTTTACATGAAATGAAATCAACTTTAGGGGGGTGTATTAGATTGGGATTGTAAAGGATTTTGATAGATTTCTTTGTGATGAAAAAATGTCGTGGTATTCAATTAAATTTTTTTAATAATATAAAAAAATCTTATGGTATTCAATTAGGACTATCATGGTTTTTTAGAGAGTGCAATGAAATCTAATGGTATTCAATTAGGATTATCATGACTTTTTAAAGAGGCCAATGAAATCCAGTGGTATTCAATTGAGATTTTTTACAACTTAAAAAAAGTCTCATGGTATTCAAAATATACAGATTTTAAAGGATTATTTTGCATGGTGGATTTTGTGGGACTTTTTAGTGTAACATATAAAGATCAGACCCATCAAACAATCTCACCCAAACCCCCAAGACTTCACAGACTTTTTTTTCCAGCCATTGCAGCAGTGTCATACTCACCAAGTAATTTCTTCTTTTTTCCTTTTCCCGATTGTTTTTCTTCATATATTCTTTCTACATTGAATATACTTGAATGACAATATTGTAAATATGTGTGTGTACATTTTTTATGTACTTTACCTCCCCAAACACTATAATAACCAAACTTGATCTTTCCATCTTTTTATTTCATAATCTTCCACAACAGTTTCTGGTCAAATATGATTTTTTTCATTTTTTTACAAACTCTTTGTATTTACTAATTTAATTAATATAATAAATTTATCTTTTTTCAAATTTCAATTATTTTTTTATTCGTTACCCTCTTTTTTATTTTATAAATATAATAGTTTTCTTAATGAGTTTCATTTATATTTTTTTGTTTCTATAATTTTTCAGGCCGTAAATTTTTTTAATTTTATTTTTGATAAATATAATAATACTTCTTAACAAGTTTCATTCGTATTTTTTATTTCTATAATTTTAGGATATAAAATTCTTTTTTTAATTTAATTTTTGATAAATAAAAAATATTTTTTACTGATATCTCATTTATTTTTATAATTTTATTATTACTATGGACCAGAAAACTATTATATATATATATATATATAAAATATGGTGTGCTTAACACAAGAAATATTTGTGTTAGCATGTGCAACACTACATAATTTTCTTTGCAAAAAATATCGTTCTGATAAATTTCCAAGTGAACCAGTAGACGAATTTTTACCTTCGGTATTACCAGTTAACGAATACTATAATTTTGAGCCAGCAGACGAATCTTCATCTTCGATATTTCCTTTAGTATTACCAGCTAGTATGACTTATGTGGAAAATTATTACTTAAGAAGGAGATAAGATATAACCAATTTCTTTATTTTCATTTTTATTGACTCTTATAACTTTAAAAGTTTGTTAAAAATCCATAAAGTCATTTAAATTCTTATGATATAAAAATCATTTAAAATCCACAAGATTGTTTTAAAATCCACAAGACTTTTAAAAAAATCTGATAAGTTATTACATTCCTACGAATTCTTTTAGAATCTACAAAATCTGCAAAACTTTTTTATGACAAAATAGTCTTTTAAAATCTCAATCCAATACACCCCCCTTAATAATATGTATGCATGCATCACCCCCATTATTTATGTACAAATTATTTATTATTTATATATGGTTTAAAAATGTTTTTTGTCTCTATAATATACGTATTTTGTTTTTAGTCCCTATAAAAAAAACTCAAACGCTTCTACGGTCCTGTTGATTAAACAACGGTTTTGAAACCGTTGTTTTATTAACCAATGATAAACGAGAGTTTTGTTACGTTAAATTATTATTTTTAAGGACTATAATTTTTTTATATTATATTGTAGTTCTTAATCTTTCTTATTTTACAAATTTGTTCGTATGAAAAATACCTATGTCTGTAGGTGAAAGTCCTCTTTTTCCCTCTCCTGGTTCAGTTTTACGATCGATGATCCTCCATGCCTGATATTATGTTCCTTATGGCCTCCGATCAAACACCGACGAAGGTTGCCTTCTCCGTCGCCGATCTAGTCTCCGACGACGACCGCTCCATCGCCGCCGACTCGTGGTCCATCAAGACCGAGTACGGCAGTACTCTTGACGACGACCAATGCCATGCCGACACCGCCGAAGCTCTCTCCAACGCCAACTTTCGAGCTCCGAGAGAGAGGTGGGTTTCGTGAGAGAGAATACGAGAAACCGTCAGTTTACCCGTAATTTTAAAATAAAATTTAAAATGAAAATAAATCTAAAATTTAGGGACTGAATTGCAAAATATTTTCACCAACAGGACCAAAACCGTTGTTTTTACAACGGGACCATAGAAATTGCCAATATTTTTTATTTGTTTTTAGTCCTTTAAGTGAGTTGACCGCTGATATGTCTTATTTTTTAGCCCAATCAACACGCCCACTTGGCCAAAACAGTGACACGCGAGACGACACGTCAACCTCTCTCTCTCCTCCCTCTTCCCCGTTTCTCTCTCCTCCCTCCTCCCTCCTCCTTCCCCACCTTCCCCCAACCTCCTCTCTCCTCCTTCCCCACCGGACCTTCCCCCAACCTCCACCCTCCACCCCCCAATTGATTTGAGCATTCCACACTGTGGCCTTTGGAAAACGCCGGTTTCTTCTTTGTACAGTCACAATAATGTACAGTGAGTGTGTTTTTTCTTGATCACAAGGTTGGAGTCTTGGCACATAGTGCGTCAGCAAGCAAATCCCCCACAAGCACAAATCCCCCTCCACCTTGATAATTCATAAGGAAGCAAGAAATAGATTAAAAAAAATGCAACTGTAAATCAAAACCTCAAACAAAACCATGGGCCATGATGAATTGATATCGATGAATATTGACACTTCAAATTACCCCTCTTTCTCTCTACTCATTTTGAGCCTTTTTCAATTTCCTCTTCAGGGTTTCTTTTTTTTTTTTATAAAAAAATTTGATTTTCTCCCCTCTTTTTGCTTCTGGGCATGGCTAGTTGGAGAAAAGAAACATGGTGAAGGTCATCATCTTTGGAGTCAGGGGCGGAGCCAGGGGGCCCAATGATGCCACGACACCTCCCAAAATTCTGAAATAACTTCATAATATATACAGAAATAAACATGTGGCACCCTAGTATTTGTAATTGTAGTACTAAAATCACTTAAAGGCATGTAGTGTGTATAGGATCCACCACTACGGTGCTGCTGCTGCTTCTTTTATTTCAGTGACAAGGTAAGTATGTTTTGGAGACACAAATATCTTAGTCACTGTCCCTAACTAATCTTCTATTCCCGTCCGCTCCTTTCGTGTTCTATTAATGGACCATGCCAATTAATCTTTTATACCCTTCTGCTCATTTCCTCTATTAATATGTTATTTCTTATATTATTAGTATTTAAAAATTAAAAATATTATGAGACAATGCAATAAAAATAATGTGCATACAACTTTATTGATGTGCATCCACTTTTATGGCATCTGTTGAGTATATTTCCTCTCCTCTTTTTCTTAAAAAAAACTACCCTCTGTCGTAAAAATCTCATCCTCCATGATAGAGTCATCCCAAATTTATTTTTCAGAATGCATTTATAATTTTTTAATAAATCATATGTTTTTATTAAAAACTCGTTCAATTTTATTTTTTAGAATGTATTTAAATTTTTTTATCTCAGCCCCCCTCAGGATGACATCATGACTCTGCCCCTGTTTGGAGTAGATCATCCTCATCATCATCCTATTACAAGAAACCACCTTTATTTATTTTCTAGAGTTGTTTCATTTGTGGCAAGTTGGGCCAGGGAGGGGGTTGAGGGAGGAGGGGGTGGACGGAGGGGGAAGGTGGGAGGAGGAGGGAGGAGAGAGAAAGGGGGAGAAGGGAGAGGGGGGGCTAATGTGTGCGTCTTGCGTGTCATTGTTTTGACCACGTAAGCGTGTTGACTAGGGTTAAAATAGAACACATCAGCGGTCAACTTACTTAAAAGACAAAAGGCAAAAAAAAAATATTACAGGGACTAAGAGCGTTTGACCTTTTTTATAGGGATTAAAAGCAAGACACCTTTATATTATAGGAACCGAAAATATATTTAAGTCTTTATATATTTATATATTAAACTAGATATACCTTTGTTATGTTGACACTTTTTTCCTGTCAACCAAAAGGTTGTCTAGGTAACACTGACGAGCGAGCTTCTGATATTCTCGGACGACCCCAACTCTTCCTCCACTAATTGGGAACTTCATAGTTAAGTGAGGGGTTCAGATCACATCCCCAAGCTCGTTCAAGGCTGGTTTGCCAATGATGATGTTGTAGGAGACGACGACCCTTATGATCAAGTATCAGACGTTGATGGTCTTGGCCCCATCTTCCTTGTCGAAGGTGGTGCGCAGGTCGAGAAAACCCTTCACTTTAACGGTTCTGCCGGCGAAGCCAACTAAACCCCCATTGTAGCAATAGAGTACGAATTCGGGAAGGCCAAGCTTTCGAAAGGCATGACAATAGAGGATATCGGCTGAGCTACCTAGTCAATCAGCGTGCGTCTGACAGTATAGTTTGCTACCTCTACAAATATTACCATGGGATCATCGTGATGCCTTACTACACCTGCGAAGTCGTTGTTAGTGAAAGTAATTGGGGGAATGGATTTTACCTCCTCGAACCTGGAGTGGCTCACTAAAAGGATTTCATGTAGGTATCTTTTGTGCGCAGAGTTGGATGATCACCCTTTGGGATGGTCAAGACCACTCCTTGCACTGTCATGTCATTTGACCGTGCATCGTTTGCCTTGTCTTCGTGTTGCTGAGGGCTCCTTCTTGATCAGCGTCTTTGCCTCCTGCACTGATGGTCGTCCGAGCTAGGGTATCTCCTTCTCCTCCTATCTCAGTTGCAGCTGCTGCCTCGCCAAGTTACCTATCGTACAATATGGCCATCACCATGATGTGAGAATTCCGAAAGTGTACGATTTTTGTCAAGTAATAAAAGTATCAAATCCACAGGGACTGTATATAAAAGTACAAATTAATTATAATTTAATTAATTGAACGAGAAATCCTTCATTTATTGATGAATAGTTGTGATAAAAATAAAATAAAATAATAACAATGAGGTAAAAATAATTATAAAGCAAATGCAAGAATTAAAGGAGAGTTTTTATAAATAGGCTTAATTGCATTTTTAGTCCCCTTAGTATAGTGGTTGGACAATTTTGATTCATCCGTTAACTTGACATCCAAAATTTAATGGAGATGCTGACATGGCGGTGTAGTGCTGACATGGGTGTGTTGATGTGGCCTTTGAGTGCTAACATTATGCGATGAAGTGGATTTGGCGTGCTAATTCACGTGTGAACACATGTGGAGCTTATGTGGCTTTAGAAATTTTGGGTTTTAAAAAATGCAAAAATGGTAATTCTAAGACTTGAACCCACGACCATATGGATGTAAATAAACACTAGAGCCATTATACCACACTAGTGGGGAGCAGGCACAGAGTATCTGCATCCACATTCCTTTTTTTACTATTAATTATAGTTTTTTTAAAGATAGTTATTGCATAATTTTTTGTGAAATTTAATTCTAAATTTTTAGTTATTAAAAGTAGCAGTTACCAATTTTCGGTTTGAGGACAATTTTGTCTATTACAAGGCTACACCAATGTATCCCCTTTATATAATGTTATAGATGTTACGGATGACTCATTCAATAATTGTATGACAAAACCCTATATATAGATTTTTTAATGGAGTTGTTGGAGTACACAACTAATAGAGCGTAAACAATAATAAACTACAAATAAAAAAATAATTTTCCCTATCTTGATAGAATTTTTTTAAATATGATTAATGTGATTAATAGAATAAAGACAAAAAATGAAAAATAAATTATTTTTGATTAAATGATGAAAATGAAAGAATAAAATAAAAAAATGTTTAGCTTAAAATAATTTTTAATATTATTCTAAAATTTTATACTTGTATTATTATAATTCTAGTATTACTAAAATATGAGCGTTAATTATATTTTACACTATAATTCCATTATTATTTAAAATATGAGTGTTAATATTAGTATAATTATGATTCACAATATTATTTTTTAATTAGTTATTCATTTGGTTTTTTATTTAAAAAATATTTAAGATATTTTCTAATAATATTAAATATAAAAATATTTATTAAATATCTTAATTTTAAATTATTTCTAGTTTGTATAAAAACATTTCTAAATTATCTTTTTTAATTTGCTTTTTCATTTTTATCTTTATTTTTTATTCACATTAATCCTATTTAAAATTTTAATCAAGATAAAGAAGAAATAATTTTTATTTTTTTTGGTTAATTATGTATTGTTCACATTTTAATAGTTGTGTACTCTCTCCCCAAAAAACATAGTTGTATGTACTCCGAGATATCCTTTAAGAAATCTTTATTATATAGATGTTTTGTCATATAATTACCAAATGAGTCATGTGGTGTAGTTGCTTTATTGTTTATTTGCATTGATATGGTCATGGGTTCAAGTCTTAGAATTAATATTTTTGCATTTTGCTAATACTTCAAATTTCTAAAGTCACGTAAGCTCCACATGTATTCATACGTGTCAGCACTTGTAATCCATGTCAGCACACAGTGTTAGCATTCTATGGCCACTACAGCACACCCATGTCAACGCTACACTGCCACGCCATCATCTCTGTTAAATTATGGATGTCAAGTTTACGGATGGACTAAGATTGCACATTTTGAAAGTTGGGAGACCAAAATCGAGCAATTAGAAATTGGTGGACCAAAATTGCCCAACCACTATACTTGGGGGACCAAAATTGAAATTAAACCTAATTAGTATCTTCTCTCAGAAATTATGAAAATAATAAAAGTATTTTTTCTTTAATCTTTTGTTTAGCATGCTTTCGTTTATATATTTTCTCATGAGCATCAACACAGGGGTAGTATATATATAAAAACTAAAATGTATTTTTTGAAAACAAATTGTTCGTCAAATCATAAAGGTTAGTCATCATCAAAAAGGGGGAGATAGTTGCAACAAAGACGATTATACGTCTAAAGTACAAATCTTTGAAAAGTAGCACCCTAGCTATATTGCATAGGCTACATCTGTTGTACTTGGAAAACAAGCCGAACAGATATAGTATTAAATGCCACGTCACAATGGGAATCTTTTATCTCACGAAGATATTTAATTTGAAGGCTATATAAAGAAGAAGAATGAAGATTTGAAGGTTGACGACTCTGAGTGAAAAACTAAGAACAATAGAAAATATTCTCAACAACTTCATTCATTTATTACAAAGAAGAAACATTCTCAGAAAGAGAATTTAAGTTCATTGAAGTTCAATCATTAAAGTTATGTCCTCACAGTTTGTGAGTTATATGAGCAAAGACCTAGAAGAGACAACACTTTAGCGCCATTTATTATTATCACTTTGTGAGTTATTCTTGAAGTGTTGATGTATTTATTTCACTCTTGTAAAATGTGATTGTGAAAGCCTAAAGAGAGAGAAAAGAATACCTGGTTGAAATTCCTATACCAGGTTTCGATGTAGACAAGGTGCGAGTCGACGATTGCAGTTGCATCTGGATGCATAATCAAGTGGATGACAGTTGCATCATTGACTGAGTGAAGGGTGGATAACTTTATTGGGTTTAATTGGTATATAGACGGCGTGTAATTAGATGGACTATAGTAGCGTCTGGGCCTAAGTGAAGGGCTTATTATCCTATACCAGGTTTAGTATATACGAGGCACGTAGTCAGTGGACTACAGTTGCGTCTGGGCCTGAGTGAAGGGTTGGTTTTCCTATACCTAGTTGTGGTATAAAGGAGGCACTGTCAATAGATTGCAGTCGCGTCTGAGCTCAAGTGAAGAGCGATTTGTACTAATTTTTATCCATAGACCCAAATATTAACAAAATATTTCTGTTATGTTTTTTCGCATGTTATGGGTTTATGACTATTAAAAAATGCAGAAGCATAAATATAAAATGAGATCAATAGTAGTAAATATAATATTAATATTTGAGACTGATTTGATCATAAAAGAGAAAAACATGTAATTTAACTTGTGTATACATAAAATTAAATTTCTAAATTGAATAGAAAAATAACTATGAATAAACATTTGAGAAAAAGATAACAAATTCAATATTTATACCCAATTTGAACCATGTCAATGTTAGTTGATTTGATTTGTCAAACTACTTAAAAAACTAATAAGTAAAGTAAATTAAATTAACATAACTGAACATGTTTAGTTTAATTTTTTTTTTAATTTTTAGGACAAACCAAACTAGCATGTGAGCACCTTTAATGTTTGCAATATGTAAACATATGAAGGTGTCAGAGAGTGCATCGGAAATTATCCTATAAATGTGTTTGCATATATGATTATTCTGCCTAGAACAAAAATATCACAAAAACCAATGTTCTACTTTGAATGTGAAAGTATATGGAAATAAAGTTGATAAATTTATGGGTTATCTTGCATTTCAAGTTTATACAAGTTTAATCATTTATTTCAAATTGGTTGCAGAAGAAAACATAAACAACATAACTTGAATGGTATATTTTGTAGTAAAATTTTTGATTTAGAGTTAATGGGGATTTTCTAGCCTAATTTATATTTAGAATTTTTTTAAAGCAAAAAAGGCATGCAAAATCATCACAATAGTGAAAGTGATCCCAACTATGTTAGCACTACTGACACTAACAATCATCTGCAACATGCCATAAATTTATTAAAAAAATAAAATAAAAAGATAAACAAGTGTCAAATACAAACCCACAAAAAATGTCATCTAAATCTCTAGTTGGGAAGGCCAAATCTTTTTTTGAAACAAGGGAGGCCAAATCTATTTCTAAAAAAGTCCTCCCTAACAAAACTAGGAACAATATTCCACCAAATACATCCACTAATTTATATTTAGAATTTTAATTATTTTAAGAAAAAATATCTCTAGTTGCATCTAGAGTACGTTAATGGGGGGGGGGGTGTTCTTGCCTAATTTATATTTAGAATTTAAATTATTTGAAGCGATAAATATCTCTATTTGTATCTTTTTGTTTATTAATCTAATAGAGGCAGCCATATAGACTATTTAAAAATAAATCTTAACATGATCTCTAAAGTCCAATTATGGAATTTTTCAAGGGTTATTATAATAAGTTGGGCTAAAATTTTGAAAATAATTATAAAAAATTGTGTTTGGATGGTAACTCAAGTCTAATAAGTATTATATAACACCCTAAGTGTATAATGCTATGAAGTTGACATTTGAGAAATAAATATGGATATAAGTAAATGTATTTAGTTCAAATAAACATATAGCAAAATTTTCAATATAATTCTTATCCTTTTAAAAAGATTTGTTTCCCTATTCTCTTGAAATTTCGATAAAGTCTCAATATGTTTTTTAGACATCCCACGGTATTCTCAGTACCATACAATCAGTCCGAGACGATAAAATGTAGGCAAAATTGCTCTTTTGGTCTTACAACTTATTTATTTGTTTCAATTTGGTCCTATAACTTTTTTTTGTCAAGTTGGTCCCTTAACTTCACGAGTGTTTGATGATGATTTTTAGTGTACATATCTCTCTCTGTGTGCTTATTGAAATATTGTGTTCTTTGTTTCATATGAAAGTAGACAAAAAGTAGGTTTAAATATCTTTTTCGTCCTTGCAAAATGACCGAGTTTCATTTTTCGTCCCTGTAAAAAAAAATTTGTTTATGATCCTTGTAAAATAAAAGATTGGCTTAAATACATTTTTCGTCCTTGCAAAATCATTGAGTTTCATTTTTCGTCCCTGTAAAAAAAAAATTTGGTTTATGATCCCTGCAAAATAAAAAATTTTGTTTTTAGTCCTCGTAAATTTATTTTAGTCCCTGAAATATTTCGATCATGTTGAATTAGTCCCTGTAATATTTATATATTCGTCAAATTAGTCCCTGTAAAATAAAGTAAAATAAAATTGATATAATATTATAAGGACTAAAAACAAAATTGTCCACATATTACAAGGACTAATCTAGCATGAATTGAATATTTTAGGGACTAAAATAAATTTATGAGGACTAAAAGCAAAACCTTTTATTTTGCAAGGATCATAAACAAAAAAAAAATTTACAGGGACGAAAAATGAAACTCAGTCGTTTTGCAGGGACAAAAAAGGTATTTAGGTTTTATTGTTAGTCCTTTTAGGTTTTATTGTTAGTCCTCGCAAATTTGTTTCAGTCCCTGTAATATTTAGATCATGTTGAATTTGTCCCTGTAATATTTATATATTTGTCAAATTGGTCCCAGTAAAATAAAGTAAAATAAAATTGATATAATATTATAGGGACTAAAACAAAATTGTCCACATATTACAAGGTTTAATTTAGCATGAATTGAATATTACAGGGACTAAAACATATTTGCGAGGATTAAAAATAATTTTTTTTATTTTGCAGGGATCATAAACAAATTTTTTTTACAGGGACGAAAAATGAAACTCGGTCATTTTGCAGGGACGAAAAATATATTTAAACCCAAAAAGTATTTCAATTTAGGCTTTGAATAACCTAATTTGAACATGTATTGGATTAGAAATTGTTCTCTCAAGTTTCGGATGAAGAATAAATTTTTGATATGAAGTCTCTGTTTTTCTAGGACTAACAGCATCTGAAAAAGTGTACATATCTAACTTGAGAGAACAATTTCTAATCCAATACATGTCCAAATTAGGTCATTCTGAAGCTTAAATTGAAATACTTTTTGTCTACTTTTATATGAAACAAAGAACACAACATTTCAATAAGCACACAAAGAGATATATACACTAAAAATCATCATCAAACACTTGCAAAGTTAAGGGACCAACTTGACACAAAAAAAATTATAGGACCAAATTGAAACAAATAAATAAGTTGTAGGACCAAAATATCAATTTTGCCTAAAATGTATTACGCATTCAGGTTATCTAGAAAGCAAAATGTTATATAGACCCCAAAATACATCCATCACACACCCCCAATTCCCATTTTCTTCATTGTCTTTGGGTGTTGTATGGGTGTGTGGTGGTCCGCTAATCACTTCTCATCTAGAAAAGACTGAAATTTTACATCGACCCTCAATGTTGACCACTATCTAGCCTTGACTCATCATGAAAACTTCATCTCTTTGAACCTACCAAGGAAATCAAAACCCATGCATTTAGCATGCTCGTGCACACACACTACAAGGATTACTCAAAACTCCTTCCAAAGGATCTAGAGCTTTAGAAAGTCAGCTCTACCTACTTCACAATATACATTAGCTTTCAAGGAAGACAATGTCAACAACACAAATTAGAATACTCACAACACACAACTTTCTTTAAGAATAAAACCAACTACCAACTGTATATGAACAAATCACATTACAATTTTCTTATAACACCCTTTTAAAGACCCGTACGTCTTTGCCTGTATTATTATTATTATTATTATTATTATTATTATTATTATTATTATTATTATTATTATTATTATTATCTTTGTGATCAAGTGTGTGGATATTATAAAACTAAAACCATATTTAGAACCTAGTAGGTAATATGAGGTAGTGGTCCAAATTTGAGTATAAAACTCAGGCGGAGCCCGGTATGCATTCAAACTGTCTGTGTAGAATTACACGGGCAAGAAAATTCTAATTTGACCCGAAAAATAAAAGTATTGAGGTCCATATTATTCTTATATCATTTAAGAATTTTAGAAATTGTTTGGTAAATTTTGAGAAAAGAGTAAAATTTCATTATTTATTCGGTCTAGAAGTTTTAACACGGAAGCATGCCAAACCCGCGAATCTGGTAAAGACCCGGAACCAGTGTGAACGGGATTTGTTTTTGAGGGAGAGCCTTGCTTTGGGGAACAAAAGATGTTTGATGTTACACCACGTCAGTATAATTAATCATCACCACGTCAGTATAGGAAATAACCTACATAGTTCACTTTTGTTACTTAGAAAATAACAAACCTTGCTCAACATATCCCAAGTTGGTGGATTAAACTTGTTGGCTCATTTAAATTAAGAAACAAAAATAATTTTAGAATTTCAAAAAATAAAGAAATATAAAAATATAAAATAAAAAGGTTAAGTGTTAGACAATAGAAATGAGTTGGCGAGAATAGACTAGAGTTATAAGGTTAGACGGAAAGTGTTTCTGCAAATGTTAAACACGAACAAAAAATCTAAGGATGATGCGCGGACTAGGTTGCTCTCTTTAAGACGTTTTGTGGCTCTGCTTAGTATGTGCAGCAGTATATAACCTCGTCATCCCTTAGATAAAACAACCCTCCAAAATTGAGTCAGGAAACTCTTTACACCGAAGACAACCCAACACCCATACAGACACAAACTGCTCGGTATCACAAAAAAAAAAGAATAATTCACCAAATTTTTCCTAAACGGGCCACCCTATTTATAAGCATGATAGTCCTCACTAAAGAATCATTGAGTTAAAACTCTTAAATCAAATTAATTGGTTTCCAAACGGCTAAATGACTCCAACATTTAGAAACACCAAAATGAATGGATTATACGTTTCCAAACATTAGGTTTCTATATTAAACTAAGTTATTTGTTTATATAAACAATTGGCATGATAGTCCTCGCTATAGAATCATTGAGTTAAAACTCTTAAACCAAATCAATTGGTTTTCAAACGGCTAAATGACTCTCCAACATTTAGAAACGCTAAAATGAATGGATTAATATCCTACGTTTCCAAACATTAAGTTTCTATATTAAACCAAGTTATTTGTTTATATAAACAACTAGTTTCATTGTAACAATAACAAAAGACACAGACAATTTGACATAAAACACAGACAAACAATAAGGATAAATCTTATTCTGTTGATATTGAAGTTGTTTGAGATGGCAAAGATTTCATTCATTTCAATTTTCTTTTTTGCGCTTATCTTTTCAGGTATACAAGTTCTCAATATTCGATTTCTTAGTATCTATTTTCTCGGAATACTCATTAGGTTAGCTTAACATGATGAATCTATAATTATAATCAAGCCATTTAAATTGGTTGGAAATATTTTAAAAAATTAGGTCATTTCATACAAAATCCAATAAAAACCAATTATTATTTGTTTACTCGATCCATGATTTTTTAACTCGATATTTAAATTCCTAGTTTGATAATTCAAACCTTCTTTCAATAAAAAATAATAATCTTTCAAATCCATGCAATTTAGATTTGTATGATCAAGTCTCTCTCTCCTCTCCTACTCATTTTTTTGACATTTTTACCAAAAGACCCAAATATTTACAAAAGATTTTTGTAATGCTTTTTGGAATATTATGGGTTTCAAAATATTAAAAAATGCAAAAGCATAACTATAAAAAGAGATCAATTCCAGAAAGATTTGAATATTTGTAGATCATAAAAGAGAAAAACATGTAATTTAACTTGTGTATACATAAAATTAAATTTCTGAATTGATTAGAAAAATGACTATGAGTAAACACTAGAGAAAAATATAAAAAAATAAATATTTAATTTAATATCCAAATTGAACCATGTCAATATTAGTTCACTTGATTTGTCAAATCCCCCTTTTAATGCATATTTCTACCAAAAAAAATTAAAAAAAGTAAAAGGTAATTGAACTTGTTTAGTTTGATTTTTCTATTTTTAAAATTTTTTAGGACAAATCAAACTAACTTGTGAGCACCTTTAATTTAATATTTGAATTACTAAATATTTTAATGATATCTACTATCTGCTTCTAATGTTGCTTTTCATTTTCACAGCTGTAGCAACATCAAGAAAAGTGGCCAAACAGAACAAATGTGAGACTGTGTTGGATCGAAATAAGTGCATCCTTCAAAAGTGTCGAGATGATTGTTCTTTTAAGTATCAAGGTATCGGAGAGTGCATTGGAAGAGATCCTTATAAATGTGTGTGCATATATGATTGTTCTGCCTAAAACAAAAACCAATGTTCAACTTCAAATGTGAAAGTATATGGAAATAAAATTGATAAACTTATGGATTATCTTGCATTTCAAATTTATACAAGTTTAATCGTGTATTTCAAATACTTTGTTGCGGAAGAAAACATAAACAACATAACTTGAGTGGTATATTTTGTAGTAAAATTTTGATTTAGAGTTAATGCGAATTTCCTTGCCTAATTTATATTTAGAATTTTAATTTAATTATTGTAGCGATAAATATCTCTACTTGCATCTTTTTGTTTATTAATCTAATAGAGGCAACCATTTAGACTATTTATAAAGAACTCTTAACATAATCTCTAAAGTCCAATTATGGAATTTTTAAAGGGTTATTATAATAAGTTGGGCTAAAAGTTTAAAAATAATTATAAAAAAATTTGTTTGGATGGTAACTCAAGCCAAATAAGTATTATGTAACATCTTAAGTGTAGTATTGGTTGCAAAACCCACATCTTGGAATCACAATTTGATCGTGTTAATAGAAAGAAGGCAGCAAATTAAAACCCCAACAAAATTTTATCTACATAATCACTACCACTAACAGAATTTGATGTATGAAACTAAATTTCCATTATTGAATATCTGAATATTACACATTACATTACATCTATATATACACAATTGAGCTTGAGGGTCACGGTTAGTAAGCGGCTGACATGGCAGAACTAACTTTAGAACAACTAACTTTTGCTAACTAACTAGGCTATACAATAGTTACAATACATTTTAGGTACATAGGAACATATACTCCAATAGCCCGCTGCATAAGGGACACACATTGAGTTTGCATCTCATACTCTCAAACTGGGATGAGGAGACTGGTTTGGTGAAGATGTCTGCAACTTGAGATGTAGTTGGGATGTGTTGAACAACAAGTGCTTGAGACACCACCTTCTCACGGACAAAGTAAATGTCCAATTCAATATGCTTTGTGCGAGAATGGAGCAATGGATTGTGTGAAAGTGCTACAACACTAAGATTATCACAATATAAGATTGGCTTCTTAAAGGGAACACCAAGTTCAAACAACAGTGATTGCACCCACAACAATTCCGAGATAGCATGTGCCATGCTCGTGTATTCAGCTTCAGCAATGGACCTTGCTACAACGAACTGCTTTTTAGAACACCAAGCTATCAAGTTAGAGCCAAAAAATAAGCAGTAACCCGAGGTTGAGCGGCGATCATCAGGATCACCCGCCCAATCAGCATCACTATAACCTGGCAGAGTGAATGATGAAGACATTGGAACAGGTCTCAACTCAAGACATTAGGACAAAGTTCCTTTTGAGGTATCGCCGGATCCGCTTAACTGCCTTCCAGTGGCACTCAAGAGGATGTGCCATGAACTGACAGACCTTGTTCACACTGTAGCCAATCTCGAGTCTAGTGAGTGTGACATATTGAAGAGCCCCAACAATGGATCGATAGAGTTGTGAATCTAAAAGTATGTCAGAGCCAAACCTGCTAAGTTTGCTGCTGCTATTCACTGGTGTGGCAATTGGATTTGCATCAATCAAGTTTGCTTTGGTAAGAAGCTCACAGATGTACTTGGCCTGGGACAACAACAAAGCTCCACTAGCTGTTCTTTTCACCTCTATACCAAGAAAATAATCTAGATCCCCAAGTTGCTTTAAAGCAAATTTGCCATTTAGTTTGGTAATTAATTCTGAAATTAAGGCTAAAGAGGAATCTGTTAGTATGATGTCATCCACATAGACCAAAGCATAAATCTGAGTTGACCCACTGCTATAAGTAAACAATGAAGGATCACATTTACTTGACTTAAATCCAAACTGTAAAAGGGATGTTGTAAGCCTCTCATGTAACAACCTTTTTTTCCAAAAGAGTATTACACCAAAGTAACTAGAAAATAATTGCGGAAATAAAAATAAACTGGTTTTACTTTCGAAAAATACTTCTTTGCATCATACTTAAATCCCAAAACTTG
The DNA here is from genome assembly GCA_030159175.1 of Glycyrrhiza uralensis. Lineage (NCBI taxonomy): Eukaryota > Viridiplantae > Streptophyta > Magnoliopsida > Fabales > Fabaceae > Glycyrrhiza > Glycyrrhiza uralensis. Next base: position 25,516,280 of record BRZY01000007.1, on the reverse strand, counting down.
TGAATATATTTTTTTCTTTTTCCCAATGAACAGATAAGCAAGTTAAAAGCACAACTAACTCAAAGTATAGAAAATGCATCACATGCTAATATACATCCCTCATGGTATACAAAGTCACTTGCACCAGCAAGCATCGTTTGAGATCACTACAAAGTGTCAAAATACAACTTTCTACAGAAAATGAAACAAAGCGATAAAACTATGTCCTAGGTAAAACAATAAATCAAAAAGTGTGTCATCTACACAAGAAAATCATCTAAGCTCCCAAGACCTAGGCTAGTCGGCACACTAAACAACACGACAACCTAGCTCCCTCCTATGTCTCCCACTAAGAAGACCTAAATAGACGACTCCTCCTCGGGGTCCTCCTCCACAGAGTCCACAGGAATCACTCCCTCAGGCTCGTCGTCCATCTTCCTCTTCCCTTTCCCCACACATCCCGATGGTCCAACATGCGTGCCCACAGGGTAAGGCATAACGCGACCTGATGGTGAGGCATAGGAAATAGGAACAGCATATGTCGGCCTCAGTCCTCCTGGTAGTGCATCAGAAGTAGCTGCAGGGGCGAGCTTGGGCAGAGGATGCCTCTCCAAAGAACTCTTCCTCAGAGTACGTCTAGTCTTCCCAAAGAGTCGGCGATAGGCTGAAGCAGAACCGGTCGCTCTCCTGGGCTCCAGCCTTGGCTCCTTCCTAGGCTGCTCCGTCTCCCCGCACTCACTGTGTGCGTCAGCTAGCCGCCTTCCCATCCTCTCAAGAGGAATCCATATGTCGAGCACCATATTGCGCTCAAGCACCTCTTCGGGTCCATTAGCTCCTCCCCGAGTCTTGACTACATGACCAGACGTCGTGGCCCATTAGGTGACCGGGTCGTAAATCCAACCCTCACCCTCGCCTCTTAGAGGCCTATGACTCTCTCGGACTCTCAGAGCCAGAGGTCTCAACTGATCCATCTATATGAATCATGTTCGAAAGACCACAAAACATATAGGCAATGGTGAGTTTTTGTCCACAAGTCATATCACGAAATATATATATAGCAAAAGAAAATACTACTTATTTTACTTCAAAAATAAGCAGATATCATTTGAAAAACTTTTCTCTAAGTTAACAAACCTACCAAACACATTACCAAGAAAATCATACATTGCAATTTAGCAGTATGCATGTCACTTCAACATCTTTCAATACACCGGTGTAAAGCTCCAAGGAGACTTCTCTTCCTCAACTAAGTTCGAGCGAAATGGTTGTAGCGTAAATTTAACATAATTGTCCAGTCCACTCTAGGATCTCGTCTCACAATTATTTAGTAGAGCTGCTATTTAAAACTTAATACCATAGCATAAATAAGGCAGTCGGTAGGATCATCCAAGTTGAGTATACTACTTTTCTCGGCACAAGGGTATTCACCATGCAAGACCATTGAGAATTTTGTAACCTGGACGCCCCCAGAGGCAATGCCAGACTATACTTATTTGCAACCCTTCATACCGGATTGTAGCTCGAATTGGCAAAGCCAATCATCAAATGCAAATGACATCTATATTTGCTATCATCCGAAATTCTTTATCTCAAGAACTTAACATCGCCACGTGTTGACCCTTTTATAACAACGTGTAAAAACTCTTCTCTGTTTATACAAAGTTTTTCATAAGAGAAAAACCTCTATTTTTCTCCAAATTATTTCCTTAAGCCTATGCTTATAAGAAAACTCATTTGAAATATAAAATACCACTTATTGTAATTATTTTCCAAAATCTTATTATAAATTTAAAAATCTTCTTTTTCCTCCACTACGTGGTAACGAAAAATATTTTCAACGGTTTGACTACAAGATAAGAATTTTCCTATAAAAACCCTTATTTTAAAAAAAACTTAGTATTTCACTAAAAACAACTCAACATTTAAAAAGTTGGTATAAAAATCCTATTTAACTAATTAAGTTAAATTCTTTAAAAAGAACATTTCTCTACTTTATTTCCTTTTTGCCAATTAACATATAATTAGTTGATCAAAGATTTTAAACATTTGTGATTGATTTAAGTTGAATTCTAAACTCTCTTGTTTAAGAAAACCCAATTAAAGTCCTTTGGAGACTTTATAAATTAAGTGTTGACTTGAATACTATATGATCAAATCTTTATTTTTAGAAAAGTTTTACTACAAATCCTCTACTTCCTCTTCCATGATGTTTGGGTCACTTGTTTTAATTCATCTTAGTTAAGCTTACCCAATCACAAAAAAAAAACATCACCACAATGATAATAAGTAAAACATTAATCTACTTTAAATATTACAATATTCCAAATAAATCAAATACAACACAAGTAAAGCAATCACACCCAATCATATAAAGCCATAAAATACTTTAACACTAATCAAGAAACAAATCATAAATCATGACATAAAAATTTCTACCACACAAATAAATGTAGAACTAACATATGCTTAAAATGACATTTTTACGCAATTCAAGCATACAAACACATTTCCATCACTTGGTAAAATTTCTTAACATTTCATTATGCACAAAACAACTTTAGAAACATATTCATAAAGCGATAAACATGATTATACTCATACAAAAACCTAGAGCTAAAAAATCTTAGCTTAGTAGTTTAATACTTTAAGAATGATTTAAATCATTCAACACAAAGATGAAACTCAAACCTTTGAGTTGTCATCAAGCCATACAAATTATACAACACACAACTATATAAATTTCATAACTTGTTTGAGAAAATCCCCTTACCTCTTGATGAAAAACTTGAAGCACTAAGATCAACTTTTCCTAGCCTTGTTGTTCCAAAACTAGTAACCAAACCTTTCAAAACACACACAAATCATAAGTATAAAACCATCTTCTTCATGGAACCACCCAAACCCTAAGATCAAAACATGAAAGAGTGATTTCTTACTCTAGATCTTGAAGAAAAAGGAATCAAAGTAAAGATCAAGCTTCTTGGTTCCAAGGATAAGGACCTAAAGCCAAAACAAAGGGTTTTCTTCAAAAATATGAAGAAACACATGATCTAAAAACTAATTAAAGAGGTAGATCATGAAAGTATATGAAAGATTTATGGTTTAGAATCATGAACCAACCTTGTTTGATGAAGATTGATGGATCAAAGCTCTTGAAAACTCAAGGAAATGGTTTTAGAAAAGCTTGAAAGCTTGAGAGAAAATGGAGTATTGTGTTTTGGAGAGAGAAAGGAAATGAAAGATGAAGCAAAGCCCTCTCCTTCCCTTCTCTATTACACGGCCAAGAGGCAAGAAGGATGAGTCAAGATAAGCTAGCTTGATTTAATTTGACATTATCTTGTAATTAATTAGGAAATTAAATGAATTTTCTTATTGGTCCAAGCCATGACTTTCAAGGCTTAAGCACATGCCAAAAAGCACTTTTTGGGGCTGAAGAGGGGCGGCCAAACTGGGCTGGAACAAGTGGGAAAATATCTCAAAAAGCTAGGGCTTATTTGGTTGCACACAAAGTTGAAAAAATGCTTAATCATTTAATCCCTTTTGAAATAAATACATTCTAAATAAGTGATTAATTGAAAAATCACTTTTATGACCCAGTATTAATAAATTAAAATTTGGAATCTCAAAACTTGATTTTTGATCATTTTCTCATGCCCCGGTTGCGCTAGGTTTACCCGTAATGCACCAAACGCGGGTAAAAATAAATTTTTTTTGAAAAATTCTAGAAAAATTCATAAAAATATAAAATATTAGAAAAATAACATTTGTTTCGTTAAAATTTTATTTTGACTTAAAAACGGTCTCCGGAAAAATACAAAACCCTCCATTTTTCAAACCGGGACACAGTTTCCGTCATTTTTCTATTTTTTGAGTTCTGCCACTTTCTACCCATCTAAAAATCCCTAAAATCATATAAATCAATATTCTAAAATAAAAATATAAAAATCATAAATAAAATAATTTAAATAAATAAAAAACACACAAAAAGCGAAAAGAAACGATCAAAAAATGAGGGCGTTACATCTCACACCATGCACGTGGGGCTTGTTTCAAGCCTTAAAAGGCTCTGTTGAGCTTACACACAAGGTTCTTGTTGGATGTTACAAAATCGAGTGGCTGGACCATATAGATCTACTCAGTGAGATAACCATTTAGGAAGACATTGTTCACATCTATTTGCTGTAAAGTCCACTGATAAGTAAAAGCAAAAGTTAGGATAGTCCGAATTGTCACTGGCTTTACAACTGGGGAGAATATCTCACGAAAATCAAAGCCAAACTGCTGGTGAAAACCCTTAGCTACCAAACGTGCCTTGTACTTTTTTGTTGTCCCATCTGGATTCTCTTTCACTCTAAAAACCCATTTGCAACCTATTGCTTGTCTATGGGGAGGAAGATCAACTAGAGTCCATGCGTTGTTCTTTAACAGGGCATTATACTCAGCTTGCATGGCTGCCAACCATTCTGGACTTGCTAAGGCTTGTTTTACAGATGATGGTTCAGTTTGAGTGAGCAAAACCCAAGGTTTTAGATTTCCAGTCATAGACCTTGTCACCATAGGATGAGAATTAGTTGAGGAAGGGACAATTTGAGGTAGTAAAGTTACATTTGGGTGAGGTTCATCAGTTTGTGAGGGTGCAGGTTGGTGTGGAATTTCAGATTCTGATGTAGTTATAGGCTGTAGTTGAGTGACAGGTTCAGGAAAGGTTGTAGGTTGGTGAGAATCTGTAGAATTGGGTGAAGTTACAGGTTGAATTTGGTCTGCAAGTTCAGGTGGAGGTGAGTTAATGGGATGTGGGATGTGAGGTGTAGATTGAGGGATCAAAGGAATGGTAGCAGGATTGGTAGTTGGAGTCACTTGTGCAGTCTCAGATTTGAGCAATTTCTGATAAGGAAAACTAAACTCATCGAACAACACATCCTTGGAAATGTGGATTCTTCCATCACTTGCCATACACTTGTGTCCTTTATGATTTGGTGATAAGCCCAAATACACACATTCTTGAGATCTAAACTAAAGCTTGTATTGGTTGTAAGGTCTCATATTTGGAAATTATGATGAGGTAGTTTTAGATGCAGCTATAGGGAGCCTATTTATTAGATGCACTGCAGTAGTGAAACTATGATCCCAATAGGTATAAGGTAAGCCAGCTTGGGCAAGTAAAGTAAGTCTCATATATACTATTTGCCCGTGTTTCTTGTAACACCCTTTTTTCCAAAAAGGATATTACACCATAGTAACCAAGAATTTCGAAATAACTTAGAAAATATTTGGTGAAAACTCAACATTCCTTCTCCGAAAACGCGTGTAAATTTTTTCCTTCTTTTAAATAAAGAAAAGGGTGGAAAATATGTCTTAATTCTTTTCAAAAGGTTTTAAGTGCGGAAGCATAGAACAATACTTATGTAAAAATAATCTCATCTCATATAATCATTAGAGTTTTTACAAGAAAAGATAGTGAACATCTGAGTCAGTCTGGTCTCTAGACCTCTACCCAAAACAATACAGTAACCATCTATTCTTCTTGGAATCTCTATCCATTTATACAACAACTTCCTTCCGATCCTCTTCTAAGAGCTAACCCATTCCTTGGGTAAAACATCTACTCAAAACCATGTACCAACAACATAGAAAGTAGGCAAGGGTGAAACTCTAAACAAAGTAATAAGTAAAGTACAAACACAAGAAATCACACTCATGAAATCAGTATATCTACGTAACCAATAATAAGAACTTCACCAAAACAGAACAAGGAAATTTCATGAAAATCATCAGATAAGAACACCGCTTTAAACAAAGCATATGAGAACATCGGGTAGGAACCTCGCTTTAGACAAAGCATGTGGGAACATCGTGTAGGAATATCACTTTTAAACAAAACATATGGGAACATCGCTTTTGACAAAGCATATGGGAACATCGCATTAGTACTAAGCATATAGGAACATCGCTTTTATCAAGCATATAGGAACATCACTTTTCACCAAGCACATCTCTTTCATTTCCAAACCACTCAGAATATAGTTAAAACACAGATTCTCCCCACTCGGATAAAACATAGACTAAGTGTATGAAATCATGTTGTTTATTTACGAAAACACTTAAGCACCAATTATCTTCTAGGAAAAAGACCCATATAACGGTATGTTTACAAAAGCTCAAAATTAATTTTGCCATCACCACCTTACTCACACGAATTTTAAAAGAAATTTGGGCATTATAACACTACAATTAATAAATAACACAAAACAATTAAATTTAAGCTATAAAACAATTATAAAGCATAAATAAATAAATAAATAAAAGCTATAACACCAAAAACACTTAAGCACATAACAATCAAGAATCAAACTCATACTTCTCAAATTAATTTGTAAGAGGTTCCCCTTACCTTTGCCACAAGAACTTGGAAGAACAAGGCTTGAAGACCTAAGAACACCAAGCAAGAAAACTAAGAACTTCAAGGAGAAAAAGAGAGAGATTTTGCTTGTCAACACAAGGCTTCTTGATGTGTGAAATTTATGAAGCACTCCCCTCCTATTTATAGCCAAGGGGGCGGCCAATGGAGGGTTAGAAGATGACCATGGTTGGCTTGGAAAGCAACCATGGTTCTTGTTAAATTAATTAAAAATTAAAGGTCTAACTTCTAATTGGCCAAGCTTCATGACTCACGTGATAACTCAAAATCTAGAAGGATTGAGAAGCCTCTAGACCTTGGAGAGTCACCATGGGAGGCGGCCAAGAGCTGTTCTAGAAGGGAGAAGTGAAGTTACATCTTTACTCGTAGGGTTTATGTGCAAAACAAGGGTAAAATAGTCTTTTCATTAATAAAAAATTCCCAAAATTTAATTTAAAGTGTAAGAACCAATAGGAATCTCGAAAATGCCTTATAATAGCCCTAATGGCTTCATGGAAGAGTTTCTGGATTTTTACGGTAAGGGTATGCTTCACGGTTTGCATAAACAAAGGAAAACGGACGTGCCGTAAGTGCAAAACGGACATTTTTTAGAAAATTCCAAAAAAATTCCCAAAAAATCACAAATTTGATTTAAACAATAATGATCCCTCTTGAAAAATGATTTTGAGCTTTCCCTGGTCACTAAAAATCCATTTCTGCTCCGAGAATCCTCGTTTCTCGTGTTTACAGGGACCGCAAAAGTAACTATTGATCTGCTTTTCAAAAATTTTTGAAATAATTTTTAAAAATCCTAAAAAATGTAAAAACATGATTTAGCTTCTCAAAATCTCTTTCTGACCTCAACTCGGTCTCCAAATCAGTTATCTGTTTCTTGCTGTTAACTATAGGGACCAAAACAGTAATTCTAAAATTTATTATTTCTAAAAATTCCTGAAAAATTCCAGAAAATCACAAATATTAAAAGAACCAACTTTTGTGAAAGAAGATATTTTTTTGGGTTTGGTTTGATATACTTTATCTATTTAAAATCTTATTTGTCAGTTACGGTAAATACAGTTGTTTAGAAAAACCCTAAACGTCAAAGAAAAAATGTTTGTTTCAACGAAATAATTTGATAAGTATTTTAAAACCTTAATTATAAGACCAACATAATTTACTTAACACTTAGATCACACAATTTCATATAAAACAGATAATAGATGAAAAATAGAAAACAGAAGTCTATATAAGACTTTAACTATCTTACCGTTTTAAACTATAATACCAAACAAGACTTATTATTTTTATACCATCTAAAGTATACTAGATCCTAGAGTCTCTATCTTAACTATTTCTCCATCTCCGGTATTTATCCATTTCTTAACTAACAGATTACGAAGTTTCTTTTAGAGGGACCAAAACTGTAATTCCCTTTATAATCTTTCTCTAAAATTCCAACTTAATTTCTAAAACCTTTATGGGACATCAAGTTATTATTTTATCTCCTCAAATACCTTTTGGGAATCAAATATGAATTTTCCATGTTCATTATCAACTTATTCTGACAGTCAAAAATATCCGTAAAATACCATTTTGACTTCTACGTCAGTTCTAAACCATTTCACTTTATCTGAAAATCTTAAGGATGATTCTAATCATCTAAAATTAATACTCTGTCTTATAGAGTGAAATTTTAGGATGTTACATTTCCTCTCTACAGTACCATTCTGGTGAGAGGTATGAGGACATGTCAACCTATGAATTATCCCTTGCTCATTAAGATATTTAGTGAAGATTCTTTATTGACCACCTCAATCAGATTGTAAAGCCTTGAGTTTATCATTATACTGTGTTTTAATGAGGTTATGAAACTGAGTAAATGCTTGAAAGGTATCAGACTTGTTTCTTAAGAAATAGATTTAGGTAAATCGAGTTGCAGCATCCACAAAAGTAACATAATAAGAGTGATTGCCAGAAGACACATAAGCAGCAGGACCGCAAAGATCATTGAATACTAGTTCAAAAGCATTTTCATAAATTGTTTCTGATGGAGGTGCATAAAGTCTATGCACTTTTCCCAAGCAGTAGGAATTACAGAAATTCAAATTGCTCTTATTCGAATGTGAAATGTTACAGAGATGAAGTACAGCTCTTACATATGTGATGTTAGCATGGCCTAACCTTTTGTGCCAAGTGTCAAGTTTGGAGTGAGTGTTACAAGTGTTTGATGTGTCAAGTGTGTGACTGTTTGCCGAAACTGAACTGAGCAAAGAAGATGGATTGAACTTGCCGGTAGTATGGTGAGTAAACTGCAACTGTTGAAACCTAAAGACCATCTGGACCCACTGTTCCTTTAAGCAAAACCTTGTTAGACACTTGACATTTGACATAGAAGCAATTTGAGTGAAAGACAAAATACACATTATTGTCCTTTGCAAATTTAGATACTGAAATGAGATTTTTAGTAATTGATGGAACTAGAAGCAGATCATTCGGTGCCAATGTGACATGTGGTTGTGTGGAGGAAATAAGATTAGTAGAACCAATAGATTTAATGCATAAACCTTGACCATTTCCCATTTGCACACTCTCAACCTGTGTAAGGAGTGGATTTAGCTAAGTGATTCGAGTCTGAAGTGATGTGATGTGAGGCTCCTGAGTCTGGGAACCAAAGTTGACTATCTGGATTAGCAGGCACCTTAAACTTTTGTGTAGCAGGCTGATAGCCTTGAGATTGTGTTGTCACATAAGCATGTGGCTGCTGAGAAGAATTCTTAGAGTTACTGGTACCTCGATTCTGTGAATAATTTGCTTGAGCAGATTCTGCTTCATCAGGTGGAGAAGGCGGTTGCACATAGCTTTCGTTGAATCGGTTCCAGCAATCAAAGGCTTTGTCTTATTTGTAATAGATTTGGCAGGTAGGCTTTGTCTTACCCCTACCACGATCTCCTATATTGTCACGGCCACCACTCCATGCTCTTCCTCCATGATTTCCTTGAGCGGGTCCTTGAGCCACCTTGACTCAGACCGAGCCAGGATTAAGTTCAGTTTTGAACTTCTCAAACTGTGATTCTTGGACAAGAAGCAAGGATTCAATATCAACTAATGTAGTTGAATCAACTCTAGCATATACCATTATTACAAAAGGACTATACTCTTTAGGTAGTCCTTCGAGGATCGTATCTACTTGATCTTGTTCAGAGATCGATTCACCAATGGCGATTAAAGAGTTAACAACATTTTTTATTTTCAAAACATACTCAGAGACTGGTTGAGAACCTTATGTTCTTCAATTCAGACCGAAGCTGCCTAACCTTAGCCTTCAACATCGAGTAGTAATGCTTGTGTATGGCGTCCCAAACTTGATAGTTGTGCTTGCAGCCAAGGACTCGCGCTAAGATTGAATCAAACAGAGATGAGAGGAGTCAGGTAAATAACATCTGGTCCTGCACTAACCATCTATGATATTCTTCAGTACGTAAGTCAATTTCTCGATCAAACTCAAATGCATACTTCTGCGGGATTGTAGGGTTCACCACATATCTATGGAGTTTGTGAGCGATGATGACGCCCTCGACTTGCTGGTTCTAGAGAAGAAAATTCTTTTCATCAAGCTAAATGGATAGTGCATGCGTGCAGGTTACAGGTGTAGTGGAAGAAGCCGCACCAGTAACACCAGAAGCTGGAGATTCAGCCATGGAAGGACCTTGAAGCTCATGCATTTCAGTCCTAGGATTAGAAGGTTGTAGATACCATAACAGAATTTGATGTACGAAACTGAATTTCCATTATTGAATATCTGAATGTTACACATTGCATTACATCTATATATACACAACTGAGCTTGAGGCTCACAGTTAGTTAGCTGTTGACATGGAAGAACTAACTTCAAAGCTAACAACTAACTAGGCTATACAATAGTTACAATACACCTTAGGTACATAGGAACACATGGTCCAATAACCACCATCCACTAAATTCACTTCATCAAATACACCTTCGAACAATTGTGTATCAATTGTTTCGTCACAACTCAACTTTTTCACAGTATAAACACATATATTGCAACTGCAAACTTTTCATGTCCTTCCTTTAGTTTTGCAGTGCTCACTTGCAACCAAATACTGATAACATATCAACTGCATAAAAAAGAAAAAAAGGGTGTTCTTGAACCAAATTAGTCAGATTTTGAAGCACAACAACAATCCTTTATAGTGAGAAACACATGCTTACCAAGAAACACTTTTGCCACATGTTGCTATTCAATTGACTTTACAATTTTGTGTATCATCAAGAGACAAATTAATGTGCATACTTTGACAAAAAAAAATAGAGACATGAATTTGTAACTCAATCAAACCTTTCTATTTCCATCTTGAATAGATTTCATCAATTTTTTGCAACATCACAATATTTCATCTGTTAAAAATATTGTTTGCCAATTTAAATGAAGCACTCAGACTCTAAAAACTGAAATTTAGGCCTAGTTTGGATAAAATTCTCCATAAGCACTTCTAGCATGTATTTTTTAACTAATAACTTCTCACATAAGTTGAATATAACTTTTGCTCTTCACATTTTTCAAAAGCTATATTTTTCAACTTCTCCAAAAGCATTCTCTTGTGCATAGATGAGAAAAATAAGATGCAAAATAAAACTAACTTCTTTATAAGTCAAAAGCTAGAGCTTTTGCATCCAAATAGGCTCTTAATCAGATATTAGCAAGCTATTAATCAAATCATTTGTTAACTATTAATCAAATTAACCTTTTTGCAATCCCTCAACTCATTAACTCATCAATTGTTTTTCTTCTAGAATTAATTTCAAAAATCCATCTTCAGCACCATACTTGGGTAAATCATGAAACTGACTAAGCGCTTGAGATCTAACTTCATTATTTGCAGCCATCCTGTTATTGAAATAAGAATAGGAATTAGGAATTATTAATCTTAAATAATAGATGAAGGAACAATTATATTCAAAATGATCATCTTACCTATTCTTAAATTCAATAGCATTTGAGATGTATGCATTAAATATTAGTTGAGTAGAATGCTAACCATTTTGGCAACCAATCATTTCATCATGTTCAAGAGCACTAATGATTGAATCATGTCATACTTATTAACATAAAAAGCCCTAGGTAACGCAAAAAGGTCGTAGGTAATGCTCTATTACTTACGGACAAACGACGGACAGAAAACAATATGTGCGTAGGTAATTACCTACAATTTTTTCTGCAGAAAACATTTTTATAAAATATTAAATTAATTCTGAAATTAGTCATTAATTAATTAATATTTATTTATTTATTTAATTTAGTTATTAATTATTAATTATTATGTAATTAGTTAATTATTATTAAATTAAATAAGTGATATGTTATTAATTATTTTAATTATTAATCTGGCACTTTTATTAAAATAAAGAAATTAATTGAAAAGAACAAAGTTAATATCATAACAAAAAATAAACTGAATGTCGCCTAAGTCAAATACAATAAAATGTCAACTGAAATAAAAAAATAAACTAAAAAGTTATCTAATACTGCCCATAAGTGTCAGTATCTTCCTCTAGACTCGATCTGTCACCATCCTTGGGACCTTGTTGTAAATTGCACCTTCCCATGAGCTTCAAGGAGTATCAAGTTTTGAAGATGACAAGCTTGAATGGAAGCATGAAGACTTGTAAAGATCAAAGGGTCTAGAAATAGGTTTAATGTGTTTTTGATTTAACTTCTAGGATCTTTTGTAAAATATCTAAGATGAGATTGAGATGCTAAGTAAAATCAACCTAGGATAATAAAACTGAATTGCATTCATGCATTATAGGGGTGGACATGGGTCCGGTTCAACCCGCGAACCCGGTTGACCCGAACCGAACTGGCACATAAATCCCGGTTTGGTCCGGTTCACCGGTTCAGTTCGCGCAAATTACTAAGGAATCAAACAAGTCCGGTTCGGGCGTTGATATTCAAATTTCCCAAACCGAGCAACCCAAACCGAACCGGGGTTTATTGAAAACATAAAAAAAAATGGGATAATATGAGAGATCAGACTTGAGCTCACATTCGATCCTTCTTTCTTTGATATTCTTCTTATCTCCTAGGGTTTTCACTTGTTCTTCCCCAAGCCCAAACCACAACCCTAGCTTGACGGCGGCGACTGGCGAGGCGACTGCGTGCGTACCATCTCCGGCAATGGTCTCTCTCCCGCGACGGTCCTCTGCTCCCACGACGGTCCTCTCTTTCCCTCTGTCACGGACTCACGGTGGTTGTTTGCAGCGGCGGCTGATCTCCCTTTCCCTCTTCTTCGATCTGTTCGATTTCCTCTTCTTCTTCTCCGATCTGTTTGATTTCCTCTTCTTCTTCACCGATTTGTGTTGTGTGCTGTCATCATCGATTTGTGTTGTTCTGTTCTGTTCTTGTATTCTTCCTCTGCCTTTCTCTCCTTTGGTTTTGTGTTTCACAGTTTTACCATAGTTGTGTTTGTTAGGAAAAAAATTGTTGCTTGCTGCCTCAAAGCCTCCTCAGAGATCACTGACTACCCAAGAGCCATTGTTATATTTTTTTAAAGTTTTTTTCTTCCTTTTTTTCCTAGTTTTTATTTTTTTAGTATTAAACCCAAGACCCGAACCGAACCAACCCAAATTAGTATGGGTTGGTTCAGGTTTGTAGCAAAAAAATGCTTAAAATTGAACCAACCCGTACACAGTTGATCGGTTCGGTCCTAGAAATGCCCTCAACTCGAACCGACCTGACCCGTGCCAAGCCCTAATGCATTATATGTTTTTAAAATTGATTTTACTAAGGTTGAATTTCGGGTGAATCTCAGGTGAATTGAATTCACAGGTCACAAGAACAGTCAATTGCATGTGAATTGAATTCCTGTGAGATTCCAGGCAAACTTGGTTGTTGTGAATCGATTCACACCTGTGGGAATCGACTCACCGAGAGTAGATTTGCGATTCTGAAATCCAAACTTGCAGTGAATCGATTCATCACTTATGGGAATCGATTCACAGCAGTTAAAAATGCTTTTTTCACAGAAATGGTGCGAGTTTTCAGAAAAGGTTTGCGATTAATCATTCACACACTTAGAGAAAACTCTCTAAGGACGAAAATCAATCTTTGTGGGCGAAATCTGTGAAGAAGCATCTCAATCAAAGTCTTGATATTGATAGTGATCATCATTGTGCCAATTCTACACAACTTTGGTGTGTTCTTTCATTGGTAAACCCTAAACCTTTTATCTTGTTGGTTGATTCTTGTAAGAGGTGAGGTATCCTCTTTGTTGTAGTCTAGGGTGAGGTATCCCTAGGTGGTGATGTTGTAATTAGGGTGGGGTATCCCTAATTTGGTGTGGGTTTAAGAGTGGGGTATCTCCTTGTAAAATTGATTAGGTGTAATAATCAAACCCAATTGTATAGTGGAGTGAAATCCCAATTCAGAAAAGGGTTGGGGACTGGACGTAGGTCACATTAGGTGACTGAACCAGTATGGGAACATCGCATTAGTACTAAGTATATAGGAACATCGCTTTTCACCAAGCACATCTATTTCACTTCCAAACCACTCAGATAAAACATAGACTAAGTGAACGAAATCAACTGTTTATTTACAGAAACACTTAAGCACCAATTTATGTTCTAGGAAAAAGGCCCGTCGAAAGCCTACCTCACTAATTTTCACTGCCAAAGACATTGAAAATTAAACTGAGTTAATTATATATATATATACAGATTGGATACCCACTAAATATTTCCCACTGATAATATAACAGTAGAATTCACCGAGAATCCATTACTGTCTATATTAAATTCTGATAGATGCTATAACAGTAGAATTCACCGAGAATCCATTACTGTTATACTCTCTTTATCCAATCCAATCTATTTATATATACGTTTATTAAGAAATCACTTCTTTTCCAATTTATCTTAGTCACATATATACCGGGTCCCTAGTGTTATGATTTTTAAATAGCGTATTAGTATGGTTCCCAGGAAAGAAAGACGAACTTAAAGCCCCTTCAAAGATCTCTGTGTTTCCTAGACAGACTCATACTAATAAACCACTCAAATCTTAACCATCACCTTATATATCAATGATTGACAATATCAGGGTTTTCACAATTTAAGCATTATAACACTACAATTTTTAAGGCTTAAAGCAATTAAATTAAAGCCATAAAACAATTATAAAACTTAAATAAATGATTATAAGGCATATACCAATCTTGCCATTATAACCTTACTATAAAAGCACATAATTAAAAAAACTATAAAATAGTTATAAGGCATATACCAATCTTGCCATTATAACCTTACTATAATTAAATAAAAGCTATAAAACAATTAATAAAGCTATAACACATAAAATCACAAAAGTGGATAGTCTCTTCAAGGTTCTCAAGAATTTTTCCCTTACCTTCAAACTTGAAAAAAAGGGATATTTTGAAGATCAAAGCTTCAAAACTCAAGAACTTTGACAAAAAAACTAAGAAAACTTTGAACTAGACAACTCTTGAAATGCATCAAAAATTGGAATGAGAAAATTATGAAGACCCCTCCCCTCTATTTATAGGCAAGGAGGCAGCCAAGGGAAGTGGTTTTGAGCCCATAGTTTTAATAAAACTATGGTTTAGGAAAAAAGATTTAAAATAACTAAAAACTAATTAATTAAAACCTAATTGGCTAATCCAAGTGACTCATGGCATGACTCATAATTGAGAAGCTCCGAGACCCTTCCACTTGCCCACTTGCATGAGAATGGCAGCCAAAACTTGCTGAGAAGAGAGGGAGATGAAATTACACAATTAACCCTAGAGTTTGTATGAAAAAGGATGAAAATCAAGGGTAAAAATGTCATTTCACTAAACAAAATTTCCCAAAATTAATTTAAAGGATGAGAACCAATAAGAAATCTTGGAAATGCCATGTAATAGCCCTAATAGCTTCATGGAAGAGTTTTTTGATTTTTACGGTAAGGGTATGCTTCGCGGTTTGTATAAACAAAGGAAAATGGACGCGCCGTAAGTGCAAAACAGATATTTTTCAGAAATTCCAGAAAAATTTCCAAGAAATCACAAATCTAATATAAACACTAATGATCCCTCTTGAAAAATGATTTTGAGCATTCAATGATCACTAAAAATTTATTTCCAATAAGAAATCCTCGTTTTACGTGTCCTACAGGGTCTTGGAAAAGTAACTTTTGATCTGCTTTACGAAAATTTTTGAAATAAATTCCAAAAATCCCTAAAAATGTAAAAACATGATTCATCTTTGAAAAATGTCTTTCTGACCTCAATTTGGTCTCTGAATCAGTTATCAGTTCTTGCTTTAACTATAGGGACTAAAACGGTAATTTTAAAACTTTATTATTTCTAAAAATTCTAGAAAAATTCTGAAAAAACACAAATATTAAAAGAACCAACTTTTGTGAAGGAAGTTTTGTTTTCTGAGTTGTTTTGATATATTTTAGCTATTTAAAATCTTTTCCGTTAATTACGGTAAATACGGTTATTTGTAAAAACCCAAATGTCAAAGGAAAAACGTCTGTTTTAATGAAATAATTTGGTAAGTATATTAAAACCCTAATTATAAGATAAAAATAAATCACTTAGCACTTAGATCACAAAATTTCATATAATACAGAATTTTAAACGGTAACTCAAAAAAAATGGATGTTACAATTCTTCCCCTCTAAAACGAATTTCGTCCTCGAAATTCGTGGATACACTTGGGGATTTAACTTATCAGTTCATACTAAATACTATTGTTATCTCACTGCTACTAGCAAGCTAATGAGTTGATTAGACTCACCTTGACCTTAAGTAGCAAGAAAGCAATAATAAGTTCATGACTTAATAATACCATCCCCCAAGACACATTCAAATAACCAAGTTTTCTAAGTATAACAGAGAAATTGCAAGCACATGTATACAATCAACATAATATCAATGCAACCAAGGACTTCATATATTTATATAATAGCAGTAAGTAAAAGCATTCCTAATAGACTGTGAATCTATAAAACATCTCCAAAAAGAGTCCATATGACTTGTAAGTCTCAAGATCCAAACCTACGGATAACTAGAGGACATCTATACTACCAAAAGCAAAACAGACTTCGGCCATGAATCCCCTAAAAATCCAAGGTCTTCACTTAATCGCCTCATCAATGGCCTTCCTATACATGGCTTGTGTAGCTGTCAGATTATTAATCCTTCCAGTGGTTGTTAGTCTACCAGCATTGGCGCGGTTTGCGACCGATCCATTCTTCACCGTCCGACAATTTCTTGCAGTGTCCAGTTTGTCCACACTGAGAATAGGTAATCTCTTTCTCTCGACAAGTGTTAGATAAGTGACCTTGTTTCCCACACCTATAGCATTTCCGAATAGTACCCTAACCATTCGAATTAAATCCTTTATGACTACTAAAAGTAGGTACAACATTCTGGTAAAATTGTTGGTTTCCTGGTGGTCTATAATAAGGTTTCCTCTGATCCTGATTGCCTCTTCCCCTATCGGACCTAGATGGTCCAGAATCCTTATTTACTACTTCTTTCCCCCTTTTTGTTTCCTCTATCATAGAGCAACGCTCTATCATCTCACCGAACTCCTCCACCTTCAAAGGTGCCATTGCCTCCCTCAGATCATACTTTAGTCCCTCTTGGAACTTCTTACACTTCCATAATGGATTAGGGTGCAACATGAAGCACTGGGAAAATTTGGAGAGTGATTCAAACTTGGCTGCATATTCTCCAACAGACATCTCTCCCTGCTTCAGGCTTAAGAACTCCATCTCCTTGTTATGATGGACGTTCTGAGGAAAATACTTAGTCAGAAAATGCTCCCGGAAAAGAGCCCAAGTAACGGCTATTTCTCGGGCCTCCAATATCTGACGTACCCCACGCCACCAGAATTTAGCATCTCCGACCAGCATGTAAACAGCGAAGGTCACCTTCCATTCATCTGTACATGCCATAGCTACAACGATGTTCTCTAACTCCTGTATCCATAATTCTGCCTCTTCCGGGTCATATCCCCCTTTAAACTGGTTTGGTTTGGCACGACGAAAGTCTGCCAATCCCTGCCCATCGCCTTCTCTATTTCCTCTTCTTGACATGGATTTCTACAAGGCAACTACCCAAGTGAAACTAAGTCATAACCCATTCATGAAGTCCCCAAAATCAACCATTAATACACCGAGATTTCACACAACTATTAGTCACACAAATTCATTTAAGTCTATATTATTCTAAAATGACCTGGTTACTTTCAGATTTACGACTTTATCCCTACAAACCAACACGGATTCCAACCACATGTTTTGTCCTCACTTACATGCTTTTTAGAAGGTCATCCTCTCCTGTACAGTCCCATACCTATACAGTATTGTTGGCATAGGTAGTCTGATTAATCCTACTAAGTTTCCCTCAACTGTACCGTCCCATTCCAGCACAGTTGCGGATTTCTTGGTTGTACCGTCCCATTCCAGTACAACTTCGACACCAGATTTTTCCATAACAATATAAACCTAAACAAACAATCAAGATTCACATAGATTTCACACAATTTCACACAGCACAAACAACTCATCAGAGTTCACATAATAAAAACACAATAAACCTATACCCAATAGTACCCAAAAGACTCAACCAGGCTCTGATACCACAAAATGTAACACCCTTTCTCCAAAAAGGATATTACACCATAATTACCAAGAATTTCAAATAACTTAGAAAATATTTAGTGAAAGCTCAACATTCATTCTCCTAAAATGTGTGTAATTTTTTCTTCTTCTTTTAAACAAAGAGAAGGATGGAGAATATGTATTAATCCTTTTCAAAAGGTTTTAAGTGCGGAAGCATAAAATGGTATCTTTGTGAATGAAATCTATTTCATGTAATCATCAGAGTTTTTACAAGGAAAGATTTAAAAATAATACAGTGAACATCTGAGCCAGACTGGTCTCTAACCTCTACCCAAAACAATACAGTAACCATCTATTCTTCTTGGAATTTCTATCTATCTATACAACAACATCCTT
Source organism: Glycyrrhiza uralensis (assembly GCA_030159175.1). Classification (NCBI taxonomy): domain Eukaryota; kingdom Viridiplantae; phylum Streptophyta; class Magnoliopsida; order Fabales; family Fabaceae; genus Glycyrrhiza; species Glycyrrhiza uralensis. The sequence continues at coordinate 25,497,849 of BRZY01000007.1, read as the reverse complement.
CAGATCCTCTTGTAAGAGCTAACCCATTCTTTGGGAAAACATCTACTCAACCATGTACCAACAACATAGAAAGTAGGCAAGGGTGAAAATCCTTATCATGGAATTCTATCATTAGAGAACATATAAGCAACATACAGCAGTCATAATGCATAGTAAATTCACAACAGACGTAATGCACACAGCAATATAAAGCACAAATACAAAGAAATCACACTCATGAAATCAATATGTCCACGTAACAAATAATAAGAACTTCACAAACAGGTCAAGGAAATCATAGGAAAATTATCAGATAGGAATAATCGCTTTAAACAGAACATATGAAAACATCAAGTAGGAACATCGAGTAGGAATCTTGCTTTAAACAAAGCATATGGGAACATCATGTAAGAACATCGCTTTTAAACAAAGCATTTGAGAACATCGTGTAGGAACATCGCTTTAAACAAAGCATATGGGAACATCGCATTAGTACTAAGCATATAGGAACATCGCTTTTCACCAAGCACATCTCTTTTACTTGCAAACCACTCAGATAAAACATAGACTAAGTGAATGAAATGAACTGTTTATTTACGAAAACACTTAAACACCAATTTATGTTCTAGGAAAAGGCCCGTTGAAAGCCTACCTCACTAATTTTCACTGTGAAAGACATTGAAAATTAAACTGAGTTAATTATATATATATATATATACAGATTGGATACCCACTAAATATTTTCCACTGATAATATAACAGTAGAATTCACTGATAATCCATTACCGTTATACTCTTTTTATCCAATCCAATCTATTTATATATACGTTTATTAAGAAATCACTTCTTTTCCAATTTATCTTAGTCACATAGATACCGAGTTCCTAGTGTTAAGATTTTTAAATAGCGTATCGGTATAGTTTCCAGGAAAGAGAGACAGACTTAAAGCCCCTTCAAAGATCTTTGTCTTCCTAGATAGACTCATACTAATAAACCACTCAAATCTTAACCATCACCTTGTATATCAATGATAGACAATATCAGGGTTTTCACAATTTAAGCATTATAACACTACATAAATAAATGATTATAGGGCATATACCAATCTTGCCATTATAACCTTACTATAAAAGCACATAATTAAAAAAACTATAAAATAGTTATAAGGCATATACCAATATTGTCATTATAACCTTACTATAATTAAATAAAAGCTATAAAACAATTAATAAAACTATAACACATAAAGCCACAAAAGTGGATAATCTCTTCAAGGTTCTCAAGAATTTTCTCCTTACCTTCAAACTTGAAGAAAAGGGATATTTTGAAGATCAAAGCTTCAAAACTCAAGAACTTTGACAAGAAAACTAAGAAAACTTTGAACTAGACAACTCTTGAAATGCATCAAGAATTGGAATGAGAAAATTATGAAGACCCCTCCCCTCTATTTATAGGCAAGGAGACAGCCAAGGGAAGTGGTTTTGAGCCCATAGTTTTAATAAAATCATGGTTTAGGAAAAAAGGATTTAAAATAACTAAAAACTAATTAATTAAAACCTAATTGGCTAATCCAAGTGACTCATGGTATGACTCATAATTGAGAAGCTCCAAGACCCTCCCACTTGCCCACTTGCATGAGAATGGCGGCCAAAACTGGCTGAGAAGAGAGGGAGATGAAATTACACAATTAACCCTAGAGTTTGTATGAAAAAGGATGAAAATCAAGGGTAAAAATGTCATTTCACTAATCAAAATTTCTCAAAATTAATTTAAAGGGTGAGAACCAATAAGAAATCCTGGAAATGCCATGTAATAGCCCTAATCGCTTCATGGAAGAGTTTTTGGATTTTTACGGTAAGGGTATGCTTCGCGGTTTGTATAAACAAAGGAAAACGGACGCGCCGTAAGTGCAAAATGGACATTTTTCAGAAAATTCCAGAAAAATTTCCAAGAAATCACAAATCTGATATAAACACTAATTATCCCTATTGAAAAATGATTTTGCGCATTCACTGATCACTAAAAATTTATTTCCAATCAGAAATCCTCGTTTTACGTGTCCTACAGGGACTTGGAAAAGTAATTTTTGATTTGCTTTACGAAAAATTTCGAAATAAATTCCAAAAATCCCTAAAAATGTAAAAACATGACTCAACTTTGAAAAATCTCTTTCTGACCTCAATTTGGTCTCTGAATCAGTTATCAGTTCTTGCTATTAACTATAGGGACCAAAACGGTAATTTTAAAACTTTATTATTTCTAAAAATTCTAGAAAATTTCAGAAAATGACAAATATTAAAAGAACCAACTTTTGTGAAGGAAGTTTTGTTTTCTGAGTTGTTTTGATATACTTTAGCTATTTAAAATATTTTCCATTAATTACGTTAAATACGGTTATATGTAAAAACCCAAATGTCAAAGGAAAAATGTCTATTTTAATGAAATAATTTCGTAAGTATATTAAAACCCTAATTATAAGATAAAAATAAATTACTTAGCACTTAGATCACAAAATTTCATATAAAACACAATTTTAAACGGTAACTAAAAAAAAAATAGATGTTACAAGTAGCCTAGAGAGACTGGGTTGTTGCTTGTAGAAGCAAGGAAAGAATATTGTGTAAAGGCCTGAAGAGGATGTGTGATAGAATACTTGTACTGGTGGTTTAACTAGTGAAAAATCTCACAGGGAGTGGGGACTTGACGTAACCTTTATTAAGGTGAACCAGGGTAAATCTCGAGTGCATCTTTCTCTATCCCTCTCTCCTTTATTTGTGTTTTTATTTAGATTATATTACATTAATAGAACTCACTGATATTCATTCATAAAAAGGGGACAAAAGCATTTTGTAAAAGGTTTACATTTTCTCAGAAGTTATTTGAGAAAGTTCAACAACCTCAGAAGGTTGAAGAACATCAGAAGGTTGAAGATCCTCAGAAGGTTCATATTCAACTACAGCTTCAGAACGTTCTAAAGTGTGAACATTCTCAAGCAATCATTCTGATTAATCAAACTACTCGAACTTTCTCAAGTTTATAGATCATTACATACATCATCTTTATATTGATTGAGTAATCTAACCAAAGGAATTGATTCTGGTTTCCAAGTGATCACACTTGAGAAGGTTCATCAGAAAGTTCCTAACATTCTTGCAGGTCAAAATTTTAAAGGGTAACAATTCATGGCCCCTTCTTGTTACTGTTTGATCCACTTCACTTCCTAGAGTCCCTCAATTAACCACACCATGCTTTTGCTTCCAAGGGCTACCTATAACATATCACAATTTGAAGTAGGGTACCAAGGAAAATGGTATTCAATTAAGCTCAACATGGGCAACTAAGGGATATATATAACAAGATAATGTGGGCCTGAAAAATGCCTAAAGTTCCCCAACCATATTTTCACATACAAGCGAATTTTGAAAAGCCTCGAAATGATCTTAGAACAAGTTCTAGAATGCACAAACTTTGAGAAAAACACTCATACAAGGGGAGGGGTATAATATATAGATTTAGCACAAATCTCACATTTAGAAGCTTAATTCAAAGAAAGGCAATCAAACAAGAAACGTCATGCTAATTCAGCTTTCAAATGACAACCTCTTTTATTTCCAATTTCAAATCTGCCAAAGCTTTATTTTTAATTTTTTTTATTTTTGTTTTTTATTTTTTTTTTATATTTTGGGTTCCCTAGTGGTATAGAACTTTATTTTCTCAAAAAAAATGAATTTAGCCAGGTAAGTGCAAGAAACAGATAAATCAGATAAACACGTGCACTATATATAGCAGTGATAAGCCTCCTTTCCCACACTTAGAATCTAGCATAGTCCCTGATGCTATAACACATCACAAAAAAAGGTGGAAAAGAAAAACTATCTAATAAGTGCATTTAGATCATTAATATAGTTGGGAGAATCACTTACCAGGATAGGGCAATGCACATGCAGAGAGTAATCAGAGATTCAGAGGGTATGGATTCTAATAAAATTGTAAGAAGAATAAAAATGAAAAACAAAAACAAGGATACCACATAGGTTGCCTCTTGTGAAGCGCTTGTTTAACATCCTAAGCCTAACGGATGTATGGATCACCTCTAAGCCGGAGGTTTCTAACCCTTTGACTCTCCAAACCTAGGGCACCCCTTTCTTCTTCTTTTTCTTGCTATCCCCGCCATTCATAGTTTTTCTCTTTTTGTCATCTGGCCATGGGGGCTCACATGAAGTAATCTTGGGATGAGCATGCTTCACAACTTTCTTTCTTTTGGTTTTTGCTGGGCTTGCATTTTTCTGGCCTCTTTGTGAATGGTGATATTGAAGAAACATCAGTATTTATCCTTCTTCACCACCGATTAATATGTTAGCAAAGGAGGTAAGACTGATCACGAGCCAGAGCAGCTACGCGTTCCTTATCCTTAGAGATTAAAAATGAGAATAATGATATGCAATTTGCTAGATTTTTAGAAATTTTTAGGAAATTGTATATCAGTATTCCTTTTGCTGAAGCCATTGCTCAAATGCCCAAATATGCAAAATTTTTAAAAGAAATCATTTCTAATAAAAAGAAATCAGAGGGCTTTGAGATGGTAAAATTAAATGAGGAATGCTCTGTCATAGTGCTTAACAAATTACCACCAAAGTTAAAAGACCCAGTGGGTTTTACTATACCTTGCTCTATTGGTAATCCTCATTTTGAAAAAGCACTATGTGATCTTGGTGCCAGTATAAATTTAATGCCTTTATCTGTGTTTAGAAAACTTGGCATGTAGGAACCACAGCCCACTGACATCACCTTGTAGCTGGCAGATAGGACCATTACCTACCAACGTGGTATAGTGGAAGATGTTTTGGTAAAGGTAGGTAAATTCATTTTTCCTGCTGACTTTGTTGTTTTGGACATAAGGAGGATGAAGATGTCCCAATTATTTTGAGACGACCATTCCTAGCCACAGGTAGGGCTTTGATTGATATCCAACAAGGAAAGTTGACCTTACAGTTAGAGGATGAAGAGGTTGTCTTTAAAGTTTTTAATTCTCTTAAAAATTCCTCTTCTTTTGCTTCCTGCAACTTTATTCAGGATATTGATACTACTAATATAATTATTTCTAACAATTTTCCGGAGTTAAAGATGGAGATTCCTATAAAAAATAATCTCACCTTGCAGGATCGTAACATATCAATCAGTGGTGAAGAAGGAGAAATACTGATGTTTCTTCAAGCTCACCATTCACAAAGAGGCCTGAAAAATGCAAGCCCAGCAAAAGCGAAAAGAAAGAAAGCTGCGAAGCATGCTCGTCTCAAGATTACTTCATGTGAGCCCCTATGGCTAGATGACAGAAAGAGAAAAACTATGAATGGCGGGGGTAGCAAGAAAAAGAAGAAGAAAGGGGTACTCTTGGTTTGGAGAGTCAAAGGGATGGAGACCTGCGGCTTAGAGAATGGGTGATCCATACATGTGTCAGGCTCAAGACGTTAAACAAGCGCTTCACAGGAGGCAACCTGTGTGGTATCCTTTTTTGCTTATTTGGGCATTTGAGCAATGGCTTCAGCAAAAGGAATATCGATATGCAATTTCCTTATACAGAGATTCATGCTCAAACTAGACAAAATTTGTAATGTCGGCCCTGATCTGAGCAGTCTTCGCTGGAGGGAAGTATTTAGAGAGAAAGCGACGAGTCAGTTGCTCCCAAACAGTGATGGTGCCATTTGGTAGGGAGGACAGCCATAATTCTACCTTGTCGGCCAGCGAGAAGGTGAATAACCTTAGTCTGATAGCTTCAACTGAGACGCCATTGGCCTTATTGAGTCTTCTATTCTGACAAAATTCTTTCGATGGGCGTTGGGTCCTTTAGAAGGTGATCCCCTAAACTACAGAGAAGTTTGTACCATGTTAATTAAGGTCGTCTTAAGCTCGAAGTTGTTGGCCTCCACGACAGGATTTGTGATGCTATCGACCAAGTCCACCATGGGGGTGATGTAATCCTCTAGAGTCCTTCTTGCAGCCATAGCTTGTGCTTGTTTTCGGTTCCTGGGAGTTGTTCTGTCAATTTCAGGATCAAACTGCAATTCAGGACTTACAAGAGCGTGTTAGCATACAAAAAACGTCTAAAGTAACTAGAATTTCTTTTGTTTAATATTATTGAGTTAATCCCCGACAATGACGCCAAAAACTTGATGCATCAGAGACACACTTAAGGGCAAGTGTACCCTGTCGCAAGTAATATAGGACCAAAGTCCAAATATCGAACCCAAAGTATTAACTTGCTAAGTACCAAACTTTGAAAATTCGTAAGTTATTTAGACAATAAAAAAGGTTGTGAATTTAAGAAAGAGAGAGCAAAGAAGAAGCAAGGAGAGCAACAACAGTAGTTAAGAGATTTAGCAATAGATAGAGCCTGGGGTTATGGTTTCACTTGTACCTTTAATTCCTTATTTCTATATTTATCTGAATATTATTTATCCCAAAAATACTCTGTTCTAATTCTATTAACAATCAATGGTCATAACTTGCAATATTCTTTTCTCTAAATTAATTCTAAGTTTGATCATGCAAAGAATTCAAATTTAGAGAAGGCATAAAGATCAAAGAGGTTGATTAATTAAATTAATCTGATTGGAAGATTAGATTAAAGTTTGATCATGCATTAATTTTAATCCTGATTATCCTATGGGTCTACTAATTAATTGCGGTACGGCCGCTGATCAATTAATTAATTAAAACATGCCAAGAGTGATCAAGTCTTAACAAGCATATTAAAGCAATAGGATAATTCTATTTTTAATGGAATAAACAATACTTCAAATAAATATAGAAAATAAGTTCAAGCAGATACAAGATTCACCATAACCCCAGTAGGGGGAATTTAGCCAACTAAAGACATAGTAAAGGCCAAACTAAACAAATAAGAGTGCATAAAGAGAAACAGAGAAAGAACCCTCTTTTCAAGATTGATCTCCACTGCAGATCTTCAGCCTCTAACTCGCTCCAAAGCTCCCTAAATCTACTCTAAAACTCTCTAACTATTATGTATTGCCTGAGGCTCTGGTGGTGTGCTTTGGGTCTCCCCACACTGCTCTATTTATAGGGGAGGAGTTTCAGTTCGCCTAGAAAATGGATAGCTGCGATCTTATCTGCTAGACACGAATCTAATCATTATCTTAGACAAGATAACTTTTCTATCCTAAATAGGAAGCAAAATCTAAATTTTGAATTCTAAGACAACAAAAATCTCAACTTTATAGGGATAATATTTTTTAGATAATTGTTTCGTAGTTTCTCTTAAAAATAATATCTTCTAAGGTTTGCAACAAATTCATAACAGATAAATTACAAATTTTGCAACAAATCCGTTATAAATCTTCAACAGATTCTTCTTATCCATGCTGCTCCAAATTTGCCCCTTTTCTTTCTGAAAACTTCTAAGTATATGACTTTTTCAGTGATTTCATTACTTTTGCCAATTCTGTATTAAATTCTGGAAAATAGGTGAGTTCCAAGTATAAATTTTAAGAATATATTAATTTTCAGGCTTAAATATGTTTTTGGTCTCTCATGTTTGGCCCAAGTTCGTTTTTAGTCCCTCAAATACCAAGAATATTATTTTAGTCCCTAATCTTTTGAAAATCAGTCACTTTTGGTCCCTCACATGATTATTTTGGTCCCTCATATTTCAAGAAAAAGGACCAAAAGTGACTGATTTTTAAAAGATTAGGGACTAAAATAATATTCTTGGTATTTGAGAGACTAGAAACGAACTTAAGCCAAATATGAGGGACTAAAAACATATTTAAGCCTAATTTTCACCATAAATTCCTCATATAAAGTGCACAGAATTTCAGTTTATCAATGTCATTCAAAGAGCTTTCTCCAAAGAAATGTGCAACCTGTCTCTTTTCATCTCAAATGCACAGCGGTTAAAGAAATTACCCAAATGAGACAAAGAAAATCCACTGTGTTAAGAAAAAGTTGTGTTCAGTGAGGACAAAAATAGACCAGAGTACATTCTCTCAAGTACAACTTAAATGGTGATTTTTGTTTTTCAATAAATGTGATCTCAAAATATTTCATTCAAGTCCGAAAAAAGCATTTTGAAGACAACTAATTATTTCAAATCATTAATTTGCTCATTAAATATGTTCCATAATAAATACGAGAACAATAAATAAATAACGGATTCAGTTAATAACTTAACGCATAAAAAATTATATGAACTCTGAAAGTTCAAGTGGACGCACAATGCGAAGTCAAATGGATGCTCAACGCCAAGAGTCCATTGGACGATACTTTCCTTAGGACAAGTATCGGGTCCATTGGACGGTGCTTTCTTCCTTTTAACCAAAGTTCCTTTAGACGATGATTTTGACACATGTTCCTGCATAAGCTAAGATATAATACTTATCAAAACCTTAATAATTATTGTTATCATCAAAACACTTAAGAGATTTAGACATGTTAAATGTCTTTGGTTCTAACATGTTTGCCCTCCGTCCATGAATGTGTGTGAAATTTGTACCTGTTCACGAAGAATGTATGCCATTCTTTTGCATTTGAACGATGACCATCAGATAGGTTCCTCAGGTGTTTGTTGATAGGAGTCGGTGTCTCAGTATAAACCTTCGCACGTTTACAACATGCAAACAAGTTATTTATATATTGATTTAACTTGTAATAATTCACATTAGTTGAAATAATTTTGAGATGTATACTTGTCGCTTAAACTATGTTGAAAACTTTGCATGAATATGAGCTTCTTGTTGTTGTTCAGAGGCAGTCTTAGATAACAAGAATGCCCTAATCAAATTGGAAAACATGTGAAGTCGAGGCTTGAATATACAGTAATATAGTAAATGTGTACAATTGAAAGAAAAAGTATATTGCAAAAAAAATTCGACAGCGTATCCCCTGTATTTTGGACTTTTCTAATTTTTTTTCGAAATAAAACAACATACAATCAATTTATATAACAAATATAAAGCTATAAAAGATATCCTATTGAGCTTCACTCTCCAATAACAGACAATTCAAACAGACAAACACATGCATTGTTCGAAACTAAACCAGCACACAACCCAACATCTTGCATAAGGTGGGAAGACAAAGACTATAGCTTTGCTATCCACTAACAAACAACACAATCACATGCAACAATAAATTTTCAACACACAATCATGCCTATTGAGCTCTGCTCTCCACTAATAAACAACATACCATTTCACACAACATGTTACACTAAACATATTTAAATATATATTAAAACATTGAGTACGTACCGTAATCTCCCATCATAAACCCCTAACGTAATCTCTGAGTGCCACGAACAGTCCTATAACACAAATATTTCCATTGAATCATTCTCAATTTAACTAATTACAACAAAATTGGGTACACAAATATTTCCATTGAATCATTCTCCATTGTGATTTAGAGACCACTTTCTGTTTACCAATTCCACTAAATACTTGATATTGAGATAAAATGCTAACTACATGCATAGCAATTTAAAATCTCAAAAGTCTCCCGTGCCTATGATAGTTCACAAAAAAAAGGTGATTAGCAAACAATAAATCACCCATGTTGCCAACCAATGATCTTATGTAAATTGAACTCATAAAACACAATGTATGCTTAAATAGGTAGATATTGAGATGTTAGTATATGCATTAAATTTAGCAACCTTTAATTTAAACAAATAATTGCCATAGGGAAACAGCTACATATTATAAAAGCATTCCCAGAAAATGCCATTAACACATAACAAAAGCAAATCAAAGAATGAAACTGGTGCAACCACTTCCCAAAAATCACATTTGTTTTGGAATACACAACTTCTCATTTTGGCATAAAAACACTAGTTCAAAGGATGCATTATTCTCTACAAAAAGTTAAACCCACATCTTTTCAGTAAATAAAGAAAAGTATCTAAGGCATGCTAGCAAAAAATGATGTACACTAATTAGAGAAAGCCAGAAAAAACACTATTGACACAAAATAAATAGAGAATAGTTCCACACAAAATAACCCTTACTAGGTGGATGGTAGTGGCGGCCCTACGCTTCACTGGTGGCGGATCTACTGTGAGACAGACACACACATCAAAGAGAGTGTGAGATAGAGAGGGGAGAGAGAGAGAGTGTGAGACAAAGAGGGAAGGTAGAGAGAGTAAGAGAGACATACCAGTGAATTGGCGACTGATGGGGTTTGATGGGGGCGCGATGGGGGACCAGTGGAGCAACGTGGCGGCGCGGTGGACTAACATGGTAGCTGGAGAGGGCTTTTAGTAGAGGGAGAGGTTTTTTAAGGGTTCTGTGCCAAAGGGGGTGACTAGAGGTGGAGGGGTTTTTTGATAGAGAGAGCTTGGCCGATAATGGGGGAGGCGCTTCACGGGTTTGGGGTTATTGATAAGTTTTTTACGGCTCACTAAGTGTACCGACGGCCTCGGCCGTCCCTATAAAGCGAGGCAGTCCCTATAAAAGTGAGGCAGTACCGACGGCCTAGGCCCTCAGTAATCTGTCAACGATCAAATGACATTTCAGACTACCGACGGCCTGGGTCGTCGATACCGTCTCACTTTTATAGCGACGATCTCAACCGTAGGTAATTAGGCTAGTTTTTGTTTTAAAATATCGCAAGAATTCAAATTTTTTCGCTGATTCTACCTTATTGACGGCCGATGCCATCGGAATCTTTAAAATCACCTACAGCCATGATGCCATCGGTAATGATACATAGCTAATAACATCTTTTCTTGTGGTGCCTCCATGTTGATCACTATCTAGCCCTTGACTCATCATGAAAACTTTATCTCTTTGAACTTACCAAGGAAATCAAAACTCCATCATTTAGCAGGCTCGCGCACACACACTACATGGAGTACTCAAAACTCCTTCCAAAGGAGAGCTTTAGAAAGTCAGCTCTACCTACTTCACAATATACATTAGCTTTCAAGGGAGTCAAATGTAAACAATACAAATTATAATACTCACAAGACAAAACATTCTTTAAGGATAAAACCAACTACCTACTATCTATGAACAAATTACATTACAATTTACTTATAGCACGCTCTTAATGACCTGTCTTTGTCTGTATTATTACATTATCATTATATTCTATCTGTGATCAAGTGTGTTAATATTATAAAACTAAAATCATATTTAGAATCTAGTAGGCAATATGAGGTAGTGGTCTAAATTTGAGTATAAAACTTAGGCGGAGCCCGATGTGCATTCAGATTGCCTGTGTAGACTTACAACGACTTAAAACCCTAATTTCACTCAAAAAGTAAAATATTGAGAAAAGAGTAAATTATCATTATTTATTCGGTCTAGAAGTTTTACAGGAAAGCGTGCCAAACCCGCAGATCTGGTAAAGACCCGGAGCCATGTGGGGCTATAGGGAAAACGAGATTTGTTTTAGAGGGAGAGCCTTGCTTTGGGGAACAAAAGATGTTTTATGTTACACCTCATCAGTAGAAATCATGACATGTGCATTGGGTAGGAAATAACCTACAGAGCTCACACTTGTTGTTAGCTAGAAAGTAACCAACCTTGCTCAACATATCCCAAGTTGGTGGATTAAACTTGGTGGCTCATTTAAATTAAGAAACAGAAATTTTTAGAAAATAAAAAATAAAAAAAAATAAAAAAAGGGTAAGTGTTAGACAATAGAAATGAGATGGGGGAATAGACTAGGCACTACACCAAAAATGAATTTAGATAACGCCTTTCAGATAGCGCTTATAGGGAAACCGTTATCTGAAAAAAAAAACACGAAGCTTTCAGATAACGCTTCCCATGGAAAGTGTTATCTGAATGAATCATTCAGATAGCGCTTTTCGGGGAAGTGTTATCTAAAAGCTCTAATTTTTTTTAATTTTTTTAATTGAGACACTCAGATAACACTTCTAAAAAAACGTTATCTGAAGTAATTCACTCCAATAACGCTTTCCAAGGAAGCGTTATCTTAATGGATTCATTCAGATAACACTTCCCTGAAAAGCGTTATCGGAAAGCTCCATTTTTTTTATTTTTTTTAACTAAGACACTCATATAACCCTTAAAAAAAACTCTCGTGTCTTTCCTTTTCGGTTCCCCTTTTTCCCTTTCAGCGAGCCTCTCTTTTCCTATCTCATTTTTCAACAAATTGAAAGTGGTGCCCTATTTTTTCTCTCTTTCACCTCTGGAGGTGGCGCCATCAACCTGGGCTGCCATAGGAGTCTTCACTGAACCCTAAACCTGCATCTTCATCATCGACAACCACCACCATAGTCGTTCTCTTCACTCAAATCGACGACGAGAAGCTTGTGCTGAGGAACAGCATGACGATGCTGGTGGGGAGAGAATGATTAGGACTTCCGTCATTGTTCACCAAGCTGGGAGAGATGCCATACGCGCAGCACTTCAAGCAACCACCACCACTGCTTCACTCTCTCTTTCTTCTATGTGAGCTAATGAAGTTTCAGTTTTTTCATTTCTTTTCTCATGTTCTATGTTGTTTTGATATCAATTTGAATCTCTTCCATTTTTTCAATTAACTGCTGCACTAGTTTTGCATCCGTTTTCTGCAAGCACTAACTGGTATTAACCGTTTTGCTGTATTTGCTATGTAAAAACCATAGTCCATTTTTTACTACACTACTATGAAGGTGCTGTGAACAGTTGTATTAAAGTTTGTAACTCACTTTCATTCAGCATTAATAAACAGTTATGGCACATTCAGAAACTTAATCTTTCTAGATCAGGAGGAATTGTCCATTGTTTTTAACTTACTGGCAAAATCATGGAACTATAATTTGTTAATGTGGCCAGTAATTGAATTAAGTGAAGCATTTAGATACCAGAAACCATTTAAAATACAATAAACCCATATGTTAATACAAGTAGAAAAACCAGGCATATTGAAAGTTAATCATTATTATTCATCTTACTAGTATTGTGATTATGTGATAAAAAAATGATGCTCAGCTAGTTAAAAGGAAAAAAGAAGATGAGGAGAAGAAAATGACTCAATAGGAGATGCTTTTAGAAGCTACCCAAACAGGTCAGTGTTGTGATAAACACTTTAACACCTACTGATTGCTGCTTTGTTTGCTTGTTTCAACTTCTAAAGTTCCTTCACTGTTTCAATTGTGATTTTTGAGACTGCCACAACGTCTAAAGAATGTGTGTCCCTCTTTGTAACGTCCATATTTTTATATTTCCGTCTTTATTATGTTTTAATATATATAATGTGTGATTTATTAAATATTTTGTTAGGAAAGTTAATTCCTTAGATAAAGCCCTTATGATATGAGAAGTCAGTAGTTTAAGTCTGACGTTGATAATAAAACGGAATACGGTTTACGGTTAAACTGACGGAATAACTACGTTGTGAGACTAAGACCTTGAACTGGAGTCGAAAAAAGGATTTGATGATACCAATGGTAATTTTACAATATTTAGGATTTTAGAAATTTATTTGGGATTTTTCTGAGTTCGGGTGAGAAATAGTACCGTTTTAGTCCCTATAATTTAAGTAGGTTCAACTGCGAGTGGGTTTGGAGACCAGAACATGTTAGAAAAATATTTTGACGCACCAAATAGTGTTTTTACAACATTAAGGAATTTTAGGAATTTTTCTTGAATTTTTTGAAAAGTTGACTATTTTGACCTAACGGCAGGTATACAGGTAAAAATAGCAGTATCGAAAAAATTAGTAAAGCCCCATTAATAAAGTTAGGAAGTTATAAATCATTTACCAGTAGAGATATGATGATGTAGGGGTAGTGATGTCATAAGAAAAATAGTAATGATTACTTTTTCGGTAAAAAGACCGTTTTGTCCCTAAGTCAAGTATTTAATTACCAAGCCATAAAGCAAGCCAACTCAAAGCCATTTTAGCTCACTAATTTCGTGGCTTAGGCTGACCCATGTGATCCATCTAAGCCATGCACATAAACAAGCCTTGTAGGAATAGTTTTAACCATGTAGGATCAAAGTTACCACACTTGAGTTACTTTTAACCTAGCTTAAACCATGGTAATTATTTTGATCTTATCCTCCCTTATCTTCTCAGCCAAAAACCGCCCCTCCTTAAGGCCATTAAGGGGACTAGGTTCATTCATAAGGGGTGAGTCATGAGGAGGAACCAATAGTGTAATTTCTTGATTTATCTATTTTCCAAAATTAATTTAAGTGTAATGATGATATTTTGGCAAGCTTATCCAAGTCTCCCTTGGGGGAGGACTTAGCCGTGAGTTTAGAGGGTGGAAGAGTAGGGTCTTGGTTCATTTTTCACTTCTATTCTCTTTCCAAAAATCATCTATATCATTTTCTCTCACTTTTCTCTCAAAATTTCAAGAGTTCTTCAAAGTGTTCTTCCACTTTTCCAAAGCCTTTGATCTTTGATCTTCAAGCAACCAAGATTGATTTCTCATCTCAATCCATTAGATCTTCTTTGTTATTCATGATCTTCAAGTTCATATGTCTAAAAGTGTGTTTTGTTCATTTTTGTCTTGAAGGAACACAACCTTGTGAAAGGTAACAAGGGTTTGAAAAAAAATAATCTTCATCTCTAGTTCTTCTTTTCTTGCAGGTTGAAAGAATCTTATTTTAGTGTTTTTGGCTATGTTCATGTCATGATTTTTTAAGGTGGTGACCAAGGAGTAAGAGGTGGTCAAGAGACTAGGATCTTTACTCAAAAAGGAAAGAAGAAAGGTAAGGGGAAATCTCTCTTAGTGAGTTATAAGGATTTTGGGTGCTATGTGTTTTTTGTTTGTTTATGATTTCTCATAGAACTTGAGAATCATACTTAAAAAGAATGACTTGATCATTCCAAAAGCCATGATTTTGCTAAAGTCATGATCTTTATGAAAAGTAATGATCTTTACTCAAGGGATGATTTTAATCAAGTGGTGATTTCTTTGGAAAGTAAGAATTCTTATTAAAAAGATGATCTTTTTCTTGAAAAGTATTAATTTTTATTAAAGTGGTGATCTTTTTAGAAAAGATATAGTTTTTAATCAAGTGATGACTTTTATTGATTAATCATGATGTGAAAAGTGTTTGATGATTACTTCTTGAAGTATTTGAACTATATGCTTTGATGTGGAAATAATGATCACTTGATGAAGATGTTTTTGTACTTATAACTTTTGTCTCTATGCTTGATGTTAATGTTATTCTATGCTTGATGTTGATATTATTCTATGCTTGATGTTGATGTTATTTTGGCTTGTGATAATTGTCCTCTTGTTATTCTTGATTTTCTATGATCTTTCTATTCAATTTGGGATTGTAATATTTAAAGTAGATTTATTGCTTGATATTATCATGATTGATGATTGAGAAGGGTTGAATGAATTAAATCATGACAAGTTAACAAGTGACCCAAGCTTTTTGGAGTGATGAAGAGGACATGGAAGTGAAGTAAAAGAAATGATTAAGGATGAATTAACTAGTAACAAAATCCAAAGCTTTGTTTAGGTTCATTAAGCAAAAGAGTTTTAATAAAATAAGTCTCCAATGGACTTTCAATCAAAGTTTTAATAATGACTTGTGAAGTTAAAAATTGAACTTATGGTAAAAAGCTATAGTTAGAACACAAATACCATGCTTTTATTTTAATTAATTCAAATTAAAAAGGTTTGGTGTTTCTAAAATCAAAATGAAGTTTCTAACTTGATAGAATTTAGTAAAAACAGACCAGTTTACACCTCTGGTGTGATTTCCAGAAAAAGGGTGTGAAAATCGGGTTTTATTTAGAAAACAGAAAACTGGGAAACAGACTGGTTTTGTGAAACAGAGAGATAAATTGATTAAGATAATCAATGAGAAGAGGATTTATAAAATGACTAAGAGATAAAGTCATATATTGAATGTTACAAAAGGTAACAAAGAGAAGAGATTCAAAAGGTTACAAGAGAAACCAAAGCGATATAGAAATAATTGTGATGTTATTGTGTGTGTGTAAAATACTATATGTCCTTTGCATTAAAGAGATTTGGCAGAGGCCACGAGACGAGCATACAACCCAGAGAGGGTTGAGAATAGTAATAGTTGGGCCACAGATGCCTATTGGGATTATCCAGGTTGCGAAACCCCTCTAATGGCCAGTGTAGGTGATAACCCCTGAGCCGAGGCATGTCGCACAACCCGGCTTGGATAAATCTGACTGACTTGCCTATTCATGATTCGGTACTATGTTTAAATGTAGCTTATCTGAATGATTATCATGAAGTCTGGAGGGACTATCTGATAAGTCTATTAAGTCTGCTACAGCCGATCGCTCAATGTTGTTGGGGAAAGAGAAAAGTCTCATAGAAGCATTACACCGGTGTTTGAGAGGGAAATAGAAGTGACATGCATTATAATATATCTTGTATGATGATATATTGTTTGGTGTTGATATGCATGATATGTGCTATGAATAGTAACTGTGTATGTTTTGCATGATTCCTTCTTAATTTCTTAATTTATATTTGTTCTTTGTGATGTCTATATAACTTGTAAAAGAGTATTTTTCACCCTTGCCTATATGTTTTGTGGTCTTTGGAACATGATTCATATAGATGGATCCCCGTCCAAGTGGATTGATCCGGACCAGACGGATTAGCTACTGTCCTCGCAGGGGAGAGGGTAGCGGGTGGGTGATTAACCCACAGACCCAGTGGGGGACCTATGCTGGAAATATAATGTCCCTGGAGATTATGTCAGGAGGCCCGCAAAGGTGGGTGGAGGAGAGCTTAGTTTTGGATGTGCAGATGCCCATGCACGAGTTGAGAGAGCGTTGGAGGAGGCAGGACTCAGTGCCGCAGGAAGCAGGACGTTCGGAGACAGTGCCGGGGGAGCCGGTGAGACCAAAGACAGAGCAGAGAGGAACATGTACTCCGCCTTGCCGGAGGTACTTTGGTAGGACAAGACAGACCGCACGGAAGAGCACAGTGAGACGACCCCGTCCAGATCCATAGGTGCTAGCTGTAGGGGCACTGTTGAGGATACAACTACCATAATGGTTGACCCAGCAATCCCAGCTATCCCCATCTCTTATGCGCTGCAGGGGGTAGTCCCATGCCTTTTTCCCCTGCCGACTTGGCGTTTTGGAGAGCCCAAGTTAGGCAGGAGGCAGCTGTACAGGGGGATAAGGGGAAGGGGATTCTAGGAGAGAAGCCGGAGGGACAGGGTTATGAGGAACCGATGGTGTACAAGTCTTAGCAAGCCCAGTCAGATAAGGGTTCTACTAGGGACTTTGGGATTGATGTAGTCAGGATTCCATCTTTTTGGTAGTGATGACTCTACGGGCTAGGCGTATAACTTAGTTTTGTTCTGGATGACTGTATAATATTTATGACTCTACTTTAATTTTACTTTATTCTTTCAGCTCTTGTATATATGGTGTGCTTATTCTAGTTTGCATGGGCAAGCATTGTATGTGATGTACAGTATGCATATATATATATATATATATATATATATATATATATATATATATATATATGTGGTATGTTTTTGTATACGTTGTGCTTGGTTTTTCTTTAAAGGCTAAAGTTTCCAATTAAGAGTTTCAATTTAATAAAGTCTTTTCTATCATAAAAAGGAAAAAAAACTTTACTCACATTTTTTGAAAACAAATAAAGAAATAAAAATAATATTCTTCGAAATTAAAATCAATAACTTAACTATTTTCATGATATATCCTTTCACATTGCAATATCCTTTTATGAGAAAGGGTGTTGCACTCTTAGCCTATAGTTGAAATGAGATTGGTGATTCAAGGTTAGGGAGGTTTTATTATATATACAATTTTAATTTCCATTTTACTATGGTTTTAAAGCAAAAACTGATATAGACTTATTGTTGTGCAATAATATCCTTGGCAAAGTTCAAGGTCTGTGTTCTTACTTGTTTTCTATCTTTTTCTTTGTTCTTGATATTTGTTTCCTGATAAAACAGCTGCTGTTTTAA
Organism: Glycyrrhiza uralensis; assembly: GCA_030159175.1. Lineage (NCBI taxonomy): Eukaryota > Viridiplantae > Streptophyta > Magnoliopsida > Fabales > Fabaceae > Glycyrrhiza > Glycyrrhiza uralensis. The sequence continues at coordinate 25,479,934 of BRZY01000007.1, read as the reverse complement.
TGTAGACTATGCAGAATATTAATGAACAAGGGTGATCAATGAAATGGGAAAAGAAATAAATTTATGATATGCATATGAAAAACCAAGTTTTTCTGATATCTTTCTATCTTTGTTGTGAAGATGTGTAGATTATTTGAACTGATTCTTGCCAAATATGTGGATGATCCCACTAATTTGTTCTCTATTTCATCGGATTTTTCTCACTGAGGTGTGCTAATAAACACATAATCATACACAGAGCAAGAGTCAGAGTTCAGTTATGTTTTATATATATGGTTTATTTACTAAATGTGCTCTTTAAGATAGTCTTAAATAGGTGGATGCTATGAATTGATTCCAAGTTAAATATGAGGGAGTACTGGTCCTTAACAAGGCCCAGTAAAGGTTGAAGATGAGGACAAGTCCTAATCACTTGCCTTCTGCTCATACTTAGTACATCCTTTTTCCCTTTTCAGATTGCTATATGCATTTGCTTTCTGTTTTGACTATCTATAAGTTAAAGGCTATATTATCACTTGATTTGTCATTATTATCATGTCATTTGAACTAATTAAATATGTTTTTTTATGTAGTTTCAAATTGAACACTCAACATGAACTAATTAGGCAGATTGTTGGTTTAAAAATTGGTGTAGTCCCTCAAGTTTGAAAATTGTTAGTTGGAGACAGTGCTCCTCTCCATATGGTTCAGGACTCTGTAGTCATGTTGGGGTAAGTACCCTCAATTGATGCAGGTTCTCCTATAGATATTTCCTATATCTATTGTAGGTTTTCTTTAAGTGCATGTCATACTTCTCTTGCTTATTGAAATTAAGTATACTTATTAAGAAATCTCCAGAATGGTTGAATAATCACTAGAATATTTTATATTTTTCTCAATTGTGTGTTTTATAATCATTTGTCTCTTTGCATCTTCTCTACTTTGATCGGATGTCACATGACATGAGTTTTTTTTATATACTTTGTCTTTTGACTTGAATCTTGTATAAATTCTATCTCACTTGATTTTTGGAAAGTTATTTTCAACTTGCTTTATATGTTATTGCCTCTGCAAAAGCCAGAGTTGAAGACCTCAAGTATTCAAGAACTAAAACACAAGAATATACTGCACTTCTATCTCAACAGTCTCTCGGTAATACAACTCCTTTTTCTTGTGCAAATGCAGCTATTTCTAGTTATTTTAATTATTCTATATTTATATGAATTCATAGCTATTTTTTTAGCACTTGCTAGCAGTGCTCTTGGTGATTTCGGAGACTCCAAAATTGAGAGTCTCAATTTGGAGAACTAATTAATCATGCTATTTCTTTATATTGTACATGATATTTGTTGATTGTGGGTTTTAAATTATAAATGTCAATGATATCATGTGCTATAATATATAGACCGTAGCTGTGAAAAGGTTGGACTTGGATGGCTTGCAAGGTCACAGGGAGTGGCTGGTTAGCTTTCTGAAGCACTCTTTTTTACTTTCTAGCCAATGATTAAGTCTTCTATTAGGCAACTTTGCTTTTCAAATTGGCTGGTGAATGTGAACTAGATAAACTTATTCTCTTATAAATACATGTTCCCATTCAAATTGCACTTTAGTATGGTTGCACTTATTCTCCTTACAGATTTTGTTAAGTACTAAATGTTGATAATTTTGTATATATATATATATAATATAATTTGAATTGTAAAGTTTTGATATTGATCTGTTTGGTGTTGCTGGTATTTCTACTTTGTATCTGGCATTTGGGTAAATGAGGACAAACAAAAAAAAATATTTAAAAAAAACACTCAGACAGTGCTTTATGAAGAAAGTGTTATTTAAGTGCATTTAGATAGCACTTTCTGTAAGGAAGTGTTGTCTGAAGTTAAAACGACTTCAGATAGCGCTTACTTAAGGAAGCATTATCTAAAGTTTTAACTTCAGACAACACTTCCTTAAAGGAAGCGCTTTCTGAAGCTATCTGAAATTGTTCCGGAGGCACCATTCAGATAGCACTTTTTAAGCGTTATCTGAAGATTTGTTCTTCAGATAACGCATAATCAGAAAACGCTTAAAAGTGCTATCTGATGTTAAAAAAAGCACTATTTGAATGAGTTTTTGGCATAGTGAGGGTTATAAGGTTAGACAGAAAGTGTTGCTGCAAATGTTGAACACGAATAAAAAATTTAAGGCTGAGGCACGGACTATGTCGCTCTCTTTAAGACGTTTCGTGTCCCTGCTTAGTATGTGCAGCAGTATATAACCTCGTCGTCCCCAAGATAAAACAATCCTCCAAAATTGAGTTTGGAAACTCTCTGCACCAAAGACAACCCAACAAACTAACACCCACACAAATACAGACTGCTTGGTATCACAAAAAGAAAAGAATAAAATTTTTCTTCGCCAAATTTTTCCTGAACGGGGTACCCTATTTATAAGCATGATAGTCCTCACTGTAAAATCATTGAGTTAAAACTCTTAAACCAAATTAATTGGTTTTCAAACGGCTAAATGACTCAAACATTTAGAAACACTAAAATGAATGGATTAATAGCCTACGTTTCCAAACATTAAGTTTCTGTATTAAATCAAGTTATTTGTTTATATAAACAACTGACATGAAAGTCCTCGCTATAGAATCATTGAGTTAAAACTCTTAAACCAAATTAATGGGTTTCCAAACGGCTAAATGACTCTCCAACCTTTAGAAACACTAAAATGAATGGATTAATAGCCTACGTTTCCAAACATTAAGTTTCTATATTAAACCAAGTTATTTGTTTATATAAACAACTGGTTTTCGTTGTAACAATAACAAAAGACACGGACAATTTGACATAAAACACGGACAAACAATAAGGATAAATCTTATTTTGTTGATATTGCAGTTGTTTGAGATGGCAAAGATTTCATTCATTTCAATTTTCGTCCTTGCGCTTATCTTTTCAGGTATACATGTTTTCAATATTCGATTTCTTAGTATCTACTTTTCTCGGGATACTCATTAGGTTAGCTTAACATGATAAATCTATAATAATTGGTTGGAAATATTTTAAAAAATTAAGTCATTTCATACCAAATCCAATAAAAACCAATTATTATTTGTTTACTCGATCCATGATTTTTTAACTTGATATTTAAATTCCTAGTTTGATAATTCAAACCTTTTTCAATAAAAATAATAATAATCTTTCAAAGCCATGCAATTTCGATTTGCATGATCAAGTCTCTCTCTCCTCTCCTACTCATTTTTTTGACATTTGTACCTAAAGATCCAAATATTAACAAAAGATTTTTGTTATGTTTTTTGGAATATTATGGGTTTCAAACTATTAAACAATGCAAAAACATAACTATAAAACGAGATCAATAGCAGAAAGATTTGATTATTTGTAGATCATAAAAGAGAAAAACATGTAATTTAACTTGTGTATACATAAAATTAAATTTTTGAATTGATTAGAAAAATGACTATGAATAAAGGCTTGAGAAAAATATTAAAAAAAATCAATATTTAATTTAATATCCAAATTGAACCATGCATGTCAATTGATTTGATTTGTCAAATTCCCCTTTTAATTTCTACCGAAAAAACTAATTAAAAAAAGTAAAAGGTAAATCAAATTAAATTTACATAATTGAACTTGTGTTGTTTAGTTTGATTTTTCCTTTTAAAAATTTTTTTAGGACAAACCAAAGTAACTTGTGAGCACCTTTAATATATATTTGCATTATGAAAACATTTTAATGATTTGAGCAACATCTTCTATCTTCTAATGTTGCTTTTCACTTTCACAGTTGTAGCAACATCAAGGAATGAGGCCATACAGAACAAATGTGAGACTGTGTTGAATCAAAATAAGTGCACCCTTCAAAAGTGCCGAGATGATTGTTCTTTTAAGTATCAAGGTGTCGGAGAGTGCATTGGAAGAGATCCTTATAAATGTGTTTGCATATATGATTGTTCTGCCAAGAACAAAAATATCACATAAACCAATGTTCAACTTTAAATGTGAAAGTATATGGAAATAAAGTTGATAAACTTATGGATTATCTTGCATTTCAATTTTATACAAGTTTAATCGTGTATTTCAAATACTTTGTTGCGGAAGAAACCATAAACATAACTTGAGTGGTATATTTTGTAGTAAAATTTTGATTTAGAGTTAATTATGGGAATTTCCTTTGCCTTATTTATATTTAGAATTTTAATTTAATTATTGAAGCGATAAATATCTCTACCTGCATCTTTTTGTTTATTAATCTAATAGAGGCAACCATTTAGACTATTTATAAGATCTAACTTCATTATTTACAGCCATATCTTCTTATTGAAATAGGAATAGGAATTGGAATTATTAATCTTAAATAATAGGTGAAGGAACAACTATGTACAAATATTAAAACCAATTCGATTGAATTCTGGAGAAGGCTCAAAACTTAATCCATACATAGGATTAAATGAAATACAATAATTAATAGTAACAAATTATCACAAATCCGCTAGATATTCACCCACAAATTTAAATAATGGACAAGCAGAATATTGGATAAACACCACCAGTAAATAAAAATGTACAACCAGAAAATTTTTATTTGGTTAAATAAAAATGTACTCTATCCCCGCATTCAAGCTCATTATCGACAAATACACCAGAAAGTTTAAATGGAAAACGACATGTGATAAAAATCTGTTTGGATGAGGAAATTTAAAATCCTAGGGAATTTGAAATTTTTGGAAATTCAATTGCTTCAATTGAATTCCTTTCATTTTTTAAATTTTTTGTTTGGATAGAGTAATTAAATTTTTCCATTCTTAAAATTCATTGTTTGGATAGAGTAATTAAAATTCTTTATACTTTACGTGAGATATTTTTTGTTAACTCTCCCCCTCTCCCCCTCTCTATTCTGCTCTTTGAAAAACCTCTCCCTGTCTCTCTCTCGCGCTCGCTTGCTCTCTCCGAAGGTAAAGCAGCAGTTAAAAGTTCCCTCCATCAGTTTTCAACGCCCAAACTAGTTGCCAACTAGTTGGTCGATCTCTTCTGAACAGCACAGCATCACTTATTACTAGCACTCATTCTCGTGTTTCACTACTTAATTGTGATTTATGACGTGCCATTGCAACTTGCTACTTGAATTCTAGAAAATGATGTATATATTGTTCACAAATCTTCAGTCACAATCTTCAATAGACCGTACAATATGGGAATTCAACTTAAAATTGTCATGACACATGAAATGACAGCACCCATTCCCCTTGCAAGAAGGAGTTTTAGGGGGAGAGAGAGAGAGGGGGGGAGTGAGAGCGAGAGAGAGGGAGAGGGAGAGGGGGACAAAGAGAGAGGGAGAGAGAGGGGGAGAGAGAGATGGAGCAAGATAGAGAGTTTTTTAGAAAGAGTGAGAGAGGGGAGAGAGAGCGAGAGCGAGAGGATCTAAGAGGTTTTTCAGAGAGAGAGAGAGGGAGAGATCAGGAAAGAGACAAAAAAACTGGGCTAAAGAGAGATGCGAACGATCGAGCTCGAGAGAGAGTCGAAAATGATCAAGCTCGAAAGAGAGAGAGAGAGAGAGACGTCAATGATTGAGCTCGAGAGAGAGACGCAAATGATCGAGTTTGAGAGAGAGGTCAAACGAGACGAAAATGCGTGCAAGTGAGACAGAAACGGGAAGGAATTTAGAATTCCCACAATTTAGGTGGTATTTCAAATTTCTCAAATTTAGTTGTTAAAAAATACCCCATAAAATTGTTTTATTTTAAATTTCTACCTATTTTTTATCCAAACAAAATAATTTAGAGTGAGGTATTCTAATTCCCCACTTAAAATACATTACCCCCTTAAATTACTCCATCCAAACACATTCTAAAAGGCAGTGTTAGAAATACTTGCACAACCATAGCATTTGCCACTCCTTCATGGAAAAGCTACCCATCTTGACCAAATAATCGCCAATTGCTCCTGCATAAGGTTTAAAATGAAGAGAAAATCAAATAGTTAGATGATAAAAAAAAGCAGGGAGGGAGAATAACAAAAGCTAACTTAAATGGTGTTGATGCGGTGGTGGCTACTTGGCTCAGTTAAGAGTGGAGATTGAATGTGTGCTTGTTCAAAAATATCAAATTCGTAGAAAAACACTATGATGAAAATGCCTCTAAATGCACACAGCCTAACCTTGAGTCTGCTGAGGAGTATTTTAGGATCCATTATTTTTTATATATTGTAGATCAAGTTATTGATTCACTTAATAGAAGATTTGAGTATTATAGCACATATGATGAGATTTTTGGATTTTTATATAATATTGGAAGGCTTAAGTCTATCTCTTATAAGGATATGAAATTATGTTGCAAAAATCTTGAAATTTATCTAAAACATGATAATTCTTGTGATCTTGGTATTGAAATTCTATTTGAAGAACTAGAAGTCATTAGAGAGGTTTTAGCATTTGAATCAAAATCAAGCTTTATGATATTGAGTTCAATGAAGACATTTAATTGTTTTCCTAATTTGTAACGCCCCTTTTTTACACAAGGAACGTCACATGGAAAACATGAACTTGATGCGGAAAATCGTCTTTTATAAATCAAGTTTACCAAAATTGGTGGCTAATTTTTTTTTTTGAAAATGATCTTATACGAAAAGATTTACTCGCATCTCATTTAGCCATCCAGAAACTCAGAAAGAAAACACACATCATATATATATATATATATATCATCATGTCAATATACACAGATCTTGCGTCCACAAGTATAATCATGAACCACAACAGAGTGGCCAAAATACAACATCCTGACATAAGGAAAATAAAGCGATAAAACTAAACCTAGGAAAAATAGTAAAACCAAAGGGTGTGTCAAATACACGACACTGAACATGTACACCCCAAACCCTAGGCTGGTCGCTAACAGACAACCTACAACCTAGCACTAGACACCTCCCCGCCTAGAGACCTAAGACGATGACGTCTCCTTTGGGTCCTCCTCATCCTCAGACTCGGACTCCACAAGCCAACCGCATCGAGGCTCTTCTCTGACCTTCCTTTTCTCTCTCCCTGCATGTCCTAATGGTCCGGCAGAAGTGTCAGAAGAACAACGAGCAAAACGTCCAGAAGGTGCGACGGTTGGAACAGGAAGTGTCGGCCTCACGGTCTCGGGTGATGGAACTGGTGTCATCGGTGGAGTCATCCTTGGTAAGCATTCCCTCTCCAAGGAACTCTTCCTTGGAGTGCGACGAATCAGACGACAATGGTTAGATACCGATTCGGCTATCCGCTGAGGTGTAGGCCTCTAATCCTCCCTCGCCTCTCTCCTAGGCTGCGCCGTGGGCGGAACTCTAGCCTCCCGGTTCTCTAAAGTGATACTGCATGCAAAGGGTGCATCTCCCAGCCAGTAGCGCATCCTCTCAACGGGTATGTAAACGTCTAAAACCATGTCCCTCTCTAAGACTTCTTCGGGGCCCAACACCCCTCCTCTAGTCCTGACCACGTGTCCCGTCACAATGGCCCATTGGGAGATGGGATCGTAAGTCCATCCCCCACCATCGGCCTCACGAGGCCGGAAGCACTCCCTCACTCGGGCTATCAGAGGTCTCGAAGTGGACATCTAAGCGTAACGTACATAAAATAACAGAAAACACGCAAGGGTGAATTTCTTTGCACAAGTTGAAATCCACTGAAATGGTGCATATGAAAAACAAAATACTACATAATACATTCCAAGAATATATATATATATATAGAATTACTCTTTCGCAAACATTTTAACTAAGATATTCAATCATCAACAAGAGACACATTATCGAAGTAAACACACAGTCAAGCACACACATAGCATTCTAGCATAATGCATGTCACTTCAATATCTTTTTAATACACCGGTGTGCTGCTCCATGGAGACTTCTCTTCCTCTACTAAGTAGAGCGAAATGGCTGTAGCGTAAATCGAACATAATAAACCAATCTATCCCCTTTTCATGGACTTGGTAATCATCTGTCCCCTTTTTCATGAATAGGTTTTACAATTATTCAGTAGAGCTACTATCACCATAACATAATAAACCAATTGGTCCCCTTTTTCATGGACATGGTAACCATCAGTCCCCTTTTTCATGGACAGGTTTTACAATTATTCAGTAGAGCAACATAATAAACCAATTGGTCCCCTTTTTCATGGACATGGTAACCATCGGTCCCCTTTTTCATAGACAGGTTTTACAATCATTCACAATCCATCGCATAGGATTGTATGCTTTAATTTGGCAAAAGCCACGTCTTTAATGCAAATGACAATATATTTTCAATCACACACAATACAATCATTGTAGTCCCTCGTCTTAGGGTTTTTCGTCGCCACTTGTTAGCTTTCATCCAACACCGTGTAATATTATTGTCCTCAAGACTTTATCGTCACCACGTATTGATCCTCTTTCAATACCGTGTAATAACGTCATTTTAAAACTTAAGTTTTATGGAAAGTTCCTCTTTGAAATTAAAGCTCTTCCTCAACTTTAACTCTCAAATCCTCATTATTATTTTCTTCCCACTTCTCACTGTAAAAAGATTTAATTCAAAGTCTTAGTTAATTGTTTTGATAACTTTACTTAAATTCCTTTACTTTAAGTATTTGAAAATCTACCCGTAAAAAATATTCTATTTCACGTTTTTAACCCTTATTTTCTGAAAAATTAGGTTTCTGCCCCAAAACTGTCCAGTCTTCACATTTCTGCCCCAGAATTGTCCAATCTTCATGTTTCTTCCCCAGAATTGTCCAGTCTTCATGTTTTCCTCCCCAGAACTTTTGTACAATTATAATTTTGGCCCAAAGTGCCCAGAATTTCAATTTTAAGCCCAGGATTCCAGAATTTTGTATTTTTGACCCCAAAACATTCAATTTTCGTTTTTGACCCCTAAAAATTTAAAATTTGATTTTTCTCCCTCTTTAATTGATTTTCTAGCTCACTTAGAATTTTATGGATAACAAGGATTTAGTATGAAATTGATTTAAGACTTATGATTAGAAACTTGATGAAATTTATCTAATTAAGTGTTATCTTTGACTTCTAATTAATTCATTTGGAAAACTTTTTCATTAAAGCTTTTAAACCCTCTTCCCACACTTAATTAAATATTTTCAATCCAATCCCAATTACATTGAATTAAAATCATGTGAAACATCCAAGAATCAATATTCATCCATTTTGGCAAAAACACCACCAAGCCATAAACCAAACATACACTCAAAGTAATCATTCATAACATACCAACATACATCCTGAACATAGCATAAAACATACTTCCTCAAACATACACTTAGGCATTCCAAATCAATCCAAATCATACATATGATTTTTCCAACAACACATAGGTTTATCAAAAATTATCATGCCTCAACCAAAATCATACTTTCACTCATATACATAAATATATAAAAATACATATTACTAAAGAATGATTTCTCACTCAAACACCCAATATGAAAACTCAAGTCTTTGAGTTTTTCATGAACATACAACATAAACCACACACATACACATCCTTCCCAACTTATTGAGAAAATCCTCTTACCTCTTGAAGACTATGAAAATGAGCAAACACCAAAGATCACCTTCCCTCTACACAATCACCAAGTGGCCTCCTTGAAGCCTTGATGTTCCCACACTTAGAAAAATTTACCTTTCACAAAATACACCAAAATAAAACCATAAAAATATGAGTTTTATGAAAACCAACAAACCCTAAAGAGTAGAAATTTGAGTAGATGAATACTTACTCAAATCTTGAAGACAAATGGATCCAAGGTGGTTTTCAAGCTTGTAGGTTCCAATGGAGTGAACCTAAACCAAGAAAAAGATCTCTTTTAGTAAAGAGAAGAACACAACTTTCATGGAAACATGAAAGTGGTGGAAATGAAAAAATGAAAGAAGTTTATGGATTAGAATGATGATCCAAACTTTTTTTGTGAAGCTTGGGTGGCCAAAAACACATTAAAACTTAGCCTTTTGGTGTATGGAAAAGCTTGGAAATGGAGAGAAAAAATGGAGTTTGGAGAGCTTGGAGAAGATGAAGTGAGTGAAATGAATTTTCTCTCTCTTCCTTCCCTATGTCAATTTCGGCCAGAACATGAGGAGTATGGGGGAGGTATGGGCTAGCTTACTTGGAAGGAATGGGAGCCATACCTCTCTCACCTAATTTTGAAAAATTCAAAATTAAATCCATTTGACCCAATTGACTTTTGGAATGTTTTAGGGAGTGAAATCAGACCTTCATATGCGCCCAAGGCTGACTGGAAAATGGTGGGATTTAATTCCACCAAGTTAGGGTTTAATCGGTAGTTCGAAGTAGTAAAAACGCGTAGTTTTCGAACCCATTTTTAGATAAATATTTTTCTAAAATGAGTAAAATCATGAGAAATGAATTTTATGATTTGAATATGTCATAGAAAAATTTAGAAACCCAAAACTAAATTTTTGGACTATTTTTCATCTCCCGGTTGCGCCCGGTTTACCCGTAAAGCTCCAAACGAGGGTAAAATAAAGTTTTTCTGAAAAATTTCCAGAAAAATTTCTAAAAATCACAAATATTATAAGAAACACTTTTGGTTCGTTCAAAAATTATTTTGGAGTAAAAATGACCTCCAGAAAAATACTGAACCCTATCCCCGCATTAGGAGAGAATGCGGTTCCCGCAAAAACTCAGTTTTGCGAACTGTACTACTCTAAACCCTTCAAAATCAAACCTAAGATATGAATATTATTATTCACACCTTAAAATCCCAAAAATCATAATTAAATAATTTTAATTAAATTAAAGCAGATTAAAAATCAATAAAAACTATTTAAAAATGAGGGTGTTACATAATTCATGCACAATTTATAGAATAATATTAACTATCTCTATTACTGTTGCATCTGCTGAGAAAAGTTTTTCTAAATTGAAGTTGTTAAAATTTTATTTGGAATCTACTATACCACAAGATAGATTAAATAGTCATGTTTTGATATTTATCGAAAATGATTTTTTTAAAAACTTTGATTATGAAAAGATTATTTATAATTTTGCAGTAAAAAAATGCGCTAGGAAAACAATATTCAGAGGATTATGAGGGCACCATTTGTAAAGTCGCACATGGCCCCCAAAATCCCAGAGCTGGCGCTGGCAATTGTGCAATAACATGACAATGAAATTAAAGATTTTTCTTTTTGAATTGCAAAATAAAGAGTATTTAGATTATTCTATCGTATGTATCCTTTGGGCTTGCAAACTAGCTTGTTGGGTCCATAACATCCCTCCTTCCGTCAAAACACACCTAATTGTCCTCAAAGTTGTGGTTACGACAAGCCTCCAAAAACTCAGTTGTATCATCCCAATTGGCCACTAATTCAGATAGACATTTCCAAGTGAAGAACACAATATCCGCTGGATTCCATTGTTTGAAATATAAGGACCCTTTGATATTTGAAAAATAGATTAAGTGGCCTTCCTCCACTTGAATGCGGACAATTCTAGCTAAATTTATCTTAGAAACATAAGAAACAGTAAAAAGATTAGCAGCCTTCAAGAGTAAATCTGCAGTCCATCATCCCTTGCTTGTTGAATTTTGCCTCAGACTTTCGGTCCCAATATTGCAAGATACAACAGCTCTAACTCTTCTAGAAATATTATGAGGTGAATTCACGTTTGAGGCAATAGCTTCAATGCATATTGTTGAGAAATCAATTGATCTATGCAGTTCCTCCAAACTGATCCGCTGATCATATTTCCACCAAGAAAACACATTTTGTTGTTTAACTAAACCCATCAACCACATTGCAATTTTAATCATTTGTGCACAAGGAACTATAAGTTTGGGGAATATTTTTGAATTACCTAAACACAAAGGTAACAGAAATTTGCAAGGGATTTCGAAAAACTCCACTAAAGTTTATTTATGAGGAAAAATATTAGGAAAAATCTTAAAAAATGGTTTTGAACCAGAAATTAGATTCGGGAATCAATTACGAATAGGGAAGATATTAGCAGCCTACGTCGTCCGTTAAAAAATGGCTACCTCTAATTAATTGTGTGAAGTAATCATAACTTTAAAAATATTTTTCTTACCACAAAAAGAACTATAACTATAACTATATATAGTTTTTTTACTATTTCTTTAACATTGAAATGAAAGAGAAATTTTTTTAAATATTATTTTTTACTTGGCATGACAGGGGTAGTTCTCGCTCTTACGTATCCCTTGGTGCAATAAGAAAATCAAAATTACATAATTCTTGTAGAAAATGATTGTGTGTTGTTTGATTTTATTATTTAATTTTTTATCTATTTTTCTTTTGATTTGGGTTAAGGAAAATGTGACACCAAACTTAGTTCCCTGAGATGGTTTGAATATTTGTTTAGTTATTTAACTCTCGTTTTTTTTAAAAGGAAGATTTAGGACTACAAAGTTGTCTCAATTTGTGTCCTAAACCTGGAATTAAGAAGAGTGTTTCACCCAACCTAATCCCTTAAGCATTATAGTTTGAGTTGCCTCTTTGGGTTTAAATTACTTGTTATGGTTTTTATAATTTTGAATAGCTTGCACAACTTTTTAGTTTTTTACGTGTTTTTTTTATCATTTTAGAAAAAAAAAGGAATGTCCTTAATTTGAGGCACATTGCTTGCGTTTCCTTTCCTACTCTTCTTTCACGCGCAATACGGGAGGGACATGCATATATTCATGGGGTAACCAAAGCAAATCATGCAGCGGCGGCACTTTGGGGGCTGTTGCCCCCACTATATTTTCAATTTTTTGTGCAATACTATATGTTATATTATATATATGGTGTCCCCACAACTCACTCAATTACCTTTTAATCAACTAAATATATTGTTCTTTGTATTTAATAAAATTACATTTAATACATTTAATTTTTTATCTCACTCACAATTTTATCCTTTGAATGAATTTTTGACATAGTGAGAACTTTTGGCACTATAGTCAGCTCGAACATTATTTTATAGATGTATGCTCTAACAGTGCAATTTCAGAATTAGGGGGGATTAGTGATCTTTCTACAAAGCTCGTTGAGACCAAAAAGCATGTATATATGTTTGTGTATTTGCTTTTAGAGTAAGTTTGGATACTACTCGTGGCAATTGCAATTTTTTGATATGAATATCATCAAAAATCGGATGCGGAATCATATAGGAGATGAATATGGTTGAATGATTGTTTAGTTACTTTTATAGAGAGATTTTTTGATAATATTGAAAATGAAAAAATCATTCAATGTTTTCGGAATATAAAAATTTGTAGAGAATAATTGTGATGTGTTTTATATTTTAAAAAATAGTATGTTTTTAAGTGTTACCAATTTATATTGCCCTCACAACTTAAAATTTCTAGATCCGCCACTGAAATCATGCATCATGTTCATATACTTTCGACGTCAAGTTCATATAGCACATACATTCATTTAGTATTCATATCAAAACTAACATGAGGTAGCAAAACATACATCACATAATATCACGTGTATGGAGACAACCGAGTGACTCAAAGAAAGACTCTAACACTTTGTTTGGATGAATAGATTTAGAAAAGAGAGAAATAGAAGAGAGAGAGAGATAGAAGAGAAATAGAGAAGTTACCAAGTTTGGAAGTAAATAAAAATAAGGGGAGAGAGAAATTTGTAGCGTGGGACCCACCCAAAAAAATTTCTCTCCCTATGTGGCGAGACTTGTGCACAGAAAAGTGGCATATTAAATGTATTTCCATGATTACCCTTGTTTGGAAAACTATAAAGTACCATTTTTTTCACCTTATTATTTTGGTGCTGTATCATGTGGACCAGTTGAAAACTGGTCCACCAAACCCCCGTTCTTTTTTACCTGCAGTAGTGGGTCCAGTTGATTTTTACCATAATTACCTAATTTGACCAATAATTTATAATATTATAGAATGAAAACTTTTTAATTATAAAATATGCCCATAACTTTTTAAATTTGTATAAAGTTATTATGGTTATAATATTTTTGAACTATTAACCAGGATTAAATGTTAGGTTAGGGTTAATAGTCTGTGTCCCTGAAACGGTGAAATCCCAGCAGCCCCCTCCCCTTGGCAATCTCACAGCCTCATAGAGCAGCTCTGACGCGTACCATCGGTGGTGGCTGTGGATCTTCCATCGCAGGAGCAGCAGATCGCATCGATCCCTCATTTTAGAACACCTCCCTGAACCCAACAGCCCCTTGTATCTGCTTAGCCATGTTAATTGAGCCCTGTGCATCCCTTTAAACGTAGAGTGAAGTCGACTCGGTTGGATCTGTTGGGACTCGGCGCGAGAAGAACGAAGTCGTGGGCCAGTGAAAAGGGTAAGCTATATCGTTTCTTGATTTATGGGATTTGTTAATCGGAATATGTGATGCTAGTTTTTTTAGATTATTCTATCATTAGGCGGTGGTATTTGGAAGGGAGGTTATTTGTAGTAGTTATAGTGATCCTGTTTCGATTCAATTTGGCACTATCACGTGCTATGATATCAAATAGGATTGTCAGTCAAATACTACTGTCTCGAAGTACAATAGCACATAAGTTTATGAAGATTATTATTATCCATACAATTATAAATACTTAACACTGAGTTATCACAAGTCAAAAAGAAAATATATAAAATATTTTAAAATAAAGATAACAAAAAGTGTTTTTTCAATCACATATATATATTTGTGCCGCTTGTATGAATTTGTTTAGAAGGTTAAAATTTGAAGTATGAACTAAGAGACGAAGGGGGGCGACCACACTAATGCTTGAATAATTACGCTGGCTTAGTTTTTATAATAAGCAATAGATAGATTATGAGTCTAATTACTTATGTATATAGTATTAAATACCGTGAATCAAAAGGTTGAACCAGGGCGGAACATAGGTGTGAGAAAATACACATCCCCTCTGTGAAGATGAAAAACCCAAAAACGAGACCGCATTGAACTATCCAGAACAATTCACAATTGTTGAAAAAATCCCACCACGGGTGTAAATTCGTTAGGCCACAGTACAAAAATGACCACTGGTCTAGCCTAGGGGTGAGCACGGGTCCGAGTAATCCGTGAACCCGAACCGGCCCAAACTGATCCAAACCGAAAATTTTGAAATTTTGCATAGTTCGGGCCTGACCTGAACCAACCCAACCAAAACCGTGATGGTTTGGTTCGCGTGACGGGTTTAGATTTTTTAACCCGCGAATCCGATGACCCGAACCGGTGACCTGGAATTATATATTTTTTATATTTATTATTGATTTTATTTAACCCCAACGTTACCTAACCTAAACCTAACTTCGTTCTCCCCCACTCAAAAACTTCACCTCTCAGATCTCACTTTCACCTTCCCACCGTTCCTCCTCCAAATCAGACAGAACGTCCCTTCCCTGTCGTTCCGTAGGCCATGGCCGCTTCATGCGGCGTTCCTCATTCTCCACCGCCATGAATCGGTACGCCTCTCGCTTCCTGACGACGTCTGCATCTCTCTTCCTGCCACGCGAGGTGTTTTCCTCTGGTAAAGGGAGCTTTCTTTGCCACCTCGCCGCCGTGCGCAGTCCCTCTGTTACAGCGATCAACCATGGCTGCAAGCAACCACACCGGACAGTGTCTCCATGACCGGGCCACGTGCTTTTCTCGTTCTCTCCCTTGGAGGTGCGCCACATGCTTTTCTCCTTCTCTCCTTGGAGGTGCGCCGCAACCACTCGCAGATTGTTGTTTCAGAGTGAGAGAAACAGAGAAGAACGAAGCTACTGCAAGGGTCAACCACTTGCAGATTGAGGGAGCTTATGAAATTAGGGCTACGATGGAGCCCTGCTAGTTTTCTTCATTTATTTACTTTTTATTTTGGTTTTTTTTTTCATATTTGGGCCTTGACCCATTTTTATGTGTTTTTTTGTGGATTTGTTAAGTTGTTCATTTGGGCTTATTATATTTTTCCATTTTAATGTGACCCATTATTGTCCCAGTTGATATTTTTTATGCAAAACAAATAAAAATATTTTAATAAGCCTGATCCGAATGACCCGATCCGAACCAACCCGTTCTCAATTGGGTTGGTTTGGTTTGGGTTCGGTGATGAAAAAAAATCAAAATCCGATCCAAACCAACCCGTCTTGTTTTAATCGGTTCGGATAACGGATTTTGGCAAATCCGATCCAAACCGGCCTGTGCTCAGCCCTAGACACTAGCCCCAGAAAGAAAAACAGCGATGCAAATTATTGTGTTAAATCAATTAATAAATTCATTGTTATTTTCGTAATAATTATAAACATTAGGCATTTCTGTAATTATTTTCATTTTAATTTTAGAATATATCTTTTTATAATAGTGAAACCATTAGAGCAGGTATCAGGTTATTCATCCAAACTGTTGAATATTTTTACTATTATATCTACGGTGTTTATGTGAACTGAGGTTTGGTGGATCAGTTTTTGGGTGGTCCACATGATATGACACCTATTCTTTTACCGGAGATGTATATTAATTATTTTTGTATTTTAAAATTTTAAATATATCAAGGGAAAATTTATCATTGACAACTTTTATATATTTCTTTTTACTCATTTCTTTCCATTCAAATAAGTGGAGAGAAGTTTTAACATTTCTTTCTTTTCTATCTCTATTCGTCCAAACAACATATATTTTTGACTTAATTTCTCTTTTATTTCTCTTCTCTTCTACTTCTCTCTCTTCTATTTCTCTTTTTTCTATTTCTTTGGGCATCCAAACAAAGTGTAATAGCGAGGACAAAGTAACGCACACGTACTTGGGTAGTGACCACTACTCACAAGATGGCTTTTCACTATACCTTCACTTCTCAAAATGATTCTTGTACCTCAAAATGATTAATCCAATGACTAACAGTTTAAAAGGAAGAAAAACAAAAAAAAACATTATTCGCCCCTGTTTTGGTGATGCTTTGTGTCTTGCGAGTGAAACTCTGCTTCTCGTCTCTTTGCTCTTTCCCAAATTGTTCACATCTTTTCTCCCAATAATCTGTGTTGCAAAACCATCTTTTTTCTAACCCCCCCCTCTTTTTGTACATGATCAGGAAGACAAACCACACAAACTAAAAACACCTAGAATAAAAAAAATAGGCACACATGATCAGTCTCAGCCTTAAATTTTATAATTTCAACAAATTAAGCTACTGTTTACAGTGATTTTTGATCTACTGTTTCGATTTGATGAGCAATTTGGGACTCGGATCTAGTCCTCTGGTGAGTACCCAAGTTGATAGGTTTATAGTGTTATATAGGCCTAAATCGAACCAGTATTGGCGACTATTGACAGTAAATAAACAAACGAACATGCACATATATGAACGTGGGAAATAATATGCATGCACTTCCTTGATTAAGTAACAAAGATTCTTTATTAAGAGAATCCAAAAATACAAATGGTAAAGAAATAGAGCAAGTTGCTCGAAAGAAAGAAACAGAAAACAAATTCTACACTACTGGGCAATGGAATCAACGAACATACAGTGATTTCCTCCCTTGAGTCGTGTATTCTGTGAAGACGGATGTTATAGGCATGTTGGGAAATTTATCAGAGTATGAATGTTTTTATCCAAAGACCTTCTATCTATGCCCGAAACTCCTATTTATAGACTTGTTTCGTAACTGTTGCTTCGAAGAAAAGATGCCACGTGGAGCTTGCCATGCACAACTACTTCGTCTGACTCAGATTTTCGCACCGTCTCACCAATTGTCTTTGAGTCCTTTAACTTCTTCTTCCGAAGCCATCAATGTCTCTTTCGAATTTGAATTTAAACGCCCATATCGTCAAAATGCGCCGTTTCGAATGCTTCTTACCACAACCCTCGAATATTTGACAAAATCAACTAGTTTTTTGGGAGCCTACACTTCGAGACTAGCTCACTTGCTCGAAGTAAAGATTTTTCGTATCCCAACAAATGCCCCCCTAAAATATTTGTACTTTTAATTAGGAAAAGCGAATATTTTAAATTTTGAAGAAAAATCCATTCCACGTAATAAACTTTGCTACCAACCTATCCGCGTGTCGCTAGCGCTCAACTGAACCACCTCCAGGAAATTGGAACAGCTTTTTCAAGACCCTATCATTATTGCCATTTTTGAAAATTGAAATTTTATCTCTTCTTCTAGGGTCAAAGTACTTTGACCAAGTCGCCTATAAATACTCTTGCCATACCTTTACTCTTTTACACTCCCTGCAACTTCTGAAACCAAACTTCCGGTTTTTCAATCTCCAAATACTGTCCTTCTTTCTAAACGATCCTCCTTTCAATGGCAAACATTTCTGTATCTGCAGTTCCCAGAGCTATCCTTCAGGGAGAACGTGAACCCAGAGGTGCTATGGCATGTATTCCTGACCCTAAATGCTCCAAAGAAGTTCAAGATCAATGGGGAACCACAAGCTTGATTCCTTACGCATTCGAAGGCAAAATCTCCCGCTTGTTAGGTCCTTTCGACCCAAATCCCACCTAGAAACTATATTCCTTATTTCCCATCCAAAAAGACAAGCAGATTCTGGCATTTGGGAACTGAATTCGAGTTGACTATCTTGACAATTTTTCAAAAATCTTCCGCTCAGAGCCTTCAGAATCCAAGCTTTATGCGACCTGGCTGGCTAGGGTAAAAAATACCAAATGCAAACAATGGAAATCCCTTGGAATCTATGACCTGATAGAACTCAGTGAATATAACCTGAGATATAACTTCACTGAATTGATGGCGAGCTTCCACTTTTGGCATTCGGATTCCAATACTTTCCACGTCCCTTTCGATATGATCACTCCAACTTTCTTCGATATTGCTGTGATAACTGGGCTAAAACCCACTAGGATCACATATTCCCCTTCGACTGCAACACCAAAACATCTTGAAATTGTCCCAATTCCAGGACAATACTAGATCAACACTTTATTAAAGCTAACATGCGAACAAAGGGTCCTGTCGAAGCTTCCGAACATGTAGCCTTCCTCCACTGCTGGTTAACTTTCTATGTTTTTTGCTCCAGGACCATGCAAGTTCCCAGTACTTACTCCCCATTGCACAACTACTCCATGAGGGAACAGATATATGTTTGAGCAAACTTCGTTTGGCTAACCTGTATGATAGCCTGTCCGATGCAGTTACCATCCTTCGATCTCCATTCCCAATAACCTTAATTAGTGGCCCATTTTGACTACTTCAACTCTGGTTAAACAACATTTTCAGAGGAGAAACAGACGTGTCGAGTCCCGTTAAACCTTATTCTGGTCCTGTTGGGGTTTCCCTAACATTTTTAACACCTGTCTCCGAAAAAATTGATTATTTCGAAGCTTTTCAAAGGTTCTTCAATTTGTTTTACCGCCTTGACTCTAATAACAAGTTCATTGCCCCTTTTGCATTGAGGAAATATAGCCCTTTGTGGCTCACACATCCACTTGGCCTCTCCAAGGAAGTAATTTTACTTTGGAGGGAGTTCACCACCCCTTCTTTACTACAAGCCATCTTTTTCGACGAAGAAGTCAAGTACGTCTTTTATCATCCTAATTTTGTCGCCCATCAATTTGGGTTGTGTCAACTTCTTCCCACAACTTGGGTTCCACTCACCTCTGGCACCCTTCAAACTTACACCAAAGACACTCAACAAACACATCAATTGAAAGAATTTGCATTAACCTACTTGAAGCATACTCTCAACTTCTTTCCCCTCAATTTTGAAGTTTCCTCGGATTGTTTTTTCAGTTTTTACGAATGGTGGTCTGCTTATTATGCTTCGATGGTCAAACCATTGGACGATTTCCATAATGCAATGACCCAGGCAATCGAGTGCCAACAAGGACCAGCTCCTGCCAGAAAGAGATTAGGTACCTTTACATTACTCATATGATTAAACATCCCCCTTCTTAATATGATATTAACTGTACCTTAATCCAGGAACTGGGGTATCCCGAAGACCACCTTTGCAACAAAGAACTCCCAAAAAACCCAAGAAGGTACGAACTCAAATTACACATAATCTTACTTAATCTAATGAATTTTTTTTTACTGACCTTTTTCCTTGTCTAGGTGCGGAAAAATCCCAATGTGCCATCAAAGTCTACCACAACCAGCAGGAACTTGCGTCCACGAACAAGGCCTCTGATTTCGACCTCATGTTCTGATCCTGTGACCATCGACGATTCTAATTATTCACCTTCTCCAACTCATCATGAGGTTCATCATTTTTTTTCTTTATTTTTTCTTCACACCACTGTTAATTAAAATAAGACAAGTTTGAATTCTGTCTTTGTTGTTTGGACGCAGCTCTTTGAGTCACCAGTTACTCAAAAGTCTGGTTCGGGCCCATTTCAAAGGAATACCTCAACTTTCCCAACTTTTGAGACCAACTTGAGCCTTGCGATCCCCACACCTTCTGGCTCATCTCTTCCAAACACACAACAGCCTCAGGCGTCTGCGCTTAAAAATGCTTCGTCCATAGACATTTCAACAGAGATTGAAGCATTAATGCAATCGGATCCTTTAAAGGCCATAGAGCAACTCATTGCCGGGGAACTCCTTGATACTAATATCAGCCCAATTTCTGCACCCACAACCAGCGAAAATCGAACTTCAGTCACAACGTTGCTTTCTTTGCTGAAAGAATTCTTCGTAGGAACCAACACTTCGTTGACCAAGTATCTACTCGAACACCCTCATCAGGAAACTCCCATCTCCAATCTTTTCATGCAGATCGAAGCAAAAAACCACGAACTCTTGGAAGAACAACTCAAGCATGTCCATGGATGCAAGACTCTCTTTGAACGTACGGTGGAATGCCTAAAACGTTCCAAAGAAGTCTCTGTTGAACTGGGGCTACTAAGGTCTCAACAAGAATTGTCAAGGGTCAAGCTTGAAAACAATCAAGAACGTCTCGCTAGATTCGAGTCGTCCCTTCGAGCTAGTTGTCATGAAAGAACCTCATTCGAGACTAACATTTTGTCCCATGCAGAGAAAATTAAAGAACTTGAGGCTCAACTTGCACTGTTCCGTCGACGTCAAGCTTTACTCAAGGCAGCTCATGAGAAATGTTCCGAAGAGCAAACTCGACTGTCTAATGAAGTACAACATATGACAGTCAACATGAACAACAACACACTCCCCATAGCAACACTCGAAGAAGAAGAGCAAAAAGTAAAACAAGACCTAATGGGTTGTGACCTTCTTCGTGACGCTTTGGTCCCAAATAATCCTTTCTCTAAGTCTTGACTTTTTTTAGGCCCCTTTTCACCTTAGTTTTGTTGTTGTTGTTATTATTGGGCCTGGAACGATGTAAGTTTTTTTTTTACTTTTGTTCAATGAGAATTTTGCCCTAATTTAAACGTTCGAATCGTCGTTTTAACTTTCCTCCATCTCGGGACGGTTGCAAAATTCTGCATTATCACACGATCACACGCTAACACGTCCACTAAGGTCACTTCCCTGTCACATCATCCTATAATATCCTTTCCACTTCCCCACGTCTAAATTAACTACTCCGCCGCCAAGGAAATCTGTGCTCATGATTACCAGAGCTCCATTAGTATTTATACGCGTTCGGACCACCACTTTTCAAATCCTTTTACTTCATCATTCATCCTCACGCAACTTTCCTTCATCCTCATTGCTCAAAAATTTCCTTAACTTACCAAAACACTTCAATGACAACCTCCAAAGAAATCATTGTTCCTCCAGTTCGTGCATCAGACTTCATAACGAGGGAAGAAAACACTTACGTGCCCGAACCTGGCAACGAAGAAGAGAAGCTTGCTATCTGGAAATCACAGGTACTGATTCCTCTCCATATCCACGATCGATCTCTAGCTTACCTTGGGCCCTACTCCCCTGAAAGCGCTCGAAAAGCTTATTCCTTTTTTCCAAGCCCCTCAGAAGAACGTATTTTAGCCCTTTGAAGTGAAATTCAAATTGATTTTCTCTTTGGGAAAAACCAAAAGAAAAACCTTTTTCGTTCATCTTCAACCTCCAACAAAGATGCTTTCCTCAAATAGATGCATCGAATCAAAGCGAAGAAAGCTGACGCATGGCGTGCCTTAGGGATTTATGATCGTGTTCAACTCAGTAGGAATGATCTTGGGTATAATACCCCGATGATCATGGCCTCACTTCTTTTCTAGGATCGCCCTACTAACACCTTTCATATCCCATATGGCATGATCACGCCCACACTCTTCGACCCACAGGTTGAAGATACTACTATTTCGTCCTCCCCAAGAGAAGAGACGTAACTTTTGCGGAGTCGAAAGCTACTTATTCGAGTTTCATCGCTGCCAACATGGGGAGTGATGACGAAATCACTAACGAGGAGCACATTGCCTTCCTTCTCACATGGCTAGCTGCTTACGTCTTTTGTTCACGATCCTTACAAATCCCCAACTACTTGGTTAACCTGGCTGTTCTTTTTACATGAGGGAAAAAATATTTGCCTTAGCAAGCTCCTCCTTGCTTCCTTGTATGAATCCCTTAATGATGGCATCCTCAGCCTTCGGAAAGAAGCTCCAATGACGCCACTCAGCGAGCCACTTTGGCTTCTTCAATTGTGGTTGAATGCTATATTTAAGGATCGTTTGGAAAATCGTGTCCCTCCAAATGTGCCACGCCATGTCGAAGGGATTCGACTCTCTTTCTTCATCGACACAGAAGGTAACAACGAGCCACTTGTTTCGTTCCAGAGGTATTTTGCTTGGTTCCTGGACCTGAAAACGCACAAACCAAGTCTAGCTCCTTTTGCACTTCGAACCCACGGACCTGACTGGTTCACCAGACCTTTTCCAAGTGATACTCCTGGAGCGCAATTAGAAGCTTTGGACTTTTGGGAAGAATTCCTCACCCCCTTCATCTTCACACCCACTTTTGCGGTTAAGAAAGTGAAGGTTTTCCTATATCAACCCTCTTTAGTGGCGAGACAATTTGGGCTTTGCCAAACCATTCCTCCTTGCCTTTTCGAAAGGGAAGGCGATATCATATGTGACGTTCAATGCAGCGACATCTCAAAGTTGAACCTCGCACTCAAAGAATTTAAACGCACCAAACCTGCACTTAATCATGTTACCTTCGAGCCTGCTTTTTCCTATACTGACGAGTTTCAAGATTGGTGGGACAAGTTTTATGTCCATGATTCGAACGTTGACAGTTATTACAAGATCATGACTATTCCTCCCTTTTCGCAGATTGGAGATTCGAGGAGGAAAACGAAAGGTACGCATCTTCGAGAAATTCAAAAATTTCAAAAAAATTTCCATGTAATTTATAATCCTCGAAACATTAAAGAAACCATAGCTGATGCCGCAGAAAAAGTTAAAGAGAAAATTTTGAAAAGAAAGGAAAAGACAAAAATTCCCTTTTTTGCCCGAGACAATAAAAGCGATTTTGAATTGTTTTGTCCAAAATTCCCACCTTTACCAAATGCACCCTTTGGTGTTGCACTCCCTATTTCTGAGCCTAAATGGGCTCACATTCAAACATATGTTGATGCGACCAGCCTTCTTTTACCACTCGCTCGAAGAGTTAATTTTACCAACAAATACCTTAATAAGAACCCTTGCCCTATTCACGGAGATACCTTTGAATTGACTTTGCCACCTCACGATACGTTTTCCTTGATTTAGACTAATCTGAGGACCTTAAAATATTTTGATTTATTCTCCACTACTTGCCAGTCTTTGCAGGAGAAACATTGCATGAAGATCCCCAAAAGGCTAGAGAATTGGGATGATGAAGTTCCAGAAAAGGTGCCTCGAAAGCGAAAGCAAACCACTCCGACCCAGTCATCAAAACCCAAAGCTGCCACAGGCTCGAAGATGGCTGACACCGAGACCTTCCCCCGACACTCGAAAGCTAAAGAATTTGTTGCCCCCTCGGCCTCAGACGAGCCAACCTCAAAGGTGACAAATGACATTAATTATTAGCACATTAATCAAACCTGAAATTGACTTTGTGCTTTAAACATCTTGCAGAAGGCCTCCTCGGAAGATGATGACCTCCCTCCTCCTGCAAAACGCACAAGGGCTACAAAAGAGGTATTTCTTTCGATTTTTTTTATCCAACAAACTTTTAGGACTATCGCAAACTTTTCTCTTCTCGCTTGCAGAATCCACCAAAAGCCTCGAAGGGAGATGCCCAAAAACCACCAGCCATAAAGAGGATAAAGATTAAGTCCTTGGATTCAAAATCCTCTAATTCGGTTCTGACCGAATCTGCGAGCAAGTTATCAGACAAGGTAACTTAAATTACACTATTTTTCCTTTTAACTCCCAATTGTTATATTGAAACTCTGCCTTTCCAGGAAGCTGAATCTCTACGTCAGGATATGATCAAACCATCCCCGGATATTACCTTGCTAACTGTCTCACCAGAGGTAAAATTTGATGTGAACACACTCTTTAATTAAACTCTCATCATTATGTCAAACCCTAACACTTCCATCCTTGTGGCAAGTCGTACAGGCCATCGATACTTTTGCTCGAAGCGAAGCTGTTGAGGAAGAGGATCAGCCCCTCGAAACAACTCTAACCACTGTCAACAAGGACATTTCTCCAAGAACCGAAAATCCTGAAGCCCTCGGCAAAACAAAATCTCCTGAAAAAAGAGTTGCAAGCTTCATTGAATCTTCTCCTGCAAAAGATCAACCTGCTTCGATGGAAGCGACACTTGCTCCTTATGTCACTTCTCCTACCCCTGACATGGCTGACTTTGAAGCCTTACTCGACCTCGACCCAGCTGACGCCATGGAGAAATTGTTGGCAGGAGAGTTCAGTTATTCGAGCAAAACCGAACAAGGTTCAAGTGAGCAAACATCGTTCTTCACCAGCTCCAGCACAATGAACACTGAACCACAAAAGTTCAAGGACTTGGTTCTGGAAAAAGACTTTCTGAAAAACTTCCCAATTGACGAAGATTTGTAGAAACAAGTGATGGCCTTGTTGGATTCGATTGAGGCCAAACACAAAGACTTGACAATGAAGCAGTTTGTGGACTTTTCTAGTATTTCTGCTCTCTTCAAAGCTGCTTCTAAGAGTATTTCCGAGTCACTTGCCATTCGCAAGGAATTGCAAGAGTACGAAGTTGCGAAAAGGATGCGAAAGAAAAGTTAATTGTCACTCGCACCAATTTGGAGAAGTACGCTACAGCCGTGTCCAATGGGAAGCAACGAATGGAAGAAGTGAATTCGACCATTTCCATCCTCGAGGCTGAAATCTTGCGGTTGCAAAACAATCTTGCTAAGGCAAAGCAAGAAAAGACCATGTTAGCACACCTGCAACCCAATTTGGACAAGAAACACAACGAGGTTGCCTCTGATGCCAAGCAGCTCTCTCGAACCATCTACTCTCTCCAACAGAAGGTGGCCATTTGCAAGCAGAAAAAACCCAGCTTTGATGCTGCTTATGCCACCTTCGAGGCAGACTTCAAAGGAATTAAAGCAGCCTTTCTGTTCTAGCTTTTGATATCATTTTTCTCTGGCCCTTGTAATTTTCTATTTTTTGGGCCACTTCCCGATTTTGTTAATACTCTATGTTTATTTCATGAATAGTATGAAAGTACTTCTTTAAATATCGTCCGTTAATTGACAAAATCCTACTCGAAGTAGAAACATCACGAATTTGGTACGCGTTATTCGAATACACCTTTTCAATTTCGAACGGACCCTCCCAATTCGGAGACCACTTACCAAACTTTTGAGACTTAACATCAATTGGTAGAATTGTTTTCCAAACCAAATCACCAACCTGAAAAGTCTTCGCTCTAACTTTTTTATTATAATATCGCGAAACTCTTTCTTTCTATCGCAATATAGTCTCTAAAGCCCTCAAACGTTCCTCATCTAAATCGTTCATTTCATCGTACATTGCATTCCAATAATCCTCAAACTGGCAACTCATTTTGCCTTTGAAACCTGACAGATTGCAAATTAACCTCTATTGGCAACATGGCATCCTGGCCATAAACCAATCTGTAAAGGGAAGTCCCTATGGCCTCCTTTGGGGAATTTTGATAAGCCCACAACACCTGACTTAATGTTTCATGCCAATTCCGAGGCTTTTTCCCGATATGCTTCTTAATCAAATTAATGATTATCTTATTTATAGCCTCCACTTGATCACAGTTGGAACTTGGATTTTGCAAGTAGTCTATCAACTGCTTTCTCCAATCACTAGGTTGAACCTTATCAATGAACATCACCTCAGCGTCCATCTTAGAAATCTGTCTGTCCCCAATCACCTTCTTGAAACAACGCCTCGAAACCTTATATCCAGAGGCTATTTGGGCCAAATCATTTTCCTCGAAATTGTCGATTCGGGGAATGTGTTCTAAAATGACTTCGTCAAAATTCCTCAACAACTGTAGTGCTCTCACAAAATATCTTGTTAGTACCAGACTAAGACACTTGTACTCCTTAGTTAGTTGTTTTATCACCAACTGTGAATCCCCTCGAATATAAACATTCCTTGCTTCCAAGTCAATTAAAACTTCTAAACCTGCAATTAAGGCTTCATACTCCGCCTCATTATTCGAGCACGAATCCCTCAACCTGAACTTCAAATTCGTTGGAATTCCTTAGGGAGAAATGATTAAGATACCAACTTCGGCACCACTTACATTTCGAGACCTGTCAAAGTATAATCTCCAAGGATTTAAACCAACGAAATTTTCTTCACAGGACTCTCTGGCTTCAAATAATTGGAATAATTGGGAAGAAAATCTGCCACAATCTGGCCTTTCATTGCTTTTAATGGAACAAATGTCAAGGAAAACTCAGGTAATGCTAAAGCCCATTTCCCAACCCTACTATGTAAGATAGGTTTAGTCAACATGTGCTTTATTACGTCAAAGTGAGAAGTTACAATAACCTCATAAGGTTTAAGATAATATTTTAACTTAGTACAAGCAAAATACAATGACAGACATAACTTTTCAATAGCACTATACCTAGTTTCTGCATCTATTAAACTTCTACTTAAGTAGTAAATTGCCCGTTCGACTCCACTAACATCTTCCTGAGCAAGAAGACTTCCAATGGTCTCTTCCAAAGCTGAGATATACAACTTCAAAGGCTTCCCTTGGATTGGAGACATCATGATAGGAGGGTTGGCCAAGTATCTCTTGATGGATGCTTTCCCATTTGAAATCCTCTTCCTTCTTCAATTTTAGCAAAGGCGAAAATACCTTGGTTCTTCCCGATAAGTTCGAAATGAACCTCCTGAGGAAGTTCACTTTTCCGAGGAAAGACTGAAGCTCCTTTTTGTTCTTTGGAGGAGAAGATTCGAGAATAGCCTTGGCTTTGTTGTCTTGAGTTTCGATTCCCCTTTCTTGGACAAGGAAACCAAGGAATTTTCTTGCAGCCACACCAAACGCACATTTAAGAGGATTCATTTTTAAACCATGGAGTCTCATGTGTTCAAAAGATTGCCTTAAATGTGAAATAAGATCTTGTTTTGACTTTGAAGTCACAACAACATCGTCAATATATACTTGCATAAATTTACCAATTAAATCATGAAAAATGACATTCATAGCTCTTTGTAAGTTGCCCCTGCATTTTTTAAACCAAAAGGCATTACTGTCCATTCGTATGTGCCTAAAGCACCAAGACATCGAAAAGCTGTTTTTGGAACATCTTCGTCAGCGATTCGAATTTGGTTATAGCCAGAGTACCCATCTTAAAGGCTTAGTATTTCTTGCCCAAAAGCATAATCTACTAGCATATCTGCGACTGGCATTGGATATTCATCCTTAGGGGTTGCAAAATTTAAATCACGAAAATCTACATAAACCCTAAGTGTTCCATTTTTCTTAATGACGGGTACCACATTTGATATCCAATTAACATACCTGGTGTAACATCCTAAAATTTCACTCTAAGAGACAGAGTATTAATTTTATAGGATTAGAATTACTCTGAAGTTTTTTTTGGATAAAAACTTAGTAGCTTAGAGCTAAAAACGGAAGTCAGAAGATTATATACGGACACTCTGACTAATAGGATAAATGATAAATGAATTTGGAAAATTCATACAACACTTCCAAAAGGTATTTGAGGAAATAAATAGTAGCTTGGTGACATATAAATATTTTAGAAATTAATTTTGGAATATTTCGAAAGATAGATAAAAAAGTTACTTTTTTTGTCCCTGTAAATACGTAAAAACGAAGATTTCAGAACCAAAATGGATTTTCAGTGATCAGTGAGTGCTCAAAATCAAATTCTAAGAGGGATCATTGATGTTTAAATCAAATTTGTGATTTTCTAGGAATTTTTCTGGAATTTTCTGAAAAATTACTATTTTTGCACTTACGGCGCGTCTGTTTTTCTCTTTTAATACAAACCGTAAAGCCTACCCTTACCGTAAAAATCCAGAAACTCTTTTATGAAGCCATTAAGGCTATTACTTGGCATTTTCGAATTTTCCTATAGGTTCTTACCTTTTAATAATTGTTTTTGGAATATTATATATAAGATGACTATTTTACCCTTGGATTTTCATTTAAACTACCAAACCATAAAGTTTTTGACCAAGCAATCAAATGACCCTCCTTCCTCCTTAAGCTAGTCGACATCCACTCTTGCTTAGGGCCCTTGGATGAACTTTTTGTCCTATGGCTTATATGCATAGTCATAAGGGATAGCCAATTAGAAAAATGGATCAATTATGTATTTAAGCTTTATGACATATGCTTAAAAAAGCTAGATGACCTCACAATATTTTAATTCCCTCTTCCACCCCTTGTGGCCGCCCAACATCATCTATAAATAGGCATCTTGGCTTCATAAATTTCACACACCACAAAGCATTGTATTGACAAGCACAAAGTTCTCTCTTTTTCCTTTTAAAGTTCTTGGTTGCTAGCTTGGTGTTCTTGGTCTTCAAAGCCTTATTCATCAAAGATTTTGTGGCAAAGGTAAGGGAAACCTCTTGCAAATTAATTTGAGAAGTATGAGTTTGATTATTGTTTGTGTTTGAATTGTGTGTTTGTGTGTTTATAGCTTTTATTTATTTATTTATTTATGCTTTATAATTGTCTTATAGCTTTAATTTATTTGTTTTATGCTATTTAATAATTGTAGAGTTATAAAGCCCAAATTTTCTCTAAAAATCGTGAGTAAAGTGGCTATGGCAAAATTATTTTTGAGCTTTCGTAAACATACCGTTATAATGGAAAATTTTAGACTTACCATAAATATGATTTTACCGCAAAGAAAATACAATTTATTATTTTGTGAAAACCCTGATATTGTCTATCATTGATATACCAAGGTGATGGTTAAGATAAATGGTTTATCAGTATGGAGCTGTCAAGGAAAGACAGAGACCTTTGAAGGGGCTTGATAAGTCCGTCTCTCTTTCCTGGGAACTGTACTGATATGCTGTTTGGGGAATTCTTAACCTAGGGACCCGGTATATACGTGACTAAGATAAATTGGGAAAGAAGTGATTTCCTAATAACGTATATATAAATAGATTGGATTGGATAAAAGAGTATAACGGTAATGGATTCTCGGTGAATCCTACTATTATAGCATCTTTCGGAATTTAATATAACGGTAATGGATTCTCGGTGAATTCTACTGTTATATTATTAGTGAAAAATATCGAGTGGGTATCCAATTTGTATATATATGCACGAAACTCAGTTTAATTTCCAATGTCTATGGCAGTGGAAATTAGTGAGATAGACTTTCAACGGGCCTTTTTCCTGGAAGATAATTGGACCTTAAATATTTCCGAAGAGAAACAATTTGGCTTCGTTCACTTAATCTATATTGACATATTTTTTTAAAAGAGCATTGATCACCGAATACGGTTCAGATGTCGTGTGATCCTTTCATCTTCAAAAGTTAATTAAAGCCGGAAACTAATCAGCTATATTTCGTTCACCCAGTTATATATCAAGATTTTTAGAAAATTAGACACTGATTATTACAGTAAGCTTAGCTGCTGTATAATTATTCATTTACCAAAGAGCTATCTAAAATATGAGAAAAGACACTTATTGATTAGAAAGTAGGCACAAGTTTATTACATTTAAATCACTTCTCTCTTGATCCATCCAAAGTGGCTATGCCCAGTTTGGTCTTCTTGAAATAAAGTTAATAACTTTTTGAATACCAATTCACTTTGTTGGGTTACTTGTTAATTATTAAAGCTGAGTCAATAATAAACAGTAAAAGAGTTTTATGAGATACAGTGATTCTAACAGTTATCTGATTATATAAATAATATTTTTAAAGAGATAGAGTTTTACAAAGAGTTTTGAGGAGATTCAAAGATTTTGAGAAAAGAGGAAGTAAAACAGAGGAAGTTTTACAAAGAGAATTAAAAAAGAGATTAAAAAGAATTAAAGAGAAATTCTGTGTATTTGCATAAAGACGTTTTGAGCATACAACCTAGAGGTTGGGGTTGAAAATAGGATCTGTTGGACTACAATTGTCTACTGGGATTATCCAGGTTTCGAAAGTCTCAACGGTCGTGTCGGTGAATATCCTCGAGCCAAAACAAATCGAATACCCGGCTTGGATAAATCTGACTGACAGTTCTATTTAAGATCTGGTATTAAATTTTAAATGCGGTATTTCTGAAGTATTTTCAGAGGAATAAAGGGATTCCCTGATTATGCTGTTAAGTTTACAGGCAGCCAATCACTCATTAGAGTTAAGGTTGGAAAAGTCTCCTTGGAGCACTACACCGGTGTGATTTGAGAAATATAGAAGGGGCATGCATAAATAAAACATTGATGTGATGAAATATTCTTGTGAATGCATTGTTTTATACGTTTTCTGGATACAAGGTAAGACCTTTTTGATTGAGATCTGGTTGTGTGTTTTCAATATTTTCCTACTTTGTTACATTGTCTTGAATGACTTGATTGTCTTTGATATTTATCTGTTCTTGATGTGTTGAATTGGGTGCTGTGTGATCTATGTTTGTTAGTGTACTTGTACTTTTCCTATTACATTGTTTAGAGTTTCACCCTTGCCTGCTTTATGTTGTGTTGATGCATGACTGAGTAGATGGACTATCCTGATACGGGACTGGGGAATATCCGACACCTAAGCCTAGAACCCCAAGGCGGAGGTTGTGTATGGTGGAATATAAACCCTGACACAAAGCAGGGCAGATTCGTAGGAAGAGTGGAAACAGTAGACACTGAAGGTGAAGGTCCACAAAACCCACTTCCCATCAAGGAGCAGATGATCTTAGATATTAAGTTACCATTACGTCAAATAAGATCATTAGGAATTGATCCGGAAGACTTGCTCTTCAATAGTGATGATAGTGGAGATAGTAGAGGTGGTAGTTCACACCCTTCAGGGCATGATGGTAATGGATTAGATCATGTACCTGATAAGTGCTAATCTTACTTGAAAACATATTGATGAAAAGGCATTTATAGAACTCATGATGATAGAAATTGCTATTTTTTGAGCCCCAAAAGTATAGAAACATGTTAGATGGTTAATTAGTATGTAATACTTGGTGAATTAAATAGAATTACATTTTAATCCAAATTTTGTTTATTTTAGAAGAAGAATTTTGATGATGAAGAATTGACAAAGAGGTAAAGCTTAATGGAGGTTCAAATGAAGCAAAAAGTCAAGCAAAGCTCAAATTACCACTGCAGAGAATGAGGCAATTCTGCCTCAAATTCGCTTAGCCTGAGAAATTCGCTTAAGCGAATTTCAGGCAGCATCATGCAGTTTTGGAAATGCAAATTCGCTTAAGCGAATTTTCTGCGCTAAGCGAGTAAGCTTTCTTCAACCTGAAGAATGCTACTTTAGCTAAGCGAAATTCCTGAGCTTAAGCGAAGATAATGCGGTGGAAACCCCTGTTTGTGTAAAAAGGGCTGATATAAATAGGATTAAAAGAGTTTTTCAAGAGAAGGCAGCCGGAAACGAAAGGAAAACGAAGAACAAGAGAGGTTTCCACCATTGTTGAGCTTGGAAAAGTGGTAACAACATAGGTTCCTTTTCTTTTCTTCATCTCTTTGTATTGTTAGCTACCATGGAAATGGATAGCTAACTCACCCTTTGTTGGGATTAGATGTAATCAATCAACTCTCATGTATTCCTTTTGATTCATATATATATAGACTCCTACTATGCATTTATATCAATGATTCATTCTTGTTCTTCATGCTTGTTATGGATTGATCAACTATAACCTGATTTTTTGGAATTAAAGTGTATTGGAAAATCATCTTTGAGTCCTTGATTAAGATGAATCATCTAATGGGTTTGATATCTAGGAATAGAGTTTAATTCATTAGTCTTTAAATCATCTGAGCTTAAACTCAATCTTACTTTTAATTGTTAGAGGAATCAACTTTTAGGAGTAGAGATTGATATTTCAAACATGTTAAGGAATTAATGTGAATGAGTGATTTGATGATGATGATAGAGATACATAGAGGAACTATATGGATATGATCAATAGGGTACTAAGAAAAGATTGATGAAATCTAATCCCAACTCTTCTTTATCATTGGTAAAACCTATCTTTTGATTTTTCATTGTAGTTCTTTAAATTTGCAAGGTACTTTTGAAAACAAATCTTAAACCAAAGCATTCAGTTTATAACTTAAGATGTTAAACATTGTTGAACGGCATAATATCGCGTGAATCCCTGTGGATACGACAACCCGAGTGACCACTTTCGTGTGATACGATTAGGTGATTCGGTAAAAACGATAACAAATTTTGGCGCCGTTGCCGGGGATTTGCGTTTAGATATTAAGCATTGCAGCAATTTTTACTTTCTTAAGCAATTTTGATTTTTGTGCATAGTTTAATTTTGTGTTAAACTCTTGTGTTAAGCTAATTTGTTTGGTTAGTGTTGCTTAATTCTGTTTATGCGAGGAAAGGTACCAGCTGATCAACTATTGTTTGACCCTGAAATAGAAAAGACAGCTAGAATCAATAACAGCAAGGCAAGGAAAAGAAAGCAATTAGCCAAGCAAAAGAAGCAACAAGAGAAAGCTTCCACTTCTAAGTCCTCTTCATCTCAATCAAAAGAAGAAACCATGGCTGATGAGAACAATAACAACAACAACAATGACAACAACAACAACCAAAGAAGAACACAAGGAGCTTTTGGACATCACAGTCCGAGAAATCTGAGAAGGGTAGTAAGACCTCCTGGAAATGCAAGACAAGCCGAAATGAAGACAGGACTTCTTCAACTTCTTTCTGCTAATCCTTTTTTAGGGTTGGATCACGAAGACCCATATGCTCATTTAATCAAATTTTATGAGTTATGTGGAACAGTTGGAGCAACTGAGGCTGAAGAAGAAGCTATATTCCTTAGGCTGTTTCCTTTCTCACTAATAGGAAAAGCCAAGGATTGGCTTTTGGATCAACCACAGCAAACACTGGCTAATTGGAATCAATTGGAGGAGAAGTTTCTGAACAGATATTTTCCTCAGTCTAAGTATATGGATGCCAAAACAACCATCTCAGTTTTCTCTCAAGGGGCTAATGAAACTTTAAGTGAAGCTTGGGAGAGATATAAGTCATTGCTAAGAAGGTGCCCTAACCATGGGTTTGATGAGCAGACACAATTACATATCTTCCGCAATGGACTTCAGCAACAACCTAAGTTACTTCTTGATGCAACTGCTGGGGGATCTTTGATGGCAAAACCTCCTGAAGAAGCAATACAAATTATTGAAGCAATGGCCACTAGTGATCACCAAAGTCAGCATAATAGAGGGCCAACAGCTAGAAGAGGAATATTAGAGTTGGGTGCTCAGGATGCAGTCCTAGCCCAAAACAAATTGCTAACCCAACAGATGGAAGAATTGGCTAAACAGATGGCAAATCTGCCACAGCAGCTTAGGGGAATGCAAGAATCTCAACCCAAGCAAGAACGGGTTATGAGATGTGAGATGTGTGCTGGAGACCATATCACTAGTCATTGTCTTCCACCTAGTAGTAGTCAGGAGGAAGAGTTGTTTTACATGAACAACCAGCTCAGACAAGGGCAGTATCAAGGTAATACATATTCAAGAGGAAACAACTCCAATTATGGCCAAGGATGGAAACAGGATGTAGGACCTTCCAACAGACCTTCTCCTTATCAGCAGTATAATCAGCATCCAGCACTTCAGGATAAAACTTCTAAATTGGAGGACACTTTAACTCAATTTATGCAGGTTTCAATGTCTAACCAGAAGAACACTGATGCTTCAATCAAGAATCTTGAAATGCAGGTTGGACAGCTGGCCAAACAATTATCCGAGCAACAAGGAGGAACATTCTCTGCCAACACTCAAACAAATCCCAAGGAGCATTGCAAGGCTATCACAACAAGGAGTGGTATAGTGATTGGGAAGGGTATTGGAGATAATCTGGATGAAGGTGTAGTTGTTGTTGAAAAAGAAAAAGAGAAAGAGGAGGTGAGTGAGAAAGAGTCAAAGAAAGGGAAGGCTAAGTTAGTGGAGGAGGATTCTATTTTGAGAAAAACAAAAAATCAATTGCTCAATGAAGGAGATAAAGAGCAGAAAATTCCTCCTTGTGTGAAACTCCCTTATCCTCACTTGAAAAAGAAGGAACAAGATGACATACAATTTGGGAAGTTTGGAGAGACACTCAAGAAGTTGAATATTAACATCCCATTTGTAGAGGCTATAAGGCAAATACCTTCCTATGCTAAATTCTTGAAGGAGATCTTATCCAAGAAGAGGAAGGTTCTTGATGAGGAAACCATTATGCTCACTGAGGAGTGTAGTGACATCTTGCAAAAGAAAATGCCTCCAAAACTCAAAGATCCTGGTAAGTTCTCTATCCCTTGTACAATTGGTAGAACTAGTGTTGAAGGGGCTCTATGTGATTTAGGAGCTAGTATCAATCTTATGCCTCATTCTTTATTTGAAGAATTGGGTATTGGGGGTTTAAAGAATACAACAATGTCTTTACAGTTAGCGGATCGATCCGTTAGACACCCTTTGGGCATCTTGGAAGATGTCCCTCTTCAAGTGGGTGAGTTTTTCATCCCTGTAGACTTTGTAGTACTGGACATGGAAGCAGACCCCGATATTCCAATCATTTTAGGAAGGTCATTTTTAGCCACCGCTGGGGCAATTATTGATGTGAAGAATTGTGTTATATCTTTTAATGTAGGGGATGTTAAGGTAGAATATAAACTGCCTAACCCTTCTAACCAGTCTTGTGTTGAGGACTCTGTGTATAGTGTTGATTTAATCTCACAGGTGGTTAAAGAAGAAGTACCAAAGCATTGCCCAAAAGATTCTTCACCAAATAGCTTGCTTGGTACAAACTCAAAAGCAAAAAGTGGTAAAGCTTCCAAGCATGCTTATCACAAGAATGCTTCATGTGACCCCCCATGGCCTGATGATAAAGAGAAAAAAATTACAAATTATGGGGGGAACAAGAAGAAGAAAAGAATTCTCAAGATATGGAGAGTCAAAAGGATGGAGGCTTCTTTCTTGGAGAATGGATGATAACTATACTCGTCAGGCTATTGACGTTAAAGAAGCGCTTACTGGGAGGCAACCCAGTTTTCTATCCCTTTTTAATCTTTTAGCATTTGTGTTTTGATTGTTAGTTTATGTGTTTTCTAAGTGAATTTTGGTGGATGAGTTGCTTGAATTCAATGTTTAAATATGTTAGGGTACATATGATGATGAGTTAGACAATGGCATGTGTAAAACAGAGAAATTTTGATCTGAATTCTGGTCAAAATTCGCTTAAGCTAATTGAATTCGCTTAAGCGCAAGAATTCGTGCAAAAAAATTGTCAATTCTGGTCATAATTCGCTTAAGCTAAGAAAATTCGCTTAAGCGAATTATGCAGAAAGTTGGTGAAAATTTTTTCTGAAAAATTGGCTTAAGCGAATTTTTCAAGCTGAGCGAATTTGAGGCAGAATTTCCCTACCTCCCCCAAACCCATTTTGTGAGAGAGATTTCTTACACTCCTTAGTCTTGCACTATTAAAATGATATTGTTGCTCATGTTTCATGGCCTAGGGACAGTCCAATTCTCCCGGAGGGGGTGGAACATATGGATGAAGCTAGAAATCAAAATGAAGAAGCTGGAAATGATGGAGATGACTTTATGGAGGATGCTGGAGATGACTTTATGGAAGAAATCATGAGACATCACTGAGTTTTTGTTTACAAGCTTTCTCTAATTCAGTCATTTACATTATCGAACGTCGTTTTCTGGCATGATTAGATACTTGGATTTGCTGGGATTTGGTTATTTTGCATGTGAATTGTTGGGAATATGGTGTGTTGGTTTGGTCTAAAACATGAGTTTTGTTAATTAGCTGTTGATATGCTAACTTTGTAGGTTCATGGTTCTGAGTCTACAATCTAGTTGAAAATCAAGATAGGACTTAGAAAAGTTGTTTTGAAAGCTAATCTTGAAATGACATGGTTTGTGAAAAATCAAGTTAGTAGCATGTTTGTTATGAAAGACAAAGCATGAATGAGTTGGTTCACAAATTAGAAATTGTGGTTGTACTCAGTGTTAGCTTAAACCAAATACATTGCATAATCAAGTTGGGTATTAATGAGAAATAACATGAAGTTGTTTGAAATCAGGAAAGTACACAAACTGTGTGAATTGAGTGTTCCTTAAACAGTTTAATGAAGCCTTTACTGTTTCACATGATTAGTTTTGTTTGAGTCTCCTGTTGTCACAAAATAAGGAATACATGGAAAGGATCAAGGCATGTTCTTTCTTATATAAACCACTGAGCCAAACAGCTTACCATGAAGAATATCCTTTGCTTACCCCATTTGAGCTTAAAAAGAAAAATTTCTTTCTTGAATGTCTTATGACCATGAAACTCAAAACAAAAGGAAAATCTCTCCCATACCTTTTAGGATAAGAGAGCAATTCTTGGGATTATGGTTGTATCAAAGTTGGGGAGAAAAGTTGTGTTTGGTCAAGTATCTCATGAAGGGTGTAAATGTGTATCTTGTAAATGTAAAGTTGATGTATATAAAAAAAAAAAGAAAAAAAAGAAAAAAAAAAGTAAAAGAAAGAAAAAGAGTTTGTTTATAACTTAGTTTGTTTGTAAAAGTAAAATAGTTTGTTATAAACCATCTCTTAAAGAAAATTTCTTGGTTGCTCTCTTAGCTTATAAGGTATCTTTTGCTTATCCAGAAAAACCAAGATTTCTTTGTAGCCCAGCCACATTACAACCCTAAAAAGACCTTAGTGATCCATGATTGAACTTGTTTTTGTGACAACTTGGGAGACAGGTAACAAAATTGACTAATGATGATTCAGTGAATGGAAAGAGATAAACACTTACCTTATCCTGGTTAGTTGAGAGAAATAAACACTTTGAGGTGAGGATTGTGTTTTCCTGATTGAAAGACAATGGAATGTATGCAACTTAATTCTCATAAGTGATAGTGCAGCTGTAAAGTGTTTTTGTTTTCAATTGTGAGCACCATATTTCTTTTGTGCAGTGATTATTCTCATTGGAAATTTTATAAGCATGCATTTTTGAAACACTTGATTGTTTACAAACCATGATTATTTTTTGAGATATGAATTTTTTTTTAACACAAGTTTTAACTAATTTTTCTTTTTGAAGATTAGGATTTTTGTTTGAGGACAAACAAAGTTCTAAGTTGGGGAGAGTTTGATAAGTGCTAATCTTACTTGAAAACATATTGATGAAAAGGCATTTATAGAACTCATGATGATAGAAATTGCTATTTTTTGAGCCCCAAAAGTATAGAAACATGTTAGATGGTTAATTAGTATGTAATACTTGGTGAATTAAATAGAATTACATTTTAATCCAAATTTTGTTTATTTTAGAAGAAGAATTTTGATGATGAAGAATTGACAAAGAGGTAAAGCTTAATGGAGGTTCAAATGAAGCAAAAAGTCAAGCAAAGCTCAAATTACCACTGCAGAGAATGAGGCAATTCTGCCTCAAATTCGCTTAGCCTGAGAAATTCGCTTAAGCGAATTTCAGGCAGCATCATGCAGTTTTGGAAATGCAAATTCGCTTAAGCGAATTTTCTGCGCTAAGCGAGTAAGCTTTCTTCAACCTGAAGAATGCTACTTTAGCTAAGCGAAATTCCTGAGCTTAAGCGAAGATAATGCGGTGGAAACCCCTGTTTGTGTAAAAAGGGCTGATATAAATAGGATTAAAAGAGTTTTTCAAGAGAAGGCAGCCGGAAACGAAAGGAAAACGAAGAACAAGAGAGGTTTCCACCATTGTTGAGCTTGGAAAAGTGGTAACAACATAGGTTCCTTTTCTTTTCTTCATCTCTTTGTATTGTTAGCTACCATGGAAATGGATAGCTAACTCACCCTTTGTTGGGATTAGATGTAATCAATCAACTCTCATGTATTCCTTTTGATTCATATATATATAGACTCCTACTATGCATTTATATCAATGATTCATTCTTGTTCTTCATGCTTGTTATGGATTGATCAACTATAACCTGATTTTTTGGAATTAAAGTGTATTGGAAAATCATCTTTGAGTCCTTGATTAAGATGAATCATCTAATGGGTTTGATATCTAGGAATAGAGTTTAATTCATTAGTCTTTAAATCATCTGAGCTTAAACTCAATCTTACTTTTAATTGTTAGAGGAATCAACTTTTAGGAGTAGAGATTGATATTTCAAACATGTTAAGGAATTAATGTGAATGAGTGATTTGATGATGATGATAGAGATACATAGAGGAACTATATGGATATGATCAATAGGGTACTAAGAAAAGATTGATGAAATCTAATCCCAACTCTTCTTTATCATTGGTAAAACCTATCTTTTGATTTTTCATTGTAGTTCTTTAAATTTGCAAGGTACTTTTGAAAACAAATCTTAAACCAAAGCATTCAGTTTATAACTTAAGATGTTAAACATTGTTGAACGGCATAATATCGCGTGAATCCCTGTGGATACGACAACCCGAGTGACCACTTTCGTGTGATACGATTAGGTGATTCGGTAAAAACGATAACAGTACCTTCGAAATCAAGAGACAAGTCCTCGGATAACGACTAAGACGACACCTCAGAAGACACCTTAGTCGCAGCCCCTGCAAGAACCGAGGGTTCTATGGGGTATACGCTGGTTTCGCCTCAGGGAGAAGCGGATC
The DNA here is from genome assembly GCA_030159175.1 of Glycyrrhiza uralensis. Lineage (NCBI taxonomy): Eukaryota > Viridiplantae > Streptophyta > Magnoliopsida > Fabales > Fabaceae > Glycyrrhiza > Glycyrrhiza uralensis. The sequence goes on along the minus strand of BRZY01000007.1, from coordinate 25,440,843 downwards.
CACCAGCATATTCCCCTTATCCCCATCCATCAGATTCAGAAGATATCATCTGGTTATCTGAATCCTTGTCGGATGAGGCGATCGAAGAGGTACCTGAAGAGTCTATCCACTCTTGGGCTACTTCTGACCTTACTAGTGAAACTTTACCTAGACCGGATCTATCCAAGTTTGGTTTTGATTGGATCCCGTGACTCAGGTTCGGAACCTGGAGTCTAGCTTACCCAGGTTAGGAGGATCCACCTGGTCTTGTCCGTAGATGTATCTGAGTTAGGGTTTTAGAGTAGTAGATCCATTTTTGTGTAAATGATAGGATCATGGCTCGACTGTACATAGTAGCGTATGTTTTTCTTTTACCACTTTTGTACTTTTTGGTTTAGAGTAGTTTTAAATTCTTTTTCTTTTGCAGTATCAGAGATCATAGTCTGTCTTAGAACAAACTCTTTTGTAAAATATCATGACATATATATATATAATGAGAAGGAGTACTTTTCTGTATATGATGGTTTACCTTGCAGTTGAAATCTTTAAAAAGGAAACAAGGGATTATACTCCCCATCCTTCTCATCTTCTTTTATGAAGGTGAAAAATTTTACCCACGTTTTAGGAAGAGAATTATAAACTTTTATCAAATATTTTCTAAATCTTTGCGAAACTTTTGGTTACTATGGTGTAATATCCTTTTTGGAGAAAGGGTGTTGCACCTAGCAGTTCAAATGAACTTTGCTTTGAAGAGCCTCTTCACCTCTGACTTAATCTTCGTGACGACCTCTGGTGCAAACCTTCGAGGTGCTTGCTTTATTGGTCTCAAACCTTGCTTTAAGGGTAGGCGATGCTCTACTAACTCACGAGCCAAACCAGGCATCTCATCATAATCCCAAGCAAAGCAATCCTTAAACTCCTTCAGCACCTCAATGATCTGCTGCTTCAGACCCTCCTCAAGCGTAGCACTTACGAAGGTAGGTCTCTTCCTTGTTGCATCTCCTAGGTTTACCTCTTCGAGTGGATCTTAAGACTCCAGTTTGCCAACCTGCCTAGACCAAGAATTTTCGAAACCAAAAGGTGAGTCATCATAAATACAATCTAAATGTTCCTCGCATTCACCTTCGAAAATAATTCTTCCTGGCTGCTGAGCACCTACGTCTGGCTCATTGCTTGAATACTCGAACTCTTCTTGCTGAGATTCTAAACAATTTCCCAGATCGTGCTCTTGATTCTCAATTTCGGCACTTATTTCCATTTCGACTTCATTCTTATTTTCTTCGATCTCCCCTTCACACGAAGGGCTTTCTTCGGCCTCACAGACCGCTACTAACTTCTGTTCGGCCACGTAGGTCGTAACACGAGTCATGAAGCTCGCAACACTCATTTAAATGATAACTTGTCTTCAACCAACACTTGGCCGCTCTCGGGTTCGACATGTTGGAGATTGAACCCATATGAAGGACGAAGTATTAAGCTACAAGGAATGTCATTCTTCGCCAAGCTTCTCCTTTCGAGTGCATTGCAAATCTCAATTTGAAAGGGACCTACACTCTCCCAAACCTTATCAAAATTGAGAACTGTTGCCTTGGCAACTTTAAATGGGGAACCATCTGCCTCGATCAATTCGAAGTCCCCATCAGATCCCCAGATGAACATCTTCTGATGCAAAGTTGAGGGAACTGCCCCAACCCCATGGATCCATTCTCGACCCAATAAAAGATTGTAACTGGCCTTTGTGGGTATTACCACAAACATCGTTGACCTGATAACCGATCCTACAGTTATGTCCAATGCAATCACGCCATCAGACCTCGAAGTTTTTCCACTAAAGTCAGTAACAACCATGTTGTGAGGAACTAAATCCTCTTCCGTTTTGTTGAATTTCTTCAACATGGATTTTGGGACTAAATTAACAACAGCCCCGCCATCCACCAAAGTTTTCTTTACTGGAATTGTCCCATTAACCTCCACTCGAATGAACAAAGGTTTCAAATGAGACTGCATGGACTCAGTGGGTCTTTCAAAGAAAGATAAATTCCATTTTGGCAGAACCTTGGAGAGAAAGGTAACAGCAGTCCTGGGAATCATTTCATAGTCATCCTCATAATCCTCTTCTCCTTCATATTGCTCGATGGCATCAGCATATTCTGCTGGGAGAACCAAAACTACAGCACAAATGTCCTCCAAACCATCTTCAAAGCTTGACGCAAAAGCACTTGCATCCAACAGGCTGTCCTCTTCGAGTTCAGGTTCCTTCGTTACCTCTGCGGAAACGTTACTCACAGAATTCCCAACAGAGGTCTGGTAAGTGAACTTGTTATCTCCTTTCTGATGTATGGTAACAACATTTCCAGTGTCAGCCTCAAAGGCCTCTACAGCCTCCATAGTAGCTCTCTTCATTCTTTGAGCCCTCCTTATCTGGGACCTCGAAGCAGGCCACTTCCCACGGCCTAGCCCCTGTGGAAAAAAGGGCTTTTGGCCAGAAGGAACTCCTTGAGCGAATTGTTGGTTTGGGAAACGTTGATTCAGAAACTGTCTTCTCGTTGCAATCCACTGGTTTCTTGGACGAAAATTCCCCCCTCGAAACCACTTATTATTGGGTACCCGAAATGGGGGAACATATGTCCGTTGTTGCTGCTTCTTCTGCCAGAAATTCTTTCAACCCATTAAGGCGCCCTATGGTTTCTTGCCACTTGCATTAGCCTCCTTTCCGCGGACCTGATCATAATGTTTCTTCATTGCTGAAGTTTCGAAGGATTTGGCAGCCTTCTTGTCGAACACAGAACTACACCTTGGGCACATGACAACTTCTTGATTTGCACCACACATCCTTTGTAGAAAGTCAAAAAGTTTTTCGCCCTCGGTTGGAAAAATCCTTCCAAACACATCAATTGAGTCATCAACGTCCACCATAGCTACGTCCACCATGTTAACCGAAAACGGTTCAACATAGTTCGCCGAGATAGTTGGTGGGAAGGGATCAGTTTCGATCTTCATCTGAGCCTTGTCTTTGCTCTCGAAAACCAATCGACCTTCCTCAACTCCTTTCTGGATCACATCCCTAAAACGAACACAATTATTAGTAGAATGACCATAATCACCATGAAATTTACAATAGTTTTTTCCCTTTTATTTGATCAGGAGGAGAAATTTTATGACCCTCACTTAAAGTTATTTGTTGATCCTTCAACAAAATATCGAAAATCTGGTCAACTCTAAAAATATCGAAATTATATGCTCATTTAGAAAACTTAGATTTATCTTTTACAAAATATGGCTTTAAATGTGAACATACATACGGAGGTCCTGGTTTTAATTCTGCTAGATGAACATCACTTTGACTTCCCACAATGTCATCATCACTATCACTAATATAACTTTATACCATACCCACATATGCTGTTTTTTCTTTCTTTCCAAACCTTTCGATTTTCTTTAATTTAGTTTTCTCGAATCTTAGTTGTTCTATTTGCCTAACTTTTTCGGTTAGTTGAGACATATCCTTAAGTTGTTGATTAATCAACTTCTTCCTATAGGAATAACCTAAACCTGACGCAGCCATCTGCACTAACTCATGTTCTGGTACTTGAGTCAAACATCTAGCCTTCATTTAACGAAACCTAATCACATAATCATCAATGGACTCATTCAAATTCTTTCGAATATTAACCAAGTCCGTAAGACTAACCTTAGTCTCGCCTCTAAAGAACTGTTCATGGAACATTCTTTCCAACTAGACCCAAGAATGGATCGAAGCCGGAGGCAAGGTAGTAAACCATGTAAAAGCATGCTTAGTTAAAGAACTCGAAAAATACTTCATTTTTAAATACTCGTCATTCGCTAAATCACCACATTCTATCTAGTATCTAGCAATATGCTCTACGGTTGACAATCCAGTTTCTCCAACAAACTTAGAAATCTTAGGCACCTTCCAACCTCAAGGAAGTTCGGTTTGCAAGACAATATTTGGGAATGCAGAAACGAATTATGGTTGGTTCGCATACCCCACATTACACCCATGTCTATTTAAAATTCTTTCTACTGCATTCTTGACATGATGCCGCCCAGCATTTTGTCTAATTTGATCTAACACATTATCAGCGTTTTGGTTCTGATTTACTCCCACTAAGTCTCGGGGAACAAGATTTCCTCTATCAGCCCTCTCGTTACGAATCGACTCGACAAGATTAGTATTCGCTATCTGTCCAACAATTGGATTGGGACGCATATCAAATATGTCTGCGAGTCGACCCATTTGCCTAGCCAATGCTTCGCAACTTTGGTTGGTAGTTTGAAAAAGGGGAGTGATAACAATATTCATTTGTTTGGTCAATATGCACTACAAGAAAAACACAGATTATCGAGGGCTTTTTACCGAGGGCCTCGTGGCCCTCGGTAAAAAAAGCATTACCGAGGGCTTAGCCCTCGGTAAATTGCTGAAATCTGTAAAAATTTCGCGCAGGTGTGCTCGACGATTACCGAGGGCTTAGCCCTCGGTAATTACCGAAGGCTTAGCCCTCGGTAAATTTTGGTCCACATTACTGAGGGTTAAGCCCTCGGTAATGTGGAACAGACGTTACCGAGGGCTTAGCCCTCGGTAATTACCGAGGGCTTAGCCCTCGGTATAATAACCAGCAAATTACCGAGGGCTAAGCCCTCGGTAATTTTAAAACATATACTCAGATCTGAACCCCCACTTTCCCAATCTGTCATTATTTACTCAAATCTCTTCTCCCTTACCTCCGTTCGCCGCCGCCCGCGCGCCCAGCACCACCATTCGCCGCCGCCCGCGCGCCCAGCACCACCATTCGCCGTCGCCGTTCGCAGCTCGCCCACCACCACCTCCGTCCGTTTGTCTCTGTCTCGGTCTCTCTCTCCCTCTCGTCGCGCGCCACCGCATCACGTCCATCGTCACCATTCGTCGTCGCCTTCACCGTCCGTCGCCAAGTTCGCAGCTCGCCCACCACCACCTCCGTCCGCTGTCTTTGTCTCGGTCTCTCTCTCCGTTTCGTCGCGCGCCCAGGAGCCACCCCGTCGCGCCCATCGCGCCGCCCAGGACTCCACCGCGTCACGCTGCCTGTGTGCTGCCTCCACTGCGTCTCGCCGCCAGCAAGTTGGGTCACCACGTCTTGCTGTCCGAACCACAGGTAAGGGAAGGAGAAAGTTCTGATTTGTGCCCATTTTTTTCCTTTGAATGCATGTTAATTTAGCTTAGATAGTGTTGATTTAGGAAGGAGATATATCCTATTGTTCTTTGAATGTACCTTACTTTAGCTTAGATAGTGTTGATCTATGAAGGAGATATATCCTATTATGTCTATTTTCATTACAACATGTGATTGGTTTTTGTATTGCGATTGGAGCTTAGTTTGGTCTTGCGATTGCAATTAGTACAGAGGTTGTTGGATCCAACTCTTTGGTTGGAAGGATCTTATTATTTATTAAGAAGCAATAAAATTTGTATGTTGCACGATTTTGAGAGCTGATGCAGGGTACTCAAATTTTCCTAGTTTGAAGTTTCTGCTAATATGAATAGGAGATGATTATGGGGGGGGATTGGAAATATGAGGCTGAAGGTGTAGAGTTTTAATCTACTTGATGATGCAGAGTTCAATTTTATAGTTAGTTGCTGTTTAAAATTGAGAGTATGGGATCAATTTTATATGACAATCATCTGCTCTTTGTATTTTTTTTCAAATCTATTACTGAACCGCAACTTATTTGAATGAGAAATATGACAGTACTCGTGCTTGGAGCTTTTGTTGGAGCTTACATACGGTTGGAGCTTACGGTTGGAGTTTGAGGTTCGTTGATTATGTTTTAGTATAGATTTAAATATTTAAAGAGCAATGTGTTTGTGTGAATTGGCATGTTGTTTGTTAGTGGAGAGCAGAGCTCAATAGGTGTTTGTTAGTGGATGCTGGGTTGTGTGCTGATAATTTAGAACTATGCATGTGTTTGCTTGATTGTGTTGTTTGTTAGTGGAGAGCAAAGCCCTAGTCTTTGCCTTCTTGCCTTATGCAAGATGCTGAGTTTGTGTGCTGATAGTTTAGAATCTATGCATGTGATTGTATATTGTTTGTTAGTGGAGAGCAGAGCTCATTAGGATATATGTTATTTAATTGCTCTATATTGTTTTATGTATTGGTCTATTGTTTTTGTTGAAATTTTTTTTTGGAAAAGTCCGAAATACAAGGATTATGCTGTCGAATTTTTTTTTGGCACATGAACCCCTAGTATCTAAGTATTTATTTTATCAATACATTTTGTCATATGTATTATTTAGGCAGTGTTTTTAGTTGTAAAAAAAATTGAGGAAGTTCGAAATACAAGGGTTATTTTGTCGATTTTTTTTTGGCACATGACCCTAGTATCTAACATATAATGTGATTGGATTGCAGAAAATGGATCCTTACCCTTTGAACCGTAGTTGGATGTATGATAGGCTTAATCATAGGAGAGGGGGGTTGAAACGGAAGTTTATAATAGGGGTTGATGAGTTTGTGCAAAAGGCTTCAGAACAACCATATTTTTTTAGTGAGGGTGGAATTAGGTGTCCTTGTGCCAAGTGCAAGTGTAGCAAGATAATGAGTGCTAGTGAAGTGAAGGTTCACTTGTACAAGTCTGGGTTTCAGCCGAACTATTGGTTCTGGACTGATCACGGTGAAGAAGTTCCACAAGTCGATCTAAGCAATTTACCAGAGGCTAGTGGGAGTATGGGTAATGAAGATCATTTTGCCGAGATGCAACATATGGTGGAAGATCGCTTTAGGCCAATGATTGATACCCAATTTACTCAAGATAGGGGGAACGAAGAATTAAGTTGGGATGAGCCACCTAATCAAGAGGCTCAAAGATTTTATGATTTGCTAACTGCTGCAAATCAGCCCCTATTTGAGGGGGTATCAGAATCAAAACTTTCCTTGTGTGTCAGGCTTTTGGCACTTAAATCTAACTATAATTGTACAGAAAAAGCTCTTGATGAAATGACAAGTATGCTTGTAGACTCACATCTTCAGGGGGTGTCATTACCAACTAATTTTTACCATGCAAAAAGATTGGTGTCTATGTTAGGGTTGAAGTCTCAGAAAATCGATTGTTGTGTTAATGGGTGCATGTTATATTACAAAGAAAGTATTGAAGAGCAAGAGTGTAGGTTTTGTCATGAACCAAGGTATGTTCCTCGTAGGACCGGGTTGGGCAAGTACAAAGATGTTGCGAGGAAAAGAATGATCTACTTGCCAATCACTCCTAGGTTACAAAGATTATATGCATCACCTGAATCCGCGTTTGCAATGAGATGGCATCATCAGAATAGAACGAGTATGGGTATTTTACGCCACCCATCTGATGGGGAAGCTTGGAAGCATTTTGATAATGTCTATCCAGACTTTGCAAATGAGCCTAGAAATGTCAGGCTTGGCTTATGTTCTGATGGGTTCACACCTTACATCCAAGCATCGGCTTCCCCGTACTCGTGTTGGCCAGTTATTGTCACCCCATATAATCTCCCCCCTGAAATGTGCATGACCAAACCGTACATGTTTTTAACTTGTCTTATACCCGGACCATCTGACCCTTGTGCACGCATAGATGTGTACTTACAGCCATTAATTGATGAACTTAAACAGTTGTGGAGTGATGGTGCTTTAACTTATGATATCTCCACGAAACAAAACTTCATCATGAAGGCAGCCTTAATGTGGACAATCAATGACTTTCCCGCCTATGGTATGTTATCTGGGTGGAGTACTAATGGAAAATTGGCATGTCCGGTATGCATGAATGACACTAAGGCCTTTACTTTAAAATTTGGTGGGAAAAACTCGTGGTTCGACTGTCATCGTCGCTTCTTACCACCTGATCATGCATTTAGAAGAAGTAAGAGACGATTTACAAAGAACAGGGTTGAGACAGATGGGCCGCCTCATATCCTAACGGGTGAAGAGATGTGGGATTGGGTTAGAGATATTCCGGGTGTGATAGAACATGGGGTTTCTAGGTTAGCTGGTTATGGAGTTACTCACAATTGGACTAAATGTAGCATATTCTGGAATCTTCCATATTGGAAAGACAATTTGTTACGGCATAACCTTGACGTCATGCACATAGAGAAGAACTTTTTTGATAATGTATTCAACACAGTCATGAATATTAAGGGCAAAACAAAGGATAACGAAAAGGCAAGAATGGATTTACCTCTATATTGTGCACGAAAGGACTTGGAGTTGGTGCCACAGAACAATGGAAAGATGTTAAAACCTAAAGCGAATTATTGTCTTTTATCTGAGGAAGCAAAAATGATTTGTGCATGGATTAAAGAGCTTAGGATGCCAGATGGATATGCTTCAAACTTGGCTAGATGTGCTAATGTTACTCGGGGAATGATGCATGGGATGAAAAGCCATGATTGTCATGTATTTATGGAGTGTTTACTTCCATTTGCATTTCATTCATTACCTGACCACGTATGGAAGCCACTTACAGAGTTAAGCTTTTTTTTCAAAGATTTGTGTACCAATAACTTGAAGATGGATGACCTGCTAAGATTGGATCAAAACATTCCAATAATCATTTGCAAACTCGAAAGAATCTTTCCACCTGGATTCTTTGATAGAATGGAGCATCTCCCAATCCACCTCCCACGAGAGGCAATACTTGGTGGTCCAGTCCAATACCGATGGATGTATCCATTTGAAAGGTAAAAAAAGAAATGATTAGTTTACTATTTTCTCTCAATTTGCACTTCAATTAACATGTAATTTTTATTTGTTATGTAGAATGATGGGAGAGTATAAGAGGACGGTGAAAAATAAGGCACGGGTGGAGGGTTCAATATGTATGTCTTACTTACACCGTGAGACAACATATTTTTGTTCGCATTATTTCAAAAACTTTTCATTGTATGGGATGAATATAAGAAATGAAGCTCATATGATGAACAATAGTGTACCACCAGCACTGTCAATCTTCAACCAATTAGGACGTCCTAGCGGAAAACCTCGGGAGCATTGGTTGAGTGATATTGAATGGATGTCAGCTCATATACATGTTGTCATCAATTGCAATGAGATGAAGCCATATCTCGAGTAAGTATCATTTAATTAAATATTAAGTCCAATTTACTAAGGTAATAATATGATTTAACTCTATCCTTGTTTGCAGTGCATTTTTGCAATGCAACTCCATCAGTGAAAATGATGCTTCAATTCGTATCCATGCAGAATTTTTCTATTGGTTTCGAGAATATGTAAGTTTATTTTCCACTAAAAGATCAATTAACTTCTTTGTCACTAAATTAAGTTATTTGTGTACTTAATTCATGTCTGTATGTATAGGCACAGAATCCAGCCAATGGAGTAACCGACCCAAACATTAGTGCATTAGCTTGGGGTCCAGAGTCAGAGGTCACTCTATGGCACAAATACTTCATAAATGGGTACAAGTATCACACAGAAGCATGGAGTGAGGGTAAAAAAACTATAAATAGTGGGGTGTATGTAAAGGGAATTACACAAGGAGGAGAAGATGACTTCTATGGAGTTATCAAAGATATCTTTGAATTAAGTTATCTTGGATTGCCTCACAAAGTAACCCTATTTTATTGTGACTGGTTTGATCCAAAACGAAATAGAGGAACAAAGGTTCATCCACAATACAATATTGTAGAAATCAATATGAGAGGCAAATATGAATATTTTGACCCATTCATTATTCCTCAAAAAACTAGACAAGTATATTTTGTTCCATATCCTAAAATGCGAAAGGACAAACATGGTTGGTGTGTAGCAATACAAACAAAACCCAGAGGTAGTGTGGAGGTTGATGAATTTGATGATGATATTGCTTATCAAAATGAAGAATCGTCACAAGTTCAAGAGATAATCGAGGTTGAACAACTACCTGGCTTGCGTGACGAAACAAACAACTATGAAGAAGTTGATCCAATCAATGTTACGTTACGTCCAAATGCCGAACATGATAATGAAGGGGACTCGCCAGTAGAAGATAGTGACGAGGACGATCATATAGACGACATAGAAGATGATACATCTGATGATTAACATTAAGTAAACAAATATAGTTGTATTTTGTAACAGTAGTTTGTTAGTAAAAGTTTTATTAATATGTTTACTTTAATTTTCTTATTAGATGTCTCCAAAAGACAGACAGCCTGGAGATCGCCCTACTAAAAAGGGCAAGACTGCTGTGACGCAACGACGTTGCAACGTGATTTTACCGCAGCATGTGGCTCAACATGCTCAACAGGCATCTAGGCAGCAGCAGGATCCGGTTCTTGATTCTCAGGAACCACAGATGCAGTTTATGCCGACACCACCGGCAGGCTGTAGGATCTATCCGGGTATGGGGTTTACGTCACCGTATATCCCTTTTGGGCCCAGTTCTTCATCTCCATCTCCTGTTCCATCTCCCACCCCTATAGCGGATCACACTCCATCTCCCACACCAGCAGCGGCGGCCACTCCATCTCCCACACCAGAAGCAGTCGCTCCATCTCCTACATCAGCAGCAGCCACTCTAGATGAGGGAGGTTCTCCATCACAGCAACCTCCCACTGATGAGGAGATGTCTGATGTACGTCCAATGAGGCGTCGTGGGAAGGAGGTGAGGCCCATCGAGTATGCACCTGATGGTCGGCCGTTCATTAAACCCGAGGGTCGAGGGTAAGTATATATTAGATTGTCTTCTCCATTATCTTTATAGTTGTATACTTAATTTGATTTCTTGATTGTCTTGTATACAGGTTCGATCCAGGCAGGGTGGCTACCCAAGCCATCACTGCGGTCATCAAGAGCCAGTTTCGAGAGCCATATCCGACATGGGGCTCCATACCGGAACAGGAAATGAATCGTTATCTAAAAAAGTTTTCGGTACGATACAATAAGTCGCCAAATACATTTAATTATTGTTATTATTATTACTAAATTTAATTAACATTATTTATATTCTTGCAGGAGTATGTTACGTGGAAGCCCGAGCATGATTACCAGGTCAAGAAAAATTTCAAGAGCAAGGGTTCTAAGAGGCTCTCGGACATGCTCAGCGAAGCAAGAAAAAATGACAAATGCCCAAAGTGGATGGGGGCTCATGCATGGGAAGGTCTTCAGAAGCACTGGGGGACTGGGACCTACAAGGAGACGTGTGAAAAAGCCAAGCAGAATCGTGCTTCTGCTAAGGGTGGATCCCTCCATACAGGTGGATCCATCTCTATCACTGAGCACAGGAAGCGCATGGTTAGTAACTGTGATCATAAATATAAAGTTTATCATTACAATTTTATGATAAACTTACTAATTTTGATTATCTTTTTTTTTTTATGTTTAAGGAACTAGAGTTGGGTAGAGAACCGACTATGGATGAGGTTTTTGTGAAGACTCATACCAAGAAGGACAGCTCCTGGGTGGACAACAGAGCAAAAGAAACTTATGTAAGTCAATTAAGTGCTTAAGTTGTGTTTTCTATTTAAATTGTTTTAACATTATAAACCTAGTCTAATATATTTCTATTAATTATGTCATTTCTGTAGGAGTCCTATATGGAAAGACTCACACAGATGTCACAGGAGGCGTCATCATCTGGTGGCTCCCATGAGGTCAACCCTGCTTCACGGATACAAGCATGGGTTGATGAGGTTGGGGGGAAGTCTCGGGGACGTCTCTACGGTACCGGAGACGACTCCTGCCACTTTAGGCCAGGATGTACTTCTTTGACCCAGGAGTCACATGTATCATTTGGATGCACTCCGAGTTCTGCCTCTTCCTCTGAAGCTTTTTGTGCTGCATTAATGGCGGAGACTCGACAGGCGAACGAGGCGGCTCAAAAGGCAACGGCTGCTGCTGCCCTCATCCAAGAGATGTTCCTCAAGCAACAGGAGGCACATGCAGAGCAGATGAGGATGATCACTGAGCGCTTTGGTCTCCATGGAATGATGAATTTGGCCCAGCCAGCCCAGCCAGCCCAGCCTTCTGCTGCTCAGGACGAGTGCTATGAGTCATCCGAGGAGGAGTGAATTTTGTTTGTTCTACTTTTGTATGACATTTTTTATGACTATTGTACTTTGTTTTTATGTATGTTCTATCTATCTACATTTGTACTTTATTATATATTAGGAATGCAATTTGACGTTTTAAGCATATTTATTTTATTATTGTTTTTTATTTATATCAGTAGTAATTCAATTATATTATGTGGACAACAACAAACAATCCAATGCTTTCAAAAAAAAATAAAAAAAACAATTACCGAGGGCTTAGCCCTCGGTAATAGGGACCAAATAGTAATTTTATTACCGAGGGCTAGGCCCTCGGTAAATTTACCGAGGGTTAGGCCCTCGGTAATAGGGGCCAAATAGCAATTTAAAAAACCTGATCTTTTCACGTCGTTACCGAGGGTTAAGCCCTCGGTAAATTACCGAGGGCTTAGCCCTCGGTAATTTACCGAGGGCTTAGCCCTCGGTAATTTACCGAGGGCTTAGCCCTCGGTAATTTACCGAGGGCTTAACCCTCGGTAACGACGTGAAAAGATCAGGTTTTTTGGAGTGATATACCGAGGGATTACCGAGGGCTAAGCCCTCGGTAATTACCGACGGCTTTCGGGGCCGTCGGTAAAATTTACCGACAAGCGTTTTTCCGACGGTCACATGGCCGTCGGTAATCCGTCGGTAAATCATATTACCGAGGGCTAAGCCCTCGGTAATGTTAAATTTGGCCGTCGGTAACAAGGCCTTTTCTTGTAGTGATGTGGACCATCTCATGATTGCTTTCATCCATTTGCTGTCTCATAGACTGCAAGGTATCATTCGTAATTGACCTTGGTCCTTCGAGAGGATTGGCACTTTGAACTACTGGCACATTCACTCCCCTCATACTTAATTGGGTTCGATCAAAATCATTCCCATGATGCAGCTGTATGGCTACATTTGGGCCAGCCACCGTGGGTTGTACATTCCCTACAGGGTGAGGAACTGATTGTGGAACGAAACCATATGGGAGTCCAAATGGTTGATTTGGTGTGCCAGGAGTAGGATCATTTCTCTCATGCATGACGGGGAGTGGTCCTATTTGACTCACAACTGGTCCCCCTTGCACGACTTCATGAAGCATGTTAATCATAGAATCACTTTTTACATCATTACTCGCCTCGCTATTATTATTATTATTATTATTATTATTATTATTATTATTATTATTATTATTATTACTCTTGCCTCCTCTGGAATGGTTTCCATTTGGCGAATTCCTGTGACTTCTGTGCCTGTTCGAATTTACCATAACACTACGGCCACTTCGCAACTACATGCGCTATTGCGCGGACACTAACTATCTCTAACTTGGTCCCACTGGGCGTGCCAATTTGTTTACAGTGATTTTTGATCTACTGCTTCGATTCGATGAGCAATCTGGGACTCGAATCTAGTCCTCTGGTGAGTACCCAAGTTGATACGTTTATAGTGTTATATAGGCCTAAATTGAACCAGTATTGGCGACTATTGACAATAAATAAATAAACAAACGAACATGCACAGATATGAACGTGGGAAATAATATGCATGCACTTCCTTGATTAAGTAACAAAGATTCTTTATTAAGAGAATTCGAAAATACAAATGGTAAAGAAATAGAGCAAGTTGCTCGAAAGAAAGAAACAGAAAACAAATTCTACACTACTGGGCAATGGAATCAACTAACATACAGTGATTTCCTCCCTGGAGTCGTGTATCCTGTGAAGACGGATGTTATAGGCATGTTGGGAAATTTATCAGAGTATGAATGTGTTTATCCAAAGATCCTCTATCTATGCCCGAAACTCCTATTTATAGACTTGTTTCGTAACTGTTGCTTCGAAGAAAATATGCCACGTGGAGCTTGCCATGCACAACCGCTTCGTCTGACTCAGATTTTCGCACTATCTCACTAATTGTCTTTGAGTCCTTCAACTTCTTCTTCCGAAGCCATCAACGTCTTTTTCGAATTTGAATTTAAACGCCCATATCGTCAAAACGCACCGTTTCGAATGCTTCTTACCACAACCCTCGAATACTTGACAAAATCAACTAGTTTTTTGGGAGCCTACATTTCGAGACTAGCTCACTTGCTCAAAGTAAAGATTTTTCGTACCCCAACAGCTATTGTTGAACATTTCGTAGAGTTGAGTTAGTAATTCATGTAACGCCCCTTTTTCACACAAGAAACGTCACATGAAAACTAAACAAAACTTAATGCGGAATTAATATAAAACTGGTTTGTCTTAAAATATACCTCTTTCATTTATTAAAGTATACCAACATTGGTGGCTAATTTTTTTTTTTTAAAAGTCTTATAAGAAAATATTCTCGCAAATATCTTAGCAGTCCAAAAAAAAAATCAAAAAAGAAAAACATACCTCATATATATATATATATACAAGTCACTGTACAAAAACCTTGCGCCCGCAAGTACAGTCAAAAACCACAACAGAGTGGCCAAAAATACATCATCAGGATATGACAGAAAATAAGGCGATAAACTAAACCTAGGAAAGCGGTAAAGCAAAAAGTTGTGTCAAATACACGACATGAAATATCTACTCCCAAAACCTAGGCTGGTCGGCTAACTGACAACCCACAACCTAGCACTAGACACCCCCACAACTAAAGATCTAAGACAATGACGTCTCCTCGGGGTCCTCCTCGGGATCCTCCTTAGGGTCCTCCTCCGGGTCCTCCTCATCCTCGGACACCTCAAAGAACACATGATCTGGCTCGTCTCTAACCTTCCTCTTCCCCCTCTCTGCATGTCCCGACGGTCTGGCAGAAGTGTCAGAAGAGTAGCGCACAAAACGTCTAGATGGTGCAACGTAAGGAACGGGAAGCGTCGGTCTAACAGTCTCTGGTGGTGAAGCTGGTGTCACTGGTGAAGCCATCCTCTGTAGACGTGCCCTCTCCAAGGAACTCTTCCTTGGAGTGCGATGAATCAAACGACGACGATCAGAAACCAGTCCGGCTACCCGCTGGGGTGTAGGTCTCTGGTCCTCCCTCGTCTCTCTCCTAGGTTATGCCGTAGGCAGAACTCTAGACTCCCTGCTCTCCAAGGTGATGCTGCGTGCGAAGGGTGCGTCTGCCAGCCAGCTGCGCATCCTCACGATGGGAATGTAGACGTCCAAAATCATATCCCTCTCCAAAACCTCTTTGGGTCCCAACACCGTGCCTCTAGTCATGACCACGCGTCCACACACCGTGGCCTATTGGGAAATGGGATCGTAAGTCCATCCCCCACCATCGGCCTCAAGAGGCCGGAAGCTCTCCCTCACTCGGGCTACCAGAGGTCTCGAAGTGGACATCTACGCGTAGCGTACATACAGGCAACAGAAAAGCATGCAAGGGTGAATTTCTTTGCACAAGTTGAAATCCACGAAAGGGTGCATATGAAAAATAAAATACTACATAATACATTCCAAGAATATATATATATATAGAATTTCTCTTTCGCAAATCTTTCTCTAAGATAATCATTCACCAAAAGAGAACACATCATCAAGTTAAACACACATAGCACTCTAGCATAATGCATGTCATTCAATATCTCTTTTCATACACCAGTGCACTGCTCCATGGAGACTTCTTTTCCTCAACTAAGTAATGGCTGTAGCGTAAACTTAACATAATAAACCAATCGGTCCCCTTTTTCATGGACTTGGTAACCATCGGTCCCCTTTTTCATGGACAGGTTTTACGATTATTCAGTAGAGCTACTATCACCATAACATAAATAAGGCAGCCCTGGTCAGGATCATCCAAGCTGGGTATTATGACTTGTCTCGGTCCGTTGGACGTCACCAGACGGCCATTGAGAACTTCATAACCTGGATGCCCTCAAAGACTTATAGTCAGACCATACTTATTTACAATCCTCACATAGGATTGTATGCTCTAATTTGGCAAAAGCCACGATTTTCATGCAAATGACAGTATAGATTTGCAAACACAAACAAGACAAACAATGCAATCCCTCCCCTTAGGATTTTTCGTCGTCACGTGTTAGCTTTCTTCCAACACCGTGTAGCATTATTGTCCTCAAGACTTCATCGTTGCCACGTATTGATCATCTTTCAATACCGTGTAAAAACGTTATTTAAAATCATAAGTTTTGGGGAAAATTTCTCTTTGAAATTAAAGTCCATCTTTAACTTTAAAATCTCAAATCTTCAATTGTTTTAATAAAAAAAATACTTTTTATTTAAAACCAACTTCACTATTTTTCTTCCCACTTTTCATTGTAAAAAGATTTAATTAAATGTCTTAATTAAATACTTTGATAAAACCTTACTTAAAGTTGTTTACTTCTAGTATTTAAAATCTGACCCTTAAAAAGTCCAGTTTTACGCTTCAGCCTCTGATTTCTGAAAAATTAGGTTTTTGCCCTAAAAAGGCCCAGTTTTACGTTTTTGCCCCAGGACTTCTGTAAATTACAATTTTGGCCAAAAACACCCAGTTTTGGTTTTTCTACCCAGAACTTCCGAAATTTATACTTTTGGCCCAAAATACACCCAGTTTTCGTTTTTAACCCCTTAAAAATCTAAATTTTACTTTCTCCCTCATTAATTGATTTTCTAGCTTAATTAAGGCTTTATGGAAAAATAGGATTTTGTATGAAGTCTATTGGAGACTTATACTTAGAAATTTAGTGAAATTTATCTAATCAAGTGTTGACTTGAATCCTAATTAATTTATTTGATTTCATTGGAAACACTTTTTCATTAAAAAATTCTCTAAGTCCTCTTCCAAACTTGGGTAACAATACTTTAAATTCAATCACCAATCACAATGAATCAAAGTACACAACATATCCAAAAATCAACATACATTAAATAGGCAAGAACACACTCAAGCCATAAATCATACATATACTCAAAGTAATCATCCATAGCATTTTAAAATACATCATTAACATAGCATCAAACATAACTTCATCAAACATGCATTTAGGCATTCCAATCATTTCCAATCATACATATGATTTTTCAAGAACACAGGCTTTCAAAAATCATCATTCATCAACCAAAATCATGCTTTAAACTCATATACATAAATATATAAAAATACATATTACTAAGAGAATGATTTCTCATTCAACAACCAATAGGAAAACTCAAGTCTTTGAGTTTAACCTCAAACATACAACATACCAACACACACATACACAACCTTCCCAACTTATTGAAAAAATCCCCTTACCTCTTGAAGCAAATAAAAAAGGGCTAACACCAAAAATCTCATTCACACCAACACCAACACCAAGTGGTCTCCCAAGAACCTTGATGTTTCCAATACTTAGAAAAAGTAACCTTGTACAAAATACACAAGAAAAACCACCATAAAAATGTAAGTTTTATGAAAATAACCAAACCCTAAGGAGTAGAAATTTGAGTAGAGAAATACTTACTCAAAGCTTTGGAGCAAATGGATCCAAGATGGTTTTCAAGCTTAAAGGTTCCAAGGGAATGAACCTAATAAAAAACAAAGCTTACTTTTAGCAAAAATGAAGAACATGCAAGCTTCATGAAAAAAATGAAAGTGATGGGAATGGAAAAATGAAAAGAGATTATGGTTTAGAATCATGACCCAAACCTTTTTTGTGAAACTTGAATAGCCAAAAACTCAATAAAACTTAGACTTTTGGGTATGTAGGAAAGCTTGAAGTGGAGAGAAAAAATGGAGTTTCTTACTTTCAAAGGTAGAAGATGAAGTGAAAATAAACTTCTCTCTCCTTCCCTTACTATTGACAAACTCGGCCAAGCAAGGAAGAGTGGGGAGCGATGAGCTTTGATTGAATTTGGTCACCTACTCCCTCTCTTTGATTTACAAAAATTCAAAAATTAGGCATTTGACCAATTTTGACTTTTGAGATATTTTGAGAGTGAAATTTAGGCCTTCATACTCAGCCAAAGGGCTGACCAAAATGGTGGGATTATGTCCCATCAAGTTAGGGTTTAATTGGTGGTTCAAAGTAGTAAAAATGCTTAGTTTTATAATCCTTTTTTAGATAAATATTTTTCTAAAATAGATAACAACATGAAAATCACTTTTATGACTCAAATATGATAGACAAAATTTTAGAATCTCAAAACTAAATTTTTGGACCATTTTTCATCTCCCGGTTGCGCCCAGTTTACCCGTAACGCACCAAACGCGGGTAAAATAAAGTTTTTCTGAAAAATTTCTAGAATTTTTAAAAATCATAAATATTATAAAAACAACTTTTGTTTCGTTAAAATATTATTTTGGAGTAGAAATGACTTCCAGAAAAATACTAAACCCTATCCCCGCATCAGGAGAGAATGCGGTTCCTGTAAAAACTCAGTTTTGCGAACTCTACTACTCTTAACTCTTCAAAAGGAAACCTAAGATATATGAAAATCCTTACTCACACCTTAAGATCCCAAAATTATTAATTAAATTAAAGCAGATTAAAAGTCGATAAAAACTATTAAAAAATGAGAGTGTTACAATTCACTCCTTGAATCAACCTTGTGTGTCCTTGATATGAAGACCTAGCAAAACGGGCTTTCGGGCCAGGCTCAGGCCGGCCTGTATCAGGTTCGGACTTTATCAGGCCGGGCCAAAAAAGTCTGGATTGAAAACGGGCTCAAATTTGTGTGCCTCGAGCTCTCCTTTTTTGGGTTGGGCTCGGGCTTTAGCTTATATTTTTGGGCCGGCCCACTTTGGGCTCGAGTTTTGTCGGGTTCGGGTTTTGTCAGATCGGACCGAAAAGATCCGGATTGAAAATGGGCTCATAATTGTGTACCCGAGTCCTCCATTGTTTGGGCTTTTTTGACCCGACTTATTTTACCAGCTCTACCGAAATGAGTGCTGGAGAGAGCTGTAGAGAGATTGAGCAGCGGAGGATCCAATTCCTTCGTACTTGCTGCCACTGCACAGTCCTGTAAATATATACTACAAATTGAATTTGACAATTTGACTCATACTATACTCAAATTGTAGCAGCACTTAATGTTATCTAAGGATCTTTTTTTTTTTAAATTATTTTTTGTTCGTAGAGTTTTGTAATGCCTTTTGGTAATTGAATTTTAATGCTCTCATTTTCTTCTGTTTAATGCTCTAGATCTCATTAATTTGTTGCAAGCTGACCCTCCCATTTGTTGGAACAAGGCTTTAAATAAGGCATTTCAACCGTTTCAATTATATATTTTGTTTTTTATTTACAAATTTTTCTTTCCATTTTGTTTTAAATCTTTTACCACTTCGAATGATCAAAAAATCTTACAACTTTTTTGCGTTTCATCTTCTTTCTTCTTGGTTGCATGTTATGCTTTCTGTTTGGAATAGAATGCTGGAGGAGAATTTGATCCATTCTTCACCTGTGGAATCCAAAATCTTTCATTACACTCTTTACTGTTATATTTTATTCGGGTGAGTGGTAATTTTTGGTATATTTTTGGGTTGTTCTTTTGGAGTTTTTAAAGTTACTAGAACTTAGACTTTTTTTTTTGAAGAATACTATAGAACTTGGATTTGTGCATTGCATAGTGAACTATGTATGAGTAATAATATTTTTTAATTGTTGAAAAAAATTATATTTGACATTTGAAATCAATAATGTTGTTTAGAATTTATCAATAATATTATACTATTTTTGAAAATGCTGAAGCATGAAATATAAAACATTAAACATTAATGTTTTATTTTATAATTTATTTTGTTTAAAGTAATAAGGGACATTCAACAATTACAAATTTAATTACTTAATTGGTACTTTAAAAACCATTAAACTAAGACCGATTACATCAATCATTATGTTATTACATAAAATTGCATTTAATGAGTGCTCTTTTTTTATAATATAATAATGAGTGCACTTATGTGAATCACAGGTGTGTAAAATTTTACACTCGGAGTGTGAAAGAGTTAGGTTCAATTCGTAGCACCAACAGAAAGTTTCACAGTTGTGGGAAGTTTCGCACTAGGGTGTGAAATGCAATGTGAGGTTCAATTTGCACTCTCAACAGAGGAAATCACAGCTATGACAGGTATCACACCATGGATGTGAAAGTGTCAGGTTTATTCGCAGTTTCAACAGAAAAATTGACTGTTGTGGGAATTATCGTACCCGGGGTTTCAATAGAAGAAATCACAACTGTGGAAAATATCACACCTTGGTGTGTAAATGCCAGGTTCAATTTGAAGCTTAAACAAAAGAAATCACAGTTGTGGAAAAGTTCACATCGGGGCGTCAAAGTATTAGGTTTGATTCGATGATTCAATTGGGAAATTTTACTCCAGAGGTGTAAAATGGTGTAAAAGCGTTGAGTTCAATTCGAAGTTTCAATATAAGAAATGACAATGGTGGAAAATTTTAAACCCGTGGTGTGTCAACATACATTTTAATTAACACATGAATTTTTATAAAGTAAACCAGAAAAACTAACTCTATTGCTGTAGCACAATAATAATATTCGGTTAATGTGTATCTCCTATTTGAGATTATTTACCAAAATTTTTCACAATATCTATAGACTATATAGTGTTGGCACTAATAAACGAATTTTTTAACCAAAATAATAGATTTTATATTTAATAAATGGGTGACAGGTAGTAGATTGCATAGGAAGAGTTTTTGCATTCATCACTGTAATGGACGTTATTAATAGTGGCCTTAATTGCCTGTAGTTAACTGTGACCTTAACTGGACATTAACTGCGACCTTAATTGCCTGTAGTCATGCACTGGACCAACCATTTGTGTCCTCGGTGGTGTGGAACTTAACAGATGTGCAGATCATAGGAGGAATATTCAAGGATTGATACATTGTGATGGTACAAGTTCTGTTCTACTACAGGTAATTGTATTTGAGTCTCCACAATTCTCTTTTCTCAATATAGTAATTGTATTTGATTTTGTTCAGCCTCTAGGCAAGATTGACATTATTATTGATGAATAGGAAACACTACTGACATGACGGTACAAGTAGCATTACTAGCTTTCCCATAGAAGTGAAGCAACTTATGAACAAAGTAAAATACACTTGAAATAAAAATTCACAAGGACATAAAACAAGACAAAACAAGAAGCACACACAAAAGACAATCAACCACACGCCATCATTAATCAACAGGATTTCCTGCACATCTTTTCTTTAACCTTGCAAATGTCACATTTACCTTGTGCATTGCCTCATCAATGCATCTAAAGTAAGCGTGCCTCCACCTCTTTTTCAGCAATAAAACTCCAACCACAGCCCAAAACCCAGTAGCAAATCCAAGTGCAACAACAAAGTAAAACCACCATTTCTCTGACCTGTCCTGTTTGCCATCTTCATCTAATTCACTGTCATCATCTCTATCATCAGTTCCACATTGATTGGGAAGTGGTGCACCACAGAGGAACTTGTTGCCAACATAAATAAATGGGTCATCAAGGGTTGAGAATTGGTTTCCTTGTGGAATCGGCCCTGAGAGGTTGTTGTAGGACAAATTCAAGCAGCTAAGAAATGTTAGACTAGACATGCTGTGTGGAATTGTGCCTGAGAGTTGATCATGTGAGAGGTCAAAAGATTCCAGTGACTTCATGTCCCCTATGCTTGTAGGAATTTCTCCTGAGAGGTGATTGTGTGACAGGTTTAGGCCTTGCAATGCAGTGAGAAGAGTTATACCTTTAGGAATAGGTCCACTCAGATTGTTTCTTGACAAGTCCATGATGGCTACCAGTTTTAGGTTTCTGGTATAATGAAGTTCTCTCCCTTTCATGATCTGGATGACTTCTTGGTCAGACCATTCTAAATACTTAGGATCTCCTGGAGCTAGGGAAACTGAAGTTGAAGGTTTGCTTCCTTGAATCATTGCTGTGAGGTTTCCAATGCAGTGAGGGATTGATCCCATCAACATGTTGTTGGAAAGGTCCATGATTTTCAAAGTTGAGAGTTGGCAAAGTTGTGCTGGAATGTTCCCATGAAACTTGTTTTGTCTTAACCTGAGAATTTGGATTGAGGGAAAAATGTCCCCACCCCATGAAGGGATGAGCCCTGACATTTGATTCTCTCCAAGGTCTAAAATGAACAGCTGCTTTAAATTCCTCAGAGATGATGGGAACTCACCCCGGAGACTGTTGTTGTTCAAATGCAACCATACCAAGGTGGAAAGATGACCAAACGAGCTTGGAATGACACCTGACAATTTGTTAGAGGACAATTTTATCTCATTCAATCTATGAGTACGACTCCAACAATTTGGAATGTTGCCAACTAAATTGTTGCTTGAGAGGTCAAGATTGTACAACGAGTTTATTTTGCACAACGAATCTGGAATGGAACCATTTATGAGGTTGCCTCCAAGAAGCAATTGAGCAACATTGGGCAATCTGTCAGGAATGTTTTGGGGAAGTGGCCCAGTGATATGGTTATTGGTGAGGTTCATGTAGGCTAGCTTCCTAGGGAATCTTATCTCAGAAAACATGCCTTCCAAATGGTTGAGAGACATGTCTAAATTGCGCAGGTTCACAAGTTGACCAAGAGTATGGGGAATGTTCCCTTGCAAATTATTTTTACTAAGATACAGGGTGCTCAAATTTGGAAGGTGACCAAGATTTGGAGGGATTGTACCATTCATAAAGTTTTCTGTAAGGTCAAGGTTTTCTAGGCTTACTAGTTGCTCAATACTCGTAGGAATAACACCATAAAAATGATTAGAAGAAAGAAGCAAGGTGTTTAGATTGACAAATTGTCCAATACAATTAGGAAGAGACCCGGTCAAGTTATTGTTGTTAAGAAGCAAATACTTTAGATTGACAAGTGTAGTAATACTACAAGGAAGACCCCCAGACAAATGATTATTAGAAATATCCAAGAAGCTCAAATTTTCCAGTTGTCCAAGAGAGTTTGGAATCGATCCATTCAAACGATTATCAGCAAGGATTAGATATGTCAACTTTGACAAGTTTCCTAAAGAAGATGGAATAGGACCGTGGAATAAACTGGAACGAAGTATGAGGTATACCAGACTTTCAAGTTGTCCCAACCATGTTGGCAGGTGATCATTGAACTCATTGTTACTCAAATACAGTTCCTCTAAATCATAGCTAATGCATCCTGATTGTAAATTGCCCACTAGTGCATCTCCTTGAATCTTGTTTCCTGACAAATCTAAAGATTTAAGATGACAAACATTTCCCAAAAATGAAGTTAGAGAACCCTCGATGTGATTTATATGATTCCATGATAGATTGAGGAATTGAAGACCCTTTAACCCACCTAACCACGATGGATCAACAGACTCCAAATTGTTTTGGGAAAGGTCAAGCAATGCCAAGGAAGTCAGATTTTGAAAAGCAGATGGAATTTAATGAGAAGTGAGATGAGAGAGAACGAAAGCTGAATTGATTATTACATTGGGCAAATTGATTACAAGGAGTCATTACATTTATATAGGATCACACTTTGAGTGTGTCATGCATGTGCAAGCTATCAGCTTCTAACAGAAACTCTAACCAACATCTAACTCAGTGAAACTAACTTATTACACGTGGCAAAGCAACTAATTGATATTAGTTAAGAGTAAACTCTCTTACTCCCTTATAGCCCCCTTTCAAACTCAAGGTAGTGGCCCAAAGGGACACACATTGAGTTTGCTTCTATGAATTGGAAACTGAGTGGAAGAAATAGGTTTTGTAAGTACATCTGCTAGTTGATCCGAGGCAGGAACATGACGCACTGATAGAGCTTTAGAAACAACTTTCTCCCTTACAAAATGAATATCCATTTCCATATGCTTTGTTCTAGCATGAAGAATTGGATTGTGAGACAAGGCAACAGCACTCAGATTGTCACAAAGAAGTGAGGGCTGTGCAAAAGGGATGCCAAGCTCAGTTAGCAGGGACTGGACCCAAATTAATTCTGAGGTTGCATGAGCCATGCTGCGGTATTCAGCTTCTGCAGTGGATCTTGCTACAAGTGTCTGCTTCTTGGAGCACCAGGACACTAAGTTGGGACCAAAAAAGAGACAATAACCTGAGGTAGATCTCCTGTCATCAGGATCACTACCCCAATCAGCATCACTGTATGCACACAGATTGAAGGGAACAGCTGGATCAGGTGCAGATTTGAGCTCAAGGCCATAGTTGATTGTACCTTTCAGGTACCTAAGGATGCGTTTGACCACTTTCCAATGAGACTCTAAGGGACTATGCATGAACTGACAGACCTTGTTGACACTAAAGGAAATTTCAGGTCTAGTCATTGTCACATATTGAAGGGCTCCCACAACCGATCTGTATAAATGTGGGTCTGATAAAGACTCAGAACCATATCTACTGAGCTTACAGCTGCTCATCATAGGTGTGTTAATAGGATTAGCATCTCCCATGTTGGCCTTTGTCAACAGTTCTCTTATATACTTGGCTTGTGAAAGAATCAAGGTCCCTTTGTCAGTATGTTTGACTTCAATTCCCAAAAAATAGTCCAGATCTCCCAATTGTTTCAATGCAAACTTAGCATTCAGCTTAGTGATCAAATCTGAGATCATAGAGGAGGAGGAGCCTGTGAGTATTATATCATCTACATACACTAAGGCATAAAGCCTTGTAGAGCCATTTGTGTAGGTGAAAAGAGAGGGATCACACCTACTGGACTTAAAACCAAATTGAAGTAAGGCTGCATGTAACCTTTCATACCAGGCCCTAGGTGCCTGCTTGAGGCCATAAAGTGCTCTATTGAGCTTGCACACAAGCGATTTATTTGATGAGACAAAACCAGGAGGCTGAGTCATGTAAATTTCTTCTTGTAGTAGGCCATTAAGAAAGGCATTATTGATGTCAATTTGCTGAATGGGCCACTTATGAGTCAAGGCAAGTGTGAGTACAATCCTAATTGTCACTGGTTTGACAACTGGTGAGAAAGTCTCATTGAAATCAAACCCTTGTTGTTGATGGTAGCCCTTGGCCACCAATCTAGCCTTGTATTTGTTGATTGAGCCATCAGGATTCTCTTTGACCCGAAATACCCACTTGCAGCCAATGGCTTTCCTGTTTGGTGGGAGTTCAACCAGAGACCAAGTATCATTTTTCAAGAGAGCAGTGTATTCAGTTTCCATGGCAGCACGCCACTCTGGACTGGAGAGAGCTTGCTTGACTGTTGCAGGTTTTGTGACTGCAACAAGAACCCGAGGTTTAAGGTTACCAGTTTTGGATCTGGTGAGCATTGGATGGGTATTGGTCACAGGTGGAGGTGAGGGTGGTTCGGGTGAAGTGTCAGGTGAACTTTCAAGTGAACTGTTTGGGTTAGATCCTGATGTTAAAGAGTCAGCGGGTGATGTTGGATCATTGTTTGGAGAGGGTGAGGTTTCAGGTGATGAGACCTGATTTGTTGTGTTAGGAGAGTGTGAACTGGAGGCAGGTTCTTGTTGTTGGCAACTAGAGGGGGATTGTGGAAGGTCTGACTGGGAAGGTGATGAAAAAGATGATGTTGCAGGTTGAGAGAGAGATGGACGAATGGCTGGGACAGGCTGTGGGATTATTGAGGGAAAAGTACCAAATTGGATAGAGGACGGTGACTGAGTTTTAAGCTTGGATGACTCAAACAAGTCCTTGTAGGGAAATTTGTTTTCATTGAAGGCCACATCTTTAGATATATAAATGCGGCCATTAGAGGCAAGGCACTTATGACCCTTATGTTGAGAGGAAAGACCCAAGTAAACACACTCTTCGGACCTGTACTGAAATTTGTGCTGATTATAGGGTCTGAGAAGTGGAAAACAAGAGCAACCAAATACTTTGAGGGTTGAGTAATCAGGTAGCTTGTGGTGTAAGGCATTATAGGGAGAGGAAGCATCTGAAAGAGCTGCAGTAGGGAGTCTGTTAATCAAGTGCACTGCTGTAGTGAAACTTTGATCCCAGTATTTGTATGGTAAACCAGACTGAGCAAGTAGACTTAATCCCATATCAACTATATGCCTATGTTTCCTTTCAACCGAGCCATTTTGGTGTGATGTGTGTGGGCAAGTGAACCTGTGTTGAATACCAAGACTGATTAAATGTTTAGTAAAAACTCTGTACTCTCCACCCGAGTCAGTTTGAATAGCTTTTAATTTGCCTTGAAACTGAGTAGTAATCAGAGAATGAAACTGTATAAAAGCTTGAAGAGCCTCAGATTTGTGCTTGAGAAAATATAGCCAAGTGAACCTTGTGTGTGCATCAACAAATGCTATGTAATAGCTGAAACCATTTGATGAAACATAGGGTGAGGGACCCCAAAGATCACTGAAAACCAGTTCAAAAGGTGTTGTGTAAACGGTGGTGGAAGGTGCAACATACAGTCTGTGAGCCTTTCCCATACAACAAGCATCACAAAAGTCAAGGCTGATTTTATTCTGACAAGGTATATTACACAGATCCAAAATATGTTTGACAGTCTTGGAATTGGCATGTCCCAATCTTCTATGCCATAGTTCAAAGTCTGAATTTGTATTACATCTAGTTGTAGCTAAACAGGAAACATTTCTAGGTGTGGTGTGTGACAAATTGAACTGTCTAAAACAGTATAAGCCATCCTTTCCAATAGCTCCTTGTAGTAGAACTCTTTTTGTCAGCTTGCACTTCACATAGCAGCAGTCCTCATGAAACTCAAAGAACACCTTGTTGTCCTTGGCAAACTGAGACACAGATATAAGATTCTTAGTGATTGAAGGCACAAGCAGTAAGTGATTCAGTGATAGTGTGGTTTGTGGGTGAAAAGGTGAAGTGAGCATGGCAGAACCAATAGAGGCAATACTCAGACCTTGGCCATTGCCTACATGAACTTGCTCAGTGCCTTGATAGGGAACCTGTTGACCAAAATGAGTGGGATCTGGGGTCACATGATGTGAAGCCCCTGAGTCTGGGTACCAATTTGTGTCCAAACCTGCTGGAATTTGAAATTCCTGAGTTGCTGGCTGGTACAAACTTCCTTGTGTAGCAACAAAGGCCCTTGGCTGTGGTTGTCCTTGAAACTGAGAAGATGATGAAGGCCTTGGACCTTGATAGGACTGAGTCTGATAGTGAGGAGCATGATAGGTGTAGGGATGTGCACTTGCAGTTGCAGGTGGAGGTGGTGGATCCGGTTGAACAAAATTTTGATCAAATCTACTCCAGCAATTAAAGGCATCGTGGCCATACTTGAAACACAGTTGGCAAGTAGGGCGAGGACCAGAACCATATCTACCACGGCCTCTTCCACGATTGTTTCTACCTCCACGACTATTCCTACCACCAGAATCATATCTACCTCCACGGCCACTACTTGGATTATCATCAGAATTTGTCTTAGACTCATTAGTCAGTGCAACATTCACAGAGACAGTGTTGTTGGAAGTTTCAGTTTTATACTTTTCTAATTGTGCTTCTTGAAGTAAAAGCAGAGACTCTACATCCGAGACTGAAGGTGCATCAACTCTACCATATATCATCATGACAAAAGAACCATATTCCTCAGGCAATCCTTCTAAAATTGCATCTATTTGCTCTTGCTCATTTACAGTATCACCAATTGCTACTAAGGAGTCAACAATTGTCTTAATGCGAAGAACATACTCAGTTATTGTTCTCGTACCTTTCTTTGCATTCTTCAGCTCAGATCTAAGTTGCCTGACTTTAGCACGCATGTGAGATTGGAAATACTTCTGAATCCGATCCCAGACTTCAAACGAATGCTTGCATCCAAGCACTCGTGGCAGAAACGCATCAGAGAGCGACGAGAGGAGCCACGTAAATAGCATTTGATCCTGCACGATCCAGCTTTCATATGCAACATTTGGAACATCCAATGCTCGATCAGACTCTGTGAGATACTTCTGAGGTATTTGAGGATTAACCACGTAACGATGTAGCTTGTGCGCGATGATAACTCCTTCTACTTGCTGATTCCAAAGGAGAAAATTCTTGTCGTCTAACTTGATTGAAAGGGGATGAGTAAAGGAAACCGATGCCTGAGAGGCATGGTTGACGATTGGAGATTCCGCCATTGTTGAGGCTTAGACGCGATGCAGAAGCAGGTCAGGTCCAGGGGTCGGTGGCTCTGATACCATAATGAGAAGTGAGATGAGAGAGAACGAAAGCTGAATTGATTATTACATTGGGCAAATTGATTACAAGGAGTCATTACATTTATATAGGATCACACTTTGAGTGTGTCATGCATGTGCAAGCTATCAGCTTCTAACAGAAACTCTAACCAACATCTAACTCAGTGAAACTAACTTATTACACGTGGCAAAGCAACTAATTGATATTAGTTAAGAGTAAACTCTCTTAGAATTGAACCATTAAGAGCATTACTTTCAAGATAAAGAGAGACTAGTTTGGCACAATTAGCCAACCAAGATGGAACTGAACTCAGGTTGTTGTAAGAAAGGTCAATATATTGAATTGAAGTCATGTTTTTACTAACCAGTGGGTGATGACTATGAATCTTGTTTATGCTGCAATTCATCAACTCTAATTGTAATAGAGAAGGAAGCATGTTAAGTACCAGGAATAAATTTTGCGCCTTCCCAAGAGACACATCACTCATGTAAAGGTACCGGAGCAATGAAAGTTTTGAAACCCAATAAACGTCATCAGAATGTAATAAAGGGTTAAAGCTGAGATCAAGAAAGAACAATTTTGTGAGGTTCCCAATATTGTGGGGGATCCTACCACTCAAATGGGCATCAGAGAGAGAAAGGAATTTTAATTGCTTCATAGAATGGATGAACACTGGTGGTATAGGACTAGCATTGAAACTGTTTCCACTCAGGTCCAAATAATTGAGATATTTCAACTGGGACAAAGAAGGAGGGACATGTTGAGCCTCAAGCTTATACTTGAAGAAGGAACAACTTGATTGCAAATCTCCTTCTCCCCGACGTGGGTAGCATGGATTCCTAAGGTCAAGCTTGACAACATGTCCTGTAACGTTGCTGCAACCTATACCTTTCCATTGGCAACACTCATTTCCTTCCCAAGAGGAAAGCCTAAAGGAGGGATCTTTAAAGCTTCCTTTGAGTTGAAGAAGAGCTTGCCTCTCTTCTTCCATGCAGCCAGATGATGGATGGCCACATGAATACAACACTGCACATGCAGTTAAAAGGTAAACAATAGCAGAAGTTGAGCTTGGACTTATTCCCATATTTGAGGTAATTAAGTGTCTGGAGCAAACCAACAAGCGCGGGCGAGTAACAACAAACCCGAGTTGTGGCACAATGGTGACTCCACAAACACGAGATAAATAGGCATCCAAATTGACCATATGTAACGTTGACTCCTCATTGTATATCATGTTAGTACTTTTTTCAACATCACTATTTATTTAATAGATAGTAGTGGACCCGACCCTATTTTGTATGGGTTTTTTTTCTAATAAAATAGTAAAAAAAAACTAACAAAAAATAATTTTAGTTGAAAATAAAAAGAGTTAGAAAAGTGACATGTGTCACAATCTAGGAAGTTACACGTGTTATAACCTCGAAGACCAACACTACAAGAAATTTGGCTATTAGCCAGGGCCAAAAACCATAGGAAACAACAAAAAGCCGTAGGTACTGGTGAGTTACCTACGGCTGAGCGACAGCCCCACATCCGTAGGAAAAACGCTCGTTGCAACTTCGTACCTACGACCATTTCAAAAAAGCCGTATATAATTACCTAAGGCCTGAAGCCGTAGGTAATTACCTAGGGCCATGAGCCGTAGGTAGTTAGTTACCTACGACTTCAGGCCGTAGGTAATTACAGACGGTCAAAAGCAGTAGGTAACCTATTTCGTAGCTTTTTTATTTATATTTTTAAATTATATTGAATTAATTCTTTATTTTATCATTATATTAAATTAATTTTTAAATATTTACATTAAATCAAATTTTAAATTAGTTATTAATTAATTTTTATTTAATTATTTGATTAATTTAGTTATTTACAAACAGAGAGAGGAAGTTTCTTCTCCTGGTATTTATCCAGGTCTTCATCTTCAAGTGCCAAATCAATAAAATTAATAACTCAATTAGAGCAACTTACAAACTAAAAAGAAATCAAAGAATCAATTCTTATTGATGAGGACAGTGGCCACCAGAAGAGAGCCGTCGGTGGAAGTAACATAGAGCAAGCCACCCAGTTTCAAAGTATTCATAGCAGACCTCAAGAAAGAGGAATCACTCCCAAACGAATCAAAAGTGGAAGATTTACGAGAAGTGCCAAATTGGATGGATTAGTACATATGGGGCAACCAGCGAAAATTTACAAAAGACCAAAGCATAAAATGGAACTAAGAAATCCAGTAAAAAGGAAAAAAAATATACTAAGAAATCCATGGAGATAAAAACAAGTAGATAACAAATCTAATAAAAACTGTAACTACAAACCCAATAAAATGGAAGAAAAAAAAAGAACTAAGAACAGAGTAAAATAGAAAAGAGGAAGATGAAGGAGTCCTTTGCTGTCACCGGCCAGTCTCCGTCGCGTGCCACCGCGTAGTTCGTGGTGGCCGTCACTCCGTCGCACTACCGATCGAGTCCCACCGCATCCGACGTCGATCTCTGCTTCCCATATGCAGCCAAAATGGCTTCGTGAGCGCCGCCATCGTCCTCAGTCGCTACGCAACTGCAGCCATAGCGTGTGGTCTCCGTTCTCGTCGCCCACCTTCGCAGGGTCATCGTCTACCTCGCAGCCGTGGCCATGGCCGCTGTGAGAAGCTTCCTTCACGCAGCTGCCCCTTTTTTCTTTCTCTGGTGTTTGTGTTTGCAAGCTAGGTCAATATGAGCCCAGTATATAATATAACGTATAATAATATAGTAACTCCTTTTTTGTTTTAGGGAAATGGGGAGAGCCGGAGAGGCACGTGGGACTGACAACTTATTTTATTTTTTATTTTCAAAAACCTTTACCTACAGCCTAAGCCGTAGGTAAAAGGGTTATTGTTTTTTTTATTTAAAAAAAGTCATTACCTATAGCCTAAGCCGTAGGTACCAAAAAAAATTCAAAATTTCTCCTATTTCTCCCTTACCTTCGGCTTTAGGCCGTGGAAAATAGTTCCCGCACTTCATTTATCTACGGATTTAGGCCGTCGTTATTGAAAAGGATGGTACCTACGGCTCAGGCCATAGGTAACGTTCATTTTGAATTCTTATTCTTCGTGCTCGTTACCTACGGCTTAAGGCCCTCGATAATGCAAAAATTACCCACGGCTTGTTGGCCGTGGATAATATCTCGTAGGTAAATCAAGTTTTTCTTGTAGTGCAAGATTTGATTTTCTTATATAATAATCTGTTTGAGCTTTTGATTTCAAATGTTTGGTTAGTATAAACAATTTTTACATAGACATATAATATTTTTTTACCATGCCGTCTCCCCCTCCAATGTTCTCCCAGCTCTATGGCATGATAAAATATGATTAGAGTTCTGTATAATTTACACTGTTGTTATTTAATTATCAAACTCTAAAATTATAATGAGGATGAATCAAATTATATCAGTATAACACTTGAATAATGTTATACCAATAATAACTTTTTTTTGAATAATTATATTCTACAACTCAACGTTGTAATTATATGAAGGATCTATGTGATTAGATCCCTCCTCAATTAATACTTGTCACACAAAAAAAAAAGTATTCACAACGAAAGAATAATCAGATTTATTTCTTATATTTAATATTATGATGAGTAAAATGTAAAAAGAAAAAAGTCACGGAAATTATCACTCGCGGCATTGCTATTGGTGAAAGAGAATAAGTAAAGTTTGACAGAAAATAGGAAAGAATGATTATAATTTGTTTCGTATTTTCTATCAAATTTTTGGAACCAACAGTTTATAGTTATCAATGCCCATGTGGCTTCATTTTCTCCAGTGTTCTCAACATCAATACGTCTTTTTTCTTCTGATTTTTGTTATTAAACTAGTATGATACTTGTTCAGTTGTACGGATGGTATTGGTTTTTACCTATTTTTTAAAATCGTGATTTTTATAATCTTTTATCATATAATTCCATTTATTTGTTGTCATGAAAGAGTAAATATTTTTATTTAGTATTTTAAAATTTTAAAAAATAATATATTTAAAATTATAAAAAATGTATAAATTGTGAACAAAATAAATTGCATAAAAAAATTTATAATACATATAGCAAAAAAGTAAATTGCAAAAAATTATTTAACATAAATTAATAAGTAGTTAAAAGATTTAATAAAAGAAACAATATATACCTTAACCAATATAACAGTAAATAAGAGTTTTATATTGTAACAATTTATTAAAATTAAACTTTAAATTATTATATGTTTATAAAATTTTCATGTCATATTTTTTTTATATAAAAATGCATGAGCAAATGACCAGCCACACCGTTGCCAAAAGAATACAATCGACACTTCTAATAAAAAAAATACCATCGACACAAAAGTATTATTGCCCTGCCAGTGCCACGTGGTGCTTTTTCAGTACTCCCAAAATGTCAAAAAGTGATTGATGTTCGCACTTGATTAGGGGGTGTTCACGGGTTTGGATAAGCTGCGAGCCCGAATCGAATCGAACCGGACTAATCCAATTTTTTTACAATTTTTCTCTGTTCAGATTGAATCCGATCCAACCTACTGAGACCTGATCTGGTTTTGTTCGGATCACAGGTTTTAGGATTTGGATCCCTAAACTCGCCAATCTGAACGATGACGTGGCATTAAAATTAAAAAAAAATTCCTATACTCAGCCAGCGTAAGTGTATTTTCGTGAAGAGTGGGGGACTGTGGGGTACCAAGTCAGAACAGAAGCTTGTATCAGTATTGTTGCGATCTGGATCCTCTGCGGCAAGAGCTCTCTGCAGCACAAACATCAACCATTAGATTTAATCCAACGGCTGAGAGATTACAAGGAAAAAATGAACAAAAAAGGACTGCGCACACTGGATTCTGATCTCTGTTTCTACAGCACCGCAACGTCACTCTGTCGTCTCCTTCGGGTCTCCTTCGGGTCTCCTTCGACGATCAGATCTTCGTTCCAGTGGTGTGGGGTTGGGACGGCGGTGACCAGAGAGAGATATAGGCCCACCAAATCTTGCCAACTCCCTCCCTTCTTCCTCCTCCAAGCCTTGTGTTGCGACCCCGAAGGAGATAAAAGATAGGAGGAGGAGGAGTTGCTCAAGTTGCGTGACCAACAACGTATCTCCGGCAGCGAAGAGGAGGAAGAGAAACGATGGATCGGCGGCGGCGGAGGTGTTCAAGGAATGGAGCAGAGAGTTAAGGGTGAACAGGAACCGCCATTCGGGTGACTCCACCCCTTTGCTGCCGGGTTCCGCCATCG
Organism: Glycyrrhiza uralensis; assembly: GCA_030159175.1. Lineage (NCBI taxonomy): Eukaryota > Viridiplantae > Streptophyta > Magnoliopsida > Fabales > Fabaceae > Glycyrrhiza > Glycyrrhiza uralensis. The sequence continues at coordinate 25,407,556 of BRZY01000007.1, read as the reverse complement.
ATGGATCGACGGCGCAGGTGGTGGTGGTGGAAGTCCCGGTGAGTGTGACGGTTGGTGGTGCGATGGGGAAGAAAGAAAAGAAGCAGGAGCGGGAGCAATACTACGGTGTGAGATGTTGGAGAGAGATAGTTTTTTTCTTTTAATCTGTCAACCGTTGGATTGATCCAATGGCTGACAGTTCTGCTGGAGAGAGCTGCAGAGACCTTCTGGCTGCAGAGGATCCAGACGCGTATTGTTGTTGAGTTGAGACTTGAGAGACACAAAAATTTGTTCACCAAAAAAAAAAGAGACACAAATATAGAAACCTAAGCTAGGGTTTTTACTTCTTCCTTCACTCAGCTGCCGCCTGCCGCGCCTCCTACCTTTACTTCGGCCACCGCCGCGGCTGGAGCTAGTCGCGCCGTTCACTGTAAGGTCGCGTCGTTCACTGTAAGCTTGTGCTGTCGTCTTCGCGCCGTTCATTGTAGGCTTGTGCAGTCGTCTTCGCGCCGTCCACCCTTGACTCCGACCGCCGCCGCGCCTGGAACGAGCCGTCGCCGCGCCTGGAATGAGCCACCGCCGCGGTCCAGCCAGTACAGCAAGTCTCTGTTTTTCACGATAACTGCTTGAATATGCCATTATTTGTCAATGTGTGAATGTGGCGGTTTTGAAGCATTCTGAAACGGTGAAACCCATTTGTCAATGTGTCAAAGTTGAACTTTTGAAGCAGGGTTTCTCTTGGAAACATTTGAAGTCCCCCAAGTTCATCTTTTTATGACATGGAGATTTGGAAGATTTTGATTATTTGTTTATATATCTAGTTTTTTATTCTATGCTGTCGATTGGGTGCTAGGGTTGGCTGGGATTGGGTTTCAAATTGTTTTGGGGTTCTTGGGTTTCCAGAAGTTTGTGTATTTAAATTGCTGAAAGATTATAATGGTGCTAGGGTGGCGGTGCTGTGGTGGTGGGGGAGAGGGTCTGTGGGCTGGTGGTGGTGCTAGGGTGGTGGGGGGGAGAGAAGATGAAAGCCACTGTCTTCCCCTTTCCTTTTTTTTTTATTTCCAGATTTTTGGATTTTTTTATAAATAAAGAATGGACCCGTGGGTCCAAACCGATCTAATTTGTTCATGGCAGGTTGGTTCGGTTTGGATTTGAAGAACAAAAAACGAAAACTTCAAATCAACCCAACCCATAATATTTTGATCGGTTCAAATAACAAATTTAGCCAAATCCGATCCAAATCAACCCGTGAACAACCTACCCTTGATTGCGCTTTGAAGTGTTATCGAAAATGTCATGGTGCTTGTGTCTCTACTATTCCCATAGTGTTTGGTGAATCTTATGCTAACACGTGTCAATTGGAAAATAATATTTTTTTTAAAAAGATTGCCACATGTCAAATTGGAGCATAATTTTTTTTAAATAGAAATAGATAATTCACTTTGACCACGATATTTGAAAAAGGGGAAGTTGGTGAATTCTCATATTAAATGATTCAACTATATATAGCATTGGATGACCCAATTTACCCCTCAATAAGTCGTAGTTTATTAACTCCCCACACTCAGGTTGTTTGACCTTAAGCAATAATCTTGACTAAAAAACAAAGGGAAAAATTGAAAAATTATATATAATATATATAAAGATGAATATTTTATCAAGATTAATTTTTACACGTGTCATTTTGTGAGTATTTTAGGATATAATTGTTTTGAATTGATTTGAATGGATTTATTGATCGATTATTCTATGATTCAAATTTAATGTGTCTAATTGTTATCTGAAATTATTGATTATATTCGATATTATATTTAATTTTTTGGAGGGTATTTCAAATTGATATTATATAAACAGCAATTCTATATTTAATATTTTCTTCTAATATTTTAAATTGATTCTTATAATAAATACTTAATTTTTATGAATTTTAAAATAATGTTTAAGGATCTCATAAACATAATCTCATTTCTCTTTTTATTGGTTGAATATTTTCATACCTATCTCTCTACCTATTTACTTTTTAAGATTTTATTCAACTCCCTCCTTTTGCATTGGCACACTTTCGTGTCTTTTTAACTCTTCCTTCTCTGATATGACTTTTTTGTCTTCTTTCTTTTTTGTTCTTACTCTTGATTAAAAGTTAATTTTTGTTTTCTTTTCATAGTTAATCCTTTATATATTTCAATTTTTGTATTTTTAATCTTAAATCTTAATACATACATGTATTAATATGTTTTATTTATTCACATTATTTTAGCATTTGTATTATTGTTATTCATCTATTCATTAACACTGACTTCTCATCTCTTCTCTCTTTTTTGTTTTCTTTTCTCATTTTTTATACATTTTCTCTTTCATTATTGTCTTACATTGTAGTGACTATCACTTGAAACTTTGGTTAATCCTTTATATGTTTCATTTTTTGTATTTTTAATCGATCTTAAATCTTAATATATGCATGTATTGATATGTTTTATTTGTTCACTTTGTTTTAGCTTTTGTATTATTGTTATTCCCATGTTCATCAACACTAACTTCTCATTTAAAGGTGAGTTCGTAATTATTGCTATTTTTTATTTTATTATTAATCACTTTTACTCATTTTTAGTGTTTATTCATTTTTTATATATAGCTCCCAAACCACTAATGTTATTTGATTTTTATTTTGATTTTATCAAAAACCATATATTGTTACTCTTCTATATATTCATCAAGCGAAACTTCTTCACTAAGGCAAGTCTCTTTTTTTTATTAATCATTTTAGTTATCAATTATTTTTAGAATTAATATTTCTATATTTTACATTGTTAAGTTTTTTTTTATTTTTTCTTTTCTTCTGTGATTAGTTTTTTATTTTGTGTAGTTAGACTATATATCTCTCCCCAACGAGAAAGGTTTTTTTTTTTGAAATGGCCAAAGCCTAAAAAAACAAATAAACTACAAGGTTATAGCTGAGTGAAAGAGGATTTTGTTTTGAATTTATCGAAGATCATCGTTACTCTTTTATATATCCAACAAATCAAACTTTTTCTCTAAGGTGAGTCTTTTTTTTTATTAATTATTTTTAGTTATCAGTTAATTTTTTAAGAATTATTGTCTCTTAAGTTTTTTTATTTTTTATTTCTTTTTTTGATTAGTTTTTTTATTATGCAGATAAATTATTTTTCTCTCTCAACCAAGAAGCATCATAAATTAAAAAAAATTAATTGTGTATTTTTTTAATATTTTTCAATAAATTATGTATAGAATAATAATTACATATATTACTATGTTTGTTTTGGAAAATATATGTCATACTTTTAGTTAAAAAATATATATATAAGTCATTTAATTTTAAAATGAACATTTCTCTAGCCAACAATAAGCCATGGATAACTTCATTTCCCAACTACTATTATGGCAATGAAAGTCTCATCTATATATAAGTTGCGGGCCCATCTCGTAAGTACACTTTGCAGTGAGTAATAGATTTTTCGAAAAATTAGTAAACTAGTCATTTTTTTTAATTTGATCCTTTATAAAAAATTTCAATAATGTTTATTTATTTTTTTAATTTGGTCTTTTTTTTTCATTTTTTTTGCTGATGTGTCTATTTCTGATTAGCCCAATACTATTATCTGAGATCAATCAGTAACTGACATGTCATTAAAATGATCAAATTAAAAAAATAAATAAATATAAGAGACTTTGTTGTTAATTTTTTTAATAAAAAACCAAATTAAAAAAATAAATAAAGATAAAAAACCAATTTACTAATTTTGTATTTTTTATATAATATATTATCTATTAATTTATCAATTATATAATTTTTGGTTAATGTCATGACATCTACAACGTCTACAGTGGTCCCAACCCTGCCAATTCCTTTTACATCTGCAGCAATTCACAGTTACTTGTATTAAAAAAAAAAAAAAAGGTAATTCACAGTCACTACTTTTTCATCACTCGGTAATGCTCACAACATAACCCTCTCATGGTCACTTCTGTATCCTTTTTTTTTTTTAACTTTTGTTATTTCAACTTCTCTCTTTTGATTTAAGTCATTTGATTTTTAAAACGTAAAAATTGTTTTATATTATAATTTATATTTTTTATTCTAATAAATTTCCATATTGTAAAATGATTTTTTAACTTTATTTTGGATAAATAAAATGGTATCTACTTATGGGTTTTATTTATATTTTTTTGTTCATGTAAATAAAATAAATTTCTATTTTGTTTGTTGTCTTAGCCTAAAAAATTTATCTTATTTTGATTGCCATTTTACAATATTAATGAAGTATTTAACTCTTTTTTTCCTTTATACCCTCAAAGCAATTATAGGTTTACGTGAGAGGGAGAGAGTAATTGATTGTCAATTACTATAAGAGAGTGAAAGTAACAAAGGGCGTATTAGAAAAGACTAAAATAATTTTTATGAATTTTGAACTATTAATTATATTTCTTAATTCTTGTACCACAACCTTAAACAACAAACAAAATGGAACGGAAGAAGTATGTGGGAGTCTTTTTTTTAAGAATTTAATATGTAGGAGTTGATAACAAAATCAACATCACTTTTGAGGTCATATAGACTGATTGAAGTGTATTTTCATCCAAGTCGTCTTTTCCTATGGCACACTTTTTCTAGTCAAAGTAAATGCACGTTGTGTGATGAAAGAAAAATGGTGCCTCTCAGTAGGGATGACAAAACACCCCGACCCACCCCCTATCTATTTTTAATCCACCTTAAATAGGGTGTGGCGGGGTTGACCCGCTACGAAAAGCAAGTTGAAAAATGTAACACATCCCATTTAAGGGTGGGTTAGCAGATTTAAGTAGGTCAACCTTCCATTGACCGCTAGGTCATATAGACCGATTGAAGTGTATTTTCATCCAAGTCGTCTTTTCCTATGGCACACTTTTCTAGTCAAAGTAAGTGCACGTTGTGTGATGAGAGAAAAACGGTGCCTCTCGGTAGGGATGACAAAGCACCTCGACCCACCTCCTATCTGTTTTCAATCCGCCTTAAATAGGGTGTGGCGGGGTTGACCCACTACGAAAAGCAAGTTGAAAAATGTAACCCATCCCATTTAAGGGTGGGTTAGCAGATTTAAGTAGGTCAACCTTCCATTGACCGCTAGAACCTACCTAAAAAATTATAAAATTAGAAGGAAAAATTAAAAATTAAGAAATAGAAGAAAAAAAATTATCAACCTGGCAGGGTGACACGTCACGTGGGTTAAGTAACCTAACATGCCCTGCTATTTTTTTGGAGTTAGGTGGATTGGCTCACTGCGTCCAACCCACTTTGTCATCCCTAGCTTCTCCCTTGTAATAGTTAGCTAGCACGACGTTCTCTCTGACAATGATTTGCTCGTATGGACTGAGTAAAGGTGCTGCTTGTTTGATGTACTAGTGATCAAAGCTTGCACATCATGAGGTAAAACTAAACATCCATATGATTCGTGTTGTTCTATGTAGTCCTCTTGGCAATGGGGTCTTAACTCATGAGACTGATTTGAAAAGAAATTTAAAAAGTCTCTCTTGTAATTCCTCAATATCTATGATCTCATTATTGTCCAAGCATGACATCCTCCTACAACTAGAGATGTCAACACGCGCAGGTGGACACAGCCACACAGGTAATAGCTACTCGTTACCATCCCCGTGGGGGTGAACCCGCAACTCGTACCCGACCCATACCCGTATGTGTACCCACGAGATGGGTTTAGGTGGGTACCCACGAATATCTGAGGATACTCATTATTTTTTTTTAAAAAAGTGTATTTCTATTAAAAGACTTGTTTTACAAAATTTTGTACGTACCAATCCTTATAATCTTTTTTTGATGAAACCAATCCTTATAATCTTAACTTAATTGTTATATGAATAATTGTTCAATTAAATAAAAACAAATAAAATTACAATATGAAAATTATGATTGTAAGAATTAATAAGTATATTAACAAGTATATAAATATAAGGGTTTTTTTAATTCCTTTACACATACGAGTATCCACTGGTACCTCAATACCCACCCCTGCCCCCGTTAATATGTAGATATGAGGAATGCCCATTTATTTTACCCACAATAGCCGTTAAGATATTCGCCCGGTGCCCGTTGTTGATTTTATCCGCGGGTAGCCATCATCTCTACCTAGCTACAACTAGACCTAATCTTTGACTTTGTTGGCGTATTTTGTCAAATCCGTCGACTAATCTAAAAACGCGCATCAAGAGTGCTTAACCCATCTCTTGGAAGAAAAGAAAATGAACTCTTTTGGCATATTCCAACTTACACCTTTTGACAAGGTACAACTTACACCGCTCCTAGGACTTCAACGCATTCTATAAATGAACGACATGGACATAAGCATATTTTTTATGGTGGCTTCTAGCATGAGGGGCCTCACAAGGCCCTCATGGGTGAGGGCCCAAAAATCACCATTAGATATATTAATAAAATACTCCAACGGTTGAGATCTATTTGAGTGACCTGCTACTAACTTGTTATTGTAGGTTTTCCAAAAGTGTTGCAAGTTAGTCCCTCCATTTTCAACAATTCATTTTTAGAATCTATTCTCTATCTTCCTCTTGCTGTCTCTGTTCCCCAAATTCCTTTCTGAACCCATCATTGAAGTTACAGAAGGATTAATATCTCTGTTTTGCATTTTGCATTTTGCTAACAGAAACAAAAGGATTATCTTAGTTCAATTCTTGAGTTCAATAGGTAGCATTTCTGCATGACTACATCAATTTAAAGCACCATTTAATAATGGACAGTAACCAGAAGAATATTAGAAGTTGTGTTGCATAATATGCGATCCATCAATGTCGAATCAAGGTTTCCTAGCTTTAAAGGCCTTGGAGCTTTCGGACTCATTCATAGAACTCTATCATGGGTGGATATCCTTCAAATTCTAACTATCAGTGCTTTTATGACAGAGTTGGTTGTTGAATCAAAGAATGGAGTTAGAAAAAAACAATTTGCCATGCTCTTATTTTGATATTCTCCTCCTCCCATTTCTATTTCTATTTGTCATTGCAATTTGCGCAACGGGAGAACAAATATTGAGCTTCTGCACCCAAAATTTTAAATCCTCTTTGCCCAATTTGAAATGCATCATCAAAACAATCCCAAAATAAAAACCCTAAAAACCGTTCCTTAACGACTTTTCCCCCGCCACAACCAAATGGAAGAAACCCCAACAAGACAAAACAACGCCTCCCTCAGAAACCGTCACTTGTTCGTACTCAGACCGTTCCGTGTTTTTCCCTGGACTTAGTGTCGCCGTTTTGCGTTTTTGGAGGTATCTGGAACACAGAGAATCTAGCTAGATGTACTACTTTGCAATTTAGCCTTTCTTTATTATTTTGACACTACAATCTCTAGTATTATAAATCAGACCCCACATGACTTGTAACTACCGGTAATTTAGGCCCCTCACCCATGAAGGCCTTGTGAGACCCCTCATGCTAGAAGCAACCATTTTTTATATATATATATATATATACGTTTGGACATAAACCTTTAATTTCCAATTTTTATTAGAAAAGAATGTTGTTATTGTATTTTAAAGTTTGAACTTTATATATCTGATCAAGTTAAATTAAATAATAAAAAATATTAAAAAACTATGATTAAGCACAATCTTAAAGACGATTAAAAGTTTAGAGAAATAAATATTTCTTCAGTTTTAATTATTAGCACCAAATTAACCTTTCTAAAAAAAGTTTGTTAAAAAATTATGAATTTTATTACAATGTACTGATAGTGTAAAAATATTTTATACAAATATCTAATCATATCTTATCATAGTACCACCTCATAATAATAATTCATAAAATATCTGCATAAAAATTTACATGAGTACATGGTGACATATTATTGAATGACTGTGTAAAACTTTTTTATATTTTTAATGTATGTTAATTAAAGTCAAAATTTAGTACATCAAAAATATAAAAAATAGTAAATACATTATTTCTCCGTAAAAGACATTACATTGTTATATCCATAAGAGTGAATTACAAAAATCATCAGGCTTGTATAAAAGCAATATCGATATATGTGGTGTTATTTGTGTTGTGCCTAATCAGAATTTATAACAAGGCTCTAGAAAGATGTCATCTTTCCATGCTAATTTTTGTCCCTTGCAGTTATCATATTCACACTTGCAGCCTATGCAGAGCCTCAAAGACAAGAACATGTGCCACCTAGTGAGCCAATAATTAACATCCTTAGGAAGAAGGTTTAGTATGTCTATTATGAACATGAAGATTTGGGATTGTCAAACTTGTGTGAAATGTCAGATTTCAGATAAGCGTGTACTTTGTGGAGTATCTAAAGGGAACCAAATGATACTATTTCTGTAGCACCTTTGAAAACAAAGTGTTTGTTGCTCGGATTAGGGTGTTCCTTAAGAAGGAATACATGTCTAAAGGAGTTAGTGGGAGGAGTATAGGACTTGGAGAAATTCAAGAACCGTAGAGTGTTTGTGCACCTATGATGGAACAAGAACAGGGTCCACAAGATGTTGTGGCACGTTCAAGTAGCACAAGAACTTCATAGGTCAAACAGGATACGAAGCCCACTTGAGAGATATGGGCTTCTCATGACTCGGGAAGGTCATGTATTGCTCATGGATAAGGATGAACATGTTACCTACTAGGAGGTCATCATTGGCCCAGAATTTGAGAAATGGCTAGAGGACATAAGATCTGAGATGAAGTCCATGTACACTAACCAGGTATGGACCATGGTTGATCCACCCAAAGAGGTAAAACCCATCTGATGCAACTAGGTCTACAAGATGAAGATTGACATGGATGATAATTAAGAGTGAATTACTAAAATCTTCTCTAAAATTGTAAGGAGTTGTCAAGTTCCCTGAAATTATTAATATTTCAAATTAGTCATCAAAATTAAAAATGCTCAATTATATTGGTCCTTTGTTAGATTGGTCAATTTAGTTCTTGAATTTGTCCGACAAAAACTAATGATTGATAAAAATCTTCAATTTCATAAACTAATTTAGGATATTATAATTTCAGAGATTATAATTGTTGATAGTGCTTTACAGTTTGAGAGACTATATTGGTGATTCACTCCATCCTTGACATTAGTGATCTTAACAAAAATTAAAATAAATCTCAATTATTGAAATATTGCATGAGAAAACGTGGAAAGAAACTTTGGTGATTGAAATAAGCAACAAAAATAAATTCAAACGCACCCAACAATTGCTTATCTCCCTGACTATGTCAAATAAATATTAATTGGTCTTCTCGATTACACCCTAATTTACGTAAAGATATATCATTATACAAAGAGTACATCAGGCTTGTATAAAAGTAATATATCATTATACAAAGAGTACATCAGGCTTGTATAAAAGTAATATCGATGAATATGTGGGGTTATATATTTGTGTTGTATCTAATCAAAATTTATAACAAGGCTCGAAAGATGTCATCTTACTTATCCATAGTGATGGATTTATCCCTTGCAGTTATCATATTCATATTTGCGGGCTATGCGACGCTTCAAATGCAAGAGCGTGTGCCACCCCGGGGGATCAGTTACGAGCCACCCAGTGAACCACAAGAACCTGCGCCACCCGGCGAAATAGACACGCAAGTGGCACCACCACCACCAAGGAGTCTGTTTAAACGGTATCCACTTCCAATCCCATCCCCAATTAAGGATGGCAAAACAGGCCGGGCCGGGCCGCCCCTTGGCCCGCAAAAAAGAGGCTGGTCTGCCGAAAAAAGGGCTGGCCCGCACCCACCTGTCGAGAAAAGCGGGTTGGGAAATACACCCCACCCCATCTAAGGTCAAGTTGGGGGACCGGTGCATTTTTGGCGGGTTGGAGGGGCAAAATAGGTTGGCCCGTCTAAACCCAGCAAAAAATATAAAATAATAATTAAAAAATAAAAAAATCATTTGATTTTTTTTAAAAATTTGAAAAAAATAATTGGCCCGCCCGTCAAGTTGACGGGCCAAAGTGGGCCACGCGTTGAAAACCTCAACCTGACCTACCAAAAAGGGTTAGACGGGTCAGCCCATTTTGCCACCCCTATCCTCGATCTACCACCATCAAAGTTTTCACCCAGCACTCTCACCCCCCCAATAATACCATCAAGAACCCAATTTTATTGGGCGCTATATAAATTAATTTGGGTTTCCAATCGATTTGATAAAGGCCCCACCTTCAAAATTACCAACCACAATTGCCTCACCCAAATACAACCCACAGAAACGCGTGAAGGAGGTTTTGCAGCAGCGTCACAGTGGTTCTCGAGGAGGTTCGGAGAGTAGGGGAGGTGGAAGAGGTGCTGGTCTGTTCGTGAAGGATCCGCTGGGTGTGTTGCAGCGCCGTGAAGGTCCCTCTCGCCACTCTGTTTTTCCGTCGTGAAGGTCCCCGACCATGCTCTGGCCTCCTGCTGCAGCGGTTTGGAGACACCGTAATTGGCTTGGGGTTGGACAAGATCTCCCCTCGTTAGGATTGGGTTGTTGTCTCCTTCTTCAGGCTTGGTGCTCATATGGGCCGGTCGTGGGTTGCGTTGTTTTGTGCTGTTTGTCGCGGGTTCACTGTCGTGGTTGGCTGGAGTCGTTGCGATGTGCAGTGGTCTCTTCTTCGTTTTGCAGGCACTGGCGTGGTCCTCTCCAAGCTGCCTTGGACATCTTTGAAACGCGGATGCAAAGCCAAGTGTACCGGATGGGTCTCTGAGTATTGACATGTGAGCTTCATTTGTGGAGGCAGAAGGTCTCAGGTACCCCAAATCCTTAGTTACAAGTTCATGCCTGTATCCTTCTGTATCCTTTTGGGGTGTTTGGTTTTGTTTTCTGTGTTCTGTTGGTGTTAGTTGTTTTTCTTGTCCGGTGTATGTAAAGTGTTTGTTACAGCAGCGCGTCTTGATTTGTAGTGTTGTATTTTGTGTGACTCTGCTTATGCTGCCTTCCTTACTGTAGATGTCGTATGGCTGAGTGTTACCCTTGCTATGAACTTCTTCTTATTGACCAAAAAAAAAGTTTCTAGCTCCTATTGACAAAAAAAAAAGGTTTCTAGTTCCTCCCCACAGTGCGTGGGCACCATGGGTTGCATTGAATTTAGACACCCCTATTAATGAGATGAGACCGTAGTGGGGAAAGTATTCATTTATAGGAGTTTCTATGGTGCCAGTGCTTAAGCACCCACATTGTAGGAAAAAAAATGGGTGCTTAATAGGGAGTGGTGTTTGCATAAGCACCCTCTCTCTTTTCTCCTGACTGGTCCTACATGTATTTGTAGGTTTTAATTGGATGTGGAGTTATTAGTGGGACCCATTTAGTAAATTTTTTGGAGTTGTTGGGTTGGAGGGGTTGGGTGCTTGTGTTGGAAAATGTAAAAATGAGTGATGTATACAAGTGGGACCCAGTTAAGCACTCAAAAGTGGGTGCTCTATTGGAGATGGCTTTATCAACCTATTGTAGAATGAGGTTTTATTTACTAATGTCATGTCACTATCATAGTGACCCGTGCAATACATGGGGAAATAAAGTCCAAAATATATTTTTCTATATTTTACTACTAAGTTAGCTTCAACGGAGGAAATAACAATTGTATGGACTTCCGCAAAAAAAAAACAATTGTATGGACACATATGAATTGTTTAAACTTCTTATGTGCTATAACAGGTAAAAATATATATTAAAATTTAAGTAAAAAAATAGTAAGCAAGAAAAAATATATATTTGTATTTTAATTATTATTATATCAATGAATTAAAAAGTTCTAAAATTATAATAAAGTATAAATTTGTTTTTAAAAATTCATGTGTTAATATGTTTTATAATAATAAAAAGTTCTTCCCCGTGTGTAACATATAAATTTTCCTATATGTTCTCATGTAAAATGTTCATTCCCGTGTGCTAAGCACATTTTCCCCATGTGTTTTCATTTAAAATGTTCATATGTGTGGTATGTTTATATATATTAATGAATTTTGTAGATATATAAGTGAAAAAAATCCAAATTATTTCATATATAAAAGATTTTTTTTGTACTTCCCCTGTCCTAAAATAAGTGTCGTTTTAGATTTCTTCATATAGATTAAGAAATGTAATAAATAAAGAGTAAAAGTATCGGTTAATCTTCCTACAGTGAATAAAGCAATCCTTTATGTCTATTTGTTTAAGTGGATTTTTGGATTCGAACTCGAATCAAATCAGTCGAAGGTGCGGTCACCCAACTGATAGGTTTATGGACCAAAAGTAAGGAAGATGAGACTTGGGAAAACTAAGATGCACGAATTCGTTAACTTGAAAAAGAACTAAACGTTTACAAAGTAACAAATTTCGGAAAATGCTAGAAAACAAATAAGAAATAAATCCTAACTACTGGTGACGGTATCACCACATACGTTTGCATCCAAATGGTCAAGTATCCGGAGTGAATGGTGGATGTGAATGACATTTTCTGAGTGCAAGTGTGTTTAGATGAATAACCGTCCTTCTTCCTTCTGATGAGCCTCTATTTATAGGCTTCTTTCTCTTAGCAGTTTTCTTTGGCTTGATCCATTATAGCACCTTCCCACGATCCGCTCCTCAAACTCTTGCTTGGGCATCCCTGAATTGTAACCGCTGCACGTTGTGGATCGTGGCTGCAGCAGCATCGTGTCCCTTTTCCTTTTATTCTTTACGGGAATCCCCCTGGCGTTGACTTGGTCTTTGGGCGTTTCGAATGTGTCCCTGCTTCGAACAACGCTTTTGGGTATCTTGCTTCGAATGGCCTTAGCTCGAAGATGCCTGATTGATTCGAAACATCGAAAATTTTGTACTAACAGATGACCCCCCAAAATATCAACTTCTGAGCTAAGAATTGATGTTTTGAGAGTTCCAAGAAATTTTCGAAAGTCCGTTGCGATGAGACCACACGGTCTTGGCTTGCTACACTGCCCTGTTGTCAAAATTTCAAACAGCTTATTCCCTAGGCGTCATCATTGCGCAGCCGTTGCCAGCGGATCTTTTGGGATTTCCTTGCTCTATTAATACCTGCACTGTTGGCTCTTTACTTCTTTACCTGCCTTTTTTTGCCTCTTAGCTTTCTTTCTCTGAACCTTTCATCCCTGCGTTTTCTTGTCCTCTTCGGTAATCACCATGGCTGCCTCTGCTGTTCCCTTCACTTATCGCTTGCCCGAACGTTCTGCTGTTCTCCGATCAACTGTTCTTCCTGACCTTGATGCGGACTCTGAAGCATGCTCTTCGTGGGAGCGTGAGGCTCTCATTCCCTTTTCCACCGGCGCGACTATCTATGCCTTTCTTGGCCCTTTCAAGCCGACTCCGGCCCTCAAGTTGTTTGACTCGCTGGCGTCTCCGCCGATCCTGGCGTTTCGTGACGCCATTTCTCTCTCTTATCTTGATAAGCTGTCAGGTGTCTTTAATGCCACTCCTCCTTCTGATAGGGGGTTATTTCTTACTTGGTTGGACCGGATAGAAGTGGAGCGGGCGGACTTCTGGCGCGCAATGGGTATTTATGACTGCATTCAACTGAGTCGACACCGCATTGTTTACGACAAACCTATGTTGTCTGCCGCTTTCCACTTCTGGCATACCAACACCAATACTTTCCATGTCCCTTATGGTATGATCACCCCATCTCTGTTCGAGGTTGCTGCTTTGACAGGGCTTTCCCCAATTGGTGACTGCTTCACGTGGGACTTGGTTCCGCAGAATCCTGCCCTTGTACCAAACCTCACCAAGTTCTCCATCAACCAATTCATTCGGAGGAACATGGCTCCTTCTGGCCCCGTGACTGATCAGGAGCACATAGCCTTTTTGCTCTGCTGGCTCTGTTTCTTTGTCTTCTGCTGCAGGTCCAACCAGATCCCCAAGTATCATTTGTCGCTGGCCCAATTGCAGCATGAAAGAAACAAGATTAGCTTGGCCAAGTTATTGCTGGCCAATCTCTATAAAGGCCTTACAGATGTTGTCTGTGAGCTTTGAGACTCGGACTCGCTCTCCTTGGCCATTGGCCCCTTCTGGCTATTACAGCTTTGGCTAAATGCCATATTCGAAGAGCGTTCAGCGGTTGCTGCTGTTTCTGACGTTCCCGACCAGATTGATGGCATTCGGCTCGCTCAGATCCGCTTTCCTGGTCTCACTGAAACCCCTCGAACTGCTTTTGAGAGGTACTTCAGTTGGTTCTTGGAATTCCATGACCATGAAGAAGGGTTAGCACCTTTTGCCTTTAGAAACAAAGGACCGCGGTGGTTCAAGGACATCTTCGATACTCCCGCCTCGCCGCAGACTTATGGCTATTGGCAAGCTTTCTGCGTACCAGGCATGCTCCAGTCCAACTTTAAGGACAACGAGCTGCGATTTTTCCTTCACCAGCCTTCCCTGGTGGCCCAGCAACTTGGGCTTTGTCAACTTGCTCCTAACCTACGTTTCGAGTTAATGCCGGAGTCTTTAGAGGCGCAAGGTGAGGATCAGGAAGCACTTCGAACCATTGTGGTGACTGTTGAAGGACACAGGCCTCATCTCTCCCCAATTCGTTTTGAGCCTTCTTTCCACTGTTCCGAATCCTTCTATTGTTGGTGGCAGCAATACTTTTCTTCCTTCTCAAAGTCTTTGGAAGAATCTTTACAACGCATGGAATCTGCTGCTGCAACCCCTCCACGGGCTCCCAAAAGAAAAGGTATTTATCTTGACTTCTCACCTTTTGTTTTCAAGTTCATGCGTTTTAGCTCCTATTTCTCCTGTAACATTGTCTATGTTTTTAGCTCTTCCTCCCCGGTCACATTCCGTGGCCAAGAAATCCAAACCTCCGGGCCATAGCAGCCCTTTGAAGAAGGGCTCCACTTCGAGGATCCGTTCGGCGACACCTGTTCGTCGAAGCTCTCGTTTATCCGCTCGTGGTTCTGGCTTAGTTAGTACTGATCCGATCCCCATCACCCTGCCTGATGGCTCCAATGAGGCTGAGGTAAACTCTTTTCTTTTTGTTTAGAGTTGCACCTCTCTCGACATTTTCACTGATTTTTCAAATCACAGGGTACTCATCCTCCTCGAGCTTCATCTGTCTCCCGGGATTGTTCGCCTTCCCCCGGCTCTGCTTCTCCGGTTGCTTCCGCGGCTTCGACTCCTCACTATTCTCCTCAGCCTAACGAGGCTTCTTCAATTCCACCTGAGTATAGTCAACAACTCGAGGATGATCCCCTGGGCCTATTGAGGCAACTACTTGCGGACGACGCCCCTGCTGGCCCCAGCGTTGGTGCTTCTCCTAGCTCTCCTCTTCGACGCCCCATCTCCGACATCCTGCAAGAACTACGCTCCTGCGTTTGGGTAGAGAAGCGCTCTCTTATTTCTTTGCTAAGCGATGATCCTGACCTAGCCATTCGTGTCCATGACCTTTCCCAAGAGCTTGCCTCCCGAAGCTCTGAAGTGTCAGAGGACATTCGACGTCAAGCCGACGCTCTGCAAACTTTATTTAGTCAAGGCCTCAGTGCTCTGACTCAACGCATCCAGGTTGCGGAAAAGCTAACTACGGCTAAGAGGATGAATGATGACAACAAGGCAGCGCGGGCTGCCATTTTAAACAAGACCCAAGAACTAGACTTGGCGATTTCTGCGGGCCAAGCAAAAACCTTAGAGCTTAACTCTCAGATCCAACAGCTTGAGGACCAACTTGCAGCTCTTCGAACAAAACGGGATGCACTGGAGGCCACCACTCAAAAGTTGGTAGAGACTCGAATGGCCAAGGCTCGAGACGCGGGTCCCATCTATGAAGCCATAACGCGAATTATTAGGGACCATTAATGCACAATTAACGAGCGTGCCTATGCCCTAGCCACTTTACTATTTCCAAGGCTATCATCATGACCTACGCTCTCCGGTCACTTCCACGCTCATTTCACCTTTTCAGCTATAAATACCTCCGTACTTAAAAGCTTGAAAGCTTTCATGCTTACTTACTTCTTTCGCCATTTTCTTTCATCCTTTCCCCAACAATGGCTTCTCATCGTGCTCCTTCTTCTTCCTCTGTACCTTCGGCCTTCATCTTGAGGCAACTAATCCCCAAAGGGCACACAAACTACGTTCCCGAGCCGGAGGATCAAAGAGAGAAACTTGCTATCTGGAGGTCTCAGGTACTCATCCCTTTCTCTCTTATTGGCAAAGAAGGTTTGGCCTTTCTCGTCCCATACCAGCCTCCGGCGTGCTGTGAGTCCACTAGTTCTTTCTTCCCTAAGATTCCTGCTGAAACCCCATTGGCGTTTCACGGAGGAGTTCGAGAGGACTT
Source organism: Glycyrrhiza uralensis (assembly GCA_030159175.1). Lineage (NCBI taxonomy): Eukaryota > Viridiplantae > Streptophyta > Magnoliopsida > Fabales > Fabaceae > Glycyrrhiza > Glycyrrhiza uralensis. Next base: position 25,391,315 of record BRZY01000007.1, on the reverse strand, counting down.
CCTTGAGGCGGCGGTTCGCATTCATCGGACTGCTCCTGCCCAAGGGTCTGGAACTCCAGAATCCCCTTCCGTTCGAGTCCAGTATCTGGCTTGGCTAGACAAAGTCCAAGCCCAAAAGCAAGCTCATTGGGAGGCCTTGGGTATTTTTGATTTAATTTTAGCTGAGTAGGACCCCACTTCACTATGACCTTCCCCTAATCTTGAGCTCGATTTTCTGTTGGAGTCGAGTTACGAGTTCCTTCCACTTGTCCCGTGGCATGCTTACTGTCACCCTGTTTGACATTGCTACCATCACGGGTCTATGACCCACTAGGGAAGTTTTTTCTCCTTACCTAGAGCCCAATCAACCTATTGCCTTGCCTGCTTCAAAGTTAACCTATTCCCACTTCATCGCCAGCCATTCCAAGTCGAAAGACGTGTCTGATGAAGAGCACGTTGCCTTCTTGCTTTATTGGCTATCTCATTATTTCTTCTGTAGTAAATCTCTTCAAGTGACCAAAGGCTATTACAATCTGGCCTGCTTGCTACATGAGGGTTACCCTGTATCCCTTGGCCACTGTGTTGAGGTCATATGACCGTTTTCCCAATTTTGGTGGACCGTTTTGGCTACTTCAGCTATGGCTGAATGCCTATCGGGAATCCACCCCTTCGACCCCAACTAGTATAGATTTCGCCGTTGACGGCTTATGGTTGTCCAAGCTCACTCGCTTAGTGGACAAAAAGGACTTTCCTTCTGCCTTCCAGAAGTATCTCCGATGGTTTTACAACCTCAAAAGGTTTTCTGAGTCTTTAGCACCTTATGCCAAACTTGACCGAGGCCCCAAATGGTTTCGAGCCTTGGTCACTTGGGACCATGAATCTCCGGATTTTTGGCAAGAATTCCTTACTTGGGATGTTCTCGCCTCTGGTTTCGACAAGAAAAAAGTTGTCAAATTCATCTGTTATCAACCAAATCTTGTCGCCCGCCAGTTTGGCTTGAGCCAATGCATCCCTTACCCCATGTTCAAAGCTCAGAAGGATCTGATCTACGAGCATTGGGACAACGCCCGGGAACTTGCCACATTGAGGGAGCTATTCGAGCGTCCTCTTCTTCAAGCAACTGGCTTTGAGTCCTCCTTTTATGTCACCTCTTCGTTTGATAACTGGTGGACTTACTATTACACATTCATTTGCAAAACCTTCGAGGAATGTTTGAAGTTGATCCCCCTTTCCCATTGTGATGTGCAGACTAGAGACCCCTAAACCAAGACCAAAGGTATGCACTATCGTGAAATTGTTGCTTTCACACGCTTTTTTAAAGTGCTTTATAACCTTGTTCGAATCGGTGGCACTATCCGAGAAACGACTGTTGTTCTTCGAGAGAAGACCACGCAACACGTGAACCGGCATCGACACAGAGCTTTACCTTTCTGGACCAACCTTCTTGGCCACCTTATCCGAAATTTTCGCCTTTACCAAACGCGCCATTTGCCGTTGCCAAGGCGACTTTTGGTCCTTCTTGGGCCCTTCCTTCAAATCCTCAACTTGCTCGACCTCGGCCTAAGAAGTGGACTGTTACTGCCACCAAATACTATCTTCACAACTACCCGTACCCCCTTCGAGGCTCTACCCATTTCACCTGTCCTGACATTGGTATGACCTCTTAGTATCGCCATTCTCTATCTTGGTTGTCTCTCACTCTCTTTTGTTTTTCAGCTGCAGTTAAACATTCCATCACCATAAGAAAAGAAGAAGATTGGGAGGACGATCAGGGTAAAACAAGCAAAAGCAAGGAATCTCGAGGTGCATCTTCGAAGGCTCCCAAAACCAAGGTACACTTATTAGCACAAGTATTCTTAATTTGCATTGCCTCCTATTTTGACAGTGCTATCTCGAAACAGGCTTCTGAGAAACCCAGCCGGAGTTCGAAGCAAACCGCTTCTGAAATGGCTTCAAAGGTCCATGCCTCCAAACCAACAGCTTCTGAGACAACTTCAAGGGTACTGATTTTTCTAGGTCTATTGCTTGTATTCATTATCTCCCCTTTGGTCAATTTTTAACTATTTCCTCAGGCTTCCGAAAAGACTGAAGACTTCGTCGAAGAAGTTTTTGCTTTTAAAAGAAAACGTCCTGCCAAGGCATCTGACGCGGGGCCTGCTAAAAAACCAACCCCTTCTGTTTCTTCCGCTCCGACACCTACTGTTGAAACAGCTCCCTCGGCCGAGGTATGGATGGTACTAACCTTAACCTACTTACTCACGTTTCCCCAATTAAAGCCCTACTCAATCCTCTTTTACTTGATTGAATTTCTTAGGTTACTCCTCCTGCGCAACTCTTGAGCCCAACCATAAGCGCCACCCCTGAGGGTCCTGCTCAAGTTGATTCGACCGTCATTGTTCCAGCCCCTTCTTTGAATGTTGCTGGGGCCACGAACATACCAGAATTCATGGCTATCGATGACTCGACTCAGCAACCCTCTCCTGGACCAATAATGCCTGAGGCGCCTGTCATGATTTTGGACAAAGAAGCCATTCCTGCCCCTGATGACTCTTCGAGCTCCAGTGCCTCATCTCCTACCCATGAGTCCAGTGGCCGGGTCTTGAAGACTCAGGATCCCAGTCCTGCTACTTCTGCTTCATCCAGCTCTCATGCCCAAGAGCTACTCCGTCTCCTCCAAGAAGACACTTTGGACACCATAGACAAGCTGCTGGCTGGTGACGTTCCTGTTGTCCCAACCCACTCAGCTACGGAAACCCAGGAGGCGGGGGTGACTTCTTCTGAGAGCGTCGAAGACTTGCTTGGCCAACTTCACCATTTAATGTTTGAGCAAGATCTTTTAGCCTCTATTGCCAAGAGTCTGGACTCGAAGTACCAGATTAACCTCCTTCTGGATAAGCTGGAGGCTCATAAGGATGGCCTTCCCTCTGCTCAACGCGCTGGTCTCCACAGGGCCACTCGGCTCATCGATCAATTCGCCGCTAACCACAAGGCTACTGACACGGAATCTCGAGACTTAGACCTTTTTACAGAGGAATGCCAGGCCAAAGAAAGCAAACTAAGGGCTTATCGCCAGAAGATTGCTGATTCCAGCAATGCTCTCGCAGTCGCTGAAACTGAAATTCAGACCCTTTCAGATCAAATAGCCTCCTTAGAGCAACAACTGGCAGAGAAGAAAGCAATGAAGCAAAAGCTCGAAGAGAGAAAAGCCTCGGTGATCAACCGTGTCCTCGATGCTGAACTGGAGGATCAGTATCAACAGAAGAAGAACTCTCCACCATTTTAACTTGGCAGTCATCTGCTTTGCTATTTTCCCCCAAACTTTTCATTCTTTATGTACATGCATTCGTACTTTGAATGACTCCGTTTGTAATTACGTTATTTTAATTTCAAAGCATGCGGGGTCATATTTCTTTAAATACTTGCCATTGACTACCACCGTATGGTTTATTTTAGTCAAATCTTTTAACAAATACGCGTTGTTTGAGAAAACCTTTCCTATTTCGAAAGGTCCTTCCCAATTCGGAGACTATTTACCAAATCCCCTTGCTTTAGTATCCATAGGGAGGATGGTCTTCCAAACTAAATCGCCAACGACAAATTGCTTCGATTTAACTTTCTGGTCATAATGCCTAGCGATAGTCACTTTTTGTCGAATCATATTTTCCAAAGCTCCTAATCTTTCTTCGTCCAACTGATTCAACGCATCAAACATTAACTGCCAATAATGTTCGAGTGGCGACTCATCCTGCCTTTGGATCCTAATGGATTGCAAATTCACTTCTATAGGCAACACTGCCTCTTGCCCGTAAACCAACCTGTAAGGCATCGTTCCTGTGGCTTCTTTGGGTGAATTTCGATAAGCCCACAACACTTAATGTAAGGTGTCATGCCATGATCGTGGTTTCCTTCCTATGTGTCTCTTTATTAGGCCAATTAAAGTCTTATTTACTACTTCTACCTAGCCATTGGCTTGCGCATAATAAGGCGTTGACGCCAACAATTTGATTCTCATAGACTCTGCATATTGCGCAACCCGTTTTCCCACAAACATCGTTCCACGATATGTTGTTATCGTCTGGGGTATACCAAATCCAAAAACGATATGTTCCTCTATGAAGTCAATGACGTCTTGTTGGTTCACATCCTTAAGTGGGATTGCTTCCACTCACTTGGTAAAATAATCTACCGCCACCAAGATATACTGATGCCCTTTCGAAGATGGAGGGTGAATTTGTCCGATTAAATCCAAAGCCCAGCCTCTAAATGGCCAAGGTTTTATGATCAAATGCAACTCACTTGCTGGGACATGATGTATCACAACATGCTTTTGGCACTCTTGGCAAGCCTTAGGATATTGACAACAATCCTTTTCTAACGTTGGCCAATACATGCCTTGCCTCCTCAAAATCCATTTCATTTTTTGGCCTGCTTGGTATGCTCCACACATTCCTTCATGTGTTTCTGCCACAGCTGTGTAGGCTTCGGCTTTACCTAAGCACCTTAACAACAAACCATCCGCTGACTTTTTATATAATTCTGACCCCAAAATGGTATAATGCAGCATTTTATATTTTAACTTCCTATCGGATACTGCCCCTGCATTTTCGAGTGCCTCTACTATTGGTTTTCTCCAATCACTTGGATCTAAACTGTCAATGGTAAGCGCCTCCATCGAAAACCCCTCTTTTGCCAAATCACTGCGGATCACTAAATCCAGCATGGCTGCTGGTATCTTATAGCCCGATGCTATTTGGGCCAACTCATTGGCCTCAGTATTTTCCTGTCTTGGATTGTGTTCCAAGCATACCTCATCAAACCTCTGAAGAAGACTTTTAGCTTTCTCCAAATATTTAGCCAGGTTATCATTATTACACTTGTACTCATTCAAGATTTGCTTAATGACCAATTGAGAGTCACCTCTAATGACTACATTTCTGGCTTTCAAGGTCACCAGTGCTTGCAAACTTGTAATCAAGGCCTGATACTCAGCCTCATTATTTGACAATGCCAATGGGGTATTTTTTATTATTTTAGTGGGAAACCCCAAAGGAGATATGACTAAGGCGCCAACTCCTGCTCCCTTAGCGTGTTTGGAGCCGTCGAAGTATAACTTCCAAGGGCTAATTCCCACAAAATTATTCATGGCTTTTTGAATTCCTTCACTAGTATAGTTAGCTAAGAGGTCAGCCACCACCTGGCCTTTCATTGCTTTTAAAGGCACGTACGTTAAAGAAAATTCCGTCAATGCCAATGCCCATTTGCCCACTCTGCTATGTAAAATAGGCTTTAATAACATATGCTTAATTACATCGAAATGAGCAGTTACATATACCTCGAAAGGTTTGACATAATACTTAAGCTTTGTACATGCAAAATATAAAGCCAAACACAACTTTTCTATGGCACTGTACCTAACTTCTGGGCCATTTAAAGTTTTACTCAAGTAGTATATGGCCCTTTCGAAGCCGTTTTCATCCTCTTGAGCCAACAATCCACCAATTGTATCCATCGATGCTAAAATATAAAGCTTCAATGGTCTACCTTTGACTGGCGGCATCATTATAGGAGGGTTTGCCACATACTGCTTCAGGCTTTCGAATGCCTCTTGGTGTTCTTCTTGCCATTGGAAGTCCTGCTCTTTTCTCAGCTTTAATAAAGATGAAACCACCTTAGTTTTGCCAGACAAATTGGCAATAAATCTCTGTAAGAAATTAACTTAGCCCAGAAAGGACTACAACTCCTTCTTATTTCGAGGAGGCTTCGAGTCAATTATAGCTTTGGCCTTGTTTGAGTCCACTTCAATTCCTTTTTTCTGCACCAAAAATCCTAAAAATTTTCCTGCAGATACACCAAAAGCACATTTTAAAGGGTTCATCTTTAAACCATGCTTTCTCATTCTCTCAAATGATTGTTTTAAATGGTCCAGATGCTCTCTTTTTCCCCTCGAATTTAACCACAATATCATCTATATATACCTGCATGAATTTACCAATCAAGTCGTGGAAAATGGCATTCATGGCGCGTTGATATGTAGCGCCAGCATTTTTTAAACCAAACAGCATGACCATCCACTCGAAAGTGTCGAGGGCTCCAGGGCATCGAAATGCCGTTTTCACCACATCCTCTTTGGCAATGAAAATATGATTATATCCTGAATAACCATCCAATAAACTTAAAATTTCGTTACCAGACGCAGAATCAACTAACATATCAGCTAGAGGCATAGGGTATTCATCTTTAGGAGTCGCAGAATTTAAATCACGAAAATCAACACACACCCTAAGAGTACCGTTCTTTTTCATCACAGGTACTACATTAGCTAGCCACTCAACATACCTGGCGGTTCAAATGCAGTTGGACTTCAGGAGTTTTTCGATCTCCTCTTTGATCTTCTCGAACACCTCAGGAGCAAACCGTCTCGGGGCCTGCTTTATTAGTTTCCTTCCTGGCTTTAAAGGCAACCTGTGCTCCACCAATTCTCTACTTAAACCTGGCATTTCTTCATAACTCCATGCGAAACAGTCCTTGTATTCCTTTAGCAAGGCTATAATATCTTGCTTCATACTCTCCTCCAACAGCGAACTGATGTACGTTGGTCTTGACTTCTCCTTGTCTCCCAATTCCACCTTCTCTAAAGGATCTTGGGCCTCCATTCTTTCTACATCTTCAAACCACGACCTCTCAAACCCAAGAGGTGAGTCATCGTAAATGCAGTCCAAATCCCTGGAGACAATCACCTCCTCAATTGCTGCCTCTCCTGGGTCCAAATTTTCTTTGCTATCCTTTGCCATGGCTTCCTCCCGCGGTGCTTCCTCATCCTGGTAACTAACAGAATTCGACACTTCTTCTGCTGAGTGTGAACTGTCTCCCTCACACATGTCATCTTCGATCCGCTCACCATCCTCTTTGACTTCATCAGCCGCTTCAATTTTCTTTTCGGCCACATAAGCCGCTACTCGAGCTACGTAGCTCGACACAGTCATTTAAACTTGAGCTTCTCATCGGCCTTTTCTGAGCTGCTTCCTTCCACTTCGTAGCTTACCCGAAATCCATGAGTGGGTTTGAAACAAAAATTTAGAGATTTACCCGGAGGAATCTTTTGCTTGGCCAGCGCACTGCAGGTATCAACATCGAATGGCCCCACTTGCTCCCACACTTTATCAAAGTTCATTACAGTAGCCTGAGGAGGCACAAAAGGAGAGCCATCAGCGGGAACTACCTCCAAGTCTCCGTACTTATTCCATAGGAGCATCTTCTGGTGAAGAGTAGAAGGCACCGCTCCAACACCATGAATCCATTCTCTGCCCAACAACAAATTGTAATTAGCTTTCGACGGGATCACCATGAACACTGTGGTCCTGGTTGCTGACCCTATTGTGACATCTAAAGCTAATATCCCCTCAGACTTAGAAGTTTTGCCACTAAAGTCTGTTATAGCCATGTTATCTGGGATCAAATCTGCTTCCGTTCTGTGTATTTTCTTCAGCATTGCTTTCGGCAACAGGTTCACCGCTGCTCCGCCATCGATTAGAACCTTGCCCACAGGAGTACTCCCATTGACTTCAGCTCGGACAAACAGAGTCTTCAAATGGGACTTCATTTTTTCGGATGGACACTCAAAGAAAGCAGAATTCCACCGGGGCCTCACTTTAGACGAGAAGATAACACTCATATCAACATCCTCTGCTTTCGCTTCTAACTCCGCTTCTGACATTTCCTCCCATTCATACTCGTCGAGTTGTTGGGCATACTCTAGAGGTAACACCGATACTACCCCACAGATATCTTCTAAAGAGTCGTCAAAACCTAACTCGAACTCCTCAGCTAACATGTCATCATCGTCTTCAACACTGATTGGTTTCATCTTCACGGGGCCCTTCTCCTTCCACACCATCCGATTCGCCAACGGTTTTTGACGACGTCCCTGAGGAGTTTTTACTGCCCTTATCACCTGTGCTTGCCTAGCCGCTTGCTTTGCTTCGGCTGCCTCGTAAGCCGCTTTCTTCATTCTTTGGACCCTTCTGAGTTGAGTCCTTGTCAACGGTGTCTGCCCCTGGTAAACCTGCGGAGGTTTACCCTCAACTGGCCTTTTACCTTCCGATACACCCGTCTACCAGAAGGCACACCGTTCCTCATGACCATCTGAGGGGCTCCACCCCTGCTGACGCCTCTAATCCACTGATTCAAAGGTACCTGCTTTGGAGGCAAGTAAGTCCTCACCCTTGGTCTTGAAGGTTGATCAATTGGCTTTGAGTCCACTTTTTGGCTAACCGCCACTTGCTTTCCTTTCAGCTTACTTTTCTCTAGCTTCTTGGCCAAAGTTTCTTGATAGGCCTTTTTCATTTCTGACTCTTCAAAGGACCTTGCCGCTGCTTTATCGAAGACAGCGCTGCACCTTGGACATAACATCACCTCATGATCTCCCTCCTTCTTCCTTTGCAGGAAGTCCAGCAGGGTCTCTTCCTGATTTGGGAAAATGTTAGCAATTTCCTTTTGAAATTCCTCAATTGCCACGTCAATGGCATATGTATCATCAAACGGCACCACTCCCACCATGCAGGTGTTAGCCTCGAGAATCGCAAGCTTTCCCGAAGTTTTTGATGACTCAGCTTCATCCTTGGGAGCCACCTCTACCATGCACATGTTGGGTTCCACGTAATTGGCTTCTGCCTCAAAAGGATCTGTGTCGACCTTCATAGTGGCTTTAGGCTTCTCCTCAAAAGTTAACCTCCCTTCCTTGATGACCTTTTCGATCAAATCCCTGAAAGAAATACATGCATTAGTAGTGTGCCCAAAAATGCCATGATACTTACAATACTGTCGACCCTTGATTTGGTCACTAGTGGGTATTTTGTGCCCATTTAGCAGGACCAACTGTTGGTCTTTTAACAAAATATCAAAGATTTTCTCAGCTTTAGAAACATTGAAACTATAATTTCGTTTAGAAAATTTAGACTTTTCCTTCCTAGGGGAAGGTTTTTACGAAGAGCACATATATGGAGGTCCTGGCTTTAGCTCTGCCAAATCTACTTCATTTTCAGCGTACTCTTCTTCCTCGCTGAAGTATCCTTCTTGATCAACCACGCCTACGTAAGCCGCCTTATCTTTCCTGGGGTGTTTCTCGATTCTTTTGTTCTTTTCTTTCTCTTGACGTAATTGCTCAATCTGCCTTACTCTCTCAGCGAGTTGGGCCATGTCCCTGAGCTACTGGTTGATCAATTTCTTTCGAGTGGAATATTCTAATCCCCCTGCTGCCATTTGAACAAGTTCGTGTTCGGGCACTTGCGTGAGACACCTTGCTTTCATCTGTCGGAACCGGTTAAGGTAATCATCGATCGATTCGTTGGCCTATCTCTTGATACTTACCAGATCCACCAGGCTCACTTTGGTTTCACCCCTGAAGAACTGTTGGTGAAAACTTCTCTCCAATTGCATCCATGTTTGGATGGAATTAGGCAGCAAGGTGGTGAACCACGTGAAAGCACTCTTGGTTAGAGAACTCGAGAAATATTTCATCTTGAGATCTTCATTGTTGGCCAAGTCTCCACATTCAATTTGGTAACGGGCCACATGCTCCACAGTTGGTTCTCCCGCTTCCCCTGCAAACTTCGTAAATTTAGGGACTTTCCACCCCCTTGGTAATTCCGTTTGCATAGTTAGTTCCGAAAAGGGAGACACAAAATATGGACGATTAGCATACCAAACGTTAAAGCCATGCCGGTTTAATGCTTGCTCGACTAACCTCTCGACAGGCTGATGCCCCCCATTGAACTGTCGAAGGTTACCTAAAACCTCATCTGCATTCTGTGCACGGTTTATCAACAAAGGGTTGCCTTGTTGAACGTTCCTGACTGGCGCGGGGCCACCTCTGTAACCGTCTAACGGCACAGGACGGAACTGTGGGTCTTCCGCTGCACCCAACACATCAGCGAGTCTACGAACAACCTGGTTAGTGTTATTCTCTATCAACGGTGTGAAGACCGTTGCCAGCTGTTGTGTCAACATGTGCACCAGCTCATGGTTACTCTCATCCATTTGCTGCCTCATCAATTGTAAGGCAACGTTGGAAAATGTAGTTCCTTGCAAATTGTCATGGGTGACAATTTGTCCAGCAGTTACATTAGGCGGTCTAATGCGGTCTAATGCTCTACTGAGTATGTTCGAATTGGTTTGCATTCCCAACCCCTACTGGCCGTGCAGCAGGAATAGTAGTGAACACAGGATTATTCGCAGGAGTAGGCATAAACCCTGGAGGCATGCCGTATAATGGCATATTTCCAACCATTGTGGGCCCCTGACCAGGCCGTTGATTCTCCTCCGCATATACCCCATACGGGATAACTTGACTAATAACGGGCTGTTCAGGCAGCGTCACCTGGATAGCCCTATCAGGCGAAGGCACGGATACAGAAGCGTTATGGCCCTCACTACCTTCACTATACGGAGGTGGATGTTGGGGTGAACCAGCCGATTGTCGACCAGTACGCGAATTAGACATGTCGATTGTTCTCCCGCTGCGCAACTGCATGCGCAGTCCAAATTCTCACTTAATGGCACCAACTATCTCTAGCTGAGTCCCACCGGGCGTGCCAATTTGTTTAAGTGGATTTTTGGATTCGAACTCGAATCAGATCAGTCGAAGGTGCAGTCACCCAACTGATAGGTTTATGGACCAAAAGTAAGGAAGATGAGACTTGGGAAAACTAAGATGCACAAACTCGTTAACTTGAAAAAGAACTAAACGTTTACAAAGTATCAAATTTTGGAAAATGCTAGAAAACAAATAAGAAATAAATCCTACACTACTGGTGACGACGGTATCACCACATACGTTTGCATCCAAATGGTCAAGTATTCGGAGTGAATGGTGGATGTGAATGACATTTTCTGAGTGCAAGTGTGTTTAGATGAATAACCGTCCTTCTTCCTTCTGATGAGCCTCTATTTATAGGCTTCTTTCTCTTAGCAGTTTTCTTTGGCTTGATCCATTATAGCACCTTCCCACGATCCGCTCCTCAAACTCTTGCTTGGGCATCCCTGAATTGTAATCGCTGCACGTTGTGGATCGTGGCTGCAGCAGCATCGTGTCCCTTTTCCTTTTATTCTTTATGGGAATCCCCCTGGCGTTGACTTGGTCTTTGGGCTTTTCGAATGTGTCCCTACTTCGAACAGCGCTTTTGGGTATCTTGCTTCGAATGGCCTTAGCTCGAAGATCCCTGATTGATTCGAAACATCGAAAATTTTGTACTAACACTATTATACATGTATGTGAAAGTCACTCAGACTTGCCACGATATGGGGTTTGAATGATTTGTGTCTCATTATCATTATTGTAACAAAAAAAAAGTCTATGTATCTGAAAGTCAAGTATATTTTCTTGGCCGTTTGTTCACTTTATATATATATTTTTTGACAAAAAAAGCAATTTCATTAAGAATGAGAGCTAGGAAATGAAACAGACGTCAATCGTATACATAGCTGCAAGATCATACATGGAGGAGAGTATACTCAATCCAAATTAAGTCAGGATTAACAAGAGCAAACTTGGCTAACAAATCCATTTGATAAATTAAAGGCCCGACCTCCGTAATTACCAACCACAAACGCGTGATCTTAAGGTTTCTAGCTCCTCCCCATAGCGCTGGCACCGTGGGCTGCATTGAATTTGGACGCCCCTATTAATTGTTTTGGCCTAACTCATCCCTACAAAACCGACTTGTAATATGAGAATTGTCCACACTTTATAAGCACTACATTAGTATTATCGCTAGTCGATGTGGGACTTCTCAACACACCCCCTCACATATCGACTCTCAACACCCACACGGGTGGTGACCCTTTGTAATTATCTGGCGACTTTTCGAATTGACGACTTTGTGATGACACACATCAGATAGTGCCTAGTGTAACATCTCGGCTGTTGTTTGAATTTACTTGTGTTCCCACACACCAACATGGGTCTTTTCAGCAAGCTTTGTCCCACTCACATGCTTTCTAGGAAACTTCCCAGAAGGTCATCCATCCAAAAATTGCTCTAAGTGAAGCACAATTAACTGTAAAGTTCTTAAGTGATAGGCTACAGAAAAGAAGATGCATCTTGTTGGTGTAACACCCTGATTTTTATACATAGTTTTTATTGATTTTTGATCTTATTTAATTTAATTAAAATTATTTAATTATGATTTTTGGGATTTTAAGGTGTGAATAATAATATTCATATCTTAGGTTTGATTTTGAAGGGTTTAGAGTAGTAGAGTTCGCAAAACTGAGTTTTTGCGGGAACCGCATTCTCTCCTGATGCGGGGATAGGGTTCAGTATTTTTCTAGAGGTCATTTTTACTCCAAAATAATTTTTTAACGAACCAAAAGTGGTTCTTATAATATTTGTGATTTTTAGAAATTTTTATGGAAATTTTTCAGAAAAATTTTATTTTACCCGCGTTTGGAGCTTTACGGGTAAATCGGGTGCAACCGGGACATGAAAAATAGTCCAAAAATTTAGTTTTGGGATCTTAAATTTTTCTATGACATATTCAAGCCATAAAATTTATTTCTCATGATTTTACCCATTTTTGAAAATATTTATCTAAAAATGGGTTATAAAACTAAGCGTTTTAATTACTTTGAACTACCAATTAAACCCTAACTTGATGGGACATAATCCCACCAATTTTTGGTCTGCATTTGGCCGAACCATTGACCCAAAAATCTACTCTTGAAATTCAAATACTCACATTTGACCAGATTGGAAATATCTTTGATTTTCTAATTAAAAGAATGGAGTAGGTGAACCAATTCCATCAAAGCCATGTTTCCCCCATTCCTTCTTGCTTTTGGCCGTGTAACATCTAGGGAAAAGAAGGGGAGAGAATTCAGTTTTTACAACTTCATCTTTCTCATTCTTGCAAAAACTCCATTTCTCTCCATTTTTCCAAGCTTTTCTCCACACCCAAAAGCTTGAGTTTTATTGAGATTTTGCATAGTCAAGCTTCACAAAAAAAGGTTTGGATCATCATTCTAATCCATAAACTTCTTTCATTTTTTCATTTCCACCACTTTCATTTTTCCATGAAGGTTGTGTTCTTCTCTTTACTAAAAGAGAGCTTTTTATTTGTTTAGGTTCACTCCATTGGAACCTACAAGCTTGACAACTACCTTGGATCCATTTACTTCCAAGCTTGAGTAAGTATTTTTCTACTCAAGATTTCTATATTTTGGGGTTTGTACATTTTCATAAAACTCATATTTTTATGGTTGTGTGTTATATATTTTGAAAAAGGGTGATTTTGTAAGTGTTGGAGCATCAAGGTGGTGAGGAGATCTCTTGGTGTTGGTGTTGGTGGCTTGTTGGCAAGAAGACCCCTTAGTGATCTTTCTTTAAGTGCTTCAAGAGGTAAGGGGATTTTTCTCAATAAGTTGGGAAGGATGTATATGTGTGTGGCTATGTGTTGTATGTTTCATGAAAAACTCAAAGACTTGAGTTTTCATATTGGTTGTTGAATGAATTTTCATTCTCTTAGTAATATGTATTTTTATATATTTATGTATATGAGTGAAAGTATGATTTTGGTTAATGAATGATAATTTTTGATAAACCTATGTGTTGTTGGAAAAATCATATGTATGATTTGGATTGATTTGGAATGCCTAAGTGTATGTTTGAGGAAGTATGCTTTATGCTATGTTCATGATGTATGTTGGTAGTTATGAATGATTACTTTGAGTGTATGTTTGATTTATGGCTTGGTGGTGTTTTTGCCTAAATGGATGAATGTTGATTCTTTGATGTTTCACATGATTTAATTCAATGTGATTGGGATTGGATTGAAAATATTTGATTAAGTGTGGGAAGAGAATTTAAAAGCTTTAATGAAAAAGTTTTCCAAATGAATTAATTAGAATTCAAAGATAACACTTAATTAGATAAATTTCATCAAGTTTCTAATCATAAGTCTTAAATCAATTTCATACTAAATCCTTGTTATCCATAAAATTTCAAGTGAGCTAGAAAATCAATTAATGAGGGAGAAAATCAAATTTCAGATTTTTAAGGGGTTAAAAACGAAATCTGGGCACTTTGGGCCAAAAATGTAATTTACAAAAGTTTTGGGGCAGAAATGCTAAGTCTGGGCACTTTGAGCCAACAACATAATTTAAGAAAGTCTTGGGCAGGAAACGTGAAATCTGGGCATTTTGGGCCAGAAACCAAATTCTTCAGAAAACCAGGGACTGGACTGCAAAATTGGACTTCTTAGGCGGTCAGAATTGTAAATACTTAAAAGTAAAAGAAGATTAAGTAAAATTATCAAAGAATCTACTCAAGTTTTTAATTAACCCTTTTATAATGAAAAGTGGGAAAAAAAATAAATAAAGTGAGTTTTAAATAAGAGGTTATTCTTTTATAACAATTAAAGATTTTAGATTTTGAAGTTAAATAAGAACTTTAATTCCAAATAGGAGTTTCCATAAACTTATGTTTTTAAAATGACGTTTCTACACGGTATTGGAAGAGGACCAATACGTGGCGATAATAAAAGTCTTAAGGACAATAATACTACACGGTATTGAAAGAGGATCAATACGTGGCGACGATAAAGTCTTGCGGACAATAATATTACACGGTGTTGGATGAAAGCTAACACGTGGCAACGAAAAACCCTAAGACGAGGGACCGCATTAATTGTCTTGTAATATGTGTGCAAATATAGCTGTCAGTGCTACAATCCAGCTTGGAGGATTGTGCAATATATATATAGAGGTCGTTGCTACAATCCAGCTTGGAGGATTGTGCAATAAATGTAGATGACGTTGCTACAATCCAGCTTGGAGGATTGTGCAATAAATGTAGATGTTGTGGCTACAATCCAGCTTGGGGGATTGTGCAATAAATAGAGATGTCGTTGCTACAATCCAACATGGAGGATTGTGCAATATATATATATGTGTCATTGCTACAATCCAGCTTGGAGGATTGTGCAATGTATATATAGATGTCAGTTGCATTTGGTGTTCGGCTTTGCCAAAATTGAGCTACAATCCAGCTTGGAGGATTGTGCAATCCAGCTTGGGGGATTGCGAATGGAGTGCGGTTTGAGCTGTATTGAAAGATGTTGAAGTGACATGCATTATGCTAGAGTGCTATGTGTGTTTGACTGTGTGTTTAACTTGATGATATGTGCTCTTTTGGTGTGTGATTATCTTAGAGGAAGATTTGTGAAAGAGTAATTATACATATATTCTTGGAATGTATTATGTAGTATTTTCTTTTTCGTATACATCCTTTCAGTGGACTTTCAACTTGTGCAAAGAAATTCACCCTTGCGTGTTTTTCTGTTATTTTATGTACGTTACGCTTAGATGTCCACTTCAAGACCTCTAATAGCCCGAGTGAGGGAGTGCCTCCGGCCTCGTGAGGCCGATGGTGGGGGATGGATTTACGATCCCATCTCCCAATGGGCCACTGTGACTGGATACGTGGTCAGGACTAGAGGAGGGGTGTTGGGCCCCGAAAAGGTTTTGGAGAGGGACATGGTTTTGGACATCTACATACCCGTCGAGAGGATGCGCTACTGGCTGGGAGATGTTGGCACTGAAACATAAATACCAAGAGTTCTGCGTCCAATGTTTTAGCAGAAGGAAGAATTCTGCGTCCAATGTTTGAGCAGAAGGAAGAGTTCTGCGTCCAATGTTTGAGCACAAAGGCAAGTAATGTTGTGCGTCCAATAATTCAGTACAAGGCACAAGGACAATTTCATACGTCCAATGATTCATGATCAGAACATAAGATATAAGTCCAATGTTCAGGATGTGTTCTTGACCAAGGTACAGAATGCTGATCGTCCAATGATAAGTACAAGGCAATACTGGTATAAGTCCAATGTTTTTATGAGAAGCAGAATTGCAGTAAAAGTCCAATGATTTTCAAAGGAACAGATTCAGTGAGTATGCGTCCAATGAAGGACAAAAGTCCAATGTTCAGTTTAAGACATTGAAGTTCAACGTCCAATGAAACTGAACAAACAAAAGAACTGTTCTGCGTCCAATAAAATCAGAGTGACAAAGGTACTGTTCTGCGTCCAATAAATAAGAATGACAACAATCAAGTGTCATACGACCAATGAAGCAGATTGACAAAGGTACATCAAACAACTGTTCTGCGTCCAATAAAGCAGAAGAACAAATGTACAACAATCAACTCTGCGTCCAATAACCAGAATGAGGCAATACGTCCAATGTTGCTTTGCAACTAATCATCATAATGGTAAGCATAAAGATGCGTCCAATGATTGAATGAATATCATATGTACTTGGTAAGTACCAGGTATGCGTCCAATGATTTCTTCATGCTGCGTCCAATACGCAGAAATCCATAAACTTGCTATTTATTGCTCATGCATTTAATATGGAACATATTTATTGAGCAAATGATTTGAAATAAATAGCTGTATACAATGCTTTTCTGTACAACCCATTGTCAACGTTTTTGAATGTACTTTTGAAAAGCATAAAACACTGTGGAAAGTGTACTAAGAGAGAGAATGTATTTTTAACTACTCTGTATATCTCTGAACACATCTTTCTACTTTACACAGTGTATTCTCTCTGTCTCAATAAGATATTACTATTAACCACTGTACAATTGAGACTTTGAGTACAGGTTGCTTCTGATTAAGGAGAAAGAAACGCAGACATGCACAATGAAGTAGATCTCCTCAGAGCAACGGGAACATAGCATTTAATGCTATTAGAGAACGGTAATATTTATGAAGGCTGAAGCTGGGCTATTCGAAGAACAAGTCTGAAGCTTCATCAAAGCCTATAAATACCGTGAACAAGAAGAAGAATACAAGACACTGAACAACGAAAAAGAAAGAGCTGAACTGTTGTGCAATTTGTTATACTCTGTATAGAAAGTCTTGTATATTTTCTTTCTTCTTGTAAAAGAGAGTTTGCTTAACTCTCAAAGTGCTTTAGATTTCATATCCTCACTTGGTTGAGTTAGACAGCACTTAAATCAAAAACACTCTGCTGAGTTGTTTAGCCTGAAGAGGCTGTGTTCAAAGAATACTTGGGTTTTAGCCTGAAGAGGCTGTGTTCAAAGAATACTTGGGATTTAGCCTGGAGAGGCTGTGTGCAAAGAATACTTGGGTTTTAGCCTGAAGAGGCTGTGTGCAAAGAATACTTGTACCTATCTGGTTTGATAGTGAAATCTCTCTAGTTTGAGGGGACTGGACGTAGCTCTTAGGAAAGGGTGAACCAGTATAAAAACTTGTGTTATTTCTTCCTTCCCTTATCTCTTATTATATCTGTGCTTATTACTAACCAAGGGGATTGAATTGATTTTGTTTAAACAAGTTTTTCATACACCTTTAATCGCACAAAGAAAACAAGTTTTTTAAACTAAGAGGGAAGCCTCAGCGTCCAATCTTTTGTGCGTCCAATATTTCACAATTCTGTGCGTCCAGTGTTTTAGCACTCTATGCGTCCAATATTTCAGAAAACACTGTGCGTCCAATATTTGAACTAAGCTGTGCGTCCAACGTTTTTAACAGCCAGCGTCCAACATTTGCGAAAAGTTTTAAAAGCTTAGAAACACAATTCAACCCCCCCTTCTTGTGTTTCATCTTGTTACCTACAGTTGGCATCAGAGCTCGGTCTCTAGGGGTTGAGCACTTAACAGTGCAGAGAAGCAAAGATCCATGGAGAACGAGGGACAAGCTGTGAACAGACCACCACTGTTCAATGGAAATGAATACGACTACTGGAAGCAGAGAATGATCACATTCTTTGATGCTCAAAATATGGACCTATGGGATGTAGTGGAAACTGGCTACACTGCTCCAGTAAATGAAGCAGGTCAACAAATACCAAGAGCTCAGTGGACAGCAGATCAAAGGGCCAGATTCCAGCTGAACTCGAAGGCAAGGCACTATCTGATGTGTGCCATTACAAAGTCAGAATATGACAAGGTGCACAGCTGCACTACTGCCAAGGAGATGTGGGACACTTTAGCTTTGGCACATGAAGGTTCATCTCAAGTTCGTGAGTCCAAAATCAGCATGCTAGTTCATCAATATGAACTATTCAAAATGGAGGATCACGAGTCCATTGATCAAATGTTTGGAAGATTCCAAACAATCATTAACAACCTGAGGTCCTTGGGAAAAATCTACACAACCCAGGAGCATATCAGGAAAATCCTAAGGAGTCTGCCAAGACAATGGAGACCCAAGGTGACAGCCATACAAGAAGCAAGGGATCTTTCCACTCTTGCCATGGAGGATCTTCTAGGCTCACTGAAAGTACATGAGCTTGAACTTAATGAAGAAGGAATCGAAAAAAGGGCAAAGTCCATTGCTCTTAAAGCTCAAAAAGGGAGCACCTCAAAAGCCTTGAAGGCAAATGATTCTGATGAAGAATCATGCAGCTCAGAAGGAGAAGAAGGCTCAGATGATGATGAACTCTCCTTCATCTCCAGGAAAATAAAGTCTATGTGGAAAAAGAAAGGTGGCTTCAGAAGGAAGCAATTCAACAGAAGATTTCCACAGAAGGAAGCTGAGCAAAAGGTGGAAAGTCCAGTGGTGTGCTATGGATGCAGGAAACCAGGCCACTACAAGGCAGACTGTCCTGAGGCCGAGAAGACAAAGAAGAAAGTCTTCAAGAAGAAGAAAGGTCTCATGGCAACATGGGAAGACCTCGATGATTCCTCTGATGATGAGGATAAGGAAGAGGCAAATCTGTGTCTAATGGCAGGACTCTCTTCAGTTGAAAGTGAAGACGAAGAGGAGGTAATTTCTTACTCTGAATTAAGAAATAATTTTGATGATCTTCTTAGAGATTCATCTATCTTATCTGATGAGTACAGATTATTAAAGAAAAAGTTTTCTCAAATAAACAAAGATTTCGAAAAACTTATTTTAAAAAACAATGTACTCAAATCGGATAATGAACATTTAAGACTTCAAGTAAGTCAATTGAAAGAAGAATCTCCAAAGAAGTCTGAGTCCAATACTTCCTGTGAAGTACAAGTACTTCAACAAGAAGTAGATGAACTCACTGGACGTTTGTCCAAATTTGTCAGTAGCTCTGAAAAGCTTGATCAAATTTTAAAAATTCAGAGAAAACCTTCTGACAAAACTGGTTTGGGTTATGAAAAACCGAAACCATAGTTTTCCAAGAGTCCATCAAAGTTTAATATATATTGTGGATACTGTGGAAAGGCTGGACATGTCACATCGACATGCTTCCATAATAAATGGAACAAGCCTGGACGCAGGCCAAGGACTAACATGAAAGGACCCAAGAAAATCTGGGTACCTAAGAACATGATCATTCCTGTTGCAGATTTGCTTAATGGGAGGAAAGCAACACCAGTCATGGTACCTGGACAGTGGGTGCTCACGACACATGACGGGAGAAAGGTCTATGTTCCAAGACCTCAAGCCTAGAACAAAGGGCTGGGTCACATTTGGAGGTGACCAGAAAGGTAGAATAGTTGGAATCGGTAAAATTGGTAAACATCCTTTTCCTACTATTAAAAATGTTTTATTGGTTGAAGGACTCAAACATAATCTACTTAGCATAAGTCAATTGTGTGACAGTGGATGTGATGTTTCCTTTGACAAGGATAAATATATAGTCAGAAATTCTGATAAGTCCATTCTTTTTCAAGCAAAGAGGCAGGACAATGTTTATAAAATTGATTTCGAAAATCTGTCCAAACATAATGTCTCATGCTTCATTTCTTTAAATAATGAACAATGGATATGGCACAAGAAGCTTGGTCATGCAAGCTTGAGAACCATCTCAAAGCTTAATAAGCATAGCCTCGTAAGGGGACTTCCAAATCTTGTGTACAAATCTGAGGTTCTCTGTGAAGCATGTTAGAAAGGGAAACAAGTGAAAAACTCTTTTGATTCTAAAAACATTGTTTCCACTTCTAGACCTTTAGAACTTTTACATATGGATTTGTTTGGACCAACACAAACTGCTTCTTTGAGTTGAAAGAAATATGGACTTGTTATAGTTGATGACTATACTAGATGGACATGGGTTAAATTCCTATCACACAAGGATGAGTCTTTTAAAGTATTCACCATATTTTGTAAAAGAGTCCAAACTGAGAAAGGAGTTTGTATCAACTCCATTCGAAGTGATCATGGAGGTGAGTTTGAAAATGCAAACTTTCAGAGATTCTGTGAAGAGAATGGAATTCTTCACAATTTCTCTGCACCTAGAACACCACAGCAAAATGGTGTAGTATAGAGAGGAAAAATCGATCTTTACAAGAGATGGCCAGGACCATGCTCAATGATCACTCAACCTCTAAGAGGTTTTGGGCTGAAGCTGTAAACACAGCATGTTATTTGCAAAACCGAATTTATATAAGGCCTATACTGAAAAAGACTCCTTATGAATTGTGGAAAGGAAGAAAACCCAACATTTCATATTTTCATCCTTTCGGATGTGAGTGTTTTATTCTTAACACCAAGGATCAACTTGGTAAATTTGACTCTAAAATTGATAATGGAATTTTTCTGGGTTATTCTGAAACTTCCAAGGCATATCGAGTTTACAACTCAAGAACCTTGACTGTTGAAGAGTCAATTCACGTTAAATTCAATGACAAAAAGCCTGACAATGATCTGTTAGAGCTAAGTGATTCTTTTGCAGATATGAGAATACAACCAGGAGGTGAAGAATCATCAGGCAAGATTGAAGAAGATGGACCAGACGCAGGAGACAGTCATGCGTCCAATACTGCAGGTGGTAAAAGCTGGCATTTTAAGACTTATCATCCTGAATATCAAATTATTGGAAATGCAGATGATAAAGTCAGAACAAGGTCCACATTCAGAGAGCAAACTGATGTAGCATTCATCTCTGAATTGGAGCCAAAGAATATAGATGAAGCCCTATTGGATGAAGGATGGATTTTAGCAATGCAGGAGGAGCTGAATCAGTTCAAAAGAAATGATGTTTGGACTCTGGTAGCCCCACCTGAAGATAAGTCCATTATTGGAACCAAATGGGTATTCAGAAATAAGCTGGACGAAGAAGGTAATGTTGTGAGAAACAAAGCAAGGTTAGTTGCTCAAGGCTACTCACAACAGGAAGGTATTGATTTCACTGAAACCTTTGCTCCAGTAGCTAGAATTGAAGCCATTCGCATTTTACTTTCATTTGCTGCCCAACATGATATGAGGCTTTATCAAATGGATGTAAAAAGTGCTTTTCTGAATGGTATAATAACAGAAGAAGTCTATGTTGAACAGCCCCCTGGCTTTGAGGATCAAACTTTTCCAAATCATGTTTTTAAATTGAAAAAGGCTCTTTATGGCCTTAAGCAAGCTCCTCGAGCTTGGTATGAAAAACTGAGTTCATTTTTAATGGAAAATGGTTTTTCAAGAGCAAAAGTTGATAACACTCTTTTCAGAAAATCCATAGACTCACATTTCATCATAGTACAGATTTATGTAGATGATATTATTTTTGGTGCTACTGATGAATCTTTGTGTGGAGAATTCTCTGAATTAATGCAGAAAGAATTCGAAATGAGCATGATGGGAGAGTTGAAGTTCTTTCTTGGACTTCAAGTGAAACAAACTCAAGATGGGATATATGTGCATCAGACCAAATATACAAAGGAGCTTCTGAAGAAGTTCAAGATGGATGATTGCAAACCCATGAATACTCCCATGCATCCAACTTGCATAATGAGCCTGAATGACAAAGATAAAAAGGTAGATCAAAAGGTATATAGAGGTATGATAGGATCTCTTTTATATCTTACTGCATCTAGACCTGATATTATGTTCAGTGTATGCTTATGTGCAAGATTTCAATCAGATCCTAGAGATTCTCATTTGACTGCTGTGAAGAGAATTTTTAGATATCTGAAAGAGACTACTAATCTCGGTTTGTTGTTTAAGAAATCAGATGAGTACAGATTAGTAGGGTTCTGTGATGCTGATTATGCTGGAGACAGGCTTGAAAGAAAAAGCACCAGTGGAGGATGCCATTTTATGGGATCCAATTTAGTATCATGGACAAGCAAGAGACAAAGCACAATTGCATTATCAACAGCCGAAGCTGAATATGTCTCTGCAGCAAGTTGTTGTTCTCAGCTCTTATGGATTAAATATCAATTGGAGGACTACAACATTTTCGAGAGTAAGATTTCTGTTCTGTGTGATAATACTGCAGCAATCAATTTATCTAAGAACCCAATCTTACACTCAAGAGCTAAGCATATAGAAATTAAACATCATTTTATTAGAGACTATGTGCAAAAGGGAACATTTGATATTCAGTTTGTTAGCACTGAAAATCAATGGGCAGATATATTTACAAAACCCCTATCTGTAGATAGATTCATTTTTATAAAGAAGCATTTGAATATGCACTTTATAAAAGACTGATGTTTAGCGTCCAATATGCTTAAGTTGAGTCTGAGTCCAATGTGACTAGAGTCCAACAGGACACGACAGTCTATTTGAGACTTAGAAATTTTTTTTTAGACTCAAAAGCTTTCACATCTTAGTCATCCCACGCTGAGTCCAATCTATTTTTCATAAAGATATACTTTACAGTTGGTATCTTACAAATGCTTTGCAGTATCTTTCAGTTTGATGATCATTCTTGTTTTCAAGAAAATGGGGAGATTGTTTCTAAAAAGGGTTTTTCAGTTTTAAAGAGGATTCTGTTTTTAAAAGCTCCAAGTCTTTTCAAAACTCTCTTTGGACTATGATGTTCTATGAACCTTTTTGCCTGATGACAAAAGGGGGAGAAAGAATGGGATTAAGTTTTTATATCTTGACTAAAAGGGGAGAAAGATTTTGACAAAAAGGGAGAAAGATTAAGTCTGATTGCATTAGTCTTATTACCATGTTATTTTGATAAGCTATTTGTGGACTAATCTTTGTTTTATGAGTAAAAGAAATTTTCAGGTACTCTAAGTCTCAGGGGGAGAAGAGTAAGGAAAATCTGAGATGTTTATCTCAGGGGGAGTTTCCCTTAGAAAATTTCTGTTTTTGCTGACTGATTTTGGTTTAAATGCTTTATTGTTTGTAAAACTTAATAATGTTTGTCATCATCAAAAAGGGGGAGATTGTTGGAACCAAATTGGTTAAAAGTGTTTTTAATACAAAAACTCCCTAAGTGATTTTATGGTTTTGATGATAACAAAATGTATTAAGGTTTTTACAAAGGATAATCAATATGTATTAAGCTTGTACAATGTGTAACAATGCTGCTTAACTAAGCTTATTGCAGTCTGCGTCCAATCAGTTCTTCATGACATTGGCTGGCATTCAAAGTGAGCCTTGCGTCCAATGTTGGCACTGAAACATAAATACCAAGAGTTCTGCGTCCAATGTTTTAGCAGAAGGAAGAATTCTGCGTCCAATGTTTTAGCAGAAGGAAGAATTCTGCGTCCAATGTTTGAGCAGAAGGAAGAGTTCTGCGTCCAATGTTTGAGCACAAAGGCAAGTAATGTTGTGCGTCCAATAATTCAGTACAAGGCACAAGGACAATTTCATACGTCCAATGATTCATGATCAGAACATAAGATATAAGTCCAATGTTCAGGATGTGTTCTTGACCAAGGTACAGAATGTTGATCGTCCAATGATAAGTACAAGGCAATACTGGTATAAGTCCAATGTTTTTATGAGAAGCAGAATTGCAGTAAAAGTCCAATGATTTTCAAAGGAACAGATTCAGTGAGTATGCGTCCAATGAAGGACAAAAGTCCAATGTTCAGTTTAAGGCAATGAAGTTCAACGTCCAATGAAACTGAACAAACAAAAGAACTGTTCTGCGTCCAATAAAATCAGAGTGACAAAGGTACTGTTCTGCGTCCAGTAAATAAGAAGGACAACAATCAAGTGTCATACGACCAATGAAGCAGATTGACAAAGGTACATCAAACAACTGTTCTGCGTCCAATAAAGCAGAAGAACAAATGTACAACAATCAACTCTGCGTCCAATAACCAGAATGAGGCAATACGTCCAATGTTGCTTTGCAACTAATCATCATAATGGTAAGCATAAAGATGCGTCCAATGATTGAATGAATATCATATGTACTTGGTAAGTACCAGGTATGCGTCCAATGATTTCTTCATTTCTACTTTACACAGTGTATTCTCTCTGTCTCAATAAGATATTACTATTAACCACTGTACAATTGAGACTTTGAGTACAGGTTGCTTCTGATTAAGGAGAAAGAAACGCAGACATGCACAATGAAGTAGATCTCCTCAGAGCAACGGGAACATAGCATTTAATGCTATTAGAGAACGGTAATATTTATGAAGGCTGAAGCTGGGCTATTCGAAGAACAAGTCTGAAGCTTCATCAAAGCCTATAAATACCGTGAACAAGAAGAAGAATACAAGACACTGAACAACGAAAAAGAAAGAGCTGAACTGCTGTGCAATTTGTTATACTCTGTATAGAAAGTCTTGTATATTTTCTTTCTTCTTGTAAAAGAGAGTTTGCTTAACTCTCAAAGTGCTTTAGATTTCATATCCTCACTTGTGTGAGTTAGACATCACTTAAATCAAAAACACTGCTGAGTTGTTTAGCCTGAAGAGGCTGTGTTCAAAGAATACTTGGGTTTTAGCCTGAAGAGGCTGTGTTCAAAGAATACTTGGGATTTAGCCTGGAGAGGCTGTGTGCAAAGAATACTTGGGTTTTAGCCTGAAGAGGCTGTGTGCAAAGAATACTTGTACCTATCTGGTTTGATAGTGAAATCTCTCTAGTTTGAGGGGACTGGACGTAGCTCTTAGGAAAGGGTGAACCAGTATAAAAACTTGTGTTATTTCTTCCTTCCCTTATCTCTTATTATATCTGTGCTTATTACTAACCAAGGGGATTGAATTGATTTTGTTTAAACAAGTTTTTCATACACCTTTAATCGCACAAAGAAAACAAGTTTTTTAAACTAAGAGGGAAGCCTCAGCGTCCAATTTTTTGTGCGTCCAATATTTCACAATTCTGTGCGTCCAGTGTTTTAGCACTCTGTGCGTCCAATATTTCAGAAAACACTGTGCGTCCAATATTTGAACTAAGCTGTGCGTCCAACGTTTTTAACAGCCAGCGTCCAACATTTGCGAAAAGTTTTAAAAGCTTAGAAACACAATTCAACCCCCCCCTTCTTGTGTTTCATCTTGTTACCTACAAGATGCAGCCTAGGAGAGAGGTGAGGGAGGATCAGAGGCCTACACCTCAGCGGATAGCCGAGTCGGTATCTAATCGTTGTCGTCTGATTCGTCGCACTCCAAGGGAGAGTTCCTTGGAGATGGCACGCTTACCAAGGATGGCTCCACCGGTGACACCAGTTCCATCACCCGAGACCATGAGGCCGACACTTCCTGTTCCATACGTCGCGCCTTCTGGACGTCTTGTGCGCTATTCTTCTGACACTTCTGCTAGACCTTCGGGACACGTAGTTAGAGGGAAAAGGAAGGTTAGAGACGAGCCAGATCGTGCATTATTCGAGGTGTCTGAGGATGAGGAGGACCCCGAGGAGACGTCATTGTTTTAGGTCATAGTGGTGGGGGCGTCTAGTGCTAGGTTGTGGGTTGTCTGTTAGCGACCAGCCTAGGTTTGGGGTGTACATGTTCAGTGTCGTGTATTTGACACACCTTTTGATTTACAGCTTTCCTAGTTTTAAACTTATCGTTTTATTTTCTTTGTATTATGATGATGTATTTTGGCCACTATGTTGTGGTTCCAAACTATACTTGCGGGCGCAAGACTTGTGTATATTGACATGATGATATATATATGTATGATGTTTCTTTTCTTCTGAGTTTTCTGGATGGCTAAATGTGATGTGAGAAATCTTTTCGTATAAGATCCTTTTTCAAAAAAAATTAGCCACCAATTTTGGTAACCTTGATTTATGAAAGACGATTTTTCCGCATTAAGTTTTTAGTTTTTTCACGTGACGTTCCTTGTGGGAAAAAAGGGCGTTACAGTTGGTATGGGTAGTATCGATTAATTCTATTAAGTTTTCCTCAATTGTACAGTCACATACCTGCACAGTCTCGAAATTCCTCTCATTTGAGTATGAGTTCGATTCATTCATATACCCCTTCCCCTAGAAGCCTACTAGGAGCCACTACTTGTCAGTGCCTCTTTGCACCAGCGATCACTCCCTGCCCTCGTCGACCTCAAAGTGTCACATGTACCAGCTTCCGTCTGGTTCGTCCCCGAACCATACCGTACTGGGAGAGGACCGACTTTGATACCATTCTGTAACATCTCGATTGCTTTTCGGATTGACAACTGTCCCCACACACCAACACGGGTCTTTTCAGCATGTTTTTCAGAATGTAATCCTTTCCTGTACATCTATGTTAAAAATTCCAAGTTTTCTTCTTTTCTCCTCTTTTATAGTTTTTCTTAGTTTCTTGTTTAAGTTCTTGGTTTTAAAAAGCTTTGATCTTCAAGTTCTTGTTTTCTTCAAAGTTTTGTGATAAGGGGAAAATTCTTCTAAAGTGTTTGGTTTGATCTTTGGTTGATGATCACTTAGGTGATATATGTGTTATAAGCTTTATTTAATTGTTAATTGCTTTATTTAATTGTTTAAATGCTTTATTTAATTGCTTAAATGTTTTATTTAATTATTTATGAGTTTATAATTAGTAAAGTTATAATGCTTAAATTATTTATGAATTTTAATAATTGTATCGTTACGATGACGAAATTTTAAATATAAATGTTTGATCACCCAGTGTGTTATGCCTCCGCGATCAACAAATTTAAAATTGGTAAAATTTACCCTTTGTAGTTCTTTTGGCCACTGGGGAATACGTTGGTTGGTGGGACAAGTAATTAATACGTTAAAATTCCTGAATTACTATTTTGCTTTATGTCAACTACATTGATTTCGAAAACATATATAGGTTGACTGGGTAAAATAATATTATAGTGAAGGGTTCTCGGTGAACTCTATATTATATTATTTGGTAGAAATTTCTGGTTTGGGGTCCTTATATATATAAACTTGCAATTTTTACCATAGATGTATACGAAAAGATTACCTTTTGAAAAGCATGCTAAAAAGACCAGTGTTGGTGCATGGGGACAATCATCAATCCGAAAAGCAACAGGGATGTTACACCTAGCTTTAGAGTTTAGCTCGAATCTGGTCCTTTGATTAGCTGTCCACTGAGCTCTTGGCATTGGTTGTCTTGCTTCGTCCAGTGGAGCAGTATAGCCATTTTCCACGACGTCCCACATGAAAATGTTCTGTGCATCAAAGAATGTAATCATTCTTTGTTTCCAGTAGTCGTACTCATCTCCATTGAACATTAGTGGCCTTTTCACAACTTGTCCTTCGTTTTCCATGGATCTTTGTTCTCTGCACAGTTAAGTGCTCAACCCCTAGAGACCAAGCTCTGATGTCAACTGTGGGAAGAAAGTGAAACACAAGAAGGGAGTTGAATTGTGTTTTCTTAACTTTAAAAGCTTTTCGCAAAACGTTGGACGGAGATGAGATATGTTGGACACACAACGTATGTTAGACGCAAGAATTGTATTGGACGCAAAACGTCCACTAATACAAAAATAGTTTTAGTGCGTCCCCACAGTTAGTAATAAAATTGAATGTACAAGAGTTATAAAGAGTTAAGAGATTTACACACAGAGATTTATACTGGTTCACCCGTATCCAAGAGCTATGTCCAGTCCCTTTCAACTAGAAGGATTTTCACTATCAATCAGATAGACTTACAAGTATTCTTCAACAGTCTCTTCAGGCCTTTAAAACAAGTATTCTTTGCACACCTAGCATCTCCAGGCTCTAACAAGTATTGTTTGCACCCCTAGCCTCTCTAGGCTCAACTAAGTATTCTTTTCACATAAAGCCTCTCCAGGCTTCAACCAAGTATTCTTTTCTCACTATGCCTCTCCAGACTCAAACACAACTCAAAAGAGTTTAAGTGTTTAGAAGTGCTACAACTCACTCAAGTGAGGATATGAAATTTTAGCACGTTGAGAGTTAAGCAAACTATCTTTTACAAGAAGTAGACAGATAGTGTTTTTCTAAGTACATAGCGTATGAATATTTTGCACAATGGACTCTATAACTTTTCTATCAATCTTGTATTTTCAAAAACTGTCTTCTTCTTATTCTTCACGGTATTTATAGGCTTGATGAAGCTTCAAACGAATTCTTCAGCTTTGCTCTGCTTCAGCCGTTGTAAATAGCCGTTTACTAATAGCATTTAATGTTATCTTCCCATTGCTTCAATGGAGTTGTACCTCTATGTAGGTTTTTCAGCTCTTTCTCCAAAGTCAGAAGCCACCTGTACTCAGAGTGTAACACCCCCTTTCTCAGGAGGTCATTACACTTCGTAACTGAACTTCTAATGTGGAATTAAAAATTTTCTTCTGATTCTTCTTTCGTAAAATGTTGTCAAAATTTATTTAATTTTCACAAATGGATTTTCTCTGTCATTTTTTTTAAAGGAGGAATACTTATGTGAATAAACACCAACCAGAAAATAACATAGGAAATAAAATTCATTCATTTATAATAGAACATACCATACACAAGAAATATTTTTCCCAAATCAATACAGACTCCCTATGCTGGTCAAACACTAAGAACATTTGCAGGAAACTCAAATAAGAAAACCCCAACAACACTAAGACTCGCACGTCCTTCCACTTGGTTGACACGTCTTCAATACCTGTCTCATTCTTCAAGTCCTGACTAGTACACTCAGCTAGAAATCAATCTATATGAATCATGTTCCGAAGACCACAAAACATATAGGAAAGGGTGAGTTTCTCCCCAAAAGTTACAATCACGAAACATGCATAGTAAAAGAAATACCACCGACTATACTTCAAAAATAAGCAGATATCATTTGAAAACTTTTCTCTAAGTTAACAAATCTATCAGACATATCACCAAGAAAAATCACATAGGCAATTAAAGTCAAACCATACTCCCTTCGCATTTCCCCAAGCTGGATTGCACAATCCTCCAAGCTGGATTGTAGGCCAGTTTGACAAAGACAATCACCAAATACAAATGGCCTCTATATTTATTGCACAATCCTCCAAGCTGGATTGTAGCAATGACATCTATATTTATTGCACAATCCGCACAATCTCCCAAGCTGGATTGTACTAACAACATCTATATTTATTGCACAATCCTCCAAGCTGGATTGTAGCATCACATCTATATTTATTGTACAATCCTCCAAGCTGGATTGTAGCATCACATCTATATTTATTGCACAATCCTCTAAGCTGGATTGTACCAAATGCAATTGACATCTATATTTGTTATCACACAAAATTCTTATTTCAAGAATCTTAACATCGTCACGGGTTGACTCTTTTTACAACAATGTGTAAAAACTCTACTTTTCATCTACTATGTGGTAACGAAAAATGTCATTAACGTTTTAATTATAAATTACTTTAGGCTTGGCCTTTTTAAGAAAAATTCTTTCCATTACAACAATTTTAATTATAAAAATACCCCCACTTTCTCTTAATTTTTAAAACCACATAACTCTTCATAATTATGTTTCTGACCCCAGAATGTCCAAATTTTTATTTTTGCCCCTAAACTGAAAATTATATTTTTGGCCCAAAACAGAAAAATTCACAGCTTGTGAAATTTCACACCAGGGATGTGAACAGAGCTATCCAAAAACCCTTTAAAATTCGAAAATCAACTTCTATTTTAAGATTTGATTACATACTTCAATTCCAATATTTTTGAACCTCAAAAATAGATTACCCCTTCATGAAATTTGATTATTTAACTTGGATTTTTCCAAAAAGATTAAGTACATAGACCTTATTCCTTTTTGCCAATAAATGCATAATTTGTTGAAAAAAAGTTTAAGTGTTTGTAATATTGATTTAAATGAAATTTCAAACTCCTTTGTGTAAGAAAACCCCCACTAAAGTCCATTGGAGACTTATTCAAAAGAATTAAGTAGATAAATTTAAGCTTTTTCTTGAATACAAATCAAATTAGTCTTAGCTTTTAAAAATAATTTTACTATAGAGTCCTCTACTTTCTCTTCCATGATGCTTGGGTCACTTGTGTTATTTTCATCTTGATTAACCTTACCCAATCACAACCAACATCACATAATCATAATAAATAAAGCTCAATACTACTTTAAATATTACAATCATCCCAAATGGATCAAATCAATCACAAAGAAATAAGCACACTAAATCACATCAAGCCATACCATATTCTCACACACAATCAAGAAAACCAATCATACGTCATAACACAAAATTTCTGCCATACAAAAACCATAGAGTTGACATATGCTCAAAATGACAACTTAAACAAATCCAAGCATACACACACATTTCCAATACTTAGTAAATTTTCTTAACTTTTCATTTTACCCAAAGCAACTTTAGCAATATTTCCATAGTTAAAAATATGAAAATGCTCATACAAAATCCATAGAGTTAAAATCTTTTCTTAGTAATTTTATCACATCAAGAATGATAAAATCATTCTTCACAAAAATGAAAACTCAACCATGAAGTTGTCATCAAGCCACACAACATACAACCATACAAAAATTATAACTATGAAAATAACATCCCCTTACCTCTTGAAGAGAAGCTTTACACACTAGAATCCACTCTTAGCTTGTAGCTCCAAGACTAGAAATCAAACCCTTTCTAGCTTTTTCTTCAAAAGCTAGTAACAAAACCCTTAAAGACATATACAAAACATGAGCATAAAAACAAAACCTTTATGAAAAATACCCAAATCCTAAAATCAAAACTTGAAAGAGTGATCACTTACTCTTACTCTTGATGGAAAAGGATCAAAAGGATGATCAAGCTCCTTGGTTCCAAGAAATAGAACCTAAAGCCAAAAATAAGAATTTTCTTGAAAAACTTGAACAAAAACATGATCCATGAACTACAAAGTGAGTATCATGAAAAGATAAGAAGGATTTATGGTTTAGAATCACAAACCAACCTTGTTTGATGAAGCTTGATGGATCAAAGCTTAGAAAACTCAAGAAAAAGCTTAAGAACAAAAATGGAGTTTGGAGAGAAAATGGAGAGGATGAACTTTAGGAAAGAGAAAGACAAGAGTGAAATGAAATAATATCTTCCCCTCTTTTCCTCTTGACTCACGGCTGCAGCAAAGAAGGGACCACTTGAGATAAACTTTGATTAAAAGAATAATGGAATTAATTGATTAATGAGTAATAGTTAATTATTTAATTGGTCCAAGCCAAGACTTAGCCACAAAGAAATGATCAAAATGAGCAACTTGGCACATGGGCTGAAGCATTTTCGTGCAGAACAGCTGGTGCAAGTGGGAGAGAAAAGATCTCACAAGTTAGGGCTTGTTTGGTTGTTCAAAATTAAGAAAATTGATTAATTACTTAACCCTTTTGAAATAAATTCATACTAAATAAGTAATTAATGTAAAAATCACTTTTATGATCCAGTATTAATATAATAAAATTTAGAATATCAAAACTTAATTTTTGATCATTTTCTCATACCCCGATTGCGCTACGGTTACCCGTAACATGCTAAAAACGGCTAAAAATAAAAATTTCTGAAAAAATTCTAGAAAAATTCTCAAAAATCCAATATATTAAAAAAAAACTTTTGTTTCATTAAAATATTATTTTGACGTAAAAAGGGTCTCCGGAAAAATATAAAACCCTCACTGTACTAAAACCAAGATACGGTTTCCGTCAAATTTCTATTTTTCGAATTTGGTCACTATCTATCCATCTAAAAATCATAAATAATCTAAAAACACTAATGATATCTCTAACTTTCCATTTGGATCATTTCTTAGCCCTCTGGTAATTATCTGGTCATTATATGTCACGTATCCTATTTTACAGGGACCAAAATTGTAACATCTTTATCCTAATCTCAGAAAATTCCAAACTAAAATTCTTAAATTCTTAAATAATATAAAATACTATTTGTCTCTTTAATTCCTCATGGTGATCTTGTCTTTGCCTTCAAATCAATATAATCTTATTTCTCCGTCTATAACGAGAATCGTTTTTCTGTTGAAATTTCTAATTTCAACTCAAAATCCTAGTTGTTTTACTATGAGCGATTATAATCATGACATTTCATTTTCTAATATCATCTTATAATATGCAATTTGATCTACTCACTCAGTGTCATAGAATTAACTACGAATTTAAAAATGCGGGTGTTACACAGAGTCTCAATTGCACAGCGGTTAATAGTAATATTCAGTTAAGACAAAGAGAATACACTGTGTTATAGAAAAGGTGTGTTTAGAGAGTGCCAGAATTATTCAGAGTACATTCTCTCTCAAGTACACTTTTCACAGTGCTTTATGCTTTTCATTAAATGTGATCTGAAATAGTTTATATTAAGTTCGAGGAAAAGCATTTGTTGACAGCTATTTATTTCAAATCATTTGCTCATTAAATATGTCTCAAATTAAATGCATAACCAATAAATAGCGTAACGTAATTGATAACAACGCATATACATGATAAAGCGTAAATCGATTAGATGTGAGGTTATCTTACCAAATGGACGTATAACGCCTTGAGTCCATTGGACAATACTTTCTACATGACAAGTATCAGAGTCCATTGGACGCTTAGTTCACAACTTGTACATATAAGTGCCAAAGTCACTCTGGATGATGGACTTAACTTAGTTGTACCTGCAAGAACTTGTACATATAAATACCAAAGTCACACTAGATGATGGACTTAATTTAACTGTACCTACAAGAGCTTGTTATCAGACTTTGTTAAACTCTTAATAATAGTTGTTATCATCAAAACCTTTAGGCATTTAGACATAGTAAAATGTTCTCTGAATAATTTGGTTCCAACAATCTCCCCCCATGCAGTCATACAAAAGCAAATAAATTTTTCATTCAAGAAACTCCCCCTGAAATAACTATCTCAGCATTTCTTTGGACTTATCCAACTCCCCCTGAGATAAACATCATATAGGTTTTGGATTTTCCAAATTTCTTGAGTACTTGAAAAATTCTTTTCCTTAAACAGGAGGTAAGTCCAGCAATATATATATATATATATATATATATATATATATATATAAACAAGTAATCAGAGAGATATGTGTGCGAAAAGACTACTGCAATCAATATCCATAAACTCAATCAAAACTTAATATCCCATTTCTTCCCCTTTTGTCATTAGACAAAAAGGTTTGAAAAACTATCATAGTCCGAAAAAAAACTTACAAAAAAACAGAGAAAGTTTTGGAGAACATGAGCTCATAGTCGATCCTTCTTCTTTTCTTCCATCATCTTCTAGTAAAGCTGATGAAACATACACTTGAGTTCTTCATACTCTTATCTTGTCACAAGAGCTTCTTCAGTTCTCCTTGTAGGTCTAGCACGAGGTTCCACAAGAGTAGACAGGATCAGGTTCTCTTCTTCTGGAAGCAGCTCAACAATTAATGGTTCTACTGGAGGAGGAGGAACATGGGTTGCCATTGTTCTTCTTGAGCTTGTCCGTGGAAAAAAAAACTACGGTGATTGAAAAAAGCAACAAAAATGGATCATGAATTCACGCACGCACGCACCTAACAATTGCTTAACTCTAACTTCTCAAATAATTGGTCTTTTCAACACCCTAATTTAAGTTAACATTATACAAAGTGTGTACCTCAGGCTCTTGTATAAAAGTAATATCGATCTGTAGTTGTCATTGTAGGTAACAAAGTAAAACACAACAAGGGGGTTGAATTGTGTTTTCTTAACTTTAAAAGCTTTTCGCAAAACGTTGGACGAAGATGAGATATGTTGGACGCAAGAATTGTATTGGACGCAAAACGTCCATTAATATAAAAACAGTTTTAGTGCGTTTAAAAACTTTGTTGAAATAAACTCAAAACAATCCCCACAGTTAGTAATAAAACTGAATGTAAAGGAGTAAAGAGTTAAGAGATTTACACACATAGATTTATACTGATTCACCCTTATCCAAGAGCTACGTTCAGTCCCTTCCAGCTAGAAGGATTTTCACTATCATTCAGATAGACTTACAAATATTCTTCAATAGCCTCTTCAGGTCTTTACAATAAGTATTCTTTGCACACCTAGTCTCTCCAGGCTCTAAAAGTATTTTTGAACACCTAGTCTCTCTAGGCTCTAACAAGTATTTTTTTGTCTCGGACTCTTTCATTATTCTTTATAACTCAAATTCTCTTATTAACAATACCTGCATGCTTCGCATCCTCTCATGATCTCCTACATATTGTTCCTTCAAGTGATCCCAAATTTCTTTTGTTGTTTTGAGACTCATGATTCTAGTGAAGACTGTTATTGAAACACCATCAAAGAAACATGCCTTTGTCTTTACCTTCCTCATTTTTCTTTCCTTCTGATTTTTTATCTGGGCCATGGTGCATGGGGGCAGGACGAGATGGCTCATCAGGTTATTTTTTATTTTTTTTAGAAGACTTCGTTCTCTTTTTTTCTTGTTTTTAAAATATATTTATCAACAGGCCAACCTTCCAAAACTTGCAAGTCAATCAAGGCACAAAACCACCTTTTTATTTTTTTAGTTGTTGATGGACCAACCCACCAATCCGCCAACCGCCCAACCCATGGCGAAGTGGGACAAGTTGGTATTTTCAACCTGCTTTTCAAATCTGACCTGCCTGCTCGCGCCTCATTTTTAGATGGGTTAATGGTATGGCGGTGAGGCGAGGATAGGTTAATTGCTTAACGCGCATATGTTGAAAGAAAAAAAAAATTTGAGAAAGTTCAACTTGCTCTTATAGGACTTAAAGCATCCACAATGGAACATCTCATTTTGGGGTGCTTAAGTGGGTCTCACTAGTATATATCACCCATTTTTATCTTTTTGAACTTAAGTATTTCATAAGCATTCAACCTATCCAACCCAACTCTTACAAAAAAAAAAGCTTAAATGGGCCCCACCAATACCTCACATCATTGCATTTCACCAATAGCAACTTTTTTATTTTTTTAATTTAACTTTTTTAATCCATAAAACAAGACATGACCCACCATGCATTTAATGGAGGAGTGCTTAGGAGAAGTGCTTAACTAAGCACCTATGCTTAATAAGCACCACAAAAGAAATGTTCTCCAATGCATAGTTCTTAATAAGCATTGATGCTTATTTAGTGAAATGTTTAATAAGCACCCTATTGGAGATGATCTTATATCATTGTGTGCTATAAATGAACGACATGGACATAATCACTTTTAATTTCCGAAATTAAAAAAATGTTGTTATGTTAAAGTTAGATCGCTTTATTATACATCTAAGAAAATTAAATTAAATAAATAAATTAAAGTAAAACACTATAAAAGTCAAGACAAATAAATTCGTTAGTTTTATTAACATCAATCCTTATAATATAAAATATAAAAGTAATTAAGAAAAGTCTGTAAGAGAACTTATTACATCAAAAATATAAAAATATAATAATACTTTATTTCTCTGTTACTTTGCTATATCATAAGAGTGAATTGCCAAAAAAATCTCTAAAATTTTAAGGTGTTGTTAAGTTCCCATGAAATTATTAATATTTCAAATTAGTTATCAAAATTAAAAATATTCAATTATATTGGTCCTTTATTTGATTGATCAATTTAGTTTTTGAATTTATCCGACAGAGACTAATGTGATTTATCATGAAAATTAAATCTTCAATTTTATAAACTAATTTATGATATTATAATTTCAGATATTATTGTAACACCCTCTTTCCCAGAGGGCATTACATTTAGTAACCAACCAAAATGCAGAAAATTAAATTTCATTAAGTTTGGTTTTCTTTCAGAAAATTCCTGTCAAAAATTATATTAATTTTAACAAATGGATTTTCATTGCTATTTTTTTTAAGAAGATATTAAAAGAAGACGTAAATAGATCAACACTCAACATATAAGAATAGAATGCAGTCATAGGATACAATTTACATCTTTCTTTATAACCCAATGTTGAGAAATAATATATCATACAAGAAAACTTTTTCTTTCCAAAAGAGTTCTGACTTCCTATGCTGGTCAAGCACTAAGAACTTCGGCAAGAAGCTCTAATAAGAGAACTATAACTCGAAACTAGGACCCACTCGTCCTTCCACTTGGTTAATACATCCTCAGAGTACGTCCATATCTTCGAGTCCTGACAGGCCCACCCAGCTAGTGGTCCATCTATATGAATCATGTTCCAAAAAGCACAAAACATATAGGCAAGGGTGAAAAATTCTCATACATATATGAGTTATCAAAACATAGTGACACGAAATAGAGAAAATAAATCATGTTTATCAAACATATGGCACAGAATAACCATAAATCAGACAGTTCATATACCTTCACAGTGCTACACTCATCCTCAAAAGAATTCACATTCAAGAATCACATATCCAACGAAGGTCACACAGACACCAGTCACACATACCGCTATTTCCAACTTCACACAGAAACATTACCGTTTCACACAGAAACATATCATAAGAATTCTATAAATGTATATGCATGACACTTCAATCATCTATGCTCTTTTTCAAATGTTCGACACACAGTCACGAGCACGTAGCCCGCACTCCATGGAGATTACTTTCCCCAAACTCCTCATATATTCGACACTCAGTCACGAGCATTTAGCCCGCACTCCAAGGAGATTACTTTATCACACAGCACGAAATGTCACTTAGCATTTCTCGAAGCACACAACTCTTCGCACACAGCATTTGGCACACAACCCTTTTTCACACAGCTCTTGGCACACAACCCTTTGCACACAGCATTTAAATGGCACATAGCCTATGGCACAAAGCCTCTCACATAGCACACAACATTTAATGACACAGCAATTCTCCCACCACACAGCATTTTTCAAATCACATAGCACTTATATTCCACAATATTCATGTCACACAGACTTTATATCCCACAGTATTTATATCACTCCGCATTATGCATACAAAGCAATCATCTCAGGCATTGTTAAGCTTTGGTTTCTCTTGTAATTTCATTAACCTCTTCTCTAGGTTATCTCTTACACAATCACATATAACCTTCTCTCTTGGTTATAGCATTCTCATCTCTTATAATATTCTCATCTCTTTGTGCTTATTCTCAATCCGCATGTCTCTCCCTTTTCAATTAACACCGTTTAATTAAACTGTCTCTTAACTAAAAAGCATTTTCCAAATCCAATGTTTAAGTTCTAAAATAACTTAACTAAAATGCTAGCCCACCTTTAGATTTAAAAATGACATTTTTATCTTAAACATATTTGTTTAAAAAGCTGAAAAAGATAATTTTTGCAAAATCATGGGCTGTTTATATTTCAGAAGTCCAGAACTGTTCACAGGCGTGAGGATTTTCACACCCGCGGTGCAGACGGTTCTGTCCCCTGTTTTCTCCAGATTTCACAGCTTCGAAAATATACACACCCAAGGCATGACAGAATTCGGGTTTCACCAAAATAAAGTCATTTAGAATTATTCTTAACATGATTTAGCTTAATTAGAACCAATTGAACATAAGAACATACTCTTGGCTTAATTCAAAAACTCAATAATTATATTCAATCACAACCCACCATATTCTCAATCATGATCAAAGATCAAAACCATGTCACCAAGTTTAATAAATTAATCACCACAACAACCACTCAATTAATTCAAATCAAGTCATAGAGCCAAGGTCATCATACACACAACATAGAGCAAGACCATCTCACACAACACAATATTTTTCCACTTCCAAGAGCAACCCACATCAAAGGCAAACTAATCTTAATCACACAAAGATCAAACAATCCAAATTCATCATCAATCAAATCTTTCATGACGAAGCCACTTAAGAAAATTCATATTAAGTATGAACACATCTCTTGGACATCCAATACCATAAGAATAAAAGAGTACTTACTTTAATGATTAACATGCTCTCTAAATAAAATTACTAGCTTCTTGCACTAACCACAACCAAATATAGTACATAATCATCACCCAAGCCTTAATAACCTTGTATAAGCAAATTTCCCCTTACCTTCTTCCTTTAGCTTAGGTGAGAAAATCCCTAGCTCCAAGCCCTTCCTCTTCCTCTTCTTCTCCTTCTTAATTGACTCCTTCCAAATCAAACACAACACAATCCAAATACCAAATAAATTTACTTATTCCATGAATAATCTTTAGCACTTGAAAGATGAACTTATGATAAACTAAACACTACCCTAAACTCATGAACCATGAAGAAGACAACAAAAACTTAATCTATGGAGTCCTTACCCAATGACTTGATAGCTTGAAGATCCCAAAATCAAGAGCAAAACCTTGGAAAATTTGATTAACTTGGATGAAAATTTGGAGAGAAAAGCTTGAGAAGTGGTTATGGTGGAAGATCAAAATGGAAAGTATGAACAAGAGCTCTCCTCCTCCCTCTCCTAAACTCGGCCTCCCCCTCTTCCATCCACTTGTCCAAGATTTTTTTTAAGTTAATCATTACTTTAAAAATGAGTCATTATTTTAGTTAATTAAAGTCTTTTCCTATTGGTCCAAAATTGTGAGTCATAGGGTTTTAGAATTTTCCACTTCCTTCCCCACACAGGCCAGGGCGGTGCAGCTGTCCAAGGAGCAAGGTAAAATATTTTTTCAAATTAACCATGGTAAAAGGTAAGTTTTCAAAGTAATTAAGTGTGGTAACTTTTGAGTTTCATGGTAAAAATTGTCCAAAAATAACCTATTGAAGTAAAAACTCTCATGAATCTTAAAATAAGTCCTAGGCCACGAAAATAAGGTTCCATAAAGGTCTTAGTTCATAAAAATTAAGTTTAGAAGCATTAGGGTAATTTTTCTGTTTCACCGTAACCCGTAAATTAGGGTAAAAATGAATTTTCTCTGAAAAATCCCAGAAAATTTCTAAAAATCATAAATATTGTAAAAACACCATTGGTTATTCTTTTGGTTGATTTTGGATCATTTTCCAAGCTTCTGGCATTCACCTGTTCTCCCAGTTATTCTATTCTCAGTCTACAGGGACCAAAACCACAATTCTTTGTCTGCTATTCTAAAAATTCCCAAAATAATTTCTAAAATCCTAAAATAATCTAAAACATCATTTGGCTTCTCCAAAAATATTTCTTAACTTGTTCTGGTCTCCAAACTCACTCACAGTTCAACCAGCTCAAACTACAGGGACCAAAACAGTAACATTTTTATCCGTTTCTCAGAAAATTCCCAAATAAATTTCTAAAATCCTCAAATATTATAAAATCACTATGGGTATCCTCAAATCATTTTTCTGACTCCAATTAGGGTTTCTATATCATTATATTCTTATTCTGACACTCAAAACGTCTACAGACTTTTCCGTTTGACTTTCCACGTCAGCATTAAACCATTATTAATCTCATCAAAATCCTAATATTAACAGTAATCCTCCCTTATTAACACTCTGTCTCTTAGAGTGAAAATTTGGGGCGTTACAATTATAATTATTGATAATTTTTTACAGTTTCAGAGACTATATAGGTGATTCACTCCATCCATGACATTAGTGATCTTAATAACAAATTAAAATCAAAAGAAATCTCAATTATTGAATAACTTGAATTGCGCATGTCCGTGGAAAAAAACTACGGAGATTGTAAAAAAGAAAAGCAACGAAAATGGATCATGAATTCACACACGCACGCACCTAACAATTGCTTATCTCTGACTTGTCAAATAATTGGTCTTTTCAACACCCTAATTTAAGTTAAGATTATACAAAGTGTGTACCTCAGGCTCTTGTATAAAAGTAATATCGATCTGTAGTTGTTATCTGTGTCGTGCCTCATTAAAAATTAACAAGGCTCGAAAGATGTCATCTTACTTGTCCGTGCTAGTTTTTTCCCTTGCAGTTATCATATTCACACTTGCGGGCCATGTGGAGCCTCAAATACAGCCTGCGCCACCAAAGAGAATGCTCATCGTCCCAAAAAGCTCTCCCCGTCTATCAGGACCAAAGACTGCACCCCCAATCTCCATCCCCGATATACCACGACCAACACCCCCAAAACCCATCCGGCCCCCAACCAAAAGATCTCCTCCGTGAGGACTTGTATTTCGGCGACGCACCACTCTATATGACCACTTAAATGCCCTCATTTCTCGGATTGCGCTTGCATTTGCTCCATTTACCTTCTTATTATTGAATAAAAGCTGCAACTTCATCTTTCATCCTGTTTAAGTGGCAGTAGCAGTAGCATATATTGTTTATATATATTAATGGACTCGGAATCTTCCTACAGCGAATAAAGCAATCCTTTATGTCTATTATACATGTATGTGAAAGTCACTCAGACTTGCCACGATATGGGGTTTGAATGATTTGTGTCTCATTGTCATTATTGTAACACAAAAAAAAGTCTATGTATCTGAAATTCAAGTATATTTTTCTGGCCGTTTGTTCAGTTTATATACTTTTTTTTTTTGACGAAAAAAGCAATTTCATTAAGAATGAGAGCTAGGAAATGAAACAGACGTCGATCGTATACATAGCTGCAAGATCATACATGGAGGAGAGTATACTCAATCCAAATTAAGTCAGGATTAACAAGAGCAAACTTGGCTTACAAATCCATTTGATAAATTAGCGCTGGCACCGTGGGTTACATTGAATTTGGACGCCCCTCCCACTAACAGATCTAACTTTGGTTGTGAAACCATTGCTACGGTCTAACTCATCCTCACAAAACCGGCTTGTAAGGTGAGGATTGCTCACACTTTATAAGTACTACATTAGTAGTATCACTAGTCAATATGAGACTTCTCAACATTAATGAGACGAAACTAAACCGTTAAAAATTCAATGGTTTTTGGTATCGTCAGTTATCTAACGGTCCAAATCATTGCATTGGTGACTTGGCTTGCTCATAGAAAATGAACATGAACAAATCATTAGTATTAATTTCGCGGTATTTGCTAGCATACCGGGAAGTCCCCGTTAAATTTTTATTCTCCCTGTGCAGTACAATATTTGGGGAATCAATTTCTAGGGGATGAGATAAGAAGACAAAAATGAAAGAAATCTTCACAAAAGCATGTTAAACGTTAATTAAAAGAAAATTTCTATGGTACATTGAGAAAGTTAACGGTTTAAGTACTGTTTGTTTTTTTCATAGTATTGATCAATGTCATATCTGTTATTTTATTCAAAAAAACTTTATTTATTGCAAATACGGTAGAAGGTTTCCTAGTGTTGCTTTTGGTTTATTAATATATTTTAATTTTAATAACAATAAATTTATTTTAGAAATTTAATTAATTGTATTTTATACTCTCTCCGTTCCTTTTTACTTTTCTATTTTCAAGAATAATTTTGTTACTATTTATCTGTCATTTTGATAATTTAATGTTATATTTTGTCAATTATACCCTTATTATCATTAATTATTTTACACATTTTTTGTACAATTTAGTGTAGAGAGAGAGAGAGAGAGTAAATTAAGTATAGTGAGATAGTGAAAAGATGAGTGTATATCAGGAAAAAATTTATCTATTAAATTATTTCCTTATTAATATGAAACAACCTTGAAACATAGATAATAAAGAACGGAGGAAGTATTTTAAAACTGAAAAGAATTTACATATATAGGGATTGTGATGCAATAAGAAAGAGTTGTAATCCTTAAAAGAAAATGATATGACAAGATATTAGTAAATAGAAACTTATTTTACCATTGGTTAATAAATTACAACGATCCTAAAATTGTCAGTTTTTTAATGATACCGTAGAAGCTCCCTTTGATTACAAAATTGGTTGAAATATGATAATAATTCAAAATTAGATAACCAACAAAAATCATTAATTTTGTCAAAAAAAACAAAAATCATTAATTTTTAACGGTACCATAAAATTTCCTAATTTATATATTTGATGTATATCTCTTTATCATTTTTATATAGAATGATTTTAATTTGGATTTTTATATCACTTAAGTAATTTTTTAATTTAAGTCTAGATAATTATAATTCTTTTAATAAAACTTTAACTAGAAATGAAAAGTTGCCTCTTTTATTTATAACAATAAAGAAATTATATGATTGACCATAGACACTAGGACACTAAACGGGAAAAACTACAACACCTACACAATCCTCGCTAAGAATCAAACCTAAAGAGCTAGGAACACCATCCAAAAAAAGTCACGGTGAAAGGTCCTGAATGGCCTTTATTTGTCACAATAAAAGTTGTCTCGTTTTAAGACTATGGATATGCGTCATTGTAAATAAAATAAAATTACTCATTTTATTACATTCATCAAATAAAACATATACAAATACGAAATTAAGTATATAAACCGATTATTAAAGCGTAATTAAACTAAAAAAATCCAACAAACACTAAAATTGTTAACATATATGTTTCAAACTGTTTAAATTTCCAATCCAGTTGTAATTATTTATTTCCCTGTATCTGTATAATTTCATTATTTTTTATAAATATTAAATTTTATTGATGCTACTGTTAGACAGTTTATTTGGGGTCAAAAGTCTTGTCACTTGATTAA
This sequence comes from Glycyrrhiza uralensis, assembly GCA_030159175.1. Lineage (NCBI taxonomy): Eukaryota > Viridiplantae > Streptophyta > Magnoliopsida > Fabales > Fabaceae > Glycyrrhiza > Glycyrrhiza uralensis. The sequence continues at coordinate 25,348,768 of BRZY01000007.1, read as the reverse complement.
TTGGAACCACATTACTCAACCTAAAGCGGCAGGTGGCCTACGATTCAGACCCGTAGAGACACCTGATGAGATATTAATTTTGTGGGTTATAGGATAGGATATTTTGTTAGAAAGTGTGCACTATTTATTTGGAGGATGTTGTACCATATTATTATTGCTTGGCTCTATAAATAGGGTTAAAATGTAACAGAATCTATTGACCAAAAAAATGTAACAAAATTTGATTAAAATGCCTCCTAATCTTTTTTGGTTTATACCCATAGTATCCTATGGGCTAAGGGGCCCATAAACTAATCTGGTATTTGGCCGGGATATAAGTAAAACTTAGTCACAAATTATTCCATCACTGGGGATCCAATACAGGTTCTAGTCGTGTCCGTCCCCTTAGATAGAGCTAGAGCTGGCAAAATGGGCCGGGCTTGCCGGGCCGAAAAAGCCCAAAAAATAGAGGGCTCGGACACACAAATTTGAGCCCGTTTTCAATCCGGGCCTTTTTGGCCCGGCCCGACAAAGCCCGAACCCGGAAAAGCCCGAGCCCGAAGCGGGCCGCCTGCAAAATATAGGCTAAAGCCCGAGCCCGAAAAGTGGAGGGCTCGGACACATAAATTCGAACCCGTTTTTAATCTGGGCTATTTTGGCCCAGCCCAATAAAGCCCGAACCCGATGCGGGCCGGCCCGAGCCCAGCCCGAAATCCCGTTTTGCCAGCTCTAGATAGAGCACATGAACCACTTGTGCGCCCAATGCCTCCTAATCTAATCATAACTAAAATTATCCTAATCTTAAAAAAAATTTAAAAAATATATCAAACTAAAATCTAGATAAAACAAAATCTTAAATCATAAAGTTGTTACAACTATTTAGGCATTATCCACAACACTCCTCCTTGACTTAATATCTGTTAACACCATGTTTAATCTTCAAGTTTTGAATGTTTGTTGCTTTCTTTCGTGCTCGCAGTTCTTCTCATCGTCTTTCTCAATTGGGATCACATTCATGTTGTGCCTGGTCTTCATCTTTTCATGATAAGATTCTTGATATTCCTTAATATGAATCTTTCAGTTTTTATTTCTAGCTGCGTCTTTATTATCTCCATAATTTTTTGGATTTTTGTGGTTTCTTTGCCAACATCCAGGATTCAAACTAAGTGATTGACTTCTCAAACAATTAAGCATGACTGTCTTCATCTTTGGGGATTCTTTCTTCTTAATTATTGACTTCAACAACTTCTCCAAAAGCGTCTTTTTGTGATATCCTTGTATCTTTCTTTGTTGCTTCTTCTTTTGTAAGAGGCTCTTCTCTCATTCATTATAAGGCCAATCTTCTGCCTTTCATTTGAATTTTGAACATTTGACTGTCTTTTGAATCTTTAATAGTACAAAATATATTTTCAAACATGTTATAGACTTTTTCCAATAGCTGAGCAATGCTTAATTTTTTTTTATTAATTTTAAACCTGAGTGACTTTTTATCGCCGCAATTCATTTACCTTTTACTTCAATGTATGTCCATTACCATTTTTGACTTTAAATAGAATAGTTTCATCAAGCTCTTTGAAGAGATCTTAGTCATAAGTTATGTACAGGGGCAGAGGCACAGGGGGCCTGTGGGAGCCATGGCCCTACCCCACTTTTAGAAAATGGTTAGGGTAATGTGTTTTTCTACTTATGGCACGTCTCCTATTATATAGCACGTAGTATTATTATATTATAAAAAATACTACATGGTACAAGCAAAAACCGTACTCTACATTCCAATTTCCAAGGCTTTTGGTTTCCATTTTTTATTCTACAAGTCCTAATATTGCTGTGTTTTTCTGTTTTGGTCAAAATTCGTGTATTATTTTTCCTGCCATATACTTGTAGCATGTATATATTTGACAAATCTTAACAAATCCTAGTATACATAAACGAAAAAAGGAAAACGAATCCTAGTAAATCTTTAAGTTTTTGCTAGTAGCCGGGTCTGTATGCTAATTGCACTTGTTGATTAATATTTCTTAACTCTTCTACTCAATACAATTATTTATTTTACTTATAAGAAAATATTAGTTATTATAATAAAATTCTTGCACATATTGTTGTGGACAATTAATTTTTTCACAAAGTCATTTTTTTTTGTCTTGGCCCACCTCCAGTAAAATTTCTGGCTCCGCCACTGGTTATGTGATTTGTACGACCACTATCTATAATCCAACCTTTTGTGGAGTTGTTATTTATAAGCATTGAGACGAACAACAAATTCTCTTGTGGATGATCATTAGCTACATTAACTTATTGTTGTTGAGACTTGCATATCTTCGCTATGTGTTCTAATTGACCACACTTGTGAATCTTTGCATCTAGTATCGACCAATATCTATTTTGTGGATGATTGTTCTTTTTGCAGGCAAGGTGAAAAAAACCCGAGTGTTATTGTTGTTATTCTCCTCCTTTTTCTTGTTCTTGCTAAATTTGGCTAGAAAAACACCCTCCATAGATATTTCTTCCCTCTCGATTCCCCTTTGCTCTTGTGCATGTAATGCATGTAAAACTTCTACCAAAGTGATCTTATTCAGATCCTTTGTGTTCTCCAAGATGGCTATAGAAGCTTCATATCTTTTGGGTACTGTTACAAGATTTTTTTTTTTGTCTTGGACCCTTTCATTCTTTGTAACTCAAATTCTCTTATAAATTCAGTACCTGCATGCTTTGTATCCTCTCATGATCTCCAACATATTCTTCCTTCAAGTGATTCCAAATTTCTTTTGTTACTTTGAGAGTCATAATTCTAGTGAAGATTGTTATTGAAACACCATCAAAGAAATTACATGCCTTTCTCTTTACCTTCCTTGTTTTTCTTTCCTTGTGATTTTTTATCTGGGCTGGGGTGGTACTTTTTATAATTATGGCCTTTCCATCTAAATAAAAGGAAACATTTTAGACTTACAAGCATGGAAAATTGTGTAAGTCCTTGGCATTTTTATTACATGATCTCATCGTTTGACATGAATACAGCAGCCTTCAGAAAAGGCTTTTGACATTGACTCTGGCTTTTGACATTCACTGAAATTGGCAAGCTCCCACTAAGCCAGTTGTTCCTTATACTAAGTACAGCCAAAAGTTATCTTTGTTACAAACTGGACTTAAGTTTTTCATTGAATTCCATGTTATTCCAGCAGGTTCTGCCTTTGAGATACGGTCTGAGTTTAAGTGAGTGCTCTGGCGTTGTTTATACATAATGTTGGATAGCAGGTACACATATACATAATTCCGATTGTGTTGTTGTTTTGCTGCAACTGATAAAGTTTTGAATTTGCTAGCCATATATATAATTATTTATTATTTATTGTTATAGACAGATCGTGGCCTATTACACCTTGTCGTTCTAATTTAAGAACATGCAGGCATATACTCATAGGAGTCATAGCCAAGATTATTCTATTTTTAGTAGATAATAATAACCATTTTATTTTATGTTTTACATTGCAGCCTCTGAAATGCTGGATTACCATCTATTAGCTTAGATGCCACAGTTTAGAAGTGCTTTTTAAGATAGTCCTTATAGTAGCCTTATCAACAGGTTCTTTCTTCTTTCTTAGCCTTTTTTTTCTTTCATATTTATGTGATAGTATATAGGGATTAATATTAAACTAGGTTGAGACCCGCGCAATGCGCGGTTACAGTGCTGAAGGGGAAGGGGGGCCACGGTGGTCGGAGATCCTGCAGTGCTGAAGGGGAAGGGAGACGAGAAGTGGAAATGGGGCAAGGTGAGAATCAGACTTTAAGAGGGATCAAAATATAAATTTAGAAAATACTTTTCAAATTTAAAATATGGGCCCAGTGAATAAAAGTGACACATTTTAAAAAAATGAGAGATTAAAAAGACGCATTTTTTATTTGAGGTACTAAAAACAAAAATTGTTAAAAAATGAGATACCAAAAAAGATTTAACTCTTATTTTCAAAATTTTACTTTTAAAAAATATTAAATTTTTTAGGTAAACGAAATGTTGAGTTTTTAAAACATTTTTTTATAATTTATTTATGGTAATGATTTTTTTATAACTTATATTAGTGACTTTTTTAAAATCAATATATATAATATATAATTTAGTAAAATTCAATATTAAAATATTTTAGAATAATGTAACTATAACGACATAAAATTTGTATTTATTAATACTATTGATAACATTGGTATATTATTATCACGTATAAGCATGTTTAGTTAAGTGGTGATGATGGTCAATATTTAAATATGATATATTATATGTTATAAAATATAATACTGTTGAAAAATATTTTTGAAAACTGTTATTGTTTAATTATTTTAAAAAGAAAAATTTGAGAATAGATTTTTGTTATTTTTGTTTTGTGATTTCTTTTATTAGAAAAAGCATAAACCAATGAAATTGACTACAAAACTATCAAATATTTTTACTATACGAGGAGAGCTTGTCAATAACTTTTTTTAAATCTTAAAAATATTTTTACATTAATATTATCAAACAGATTTTTTTCTTCTTTTTTGTTCTTAAAAATAGTTCTTAATAACTGATTTTTTATGAAGTTCTTAATAACTATTTTATAAAATAGTTTTGTAAATAAAAAAAGACCCTAAAGCATTCAGTTTAAACCCGAGGAGTATCCTACCGCCTGTACGGTGGAGACTAATCTCTCGTGGGAGTTTGTTTGACAGCTCTAATGGGTGGTATCCCTCCCAGCTGAGATTTTTTCATACCCAAGGCTCAAACCCGAGATCTTAGTTAAGGGACGAGAGACTTTAACCACTCACGCCAACCTCACTGGTAATTGTTGTCATATTTAAATAGACATATAATTACTTATTTTGAAAATCATTGTAAAATTAAGCTATCTCCGTATGTATGAGTGAAAGATGATAAAAATATAATCAACTTAAAATTACATATTTTGATTTTTTAAGATTAACCAATTTAAAAACAAAGTGTACACACATTTTAAAAACCATGACCACCAAAAACTAAACAATTGATCTCACCCATTTTGATGGTTTCATAATAGTTATATATAGATGCAAAATTAACCAAAAAATAATCGCATCAAATAATTATGTAATAGTTTTACATCATACTGATGAAATGAAATTATTATCGATAGAAAAAAATGACACATTTGCCGATTATTTTAATAAATTGGGATTTGATATATAAAGTAATGGTAGTGAGTTATGAGTGTGTGCTATAGAGTAGGCAAAACCAAGAAAAGTGGTAGGCTGTGTTTTAAAAGATGCCACCTAAGATTATATTTGATGTGGCAAAATTTAGATTACATGGCAAAAGAGGAGCTAAAGTGGCATAGGTGATTAGTTTTAATATATATTCTCATCCCTTTCGATCTTCAATGAGGGGGAGTTGGCTGATTGTTGGGTTCATTTTGGTGATGGGGAAACCAATAGGCAGGAGATAGGAGGCCTAGTTGCTCTTACAACAAAGTTTTACATTTGTGGTAAAAAATAGTTAAAAAAAATGGGTGGAAATAATTGGTAAAATTGAGAAAAATGGAGGGAGTGACACGTTAGCAAAATGGATGGATGGTGGTTGATTTTGTTTGCTTAGGTGGCAACGTCAGAGCCCGTACTTCTAAAATTATATAATATAAATAGATGTCATAGTTGTCGTATTTGAAATTAATTCACTTTGTTTATGATTTTTTTCTTCTATATTATTTTTGAGTCTCTATCTCTCATTTTATCCTTCCTTAATTAGCTATAGATAGACATTGGGGGGATGGGTTTATGGGGTGAATTAATACTTTGATCGTGGTATATCGGGGTGAATTATTGGGACGATGGGCATTCTCTTTGGTGGCGCAGGCTGTATTTGAGGCTCCACATGGCCCGCAAGTGTGAATATGATAACTGCAAGGGAAAAAACTAGCATGGATAAGTAAGATGACATCTTTCGAGCCTTGTTATAAATTTTGATTAGATACAACACAAATATATAACCCCACATATATGTGGATATCTTTACGTAAATTAGGGTGTACTTGACAAGACCAGTTATTTGACATAGTCAGGGAGATGAGCAATTGTTTGGTGCGCGTGAATTCATTTTTGTTGCTTTTTTCAATCACCATAGTTTCTTTCCACGTATTTAATTTCATGCAATTCAATAATTGAGATTTTTTTTTGATTATTGTCACTATTGTCATTGATGGAGTGAATCACCAATCTCAAATTGTAAAACACAACAATAATAATCTCTAAAATTATAATATCCTAAATTAGTTTATGAAATTGAAGATTAATTTTCAATCATATTAGTCTTTGTCGAACAAATTCAAGAAATAAATTAACCGATCTAATAAATGACCAATATATATATTTGAGGATTTTTAATTTTGATAACTAATTTAAAATATTGATAATTTCACGGACCGTTACAATTTTAGACAACAGAGAAGTAAAGTTATGATATTTTTATATTTTTGATGTAATAAGTACTTTTACAAAGTTTTTTTACTTTTATATTATAAGGATTGGTTTGAATAAACCTAACGAATTTATTTGTCTTGACTTTTATAGTGTTTTATTTTTATTTACTTTATTAATTTAATTTTCTTAGATGTATAATGAAGCTTTTACTTTAATAAAACAACATTTCTTTTTCTAATTTTGGAAATTAAAAATGCTTATGCATGCATGTCCATGTCGTTCATTTATAGCACGCATGGACTTTGTCAAAAGAGTTCATTTTCTTTTCTTTGAACAAATGCGCGTTAAGCACTTATTAGTTGATTAGGGATGCAAAACGGGCCCACATGTTCTCCCCTCACCGACTCACCATTAACCCATCTAAAAATGGGGCAAAAGCAGGCAGGGTTAGATTTAGAAAGCGGGTTGAAAATACCAACCTGTCCCACTCCGGCGTCATGGGTTAGCGGATCGGTAGGTTGACCGGCCAACAACAAAGGAACAAAAAAGTGGTTTTGTGCCTTGATTGACTGGCAAGTTGGCCTGCTGAAAGATTAAATATATTTTAAAAAAATAAGAAAAAAGAGAATAAAAGCTTCTAAAAGATAAATAATAAATAACCCGATGAGACTGCTAGAGCGAAGCAATAATAATATGATACAGTATCCTCCAAAAAAATATACTATATCCTCTAACAAAATATCATATAACCTACAAAATATCTAGGGGTGAGCATGGGTCCAGGTCACCCGCGAGCCCGATCCGAACCAAACCAGTCCAACCCGGTTTTTTAAGTTTTTAGTGTTGTTCGAGTAGAATCCGATCCAACCCGTAAACAACCCGTTGCGGTTTGGTTCGGGTGACGGGTTTTAATTTTTGAACCCGTGAAACCGAACTGATGACGTGGCATTTAAAAAAATAAATAAATTTACCCCTGGTCCTACGTTTTGTTCGTGAGAGACTTCAGAGTCTCAACGTCCCTATCTTTCTCCCAAATAGCAAATCTCCCTTCCTCTGCTTTGCCATTGCGCCTCCCATCCAGAGATCAGAGTCGCCGCCGTGCCTCCCATCCAGAGCCACCGCCAACAGTGTCGCGTTCATCCTCTGTTAACTGTCATCCGTCGAACTAAGCCATGGACATGGAAGGTGGAATGTGGAAGGTGAGAGAGTGGTAGCATGCCATGTGCAAGCTCCAAAACCAGTGAGCATGAGAGAAGAAGTAGAGGAAGTAGAGGAATAAGAAGAAGAAGAATAACACGTTGCCCCTCTTTCCCTCTGTTGGCGGCTGTTTCTATTTGTGATTAGGGTTCATTATCCCTAAGGCCTAATCCACCCCTTTCCAGTTCCTATTTTGTTTCTTTTGTTTTTTGTTTTTTTGGTCAATATTTTTTTGTTTTATTATTTTAGTTACTGTTGGGCTCAAGCTGAGCCCCTTTTTTTTCTTTTTTTTTTTTCAATTTTTAGAATATTTTTTAATCATTGACAAAAAAGAATATTTTTGAATAAAAAAATGTCTGATCCGATTAGCCCGATCCAATCCAACCCGTTCTTAATCGGATTGGTTCGGTTCGGGTTTGTGAGGGAAAAAAGTTAAAATCCGATCCAACCCAATCCGTTCTCTTTTGGTCGGTTTGGATAACGGATTTGTACAAATCCGATCCAAACCGGCCCATACTCACCCCTAAAAATATCCCATCAAGTCTCTCTAGTAGTTTGAATTCATAGGCCACCTACTGCTTTAGGTTGAGTAATGTGGTTCCAAGTGATCCAGTGACGATTTTTGACCCCAAATAAACTGTCTAACAGTAGTATCAATAAAATTTAATATTTATAAAAAAATAATGAATTTTACATGATACAGGAAATAGATTATTACAACTGGATTGGAAATTTTAACAATTTGAAATACACCATATTTGACTTTTGTAGCGCTTTTTTTAGCTTTTTGTAGCGCTTACCGTTACAAAAGGTGCAGGAACTTTTTGTAGCATTTTCTTGAAAAAACGCTACATTAAGTTGTCTGACAGTCTTACGCTGGAAAATTGCTACAAAAGGCAACTTGTTGTAGCACTTTCTCTGAAAAACGCTACATCAAGTTAACTTTATTAAGCGCTTACTTGAAAAAAGCTACAAAAGAGTCAATTTTTTCAAAAAATAAAAGTTCTAGTGACAGACAAGAACTGTCACTAAAAGTGAAATCTCTGTAGCTAAATGCTTATTTCCCCTGAACAGCAAGATGGTAAAGCATTTTTCCATACTCTTCCCACTAAAATCAGCATTGTATTAAATATGACAAAAAGTGATTTCTGAACAATAAATTATAAGATGCAAAGATATGCAATTATCAATCACTACATCTGAGTATCGATAAGCAATATTCTCTACCATTGTAACAATTAGAAACTAGACTTCTGCTATTTGGGGGAGTTTAACATACCTCAATTTGAAAAGAAGAGGTTGTTGGTGGGTATATGAACCTGATATGAAAACTTCTTTGTGTCCATTATATGAACCAGACTGAAAAGTGGATAGAAGATAATTAGTGAATGTGTTAATAATAATCTCAAGACTTTAGCTATATCCATGTGTTTCTTATTAATTTACACCAACCAAATAAAAGAAATTATGAATAAAACAAGTGAAATAAAGCCTAAATAATTCAAAATCCTACCTTGTAGTGGAGAAAGACAGAACACTAGCAACATATGGGATGCAGCTGAGAACATGTTCATTTGCCCCTGCCATGGCTCCCAGTACAATGACTAAGGAAGAGTTGTTAGAGGACCTGCTCCCCTGGTAATAGCCAAATTAAACCTGCTCTAGTCTTCCATAGATAATAATTATGCTTCTCAGAATCCTTTTGATTAATTTCAAGCATTTTGCTTTATTCTGAAGAAGATGTCACGCATCATGACAACAGGCATATTCTTACCCAAAAACTAAAAAGAACCAGCTAAGCTAACCCACAAAAATTGAAAAAAAAAATTGAGGTCATAAAAGGTGACACATTCATTTGGCCAGTGGTATATTTTGATTTACAGACATGGCATTCAAACTTTTTATGATTGGATTTTCTCACAAACCCAGTAGTGTTCAATCTTTGATTCTTTGCTTTACTTATCTGTTACTGGTTCAGTAATGAATGTTTAATTCTTCTTAAATGGACAGTCTTTGGCATTGGCACATTCCTCAGAACAGGTGACGCCCCATGGTGGTCTTAGATTCTTAAAGCCGTCCCTCTACTGTCATATATTTAATCTGAAGTCAATAGTATATTAAACCAATTCTTCCTTTCCCCAACATTAGGCAACCTGAAGTTGGGACGAAACAAAGTTACTAAAATGAAATGAAATAGGGGTATATACTAGGAAAGATCATACACATGGTTATTATGTTTGAATGAATAAAAAATGAGACAGAGAAAAGTAGAGTAGAAAAGTACTTGTTGGGTAGAAATTAGAAAAATGAAAAGAAACTTCATATCATTGACTGATAAATATGCCTTTCAAATTTGATTCAAAAAAGGTTAATAATGGGAATCAATAACTTAACTAGAGATCGCATACCTATGTACCTCCACTTTCCCCATTGTTTTAGTCTGTGCATCCAAATAAGAGGAGAATCCATTTTCTCTCCCCCAGTTTCTCCTTCATATTTTCTTTTCCTCCAGTTGTCAATTCATGTAAACAAATAAGAGTTCTGAGTCTTCTAACACAACAATTCACCCCATCAATTCTATTTGAAAGAACATATGAAAGAGAGCACACAAATGCTTAAGTTAATTTACTTAACACTTTACGTATCGTAGTCTAATAGAGGGTGATTTGAAGCCCATAATAACCATCACAACAACAAGGATATTAAGTCAATCAAATTTTCCCATAAATGGCACAAGATAAATGGAAAGACCAAACTAATTTTAAGAGATTTATACATTTTAGAATGAAAACGATAATCAAGTGGAAGGCGGAAAAATTCTTACCTTTTTGCAGAGAGCAGCAAAAAGAGCTGGAAGGCTATTGTATCAGCACATTCTTTGGCATAAAAACCAACATGGATTGACAGAGCAATGGAAACACCAGAAACCAAAGAAATAGAAAAAAAGATGATATAATGCCACTGTTAACACCTGATGCCTTCCTTAGAGATGGGTGAATGGGTGTGTGAGAGAGAATAGTAATCAACCAATGAGGATAGAATAAGCAATTTAAAAAATCGACATAGTCCCCAGTTAATTCAACATATATACTAGTATATATTAGAATATATAAGAAAAATCAATAAACAATTTAAGAAAGATGAAAGAACTTATAAGAAAGAGCTATGATACACTAACACTCACACACCCACATCACACCCCACTCCAATGAGTAAAATGAGGGAATGAGGTGTGTGGTGGGTGTGTTATGGGTGTGTGTGTAACATTAATGTATAAGAATATCACATGATAATAACCAGAACCTACAATGGAATTCACTTTCTTAATGACGTGGCAACACATAATTGAATTATAATATACAAAAGCTTTTACACTCACTCAAGCTCCAATCTTGGATTCCACCTTCCCATCTTTGCTGATACGCCCAGGCTTCCAAACATAGCAGCAACAATGAGAGGCGTCCTCTCTTCGTAACCCAGTTTATTTGAGCCAACCCTCCTTCCATACCACAAGTCCACCTCATCAACACCATGACCCTCCTTTTCAAACGTGTCTTTGAAACCAATCAGATCATCTGCAGCTGGAAATTCAAACAAAGCAAAAATTTTATGATGCATCACGTCTTTTATTCCATACTCATCCTCCATGACCACACCGGTTTAAGAAGTTTTCCTCTCGCATCCACTACACATGGAGGAGATATCTTCCCTTGAGGCCTCTGCACATAGTTACCAGGTTCGCGGTAGTCACCGGTACGTGGTATGGGTACCGGTACGCGGTATGTGACCTTATGAAGTATTCGATACGTGGGGTATACAGAGTTGGTACGCTATTTGGGTTCGTGGTACGTTATAATATATTAATTGGTACGCACTATTAATAAAAAATTATAAAAATTAAATATAAAAAGTAAAATATAAAAGAAATATTATAAACAAAAATTAACTTCAAATATTAAAAATGACAATTTTCATAAGAGTTTCTACATATTTAAAGTAAATATAAAATGAAACACAAAGCAGCTACAAAAGACATATTTGCAAAAAATAAAAGATAAGACAACAATAGTAGCAGACTAGCGATCTAGCAAAAAGACGCCAAACAAATAACGCAACATAAGCCATACAGTTGAAGCACAATAATATCTAACCAACAAATCTGAAGATTGACTAAAGTCCAACAAAAGCCAAGAAGAGTAATTAACAATTATTTAATTAGTATTTGAATAGAAAAGAGCACACTTTCTCTCTCTTATCTTTTCATCTTTCGCCTTCGTTCATCTTTTTTGGTCTGCGATGCTTCTTCTTCCTCTACCAACAACCTGCAAGTCACCGGTTCTCTGCTTATGCGAATTAAACGGAGAATTGGAGAGAACCAATTCGCAAAAGTACCGCGAATTGGTACGCAAGTACCAATTCGCGGTTCTCAGGGGTGTCAAGCGAATTCTGTTTCTATGCCTCTGCAGAATCTGAAAAATCACAGAAGAGAACAGGTTCAGGATGCTATTGCACCAATTAAGAATTTTTCAAATTCAAAGCACTAAATCTCAGTTTAATGAAACAATAGTGAAAACAGATAAAAGGCAGATTTGTGAACAACTCTAATTAGTATTTAGCTTTGTTGAAGAAAGAATGTTGAAGAAAGAATATGACAAAAGTAGGCGGCAGCAAGTGCTGCACTTCAAGTAGATAAATAATTTTCCATTATCATTAATCTCACAAAATAATTTATCCAGTACATGTACCCTTTTGGTTCCATACTTACATAACTAGGTGAAAAGCAAGATATTTATGATAGGCCCCTAATGCAGGACTCGGCCCAAGTGAATAAGCCCAAGGTTTCGAGATTGTATGTGAGGAAGAATAGGAGAGCTGAGAGGAATGATGAGGTGGCAGTGAGAGAAAGAGAGAAAGGAGTGTGGTGAGGGATTCTGTTATAGGTAGGCCGTTGGGGTGAGAGAGGGATATTCATGAATGTGCGTATCATTTTGTTAAGGCAGAGAATGCACCCATTCTCTGATAGGAGCTAGGCTCTGCGGGTAGTAGGTTTCCCCTACTGCAATTTTCCTTTATTCCATCAATAACAAACATCTATTCCATTCCTTCCCTCTGTTCATTTCTATTTCTGTTTATCACTATTTCTGGTTTGCATCAAATTGGTCCGACCTGTCGGATTGTTTTGCGCTCCGAGAGATACCCACGGCGGAATAAGTGATTGAAGCACAACTCGAATGCCACACAAGAAGATGGAGGTGAAGATGTCAGCTCTATAGAACGAGGTTGCTACGTTGAAGCTCACCTTGGTGGAGATGAAAGCGCAAGCTGCTGCCGATCAGGAGCGCTTGGTCTCCCTGATTACCCAGATGAAGGAGAACTCCAATGGTGAGAAATCGATAGGGAAGACGGGACCAGAGGACGAGACTGGCAGTTCTGAGACAATCGAGGTCAAGAAGCTGCTCCTGAAGCTTCAAGGCGACGCCCTCGATGAGTTCAGACAATCGATCAAGAAGGTAGAGCTTCCAATGTTCAATGGGGACGATCCAGCAGGTTGGATTGCGCGTACAGAGGTGTATTTCCGTGTCCAAGGGACACGAGCGGAGCTCAAGGTGAACTTGGCCCAGTTGTGCATGGATGGCCCCACCATCCATTTCTTCAACGCACTCACCCACGACGAGGGGATCATGTCCTGGGAAACGTTGAAGGATGCCTTGTTAGAACGCTATGGGGGTCTCGGTGAAGGGAGTGTATTCGAGTAGCTGTCTGCGTTGAGCCAAGAAGGGAGCGTCGAAGAGTACATTCAGAAGTTTGAGAGGTTGGTCGCTCAAGTGCCTCGATTACCTGACGAGCAATACTTGGGGTACTTCATCCATGGTTTGCGCGAAGGAATTTGTGGAAGAGTACGCAGCCTGAAAGCTCTGGGTCCCATCTCTCGTTCTCGTGTGATGAATGCGGCTAGAGCTGTAACACCCTTTTTCCCAAAAAGGGCATTATATTTTTATTTTAAAAATGCTTTGTATTTAGAAAATAAATACTTTCACTTACATATTCCCTTCCAAAAATGTGAGTAAATTTTTTTTTTAAAAATGAGAAGGATGGAGAATATGTTTTCAAATAATTTTCTTTGTAGAAAATTCATGATCATGGAATTATTTTTAAACAGATAGCTACAGAAACACACCACACATAATATACATATAGCAGAAATATAAGAGCTTGCTCCAGCAAGTAATAGTCTTAGCCACAACAAAGTGACCTATACACACGATTATCAAGGAGAAAGTAAATAGTCAACGCGAAACTAGAAAGCACAGTAAGCACATGAGTTAGATGCCCTCATCCATCCTAGGCCGGTCGAGTTCCACAAACCCCTCTATGACCTATTTTGGACCACCGGAATATCTACAGCTACGAGCTCTCCCCGATCTAATCTTCCGGCGATTCCTCTCTAGTCTCGCATCTGGTCCACTTGCTCCTCCCGAGGTCTTCGTTATATGTCCAACATAGGTTGCCCACTCAGTGGCTGGATTGTATATCCAGCCTTGCCCTTCGCCCCTGCGGGCTTAAAACTCTCCCTGATGGTGGGAATCAAATCCGGGTCCGGATCCATCTATATGAATCATGTTCCAAAAGACCACAACACATATAGGAAAGGGTGAAAATCTTCTCCACAAGTTATATCACGAAAAACACATAAAGAGAAAATACCATATATTACATTTCACAAATAAATATAGATTTAAGGTTTTTCGAAAATCTTAGTAACCAACTCTATCACTCATTCACAGATCATAATATCAACCAGAAAACGCATCGGACACATATAAAATTTCATCACAAGTATCCATAAATCAATCAAACAGAAGACATCTCAAGCATTTATATATATGCATGACACTTCAATTTCCACAAAATACACCGGTGTAGTGCTCCATGGAGACTTCCCCAGCAAAACTCCGTTTGGGCGAGTGGCTGTGGCATATACCTAACATATCCAACCAGTTTAGTCCTCTTTTTCACGACGCCTGGATTACCACCAGCCCCCTTTTTCATAGACGAGTTTTACGGTATTCGGCATATCCACATTTAAAATTTTATTACCACATCATAAATCGCCCAGTCAGTCAGATTTATCAAAGTTGAGTATACGACTTGTCTCGGCTCGTTGGGAGTTACCACACGGCCATTGAGAACTGCGTGACCTGGATAATCTCAAAAAAGCAATTGTAACCCAACTCTGCTCTATTTCCAAACCTCCATCTAGGATTGTAGCTCAATTTGGCAAAGCCAAAACATCTCTATGCAAATGACAATTCAATTTGAAATCAAGGGATCAATATCCTAACAACAATTTCATCATGAATTCTACAAATATTTTGCCTCATCTCTTTACAATAATGTTTTCAGAAATCATTTATTGATTTCTTTCCCCCTTTATAAAAATCTTTACATAAAAATGTAAGTTAAATACCTTTGATAAGAGAAGTCTCAAATAAGAATTTTCCCCTGAAACTACCATAATTTAGAAGTCTTTAGACATAATTTTTAGAAAATTTCGAATTTAGAAAAATTATTTATTTTTGAAAAAGGCTGACGCTTTCACAGGTGTGGAAAATTTCACATCGTTGGTGTGAACGAGTCTGTCTCCAGTTTTTTTGAAAATTGACAGGATTTAAATTTTCTTATGTTTTAAAATGTTTTCACACCTGAGGTGTGAATATCACTGTTTAATTAATTAAAAATGGGCTTAAAACTTTATTCTAACATATAAAAGCATAGTTTAATTTATTGTAAAATTATATTAATTTTGGATCTTTTAATTTTTATAAAATTCATTTCAAGACTTAAAATAAACCTTTTTGGTGATCTTAATAATTTCTCTCTTAAATCAAGTTATTACTCTTTTTACTTCTAGTGCTATATGTTTATGATTTTAGTCCCTCAACTTCAATATTTATTTGTCCTCATCTTTTCAAATAATCATATCACCAAATCTCATGTACAAGCAATACAACAACTCAAACTCTTGATGATCAAACTCAAGTAACATCCAAATGTCAACACATCAATTATTTCAAATCACAAGTAGACATAAAATAAGATTTGGTTTAAGTCAATAATAATTATTTTAAGACTTAAAGCATGAGAACATAAAGTAAGAACAAATCCATAATTAAATAACATAAAGTAAAAGGACTTAAAAATAAACCACATAAAAGCATAGGACTTGACTGAAATGTTAGTCCATAAATAAATAACAGAAAGCAGGGGACTTGACTAAAATGCCAGTCCATAAATAAATAAACAGAAAGCATAAGGACTTGACTGAAATGCCAGTCCATAAATAAATAAATAGAAAGCATAAGAACTTGACTAAAATGTCAGTCCTGACTAAAATGTCAGTTCGTAAATAAATAACAGAAAACATAAGGACTTGACTGAAATGTCAGTCCATAAATAAATAAACAGAACGCATAAGGATTTGACTGAAATGCCAGCCCATAAATAAATAGACAGAAAGCATAAGATTAAAGGCTTAAAAATAAATATTAGAAACTTATCTAAAAGGTAAATTTTATTTTTAAAGCTTGAACCACTTAAGCAATACAAATCATATAAGCAACCATTTATATGATTCTTATAACTTGCTTTAAAAATTTCCCCCTTACCTTAGTTATCTTTTTATTGTTTTGGTCCCACCTCTTCACTCACCACCTTCAAACAACAAAAGCCTTGTTACTAATAAGACTAAAACCTTAACCAAAATAACAAGACTAAGAGCAATCTCTACAAACCCTTCTTTGATCACTAACCTTCCTCTTTTCCCAAGCACCACTCACCAAAAACCAAGAACTAAGCACAAAGCTCTTTAAAACACAAGAAAAACTCAAGAAGCAAGAACAAAGGGAGATTAAGAGGAGAGTGATTTGAGCATGGAAAATGGATGGAGCTCCCTCTCTATTTATAGGGAAGGAAAGGAGGTGCTTTACTAAAATCACCATATAGTTAGGTGAATGACAAGTAAAAAAATGACAAGTGTCAAAGCTTAATTGGTGGATTTGAATTAGAATTGAATTAAGCTTTGTAAAACACAATATTTGGCCTTAAAAGGGACAAGGGGGCATGCCATTTGGGCTGAGTACAAGCTAGGATAAGATTCCTTGGCTCAAGGCATGTTTGGTAGGTGAATAAAAGGTCAAAAGCTTGGTTAATTTGATCTTTGTGAGTGAAAATGAATTAATAAAAGGTGTTTGTGATAAAATCACTTTTTGAATAGGCCAATCAGACCTTGGAGGTGCCACTTGGCTGAAAAGAATCTTGTGGAAATGACTTAAATGCCCTTTGGTGCAAAGAAGAAAGGTTAGGGGTAAAATGGTCATTTCTTCCCTTGCGTCTAAAAAGTCAAGATTCCTATCCACAGTGACATCGCTCTGCATCACTTTCCTCCTCTTGGTAAATTTCCCTGTAACCCCTAGCCCTGAGCTCTGGTCTTTTACCAGCTTCCCTAGTTTCCCCGGTTACCCACAAACAGGGGAGAAACCGTAATTTTTCTGAAAAATTCAAGAAAAATTCCTAAAAATAGGAAATGATAAATAAATAATAATGGTAGATCCTAATCTTTCTATTTGTCTCTATTTTGGTCTCTGAAAATTTATTTGGCCTCTGATTCACTCCAATCTACGTAATTCGTCTTAGAGGGACAAAAACTGTAATACTTCTCCTATTCATAGAATCCTGAAAAAATAATCTCTATCTACCCCAAAATACTAAAATCTAATAAATTTCTAAACTTTCTAAAATTGCAAATAAGGGCTTCGTCATAATCAGACGTCAAAATTTAACAAAAATAGTTTTTATGCTACAGAAAATCATTTTTAACCTTTATTTGGTTAAAATAATTCAAGAATATAAAAACAATATCTTCTACGGAAAATACTATTGGAAAATATTTACAGAAAATAATTACGAAAAAATTCGAGTGTTACAAGAGCAGTAGAGATAGAGCTGCATGAGAAGAGGCCCAATTGGGGAGGACCACGGTTTCTGGGGAATCATGGGTCAGGGGGCTGGAGTACTCACAGCAGGCCCAATGTGGTTTCGGGTAGTGGATCACATCAAATGGGTCGCTCCACCAATAACGAGTGGGTGTATGTCTGTGGCGTTAGGGAGAGCCCGAACAAAGGCGGTATTGGGCCAGGCCCAAAACAGGAATTTGGGACGGATCAAAGGACTTTTGGACCAAAGGACCGTGGCATCAAACACCTCTCCTATCAGTAACTCGTGGAGAGGCAGAAGAAGGGTTGTGTTACATGTGTGGTGGCCCTTTCCACCCTCGCCACCAGTGTCCCGACCACCAGCTGAAGGTAATGATGTTGGAGGACGATGAGTTTGATGATGGGGAAATCCAAGTCATGAATGCAGAGGTTGAGGAAGAAGTAGAGGATGAGGGCGAGTTGAGTGTAATGAGCCTGTAGGGCCTGGCTGCTCATAAGGCCAGTACGTTCCACACTATGAGGCTACGAAGATACATGGAGTCCCAATTATGTTGCTAGTTGATAGTCGGGCAACCCACAACTTTATCTCTCAGAAATTGGTGGCAGCCATGGGGTGGAGTGTTGAGGACACCACACCTTTGCAAATCAAATTGGGGGATGGGTCTAGGACTCGAACTCAAGGCAAATGTAAGGGTGTTTTAGTAGAAATTGACCAAACGAAGGTGGAAATTGATGCCTTGTTGTTTGATCTTGATGGGATTGACATTGTTTTTGGTATGGCATGGTTAAATTCGATTGGGGGCATGTGGGTGGATTGGCCCAAACAGTTGATGTGTTTCAGGTTCAATAATCAGTAGGTTGAATTAAAAGGAGAAAGCAGTTGTGAAGCACGCCATTCAGCTCCGCAGAGTTTGTTGAGCAAGCCTACATATGCAGTGGATGGTTTTGTCATGTCTCTTGAGGGCCAACCGAGGGTGGCCTCATCGGAGTTGACTAGTGTTCAAGAGGGTGAGGTGCAAAAGTTGCTTGAAGTGTTTCGTGAACCAAAAGGGCTTCCACCCAAGCGAGCACAGGAGCATGCCATCCATCTTGTCGAAGGTCATGGCCCTGTTAATGTGCATCCTTATCGGCAAGGTAATCAGAACCGGACTGGGCATTGAACCGGTGAGGGCAGAGGTTCAAGATTCAGATGTTCGACCGGGTTCAACCGGTTGAACTGGGATATAATTAAATAATATTATTTTAAACCCTAAACCCTATACAATATTGAGCAAAAATTAACATAAAAGTCATAATTTTATAAAGAAAAATTAAACTTTACTACTAAATGTCATAATTCATAATATAAAATATTCAAAATTACAAATAATTGAAGAAAGTGATATCTATTTCTTTCAAAAAAAATAAAAAATGAAAATTTTGATTTTTTTAAAATATAAAAAATGATTGAACTGGTCCAGCCGGTTTTATCCAGTTTTTGACTAATTTTCCTGGTTTTTTTTTTTTGAAAAGCCAAAATGTATTAAACTGAGGTTGAGAGCACAAGTAGTGCCCAACCAAATAATACAGAGTATTGTTCCTAATCAAATGATCAACCTTCACAAAAAAGAAAAAAAAAACCCTCACAAAAGCGGTTCCACACCATCTCGCTTAGACCATGGTTAAACGAAATTATGAAGAACAACCCCAGCACCTACATGGCCTCAAAGGGTACTAATCAAATGCCAAAGTAATCCCCAGTAACCCATCAGTCTCAAAGGGGTATATTTATCAATACACCCCTGGTTTTCCTGGTTTTTGACCGGTTCTTTCACAAGGCGGTTCTCAGGTTATTCCGGATCGGACAAGGTCCGGTTCCCGGTTCAACCGGTCTGGTCCAGTTTTGACTTCACTACTTATCGGTACCCCCACCACCACAAAGATGAGATAGAGAAGCAAGTTAAGGAGCTGTTGCAGATAGGGGTTATTCGCCATATCCCGAGTGTGTTTTCAAGCCCTGTAATCTTAGTTAAAAAGAAGGATGGGACGTGGCGCATGTGTGTGGATTATCGAGCTCTTAACAAGGTAACCATTCTGGATACAACACCCTTTCTCATAAAATGATATTGCAAGGTAATAAAATATTTTATAAAATAATTATAAAAGTTAATTTTAATTAACTTATTTGTTATTAAAAAATGTGAGTAAATTTTTTTTAAAAGAAGATGAGAAGAGTGGAAAAAATGTTAAATAAAAACTCTTCTAAAAAAGGAATTACATAAACACTTTCTTACAGACTTATATCTCATATTTATATTACATGATACATATCCACAACAGACCACATAGTCAAACAAGAATTAATAACTTAATACAATCCTCTAGCAAAGACTGTAATTACAGCTTACCCAAAATGAGCCTAAGTCAGTCGAGTCATAAAACACCCCCCTAAGGGTAGTCTTCGTCCCTCTTCTACAAGTCTTGGCTATTCCACCTAGCTGGTGGTCCATCTATATGAATAATGTTCCAAAGAACAAAACATATAGACAAGGGTGAAAAATACTCCTTATGCAAGTCATGAAGATATCACAGACAACAGATATAAATCAAGAAATTAAGAAAGAATCATGCATAACATACACAGTTACTATCTCGTAGCACATGTCATTTATATCCTCACCAAACAATCCATCAACAAACAAGACATATCGTTATGCATGTCACTTCTATTTCCCTCTCAAACATCGATGTAATGCTCCATGGAGACTTTTCTCTTCCTCAACAACATTTTAGCGATAGGCCACGGTCAATCCTTTACATACTGGTTCAAGGCTAAACAAACCGTAAAGTCCAAGACAGTATTCAGGAGAGCCATGTTTAAGTCATAATTGTACCCAGCTAAACAAACCGTAAAGTCCAAGTCACAAATATTCAATGCACTCAGCAACACCATATCATAAATAGGTCAGCCAATCAGATTTATCCAAGCCGGGTGCTCTACTCGATCTTGGCTCGCTGGGAGTCACCACGCGGCCATTGAGATTTTTCGAAACTTGGATAATCTCAGTAGGCAACCCAACCGTACCCTATTTCCAACCCCTCTCTAGGTTGTAGCTCACGTCACAACCCTCTCTGGGTATGACCACTTGGCAAAGCCAAGAAAATCTCTTTATGCAAATAGCATGACATATTTTGCATACACAATAACGTCACAATTATTTCTCTACCACTTGTAACAATCATCACATAACCTTCTCTTGGTTATATACTCATCATTATGTTATCTCTTGTAACAAACACCACATGACCTTATCTCTTGGTCATTTTATAAATTCTCTTCTTATTGTTAGCTCTTGTAAAATCAACGCATAACCCTCTCTCTTGGTTATGTAATACTCATATCTTTTTGATTATCTCAATCAAAATATATTTCTTTCTCTTTTATTGAATTCTCTTATTCATCTTATAAATTCACTTCTCATAGGTTATCTCTATCAAAATATATTATATACGCTTCTCGTTGGTTATCTCAACCATAACATATATTTGTTTCACAAAAATCGATTTATCGTATTTACCGTATTATCTTCAAAAATTAATATAAAATACTTAGGATAAGGTAATTTCAAAATAAATAGTTTTCCCTTAAAAAGACATTAATTTATGAGCCTTTAAGCATAAAATTTATAAATTTTCAATTTTAAAATACCTGACACTTTCACAGGTGTGATACAAATCACAGCGTAGGTGTGAACGATTCTGTTTCTCTATTTTCTGATTTCTATATAAAACCCGATTCTCACACCCTTTTTTCTGAAAACCACACCAGAGGTGTAAACTGGTCTGTTTTTACTAAAATTCATTAGATTAAAAACTTCATTTTAATTTTAAAAACACAACACCTCTTAATTTGAATTAATTAGATTAAAAATAAGATATTTGGGCTATAATTGTGACTTTTCTTCTAATGATTCATTTTTAACTTATTAAGTTATGATTAAAATCTTTATTAAAAGTCCATTGGAGACTTTATTTTTGAAAAACTCTTAGCTCAATGAATCCTATCAAAGCTTTGGACTTTGTACTAATTAATTCATCATGAAAAATTCCTTTTTGTCCATGTCCATGTCCTTTTCACCACACTCCATAATGCTTGGGTCATTAGCCAATTTGCCATACTTTAATTCTTTCATACTCTTCCTCAATCATCAATCACTAAGCATCAAGCATAATAATAACAAAGCAATAACCTACTTTAAATATTACATTCCCAAATTGAATAAAAATAAGAAAAGGAAACATAGAACATGGAGGATAGCTAGAAGACAATCCACAGAAGCCAAGGGACATCAATCACAAAATAACATCATAATCAAACATAGCAAAGCATCACCATCAAGCAAAGGAATACATCCACATCAAGCATAAAATAATATCACAATCACACGTAGAACAATATCAACTTCAATCATAAAGACAAAGTTACAAATACATAGATATCATCATCCAATACTTTTCACTCAATGATCACTTAATAAAAATCATCTCTTTGATTAAAAATCATGTCTTTTCCAAAAAGGTCATCTCATTGAAACAAAAATTATTACTTTCCAAAGGAATATTGTCTTTTTCATGAAAGTTCATACTTTTCAAAGCAATCACCACTTGATCATAATTATTACTTAGGTAAAAATCAATAATTTTTCATAAAGGTTACTTCTTGAATAAATATATATTCATAAAGATCAAACTTTTAAAAGAATCAAGTCATCTTTTTGTTTTTAGTATGATTCTCAAGCTTTAAAAAAAATATCATAGACAAGCACATAGCACTCCATGAATCCTACAACTCACAAAAAGAGAGATTTTCCCTTACCTTTACTGCTAGTTCCTTGGGAAGAAACTTTACTCTCTTGGTTCACAGACTCCCTTTGTCACCTTCTTGAAACACAAGCATAACATATACCAAAAAAATTACTAAAACAAGGTTTTTCTCTTTTATGAAACCATCTTAAAAACTCAAGGGAAAACTAAAGAAGATGGATATTTTACCAAATCCTCTTGAATATGAAATCAAGAGTTTGATCTTGAACTTGCTCAAGAACACAAAGTCCGTTCAAGAAAAAGTTGAAGAAACCCACTTTTAATCATATGAACAAAAAGATCATGAATCAAAAAGAAGATTTAATGGACTGAAAATAAAGAACCAACCTTGTAGCTTGAAGAATCAAGATCAAAGCTCAAGAGTTTGTATTCTTGAAAATAAGAACACTTGATGATTGGATGAATGCTAGTGTTTAGAAAGTGTATAAAGGAGATGCTCTACACTTGATTATTGTATAGAGGATCAAAAATATGATTGAAGATGGTGAAGAGCTTCCATGGAAATGGAAGAAAAAGCTTGGAGGAAGAAGATGAAACTTAGAGAGAAGTTGGAGAATTGACTTGAAGAGAGAGAAGTTGTCTTGCCAAATGAAATGAAACGAAATGAAATCCTTCCTCCCTTCCCTCTTCAATTTCGTGCTGCCCTCCTTGGCTTGGACAAGAGGAATTGAATTTTTCTAAAGTCACCAAACACTACATGAAAGACAAGTTAAATCCTTACAAGTGTTAAGCTATGATTGGTGGATCTAAAATGGAGTTGTATCCAACTTTGAGTGAGATGAAATCCACATTATCCCATGTGGTGAAGGGGGCAGCCAGCTGGTCCAAATGGGGAAGGGATAAGCTCAAAACAACTAAGGTTAAACTTAGTTAAAATGGAACTAGACTAGGTTAAGTTTTAACTATGATTTGCGTAATTAAATTAGATCAATGGTCAAGATGTTCTCTCCATCAAATGGAGTGCTTAATCAAGGGTCCAAATTGAACAAGATGGCCTTTTGGTTCTTTGGTAATTATAGAGCATGTTCAAGGGTAAAGATTGAAGGTCAAAATGGTCTTTTCCCAAAAATTACTAATAATTACCAATTATATCTAGGATTACTTCACCCTAATGACCTCACTATTATGACATCACCATGCCTATGTCATTTTCCCCCTTCCGGTAATTTCCTAGTAATCCCAAGGTCTAGTACCGGTTCTTTTCTCGTTTTGCGGTTTTTACCGTAATATGTAAACTAGGGCAAAACTGATCTTTCTCTAAAAATTCCTGAATAATTCCTTACGTTTGATTTTTGATCATTTTCTAATCTTCTGGTATCCATCTGCTCTTCCGTTTACCCTGTTCTTCATTCTACAGTGACCAAAACAGCAATTCTTAATCTGCTATTCTAAAAATTCCCAAAATAATTTCCAAAATTCTAAAATAATATAAAAACATTATTTCTCTTGGTGAAATATTTTTCTAAAGTGTTCTGGTCTCTAAACCCACTCGCAGTTCATCCTAGTCACACTATAGGACCAAAACGGTACTCTTTCTTATCCATTTCTTAGAAAATTCCCATCTAAATTTCTTAAATCCTCAAATATTGTAAAATCACTATTGGAATCCTCAAATTCCTTTTTTGACTCCAATTTAGGGTTTCTATCTCATAAATAGTCATTCTGTCAGTTAAAGACGTGAACTGATATCCATTTGTATTTTGACGTCGAACTTAAACTACTGATTTCTGAGCTTAGAAAAACTTTATCTATAGAATTATATTTCCTAAAATATATTTAATACACCTGAATCACCTATCCATATATTAAAATATAATTAATACAGAAATCTTAAAAATACGGACGTTACACTGGACAAATTTTTGATTCCAGTAATTGATGAACTTCTTGATGAGTTGTATGGTGCAAGATTCTTTTCTTAAATAGACCTTACGTCTAGTTATCATCAAGTGAGGGTGCGCAATGAAGACATCCACAAAACAGTGTTTCGGACGCATGAAGGGCACTATGAGTATCTTGTCATGCCGTTTAGCTTGATGAATGCTCCCTCGACGTTTCAGGCACTTATGAACGCAGTTTTCAACTCCATGTTGCGTAAGTATGTCTTGGTATTTTTTGATGATATATTGGTATATAGCAACTCTTGGGTGGAGCATTTGTTACACTTGAAGTCAGTCTTGCAGGTTTTGTGTGATCAGTAGTTGGTAGCAAACCGTAAGAAGTGTTTCTTTGCCCAACTTTCTGTTGAATATCTCGGTCATATTATCTCCCATGAAGGGGTGGCTATGGACCCTACCAAAGTCCAATGTGTGCTCCAATGGCCTGTTCCTAAGAATGTAAAAGGGGTGCAAGGGTTTATGTGTCTCACAAGTTATTATAGAAATTTTATACGTGATTATGGTATACTGGCCAAACCTCTCACTGATCTTACAAAGAAGGAGGGGTTCAAATGGGGGGCTAAGGAGCAATCAGCTTTTGAAATTCTCAAAAAGAAGGTAACAACTGCACCGATCCTTGCACTACCTAATTTTAATGAAGAGTTTGTCATTGAGAGTGATGCGTCTGGGAACGATTTGGGTGCTATTTTATTGCAAAATAAGCGTCCAATTGCTTATTATAGTAAGGATTTAGGGGATCGGAATTTGGTGAAATCCGCCTATGAAAAAGAACTCATGGCTGTGGCATTATCGATTTAGCATTGGAGACTTTACTTATTGGGCCAAAAATTCACTGTTTGTACTGATCAAAAAAGTCTCAAACAGCTACTCTTGCAAAGGGTGACAACCATGGACTAACAAATTTGGGCTGCTAAGCTTTTGGGCCACCGTTTCGATATTATCTATAAACCAGGGTTGGTGAACAAGGGTGCTGATGCCTTGTCTCGCATGCATGATCCAGTAGTCCTTGGGCCTTTGGTGAATTATTCAGAGTGGGAAGGAAGTAAAGATTCAAGAGGTTCATGAGGATGACATGTTGAAGAAAGTAATCGTTGACCTGCAGGCAGGGCGTCCTACAAGGCCTGGTTTTACATATAAGAAGGGTGTGTTGCTGTATGATGATCGTTTAGTACTTGCAGCTGATTCCCCATGGATTCCTACTTTGTTGCACGAATTTCATGCTACTCCGCAAGGGGGCCATTCGGGTTTCTATAGGACCTATCGAAGGGTTGCTGGTAACCTCTATTGGATAGGGATAAAGAAGAGAATCCAACAATTTGTCCTGTAGGATGCTGGGTTTGTGTGCTAGTAGTTTAGAATCTATGCATGTGATTGTGTTGTTTGTTAGTGGAGAGTTGAGCTCATTAGGTTATAAGTTATTTAATTGCTCTATATTGTTATATTTCTTGTTGTACTATTGTTTTTGTTGAAAAAAAAAATTGGGAAAGACTGAAATACAGTGGTTATGCTGCTGAAAATTTTTTTGGCACATGACCCTAGTATCTAAGTATGTTTTTAAATCAATAAGTTTTGTCATATGTATTGTTTAGTAGTGATTTTAGTTGTAAAAAAATTTGGAAAAGTCCAAAATACAAGGTATATGCTGCCGAATTTTTTTGGCACGTGACCCTAGTATCTAACACTTGAGGTGATTGGATTGCAGAAAATGGATTCAAACTGTACTTGGATATATGATAGGCTTAATCCTGGGAAAGAGGGGTTGAAACAGAAGTTTGCAAAAGGGGTTGATGAGTTTGTGAAAAAGGCTTCAGAACAACCATATTTTTTGAGCGAGGGAGGAAATAGGTGTCCTTGTGCCAAGTGCACGTGTAGGAAGATATTGTGTGCGACTGAAGTGAAGGTTCACTTGTACAAGTCTGGGTTTCAATCGAACTATTGGTTTTGGACTGATCACGGTGAAGAAGTTCCACGAGTCGATCTAGGCAATTTCCCAGAGGCTAGTGGCAGTATAAGTAATAAAGATCATTTTGCGGAGATGCCACACATGGTGGAAGATCACTTTAGGCCGATGTTTGAGACCCAAATTACTGAGGATATGGGTAACGAGGAATTAAGTTGGGATCAGCCACCTAATGAAAAGGCTCAAAGATTTATGATTTGCTAACTGCTACAAATCAGCCCCTATTTGTGGGGGTATCACAATCAAAACTTTTCTTGTGTGTCAGACTTTTGGCACTTAAATCGAACCATAATTGTACTGAAAATGCTCTTGATGAAATGGCAAACATGCTTGTAGACTCACATCTTCAGGGGGTGCCATTGCCAACTAATTTTTGCCATGCAAAAAGGTTGGTGTCTATGTTAGGATTGACGTCTAAGAAAAATTGATTGTTGTGTTAATGAGTGCATGTTATATTACAAAGATAGTATTGAAAAGCAAGAGTCTAGGTTTTGTCATGAACCGAGGTATTATCCCCGTAGGACTGAGTTTGGTAAGTACAAAGATGTTGCGAAGAAGAGAATGATCTACTTGCCAATCACTCCTAAGTTACAGAGTTACAGAGATTATATGCATCCCCTGAAACCGCGGCTGCAATGAGATGGCATCATCAGAATAGAACGAGTACGGACATCTTACGTCATCCATCTGATGGGGAAGCCTGGACACATTTTGATGATATCTATCTAGACTTTGCAAATGAGCCTAGAAATGTCAGGCTCAGCTTATGTTCTGATGGGCTCACAACTTATATCCCAGCATCTGCATCCCCGTTCTCATATTGGTCTATTATTATCACCCCATATAATCTCCCCCCTGAAATGTGCATGACCAAACTGTACATGTTTTTAACTTGTCTCATACCCGTACCTTCTATCTCAAAAGCACAAATAGATGTATACTTACAGCCATTAATTGATGAACTTAAACAGTTGTAGAGTAATGGTGTTTTCACATATGATATTTCCACGAAATAAAACTTCGTCATGAAGGCAGCCTTAATGTGGACAATCAATGACTTTCCCGCCTATGGTATGTTATCTGGGTGGAGTACTCAGGGAAAATTGTCATGTCCGGTATCCATGAGTGACACTAAGGTTTTACCTTAAAATTTGGTGGAAAAAACTCGTGATTTGACTGTCGTCGTCATTTCTTACCACCTGATCATGCGTTTAGAAGAAATAAGAAACGATTTACAAAGAACAGCGTTGAGACCGATGGGCTGCCTCGTATCCTGATTGGTGAAGAGATGTGGAATTGGGTTAGAAGTATTCCAGGTGTGGTAGAACATGGGGTTTTTAGGTTAGCCGGTTATGGAGTTACTCACAATTGAACTAAATGTAGCATATTCTGGGATCTTTCATACTGAAATGACAATTTGTTACGACACAACCTTGACGTCATGCACATAGAGAAGAACTTTTTTGACATTGTATTCAATACAGTCATGAATGTTAAGGGCAAAACAAAGGATAACGAAAAGGCAAGAATGGACTTGCCTCTATAATGCGCGCGCAAGGACTTGGAGTTGGAGCCACAAAACAATAGAAAGATGTTAAAATCCAAGGCGAATTATTGTCTTTCGTCTGAGGAAGCAAAGATGATTTGTGCATGGATTAAGGAGCTTAGGATGCTAGATGGATATGCTACAAACTTGGTTAGATGTGCTAATGTTACCTGGGGAAGAATGCATGGGATGAAAAACCATGATTGTCACGTATTTATGGAGTGTTTACTCCCATTTGCGTTTCATTCATTACCTGACCACGTATGGAAGCCACTCATAGAGTTGAGCATTTTTTTAAAGATTTGTGTATCAATAACTTAAAGATGGATGACCTGCTAAGATTAGAGCAAAACATCCCAATAATCATTTGTAAACTAGAAAGAATCTTTCCACCTGGTTTCTTTGATTCAATGGAGCATCTCCCGATTCACCTTCCACGGGAGGTAAGACTTGGTGATCCAGTTCAATATAGATGGATGTATCCATTTGAAAGGTAAAAAAAAATTTACTTGTTAATTTACTACTTAATTTCTCTCAATTTGCATATCAATTAAGATACAATTTTGATTTATTATGTAGAATGATGGGTGACTATAAGCAAACCGTGAAAAATAAGGCGAGAGTGAAGGGTTCAATATGTATGTCTTACTTACATCGTGAGACAACATATTTTTGTTCCTGTTATTTTAAAAAATTTACATTGTGTGGGACGAATATTAGAAATGAAACTCGTGTTATGAACAATAGCGCCCCACTAGCGCTATCATTCTTCAATCAATTAGGACGTCCCAGTGGAAGACCCCGGGAGCATTGGTTAAATGATACTAAATGGATGTCAGCTCATATAATATTGTCATCAATTGCAACAAGATAAAGCCATATCTCGAGTAAGTACATTTAATTAAATATTAAGTCCTATTTTACTAAGGTAATATTATAATTAACTCTATGCTTGTTTGCAATGCATTTTTGCAATGCAACTCCATTAGTGAAAATGATGCTTCAACTCGTATCCATGCAGAATTTTTCAAATGGTTTCGGGACTACATAAGTGTCTTTCACTGTAGAATATCAATTAACTTCTTTGCTGCTTAATTAACTTGTTTGTCTGTATAGACATTTAATCCAGCCAATGGGGTAACCGACTCAAACATTCTTGCATTAGCTTGGGGTCCAGAATCAAAGGTCACTCTATGGCACAAGTACTTCATAAATGGGTACAAATTTCACACACAAGCGAGGAGTGAGGGTAAAAAAAAAACTATAAATAGTGGGGTGTATGTAAAGGGGATTACACAAGGAGGAGGAGATGATTACTATGGAGTTATCCAAGAAGTCCTCGAATTGTCGTATCTCCATATGCCCTACAAAGTAGTCCAATTTTATTGTTTGTGGTTTGATCCAAAACGAAATAGAGGAACAAAGGTTCATCCACACTATAATATTGTAGAAATCATGCTGAGAGGGCGATATGAAAATTTTGACCCATTCATCTTTGCTCAAAAGCTAGACAAGTATATTTTGTTCCATATATTAAGATACGAAAGGACAAACTTGGTTGGTGTGTAGCAATAAAAACAAAACCCAGAGGTCGCGTGAAGGTTGATGACTTGGATGATGATGATGCTTATCAAAATGAGGAATTGGCACATGTTCAGGAGATAACCGAAGTTAAACAACTAACTACATTGCATGACAAAACAAACAGTTATGAAGTTGTTGATCCAATAAATGTTAGAAATGTCGAACATGATAATGAAGGGGACTCGCCACTAGAAGATAGTGATGAGGAAGATCTTGATGATGTGGAAGACGTCAAAGATGACACATCTGATGATTAGCATTAATTAGGAATTGATTATATTTGTTTTTTTTTGTTATTTGTTATAGTAGTTTGTTAGTATAAGTAAACATGTTTATGACAATTATATGGATTTGTTGTGTATTTTATTTTTCTTATTAGATGGCTCCGAAAGATAGCCAGACTACCCTACTGAAAAGGGCAAGACACATTGGCGTTCGGGCATGATTCTACAGCAGCGGGTGACTCAATATGCTCAGCATGCAGTCGAGACATCCGTGCGTCCACCACAGGTCCAGCCAGATCAGATTCCTTAGTAGGAATCAGATATGTAGTTTATGTCGACACCGCAGTCATTGCCACAACTCATTCCGATAACAAGAGGTTCATCCCCTCCAGCAGCGCCCATTCATTATGCATCCCCTTCAGTAGCGCCCACTCCATCTGTATCCCCTACAACGGTGACCCCCTCATCTTCTCCAGTAGCGGGAGGTTCATCGTGTAACACCCTTTCTCCAAAAAGGATATTACACCATAGTAACCAAGAATTTCGAAACAACTTAGAAGATATTAGGCGAAAGCTCAACTTTTCTTCTTCGAAAATGTGGGTAAATTTTTCTTCTTCTTTTAAATAAAAAGAATGATGGAGAATATGTCTTAATTCTTTTCAAAAGGTTTTAAGTACGGAAGCATAAAACAATACTTTTATGAATGTAATCTCATTTCATATAATCATCAAAGTTTTTACAAGGAATGATTTAAAATAATACAGTGAATATCTGAGTCAGTCTGGTCTCTAAACCTCTACCCAAAACAATACAATAATCATCTATTCTTCTTGGAATCTCTATCCATTTATACAGCAACATCCTTCAGATCTTCTTCTAAGAGCTAACTCATTTCTTGGGTAAAACATCTACTCAACCATGTACCGACAACATAGAAAGTAGGCAAGGGTGAAACTCTAAACAAAGTAATAAGTAAAGTACAAATACAAGAAATCACACTCATGAAATCAGTATATCTACGTAACAAATAATAAGAACTTCACCAAAATAGATCAAGGAAATGTCATGAAAATCATCAGATAAGAACACTGCTTTAAACAAAGCATATGTGAACATCGTGTAGGAACCTCGCTTTAGACAATGCATGTGGGAACATCGTGTAGGAACCTCGCTTTTAAACAAAACACATGGGAACATCGCTTTTGACAAAGCATATGGGAACATCGCATTAGTACTAAGCATATAGGGACATCGCTTTTGCCAGACATATAGAAACATCGCTTTTCACCAAGCATAACTCTTTTATAGTCCAAACCACTCAGAACATAGTATCACATACCTTAAATAAAATACCGAATCACATATCTTAAGGTAAAACACAGAATTCCACCACTCAGATAAAACATAGACTAAGTGAACGAAATCAAGCTGAGTTTATTACTAAAATACTTAAGCACCAGTTATCTTCTAGGAAAAAGGTCCGTTGAAAGCCTACCTCACTAATTTCCACTGCCATAGACATTGGAAATTAAACTGAGTTAATTATATATATATATATACAGATTGGATACCTACTCAATATTTCCCACTGATAATATAACAGTAGAATTCACCGCGAATCCGTTACTATTTATATTAAATTCTGATAGATGTTATAACAGTAGAATTCACCGAGGATCCATTACCGTTATACTCTTTTTATCCAATCCAATCTATTTATATATACGTTTGTTAAAAAATTACTTCTTTCCCAATTTATCTTAGTCACGTATATATCGGGTCCCTAGGTTAAGAATTCCCTAAACAGTGTATCAGTACAGTTCGTAGGAAAGAGAGATGGACTTAAAAAGCCGCTTCAAAGATCTTTGTCTATCCTAGACAGACCCATACTGATAAACCATTTATCTTAACCATCACCTTGTATATCAATGATAGACAATATCAGGGTTTTCACAAAAGAATAAATTTCACTTCTTTACGGTAAGATCATATTTACAGTATATCTAAAATTTGCCATTATAACGATATGTTTACAATAGCTCAAAATTAATTTTGTCATAGCCACCTTACTCACACGAAAATTTAATGAAATTTGGACATTATAACACTACAATTAATAAATAGCACAAAACATTTAATTTAAAGTCATAAAATAATTATAAAGCATAAATAAACAAACAAAGGCTATAACACACAAGTCAAGCACAAACGAGAATCAAACTCATACTTCTCAAATTGATTTGCAAGAGGTTCCCCTTACCTTTGCCACAAGAACTTGGAAGAACAAGGCTTGAAGAACCAAGAACACCAAGCAAGAAAACTAAGAACTTCAAAGAGAAAAAGAGAGAGATTTTTGCTTCTCAACACAAGGCTTTGATGAGAGAAATTTATGAGGCACTCCCCTCCTATTTATAGCAACATGGAGCGGCCAAGCATAGGGAGAAGGAAGGAATTATTTTTTGTTATGTCATGGTACTTTTCCATGCATATGTCATGGTGATGTACCAACAAAAACCTAATTGGTCCAAAGGAGTGAGTCATGGTGATGACTCAAAATTGAGTTCTTCTCCTAACTTACTTGAGGCGGTTTTGAGGCTGAAGAGAGAGGTGTAGTGAAGTTACAACTTTACCCCTAGGGTTTATGTGCAAAACAAGGGTAAAATAATCTTTTCACTAGTCAAAAATTCTCAAAATTAATTTAAAGTGTGAGAACCTATAGGAAATCTCGAAAATGCCATGTAATAGCCCTAATAGCTTCATGGAAGTATTTCTGAATTTTTACGATAAGGGTAAGCTTCGCGGTTTGCATAAACAAAGGAAAACGGACGCGCCATAAGTGCAAAACAGACATTTTTCAGAAAATTTCAAAAAAACATCCAAAAAATGACAAATTGAATATGAGCACTAATGATTCCTCTTGAAAAATGATTTTGAGCTTTCACTGATCACTAAAAATCTATTTCCGTTTAGAAATCCTCGTTTCTCGTGTCCATAGGGACTGAAAAAGTAACTTTTGATCTGCTTTTCGAAAAATTTCTAAATAAATACAAAAAATACTAAAAAAATTGTAAAAATATGATTTAGCTTTCGAAAAATCTCTTTCTGACTTCAACTTGGTCTCTTAATCGGTTCTCAGTTCTTGCTGTTAACTATAGGGACCAAAACGGTAATTTCTAAAATTATTTTTTCCAAAAATTTTAGAAAATCACAAATATTAAAAGAACCAACTTTTGTGAAGAAAGTTTTGTTTTTTGGGTTGTTTTGAATCTTTTGATATACTTTAGCTATTTAAATCTTATCTGTCAGTTACGGTAAATACGGTTGTTTAGAAAAACCCTAAACGTCAAAGGAAAAACGTCTGTTTCAATGAAATAATTTGATAAATATTTTAAAACCTTAATTAAAAGACTAACATAATTTACTTAACACTTAGATCACACAATTTCATATAAAACATATAATAGATGGAAAATAGAAAACAGAAGTCTATATAAGACTTAACTATCTTACCGTTTTAAACTATAATACCAAACAAGACTTATTATTTTCTATACTATCTTAAGTATACTAGATTCTACAATCTCTTTCTTAACTATTTCTCCACCTTTAGTATTTATCCATTTCTTAACTAACAAATTACGATGTTTCTCCTAGAGGGATCAAAACTGTAATTCCCTTTATATCTTTCTCTAAAATTCCAACTTAATTTCTAAAACCTTTATGGAACATCAAGTTACTATTTTATCTCCTCAAATACCTTTTCGGAATCAAATATGAATTTTTCATATTCAATATCAACTTATTCTGACAGTCAAGAATATCTGTAAAGTACCGTTTGACTTCTACGTCAGTTCTAAACCATTTCACTTTATCTGAAAATCTTAAGGATGATTCTAATCTTCTAAAATTAATACTCTGTCTCATAGAGTGAAATTTCAGGATGTTACACATCGATCCTCACAGCAACGCCCCGCCGATGAAGAGATGCCTGATGCACAAGAGACGAGCTCAAGGCGTTATCCGAGCCATCCTCCTCACATAGAGTATTCAAACGATGGTCAGTCATTCATGAAACCTGTTGGTCGAGGGTAAGTAAATATTTAATTACATTTTCATTTATCTTCATAGTTGTATAGTTAATTTGACGTGTGTGTTTATGTATTGTTTGCAGGTTTGATCCAGACATGGTGGCCTCCCAGGCCATCACTAAGACCATTAAAGCCCAGTTCCGCGAGGCGTGGCCGAAGTGGAGGAAGATCTCGCCGATAACTATTAAGATATGGTTGCCGAAGTTTACAGTACGTTATAATTATAACTCAGTCAAATTATTGTTGTTAGTTTTACTGAATGAAATTAAAGGTGGATCAGTCTATACAGGTGGATCGATCTCTATTGTTAAGCACAAGAGGCGCATGCCACATGGTATAAGTAATTAGGATCATAAATATTTGGTTTATCATTACAATTGATAATTAATTAAGTTACTAACTTTGATTTTCTTTTTAGGAGCTAGAGCTTAGTAGAAAACCCTGTTTGGATGAGGTCTTTGTGAAGACTCATACCAAGAAGAAGGACAACTCCTAGGTTGACAACAGATCAAAGGAGACTTATGTAAGTTAATTAATCGCATAAGTTATGATTTTTATTTCAATTTGTAATAACAATAATTTTAGTCTAATATCTCTTTAATGTCACTCTTGCAGGAGTCGTATCAGCAGAGACTCACACAGTTGTCCCAGGAGAGAGAGTATTTTGGTGCCTCCCAGGAGGTCGACCCCGCTACCTGGATACAGACAGGGATGGACAATGTCGGGGGAAAGACACAAGGGCGTTGCTACGGTACCAAAGACTATTCCTACATGTTGAGACCATGTGTGAGTTCTCTCACCCAGGAGTCACACCTATCACCAGGATGCACTCGAGTTCCTCCTCCGCCTCTGATGCCTTAGTTGCTCGATTAATGGAGGAGACTCGACAGGCAAACGAGGCGGCTCGACAGGCAAACGAGACAGTGTAGAGCTTTATGGCGAACCAGGAAGAACTGATTAATCAGGCGGTGGCGGGGATGATGCAAAGTTTTGTTGGTCTGCATCCGACCCAGCCTCTTGGCAGTCCTAATAAGTCCTACTCGGAGGAGGAGGAGGAGTGACTTTTTAGGTATTAATATATTTTTTTGTTTTATTTTATCTATATGTACTATCGGATTATTTACATGTTCGGATTATTTACATATTTATTAATTAATACAATTGATGTTTTTTGCATATTTAATTTATGTGAGCTATTTACTATTTGTTAAATTTAGTATAATTATTGAAAATTAATTAGGTGGGCAACTATAAAAGATAACAATTTATCAAAAAAAAAATACCGATGGCTTGGTAAATTCAAAAAAAATAGCCGTTAATTGGACCTATTTACCCGACGGCCTAGCCCTCGGTAATTACCGACGGTTAGGCCCTCTGTAAAATCGAAGGCTGAGCCGTCGGTAATTACCGTCGTGGGTAAAATTTACCGCAACAGATTTCCAAACAGCCACGTGGCCATCAGTAAGCCGTTGGTAATTGTTATCTACCGACCTATAAGCCGTCGTTGGGGCCAATTTTGGCCATCAGTAATGTGCCCTTTTTCTTGTAGTGTGAGTTTGCTTGAGAATGTTATATAAGAGCAGGTGTACATCCAAAACACTCTTTAGAGTTTATTCCCAGAACATTCTGAAGACACATAAGAAGGAACATTTTCAGAAGATTAAGGCACACTACAAAATGAACATTCTACACAATCAAAATAAAGATCTTCAAGACCAAAGTAATGCAAATACACACAATGGAAATTTATCCAGTCTAAAAAAAGTATAAGAAGATTTGTGGATTAAAGACTCTATGTCCATAATGTTCAGAAGCATGGATCTCATTGAATATATTCTCATATCAGAATGTTGCTTTTATCATAAGATTCTTGGGAAATCTAGAAGTTCATAAGTTTTTACCACAACTTATGTACAAGTGGTCTCACACATTCACAAGACTAATCCTTGAAGAATTTCAAGATAAAGGACAAAATATAGACTCAACAAAGTTATCATAACGTTCTCGATCAACAAAGTCATCACTGCCAGATTTTGGTTAAAGTGTAAGAAAGTCAGCAATCTGCTGAAACAACTTGAAAGAAACTATTTACAAATAATCGCAAATTTGCACCAAGCTTTCAATCTTCCCTCAAGTCTTTCTTGAATATACACACTCTCTGTAATTTTTATATACATGATCTCTGAACTGTTAGTGAGTGGATACATCATTCATTTCGTCACATAGTGAATGGTTTGTTAGTTGTAATACAGTGACCCAAAACTATCTTTGCAAACCTGTTGGGTGATTCCTTTATCACATAGTGAGAGAGCACTAGTGTGCCGATTAAAAGAAAGAGTGAAGTGAATTGAGTTTGAAGAGGTTGTGTTGAAAAGAATACATGTTGTGTTTTGCCGGAAGAGGCAAGGAGAAAAAATACTTGGGAAAAGCCTGAAGATCGAGGCCGTGTGAATAATACTTATATTGATAGTTTACATAGTGGAAAATCTCATTAGGTATGACGACTAGACATAATATCTGACTTCGTTCATAGCATATAATTTGATTCAACTACGTTTAATGAATTAATATTTTGTATGAAATAAAACATTAAGTTTACATAAAGTTATTAACTCTTTTGGAAAAACCTCAAGAAGGATAGTTCTATGAATATCAATCTAATAACATTCTCAATCAGAACGTTCTGAGTTGAACCTTTTGATCAGTAGAAAATAAATCATTTAATCAAAGGAAACTTCTTACATAAACATTCTTTCACTTTGTACTTATATATTTGTGTTAAGCATGATCTTACTTATAAGCTGATTTGGAACACATCTTCTGAATTCCAAGTTATACTATACGTTAAGACTCATCATAAGGTTCTCAAAAGTTTTTGTAGGGCAAAAGTTTTCATGGGTTACAATTCAGCCCCCTTCTTGTTACTCTCTAATCCACTTCATATCCAGCCGGAGCATTATTTCGATAGATGATCCCACCCTTTATAGGAACCTTTTCTTGTATAATTCTACCGGTAGATCAAGGGAGCAAACCTACATTGCAATATTTTTCACCTCAGTGTCTTTTGGCTGAAACAACGAGCACCAGTGTTGCACCAGTACATAGTGGTCTAGGACAAGCCATGGTCTCTCAAAGAGGGCGTGTTTGAAGTCACCTTCATCCTTGAAACGGACTATGAAGATGTCCTCATTCATACCCAAGACTTGCACCACTCCCTGACGGCCCTATAGGGATTGCAACTTGGAAGACATGTACCGCAAGCCTATTTTTTGTCCCAAGCAACTTGACAATGAGGGTCAGTCTCCATTCTCTGCACCAGCTATCATATTCTTCCAATGAAACCTTCACTAAGGGCTTAGGGTTGAAACTCGTAGTGGGTTCTGGGGGCTTCGTCTCCTCCATAGGGCATAGTTCATCCAAAACTAGTTGTTCAACCTACTCAGGATCAACCTCCAAGTCCCCCAAGAACGCATGGGAACCCATGACCATGTCCTTGTACATCATTCATGCGGGGTTTGAGGCATGCCGTTCATTCTCGCTCACATCGATATTCTCTCCATCGTTCGTGATCATGGGCTATCTCCATGATCTGATCTGTCTCCTCACCCTTCGCCATCTTGATTTTCTTTATGCTCCGTTCACATTGGTCTTCCTCCTCCCTAGACACTGTAGTAGAGTCGGCACCCGAGAGAACCATACTAAATATTTTTAACATTATGGATTTTTAAATTCCTTTGAACTAGCCAGTGACAAGACTTTTGACCCCAAATAAACTATCTAACAGTAGGATCAATGAAATTTAATATTTACAAAAAATAATGTAATTTTACATGATACAGGAATAAATTATTATAATTGGATTGGAAATTTTAATAATTTGAAACATATATGTTAACAATTTTAGTGTTTATTGGATTTTTTGTAGTTTTATAACGCTTTAGTGTTTACATCATTATTTCTCTGGTCATTTCTCGGGATTGGAATGGGAAAGGCCACAATTAGGGAGTATGGAGGTGTCACAAATATCGGAGGATGATAGCTGGCTTTTGATGGAGCCTTTCTCCGAGGAAGATGGTTTGAGGTTCAAATAGCTCCTTCATATGTTTGGTGCCAAAGAAAGATAATCCACAGAAGGTTGGAGATTTTAAGCCTATATTGCTGATTGGTTGTATGTACAAAGTGTTGGCAAAGCAACTATTGGCGAACAAATTGAGGGGTGTAATGCAACGTGTCATTTCAGAGTGTCAATATGCTTTTGTTACAGGGAGTCAAATCTTAGATGGAGTGCTGAATATATACAAATGAACTGTTAATTGGAGGGTATGGATCTGTAAGTGCCTATCAACTTATGGATATCAGTGCTAGTCAACGGAAGCCCAACAGTGGAGTTCAGCGTGGGAAGAGGTCTTTGGCAAGGGGATCCTCTTTCCCCTGTTCTATTCTTGATTGTAGCAGAAGGCTTGAGTGTGTGTTTTGAGAGGCTAAAAGATTGTGTCTCTTCTCTGGTTATGCATTGGATGGCCTTACTATCTCTCACTTGTAGTTTGCAGATAATACTTTGATCATTGGGGAAGGGAACAATCCGAACATTTGAGCAATAAAGGCCTTGTTGTAGTTGTTTGAGATGATATCAAGTTTGAAAATCAATTTCCATAAAAGCAGCTTGATGGGCCTTAATGTAAGTGCCCAGTGGCTGGATGAGGCGGTTTTCTTTTTGAACTGTAAGACTGGTACGATCCCATTTGTCTATCTTGGTCTGCCTGTGGGCGCGCAAATACTAGGTGGCAGGCCACTTGGCAACCGGTGGTCGATAAGGTGCGACAGAGACTATCTTCATGGAATGGTAAGCATTTATCCTTGGGTGACAGAATTGTTCTACTGAAATCGGTCTTCTCATCACTTCCGATCTACTTTCTTTCCATTTTTAAGGCTCCCTTAGGTATTGTCCACTTATTTGAATATATTTTCAAACAGTTCTTATGGGGGAGTTAGTGTAAACACAAAATTCACTGGATTGCTTGGCAAAATGTATGTAAAAGTAAGGAGGATGGAGGTTTGGGGGTAAGAGTATTAGATCTTTTAATGTCGCCCTTTTCAGGGAAGTGGGTATTAGTTTGTATTTTTGTGGGTATTCTTTTGGCGTGCTGCAAATGATGAATAGGGTATGGGGTGCCAACTTAGGTTGGATGTCTTTCTCTATGTGTGTCCTTGCACACTAGTTCTATTTAAATAACGGTAGAAGCTCGGTCGATTTTGTACAGCAAATAATTTTTGTTCTTTTCCAAGTAACTTAATTTGGGCATAATTTGTGCTTTGGTTTAAATATTGCTTTATTTTTGATAAAATTTTTGCTTATAAAAGAAAATGGTTTATACGTATATGTTTGAATTTGTATATGTTTTATTTGCTGAATATAATAAAATAAGTAATTTAATTTTGTTTACTATCACTATGACGAGTACCCATAGTTGTAAAACGAGGCAACTTTTCATTTCCAGAAATTTTTACTAAAGGAATTAGAGTTTAATTTCTATGAACTGTCAGTGTAATTTTTTTTTACACATGTATCCAATCATATCTCACTCTGGTGCCATCTTGTAACAATATTTCCTAAAATATCTATACAAGTATTTACATGGTGAGATCTGATTGGTTGTCTGTGTAAAAAAAATTTACACTGTCAGCGTATACTAATTAAATTCAAGGAATTATGTAGACATAAATTAATAAATTATTTTAGTGATATAAAAATTCAAATTGAAATCATTCTATATAAAAATGATAAAAAGATATACATCAAATATGTAAATTAGGAAATCTTATTGTAATATTTAAATATAAGTTGGTTGGTTATATGGTTTTGAATTATTATTATCATATTCCAATCAATTCTATAATCAATTTTCATTAACGCTTAATATGTTTTTGTGAAGATTTCTTCCATTTATCTCTTTTCATCCCATCCCCTAGAAATACCCCAAAACTAATGAATTGTACTGCATAGGGAGAATAAAATCTTAGAGGAGACGGCACACACAGTATGCTAGCAAATACCCCGAAATTAATAGTAATGATTTGTTCTTGTTGATTTTCTATTTTACTTATAGCTAGAGCAAAGCCGTGTCGCCGATGTAATGATTTGGAATACCATTCTCTCTTTGGTTATATAACTAACGGTATCAAAACCGTTAAATTTTTAACGCTGCCATAAAAACTCCCATAAATTAATGCTCTCCCGCTATGGTCTCGTCTCATTAATAGGGGCGACCAAATCCAATGCAGCCCACTGTGCCCGCGTTGTGGGGAGGAGCTAGAATCACGCGTTTATATGGGCTGTATATTGGGTGAGGCAATTGTGGTTGGTAATTGTGAAGGTGGCCGGGCGCCTTTATCAAACGGATTGGAAACCCAAATTTATATAGCACCCAATAACGTGGTGGAACACAATGACTTCTACGTACAACAACAACAATGACTTCTACGTATGAATTCTTATTTTGGCATGGTGCATATATATCGGATTGCAATTACACCTGAGTTCTTGCTTACTTTATTAGTTTTCATTGTTCTCACATAAGAAGGAATGCAAGCTAATTATTTAGCTCATTTGTTAGCTAAGTTTGTTTTTGATAATCCTGATTTAATTTGGATTCATTGAAGATACTCCTCCACGTATTCTTTGTTTTTTTTTTGATAACTCCTCCATGTATTCTTATTCTTAAATGAAATTGCCCTTCTTGTAAAAAAAAAATTGAACAAACGCCCAAAAACATATATTTGAATTTCAGATACAAAGACTTTTTTTTTTGTTACAATAATGACAGTGAGACGCAAATTAACTATTCAAACCCCTAGTCTAGTGGCCAAATCTGAGTGAGTGACTTTATTCACATACATATATAGACATGAAGGAGGAAATTGACGAGTGTAAAATATTTTAAGGGTCCAAATTGCTTTATTCACTATAAGAATAAGCTATTGTTACTGCTACATAAACAAGGAAGCTGCAGCTTTTATTCAATACGGAGGTAAACGATGCAAGTGTAATCTCAGAGATGAGCCCATTTAAGGTGTCTTCTTCTGGGATTTAGGCTTATTATAGAGTGGTGCGTTCATCATGAAACCGGACATATCCATTGGTGGCGGGCGAATTATGGGTCCTCTCACGGAAGAGATCTTCTGGTTCTGGGTGGAAAAATTGGGGGGATGCGAGTACGGGGTGATGGTGGTAGATCGGGGATGGGGATTGGAGGTGGATACCGTTTAAACAGACTCCCTGGTGGTGGTGGTGCCACTTGTGTGTCTGTTTGGCCGGGTGGCGCAGGTTCTTGTGGTTCACTGAGTGGCTCGTAACTGATCCCCCCGGGTGGCGCAGGCTCTTGCATTTGAGGCTCCGCATAGCCCGCAAGTATGAATATGATAACTGCAAGGGATAAAACTATCATGGACAAGTAAGATGACATCTTAATTTCGAGCCTTGTTATAAATTTTGATTAGATTTTGGCTTATCAAAAAAAAAATTTTTGATTAGATACAACACAAATATATAACACCCACATATATCGATATTACTTTTATACAAGCCTGAGGTACTCTTTTTATAATGATGATGATGATGATATATCTTTACGTAAATTAGGGTGTACTTGAGAAGACCAATTAATATTTATTTGACATAGTCAGGGAGATAAGCAATTGTTAGGTGCGTTTTTTTTTTTATAAGCCAAAATATATTAAAATGGGATTGACAGCGCAAGTAGTGCCAAATCCAAAGAATACAGATAGGAGTTTAGTCAAATGACCAACCCTCACAAAAAATAGACTCCTCCACTCAAGACACATCAACACTCTTACATGACTGAAAACTAAGGAGAGCTGAATTTTCAAAGTACACCCCCAGAAACCTACATGGTCTCAAAGAGTTCTAGTCAAATGCCAAGATAATCCCCAGTAACACATCAGTCTCAAATGGGTGCTTTTATCAACCCCAAGACCCAGCCAAGAGAATTGGGGCTCAAAAACAATTCCCCAGTAACATACATGGTCTCAAAGGGGTACCTTTTCACATGCTAGTTTTAACCCATCAATTTCAGGGAAAATACTTTAAAAACGAAGTTACTTACTCCGTCCTTACACATGACTCATTTGCACAACTCCGTAAACAAACATCCACCCAAAATCTAAAAACAACAAAATCACACAACTCCTTCCTTCTCACAAAAAGCTCAGCACCAAACCTAATGCGCCCACCCCACCAAGCATGATTTATCAAAATTTCCATCTCATCTTTTGGTCAAGCACATCACTCCACCACCACCCACCTGCACAACGAAACAATCCGTGACAGCATCACACTAAAGCTCAAACTAGATATTTTATACAACCCAAATGGAAACGCTGCGCAACAACTCTCCTGCCTCTAGACATATCCTTCACAATAAATGCCCCCTGCAGAAATAACTTTAAAAAACTTGCAACAATTATATCAACATAATCTTCCCTAAAAATACATTGTTTCACATAATCCATAGCAGCCAAGCCTTTTCCTTTCTCTAACTGATCCTGCAACAACAAAGTAGGAACTGTTTCTTCCCTGCAGCAATCTGTGAATAAAACAAACAAAACAGTAGAGGCAACAAACATCATTAGCTCAATTAAATTGCCACCCACTTGCAGCCAGAGACGAAAAATCCAGTATTGTCCAGTGTTGTAAACAAGCCCTTGTATCTGTTGTAATCCATCAAAAAATTCTTGTACAAGTGCCCCCTTGCACTTTCCAGCCTTACATCTCTAAGAACCATAAACATAACAGCCATCTACCCCTCATGACCGAAAAGAAGATAAACAAAGACATAATGCAGTCACTTTGTGATCAAGGCCTGAAAACAGCCACCCCTCCTAAGCCCAAATCAAATAACACACATAAGAACTCGTTAAGAGAGTGGTCCCCTCCTAATACTAACCAGTACACCAAACAAAAGAAACCATGCCCATCACAAAAAGCTTTCCTTGCATCCCCACCCTTACTATTATTCCCTGTACACTATAGTTATCCCCTACACTACAAAAAAGGATGAACTATCGTGATTTTACCTCCTCCAAGCAACTCCTAGGACTAGAACACCAATCTGAAAAACATAAAGAGCAAGCTGTCCCCTCCCGGTATATGAACCAGCACCAAGAGATCATCTTAATGTGATCCATAACATGAATAAAATCCGCAGGCGTTCCTTGAAAGATTACCTTATTCCTCATCGTCCATAAAGACCACACAACGGCCAACCAAACTATATGTCTTACCTTCCTATAGCGTTTTCCACGAAGGAAGAACCCGTGTTGAATAAAATGCTCTCTTCCCTCTATATGTGACACGGTTGATATACCCAGCCAAGAATAAACCGCGACCCATATTGCATAAGAAAATTGGCAAGAAAAGAATAAGTGTGAACAAGATTCTCTTTGAATGAAGCAAAAAACACAGGAGTCATTGTGAGTGCCTGAGATTACGCCCCTCTTTAGAAGCGCTTCTCTTGTTGGCAATCTATCTTGAAGTAACCTCCAAGCGAACACTAAGATCTTGGATGGGACCGATCATTGCCATAACTTGTGGAAAATTCTCTCAGCGTCCAAATCCAATAAAATAGTGTTGGCTGAATTATAAAAGGTAGAGTAAGCTGATTTAACCGAGAATCCCCTCAAAGGGTCCGGTTTCCATACCCAGGTGTCCTCAACATCCTGTTGAACACAGACTTGAGTCAAGATACCTTGCAACTCCTCAAAAATTCCCACCTCCCAATCAAAGAAAGAGCGTCTCCAAGCCCAATTCCAACACCATGATGTACCACGCCATTCACCCATCTGTGATATGTTTGCCTCTTTTTGAGAAGAAACTTGGTAGAGGCACGGGAAACAGTCTTTCAGGCATTCTGACCCCAACCACACGTCTGACCAGAATTTAATAGAGAGACCATTCCCCAATTTTCTCCTAACTGCTTCCGAGAACCAAAGTGCAGGACCACCCCCAATTGAATCCAAAGAAGCTAAGCCTTTCCACCACCAGGAAGCATTAATTGGATAAGGTGCGTTTGAATTCATTTTTGTTGCTTTTTTCAATCACCAAAGTTTCTTTCCACGTGTTTTCATGCAATTCAATAATTGAGATTTACTTTAATTTTTGTTAATTAAGATCACTAATGTTATTGATGGAGTGAATCACCAATATGGTCTCAAAAACTGTAAAACACTTTCAATAATTATAATATCTGAAATTATAATATCCTAAATTAGTTTATGAAATTGAATATTTTCATCAATCACATTAGTGACTGTGAGACAAACTCAAGAACTAATTTGGCCGATCTAATAAATGACCAATATAATTAAAGATTTTTAATTTAGATAACGAATTTAAAATATTAATAATTTCAGGAAACTTGACAACAC
Source organism: Glycyrrhiza uralensis (assembly GCA_030159175.1). NCBI lineage: Eukaryota > Viridiplantae > Streptophyta > Magnoliopsida > Fabales > Fabaceae > Glycyrrhiza > Glycyrrhiza uralensis. The sequence continues at coordinate 25,304,576 of BRZY01000007.1, read as the reverse complement.
CTTACAATTTTATAGACGATTTTGGTAATTCACTCTTACCATCCATGCTAGTCTTCTTGCAGACCCACCTGCCCCAGATGGGTTTTATCTCTTCGGATGGATCAACCATGGTCCATACCTGGTTAGTGTACATGGACTCTATCTAAGATCTCATGTCCTCTAGCCATTTCTCATATTCTGGGCCAATGATGGCCTCCTGGTAGGTAGGTAACAGACTCATCCTGATCCTTGAGCAATACATGACATTTCTGAGTCATGAGAAACCCATATCTCTCATGTGGGTTTCGTATCCTATTTGACCTATGAGTCAATGCTTATCTGAAATCAGACATTTCACACAAGTCTGACAACCCAAATCTTCATAAAAGATATATTGGACCTTTTACCTGAGGATGTTGATTATTGGCTCACTGGATGGCACATGTTCTTGTCTTTGAGTCTTTTTGCATAGGCCGCAAGTGTGAATATGATAACTGCAAAAAACAAAAGTACGTAGCATGGATAAGCAAGATGACATCTTTCTCAAACTAGCTAGCCTTGTTATAAATTTTGATTAGGCACAACACAAATAACACCACCTATATCGATATTAATTACTTTTATACAAGCCTGATGATTTTTGTAGTTCACTCTTATGGATATAACAATGTAAAGTCTTTTACGGAGAAATAATTTATTTATTTGTTTTCTATTTTTGATGTAATAAATTTTGAATTTAATTAATATGCACTAACCGTGTAAAAAAGTTTTACATAGACTTTCAATCATATCTCACCATGTACATCTTTCGGTTGTTGATAAATTCATTATATATGTAAATCTTTATGCATAGGAATTATTACTATGAAATGACACTATAATAAGATATGATTGGATGTTTATGTAAAATATTTTTATATTGTCAATGCAAAATAATTAAATTAATAAATTTTTTTACGAACTTTTTTTGGGAAGGTTAATTAATTTGGGTGTTAATAATTAAAACTGAAGACTTTATTTCTCTAAACTTTTTATCGTCTTTAAGACTCTGTTTAATCATAGTTTTTTAGTCTTTTTTATTATTTAATTTAACTTGATGAGATACATAAAGTTCAAACTTTAAAATGCAATAACAACATTCTTTTCTAATAAAAATTGGAATATGTCATTGTCGTTCATTTATAGCATGCATTGAAGTCCTAGGAGCGGTGTACTTGTCAAAAGGTGTAAGTTGGAACTTGTCAAAAGAGTTCATTTTCTTTTCTCCCAAGAGATGGGTTAAGCACTCTAGTTGTAGGTAGCGATGGCTGCTGCCCGCGGATAAAATCTACAATGGGCACTGAGCGGATACCTTAATGGGTACCGCGGGTAAAATAAATAGGTATTTTTTATATTCACAGGTTAACGGGGTGGGAATGGGAATTAAGGTACATATACCCGTGATACTTATTAATTCTTACAATCATGATTTTGATATTGTAATTTTATTTCTTTTTATTTAATTGAGCAATTAGTGACATGACAACTAGGTTAAGATTATAATGATTGATACAAAAATGTGTAAAACCAATTTTTTAAAAGAAATACACTTTTTCAAAAAAAAAATCATGGGTATCCACAGGTACCCGTCTAAACCCGTCTCGCGGGTACATGTGTGGGTATGGTTCGGGTACGAGTTGCGGGTTCACCCTATGGGGCTGGTAATGAGTAGCTACTACTCGTGCCCATCCACGCCTGTTGACATCCCTATTTGTAGGAAGATGTCATGCTTGGACAATAATAAGGTCATAGATGTTGAGGAATTACAAGATAGTCTTTTGAAATTTCTTTTCAAATTAGTCTCATGAGTTAAAATCTCATTGCCAAGAGGACTACATAGAACAACACAAATCATATGGATGTTTGTGTTTACCTCTTGATGTGTGAGCTTTGATCATCACCAGTATAGCAAACGAGCAGCACCTCTACTCAGTCCATGCGAGCAAATCACTGTTAGAAAGAACGTCGTGCTAGCTAACTGTTACAACTTACAAGAGAGAGGGTAGGGATGACAAAGTGGGTTGGACGAGGTGAGCCAATCCACTATAACACCAAAAAAATAGCGGGGTATGTTAGGTGGCTCAACCCAGTCATCTTGCGAGGTTGATAAATTTTTCTTCTTTTTTTAATTTTTTTTTCTTCCAATTAATTTTATAATTTCTTTATGCAGGTTCTAGCGGGTCAATGGAAAGTTGACATACTTAAATCTGCTAACCTACCCTTAAATGTGATGGGTTACATTTTTCAACCTGCTGTTCTTAAAGGGTCAACCCCACCACACTCTATTTAATACAAATTGAAAATATATCGGGGGAGGACCGGGGTGTTTTGCCATCCCTATCGAGAGGCACGGTTTTTCTCTATCACATGCAACTTGCATTTACTTTGACTAGAAAAAGTGCGCCATATATAGGAAAGGTACTTGGATGAAAATGCACTTTATCAATCTATATGACCTAAAAAGTGATGTTGATATTTGTTATCAATCCTACATATTGAATTCTTCCAAAAAAAAAAAGACTCCTAGATATTAAACAATACTTGTAGGTAACAAGATGAAACACAAGAAGGGGGGTTGAATTGTGTTTCTAAGCTTTTAAAACTTTTCGCAAATGTTGGACGCTGGCTGTTAAAAACGTTGGACGCACAGCTTAGTTCAAATATTGGACGCACGGCTTAGTTCAAATATTGGACGCACAGTGTTTTCTGAAATATTGGACGCACAGAGTGCTAAAACACTGGACGCACAGAATTGTGAAATATTGGACGCACAAAAGATTGGACGCTGAGGCTTCCCCTCTTAGTTAAAAAAAAACTTGTTTTCTTTGTGCGATTAAAGGTGTATGAAAAACTTGTTTAAACAAAATCAATTCAATCCCCTTGGTTAGTAATAAGCACAGATATAATAAGAGATAAGGGAAGGAGGAAATAACACAAGTTTTTATACTGGTTCACCCTTTCCTAAGAGCTACGTCCAGTCCCCTCAAACTAGAGAGATTTCACTATCAACCTGATAGAATACAAGTATTCTTTGCACACAGCCTCTTCAGGCTAAAACCCAAGTATTCTTTGCACACAGCCTCTCCAGGCTAAATCCCAAGTATTCTTTGAACACAGCCTCAAGAGGCTAAAACCCAAGTATTCTTTGAACACAGCCTCTTCAGGCTAAATCACAAGTATTCTTTGAACACAGCCTCTTCAGGCTAAACTACTCAGCAGAGTGTTTTTGATTCAAGTGCTGTCTAACTCACACAAGTGAGGATATGAAATCTAAAGCACTTTGAGAGTTAAGCAAACTCTCTTTTACAAGAAGAAAGAAAATATACAAGACTTTCTATACAGAGTATAACAAATTGCACAGCGTTTTTGCTCTTTCTTTTTTCGTTGTTCAGTGTCTTGTATTCTTCTTCTTGTTCACGGTATTTATAGGCTTTGATGAAGCTTCAGACTTGTTCTTCGAATAGCTCAGCTTCAGCCTTCATAAATATTACCGTTCTCTAATAGCATTAAATGCTATTTTTCCGTTGCTCTGAGGAGATCTACTTCATTGTGCATGTCTGCGTTTCTTTCTCCTAAATCAGAAGCAACCTGTACTCAAAGTCTCAATTGTACAGTGGTTAATAGTAATATCTTATTGAGACAGAGAGAATACACTGTGTAAAGTAGAAAGATGTGTTCAGAGATATACAGAGTAGTTAAAAGTACATTCTCTCTCTTAGTACACTTTCCACAGTGCTTTATGCTTTTCAAAAGTACATTAAAAAACGTTGACAATGGTTGTACAGAAAGCATTGCATACAGCTATTTATTTCAAATCATTTGCTCAATAAATATGTTCCATATTAAATGTATGAGCAATAAATAGCAAGTTTATGGATTCTGCGTATTGGACGCAGCATAAAGAAATCATTTGGACGCATACCTGGTACTTACCAATTGCATATGATATTCATTCAATCATTGGACGCATCTTTATGCTTACCATTCTGATGATTAGTTGCAAAGCAACATTGGACGTATTGCCTCATTCTGGTTATTGGACTTTTGCCATTTCCTTATAGTTCCATTGGACACAGAGTTGATTGTTGTACATTTGTTCTTCTGCTTTATTGGACGCAGAACAGTTGTTTGATGTACCTTTGTCAATCTGCTTCATTGGTCGTATGACACTTGATTGATGTCCTTCTTATTTATTGGACGCAGAACAGTACCTTTGTCACTCTGATTTCATTGGACGCAGAGCAGTTCTTTTGTTTGTTCAGTTTCATTGGACGCAGAGTTGCACTCTTGCTCATGCTGAACATTGGACTTTTATCCTTCATCTGCATTGGACGCTCACTGAATCTGTTCCTTTGAAAATCATTGGACTCTTACTGCAATTCTGCTTCTCATAAAAACATTGGACTTATACCAGTATTGTCTTGTACTTATCATTGGACGATCAGCATTCTTGAACATTGGACTTATAAGCATTCTGATCATTGGACGTATGGTTTTTCTTGAACATTGGACTTATGTCTTCAATGCCTTCTCATGAATCATTGGACGTATGAAATTGTCCTTGTGCCTTGTACTGAATTATTGGACGCACAACATTACTTGCCTTTGTGCTCAAACATTGGACACAGAACTCTTCCTTCTGCTCAACCATTGGACGCAGAATTCTTCCTTCTGCTCAAACATTGGACGCAGAACTCTTCCTTCTGCTCAAACATTGGACACATAATTCTTCCTTCTGCTCAAACATTGGACGCAGAACTTTTGTGTCCATTTCAGTGCCAACATTGTGATGAGCTAGCTTATTGGACGCAGACTGCAATCTTCCTTCAATAAGCTTAGTTAGGCAGCATTGTTATACATTGTACAAGCTTAATACATATTGATTATCCTTTGTAAAAACCTTAATACATTTTGTTATCATCAAAACCATAAAATCACTTAGGGAGTTTTTGTATTAAAAACACTTTTAACCAATTTGGTTCCAACAATACTCCCCTCCTTAATGTGAAACACTCGTTTACTAGTATATTGTGAAAATTAGACAAGCTGTCCAGAAGAAAATGATTCCCCAAACTGTCATTTTATAATTAATTGAACATTAAACAAACGAATTTTGAAACATTTATCACAAAAATCTAGAAATGTAATTATTCACTTTTATAAGTTAACAATCATAATTATATATATGTACTACAAAAGCCTCTTGTTTTTACATTTTCAATTAACAATTAAATCTATTTTCCTATGATGAAGTTAAATCCACAAAAACTATATCAATACCATTAACTGATATATATATATAACAATTAATATTGTATTGTTCACTATTTTCTTACTTTTTCACTATTTATAATATTATCGTTTGGTGGTGTTTGAATTAACAAGTTTATTGGCATTCCAATTTTCCACACCAATTTTTTTTTGTTGAGAAAATTAATTGCTACAAACTTCAAAAATTACTTATAATAGATTTTGATAGAAAAATGGGGTGTTCATAACACATGTAGCGTAATAAAATGATTTATTTTGTGTTTAAAATATACTACCCCCGGTCCCTATTATAAAAGACAATAAGGTTATTTTTTTGGTCCAAATTATAATAAACATAGACCCATTATTAAATGTCTTAATTGTCATAATTCCTTTTATATAAACCCTTATTTTATTATGAGACTAATTTTTCATGCTAGTGGGTGCAATTATTTTAATCATTTAATAGCAAAGATATTTTTGAAATAAAATCTAAATTAATTAAAATTAACTAACTCAACTACTTTTTCTTAGTCTTGCACAAGGTAGGATTTTAGATTATTTAGGCTTTATTTCACTTGTTTTAACGGTATCAATATTGAAGTTGGATTTTCAATTATTTCTTAATAATATTTCACTTCATCTCCATGTTACAGGGGATTATTATATGGGTACTGTACCATAAGTTTTCAACATTTCTTTTCTTGGACAAGTCAATATTTCCTCTGAGGTTGATCCGATAAGTTATTTGGTATTTACTACTACTTCTTTTTCCCAATCAAAAGTAACATGATTTTAGGAGCCCTCACTATACTAATGAGAAATTACTCTTTGTTTTTCACAAGTACTCAAAGCCTCACATGCTGACATACATCCTTTATTTTATTTTATTTTTTGTCTCTTTTCATTGCCTTACATTGTTTTGTATCTTGCATCAGCATACTAATTGCTAGCAAGGAGTAAAATTCAGGCATTCATAAGTGGCTAGCTCTGATGGGTTTGTCACCTTGAAGATTAATTTCTTTTATTTGGTTGGTGCAAATTAATAAGAAACACAACACATGGATATAGCTATAAGTGCTAAGATTATTATTAATTCACTAGTTATCTTCTATCCACTTTTCAGTCTGGTTTATAAAATCGCCACACAGAAGTTTACAGGTTCATATACCCACCAACAACCTCTTTCAAATTGAGGTATGTTAAACTCTCCCTCCCCCCAGTAGCAGAAGTCTAGTTTTTAATTGTTACAATGGTAGTGAATAATATTGCTTATCAATGCTCATATGTAGTGATTGATAATGATAATTGCATATCTTTGCATTATATAGAAATCACTCTGCCATATTTAATACTATGCTGATTTTAGTGGGAAGAGTATGGAAAAATTCATTACCATCTTGTTGTTAAGGGGAAATAAGAACGCAACTACAGAGATTTCACTTTTAGTGACAATTTTTGTCTGTCACTAGAACTTTATTTTTAAAAAATTGACTTTTATAGTGCATTTTCAAGTAAGTGCTATAACAAGTTAACTTGAATTAGCGTTTTCCTAAAAAAGCACTACATCAAGTTGCCTTCTGTAGCGCTTTTCTGTTCTAAAAGGTTACGTCAGACAACTTAATGTAGCGCTTTCTCAGGAAAACATTACAAAAAGGTTTAAAAAAACGCTACAAAAAGCCAAATCTGGTGTAGTGATAGTTATAGAACTTGGTTCATCCTATCTATTTTCATCTCTACATCTCATGTCTCTTGGTAGTAGTGGTTTTAATTTTCACTTTTTATAGTTTATTATAAATAGAACTTAACTTCATTGGCCTATTAATAACCCCGTTAGTCTATTTGGCTTATTTAAAGATGTTAATATGAAATAGGCCTTTAAGTAAGCTCATAGGCCATACCAGTCTTTCAAAAAGGCCAAGCCAAGCATAAAAAAAACGCCTTTGATAAGTAACATGTCAGGTTTGGGACTTGAATTTTTTGAGTAGGCCAGATTTAAACCATGCAAAGCCTAGCCCGGTTTAACTTATTTCCACCCCTACCCAGAGGATATTACTCTTTAATTATTTATATATTAATTCATGGTCAATAATTATTAATATAGCACCCCAAATTATTTATATATTAATTTATGGTCAATAATTATTAATATAGCACCCTAAATATATAATTGATGAATATTGTATGAGCTTTTGTTCTGAATAACCCATGATGGGTTGAGCTATTTAATTGATGCCTAATGAGATGTCCCTGTTCTCAATCGGGATCCTCTCCAATGTCATTTTTTATCTATCTCTCTCCGTCACAAATCTCAACTTAATCTAACGTCTGAGAGATAAAAAAAACACACCGAAACTTAATAAACACACCTGCAACACCAGCACTGTGATCGTCGTTGCGCCGCTCATGCTTTCATCTTTTTTTTTTGTTCAAATGCCTTTTTTTGGTTCAAATCATGCTATCGTCTAAAACATCAACACATCCAATAGCGAGTTCGTGGCCAAGCGGAATCGACGCAAAACTTGGACATTGAAATTACTAAGCAGATTCAATTCTCACATAGCCATTGCTTCACGATCTGTGAGAACTAGGTGAATCCAAAAGGAGTCAAATCTTCATCATTTAAAATACTCAAAAACACCAGAAGTTGATTGACAACACATTACCACATAGACATTGTTTTTTGGTGAAGACTAGCACGAAGCAGCTCGTGGGTGCTGCATTTCTGTAGCACTTGTTTTTACTGTTAGATCTAGCACTAAAGGTGATCGACGGCTGACATTTATTACCGCCAATCGGATGTGTAGGTTTTTGTTTATTTTCAAATTAGCCCATTAAGTATTTCATATTTGCATATTTGTTTGACAAGACAGAGTTCTTTTTTCAAAAACAATTACATTTTAGTCCTTTAAATATATCAAATTTTTAAAAACTAACCCACTAAATTTTTTTTTTGGTCTGCACAGATACTCCCCCATGCTTCGGAAAACCTCAATTGTCTCCTTAAAACTCCCCTGAGCACAATACCAATCCACAATAACGTTAAAAGCTTCCCAAATTAACTGCAAGCCACCCACCCCTAAACAAGCAGAAAAAAATTAAAAAAGAAAAAGAAAGAAGGGCTCAAGGGTTCATTTGAACCCTAACCCCAAAAGCTGCAAAGTAGCGTGAAAGAGATAATAGAGGGGACGGGGTGCACTGCCCAAAAGAGAGAAGAGGAAAGGAATTCCTACAGTGACCATGGAAGGTGGCAACCATGGCCGGCTGCATGTGAAGCGAAGGGAGTGAGAAAGCTAGCCACAGAACGCGGCGGTATGGGGCAATGGAGGACGTCGCGTGCGATGCGGCAATGGGCCGCCGGCGCGGCGGCAATGGGGCGGCAGCTCTTGTCAACTTCTTCTTCCCTTTTCTCTTTTTTTTCTTTTGTCTTTGTTTCTCACCTTCTTCTTCTATCCTTTTTTCTTTCCACTCTTTTCTTTCCTTTCCTTCCTCGGGCCACCGCTAATAGTCCCTTTCTCTGCCATGTGAAACGTCCAAACCTATACATAAGGATGTTGGCAGTGGAGTTGTGGTCCTCGTGATTCTTCTGACAGATATGAATACGGGGAAGAGAGGAAGTATTGGTATTGTTGTTGGGTTTGGTGTGAAACTTGAGGTTGCTCCAGAAGGTGCTTGAAGATGCCATAGTTTAGATTCAATGGTGGTGGTGGTGGGGTTTGGGCGGAGGTGCAACACCCTTCCTCCAAAAAGGATATTATACCATAATAATAAGTAAATTTTGCAAGTTTCTTAAGTAATCTTGTTTTAAAACTAAGTTTTATTCCAAAAAATGTGAGTAAAATTTTTGCCCTTTTAAAAGACGAGAAGAATGGGAAATTTATTCCTTCTATTTCTTGTTGTTGGAAATTTAGAACAAAAAATATTTAAAACGCTGATATAAGAACAACCTCCTCATGTATATATGTCAAAAGCTTGCCTCAATACAAGTGTAGAGTTTTACAAGTATCTGCTGAAAGCTAAAGTAAGCTGTAAAATCCTAAGAAAGCTAAAAAGAAAATACAAGTTAGATAAACCAAAATAAAACTACTAAGTATTCAAAAGCCAGGTCATCTCTATAACCTCTAAAGATAGTAAGACTCATCGGACGGGTCTCTCGGGATACAACTCTCATGTCCTTCCCCTAACTTCCCCTTACCATTCCTACGATGCTCTAAAACCTCAGCTCGAGCTTCAGCTGCCCAAATCTGTGTAGAAGGAGATCCTTCGGAGAGGCCAGTCTCTCTGAAAGACGGAGGGTAGTATCTCTCAACGCTCACAACTCTCCCTTCTTGCTGCAGTGCTGCAGAGGGTGATCGAGGGGTATACACTATCGGGTCCCTCTCAGAAGTGAAGTCATGTGCAGTAACGACTTCTCAGCCCGGATGGGAGAGTGAAGACCTACTAGCGGTCCTCCTCCTCCGTCCAAAGTAACTCCTCCACCTTCCACAAGTACGTCGGGCCAGTGGGAATCTGGGAGTATTGTCAGGACTACTCCCTGACTCGGTAGGCGCTTCCCTCAGCTTCCTCAATGGTATCTTCACATGAAGTATCATGGGCTCTTGGCTCTCATATGCACGCCTCCAACTGTTCCATCTGTCACGAGTACTCGTCCTACAAAAGTGCCCCATTGGTTGAATGGTCTATCTATCATCTCACCTCATGCCCTCCAATTGGCATAACACTAAGCCGTCTCACCAGCTTCAGTCCAGTCGGTGGGTAACTCATCTACTTAAACATACAATAAACACAAGGAAAACACGCAAGGGTGAAAATCTTCACAAAGTCATAAAGAAAAATACAAGAGACATACACACAATATTCATACTTCATGTTCTCAGAACTACTCATACACAGACTATACCATGTATTAAAATACCGCAAGCAAGGTATACTCAAAATTATCTCATCAACACTTGATATAATTATGTACGCCACTTCTATATCTCTTGAAAATACTCCAGTGCACTACTCCAAGGAGACTTTTCCAACCTTAACGTCAGTGAGCGATAGGCTGTAGTAAACTTAACAGAATAACCAGGGAGTCCTTCCAGACCGCTGGAAATCCTTCAAAATTACTCCATTTAAAATGAATACCCCATCATAAATAGGTCCGTCAGTCAGATTTATCCAAGCCGGGTATACGACTCGTCTCGACTCGAGGGTTATCACCTATACGACCATTGAGACTTTCAAAACCTGGATAATCCCAGTAAGCAATTGTAGCCCAACAAAACGCTATTTTCAACCCGTTCTCTAGGTTGTAAGTTCATACTCTTTATGCAAGGACAATTCAATCGCATATAATTTACCTTGATTTCTCTTGTAAAACTTTCTCTGTTTTACTATATTATCTCTTATAATGCAAAATCTCATAGAATACTCTTATTCTATTTAACACGAAATTAACTCTTGAAATTATCCACTTTATTACTCTTTCCAGCTTTACTCATTTATTTTAAGAGTAATCACACCGCGGCAGTGCCGAACTGATGTGATTAGCCAGTAACAGTTGAAGTGAATCAGTATATAACGAAAAAGTGATTAAAGCATAAAAGAAGATCAAAATGGGGCAGAGCCACTGGGATCGATCGAGAGATAAGAGATTATATAGTAACTTAAACCTATGTTTGCTTTTTAATTGGTGAGTATTTTTCTCGGATTTAAATGAATATGATGATAGCATGATCACACGGCGACAGAGCCGACTGCAGTGACCAGTGCCCAACTTTTACAATGATTCGAGATAGAACTAAGTGAATGAGTTTTAGCTGAATTATTACCGAATTACTTAAATGCCAGTTTATTTTCAGAAAAAAGCCTGTTGAAGGCTTATCTCACTAATTTTCACTGTCAAGTAGTAAGACATTGAAAATTAAGCTGAGTTTTCATATATCACGGAACCTAAACCAGGAATTTCTAACAATTAATATAACAGTAGAGTTCACCGAGAACCCTTCACTATTATACTGTTTTACCCAGTCAGCCGTATATATGTATTTAACGAAATAATGATTAACAGTTCAAGATCAATTAAAAGAAGGACCGAGTTTATGGCAATGCCAACATCACTCGATCTAAAGGGTGAAGTGAGAATTACAGCGTGTTAATTACTTTTCTCATGCACTAAAGTCCAAAGTGTGTTACGTACCCAAAGTAGGCAGGAAAATACATCGAAAATGCCCTTTCATACCAGATCGCAATATACACTAGTGGCCAAAAGAACTATAGAGGTTTTAGCATAATTTCGTTTGTATTGATCACGCAGAGGCATAGTCCACTGGGTATGATCAAATCCTTAACAGATGTAATTTTTCCATTATAACGGCGCCATTAATAATTCCCAAAACCAATTTTGGCATTATAACCTTACTAATAATAAACACATAAACAATTTAAATAAACACATGGAATAATTTAAATAAAGCATGAAAACAATTAATTAAGGCTTTTAAACAATTTAAATAAAGCTTAAAATAATTAAATAAAGCTTATAAACACATAAATCACCAAAGTGATTAACAACCAAAGATCAAAGAACATATCTTTGAAAGAATTTTTCCCTTACCTTATGAACTATGAAATACACAAAGCTTTGATGAAGAAAACTCAAGAACTTTGCTAAAGGAAAACTAAAGGAAAAGCTTGGAAATTAAAAGAGGGAGAGAAAGATTTCTTTGGAATTGCTTCAAAGAATGGTGTACAAATTTATGAAGGGCCTCCCCCCTTTTTAAAGTTAAATAAAAAGGAAAATAATCAACTAAAATCGCATTGGTTAAAACCTATGACTCACAACACAACTTGACCTCCCACTTGCTCATGGAGGGCGGCCAATAAGGGTTGTGAGAGGGGTGTGTGTTTTGACCATTTTGCCCTTTAAGGCTTGTATGAGAAAGGAATGGAACCAAGGGTAATTTTGTCTTTTCAATAATCAAAAATTGAAATAATTTATTTTAATTGATGAGAAGCAATGAGAATGCTTGGAAATTTCATGTTAACCCAAATTAGCTTCATGGTGTCATTTTTGAATTTTAGTGATAGTGCAATCTTTTCAGTTTTCACCGTTTTGCAGATATAATACCGAAAATAGAGCAGAAAACGGTATTTTCAAAACTTACACAGAAATAATTTTTTAAAATCCCTAAATAAATAATTAAAAATAAAATATAAATTATTTTGGACTCGTGTCACGAAAATTTTACACTGTGAAACAAGGTTTTTGCGCTATTTGCTCTCATTTAGCATATTTTTCTATAAATTTTAAAAGTTTTCCAAAAATCACAAATATTAAAAGAACCAACTTTTGTGTAGGAAGATAATTTTCTGTGTTGGTTTGATGTGTTTATGCTATTTAAAATCTATATCGTTAGTTACGGTAAAAACTATTGTCTGTATAAAACCCAACATCAACTGAAAATTATCCTTTTCAATGAAATTAATGAATATGCATATTATAATCCTATTTTTAAGCTAAAAATAAATCAATAATCAATTATATCACAAAATTTCATATAAAACAGAAATTAGACAGTAAACAAAAAAACAGATATTATAGGAGGAATTGCAGGGAAAAAAATCTGATCAAGAGAACAAAATCTGGGTAGAGAGGAGAGAGGGAGAGAGTAAAGTCTCAAATTTGAAGGAGGGAGCTGTTTCTGTTAAAAGTGATAATATAGGGTCTTAGTTTAAATTTTCGTATCAAGTAAAGAAACATGCTATTGATAGTAAAAAGCAGTGCTGCATTTTTGTAGCACCCACTAGCTGCTTCATGCTAGTCTTCACCTTTTTTTAGGAAATATTTAACAAGAGATAACTTAAACAAAAAGTAAATGCCACAAAATCACAAATTCAATTTAAAATTAAGCGTGAAGCACGCAACAATGTTGACCAAAATAAAAACTTTAGGAGAGTGGTTTCGCGAATGGAGTGAGTTCGTAGAAACCCAGGAACGATTACTGTTAAAATTACCGAAGTGCAAGGCAACTTGGCGCGTGAGGAAGGAAAAGGGGGTGTTGTGTTGCAAGGTGTGTTTATTAAGCTTCAGTGTGTTTTTTTATTTCTCAGCCGAACGGCTGAGATTTGCGATGGAGAGAGATGGATAAAAAAGTTGGAGAGGATCCGGATTGAAGATGAAGGGGAAAGACTGCATTACTGCAAGAGGCGCATCTGTGTATTGGAGAGGAAGTTGTCAGTATGTCACGTGAGTGATTAATTTTATTGTTTTAATCCCAACCTTTTATTTTGATCCAAAGGCTAAAAATACATCCTCTTAGTCTTACATAAAAAACTCATTCTCACTATATACACACACCTTGAGTTCCCATCGCCTACTGGACTTACAAAATGGTGCCATTTCACATGGACCACCCTTAGAGTGGGCCATGATGGACCGTGAGGGTCCACGATGGACCAACGAGTTACACACAACGGACAAGATGAAATACAAGATAAAGGATCAGTTACATGTTCAGGGGTTGTATAAGTAAATATTTTGTAATTGCTAATAGGGGCTTTATTTTATCAATAATTATGTTTTGGCTTCGATTTTTATAAAAATTATAGTATATGCCTGAAGTTTAAAAAATGTATTTTATTGAGGAAAAACTATGGAGTTCTGAAATTGATTACACGAAACTAATTTTGTGGAGAAATTGGACCATCGTTTTTGTTGGTATGTTTATTTTTTGTCTCAATTGAACTAATGTTAATAAAATGGGCCAAGCTCAGGTATGTTTTTTTGTCTGAATGTTTATATTTTCTATATGTCTTGATGTACATAGTGGTTTGCAGGAAAAACCCAAGTATGAAAAAAATATATGTGAATTTTTGTACTGTGTATGGTTATTTCATGTAACTATATAAAATAAATATTAATTAGTTATTAGATTAATTAATAATGTTAATGATGGGTCTAAGTTAAAATAATAATTTTATAATAATAAAATAATATTTTTATTTTATTAATGTAAATATAACATGTTATCATATACTTTTAAAAAAATTTATATATTGATATATAAATATGGAAAAAGGTGAGGACAGCGCTTTTTGCATTAAATGACATGTGGGGATTATTTTTTAATTTACAGAAGTTCTGGGGCATATTCATAATTATGTAAAGTTCTGGGGTACCTACCACTAATATCATCAAACTGGTGATAACTGTAACACCCGTATTTTTATTCCAAAAATAATTTTTGTAATAATTATTATTATATATAATTATTGCATTTTAAAAATACAATTTGATAAAATAAATGCAATAGATGGTTTTCTACGACATAAAAACTAGTAGTGTAATTTTGACCAGATTACGACAGAACCCCTATTTGCAGTTTTAGACCGGGAAGCTGGTCCAAGGAATACAAATGATAATATTTTATTATTTGGGGTAGGTAGAAGTTTTTTTAGGATTTTGGAGAATAGAAGAAATATTACAATTTTGGTCCCTCTAAGATGAATTACGTAGATTGAGGTGAAACAGAGAACAAATAAATATTAGGAGACCAAAACAAAGTCAAATATAAAAAATAAGAGTAACCAATATTATTTATTATTTGTGATTTTTAGGAATTTTTCTAGAATTTATTAGAAAATTGTGGTTTTGCCCATGTTTGTAGGTTACGGGAAAACCTGGGAAACTGGCAAAACACCAAAGGGTAAAATATATATATATATATATATAGATCTTGCTTTAGTACAAGCATAAGTTTAAATAGACTGTACATTTGAGCCAACTCATGACATCTACACCAATCTAAGACAGTAAATATAGCTGCTTCTCGGAATCTCTATCGATCTAAGCAGCATCCTCCTCCAGATCCTTCTTCTAAGAGCTAACCCACTTCTTGGGTAAATCATCTACTTAGTCATGCATCAACACAACATAAAGTAGGCAAGGGTGAAACTCTAAACAAGGTAAGAAGAAAAGTAGAAGTACAAAACAACACAGATTCACACATCACCCAATTTGGTATGTCAAAAACATATCAATATCAAAGACAATCAAATCAATCAAGACAATACAGTAAAATAGCAAATCATTCAAAACATATAACAGATTCCAATCAAACAAGTCTTACCTTGTGTCTTGTAAACCTGTAAAATAATTCATTCACAAAATATATTCTCATATCAAAGTATATTTATGCATGCCACTTCAATATCTCTTTAATCACACCGGTGTAGTACTCCAATGAGACTTTCCCAACCTCACATCATTTGAGCGACCGGCTGCAATAAACTTAACAGCATAATCAGGGAATCCCTTTATTCCTCTAAAAAAATACTTCAGAAATACCGCATTTAAAACTTAATATCATATCAGAAATAGATCTGTCAGTCAGATTTATCCAAGCCGGGTATAGAACTCGTCTCGGCTCGGGGGGATTCACCAACAAGGCCATTGAGACTTTCGAAACCTGAATAATCCCAGTAGACAATTGTAGTCCAACATAACCTATTTTCAACCCCTGCCTCTAGGTTGTATGCTCATCGTCTATAATGCAAATGATCGTCTAAATTTGCAAACCATTTACTCTATAATTTATCTTTGCAAAATTTCCTCTGTTTTACTCTCACTTTTTCAAAATCTCTAAATTCCAAAACTCTTCATATAAAATAAAACTCATCACTTTATAAAAATCTTTAGATAACTGTTAAAATCACTTTCTCTTGGAAAAACTTTTCACTGTATAATTAAATAAACGACTCTTGTTCTCAATATTCTTTTTATGGATCGTTACGGATTTAATCATTGACTCGGCTTCAATAATTCAGTTTTATGATTGGTTTCACCGCGGCAGAGCCAAACTGAGGAAAACAACCCAACAAAGTGATTCGGTATATGAACTAAAGTTGTTAATTTATTTCAAGCAAACCAAAATGGGGCAGAGCCACCTAGGACTGATCAAGAGAGAAGAGATTAACAGTATTTCAACTTACGTCCGCTTTTTAATCAGTAAGTGTTTGTTCTCAGATTTTAGATAGTTCTTTGGGAATGGAATAATTACACAGCGGCTGGGCCGACTGCGGTAATCAGTGTCTGTCTTTTTGAAAACTTGATATAGATTTACTGAATGAAGTAAAGCAAACTCTTTTCCGGCTTAGTTAATTTTTCGAAGATGAAAGGATCACACGACGGCAAAGCCATCTTTGGTGATCAATACCCAATCTTAAAAATCGATCCAATATAACTAATGTGAATGTAATCAAACTGTTTCTCTTCTGAAATATTTAAGCACTAATTATGTTTCAGGAAAAAGACCCGTTGAAAGCGTATCTCACTAATTTTCACTGTCATAAACATTGGAAATCAAACTGAGTTAATTGTATACATATATAGATTGGATACACACTCTATATTTTTCACTGTTAATATAACAGTAGAATTCACTGAGAATCCATTACCGTTATATTAAATTCTGAGAGATGCTATAACAGTAGAATTCACCGAGAATCCATTATTGTTACACTCTTTTATCCAATAGATGTTATAACAGTAGAATTCACCGAGAATCCATTACTGCTATACTCTTTTACCAATCTAATCTATTTATATATACGGTATTAATAAATCACTTCTTTCCCAATTTATTTTAGTCACGTATATATTGGGTCTCTAGTGTTAAGAATTCCCCAAACAACGTATCAGGACAGTTCCCAGGCTAGAGAGAGATGGACTTTAAAAAGCCCTTCAAATGTCTCTTTCCTTTCTAGACAGCTCCATACTGATAAACCATTTATCTTAATCATCATCTTGGTATATCAATGATAGACAATATTAGGGTTTTCACAAAATAATAAATTGTATTTTCTTTGCAGTAAAACTATATTTACAGTAATCTAAATTTCTCCATTAAAACAGTATGTTTACAAAGCTCAAAATTAATTTTGCCATAGTAACCTTACTTCCACGAAATTCTAAGGATTTTGGGCATCATAACACTACAATTCATAAATAGCACAAAACAATTAATTTAAAGCTATAAAACAATTATAAAGCATAAATAAACAAATAAAAAGCTATAAACACACAAACAAATAATTCAAATACAAACAAGAATCAAACTCATACTTCTCAAATTAATTTGCAAGAGGTTCCCCTTGCCTTTGCCACAAAACTATGAAGAACAAGCTTGAAGAACCAAGAACACAATAGTAAGAAATTTAGGACTAAGGAGAGAAAAAGAGAGAATGGTGTTTGCCTTGAATGCTTCTTGGAATTGTGTGTGAAATTTTATGAAGACAAGGGTGCTATTTATAGGGAGAGGGGCGGCCAAGAGGGAGGGCAAAGAAGGAAGAAGAAAGCTTAAGTGATGGAAGCCATGACTATCAAAATACTTATTTATTAACTAGATTTAATCAATCCTTTTTCTAATTGGTTAAGGTCATGACAAGGCAAGGTGACTCATATGGGAAATCAGATCCAAGGCTCCCAAATGCTCCTTGATGTCGACCAAGTGTAGGGAAAGGAGGGCCATTGGATTGCTTGGTCAAAAGCTTTAGGTTTAAGTAGTTTTAAGTGAAAATCAAGGGTAAAATGGTCTTTTCACTAATCAAATATTCAGAAATAATTTTAAATGGTAAGAACCAATGTGGAATCTCGAAAATGACATGTAAGAGCTCTATGGAAGAGTTTTGGAATTTTTACGGTAAGGGTAAATCTTACGGTTTGCAAAAACAAAGGAAAACGGATGCACTGTGAGTGCAAAACGGTCATTTTTCAAAAAACTCCCAGATAATTCCATAAAATCACAAATTTAATTTAAACACTAATGATCCCTCTTAAATTTTGATTTTAAGCACTCATTGATTACTAAAAATTTATTTCTGCTCAGAAATCCTCGTTTCTCGTGCTTTACAAGGATCTGAAAAATTAACTTTTGATCTGTAATTCAGAAAATTATGAAATAATTTCCAAAAATCTCAAAAAATTTAAAAACATAATTCAGCCTTTCAAAATCTTTTTCTGACCTCAGTTTGGCCTCCGAATCAGTTATTAGATCTTACTGTAAGCTATAGGGACCAAAACAGTAATTTCTAAAAGTTTTTTCAAAAATACTGGAAAAATTTCAGAAAATCAAAAATATTAAAAGAACCAACTTTTGTGAAGAAAAAATTGTTTTCTGGGTTATTTTGATATACTTTGGCTATTCAAAACCTTATCCATTAATTAAGGTAAGGACTACTTTCCGTAAAAGCCACAAACGTAATGCGAAAAGTGACTATTTTAATGAGTCAACTTAATAAGCCTATGAATACTATAATTATAAGATAGAAATAAATCACACAACACTTAGATCACTCAATATCACATAAAACAGACAATAGACGAAAAATAGAAAACAGAAGTCTATATAAGATTTAACTATCTTACTGTTTTAAACTACAATACCACGTAAGACTTATTTATTTTCAATTTTATCTTAAGCATTCTAGATCCTAGAGTCTCTATCTTAACTATTTCTCCATCTCCGGTATTTTATCCATTTTTTAACTAACAGATTACGGAGTTCCTCCTAGAGAGACTAAAACAACAATATTCGTTTATACTGCTCTCTAAAATTCCAAATTTAATTTCTAAAACCTTTATGGAATATCAAGTTACTATTTCATATTCTCAAATACCTCTTAGAAATATAGTATGAATTTTCCATATCATTATAATTTATTCTGACAGTCAAAATGTTCGTAAAATACCGTTTTAACCTTTATGTCATCCCTAAACCATTACTTTCTATTCAAAAAATCTTAAAGGTAATTCTAATCCTTCAAAATAAATATTTTGTCTCAGAGTGAAAATTTCGGGATGTTACAGCCACCATCACAAAAGACATATTTGTAGGGACTGGATTCAAAATATTCATATATTTGTAGGGATTGGATCCAAAACATTCATATATTTGTAGGGACTCGATCCAAAACGTAACATATTTGTAGGGACTGAATCCAAAACTTTCATATATTTATAGGGACTGGATCCAACCACGTTTTATCTTCTCCAATCTTCTTTTTCTGGTTTTCTGCAAAACCCAACAACCACCACCACCAACACCCAAACAATGATTTTTCCCCATTTTTTCACCACCACCAACAACAACAACAGCAACCCAACAACCTTTTTGACCCGAAAGGAAAAAGCAACAACCTAGAATAACCAAGAAGGGAGAGAGTGAAAGGGGAGCGAAGGTTTGGAGGAGGAGGGTGTTGTTACCATAGTCTCATATTTCAAACAATAGTAACATTCCTTCGATGGGCAATTTGGCATGAACATAGTCTCATATTTCAAACTTCAATGGTAGGGTGAGAGAGAGAGAGAGAGAGAGAGAGAGAGAGTGTGTGTGTGTGTGGTGGTGGTGGGGGTGGGAGTGGTGGTGGTGAGAGAGAGAGAGAAAACGAGAGAGAGAGAGAGAGGGAAGAAAAAAAAATTAGGGCCACAGGTCCCTCCAAATTTGGCCTGTTTTGATTCTAGTCCCTGCAAATTTGACCCTACGTATGTGGCATGCTTAGTTGGCACTTGAATATGACACGTCAGATTAATGAGGTGACATGTCTATGCCACCTCAGCGCCAAACCGCTAAAAGGACTAAAATAAAAAAAATATTTGTAGGACTAAAAAACTTTGACTTTTATTTGCAGGGACTAAAATCAAAATAGCCAAATTTGGAAGGACTTAAGAGATATTAAAGCCTTTATTAATTCATTTTTACTCACATAGATCAAAATAACCAAGTTTTTTTTTACCTTTTATTTGTCTTCCAAACATGCCTTAAGTCATTTGATCCTATCCAAGCAAGGATTCAGCCCTCTTGTCCGCCCCCTCCTCCATAAATTAGTCAAGCTCTCATTGGTTAGCAAGTCACTTCATTAGCCAAGTGTTAAGATCCCATTAGTTACCATAAAACATGTCATGATGAATTAAGACTTAATTTGATAAGCTTTGTTTACCTTCCTTCCTCCTTTATCTTGGTCGAACACCACCCTATAAATAGGGGAAGCCCCATCAATTTTCCTTGCTAATTCACTCTCTTCTAAACCTCCCTTGTTCTTTCTTTTCTTGAAAACCCACTTGAGTTCTTCAAATTTCTTTACTTGTTCTTGAGTTTAATCTTTGATTTTTTATCAAAGAAGGTAGGGAACATGTTTTTGTTCCATTCACCTTCATATATTTTTATCTCTTATGATTCTAAAATATTGCATGTTCTTTTTGTTTCATGAACATGGTGTTGGGGAGTAGTGTTTGGAGAAAGAAGGACTATTTGATCAAAGAATGGTTTGTAGAGATTTTTCTTAGATCTATTTAATAAGTTGAAGTTTAATTTTTTTGAAAGTAATAAGGTTTATGTTATGAAGGTGGTGAGTGGATAGTTTGTGAACTAACGACCAAGGAAAAGTTAAGAGGAACTAAGGTAAGGAGAATCATCTTTAGTAAGTTATGAGAGTTATATAATGTTTGATTGTGTGTTGTGTTGGAACCAAATTGTTCAAAGATATTTTTCAATGTTTAAATCCCTGAATGGTTTTGATGATAACATTTATTATTAAGGATTTTACAAAGTCTGATAACGAGCTCTTGCAGGTACAACAAGGTTAAGTCCATCGTCCAGTGTGGCTTTGGTTCTTATATGTACAATCTATGAGCTGAGCGTCCATTGGACTCTGGTACTTGACCTATGGTAAGTATCGTCCAATGGATTCAGGATGCTATGCGTTCATTTGGTAAGACATGTTATGCGTCCAAATAGTAAGACAGCTGAGCGTCCATTTTGTTTTATGTTTCGTCCAACATGCATGCTATTCTGATTTCTGAGTACACTATTTATTGCTCTTGCATTTAATTTGAGATATATTAAATGAGCAAATGATTTGAAATAAATAGCTGTATATATGCTTTTCTCGGACTTAATTGAATATGATTTGAAATAGCATTTAACGGAAATCATAAAGTACTGTGGAAAGTGTACTTGAGAGAGAATACAGTCTGAACACTTCTGACACTCTCTATACACGCCTTTTGTTAACATAGTGTATTCTCTCTGTCTCAACTGAATATTACCTTTAACCACTGTGTAATTGAGACTTTGAGTATAGGTTGCTTCTGACCTTAGAGAAAAAACTGCACAACCTACACTAAAGTAGCACTCCATTGAAGCAACGGGAAGATAACATTTAATTCTATTAGTAAACGACTATTTTATGAAGGCTGAAGCAAGAACAAGTTCAAGACCAATCTAAAGCTTCATTCAAGCCTATAAATATCGTGAACAAGAAGAAGAAGAAGAACAAGAGACTGATTTACAGAAGACTGATAACACGAAAAAGAGAGCTTACGCTATGCATATTTCGTATACTCTGTAATCTTAGAAAGAGTCTGTATATTTCTTTTTACCTGTAAAAGAGAGTTTGTTTAAATCTTGAAGTGCTTAAGATTTCATATTCTCACTTGTGTGAGTAGCAGCACTTAGATACACAAACACTCTTTTGAGTTGTTTGAGCCCAGAGAGGTTTGTCTGTAAAAGAATACTTGATTGAGCTTGGAGAGGCTTGTCTGTAAAATAATACTTGATTGAGCATAGAGAGGCTAGGTGTGCAAACAATACTTGTTGTAAGGCATAAGAGGCTGTTGAAGAATACTTGTATTCTATCTGGATTGATAGTGAACTCTCTCTAGTTTGAGGGGACTGGACGTAACTCTTAGGAAAGGGTGAACCAGAATAAAACAACTGTGTAAATCTTCTATCTCTTAACTCCTTTACTTTCAGTTTTTATACTAACTGTGGGGATTGAATTGAGATTATTTTTAACAAATGCTTTAAACGCACCTAAACCTGTTTTAAACCAAATGGACGTTTATGCGTCTAACTTACTTTGTGCATCCAATACACGCTGTGCGTCCAAAACTCGCAGTGCGTCCAATTCTTCTTAAATAGCGTCTAATGTTTTCGAAAAGTTTTTAAAAGCTAAGAAACACAATTCAACCTCCTTCTTGTGTTTCATCTTGTTACCTACATGTTGTGTGCTGATGATAACTCAAAGTTTGAGCTTCATTCTTTGGCATGAATGATCTTGGTCATTCCAATTGCATTATATATATTAACATGATATTAATTATTTATCATAAGCATGTAGAATGGGATATATCTCTTGTGTTGATATTTCTTTTGTATTAATTAATACTTATCTGTATTATGTTGTCAACCTTGAGCTTTAATTATCTCTTTGCTTTATGTTATTTATTTTTAAGTCATTTACTTTATGTTATTTATTTATGGACTTCTCTTTACTCCAAGTCCTTTTTTTATTTATGGACTTGTCCTTGTTCTAAGTCCTTATGTTTATTTAATAATACTTGCCCTAACTCAAGTCTTCATTTTATGCTTTCTTGTGTCTTGACTAATGCGATGTTTTGATGTTCCGTTATTGCTTGAGACTTTGATTTAAAGAGATGCAGTTTGGTATTGCTTAAAGTGATACATGAGATTTGGAGTCATGATTTTTTTAAATTGAATGATGATTATTTAAAATATATAAGTCAAGAGACCAAACTTACAAAACTAAAGTATAAAAGATAATAAAAGTAAATACTTATTCTTAAAAGAAAAACAAAATTTTAATCAAGACAAAGTTAAACAAAAAATTTGGTTTAAGTGTTAGAAATTAAATAAGTCGCCAAAGTACTTTATTTTGAGATCTTGAAATTAATCCATAAGGTTAAAGATTTATTATTTTTCAATAAATAAATTATATTTTTTAAAAAGGAATAAAAAGTAAGTTTAAAATAAAGATCTAAGTTCACTTTTATTAAGAAAACAGTAACATTCACAGCCCTTGTGTGAAAACTTTTAAAAACGTAAGAAAAATCACTTACGGTCAAAAATCAAAATTTAAAACAGAATTTTTCACACCCAGACAGTGAAAATGTTCATACCTGTGAAAGTGTAACATTTTTCAAAAAAATGAGTTTTTTTTTAATTCCAATTTTTCCAAAATCATGTCTAAAGGCTTCTAAAATATAGTCACTTTAAGGGAAAAATTCTTATTTTGGATTTCTAATATCAAGGGTATTTTTTCTAAATTTTAATACAAATGATGTACAAAAGGGAAGAAATCATTTAAGGATTTCTCAAAACGTTATTGCATAAAGGTGAAGCAAAACGTTTTGTTTGATTTTGATGAGTTATTGTTAGAACATGGTTCCTTGGTTGCAAATTGAACTATCATTTGCATAAAGGTGTTTTTGGTTTTGTGCCATATTGAGCTACAATCTAGTGAGGAAGGATTGCGAATAGAGCATAGTTGGGCTAAAATTGCCTACTGGGGTCATTCAAGTTGCGAAGTTCTCAATGGCTGTATGGTGAATACCAACGAGTCGAGACAAGTCGTAAACCCCGCTTGGATGAACCTGAGTGACTGACCTATTTCATGAATTGGTACTAAGGTTTAAATGTGGCTATATACTGAATATTTGTAAATCTAAGCCTAAAAAGGGGACAGTTTGGTGTCTTATGATAGATATATGCCACAACCATTTGCTCAAAACATAGTCGAGGAGGAAAAGTCTCCATGGAGCATCACATCAGTGTGTATTTGGAAAGACATTGAATTGTCATGCATAATATATATTGTTTGGGGGTGTACTTCTGTGCTGGTGATACACTAGTACAAAATCGGGAATATAATTTACTTTCTAAATCGGTTATTAGCGGAACCGATTTAAAAACTAGACGCGGTGGCAATTTTGTAAATAACGATAGATTTATTAAATCGGTTGTATGGAAAACTGATTTAAAATGTCTTTTTGTTTTTTGTCAACACTTTTTAAATCGGTTGTTTGAGTAACCGATTTAAAAAATGCACTTTTTAAATCGGTTATTTGTATAACCGATTTAAAAAGTGGAGATCTGAAATTTTTGAAACCCGTGTGCCTTCCTCTCCCTTAGTCACTGCGCAGTCCCTTACTCTCACTGTCACTCTCGCCTCCCTCTCAGCTCCTCACTTTCACTCTCACTCTCAGCTCCTCACTCTCGCCTCCCTCTCACTCTCACGCTCGTCTCTTCATGCTCAGCTCTTCTCCACCGTGCCCATGACAGCGCCATGACTCTCTCTTCTCTTGTCCGCCGTGACAGCGTCGCGATCGCCTCTCAGTTCCGTTGCGCCTCCATTCAAGAAGAAGCCTGTATGTAACTCCGGTTCCATCTTACGATTCATTTTTTTTAGCTTATTATTATTTTTGTTTTGAAAATGATTTTTTTTTTGTTCTTTGTTTTGGAAATGGTAGATGAGATCTCAGAGGCCCCGAGGCAGAACTTATGTACCTCGTGCCTTGCTAGTTTGCTAAATCTAGGCATCTTTGTCACTAAAAACTTTGTCACTATTTGTGTGTGTGGTTTATGTTTTATGCCATATTTGGATTGATCTGAATTTTATGTAATGTGGATGTCATGCATGGCTCAATTCACTTGAGATTTTACTTTACAACTTGATATGATGCAGCACTTTGGCCTCGTTGATGTCATGATCTGAGTAGATGCTTCTTATTTACTTTGGGTTTTTAATGATAAGGAAAAATGTTTTTTTTGGGGTTTGCACCTCTATTCAAAGTCCTAGCTTCGAGATTTAAATTAATGTAACTGTAAGGTTGCAAATTAAATTTGCTTAGAATCATAGTTCACCTTCGTAACAACATACAACCACATTCACAGTTGGGTGTTTGTAACCTATATTTAACAAGCAAAACCCCAAACATTAGGAATTTGTTTGTTTTAGACTCTGCAAGCTCTCAAGCAGAGTTTAGGACTTGAGTGGGTGGATGCTAGAGCTTTTCCTTAATTCTTGTTTTATTATCAATAAGAAAAAGGGATGGTTGGGGATGTCTTTTCAATCAATAAGAATTTTACTATAAACATGTGTTGCATTAGAGGAGAGTTTATTCAAATTGTTTTTAAGAATTGACTAGTCAACGTATTTCGAGTGCAGAAGTTCTGATTTCAATTTTTGTTTTAGTTTTCTTTATAACCTCATTATTAGTTCTATTGAATTTCTGGGAGAATAGTACCCGGGGTGATCTAGCATGTCCTTTGGATTAGATTAGATAGCCAAATGATTATTTAGCTTAATAGAATCTAGCATGACTTACAATGCTTTCATTCTTACTTTTTCAGTTTTATACTATCAGTTTTCTAACTCGGTAAAGTGAAAGCCTACTAAAGGGGACTTCTTCACACCAGGTACTTGAGCTAATTCCTTTTAATACTGCTATTTAATACTGGTTATTAAATGTGGTTTACTGGTTAATACTTCTATTATTTATTAGTTTTCATATTAAAAATGGATTGTTATATGCGACGGGGTATACTCCTTTCAAAGTTGAAAATGGAATTAGGTATAGATAAGCATGATTCTAGTGAGGGACATGATCTGTTGACAACAAATTATCCCTCTTTTGAGATCGAATATAATGAGCGTGTGTTTGTATTATTTCAGAACTTAGTGTTATGGATCGTAGCTGGATGCAAAATAGTCGCATGGGTGATGAGTATGGGAATGGAGTGGAAGAGTTTCTAGAGTTTGCTCAAAGAAATGTTCCTAATAGTAATGGGAGGTTTTATTGTCCTTGTATTAAGTGTTTCAATCATAGAAAACTAAAAGTTGGCGAAATACGGGACCATCTTTTCATTAATGGGATTTGCAGAGGTTATACAAAATGGACATAGCATGGTGAAATGTTAGGCATGCCAAGTGTGTCCGAAAGGGCAGAAGTTGAAGTAGACATGGACGATCGACTAGAGGACATGATCCGTGATCTTGGCCCAGAGTCTTTTAAGCAAGCACATGTGTATGATACTTTGTGCAGTGACAAGGAAGAGCCTTTGTATCCGGGGTGCACAGAATTCACACGGTTGTTGGCGGTGTTAAGATTGTTCAATTTGAAGGCGATAAATGGGTGGATTGATAAAAGCTTCACCGAATTGCTTCAATTGTTGAAGGACATGCTTCTAGAAGGTAACACATTGCCGGACCGTAACTATGAGGCGAAAAAGATATTGTGTCCGATGGGTGTAGCGTATAAGAAAATACATGCATGCCCTAATGATTGCATATTGTATCGAAAAGAGTTTGAAGATGTGCACAATTGCCCTAGGTGTGGGGTATCACGCTACAAGGTGAAGGGTGGTGATTCCGATGTGGGCAAAAAGTGTCCTCCTGCGAAGGTGTTATGGTACCTTCCAATAATTCTAAGGTTCAAGCGATTGTTTGCTAATGCAAATGATGCAAAAAACATTAGATGGCATGTAGATGGGAGGAAATGTGATGGACAACTTCGTCATCCGGCTGATTCTTTGCAATGGCAGAAAGTTAATTCGTTGTTTTCGGATTTCGCCAATGAGACAAGAAACATTAGGCTTGGACTTGCTACGGATGGAATGAATCCATATGGTAACTTAAGTAGTATCCATAGTTCGTGGCTTGTTCTCTTAGTAATTTACAACCTATCTCCTTGGTTGTGCATGAAGCGCAAATACATTATGTTATCTATGATGATTTCGGGCCCAAAACAGTCAGGAAATGACATAGATTTTATTTAAGTCCTTTAATTGAAGACTTGAGAATGTTGTGGGAGGAAGGCATTGAGGTGTTTGACAGGTATTCTAGGGAATATTTCAAGCTGCGTGCCATGTTATTTTGCACCATCAATGACTTTCCAGCATACGACAACTTGTCCGGGTATAGCGTTAAGGGACATAAAGCGTTCCCTATATGTGAAGAAGGCACATGCTACCATCAACTGCGACATGGAAGGAAGACCGTTTACCTTGGGCATCGGAGATTTCTCAAGCGTGATCACCCATATCGTAGGTTGAAAAAAGCTTTTAACGGATGCCAGGAGAATGAAATTGCTCCGAAAGCCTTAACTGGAGAAGAAGTCTATCAACGGTTGAAGGACATCAATGTTACATTTGGAAAGAAGAACAAGCAGTCTACTGAGAAAAACATATGGAAGAAGAAGTCAGTGTTCTTTGATCTTCCATATTGGTCTTGTCTTGATGTGAGGCACTGTATTGATGTGATGCATGTGGAGAAAAATGTGCGATAGTGTAATCAGAACGCTTCTCAATATTCAGGGCAAGACAAAGGATGGTGTGAATGCTCGTCTAGATCTAGTTGAGATGGGTATAAGAGAGCAGTTAGCGCCACAATCAAGAGGTAACAAGACATATTTGCCCCCAGCATGTCATACCTTGTCAAAACAAGAGAGAGAAAGTTTCTGTGAGTGTCTTCGGGGCGTCAAAGTGGCACTGGGTTACTCTTCAAATGTCAGTAGGCTTATTTCAATGAAAGATCTCAAATTAGTTGGCTTAAAGTCTCATGATTGCCATGTTTTGATGCAACAACTGCTACCAATGGCTATTCGGGGCATCTTGCCAAAAAAGGTTCGAGATTCAATTACTAGGTTGTGCTTATTCTTCAATGTTATATGTAGCAAAGTCATTGACCCTCAAAAGTTGGATGAGTTGGAAAATAAGGCTATTATCATCTTGTGTCATTTGGAGATGTACTTTCCTCCTTCATTTTTTAACGTAATGGTTCACTTAATTGTTCATCTAGCGAGGGAGATTAGATTTAGTGGCCCAGTTTATTTAAGGTGGATGTACCCATTTGAGCGATATATGAAGATCTTGAAAGGGTACGTCAAGAATCCACACCGTCCCGAAGCATCTATTGTTCAAAGGTACATCACAGAAAAAGCTATTGAGTTTTGTTCGGACTACATGTCAGAAGCGGAACCTGTGGGGGTTCCCAAGTCTCGTCATGAGGGAAGATTTGAAGGTAAGGGTATACGAGGTCCAATCGCTATAAGCATGGCTCGAGAGGAAGTGCTTCAAGCTCATTTGTACGTATTGAATAACACTGATGAAGTTGAACCTTACTTATATGAACACAAACGTATTGTCAAGGAAAAAAACTATCGAATGAATTAAAAATGGTTGTCGAATGAGCACAACAAGACTTTCCTCTGTAAATTGTGAATGATGATAAGGTTCTGAGACGTTGAAATGGCTAGCATATGAACCCTCTTTTGATGCCATATGTTGGAGCGGTTACGATATCAATAAATTTTCCTTTTGTACGAAGTCACAAGATGACAAGAGTACCATGCAAAATAGTGGGGTTATGGTCATGACTTCTTCCATGCACTTCTCTAGTTCAAAAGATAAAAATCCCGTTATGGCATCCATACCTTACTTTGGGGTCATTGAAGAGATCTGGGAGCTCGATTACTGTAAGTTTAGAGTGCCTGTTTTTAAATGTAAGTGGGTTGACAGTAACAGTGGTGTAAAAACCGATGACCTTGGATTTACATTGGTGGACCTTAACAAGGTAGGTTCTATGGATGAGCCTTTCATCATGACATTCCAAGCAAAACAAGTATTTTATGTCAATGATCCTTGTAACACCCGCATTTTTTAGATCCGTAGTTAATTCTATGACACTGAGTGAGTAGATCAAATTAGATATTATAAGATATTAGAAAATGAAATGTCATGAATATAGTCGCTCATAATAAAGCAACTAGGATTTCAAGTTGAAATTGGAAATTTCAACAGAAAACGATTCTCGTTATAGACGGAGAAATAAGTTTTTGTCCCTGTAGAATGGACTACGTGACACGTAATGAACAAATAATTACCAGAGGACTAAGAAATGATCCAAATGGGAAGTTAGGGATATCATTAGTGTTTTTAGATTATTTATGATTTTTAGATGGGTAGATAGTGGCCAAATTCGAAAAATAGAAATTTGATGGAAACCGTATCTCGGTTTTAGTACGGTGATGGTTGTATATTTTTTTCAGAGACTCTTTTTGCGTCAAAAAAAAATATTTTAACGAAAAAAAAGTTATTTTTTTTAATATTTCGGATTTTTGAGAATTTTTCTAGAGTTTTTCAGAAAAATTTTATTTTTAGCCGTATTCAGTACGTTACGGGTAACCATAGCGCAATCGGGGTATCAGAAAATGATCAAAAATTTAGTTTTGAGATTCTAAACTTTATGTATGGATACTGGGTCTCAAAAATGTTTTTTCCATTAATAAATTAATTAGGGAAGTATTTATTACAAAATAGATTATTTATTAGGCATTTTTTCCACTTGTGCTCCACTAAACAAGCCCTAACTTTGAAGATATTTTCCCCACTTGTTCTCCGGCTGCCTTGCACAAAATTTACAGCTGCCAAGAGTGTTTTTACCCATGTGCTCATGCCTTAGAAGTCTTGCTTGGAAACAATATTAAAATACCTTTGATTTCTTAATTTATTCCAAGATAATGCCCACGCGCACCAAAGCTCATCTTGACTCATTTTGGCTTGCTTCAGCCGTGTAAAGGAAGGGAGGAGTAGAGAGAGTGCTCATCTTTTCCATTTCACCATTTTCACAAAGCAAAAACCTTCCATTTTCTCTCAAGTTCCAAGCTTTTTCCTTTAGCTTTTCTTTGGTTTTTCAATAGCTTTGATCCTTCAAGCTTCACAAAAAAAGGTTGGTTGATGATTCTAAACCATAAATCATCCATATATTTCCATAATCTTCATTTCTTAATTTTTGGATCATGTGTTCTTCATTCTTTTGAAGACAAGTTTTGTTTTGGATTTAGATTTGTATCCTTTGAAACCAAGAAGCTTGAAACTTACTTTGATCCATTTTTCTTCAAGGTCTTGAGTAAGTAATCTCCCTCTCATGTTTTTGATCTTAGGTTTTTGTTATTTTAATGAAGGAGATGTTTTTATGCTTATGTTTTAAGTTGTATTTTGAAAGGGTTTGTTACTAGTTTGGAAACAACAAGCTAGGAAAGTGATTTTGGTATTCAAAGCTTCTCTTCAAGAGGTAAGGGGATGTTCTTTTCATAGTTATGATTTTTGTATGGTTGTATGTTGTGTGGCTTGATGACAACTCAATGGTTGAGTTTCATCTTTGTGATGAATGATTTTTAATCATTCTTGATGGGTTAAATGTTCTAAGAAAAGATATTAACTCTATGGTTCTTGTATGAGCATTTTCATATTTTTAACTCTATGGAAATATTGCTAAAGTTGCTTTGAATAAAATGAAAAGTTAAGAAAAGTTTACTAAGTAATGGAAATGTGTGGGTATGCTTGGATTTGTCTAAAATGTCATTTTGACCATATGTTAACTCTATGGTTTTTGTATGGTAGAAATTTTGTGTTATGATGTATGATTGGTTTTCTTGGTTGTGTGTGAGAATATGGTATGGCTTGATGTGATTTAGTGTGTTTATTTCTTTGTGATTTATTTGATCCATTTGGGATGATTGTAATATTTAAAGCAGTATTATGTTTTATTTATTATGGTTATGTAATGTTTGTTGTAATTGGGTAAGATTAATCGAGATGAAATAACACAAGTGATCCAAGCATATGGAAGAGGAAGTAGAGGACTCTATAGTAAAATTATTTTTAAAAGCAAAGACTAATTTGATTTGTGTTTCAAGCCAAAGCTTAATTTTAGGCATTAACTACTTAATTCTTTTGAATAAGTCTCCAATGGACTTTAGTGGGGTTTTTCTTAAACGAAGGAGTTTTGAAATTTCATTTAAATCAATCATAAACACTTAAACCTTTTATCAACAAGTTATGCATTTATTGGCAAAAGGAAATAAGGTTTATGTACTTAATCTTTTTGAAAATCCAAGTTAAATAATCAAATTTCATAAAGGGGTAATCTAGTTATGTGGTTCAAAAATATTGAAATTGAGGTATGTGATCAAATCTTGAAATAGAAGTTGATTTTCGAATTTTAAAGGGTTTTTGGACAGCTCTGTTCACATCCCTGGTGTGAAATTTTACAAGCTGTGAATTTTTCTGTTTTGGGCCAAAAATATAATTTTCGGAAGTTTAAGGGAAAAAATAAAAATCTGGGCTTTTGGGGGTCAAAAGTATAATTATAAAGAGTTATGTGGTTTTAAATAAATAAGAAGAAGTGAGGGGTATTTCTATAACGAGAAGAGTATCACACGTCGATGTAAAAGAATCAACGCGTAATGATGTTAAATTCTTGACATAAGAACTTTTAATGATAGCAAATATAGATGTCATTTGCATTTGGTACAATCTGGCTTGGAGGATTGTGCAATAAATATAAATGTCATTTGCATTTGGTAAAATCCAGCTTGGAGAATTGTGCAATAAATATAGATGTCATTGCTACGATCCAGGTTGGAGGATTGTGCAATAAATATAGAGGTCATTTGTATTTTGTGATTGTCTTTGCCAAATTGAGCTACAATCCAGCTTGGAGGATTGTGCAATCCAGCTTGGGGGATTGCGAATGGAGAACGGTTGGGCTTTAATTGCCTATGTGTGATTTTCTTGGTGATGTGTTTGATAGACTTGTTAACTTAGAGAAAAGTATTCAAATGATATCTACCTATTTTGAAAGTATAATAAGTAGTGTTTTCCTTTTGCTATGTATATTTCGTGATATAACTTTTGGGAAGAAACTCACAATTGCCTATATGTTTTGTGGTCTTCGGAACATGATTCATATAGATGGATTACTAGCTGGGTGGATTAGTCAGGACTCGAAGAATGAGACGGGTATTGAAGACATGTCAACCAAGTGGAAAGACGAGCGAGTTTTAGTTTTGTGGGGATTTTCTTATTAGATCTTCTTATAGACGTTCTTAGTGTTTGACCAGCATAGGGAGTCTGTACTTATTTGGGGAAAAGATTTCTTGTGTATGGTATGTTCTATTATAAATGGATGAATTTTATTTCCTATGTTATTTTCTGGTTGGTGTTTATTCACATAAGTATTTCTTTTAAAAAAAATGACAGAGAAAATCCATTTGTGAAAATTAAATAAATTTTGACAACATTTTACGAAAGAAGAATCAGAAGAAAGATTTTAATTCCGCATTAGAGGTTCAGTTACGAAGTGTAATGACCTCCTAAGAAAGGGGTGTTACAATCCTTCTAACAAAAGATGGTCAGTGGTCCTCCAAAGAGGGATAATGCATGATGATCAAGATTCAACTCTAGATATTTGTGAGACTCCTTCTTTCTCAACAAGGTCTACTTTCATTGAGGAAAATGAAGTGGATGTTGTACATGCCACTCATGATGATCATCATGAAGGGATATGAGAGACTTTATAGGTTAATACATTTCTGTTATTTTTCTAATATTTTTCTATTATTTATAGTTAATAATATCATGTATTTATAATTTATTTATAAATTACTACATTTATAAGTTAATACATATCTAACTGTTTTTTTTTTGTATAAACAGGCACATGGATGATTCATCGACCAGGCCCACAGATAGCGCATCAACAAGAAAGGGTAGACAAGCCATGAAGTTGAAGGATGTCGCTTTTAAACGTCAATCTGGACAGAAGCTTGAGCTTGAGTTTGATATGCGTACTTGTGCCCCCATAGGTAATAACGCCACGAAGTTCAAGAGTTACGTAGGGGTGCTTGCTCGATCCAAAGCTAGTATTTTGATTGACGAATGGTACATTGTCCCCACATCAATGAATGATCAAATTTGGGATGATATCTTGGTATTTAACTTTTACCCTATATGTTTGTATCTATTTTGTATTTAATTGTATTTAACTAACACAACAATTTTGTTTTGTATTGTTGGAAAATTTTATTGTTCCGAATGACAGTAAGTTGAAACATGTATGGATTTCATATGCGGGTGAGCGGTGGAAGGCATTTAAGGCAAACCTCACCAGGCGATACGTATTTGGGGATTGTGGTCCTGCTTATGAAAAATATCCCTTCATTTCACAAGATGAATGAGTGAGGTTTGTTGAGTCAAGAAATGCACCCGAGTTTTAGGTAATTAGTTGACATTTAAGTTTTTTACTTGGTCTCTCAAATTTAATTGTGTACTGAATTTTGTGGTGCTGTTTATATCAGGTGAAAAGACAAAAGGCAAGAGAATGTCAAGCAAAGAACCTTTACCCCCATACATTGTCTCGTATGGGTTATGAAGGACTTAAGAAGGATATAAAGCTAAAGGCCAACGTAGACAGATCCATTAAAAATCCTCCATCTCCACCGCGCCACGAATTGTGGAATTTAGCCCGAAAGAAAAAATCTAGAGAGTATACATCTGAACCAACAACATCAGTTGCTGAGAAAATTATAAGTACATATTCATTTGTAATTGTAATTTTATTTATTTATAATGTGCTTATAATCTCTTACACGTGGTTTTTGTGAATGATATGTTGTAGCACTCCCTGGTTGAATAGAGCATGCAGGGAGCTTTTGTTCCACTTGGACGTCAAGATATCTTGACTACTGCCATTGGAACACAGGAGCACCCCGGTCATGTTCGCATTGCTGGACGAGGTGTGGGTTTGCGGATGTACTATGGACCACATTCACGTCATGGCCCCACCCCAAGCTTGAATGAGGGATTGCTTGATGACATGCGAGAGAAATTGTGAGAGGATTTGCGAGAGGAGTTGGTTCCACAGATTCGTGAGCAGATGCGTTCGGAGATGCGGTCAGAGATGGGTTATTCACAACAGAAACTAGATGTTGATGCTAGATCTCCTAAAGCTACCGTGTATGTGAGCACCAAGGGTAGTTGCGCAGCTCCATCCATTGAAGAGTGGCCTCAAGGGCAATCTCAACTAAAGCCTGCTAAACTATTGGGTGCGAAGCTAGTGGGATTTAGGGGAGAATCGACAGCTCTAATATTAGAGCATGATAACGAGTTGCCATTTTTTTACATCAACACAAAGGATATAACTGACATGCTTGGCAGTGAATTGTGGCTTTCAGTTACTGCTCTACAAATATGGTGCACATAAGTATCTCATACATATTTGTAAATATTGTTTACTTTTAAGTATCAATTTTAAATGATATTTTTCTCTCTACATTTTAGGTATATACACCGCCTCTGTATATCAAAGAACACTAGTGATGTATATGGGATCTTGGATCCTTTTTTGTTTAGTCCTTCAAAGGGCCGTAATGAAGATGATGTTCAAAAATACCTCTTTACAAAATTTACTAAAATGAAGAGAAAGTTTTACTTAGCACCGTATTTGCATTCGTAAGTATACATATATAGTATCTTGTTTTGTCTATGGTAGAAAAGTCAATTCATGTTCTACACTACTAATTGTTATCCAATGCAGGGAACATTTTCAATTAGTGATCCTTTGTCCTGAAGATGACTATGTAGTTTTCATGTGTTCGCTGCATAAAGAACCGGATGACGTCATAAAGGGCATTGTCGATCGGTAAGTTTTTATATTAGTCACACTTCGACTTTGTGATGAATATATAACTTATTTTTCATAAATATTACTTTTATCAAAGGGCTATGGATTCATATTGGAGGATGCAACCTCAAAGAAGGAAGAGAAATGTATATACATGGATTCAACCCAAGGTGAGTAGTTTAAATGTATATATTTGATTCGATATCTAACATGATTTTCAATGTATATAATACTCAATATTCAAAATTGTTATTCATTTATAGTCGCCGCAACAAGTAGGACGCTGGGAGTGTAGCCATTATGTTATGCGGAATATGCTCACCATTGTCCTCTCACAAATTACCAACAATTGGGATGAGGTAAATGTCATTTTAACCACTTGCACTATTAATAGATTTGTTATTACCTTTCTTGTTTTAACACTGAGAAGTTTAAACTTGCAGACATTCAGTGATCCGTCACCATATTCTGAAGAAGTCATTGATAACAACAAGCAACGTTGGGCATCAACTTTTTTAGATTTAATGAGATCGAAAAAAACTTTAGTATGACTTGTGCCTCACTTTTCTTGGACTTAGCTAGTGTTTTGGTAATTATGGGTTAGTTTAGTATTTATTAGATTGGAAGTTTAGTACCTATTTCCTAGTTTATTTGTTAGTTAGTTTACTAGGTACTTGTATCATTAGGCACTAGTGAATGTTATTTTATTGTTAGTTGGATTGGTTATATTGTTGGTTGAATTGGCTGAGTTTTGGACTATTTACAGGGAGGTATATATGTACAAATAAAAAAAAATTAAAAAAAACGTAGACTTTTTAAATCGGTTGTAGCAACAACCGATTTAAAAAGGGTACTTTTTAAATCGGTTGTTTCTAACAATCGATTTAAAAAGTCCATTTTTGCAAAAAAAACATGTTTTATGACGGTTAAAAACCGTGGTAAAACAGATAATTTAAATCGGTTGTTTCTAACAACCGATTTAAAAAGTGGGATATTTTTTAAATCAGTTGTATCTAAATCGGTTGATAACCGATTTAAAAAATACTTTTTACCCGATTTAAAAAGTCTTTTTTGCACTAGTGATATGATCGTATTCATGTGAAAGAAATGATTATAAAAGATTTCTAAACTCTATTGTGACATATAATATTTAGTATTTTCTTTCTTATGTATCTTTCGTGATATAACTTGTGGACAATAGTTTCACCCTTGCATGTGTGTTTATGTCTGTTTTAATATATGATTCAAATAGATGGATCCAGATAGGGACTTGATCCCCACCATCAGGGAGAGTTATAGGCCTCGTGGGGGCGAAGGGGAAGCTTGGGTATACAACCCAGCCGCAGAGTGGGCGACTTATGCAAGGTATATAACGAAGGTCTCGAAAGGAGCAAACGGACCAGAGGAGAGGCTAGAAAGGAACATGGTGTTGTGTGTCACGATTCCTTTACATAAGGCACAGTAGACACCGTCGGGAGATCAGAGCAGCTACAACAAGAATGAGGAGTCGGAGCCAGAGCAAGAGGAATCTCCTCCACCGTCGTACCACAAATACGTCGGGAGAATGAGGAGGCACGCTATGAGGAGCTCACCGAGTTGACCTACAGAAACAACCGCTCCACCGGTTGTTGATGAGGGTCCTCCGGGATTTACCACGCCTATCCATGCAGTTCCACTTTCCTTTGCACCTCTATCGGGAATCCCAAGGCCCTATCCAGGGGATTTTCAAGCTGGGACTTCTAGGTAGAGAAGAAAAGGGAAGGGAAAAATAGGAGAAGACTCGTCAGAGGACTAACCTGGGGAGGGCTCGTAGTTGTAGTTTTTCTGGTGGTCCAGAATAGGTTGTAGAGGGGATTGTTGAACTCGACCGGCCTAGGATGGAGGGATGATGGTGTCGCACTCGTTTGTTTGCCTTGTTACTTTCTAGTGTTTGTTTTAGTTGTTTTCTTCCTCTTACGATAATCGTGTGTATAGGTCAATCTGTTGTGGCTAAAACTATTACTTGTTGTTGCAAGTCTTTATATTTCTATGATATGTATATATTTAAAAACGTATTCTCCATCATTCTCATCTTTTCAAAGAAGAAAAAAAAACTTACTCGTATTTTTTAGAATATGTAATATGAAATAATTATTTTCCTCATAACATATTTTAATAATTGATGTAATACTTTTTTTGGAAAAAAAAAGAGTTATAGTAACCTACACCCAGGGATATAATTGTCAGCAGTCCATCGTGGACCCTCACTGGTCCATGATGGACCACTTTAAGGGTGGTCCATGTGAAATGACACCTAAAAAATAACCATTTGAAATGACAATGTTAAATCAAAATTTGCCTAATCAAAATTCACCACACCGTGAAACCTTTTTTTCTCATATTAATTGTTCACTTTTCTAATTTCCCAATCGGACATTGGAACAGGTGGAAGGGTGGCGTCTTCCCAATTGGATTGACGAGATTAAGAAGCTCCTCAATGCATCTTCGACAACCGTTTTACATGAAGGAAGGGGGCAAACAAGGGATTCACTAGTTTGAGCACTCACGTGTTCTTTAATGAGATTTTTTAACCTTGGCCGTTAGTTAATATTTAAGGGTTATTAGTGATAATTTTCATTTCTTACAATAAAAAAAAGAGTTCTCACTTGATACGTTCCATATATATATATATATATTTTACTACTTTTTAAAATATGATTGTTTGTGAAATTTTAAAAAATAAAATATTTCAATAGAAATTTGCAATTACGTACTTAATTGGCAACTTTAAATAAAATTAAAGTTTTTATAGATATATTTTACCAAATAGTTTGACTTAAAAGTAGTTTTTAAGTTAAAAAAAAATCAAACAGCTTTAGCTTTGTTTTTAAAGCTTTTTTTTAACTTTAACTTATAAGTAGCTTTTAAACCATAATATATTAATTCTTTCACTTAATACCACTTTAAAAAAAATATTTAATTTCATAATCTATTAATTATTAATTTACTCCTTGTTATTTAGAGAAATACTAAAGAACACCCCACCAAAATATTTAATGTCATAATGTATTAATTTATTAATTATTAATTTACTTATCATTATTTAGAGAAATACTAAAGAACACCTCGCCAATATTCTTTATATATCTATCTATACTATAAACAAAGTAAAAACACCAGCCAACACCACCGCAAAACACGCCCTGTGAATTAAACCTTGGAACCACCACCGCAACTCACGTGTCCAGTTTCCACCGTGGCTTCACCAGCTTGCTCAGCCTCCAGACCTCGCTGACTTGGCCTTCTATCCGCATCTTGCACTAGTCTGTGAGTAAGGCACCCATTCAATCCCTCTTTGTTCCATTTTTGAATGTCGATAATTTCCCCGTGGATTTTGCAACGTAAATGGCAATTGATGATCACCAATCTCGACATTCATTACGAATACACTATGCCAACTCACTCTTATTCATCCTCTGTCTAGGAATTACGCTCCATGAACATCAATTTGGCAAGTTCGGGTCCGTGTAATACATTGAGCTCGAGATCCTCCGACGCCGATTCAAAATATCCATCGAGATCGAGATCGTGAATCCCTTTCTTCGATTTTCATTCTCTCTGGGGTGGTGCGTTTGAATCTTGACAAATTGTCCTATAATTACGCAACCGCGGCTAACCACATCCGAGTCCGGTGAGAATCGTCTTGGTTTTTTGGATTTATTTGATTCTTCCTCACCGGGTCCATTGTGCTCGATCATCTCTGTTCTTCCACCAGTACCAATCCTCTTCATTCAAAAGTTTTTGCATTTTATTCAGAGTCTGTTTCGATTTAATACTCTCGATCAAATGGCCTGTAATCATGACTTTGTCACCGATGTCGATACAGGGAACAAGACGTGGAGCTTGGTCGCGAGGGTGTTGCAACTATGGTATGTTCGAGATTCTGCCAAGTCAAGGTTGTCGTTCTCCCTCGAACTAGTTCTAATGGACCAGAAGGTGTGTCTTTGTTCAACTCTATTATACATTCACTAAAATAATAGATGTTCAACTCTATTATTCTTTCACTTAGCAGATTGCATATATATTTTAATATATAGCAATGCCTTATTTCAATGTTGTTTTGTTGTCAGGAAAACTTTAAAGTATATTAGTAGATTTGGGATAATTTGTGAAGCATTTGCTTTTAACTGACCCTGATTCATTCAGAGTTGGGTTGATTCTACTTAAAAATGAGAAGTTGCCCATCGTAGGATTTTAATGTAATATATTGAAACCCTCCTGAAATTAAGGATTGGGCTGATTTCTCTCCATCTTTGTAGAGGACTACATCATCACCTCAAAAATGATTTTTGGATGTTGGCTTCAATTAACGACTATGCGTTCTGTGTACTTAAATAGACCACTATTTGAATATCTAATGTAAACCATAGTAAGCATGTACATATGCTTAGGGTCCCATTGTTCAAGCTTAATATGTTGATTTTTAGATTGTGTAAAAAAAGTGGTTTTTTTTTATAGATTTTTTCCTAGAAGTTCTAGAGAACAACTTTTCAGAACAAGCTAAACATGGATGATTTGATATTCTGATTTTTTTTATAAAAACTTAGTCAAACATCTTAAAAATTCTTATAAGTGATTTTTTTACAATGATTTTGTTAGGAAAAAATCCCAAACAAATGGACTTTTAATCATGTAGAAGCTTATTGATAGCAGCGAAAGACATCAATATCTGTAATTTATCTAGGGTAGAAAGGGTTTTAAAACATGAAAAGGATATCTGAATCGGTTTGTTGTTGAAGTAGATCGTTACTGCATAATTTAAACTCATTGGTCCAGCAAAGAAGTGCCCCGACTGAAGGGATTAGATTTTACTAAAATGGCAATGAAAATATAAGCTTGAGCCAGAGTTTTGAATTACTTTCATATGTGCAAATTTGTTGTTCAATATAAGCTTGAGCCAGAGTTAACTTGCTTGGAATAGTATACAACCACGTAGATTTGGGTGATCGATCTCCAATGTTGTAATCAGTTTAACTCTATTATTCTTTCACTTAGCAGGTTGCATATATATTTTAATATATAGCGATGCCTTATTTCAATGTTGTTTTGTTGTTAGGTACACCTTAAAGTAGAGCTGTCAAAATGAGTTGTGGCTCGCGAGTCAGCTCGGCTCTTGGGCTAAAAGGGTTACTAAATAGCTGGCTCGTTTAACTCTGGGTCTTTTTGGCTCGGCTCATTTAAC
This sequence comes from Glycyrrhiza uralensis, assembly GCA_030159175.1. Classification (NCBI taxonomy): domain Eukaryota; kingdom Viridiplantae; phylum Streptophyta; class Magnoliopsida; order Fabales; family Fabaceae; genus Glycyrrhiza; species Glycyrrhiza uralensis. The sequence goes on along the minus strand of BRZY01000007.1, from coordinate 25,264,777 downwards.
CTGCGAGCTGAAGAGGGCCAGCTCGTCACGAGCCGAGCTGGCTCGCGAGCCACACTAAAAAATAAAAATAAAATAAAATTTTTAATCATTTTAATCATTTTTAAATATTTTTTAATCATTTTTAATATTTTTTTACTGATTCAGCCCGCGAGCCAGCCCGTGAGCCAGTTCGAGTAACCCGCGATCTCGGGGAGAGCCGAGTCGAGTCGAGCTGGCCATTTTCTGGCCCTTGAAAAATCCGAGCCAACTCGGCTTGGCTCGTTTATCTGCCAGCTCGGGCCGAGCCAGCTCGTGTGGGCCGAGCTGGCTCGTTTTGACAGCTCTACCTTAAAGTATATTTCTACTCAAAAGTAGCAATGTAAAAAAATAATAGGCTTAAATATGTTTTTAGTCCCTCAAGTTTGGAAAATTGTTGCTTTTAGTCCCTCAAATTTAAAACGCCTATTTTTTATCCTTCATTTTTAAAAATGTGTCACTTTTAGTTCTTGGGGTCATATTTTAAATTTAAAAAGTATTTTTTAAATTTGAGAGGGGTCAAAATATAAATTTAAAAAATTCTTAGAAATTAGAAAAAGAGAGTAAAGTAAGAATTAGAATTTAAGAGGGGTCAAAATATAAATTTAAAAAATATTTTTCAAATTGAAAAATAGCCCTAGGGACTAAAAAGACACATTTTTAAAAATGAGGGACCAAAAATACGCGTTTTAAATTTAAGGGACTAAAAGCAATAGTTATCCAAAGTTGAGGGACTAAAAACATATTTAAGCCAAAATAATACCTATTTTCTGCATATAATTCTTCTCTCTTTATTTGGAATTTATTTTTTCTGCATATAATTCTTGTGTGTTCTACTTATTAGATTGCTTTCTTTTGCTATAGAGCAATGTATTATTAGTGATAGCGTAATCTAAATGCAATTATCTATCCTTCCTGGAGCACTTCTGTTAGGATGTGTTATTAGGGCAGAATAATAAGGATTGCAGTTCTGTTAGTCAGTTAGTCTATTTAGTTAATTAGCAGAGATTAGTTGCATAAATAGGAGAAATCATGCCTTTCCTTTTTTCTTTTTTTACTAACTGCATCCGGTTACCCTATTGATAGGGTTCCTGTAAATGTTCGTCTCTGATACATTTTAGGCATTCCTGTTGCCCAATGTTGCCAAAGTTAAACAGAATTTGAAGTTTATGAACATACAACGACTGACTTTTCTTTGAAATCCTACATGCTTACAGGGTGATAAAATACATGCTACCATATTTCTTAACTGCTCAAACCTAATGACATTTTTCACAGGTACTATAAAATGTTGCTGGCATGACATGATGAGAAATTAAATTTCACCTTATGTAGCAAACTGATTCCCGCCGTTATTAACTTTATTTCGGTATTGCTTTACCTTGAAACTTTAGGGCGGAATTGCTGCATAAATTCTTCTAGGATAGATATGTTTCTTGATCATGAACCACAGCCAACAACAGCTAAGAACTTGATCCATCTATCTCAAAGTAAGTAGTCTACTAAGAAGTAACATTTTTGCTGTGACTAAATATCATTTGATTTTGAAGCATTTCTTTTATACACTTCTGGTTAAAACTAATAGTTTCTACTTCGGTGGCATTTAGGGTAGGGAACCAAATTAGTTGACCACCACAGAGAAGTGTGTGTCTTAGTCGTTGATATATTAATAAAAAAATCCAACGGTCAGGATAAAGGAAGGGCTACCTGTAGGTCTGGTAAAAGGGTATATCTCTGGTTTATTTCGAAAAGGGTGTTCTAGTGTTAGCTAATTAAGTTATTCAACAACACTTTATGGAAATTTTCTATTGACATAATAGTGACAGATACTTGTTACTTGACCCCAGATGTGTATATGTACTCTATTGTACGATGTATTTTGTTTATTTTTTATGCTTAAATTTAGTATACCACAATGCGTTGTTGTTTAGAGACCAATGAAATACTTATTACTATAAAGTGGAGATTTGTGAAAAAATCATAAAATTTGAAATTAATTATAACGAAATAGTTATTGTAGTGTTTTTTGTAATTAAGGGAGAATTACTCGACAAAATGGTTAACAATCATATACTTGTAATCTACGTTAAATTAACAATCAGATACATGTATTTGAAGGCCCCGTTGGTATCTCATTGCATGGGGAAAGCTTCGATGGGTTAACGTTGAAGACGTTCTTGTTTGATGGTTTTGTCGTGACTTGTGTTTTTTTTCCCCTATTATTCGGTATATGTGTGTTTTTTTTCTTTGGTAAAATAATGTATATGTGTTTGATAAATGAGTGGAGCAAACACTGAGGGCCAAAGGAGATGGGCCACAACCCACACGGAGGGTATACCCATATTAAAAAAAAGTGTATCATTGGATAAATAATACTTAGTAGTGTTAATGGGTACCTAATTGGTTTATAATATTGACAAAAAAAAAATTGCTTTGAAATTACACATGTATTCATGACAAAAAAAAAATTACACATGTACTATATTTTTTATAGTAAAATTTGCAAACACAATAAATAAGCTGAGAAGTATATGTGATGAAGTTTGTTGTCACTGAAATTAATTGTACATTGATGATAGAAGGTGGAAAATAATAATATTAGAAAAAAAATTATAAAATTGAATAAAATAAAACCAAGTAGATGAAATTACCGCAATTAGTAGTTCAAATAACTTGGACTTGATTTATTTGGGAAGTATGAAAATTATCTTGAACTGCATGGACTACTATTAGGCAAGGTTGTGTGACACACTGAGGTTGACAAGGGAGAGAGTGATCGCTGGTGCAAAAAGACACAGACAAGTAGCGGCTCCTAACAGGCTTATAGGCTAAGGGATACATGAATGAACTGAAATCTTTCTGAAAAGACTCGTTTTATTGTGTGGGGGACAGTCGTCAATCCAAAATTCAATCGGGTTGTTACAAATTGGGTCATGATAGACAAATTAGTATTAGGTAGGGTTTGGTTATGATAGAGAGAGCATTATTATTATTATTATTATTATTATTATTCTTGTTGTTGTTGTTGAATTAATTACAAGTATATACTGGAGTCAATTAGTGTGAATAAAAAATTGATAGCTATGGTACCATGCTTGATACAAAGGGGTTAGGGGATAGAGACTAAGGCCCTGTTTAAATAACAAGCTTATCTACTGCTTATGACATAAGTTGTATAAGGTACTTTTATAATCGAAGAAAAATTATAGTGAAACTTATTTTATATAAGTCATAAGCTGTTTTGATAAGCTATCCTGGGTAGCTTATGAAAAATAAACCCAAAACAGTTTATGAATCAGTCATAAGCTGTGTTCATAAGCCATGCGTAAGTCAATCCAAACTAGGGATGTAATTGGGGCGGGGCGGGAGCTACCAGAGGAAGTTGTCTCTCTGTTAAACTCACTTAGATGACAAGGGAAAGTTCTCTCTTAGCATATACACAAACTTTTGCCTCAGTGGTATAATACAGAGAGTATACGATTATACGAACATTTTTTAAGTTTTGGAAATTTTGCAATTTTAGAAACTTAGGAATTTGTGGTTTTGAAAATTTTACAAAATTGTGGGGCCAAGTTATATTTAACCAAAGTTTATGGGAATAACTCCTATTCTCTGTAAAACCGGAACAACCTACAATTGTGGGTAATGGGCCCACTTCTCTATGGTGGTCAACTAATTTGGTTCCCTACCTTAAATGCCACCTTCTACTTCTACATAATATTCTATTGACCTGACTCTTTGATGTTTCTTTCTGTGGATTTTGAGTAGTGGTCAAAACAGGAAAAATAGCACAGTATGATTATGGTGATCATCCTCAGAATATGTAGCACTATGGACAACCGGTTCCACCAACTTTGGCAAGACCCAAATCCCTCTGATGTAAAAGATGTGCACAGCCTTCATGTGGACAATCTCCAGAGTTTTTTTTTCCTCAATGAGGTTGAGTTTTAGAAGGATCCAAACCATTGATCTGCTATTGCTTCTAATCTGACCCACACATTAAATGAGGATATCGAAGGTGTTGGCAAGGGTCAGAATGAGAATGAGGACGACTCACTACTGCGAGGATGAGTGCTTCCTGTTATGCTGAGTCAATGGCTTTTTGGTTATTTTTATTGATCTTCTATTTTGTTGTAATGAGTTCCAGCATAGTTAGGATCAACCTCTCTCGTGTGTTTAAATACTTTTGTACTGTACTTGCTAAGTATCAATGAATTATACATTCATTCAATCATTGTGGGTATTTCTTGTCTTCTCCATTTTTTAAGCTATATATTTCAAAGAAATTAAATATTGTGAAGAACTTGCAAAAATTAAATATAGGTCAGATTTTATATATTTATGATTGATGATATAGTAATAATATTAATATAGTGTAAACAAATATTAATCATACAATTATCATAACTCTTTACTCATGAATTGTTATATTATCAATCTGTATTTCTATAGATTTTGTAAACCAATAGTATTAATACATTTAATTTTACAAATAATATCCACCTCCGTACATGGCACGGGTCTACACACTAGTATATATATATATAGCGGAAAGACAGGTACTCCCGTATCTGTCAGTCTATTTTTTTTTTTAGGTTAATAATATGGTTGATCAACATACAAAATTTAGTTATTATAGAAGTTATCATATAGTTAGTTATTGATATTTAAATTTTAAAAATTTAGTTAAGATGTCAAATTTTGGAAAAATTAAAACACAAAGGGTAATTTTGGAAAAAATTTAGGACACCACAAAATGGTATTTCCTTTATATATAGTTATAGATGATAAATGAATATATTTACAAAATAGATAAAAATATAAATAATCACATAAGTTTTTGAGTGACATGGTTAGAGGAATATATATAGTAAAATATTAGAGGTCCGGTTAGTACCCATAAATTTTGTTAATTACCGTAGCAAGCACATAAAAATATATTGATAACTTTTTTTTGATCCAGTAGAAATGGTAAACACACACACAAGCGCCCCAGCTGGGGTTTAACTACGTCCAACCTAGCAATAAAATTAATTACATTTTTTTAAATCCTTGTTCTATTATGCCTTTTATTTTTTTATTTTTTTTTATAAACTGACAGGTCAACCTCATCTGGTTGAAGAAGAGGGACCCAACTCATACACGTGCCGCGGGCGCAAACAGGGAACGTATATTAAGGAGCGCCGAACACGGGCCAAGCCTCCGGGAGAAAATAAGGCAACAACAAACAACGAATAGAAAGGGACGAAGAAGAATTGAGTGCATTGTGATCTAACCAAATCAATTCAATTCAACTCAATCTTAGCGTAAGAGGATGGAGGCATCGAGTGGAGGAGGAGGAGGATCTGAAGAGAAAGGGATGTTCGAGTACTTTGGTTGGGTTTATCACCTAGGCGTCAATTCCATTGGCCATGAGTACTGTCACCTGCGCTTCCTTTTTATTAGGGGAAAGTGTGTTGCGATGTACAAGCGTGACCCTCACCAGAACCCTGGCATTGTATTCATTCCTCTTCCTTTCCTCTTCCGTTCATCATTACCACCATATTTCTTCTTGTCGCCATGCATTCACCGATTTCACTAATTCCTTGGCCTTCAAATTATGAATTATCTATCTATACAATAATAATGATAATAATCATAATTAATAAACCATCATAAATTTTATAAAGCCTTTTGTGTTTTCATAATTTAATATCTAATACACACCTGGCTATATAAGTAGGATGAATAAATGATGTTTAAATTACGGCTGCGGTTATTTCGCAATTCTTGATATTGTAGGCAAATGCAGTTGATGGAGCTGCAATGCGGTTTCAGAAACTCTGACTATGATGTTGCAGATCGCAATTTAAAACCATGATTGTACATGCATTCTTGCTGGTTTCAAATATTCAATAATGTTATAATACTTTTTTTCTCCTTATTTTTGGATCTCGGTCATTTTAGTTTTTATAATGCTTAGGTGTATAACATGTTAAAATTCTCCTTTTTGTTCAGAAACCCATTAGGCAGGGAGTCATAGGGCCCACACTGATGGTGGAGGAGCTTGGGCGTCGAAAGGTCAACAATGGGGTAAAACACTAGTTTTTGCGTTTCTTTGTGTTTAACTGAATTGAAGTGATTCTACATTGCTTTTGATGATATATTCTCTAAGAGGAAAGGTTATAACAAGCTTTTGTGTTGTGGTTTTAAGAGATATATGTTTCATTTCACTGTAAATTCGACGGAAGCTAAATTTTTTCTTTTTCCCAGGATCTTTATGTGATACGCTTTTACAATCGATTAGATGAGACCAGGAAGGGAGAAGTAAGTTAAAATTTCGTCTTACTAATTGTTTCTTCTGATAATTGTTGATAGAAAGCTGCTCACTGTATTGCACTTCTTTAGCATGTGTAATTAACAGTTCATAAAGAATTCAAGGTATAGCACTTGTGAAAATATAAAACAGAACCAAAAGCTTCCAACTTTTGACATAAGGCATAAAAACAACTTATCTTTTCAGTTGTCACTATTAGAGATTCCTTCAATTATTTTAAATTGCTCTTTCCTATTTCAAAATTTAAAATAATTTCAAATGTTTTAACAGCTTGCTTTTATTCATTTTCCCTTTTTATGCTCATTGCATAATTTCTTGTTGACTTGTCCAACTTATGCTCACTTTAGAGAAGTTCAGCTTGAAGGTGTTTGTGATATGTACAAAAATGATCAATAAGAACCATATCATAGTCTTTGGGATTAGCTAGATCAATAAATCAATACCATTAGACTCCATCAGAAATTAAATTTTCATTAAAACTATTCAGACCTTATTTTAAAGTGGTTTCTGCTAAAGTTTTTTTCTAAGTTTCATTAAAACTATTCAGGCTTTTATAGAATGGTTTCTGCTAAAGTTTTCTTAAATTTTCATCTAATGCTGTTAATTGGAATCTCTTCAATAATAGGTCCTACTGCAACACTCTCTGAGATATATTTGTTCCTAGTCTTTTCTGTATGTCAACTCATCCCCCTTATCGTTCTCTTTTCCGCTACACTTATAATTTTTTTTTCTTGTCAATCACTTCACAGACCAACATTCATTGTTGGTTTTATAGTTCTGGTCGGATTTTCTTTTGAGGTTGATATGCATGAAGTTTTTCTCCATTTCATCCACCTATCTTGAATTCCATTTGTGACAGTGACATGACATCAATGATAGTCTATCTCCAATAACTGCATGAACACGCAAATGGACCTGAATCTGTGTATATATTGAAGAGCTTATTCATTTGAAATTATTGTGTCACGGATGCTATAGATTTTTTTTTATTCAGTATAGAAATGAGTTTTTTACATAAATTTTCTTCAAGATTGCTTGTGCTACAGCTGGGGAAGCACAGAGATGGATGGAAGCATTTGATCATGCCAAGCAACAGGTATGAGAAAATAACTGTAAGGTTGCTCTTATAATGTGAATGTTTAATATTCTTTTAGTGTTAATAATTGTTATGAGCGAATGATGGTTGTTGTGGAAAATTTGTTTGTGGGGCAGGGGGTTTGGATTGGAATTTGAAGTTTAAAATTTTCATATATGTAGATTTTCATAGTAGGTAAAAAATATTGGAGTAGCTCTTTTGCTATTTAGAAGAATTTGACATGTCATAGAACTATATCCATATTTAACCATAAATGTGAATTTGTTCAACATATCTTCTTTGCAGGCTGAGTATGAGCTGTCAAGAGGAGCCTGTACTAGAGAAAAACTGAACCAGGAAACAGAGTATGTTTGTTTTTCCCCCCTCTCTACATGACGTATAATTATGCAAATATCTGATAGAATAACATTAATTGAATTAGTCTTGTCAGTATTGCTGCTTGGTAATGATCAATAAGGTTATGTTGTGCATATAGTAGGGGATTCCGATGTTTTGAAAGATCTCAGTCTCTGTATTTGTCTTTCATTTTCTTATAATTTACCATCATTTATTTTAGGCTTAAATATGAACTTGGTCCCTGTAAAAATTTGAGTTTTGAATTTAGTCCCTACATTTAAAGTCAACGGTTTTTAGTCCTCTCAAATTTTAAGTTTTGAATTTAGTCCCTCATTTGCGTTGACTAGTGCTATGTCACCCTTAAAACGCTGACGTGGCACACTGCTAACCACATTATTTGACATGTCATTTATTTATAGGGACTAAAATCAAAACATATAATTTTTACAGGGACCTCCACCACCACCCCCTCCTTCTCCCCCACCACCACCACCCCCCCCCCTTCTCTCTCCTCCATCACCACTCCCTCTTTCTCCCCCCCCCCGCCCACCACCACCACCACCACCACCACCACCACCACCCGCTCTATCTCCTCCTTTGGGTAGAGGGACCAGAATCTTCAGCTTCATCGAAGGGATCACAACCTTCCATGGAAGCTGAGGCAGAGGTCGAGCAAGACGTGTCAACCACCATCTAGCTCTGATCCCACACACTTTCAACCTCCTCAAAACTTCAACAACCTCATTCACAACCAGACCCACAACCACCCTCTGGCTCAGAACCCGCAACATCGACCACCACCCACTCCTCAAAACCCCAACTTCCACCAACCCATTCCCCAAAATCCAAACTTTCAGCCGCCCAATACCCCCAATCGATGGAACAACCAAAACCAGTGGAACCCTCGGACTCAGGGGCTGCCACCACCCCCACAAAGTGGGAACCCCAACCAATTCCAAAACCCTAACCAGTTGAACGACCAAGCTTCTGTTCAAGAACGACATCAAGCTTCACCCCCTTCAATCGTTGACTTGACATGTTTCTGCCGAGAGGGTGGGTGGCTTGTGAGAGCTGCATTGAAGATGGAGGATGCGACCCTATTACCAAAAACGCTCCTTTTACCATTCCCCAAACAAGGGTCAATGTCGATATTCACCCTTCTTCGTCTCCACCACAAGCCAATAAGCGACCAAGAATTGTCCCCAAGAAAACACCCAAGAAGACAACAACTACAACAACAACAAGCAAGGAGTCCGAAAATGATGAGACATCGAGTAGTTCTGTTAACTAAATATAGGAGAGGTGGTGGTGGTGGTGGTGGGGAGAAGGAGGGGGTATTGGTGGAGGTCCTTGTAAAAAATATATGTTTTGATTTTAGTCCCTATAAATAAGTAACATGTCAAATGACGGGCCAACAGTGTGCCACGTCAGCGTTTTAAGGGTGACATGGCACTGGTCAACGCAAATGAGGGACTAAATTCAAAACTTGAAATTTAAGAGGACTAAAAACCGTTGACTTTAAATGTAGGGACTAAATTCAAAACTCGAATTTTTACAGGGATCAAGTTCATATTTAAGCCATTATTTTATTATAAGACCTAGGAATTATAAAAAATTTAGTTCCTCAACAAATGGCAATTTGTTATTTTGGTCCCTCAAGGCCAATAATTTTTTGAGCAAAAATTTAATCTCAATTTTCTTTTTGTTACAATGATGTTCCTCAATCACTTATAACTCTCAAGTTCTCGTTTTCTAAAATCTTCTCAAATTGAATTGATTTCATTTTAAACCATCTACTCAACTCACCAATCATAACATCAATTTTCACCCAAAATCAAAAGATACCAATTTTTTTCCTTCTTCAGACCCCAATAGATACAAAATCCTTCCAAGTATGTCAAATTTTTACTAAACTTCTGAACTTTTGATATTTTTTCATATACCAAATTCATCATAAAATCCCAAATATTTGGATAGAAAATGAGTATTTAAGGGTTTTAGGTAGAAGAAAATTAATGGCAGGAAAAATTTGGTTTTCTTTTAAAAATAGAGGGACTTGATTGGCCCCAAAATAACTTAAAGGATTAAAATCACACAATCCAAACAAAAGGGACCAAAAGTGCAATTGATTCAAAATTTTAGACATTTCTATAAATATGCCTTACAGTTAGGAATTACTGTTCATATTTTGATGAGTTGAGATGAATGAAAGATCTGTATAGTTGTTGAATCATTATTAGGTGGCCTCTATTAGAGTTCATCCTTTTATCAAATAACTTCTCACAAATTGGCATATAACTTCTCTTTTGTTCTGGAAGGATCAATTTGGAAGGACATCGACCTAGAGTGCGGCGGTATGCCTCTGGGTTGAGGAAGCTTAAAAAAATTGGCCAAGGTAAAACGATAAGCATTGTTTGATCGATAATATTCATTGGGGGGTGGGCTTTTGATTTCTTATCATGCTCAATTGGTTCGTAACTTGTAGTTATCATTATCTTATATCATCATTAAGTTATTGTTTGGGTTACATAAACTACCTGTTACGTATTTTCGCAGAGTGTGATGGTGTGCATGTTTTGTTTCCTATTTTAAAAGGAGAGATGGATTTACATTATTGATATGCACCAAAAATGTATGGAGCGATAGTTTTGCAATTGTGATTTTGAATTAATGTTGAATGTATGTCCATGACACTACTTTTGCTCTTTCATTTTGAAGGCCCAGAGACGCTCTTACGACTATCATCAAAGTTTTTTGGAAGTTCAGATGGGTTTGAAGGAGACAATGGAGATGCATTTGAAGCCTATCAATGGAAATGTGTTCGTACCATGGATGGTATGTTTCTTCAGCCCCGCACACTATTTAAAAAGCTTTTGCAAGCCAATTTTTTGTTACTTAAATGACCTTTTTATTAATATTTATTCAAGATTGTTTAAGTTATAGGGTTAATCTTTTAGGTATAGAGGGAGGAGAAGGAATACTAAAAAAAAAACCGACAACTTGGTATACAAAGCTTCGACCATGGCAGGGATCCAGGAAAAGGAATACTCAGATTAACAAAATTATGTTTATATTTGTTAGAGTAGTTTAGGAGTATTGGGCCCATAAGCTGTTAGAGTATAATTAGTGCAACACCCTTTTTCATAAAAAGATATTATAACATAATTAATTTTATATATATCGAAAATGATATTAATATTTATTTTTAAAAGAAAATTCTCTTTTAATTATTTCAAGTCTATTTCAAAAATGAGTATAATTTTTTTTCTTTTAATTACTGAAAATTATTTTACTCTCACTTACATTGTTTAGATTTCAAAACTTATTTATGTCATAACGTATTACTGAAGAAAATAAGACTAACATCATCTGAATGAATAATATACATCATATATAGATATATATACTGGTCCAAAGTTTTACAAATACATCAAAACTGGATAGCTAGTAATGTCATATAAAATAGTACAGCCATCCGGTAAAGATAATAATAACAGTCTACCCCGAATGAGCCTAAGCCGGTCGAGTCTCCGATCACCTCCAAAAGACTATCTAGCCAAAGCCACTCCAGACGGTAGTCTTCCTCCTTCCTCCGTCCTGGTCAATTCACTTGACTGGTGGCACATCTATATGAATCATGTTCCAAGGAGCACAAAACATATAGGCAAGGGTGAAAAATCCTCATACACAAATAATAAAGCATAGCGACAACAGATAAGAATAAAATAAATCAGACTTATCAAACCTATCTATATTAGAAAATTATCTACCACTTACTCTTCTCAAACACAAGAGTATATAGTTTTCCTGCAAATGAGATGTTCTCACAAACACAATGAAAATTTTCACAGTCACAACGCATAACACAGTATCAATCAAGATATCATTAACTCAGATACATTTAAAATGCATGACACTTCTATTTCCCTCTCAACACCAGTGTAATGCTCCTTGGAGACTTTTCTCTTCCTCAACAACATTTGAGCGATAGGCCACAGTCAATCCTTAACATACTTGTTCAAGGCTAAACCTCCAGTAAAGTCCAAGACAGTATTCAGGAAAGCTATGTTTAAGTCAAAATTGTTCAAGGCTAAACAAACAGTAAAGTCCAAGACAATTATTCAATACACTCTGTGACACCATATCACAAATAGGTCAGTCAGTCAGATTTATCCAAGCCGGGTGCTCTACTCGTTCTCGGCTCGCTGGGATCCACCACACGGTCATTGAGACTTTCGAAACCTGGATAATCCCAGTAGGCAATTGTAGCCCAACCATACATATTTTCAACCCCTCTCTGGGTTGTAGCTTACGTCACAACCCTCTCTGGGTATGACCACTTGGCAAAGCCAAGAAAATATCTTTCTCTTTATGCATATGATATAACACATTAAGCACACAATATCTCTTGGTCATCCGCCAAATCTCTTTATGTAAAATGACACATCACATTAAGCATACAAAATCATCATCTCAAGCATTTTAAGCTTTGGTTTCTCTTGTAATCACTTTAACCTTTTCTCTAGGTTATCACTTGCACAATCACATATAACCTTCACTCTTGGTTATAGTATTATCATCACTTATGATAATCACATCTCTTTGTGCATAATTCTCCATCACATGGCTTTTTCCTCTTTCAATATACACTTTTATTAATGGTTCCTTTTTTAACAAAATGCATTATCCAAAACATTGTTTAAGTTCTAAAATTAATTAACCAAATACTTACCAATTTTCATATTTAAAAATATCATTTTCTCTTAAGCATGTTTATGAAAAAAAATTGGAAGAAAACTGATTTCCGCAAAAATATTAATTTCCAAAAATGCTGGGTCCAGAACTGTTCACAGGCACGAGGGTTTTGCCACCCGCGGTATGAACAGAGCTGGCCCCTGTTTTCCAGCTTTTCCCAACCGCGAAACTGGTCACACCCATGGCATGACAGCAGCTCGAAAATCCAATGTTTAACTAAAATAAATCATTTCTTGGCATAGTTAGGTTCAAATAAGTGAAAATAAGCAAAGTTTACTATGTTTAGATCAATTCCAAGACACACTCTTTACTCATCAAGCCATGGTTTCAATCATCAAGGAAATGAACACACAATCATCCCTACACATCAAGCTCATCCACATGTACATACTACTTTCTCATGCCATGATTTTAAACTTATACACATCCTCAATCATCCAATCAACTCAAACCAAGCATGGAACAAAAATCATCAAGCATGCAAGATAGGGCAACTCATCTCACACAACATGGTCACTTTCTCCATAGACAAGAGTTACAAGCCCTTATGCATATTAAGGTTCCAATCATGCAAACTAACATCAAGCATGGTTGTTCATAAGCAAACCACTCAAAGAAATTCATACACATAACATAACCATCACTCAAGAATCAAACATAGTCATAAGAACAAGAAGACACATGGTTTGCCAATCAACTTAAACCCTAGGATAGTATAGCATCTCCTTGATCACCACAACACCAACAAGAACCCTAGTATGTCCTCTAGGCTTTGAAATCATGTAGAAGAACTTTCCCCTTACCAATTTCTTGTAGAAAATCCTAACCTTCTTCTTCTTCCTTCTCCTTCTTGCTTGTCTTCTTGAAGCTTGTTGGTCAATAGATTGAACACAAACTCTTGGAAATTAGCTAACTAGGACAAGATTTTGGAAAAGAGCACTCAAAGATTGTCTATGGTGATGAGCAAGATGAACTCAAGCAAAAAGTCCTCTCCTCTCTTCTCCCTCAAATTCTCGGCCCTCTCCCTCTTCTCTTCCTATCTAATAAGATTTTTTCCTAATTAACCATTACACTTAACCATGGTTAAACCTTAGTTACAACTTGCCCTAATCCTATTTGTCCATCCTTGTGAGTCATGCTTCAAGAAAATTCTACCCTCTTCCTCTCTAATTCTGGCGCAGCACAGCAGTCCAAGGGGGATAAATAATTTTTTCACCTTAACCATGGTAAATGGTAAATCTCCAAGGTAATTAAGTGTGGTAACTTTTGTATTTCATAGTAAAAATTGTCCAAACTTAACCTATTGGGGTAAAAATTCTCATGAACCTTGAAATAAGTCCTAAGCCATAAAATAAGGTGCCACAAAAGTCTTGGTTCAAAAAGATCAAGCTTAGAAGCACTACGGTAATTTTTCGGTTTTTACCGTAACCCGTAACTTAAGGTAAAAATTGACTTTCTCAGAAAAATCCCAGAAAATTTCTAATAATCATAAATATTGTAAAAACACTATTGGTTAGTCTTTGGTTGATTTTGGATCATTTCCTAAGTTTCTAGCATTCACCTGCTCTCTCTGCTATCCTGTTCTCAGTCTACAGGGACCAAAACCGCAATTCTTTGTCTGTCATTCTAAAAATTTCCAAAATAATTTTCTAAAATTCTAAAATAATATAAAACATCATTTGGAATCTCCAAAAATATTTCTTAACTGGTTCTGGTCTCCAAACCAACTCACAGTTCAACCTAGTCAAACTACAGGGACCAAAACGGTAACATCTTTATCCGCTTCTCAGAAAATTCCTGAATAAAATTCTAAAATCCTCAAATATTGTAAAATCACTATTTGTACCTTCAAATCTTATTCTTAACCTAAATCTAGGGTTTCTACTTCACAATGTCACCATTCCGTCTATTTACAGTAAACAGAACTCTGTCTAGATCTCAACGTCCGACTTAAACTACTGTTTTCTAATGTCAGGAAAATTTCATCTACCAACTTAATCTTCCTAAAATATATTTAATTCACATGAATCACATATCCACATATTAAAATGTAATAAAGTCAGAAACCTAAAATTACGGATGTTACAATTAGTGTGTGTGTGTGTGTGTCCTTATAATCCTATTTCTCACAAGTAATGAAATCCTTTCTCTGCAACCTTTACATGGTATCAGAGCCTAGTCCTAGGTTGCTGCCATCTCTGTTTTCCGGTGACCGTTTCAAATTTCCAGCAGTGCCTTCCATCTTGGGCGACATTTTCACTTTTCTGGCACCACTATGTTTGCCGCGCCACCGCTGTCCAGCCCACCAAACGGCGTCCTGAGTGGAGCTAACATCCTGTCCTACCACACCCTTCCTTTTTCGGCAGATCTACCTCCCTCCAGTGTGCGTCGATCGTCACCTCTGCCACCGTTGGAATCACCTCACTCAGCGAGTCTGATCCAGTGGTCAGTTCCTTCACTGTTGTCAGAGCCGCCATCGGTAGCCACTATTTGGCCGGTTTTTACCTCTTTTCTTCTGAGAACTTCATTTTTGCTGTTATCTTCTCCAAATACCTTCTTGGAGATTAGTTTTTGGATATTTCAACCCTTAATAAGGCTAGTTCATCCGCCTCCACGTCAATATCCTTTTATACTTTCACCTCTACCCTAGTGCAACAGTCTATCACCGTTACTGGGATAGATTTTGATGATTATTTGAGGTATTAGGCATCACAACATTCATCCACATCCAATGTGTCTGCTATGCATTCTGGTAATTCTAATTCCTTTGCTTGTGTGTCTCAATCTTCTTTGGGACCATGGGTCTTTGCTACTAGCACCTCTGATCACATCTCAGTCTTCTTTGCTACTCCAGTCAGTAGTGCAAAGCTCTTACCCTTTGTTCCTTTGGACTTTGTTCTATATATTCCCAGTTGTCCATTTAATCTTGTTTTTGTTAATCGTCTAACCCGTAATTGTACCATCACATTTTCTCACAATTCTGTTGTTATTCAAGGATCACAATATGGGACAAGTGATTGATGCAGGACATGAGTCACAGGGTCTGTACCATCTTTCATCACCATCTGCTATCTGCACTACTACTTCATCCCCAAAGCTTCTCCACAACTGTTTGGGATATCCAAGCTTACCTAAGCTTCAGAAAATGGTTTCTAGTGTTTCCTCTTTGTCAAGTCTATGTCAGCTAGGTAAACAGTGTAGAGGGTCGTTTCCTAAGCATGTCAATAATCGGGTTGCATCCTCGTTTGCATTAGTTCACTGATGTTTGGGGTCCTAGTCATGTTGCTGAACGAAAGAATAGACATTTGATCGAGACAACTTGCACCCTTTTGCTCCATCATAAAGTTCTCACTCATTTTTAGGGGGATGCTATTATTACTGCATGTTATCTTATTAATCATATGCCTTCTTCTGTTCTGCAACACAAGACTCCTCATTCCATACTCTTTCTTGACCAGAAGATATATTCCCTTGCACCACGCATTTTTTGGTGCATTTGCTTTGTCCATAACATGACGCCTGGACAAGATAAGTTGTCAGCCAAGTCAATCAAATGTATATTCCTTGGGTATTCTCATGTTCAGAAAGGTTACAAATGTTACTCTCTAGATGCAAACATATTATCGTTTTGCTGATGTCACCATTTTTGAGTCTTCCCCTTTTTGTCCTTCATCTTCTTCGACTACATCCCTGATGGAGGTTTTGCAACTTTCACAATTTCCTTTGTTGATGTCATCTGTCTCCAGCAAACTTGAAGAATCTACTGCACTTGAACCTTCAAGTAAGGGTGGACAAGAACCGTTACCTGCTCGGAACCCGCCCAACCCGCCAAAATTAGTCTGCACACGGGTGGATCAAACCGGTTCCACGGGTCAACGGGAATTCCACAGTTTCGTTTCGATATGTGCAGGCAAGCTCAAATTTGAGAAGAAAATATCGGCGAAATCCATTGCTGACCGAGCATTTGATTGAACAGCTGATATTAAAAAAGCCTAGGATTAGTGACGTGTACGTGAAACGAACGGATGAGATTGTCTTTATGTTTCTTCCCTTCACATCACGGTTTACACTTTTCAGGTTCTAGAATAGAGAACTCTGGCTTTTTTTTTTCTATAGCACTATTTATTTTTTTATTTACCAAACTGGCACTTTTTTTTTATCTACTAAAGTAGCACTCTTTTAAATAAAATATTCATTTAATTATGAATTAAATATTAATAGATGGTTTAAGATTGTGATTAAGTTGTTAATTAAATTAATATTTAATTGTTAAATATTTATTAATCCAATTTGTTAACTAATTGATAATATAATTATAGAAAATAGCTCAAATTGATTCAAAATTTAGAAATACAAATACAAAAGTGATACAAACAGAAATAATACAAAAGTGAACTAAATGCAAATGATAGAAAATTTTTATTGCTGCGTATCAACTCCAGAACGGTAAGGGCAGTTTTTCTTGTTATGCCCTTCATTTCGACACAGTCTACATCTCTTGGGATGACGACTTTTTTCCGTTTGATCCATTTCGGTACGAATTCTTGTAGACTATGGACGACGATTTGGATCTCTCTGCATTGCTGGATTGTGGCACAATTTAATTTCATTGTATTCTGGCCAATATGAACGGTGAGGCACCGGTTTGAACTCTTCGTGGTAAATATTGTATATATTTTGGAATGTATACTGGGAAGACACGTATGTCATGTAGTCGTGGTGAATATGGGAACAAGCAGCGATGATGTGTGAACAAGGATAGTGTACTGCCTGAAATTCACCACAGTCACACCACTATCTATGCAAGTCTACTTCGAATGTCCTAGCAGATCTGCCCGATGGTAGGCGAATCAACTCCTCAACTGTGAAAGTACTTTGTTCTCGATTGAAGATATGAACACGGTGAGAGTTGGATATTGCTCGTTGTATCTCAAGTTTTTCATTGAGAACATCTGTGTATTTGCCTTCCCCGTTTGACAAATTTTTCAGCCAACCTGTAATAGGTTGCTTGGACCAACATAATGATTGAAAGATTGCGCACCCCTTTAAATACATTGTTGATGCACTCAGCAAGGTTAGTCGTCATGTGCCCCCAACGACGGGTTAATAAATATTTAACAATTAAATATTAATTTAATTAACAACTTAATCACATTCTTAAACCAACTATTAATATTTAATTCATTAAAAAATAATTAAATAAATATTTTATTCAAAAGAGTGCTAGTTTGGTAAATAAAAAAATAAATAGTGCTATAGAAAAAAAAAGCCGAGAACTCTCCCCATCCCCTAGATCTCATTCTCAGCCACTCGCCCACTCTCCCCTTCTCCTCATCTCACCCTCTCCCCATCCCCTGTTCTCATTCTCTACCACTACTCCCCCTGGATCTCTACCCCCTTCTGCTTCGGTCTCTCTCCCCCATTGTTCCTCACCCAGTCTCCCTCTGTCTCGCATTGTTACATGCTAACTATGTTGACTGCCTTTAAGATCTGTCAGAGTCCCGCGGTCTCACTCCCCCTCACCCTTCTAATACAATCTCACTCCCTCGGCCATGACATGCAAACAGCTGTGTGTGGTGGTGTCTCGCCAGAGGAGTCGTTGGGACTGACCACTGCGTCAAAACGTTGGATGAGTCGCTGGGACTGACCACCGCCTTGCAATGACAATGTCTCTCTTTGGAACGAGGAAGGTTTGTCCCAGCAGCCAATGTTGCTGTCGAAGGCTTCCCCTCCGTCCTTGGAGCCCAACGTCGAGAACATTTTGGATGGCGGTTTCATTTTCATGGGGGAGGCTTTGTGTCATAGATCAATAGCGGCTCTTTCGTAATGGTGAGACAGTGATGGATTGCATGGTGATAGCGTTGAGAGTTAAGTGACCGCACGGCTGTGGCAACTCTTCTCGTGCGCAGAGGAGACGGTGGAGGGTTGTATGGTGACGACGACTTTTCTTCTTGCTGGTGTTAAGGTTTCTAAGTTTACATATTCTTTTTTTGTTGTATTTTAAGTTTTTTTTTGTATTTTTTAGTTATCTTTTATTATTCTATTGTATTTTTTGTACTCGGTTGGGCTCTAGCCATTTTGTTCTTTCTTTTGGGAATTGGTAAATACACCAATATTTTGGGCATACACCCCACATTTAAAAAAGAAATTACTATTATACCCTCATTGATTTTTTTTTTCAATTTCTCGTCTTTACAGGAAACTCAGTTTCCAGAATGCATTTTCGCATTTTTCTCGGAAACTGGAGTTTCCGGAATGCAAACGAAAACTACAGGAAAATCCAGTTTCCGGAATACAAATTTGTATTTTGGATTTGTATTCCGGACCGGAAACTCCAGTTTATATACAATTTGTATTCTGGAAACTCCAGTTTTCGAAAAAGATGCGAAATCAGAAGAAGAAAAAAAACCAAACGATGAGAGTATAATAGTAATTTCTTGTATAAATGTTGGGTGTATGGCCAAAAACTGGGGTGTATTTACCAATTCCCAATTCCTTCTCATCCAACGTATGGGCTTAGCCGGGCTTAGCCCATTTCCAGATTATTTCTGGATTTTAGATTCTGACAACAACAAAAAAAAAATCAGAAAAAATGTTTGGGGTTCGAAAAATTAACTTGGCCCAAGAATGACCCAATCCGCCCCAACCCAATTGAATCACCCGCACAATCCGCCAATATGCTATCCAACGAAAATCGACCATTGTACAACCCTACTCTCAAGTTTATCATCGCCGACAACGCATAGCTGCTGATACTCCCCAAGAAATCCCTACTAACTCATCTCCTATCTTTGAACTTGGAAGACTTTCTTTCTTTCTCAGAAAGTTTTGGAAGGAGAGTCAGTTGACTTTTATGAAGAGGTGCTTTTTAGCCTAACTTTCGTATATTTTGATTGCAAAGACAAATGTGCTTATATTTTTCCTGCTTGTAATTTTTTACTTTATTGGTCATTATTGAAGAATTTATAGTTGGATTTATCCTTATCCATCTAGGTGCCTTTTGTTTGTGGTTTCAGGTATTAGAATTTTCGAGGATGTTTCTAGTCACAAGGTATGTATGCGTATAAGATTTTGGGGCTTATGGGTGATATTGATTATCACAATGTATGTTGAAAACTAATTAGGTTCACATTCAAGTATGTCATTCTAACAGAAGCCGTAAAAGTACAATACTTGGCTTTTTCTTGAGTCATTAGTTGCCGATACTCCTTTCTCTTTAAAAGTAGGATATTTCTTCTATTACATGGGTGAATGTATGTATATAATGTTGTTTGTTACGATAATGCGGGCTGCTAATTAACATGAACGATACATGTAGTTATTCATTTTATATAAAACAAGTTTCCAGGACAAAAACTTGGTAAAATTTAGTATCGAGAGTCCCTCATTGACTAGAGATATAGCCTACGTAGTCCTTATAAGGCACGAACAGTCCTCACCTTACAAGTCGGTTTGATGGGTTGAGTTAGGCCCACTAAATCTAAGATGATATCAGAGTCTATCCTAAATCCGTTATTTGGCCACACGTGTTTATCCATGCTCTTAGATGTTTGGTCCTAGGCGTGAGGGTGTTGTTATTGGGTTGGGCCACCCCGTATTTGTCCACGCTCTAGATGTCTAGTCCTGGGCATTGAGGGGTGTGTTGAGAGTCCCACATCGACTAGAGATATGACCAATGTAGTCCTTATAAGGCATGGACAATCCTTACCTTACAAACTGATTTTGTGGGGTTGAGTTAGACCCTAAGCTTAAAATCTAAGATTTAGATATAAATATAATACTAAAGGAAATGGTTTCCAGTTTAGGAATAAATCATATGTGCAACTTTCCTCCCATAAATAATCATTTCTTCCTTAATTTTTAAAAGATTGGCTTAATATTTGAAAACTCCTGTATTCCTTATTGTTGAAAGGGAGAAAATAGTGGCACGTGATGAAATTTGTGTGTAGCTACACAATGGAGAGATAATTATATAGATGGAAAGTAATAAATACAAAGATCAAAGGTAGCCTAATTACCGTAATTATATTATTTTGGCTAGCCTTTATAAATTTTAAGATAGAAGGAAAGAGCAGGAGAAAAATATACGTAATGTGATAAATTATATAGCACATTCTTACACACACTACTAGGGTAAGAGTATATTACAACACAGTACAAAGTACATCTAGGCCAAATTGTATCCCATATTTTTTGTCTTTGAAACTGTAGTTATCACATTGAAAATGTTGAAGTTACTGGGTTTCAAATAAAGAGAGAAGAGAAAGAATAAACCTTAGAATATGATTGATAAAATTTTATGATAACTTGATAGCTTGATACAAACGACTGAGCACTAATCTTTATTTATAGGGATACAAGAATCCTAATTCCAATTAAATAGAGAAACAAATCATGATAATAACTAAGAAATAAAGAAACTAATCTAAAGAGATATTCTAAGATATTCTAAAATAACTAACTAATCCTATAAGATAAACTAGGATACTCTAACATAATATAAAGATATTATAAGATATTTTCTTATATTCTAACAGAGAACAAATGAACAAGCATTTTACTTTATTATAATGCAATAGATAGTTGTATATTTGTAATTTGTGTGTATATCTGCTTTAACATTTTTTTTATGCTTTGTAGAATGGTAAGAGTATCCTCGCTAAATCGGTTGGTGTTATTGATGCAACTGCAGATAGTGTTTTTGAAGTGTTCTTAAACACTGAACGGCAGAAAAGATATGAGTAAGTTTTCCACCAAAATGCTTGATAGGATTGATAACATATTGGGGGAATCAATCTTTGTTATAATTACTTTGCAGGTGGGATATGTTGATGGGTGACTTGGAGCTGGTAGAGTCTTATGATGGACATTACGATGTTGTTTATGGGACATATGATCCTAAGTATCTAACCCGGTAATCATTGCATGTTGACCTCAGACATTGTTGCAACAAGTTTGCTATAATAGTATTCTAAATTCTAAATATTTTCATTATTAATAATCTTATTTAAATAGCTCATAACTTTCTCAGTTGTGCATGTAAAGTGTGGAGTGTTATAGCTGATAAAGATTTGTATGTAGTGCATAAGGTGTGAGGAATACCCAAGAAAGACCAATTTGACAGGCCAAGTAGACAATTTATCATGACTAGGATGGAGATCGTGAACAAAACAAATGGAACCAAATACATGAGGGGGAACAGCGTGAAAAGAATGCTTAGGAAACAAAAAGTGAGGAATTTTACTACCCTTAACAAAAGAAGGCATATCATTTATAACATAATAGGTAGTAAGAACAATGTCGCCCAAAAACTTAAATGGTGAATTAACCTTTATTTAGTGAGTCTGAGCCGTATTAATGAGATGACATTGTTTAAGCTCAGGCACACCATTTTGTTGTGGTGTGAGACAACTAGGCTGATGTATGATGCCATGAGAAGTCATAAATGATTTAAAGGGCGCAAAATGTATTATTTTTGCATTATCATTGTGCAAAACCCACATTGTTTTTTCAAATCGATTCTTTATCTCTAAACATACAAGAGGAAATAATATTAAAGGGCAACCCAGTGCATGAGGAAATAGTACTATGATCCCTAAATTCCGAGAACAAATCAATTAACCTAAGCTATGATAAATGGTACGTAACTATGAAAATCTAGTAATAGGAAAGAATAATAATGGAAAGAAGGAATAAATGATTAATATAATTACAATCATGATCCAGTTTTACTCTAATTATTGTTAATGTAATCTATGTTTTACTTATAAAAAATGTCCAATAGTCATGAATTTCTTTTCTAACCTAATCCAGGTGGCACTCAAAGCGGGATTTTGTCTTCTCTAGGCAATGGTTTCATGCACAAGATGGAACATACAGTAAGAATTTGATTTTTCTATTGAATTTTCAACAGACTAAAGCTTTCAAATGATACTTATCAAACTTAAATAAAACCTCAGAAGTGAAGTTTTTCTAATTAAGCTTCACGCCAATCGTGCATAATTTTATGCAAACATCTTAGTTCTTTAGTACAGTGGTATGCTATTACTACGGTGGTGGTGGTTGTAGCGTTAGATTGCCATGGATCGTCTGAAGTGATTCTTGGATTTCTTTGTTGGTTTAGTTGGAATTGTACTGTACTTTGTCTTGCTTGATTTATGCTGACGTATTTTATGTTTTATTGATGCAGCTATCTTGCAATTTCCAGCGCTACATAAGAAAAAGCCTCCAAGATCAGGCTATCGACGCACAAAAATTAATCGTAAGATATATTTTTTGCATAAGTAATTTAGCTTCATTGTCAGGGCAATATCTTTTTGAGTTGTGTGTTTACTTTTTTTTTTGAATTTATGGGCATTCTAGAAGCTTAAATGGTTTGAAATTCGTTGATTGTATTTTATTCTTTCTTTATTTCCTTCATATGAATTATTTTCCTTAGATGGAGTTTATAGTTGTGATATCCATGTAAGACTAAAATAACAAACTTGTGATGTTTCTAATAACAAGAACGAACACAGGTCAGTAATAAAGGCGGAAAACTGAATCAAAAATTACCTCTAGCCATTGCCATGAAAAGCTGCTCTGTTTTAGTTCTTCCAAGCTCTCACTCTCTCTCTGTAGATGGTGTATTAGACGAAATTGATGAGATGAGCTCAGGGATCAAACACAACTGCTATTTATAAGCATTCTACCATCAAGAATGTATTTAGTAGCCATTACCACCCATGATTGTGCCACTTAATTAGTTTGGCTCTTCAACTCCATAACTAATGGAGCACTACAACCAAAGTGTGACCTCTCAGAAGCAAAATGCATGGACCACTAACAGTGAGTTTAAACACAGCTTTAATACAAAACTTATTACATTCTCCCACTTGGTCCAAACATTTTGACTCATTGACTGAAATAAGCCAATACACAATCCTTAAGAAATGAACATGTGAATCATAGCGATAGTTCCTCTTATAACGAGTAATATCATCCATGTATCACAACATGCTCAATTTCCCAAGTAGTATACTTAATGTGGTAATAAAACTTAATGAATAAACCCAATGTTTATTCTTGGTCCAAAACATAAATTTTCTCAAATAAATTAATGTGCACCTGAATATGAGAAAACATCATAATATAAAAGTTTCAACTTTAACCTGTATGTATACAATCATAAAGTGGAACCAAGTCCCATTCTCTCTACATGATCCTTGAACCTAAATGGTGGCATGCCTTTAGTCAAAGGATCAGCGATCATCAACTCAGTGCTTATATGCTCAATGACCACTTTCTTGTCTTTTACTCTTTCTCTAATGGCTAAGTACTTAATGTCGATGTGCTTACTTTGACTTCCACTTTTGTTATTCTTAGCCATAAAGACAGCAGCTAAGTTATCACAGAAAATTCTCAAAGGCCATGAAATAGTATCAACTATCTTTAGCCTAGAAATGAAACTCTTAAGCCATACACCATGTGATGTAGCCTCTGTAGGTAACAAGATGAAACACAAGAAGGGGGGTTGAATTGTGTTTCTAAGCTTTTAAAACTTTTCGCAAATGTTGGACACTGGCTGTTAAAAACGTTGGACGCATAGCTTAGTTCAAATATTGGACGCACAGTGTTTTCTGAAATATTGGACGCACAGAGTGCTAAAACACTGGACGCACAGAATTGTGAAATATTGGACGCACAAAAGATTGGACGCTGAGGCTTCCCTCTTAGTTTAAAAACTTGTTTTCTTTGTGCAATTTAAGGTGTATAAAAAACTTGTTTAAACAAAATCAATTCAATCCCCTTGGTTAGTAATAAGCACAGATATAATAAGAGATAAGGGAAAGAAGAAATAACACAAGTTTTTATACTGGTTCACCCTTTCCTAAGAGCTACGTCCAGTCCCCTCAAACTAGAGAGATTTCACTATCAACCTGATAGAATACAAGTATTCTTTGCACACAGCCTCTTCAGGCTAAAACCCAAGTATTCTTTGCACACAGCCTCTCCAGGCTAAATCCCAAGTATTCTTTGAACGCAGCCTCTTCAGGCTAAACAACTCAGCAGAGTTTTGAACACAGCCTCTTCAGGCTAAACAACTCAGCAGAGTTTTGATTCAAGTGCTGTCTAACTCACACAAGTGAGGATATGAAAATCTAAAGCACTTTGAGAGTTAAGCAAACTCTCTTTTACAAGAAGAAAGAAAATATACAAGACTTTCTATACAGAGTATAACAAATTTTTTGCACAGCGTTTTTGCTCTTTCTTTTTCGTTGTTCAGTATCTTGTATTCTTCTTCTTGCTTCTCGGTATTTATAAGAGTAGTGAAGCTTCAGACTTGTTCTTCAGTTGCTCAACTTCAGCTCTCATAAAAGTTACCATTCTCTAATAGCATCTAATGCTATTTTCCCGTTGCTCTGAGGAGATCTACTTCATTGTGCATGACTACGTTTCTTTCTCCTAAATCAGAAGCAACCTGTACTCAAAGTCTCAATTGTACAGTGGTTAATAGTAATATCTTATTGAGACAGAGAGAATACACTGTGTAAAGCAGAAAGATGTGTTCAGAGATATATAGAGTAGTTAAAAGTACATTCTCTCTCTTAGTACACTTTCCACAGTACTTTATGCTTTTCAAAAGTACATTCACAAACGTTGACAAAGTTGTACAGAAAACATTGCATACAGCTATTTATTTCAAATCATTTGCTCAATAAATATGTTCCATATTAAATGCATGAGTAGTAAATAGCACGTAATGGACTCTACGTTTTGGACGCAGCATATAGAATCTATTGGACGCATACCTTTGCACTTACCAATTTGCACAGAACTCATGCAAACATTGGACGCATACCTGATGCTTTCAATTGCACTTTGTTATGCTGCTTTATTGGACGATGAATAGTAGACTGAGAACTTGTCCTACTTTGCTTCATTCATCGTGTAACACTTTGTTCTTGTTCTTCTCATTTATCGGACGCAGAACAGTGCTTGAGTAACTCTGACTTCATTGGACGCAGAATGTTCAGTTTCATTGGACGCAGAGTTGCACTCTTGCTCACACTGAACATTGGACTTTTATCCTTCATCTGCATTGGACGCTCACTGAATCTGTTCCTTTGAAAATCATTGGACTCTTACTGCAATTCTGCTTCTCATAAAAACATTGGACTCTACCAGTATTGCCTTGTTCTTATCATTGGACTTATGCCAGTCTTGCCTTGTACTTATCTTTGGACGATCAGCATTCTGTACCTTGGTCAAGAACACATCCTGAACATTGGACTTATGACTTATGTTCTGATCGTTGGACTTATAAGCATTCTGATCATTGGACGTGTGGCTTTTCTTGAACATTGGACTTATGTCTTCAATGCCTTCTCATGAAACATTGGACGTATGAAATTGTCCTTGTGTCTTGTACTGAATTATTGGACGCACAACATTACTTGCCTTTGTGCTGAAACATTGGACGCAGAACTCTTCCTTCTGCTCAAACATTGGACGCAGAACTCTTGTGTCCATTCCAGTGCCAACATTGTAATGAGCTAGCTTATTGGACGCAGACTGCAATCAGCTTAGTTAGGCAGCATTGTTATACATTGTACAAGCTTAATACATATTGATTATCCTTTGTAAAAACCTTAATACATTTTGTTATCATCAAAACCATAAAATCACTTAGGGAGTTTTTGTATTAAAAACACTTTTAACCAATTTGGTTCCAACAGCCTCAAAGCAAGAGACAAACTCAGCTTCCATGGTAGAAGTAGCAGTCAAAGTCTGCTTAACACTTCTCCAAGAAATAGCTCCACCAGCCATCATGAAAATGTACCCAGATGTTGATTTGCGAGAATCAACACAGCCAACAAAGTCTAAGTCTGAATAATCAATCACATCTAGATTGTCCGTCTGTCTATACATAAGCATGTAATCTTTGGTCCCTTGAAGGTACCTCATCACTTTCTTTGCAGCTCTCTAGTGGTCAATACCTGGATTACTCTGATATGTTCCCAACATTCCAACTGCAAAAGCAATGTCAGGCCTTGTGCATACTTGAGCATACATGAGGCTTCCAACAACTGAAGCATAAGGAATGTTTTTCATCTGTTCCCTCTCAAAGTCATTCTTTGGTCATTTGTTCAAATTAAACCTATCACCCTTCACAATGGGAGCAACACTTGGTGAACAATCTTTCATCCAAAATCTCTCTAAAATTTTGTTAATATAGGTTTCTTGTGATAAACCTAAAATACCTCGAGGTCTATCCCTATGAATCTTAATGCCAATGGCATAAGATGCATCACCCATATCCTTCATATCAAAATTCTTAGAGAGAAATTGTTTCATCTCATGTGGCAAACCCCTATCATTGGTTGCAAGCAAAATATCATCTACATATAAAATAAGAAAACATATTTTACTCGCACTAACCTAGTGATATATGCATTGATCCATGTGGTTTTCATCAAAACCAAATGAAGAAATTATCCCATGAAACTTAAGGTACCACTGACGGGAGGCTTGTTTTAAACCATATATAGATTTCTTAAGCTTGCAAACCAAATGCTCACCACCGCTAGAGGAGAAACCTTTAGATTGTTTCATATAAACCTCCTCCACTAAATCACCATTAAGAAATGCTGTTTTCACATCCATTTGTTGCAACTCAAGGTCAAAATGAGCAACTAATGCCAAGATAATACAAAGAGAATCTTTTTTAGATATAGGAGAAAAAGTCTCTGTGTAGTCGATTCCTTCTTTTTGAGTAAATCCTTAGCAATGAGTCTTGCCTTGTATCTCTCAATGTTGCCTAATGAATCCTTCTTGGTCTTAAAGACACATTTACAACCAATGGCCTTTGCCCCATTAGGCAACTCTACAAGGTTCCAAACTCCGTTACTCTGCATGGAATTCATCTCATCCTTCATGGCATCATACCATAAATTTGACTCTATGCAACTCATGGCTTGAGTAAAGGTATTGGGATCATTTTCAGGTCCAATGTTATAGTCAGATTCCTGCAAATATACAATATAATCACTAGGAATGGTTGATTTCCTTACTCTAGAAGATCTCCTTAATGCTGCATCAACATTTTCTTGTGGATCATGTTGTTCAGCTGGTTGTTCATTTTTAGGAATTTGATGATCAATTTGATCTACTGGATTATCAGCAACAGGTTGTGGAATGTCAGTCATTGGTTGTTCATCATCCCTTTGAACTTGAGGGGTATGAATTACAACCAATCTTTCACTTGATGTGGAAGGTTGAGACTCTATATGATCAATTTCAAAACCTAAGTCCCTCGTTTGATCGCTCCCACTGATCAAGTCATTTTCAAGAAACTTGGCATTTCTTGATTCCACAATCCTAGTAATATGAGATGGACAATAAAACCTATAACATTTAGACTTTTCGGCATATCCAATGAAATACCCACTAATAGTCCTCGCGTCAAGTTTCTTCTCTTGTGGGTTATATATCCTCACCTCAGACGGACAACCCCAAACGCGCATATGTTTCAAACTCGGTTTCCAACCTTTTAACAACTCAAAAGGTGTCTTTGGGACAGCCTTGGTTGGAACACGGTTTAATATATACACTGCCGTCTTTAGTGCTTCAGCCCACAAGGATTTAGGAAGATTGGAGTTGCTAAACATACTCTGTACCATGTCCAATAATGTTCGGTTCCTTCTTTCTGCAACACCATTCTGATTTGGAGAATCAGGCATAGTGTACTGGGCAACAATCCCATGTTCTTGACGAAACTTCGCAAAAGGACCAGGTGCTTGTCCATTCTCAGTATATCTGCCATAATATTCTCCACCTCTATCTGATCTCACTATTTTTATTTGCTTGCCACATTGGTTCTCAACTTCAGCCTTAAAGACTTTGAAGGCATCCAATGCTTCATTTTTGTTATGAAGCAAATAAACATTCATATATCGTGAATAATCATCTATAAAGGTGATAAAATATTTCTGACCACGTGCATCCATATTTTTGGACAACAAATATCAATATGAATTATTTCTAATATGCTTGAACTCCTAGTAGCACCTTTCTTAGACATATTGGTCTGCTTACCCTTAATGCAATCCACACAAGTCAAAGTCAGCAAAATCTAGAGTATTGAGTACCCCTGTCTTTCACTAACCTTTTAATCCTCTCAATGGAGATATGTCCTAATCTCCGGTGCCATAACATAGAGGAATTCTCATTAATATTACACCTCTTAATACCAGTTTGAACATGCATTGAACTATAAGTGGCATCATTTTGTAAACCAAGAAGATAAAGACCATCAGACAAGATACCATTCCCAACACATTCAGAATTATAAAATAACTCAAACGATGTATCCTTAAAATTAAAGGAATATCCAAAGAGTACGAGTTTGGAAACAGAAATGAAGTTTCGAGAAAAACTTGGCACATAAAAGGTCCTTTCTAATTTCAAAATAAAGCCACTACTTAGAGTTAAAATGCAAGTTCCAATAGCCTCCACATGTGAGCCTAGCTTATTGCCTGACAAAATGCTTTGCTCACTTCCCACTGGTTTCCTTAGGTTTTACATACCCTGTAAAGAGTTTGCAATATGGATTGTAGATCCAGAATCAATCCACCAGGTGTTAATATTAACACTAGCCATATTAGATTCATAACATACTAATGAGATTGATTTACCTTTCTTCTCAAGCCATTTCTGGAATCTGGGGCAATTCTTCTTCATGTGTCCTTTCTTTCTACAGAAGAAACACTTTGCCACCTTCTTAATATCAGCCTAAGGTGGTATTCTACCATTCCCCTTCTGATTAGCTTGAGGCTTAGTAGCTTTGTTCTTCTCACAAGCAGTTGTCAGCAATGCACTCTCACCTATCTCCATTACAAGCCTTTCTTCTTCCTGAACACACATGGTCATTAATTCATTGATAGACCATTTGTCCTTATGTGTGTTGTAGGAAATCTTAAACGGCCCGTATTCTTACGGAAGGGTGTTCAGAATGAAATGCACCAGGAAGGACTCAGACATATCAACCTCCAGTTTCTTAAGTTGAGCTGAAATATCTCGCATTTTCATTATGTACTCACGCACACCTTTCACACTGGTGAGCTGGAGAGAAGAGAACTTCATGATTAGGGTGCTTGCTAAAGCCTTATCTGAAGTGATGAACTGGTCATCAATAGCTTTAAGCAAGTCTTGGACCTTTTCATGCTGGTCGACAGAACCACGTATCCCAACCAAGATTTTGGTCTTAATGAACATCACGCTGAGCCGGTTGGATCGCTCCCATCGCTCATATAGCGCAACAGTAGCTGGGCTACTTTCATTAGTGATTGCGGGTGGTTCGTATAGCATAGTCTATGTCCATCCACCCCAACTGCAGAAGAATCCTCTCCTTCTATATCTTATAATTATCTCCTTTGAGTTCGGGAACATCACATTGAATATTAGAAAAACTAACAGTTTGAGAAGCTGCAAAAATCCAAAGGCTTATGTCAAAATTTGAGGCACACTAATCTTAATTGTATGTTTTACCAATGTAAACATACTAGAAAATTGAATCTTGTGACATAAAAATTGTCTATGGGCTAAATTTTTAATTCAATAAGATACAATTAGACTTTATGATAGACTAATTAAATTACATACTCAAATTCATGTTTTACGGGTACAACATGGAAATAATTTGATTTTCTATCGTAAATATTTACTTTATGATAAAACTGCCAAATTATATATCACCTCATGATCCCCGTGGGTAAATCATAAAAATAATATGACATTTTATCCTAATTAATCATACAAATATAATAAAAATTCCTGTGAGATAAAATTCATCATATAAAGTACAATTAATCACAATATTATGTCTAATTCCTTATGTGATCTTTAAACAACTTAATATATAATTTTAATCAAATTATAGATGTTGTGGCTAATCCATAATTAATTAAAATTATAAAAATTACTTAGACATAAAACTTAATCATATGAGAATAAATCATATTATGCACTTCAAGATCAAGATATAATACAATGACGAATAAAATTCTCATATACAATTACATAATTAAACATAATATTATGCATTTGATTTAATATATATATGTACAGAATAAACTTTTCCAGAATATATTCATGCATAAAACAAATCAAATAAAACAAAACTGCACAAAAAGGAAACAGCAAGCGCAGAAGCATATAAAGGTAATTGAAACGAATATAAAACGCAACACTAGATATGGTCTAGTGGTTATGCGATTCCCAAAAACCATCAAGTCTCGGGTTCAAGACCCAGGCAGCGCAAAAAATGCTTTGCTTTTTGCCTCTTTTTTTTCCCCAAAAACAGAAGGTTACTGTTCATCGTCTTCTTCCCCCTGGCGGGCAATTTGACCCGTTTTCGGACCCGATTCAAAACCACTTATTTTAGCACCCGGTTCAAAACCACTTATTTTAGCACCGTTTTAATCGATTCAAAGCCCAGAAAACATAGAAATCAACCGAATAAACGATTTCTAACCTTACTTTTTACCAACGAGGCTCCAAGGACCAAAACGAAATTTAAATCAGAAAAAATACCGTAAACCGAAAATGGAGCAAGGCAGAGGCAAATGAGGCTCTGATAGCAAATGTAAGACTAAAATAACAAACCTGTGATTTTTCTAATAACAAGAACAAACACAGGCCAGTAATAAAGGCGGAAAACTGAATCGAAAATTACCTCCAGCCATTGCCATGAAAAGTTGCTCTGTTTTGGTTCTTCCAAGCTCTCACTCTCTCTCTCTGTAGATGGTGTATCAAACGAAATTGTAGATGGTGTATCAAACGAAATTGATGAGATGAGCTCAGGGACCAAATACAACTGCTATTTATAAGCATTCTACCATCAAGAATGCACTTAGTAGCCATTACCACCAGTGGCGTACCCAGGACCTGGGGTCAGTGGAGGCAATTAAATGTTATTAAATTTGGACCAATTATTAACTCGGTCAAGACATTGGGTCAATGAGTCAGTGGTCAAACTAGTGAGTTACTAATTGAACCACGTATATGATATATATTTAATTTTTTAGTTTTATAATGTGTAAACAAATATATAATACAATTACCATTCAATATACTATTAATCCGTTTGTCATGGTGGTAAAACTCCCTATAGTAACCTTGAAGACTTGTTCGATTGTGTGAGGGTGAACTTTTGTGTGGAAATTTTTTAGATTTTCCACCTTTGTGTCTGACTTGCTGGTGCGCGCGTGGAGTTACAAAAAGGCACAGCAGCTCTAAAAACGTGCAGACACACAAGTGCAGGTGGCACAGAGCTGATTGCAGGTCATAGGTTTGGGAAAACGTGCAGTTGATGCAATTTCTGGGTGCAAATTGAAATTAAAACTTGCACCGGGGGCAAAACTAGAATATTAAGAGGTCAAACTTAAAAATATATAGATAGTAAACATAATTTTTAAAACTTAAGTGGGGGCAGTTGCCCACACTGGTTTGTATGTGGCTTCGCCCCTGATTACCACCCATTGATTGTGCCACTTAAGTTTGGCTCTTCAACTCCATAACTGATGGAGCACTACAGCCAAAGTGTGACCTCTCAGAAGCAAAACGCATGGACCACTAACAGTGAGTTTAAACACAGCTTTCATACAAAACTTATTACAATCCAATCACATGCATAGTTAAAAGTGACTCATACCACAAGCAATATTTGTTTAAATAAAATAAGAAATTCATTAGAAAAGAGAAGATAATTGCAAAGAGTTTGGAGCGTAAGGGATCTTCTGTAATGTATGGAGAAATCACAAACAGGGATCATGTCCTAGGTTATGTCAGTCCCGTTAAGTTCACGAGCTCACACTTTCCTTCTGTTCCTATTATGCAGAGCCTTAGTCCCTAGTCTTTGGGTGTGTTGGTTTTGTCCATGTTCTCAAACAACATCAAACTAAGTTGGACTCATGTGCAGTCTAATGTGTCTTTTTGGGTTATGCGCCTAACAAAAAGGGGTATAAATGCCATCATCCTCCCAATCATCGATACTTAGTCTCTAGAGATGTTACCTTCCATGAAACATGTGTCCTTAACTCACCTTGAGCTTCAGGGGGGTGGGGGGGAATGTAATCAATAGCCAAGTTTGAATTACAATGTTATTTGGACAAACCTTAATGTAGAAGAATGTAATTTACCCGCATTAAAATTTTGGGCTAGCTGAAAGGTTTTAGAAGTATATTTTTGGTACCTTACCTCTATTCATCATGGATAATTTTTTAGGCTAAAGGTTTTGATTTTTGATTTACTTTTCCATTTTTAGCTGTTTGTCAAATTTTTTGTACAATTCATTTATTTACCTTCTTCATCTAGTGAGACTTTCTTTTAAAGAAAACTGGACAGACTGATGGGTTTTCTTACTACCTTTGGAAACTTGTGGTGTGGTTGCTTGAATTCAATCAAAGATTATTTCAACAAGTGATTTGCTTATTGTAGAAACTGTCTTATATCTCAATCTTCCTTTAAATTTCCAACATTATTGAAATTCATTAGAAGAAAAAGAAACAAAAAAAATGTACCACAAATTTCTTTATGAGCAAGCATTGACAAATTTTATCCACGTATGTATTTTTTTGTGGTGTAGCATCTACGTGGGAGATTAGAAATTTGAACACACCTATGGGATCAAATAGACCAAGATGTTTAGTGACCCACACGTTAGAGATGCACTCTGCGTCCTGGCATAAATGGAAGAACAGCCAGTGCACAAAATTTGAGAGAAGCATCCCTTATGCATTGTTGTGCCAAGTGGCAGGTAAAGGAACTGAACTTCTGTTTTCGTGTTGTATATATCCATCTGAACTCTTAGAATCGTTGGCAATTAAGACTATAAAAAATATGAAGATAGAAAAGGAACTCACGAAGTTACTGCAATGTACTATCGGTGAGATGTATGACCTTAATATGCATTTTGAACAGTGGCATTTAATACCAGTTGTTAAATAATGGTAGGTCTAAAGGAATACATTGGAGCCAATCCGGCACTCCACCAACAAGATGCCACTACTGTTGTTCATTCCAAAATTCCCAGTATTTCTATGTCCAGAGATGAATATGAAAATGCAGAATTCCAGGAAGAGTTTTATGATGCAATAGCTTCTGAATCATCGACATCAGATGAAGAAAGTGATGAGGATGAGGAACATGATCCAAAGGTTTGCTTGAATCTTCTTACGACTACAATAAAGTCTACAATAGAAATGGATTTTATTTGTGTGTGACTGGTATGAAACAAATAAAAAGTACCTTTTCTGTTAAGTTCTATAATTCAATTACCTTATCAAATTTCTCAGGAGCAAAGAGTCAAACTAAAGAATGTTGCATGGGCCATCTCGAACTTAGCTTTGAAGCGAACATCAGGTCTGCTTTTTTCTTTGTTTCTTGTTATTTGCAAAGGATAAAGGCCATAAAAGCATTATATATAACCGATGAAGCATGAACACTTGTCTTTCTTGAGGTGTTAGTGTCTGACACAGTCCCAACACCATCACCTATACAACACTTGTTGGACACTCCTCACCAGGTGTCCGCTTAAAGTTTGGTGTCTATTTCTATGTTCGTGCATGTTGAAAGAGCACATATTCCTCCTGGACCTGACTTTTCTTTGTCATCGAGTCATACTGTGAGGAACCATGTAATTGGGTTGCAGACAAAGTTTTTTTAAGGTCTGTAGACTTAGAAATCTTAAACCAGAGTCTCTCTCCCCTTGTTTTCTTTGTTTCCTCATCGGCATGGATTTTGCAAGTGTCTTCCTTTATGGGATGCAAAGGGAGTGGATAGGATATTTTGAGCTAATTTATTTTCTTTATGCCTTCTTTTCCATTCTTTTATTTTTGATCTTGTTCTATGAGGATTACTGATCCTCCTGAATTGTATCTAAGGATATTGAGAGATCTTTTGGAGTTTCCCACATGACTACTCAGTTTATTCCAATTATTTTATTGTCTGTATCTATATGCAATACATATCTGACTTCTGACTCAGTTTATCCCCATTATTTTATAGTCTATACCTATATGCAATGCATATCTGACTCTAATAAGAAGGAGTAAAAGAAAAAAAATGAAAATGGTAACAATGAATAAAGCATTTTCTAATTTGTAAAGTCACTAGCTTCTTATTTTCTCTGTTTCCTTTAAATATATGTACATATTCCTTTACATGCACATATATACATGTGAATGTATGTGTGGACGTATGTATATGTATATCTAATCATATGTGTCTATGTATATGTAACAAACATAAATACACACACATTCAAACTTTTGGTCTAAAAGACTGTCATTCTGCTTGCAGCTCCAGATCTAAGCAACGAATTAGATCCTCATGTAAGTCCTCTAACAATTGATGCAAGTGACTTTCATGGTTCTTTGAACAAAGGAAAGGATGACAATGATACAAACTGTTGGACTTCTCCTAGTGGTGAAGGATTTATGATTAGAGGAAAGAACTACCTCAAAGATAATTCTAAGGTGAGTTGATTATGTAAGTCCTTTGACCATCCATGGCTTCACAATGACATGACTTGGGTGGGATTCTCCTTTTTGGAAAAATAATAACAATAATAATTAACAGCAACAGATTTGAAGATTTCTTCAACATTCAAATTGTTGAGTGTTTCTAATTGTTTGGGTGACATTTTCAACTGAGCTGATTAAGTATGGAAGAAACGGGTGGTAAACTTTTTGTCATTTTATTTCTGGAATTTAAGTATGGCGTTTGTAGTACATGTGCTTCCAATTTGCCCCTTATTTCTGTCCCAATTTGAGAAACATTAGGGGATTTCAAGCATATTGGTAATTTAAACTTTGTTCAATTTTTCAAAGATCTAAGTCTATAGCTTTTAAGCTTTAGATGTCATCAGTATGACATTTATTATGCCAGGTAGTTGGAGGAGATCCTCTTCTCAAGCTCATAGCAGTTGATTGGTTAAAAGTTGATAAACCTGTAGATAGAATTGCGCTGCACAGTAGAAGTCTGGTTCAGGTAAAATTGATATTATGAGATTTTATATCTTAATATTCATATAGATTATAATGGAATAGAGTTGGAAAAAATATGATCAATTTGGTTTCCACATGTGGGCATATACAATTTACTATCCCCTAAACCATCAATTAAGTCAAGCTTTTAAGTTTCTCATGTTCATTTACTGCATATGTTAGACTTTGTGGAAATCATGTACTACATCAATGTTTGTGTGCTAACCTTCACTCAATTCTTATTCGAATACAACTTAATAGCTGACTTTCTGTTTGACATTGTTGTAAATAATGTAAATAGGACTCTTTTTAAAACAGAATAGTTGTAATTACAACAACAATTAGCATAAGCTTATACATTGTGAATCACCTATGTACAAATTGAATTTTGTTGAATCTACATGACAGATTGCATTCAAGCAAATAATATTCAAAAGTTGTTCCTTTCAACTACATTGTTGTTTGTTGACAAATGACAATGAGTTTTGGGAGCTTGATTTTGGTATAGTTTTTTCACTTTTGCCAATTACGTAAACAGCCATATATATGGTTGTGCCTCCTTCATGTCCACTGCTACATTTCATTCCAATGTATGGTTGCAACATGTAAGTTCTTGATCATGTAGTTTTACACAGTCATACCTCCTCTGCTAATTTTTAAAAATAGTGTTCTAGTTCGTTTTGTTTTTAATGTGCATGATGTAGGCCTACGGCTCATATAGTTGAAATTATTATGCATGGTACCGTAATATTATGGATACCTTAAGGTGGAGATTTGAAATCCTTAATGATTTATATTAAAATCCATTGCATTGTGTGATCCTTTCCTTCTGAATTGCAGTCCGAAGCTGGGAAAAAGCTTCCATTTGTCCTTGTAATTAACCTCCAGGTATGGATATTTTTGCTATTTGTTGTAAATATGTAAAAAAAAACACCAATTTAGGATAGTATATTTCACTCTTTCCCTTTTCCCCATTGTTGTACATATTTTAGTAATATCTGTAATTATTAGAATAGATTGTATTTCCATGTTTCCTGATTATTGAATATTAGGATTTGTGTATATA
Source organism: Glycyrrhiza uralensis (assembly GCA_030159175.1). NCBI lineage: Eukaryota > Viridiplantae > Streptophyta > Magnoliopsida > Fabales > Fabaceae > Glycyrrhiza > Glycyrrhiza uralensis. The sequence goes on along the minus strand of BRZY01000007.1, from coordinate 25,228,166 downwards.
GAGCATTCACTTTGTCAATTCAATAATATTCAGATATTTTTTCTCATATTTTTCAACTTGGTATCCTAGATCTATTATTGGGCCACCCATGTTTGTCTGTGCTCCAGATGTCCAGTCCTGAGCATGAAGGAGTGTGTTGAGATCTCATATCGACTAGAGATATGGCTAATATATTCCTTATAAGGCATGAGTAGTCCTCACCTTATAAAATGGTTTTTTGTGGTTGAGTTAGGTCCAAAACCCAAATTCTAAGAGGTATTTACGGTCATGGTGGGACCATATGGTGGGACGATATGATAAAGTTGATTGCTTTTTTTTTTTGGTCTACAGGGGGTTGGGTTGGGTTGAGTGAGGGTCGATCCCCTCACCCGCTGTATGTCCATCCTGCAACTTACCAGCTGTGCTAACGATGGGAGGACGATAAAGTTGATCAAAAATGTTTCATGGACACCTAATCACCCAATCAACACCCATTTAATATATTGAATATGTCACATCATGATATTAATTGGGTGTTGTATGGAGGTCCATAGATAAGTGCTCAAAGTTGATTGCTTAAGGTGCCCATCAAGTGTTGACCAAAAAAAAAAAAGGTGTCCACCAAGTAGCCAAAGCCTATAATCGGATTTTAGGGCTTGATTTTGGTGATACTTTATCTTCGGTTGCAAAAATGACATTTGTTTATCTTTTCTTATCCATGGCTTCCATGCGCAACTGGCCCCTTCATCAAGTGAATATCAAAGATGCTTTTCTACATTGTGATTTGATAGAGAGAAATTATACGGAGCGACTGCCTGTTGCTCAGGGGGAGTCGCGTGGTTATGTTTGTAGGTTGCATAAAGCCTTATCTAGCCTTAAGCAGTGTCCTAGAGCATGGTTTGGCAGGCTTAGTACAGTTCTTCTGGGGTTTGGCATGATCCATAGCAAAGTAGGCCATTCAAAGTTTTACAGAAATTCCTCCACTAATCAGTGTATTTATCGTGTGGTTTATGTAGATGACATTGTTATTACATGAGACCGCCATGATTGTATTCAGCATCTCAAGCAACATTTGTTTTAGCATTTTCAGAACAAAGACTTCGGCTGACTGAGATATTTCCTTGGAATTGAAGTATCTCAATCGAAGATAGGTGTTGGCATTTCCCAGTGGAAATTGAAATTTCGGAGAAAATTGGGATGTTAAACTCTAAGCCAATTGATACTGCTATTGATCCAAATGCTAAACTTATGCTAGATTAGGGGAAAAGCCCTTTTCAAACCTTCGTAGATACAATACATTGTTTGGGAAGTTATATTATATTGCTATGACTAGATCTGACATATCCTTTGTTGCAAGCGTTGTGAGCTAATTCCTTAAGTCTTCTCGCGGTAGTCACACTTGAATGCAGATTGGGCTGGATGCCCCAGTGGTAGATGGTCAACCTCTAGTTATTGTGTTATTATTGGAGGAAATCCTATTTGTTGGAAAAGCAAGAAGCAGAACGTTATTTGATTGAAACAACTTCTTTGGGAGTTACAGTTTTGCAAAGTAGAGCCATTGAGTCTCATTTGTGATAAATAGGCAGCCTTGCATATTACATCCTATCCGGTCTTCCATGAGTGGACTAAACATATTGAGACTAGTTGTCATTGTATCCGTGAAAAGTTTCTTTCTTGGGAGATTGTTACATCATTTTGTTAATTCAGCTCGTAGATATTTTCACCAAATCACTTGAGGCCTAAGGATAAAAATTATATATGTTACAAGCTGAGGGGGAGGGTTGATACTTTCCCTATTTCCTGCTAAATATATATTCCCTTTCCTAACTTCCCTCTTCCCCTTTTACCTTGTATATATTTTCAGATTTTATTCTGATTTGTAATGTAGCGGATTAGGAAAGATTCTAGGCAGTAATTAGCTCAATCCCTATAATCTAGGGACTTATTTTTTACAGAAATCATTATAAAATTCAAGTGTTTGAGAGCCTAATCTCTCAAAAAATTCAGTACTAATTTCTTATATTCAAGTATTTCATTGGCTGAAGAGATCTTTGTCTACTTGAATGTATGTTTTATGCATCTGAAGTGTTGCAATGGGAAATTTGATTTATGCTTATGCTTATGAATCAGTTTATGTAGCCAGTTTTTACTTTGTTGTCGATCCCAGGTTCCAGCTAAACCAAACTACAATTTGGTTCTGTATCATGCATCTGACAGACCTATAAATAAAGATTCTCTATTGGCTAAGTTTTTGGATGGAAATGACATGTTTCGAGACTCGAGATTTAAACTAATTCCAAGTATAGTTGAGGTGTGTGATTCATATTCTCAATAAATGTCATATATGCCCTTTTTATGCATGATAGCATTGAGTAGTTAATGGTTTGCAATGGCTACAGGGATATTGGATGGTCAAGCGAGCTGTTGGAACAAAAGCTTGCCTATTGGGGAAAGCTGTGGCTTGTAAATATTTTAGACAAGATAATTTTTTGGAGGTAAAGCTACAATAGCAAGTTGAGTAAAAATCTATTTTATGTTGGTTCTCAAATAATATGGAACAGCTTCTAATGTTTCTGCCTTTTTGCGTAGTATTACCTGTTGTCTAATGTCTAGTATTAATTAGAGATTCAAAGTATTTTATTTTTTTGGGTATGCTTTACTTAGAGTTTCAGAGTATTATATTTTTCTGGGGTATGCTTTACTTCATCTTTGTTCATCAAATTCTTATGCAATTTTATGCTTGAAACTACTATATGGTACATCTCTTCACCCTTTTTACTTTCAGATAGCTTATTACTTCCGCTGTCTCATAATAGTTGTCATTTAGGATAATGCAATGCACACATCTTTAGTATATTATTAATTATATTGATTACTATGATAAATTAACGTTTTTTTACTGAAAAAAAACTGGTACCATATAAACTAATGTTTTATTAGAACAAACTAGGGAAAAGTTCCCCTGATTATAGAGGGTCTTGACCTCCCTATGCTCAAAGGCCCCAACTCTTTGACTAGAGAGATCTCCCTCTCAACCCCACTTCTAATTTATAGGAAATCCTTGTTTCTTTAATTCAGCTACCAAGTAACTATTTCTAACTACTCCCTCAACTAATAACCTATCAACCACTCACTTCATGATATCCTTTCCCTTCCATTCCAATTTATTCTGAGATGACTAAAATATACTGCATTAGTAACATAAACCTTGATATACTCACTCTTCCATCTCAGCCTAGTTTGTGGTTCTGTATGATAGACGTGGATTATCTTTGTGAATTTCATGTCCCATTTATCCCCAACTACTGGGTCTTGCTTGTGGAAGCTTAATATTTACTATGAAAAGTTCAACATTGAAGATTCCCAATTCAACATTGCTGTTAAAATTGTGCGCGGTGTATGCTAATTGGTCATAGAATTGAGCATCAGTATACATGTAACTTTTCTGCCACTATCATAATTTTCTGATGGATTACACTTTGATAGCAATTTTCTGTATTGTGCAGATAGATGTGGATATTGGATCATCCTCTGTAGCCAGGAGTGTCGTTGGCCTTGTTCTGGGATATGTCACAAGCCTAGTCGTTGACCTTGCAATTTTGGTAGAGGTGTGTGCCTTTTTAGTTTAACTTCACAGAAAAAAATTTGATTGCAAAATCTGCATGTTTCTGAGAGGGAGGTGTTAAACTGATGTGATATATTAAACATTAACTCAAATAGAATAAGAATTCTAAAATTATAATTTTCAACTTGTGAAAGCCATTTTTTATTTGTATAATATAAATCATCCCTCTTTAGCCAAAAATTAAATAATCGAACTGACACAGATTTGAAATTTGTTACATTTTATGTCCATACATTGTGTCTCACAAGTAAATGTCAAGTGCAAAAGGATTGATAAAACATAGTCTTGGCGTATTTGATTCCTCACATGAAGCATGTCCACGTCGACTGCATTCTAATGGAGTTCGGGGTAGTAATAATGAACAAGATTTTAAATTGCGGTCGTGGTTGCGATTACATTGCGATCTTTGATATTGCTTAAAATTGTGGACAAATGTGGCTGATGCAGCCACAATTGCGGTCACGATAAAGTTTCGTAGACTCCATAAACCATGATGTAGCGGCCGCAATTTCGGATTTGGACCTTGATTTAAAACTTGACGATGGATGAGTTAACTTTCCGTTGGATTCATCGACCTTCTCACATATTCCATATATTTATATTTACTACTGATGCCATATTTGCAGGCAAAAGAAGAGGCAGAGCTGCCAGAGTACATTCTTGGAACCGTCCGATTAAACCGCGTAAGACTTGAATCGGCTGTACCGTTGGAGGCTTGAGGTGATCTGCCAAAAGTATCAAATAGTCTAGTTCTACTCTATTGTTTTGGCTGAAATGTTTCAGTTATGCTGGGGACTCAAATCAGAAAATGATAGTTTGGTGGATTTTCTGCAGAAGCACACATATTCTGTTTTTTGCTTTTCGTTTCCCCCCAGTTTCTCTACTACTTGTCCAAGTTTTGGTCCCCTTGATAAGTTTACTAGCCCCCTGTTTTGATTCTGTTGTGCTTTTGTCTTCTTTTTCAAGGTTGTATAATTCGTTAGTTTTATCTAAAGCTAACATACTACTTTAATTTAATCATCCTGAACTACTACTTATAAGTGCTTTAAGAGTAAAATGCGATCAATGAACCAATTACTTCAGTCATTCCGTTTACACTATTATAGCTTTTTTTTTTTTTTTGGTCTACAGGAGAGGGGGGGATATTTGGGGTGGGGGGAGGGGGTGGGGTGGGTGAGGATCGAACTCCTCACCCCAACATGTCCAGCCCGAGGCTCTACCACATGAGCTACTGGTGGGCGGACTACACTATTATAGCTTTGGTGGTTTTCTTTTGTTTTGGGCCCATTTTGTAACTTTGTAACTCTATGTTTAGCCGGTTTTGGCATTTCTTGAATCAAAGTCCAGTTTTCTTTCTGTTAATGAAATTCTTTTTTCGACCAAAAAAAAAAATGAAATTCTTTTAGTTTTTTGACCAAAAGAAGTTCTTTTAGATTATAAAAACACTATTATAGCTTTGGTTAACCAATTAAATGATCATTAATAGTTTAAATAAAGTCAATTAGAAAGCTTTAAAGTTTAAATAGTTATTATTAGCATCTAAAAAAGTTTTAAATAGTTATTTATGAAATTTTTTTATTTTGGTCCCTATAAAATTTATTTTAATACTTGTGTTCTCATTAAATTTTTTATTTAAATAATTTTTACTCATTGTAAATATTCCCCCATTGATTTTAGCCTATGATCCTTGAAAAATAAAAAATCTTGTTTTTGGTCCTTGCTATTTGTTTCGGTCTATGTAATATTTTTTTGGATCTGGCTCCTTTAAAGTGAGCAAATCACTTTAGAGTATAAAGTAATTAATTTCAACTATTGATGAATAAATCAATAGTTGGTATTATAAGTACATGTATAATAAATCACTCTTAATTTTTTTCATTAATGGTTAACATTACATACTTTACACTTTACTCACTTTAGGAGTCAAATCTTTTTTTGTTTTGTCAATAGTCTATGTAATATTTGGTTTATGTTAAACTAGTCCTTGTAATATTGGACAATATTACTTTTAATCCCTAAAATGCGATATCAATTTTATTTATTTTAGATCGACCAATTCAACATAATTCAAATATTACAAGGTTTAAAAATAGATGAGGACCAAAAGCAAGAACTTTTATATATACTATAGAACGTGACCCATGCGATGGACGTGTGTTTTATGTATATATTTTTTAAATACAAATTACTAAGTCATATTTATAGTCGATAATATTGTTCTAATTTAAAGTTTTTTTTAATATCAAAATTTCATCACAACTGGTTTATTTAGTTTTAACGAAAGTGATGTTTTACATTAATAGGCTAAATCTTATATGTGTCTTAACTTGACAATATTTGTGCGTAAAAGTCATTTACTCATGGTTAAATATTATAGACTTTTCCTTTGAGTTGTCGATTATACCTTATAAATCTTTATAAATACACCTCTCATTGTCTCTCTCAAATTTCCTCAAATTTCATTCGCAAAAATAAGTTATGCGAATGAAATAAAATCTAAAGTTCACTATAAAACAAAGATCTTATTTAGAAGTTAAAAAAAGTCACAAAAGCATAAATCTAAAATTATAATCCTACCTACATTATAGTGGTGCCAACCTGCCCAAATTGAAAGGTTAGACTTATAGATAGACCTATGCATAAGCTGAATAACGGCTCCATTACAGAGATAATAAAGTTTGTGGTGCATTAGTTTTACATCAAAATAACCATAATAAAATAAAATTTTGTTAAAACTAATCAAAATATATGGTTCTACACCAAGTTATAAAATTTAAATCATAAAAAAGTAATCATAGAGGAAACTCAAAAACTCATAAATTAAAAAATCAAATAACATATCAACTATAAAATAAGCAATAACTTTGAGAAAAGACAAACATTGGACTGAGTGTATAAAATTTAGATGCAAATAATTGGAAAATAAATCATAATAATTTTTCACCTGATTAAAAAATAGCATGTTACTGGTATAGAATAACATGTTTCACATAATAACACTTCATATTGCTACCAAATACCTCATTAGGTGATTGAGTTGCCATTAATGCATCACACAATATCTTTTTGTATATTTTTTTAAATTCATTAATCTATTTATCTTTCACATTTAGTATCAAAATATTGACTTAGAAAGGAGAAAATTAATAAAATCTATTTCATACATTAAAATTATTCAATATTTTTGTTTTATTTTTTACATATTGTATATAAATAATTTTTAGTTTTATTTATTTAATTATTAATTATAAAATATATTTCATATAAAATTTAATAAACAATTTAATTGAAACTAAAATTATAATAAGCAAAAGAATTTAATTCCCACTACATATAATAAATGTAAAGTATTAATGAATACAATATAAAAAATTATCCAAAAAAATTAAAATAACCCTAAAAAATTTCCTCACAAAATTACCCTACTTAACTTTAAAAATGACTATAATACCCCACAAACACTCTTGATATTTTACTACTTTTTAAAATATAATCGTTTGTGAAAATTTATATAGTAAAATATTTCAATAGAAATTTGCAATTACGTATCCTTGATTGGTAACTTTAAATAAAATTAAAGTTTTAAAAGAAATATTTTACCAAATAGTTTGACTTAAAAGTAGCTTTTAAGTTAAAATTAAAAAATAAAAATATCAAACAGCTTTAGCTTTATTTTTAAATAAAGCTTTTTTAACTTTAATTTATAAGTATTAATTCTTTCACTTAATACCACTTTAAGAATAGTAGTTAATGTCATAATGTATTAATTTATTAATTATTAATTTACTCCTCATTATTAAAGAAAATGTTAAAAAACACCCCACCAACATTCTTATATATATATATAGATATAGATTCCTCGAATGAAAAAATTATAGGGACAAAAATTGAAAATAGGCATATCTATAGGAACTAAAAATATATTTAAATTATTTTGAAATAAAAACTAAAGACTACAACATCAATAAATTTTAAATGTTTGATAACAACTTTTATCCCAAGGAGTATGCATCATTGTGTATATTTGATTTTTCCTTGGTTGTTTGCGGGGGAAGAAAACTTGTAATTGTTCTTTAATCTCCCGAATGTCCCATTTTATGGCCAATTGGCCATATTTCTAAAAGTCATTAATCAATTCAAATTAAATGGTTGCAAGATGCTTAGCAATGGCTTCCTCAATAAGATTACCCCACTTAATCAACAAAAAGAGGCTTTCAATCTCGCAATTATCTACTTAATAATTCCGTTGTCTGTGCTTTTCTCATGATTTTGAGAGATTTGATAAATAAAATAGACGACACCACCACATCATATGCAAAAACAAATGCATGGGGTATATTATGATTCATCCTCTTTTGACCCTACTATACTATAGTGGGAATCTAGTCCAACTGAATACTGCTTTTCTTTCTTTCTTTCTTAAAAGGCGTGTTGTTAATTTTGTGCAGCCCTAGGCCACACGGTCACTTATCATTATGGCTCTCTTTTTAAACGTTTCTCTTGGGAAATTTCCATGGAATTCCCCTTTTTTTCGTTCCTTTTTTATTTGTATTCTTCTAATAGTACTACTTTTTTGCCCACGTTGTCATGATTGGAACCAGTTTTGGGCGTGGCTCTTTTAATTTCTCTTTTATTCAAAATGATCAAGTTATGGCAGTATTTACTTTTGATCCTACTGCAATGGGGGGAATTAACGAGTGAAAAGTAATTCCTTTTGTATGAGAAAGGTAGCTAATTAAAGCTGGAAATTTGGGTAGAAAGCGGAGGACAATATGTGCAAAGCACAGGTCACAGCCAGTCCATGTGATATGTGATCAACTGGTTAGGTTTGTTGTCTGGAAATCTATTGACTCGCGTTTTATCGGTTGTATACAATGTTTCAAAATCAAAGATACTGGTTCAAGATTCAATGGTTCAACTGTAGTTAAACAGGTAGTAAATAAATATATTTTTTAAATATTGTATCATAAATTAATAAATCCGTAACTATATTCTACTCATTTTATGAAGCAACTAGTTAATTGTGAGAATTGAATTATAATTGTTCATTCATCTAAGCAAATAATGAAAATTAAGTTAGAATAAGTTTAGAATAAGTGAAATGAAAAGTTAGATCAAGTTTAAAATTGAAAGTTTTAGTGACCACAAGAGGAGGATTATAGATCAATTATTTACGTGGCAATTTAGTAAAGAATACAGAATAACATTTTTATAGTGTTTTTCTATACATATATATGTAGCTAAAGATTGAATTCAATACCGCATGTTTAAAGGATATATTTAAATTTCTTTCACTCAGAGCAACACATGCATGTTTAGCAATTGAAAATGTTTGATAAAAAAAATATTAAAAATGAAATTTCACCTTTTAAGAATTTTATTTTAGTGATATTGTTTAACTTTATCAATTTTTATTTATGCATGAAACTTTAATTCTTCCCAGCTAAATATTTATCTAACAATGATTAGACACCCACCTATTTCTTACATAAATTTAACACCTCTATTTTTTTATTTCTCTTTTCTTGTCACAGTACTCATTTATCATATTTATATATAGCTCATTTCTTTTCTATTTCTATATATTTACTTGGTGTACAATAGCATTTGGTGATAAAAAATCATTTTTCATATTTATCAAAGCATTTACGTCATAGACAATTCTCATAGCAATAACAGGAAACGAACAAAGATGTATTCAATATATATATATTTCCTTAAGTCACGGGGACTCTGTGAGAATGGCTGTTGAGCATGCAGGGCCCTGTCTCTCGTGAAAAGGCACCAATTAAGCAGCAGAGTTTGCATACGTTTGCGTTGTCGTTATTCATAAATTCTTATACAGAGATTCACAATCTTATATGCACTCCTTAAGTTGTCTTTGGTGGTTTTTGTGATCGTAAAGGACAGATATTCTCATACCATTGACGCAAAAGACAAGGTTTTGGTGTCCAATGTACTCAAAAGTAATGGTACTTCATTAATTTTTATCATGAAATTCCTCTGACAAATATTAAAATAAACTCAATTAGGTTTCCTTTTTTTTGGTCAAACAATTAGATTGCCTTAAAAAGTTATAGTTAGACCAAATATTATTTAATTAATATTAATACTAATTATATAAAAGTATGTGAGGTGTTTATCAACAAAAAATCTATGCTTAATTTGGGCAGTCCTCAGTCACATTGCTGTTGTTGCCATGCTTAACTTATAGTTATCATCTGTCTCCAGTCCAATTCTCTGCTCCCTGTTTCTGTCAAATCTTATAATGATAGCATCCACTTGTTAGTTGTTTGATACTTGATAGTACTACTTAAAAATAATTGAGGAGTTTTATTTATTCTTTTTGCTTAATTCTTTTAATATCTTTTAAATATATAGTCAAAAAATCTTTTAAATTATATAAAAGAATACTAAATAAGATATATAAGTTTAACCATTTAAAAGTTTAAAAATAAATGGAATACCATGGGGTATTTTTGAAATGAGATGAGTGCTAGCAACATACACTCTAACACACTCTTTATAATACATTTTTATTGATTGGTTGAAATATATATGGGTCATATTAAATCATATGGGTTCTCTATCCTATTTAGTGAGACTCATTTTCAAAGTGATATGACCTACGTGTATTTTAACCAATCAAAACGAATGTATTGAAAATACTATATTAGAAAGTGCGTTGCGAGCGCTCCCAAAAACATCCGTACTGGAGTTCACACACGTCAAGGGGACAACAATGCCCGTCATATATCATATCACATAGCTTAAGGGGATAAAGGAAATTCCATTATATCACCAGCCTTGTCTTTAATTTCTCTGTTTTTTTCCATGCATCCGCTGTCATTTCAAAGTGAAAGCTCTTCACCACATAATGTCTGTATAGTTGTTACCCTAATCAAAAAATATTATTAAACAGAAAGTAATTAAATTAGAGCACAAGTTATGTCCAAATTTAGCTATTTGAAAAAGAATAAAGAGTTTGTCTTTTACAAAATTTGATCGAGTTCCTACCGTTATATAAATAGAATTAGCGTGTAAAAATATCACTATAGAAAAAGACATTCCAATAACTAAATTGGCACCTCAGACCCTATCTATCATTTACAGCAAGTCCAAAAATTTCCACGACAGAGACAAGTTCCCCCAATCAACCAAAAACACAAGAATCAAAGTCAGAACCATTCACAGCTGTGAAAGAAATCCCATCCCTGGTGTGAGGACGGCAGACCAAAGTGCGAAACTGCAGAGTAAAAGCCAGAGTCGTTCACAGCTGTGGAGAAATTACCACCCCCAGTGTGTAAGCGTCAGACCCAAATGCGAAAGTGCAAAGTACGATCCAGAGGATTTAACAACTGTGGATAAATTCCCACCCCCTGTGTGAAAGCATCAGACCCAAATGCGAAAATGCATGATACAATCCAGATCGGATCCCAATTGTGGAGAAACTCCCACGCCCGGTGTAAAGTTGTCTGTGCGAAAAAGCGAAGTACAATCCAGAATAGTTCACATTTGTGGAGAAATTCACACCCCAAGTGTAAAGGCGTCAGAGCCAAGTGCAAAAGGGTAGAGTATAGTCCAGAGAAGTTCCCAGCTGTGAAAAACTTAACACCCCCAGTGTGAAGGCGACAAACTCAAGTACGAAATTGCATAATTGTACTCAATGAAGTGCTTCCCAATGACGTTTCTTATGGCACTGAATAGTACAGTACTGTAGTATACGATAAAACCACTCCTTTTTTCTTGTCCACAACGGACCAAGCCGATAAACTGTGAGTAGTGTCCCCAATATTCCTTATGTAGAGCTGTAGATATCCCACGCCACTGCAAGCATCCAGACCACACCTTTGAAGTAACAGGACACTTGAAAAATAAATGATTCCCCGTCTCTGCTTCCTGTTTACTGAAAAAACACACATTGTTTGGCTGAATCACCACCCCTCGCGCATCTAAGTTTACCAAAGTTGGCAAACGGCCTTGAATAAGTTTCCAAGCAAAAACCTGTACTTTAGGAGAAACTTGCTTAAGCCATATGATTTATAATCATGAAATGCAGTGATATTAACATAAGCAAATTGACAAAAGAGACCATTTTTGTAAACGCAGAAAAAATAACAGACCAAACTTACTAAATAAAATTATGTAGGGATTAAAACCAAAAAATATATAATTTATAGAGACAAAAACATATTTAACCTTAATTAATATTTATGCTCTTTTCTCTTCCTCCCCCTTATAGGCATAGCTAGCTGTTAATTATAACAAGAAAATTCGCTGGAGAGCAGGTTTTAATCTTTATCCTGTTGATCACATGAGTTGTAAAAAAGAAAGGGGGATTACTTTGTGAATTTACATGGCACTTCTATCCAAGTAAATGACGAAAACCATAATTATATTCCATCCTTTTGCACCCATGTATGCATCATATGCCATAATTATGTAGCTAGCTAAAAAAGGGAACTACAGATCATTAGCACTAGAGGCAGCTGTAATTGTATAGTCTAATAAATGGTAATTTCTGAGTTTAATAAATGGTTAATCTAGGCGGAGAAGAAAGTGAATGAACAGAGCACAAATTGATGGGGCTCGTTGACGAAGTTGTTGAAGCATAATCCAGAGCGAAAAAATGGAGAAGTTGGGGCGAAGAAGAAAGGGAATGAACGAAAACAGAGAGGCTAAGTTCTCAGGGTCACGTGCCCCATTTTCCTATTTTGTTGGTATTTTGATTGGGATATCCTGAGCCATACGATCAATTAGAATTCACGGTTTAGATTTGGTATAAATCAAATGACTTACACTTGGTGTCAATGGATTCTGTTCCTATATATATATATATATATATATATATATATATTTCATTATGTCTCACACATGTTATAGTAACAATGACGATATTTGAACACCTGTTCTTTTTCAACACTTATTTAACATTTTTGTCTTTAATTTTCTATCTCTCCATTCTCATCACATTACTCATCCATTACATTTATCATTTTTATCTCTTCTATTTCTTTCTCAAGATATATTATGACATATGGGGTATCCCAAAAAAACATTTTTCTTTTGGTAACTCTCACCATAGTGAAATATATAGTAATTAATGATTAAATATTTCATTGTCACATGTTTGTTTACTCTGCATAATTGATTTCCTATATCCACATTTACCCATTATACTCGATTCAGAAATTTTGCTTTCCGCCCAATCGAAAAAGGCCATGCAACGGACCTTTTATGATCTCCATATGCACAAGGACATGGATATGGACGATGCATGTCCCACATGGCACAGAGTAAAGATAAAAAGTATTTTGAATTAGCCATGACGTCTCCCTCTCCTACCTATGGGATTCTCCCCAAATGAAAAAAAGTTGGAAAAAGATAATTTCAGATTTGAAGGCTTTATTCCCTAATGGCAAACACCATTCCAATAAAATAAACACAGCAGGTCCCCTCTTGCTCCCAAAAGCAACCCAAATAATAATATTCTTGAACCAACTAAACTAATCAATCAGAATAGTTATATATTCTCTACTCTCTACTAACATTACGTTTGTCTGAGTGGAATTGGAATTGCATCCCTTAAGTAATGTCTCGGATTCAAGTTTTGTGAATAAAAAAAATGTGGTACAGAAAAAAGACCTCACTAAAGGTGGTCAGCCAGATTCTTCAACATAGATTAGTCACACGAAAAGCCGATCGATACTTCACACCAATATCATGCTTAAAAAAAAGGAATAGTCATTCTCTTCCTTTCACATGTACAGTGCCATTACCTTTCTCTATTCCCCATGCATTCCTCATACGACAAAACAAACATACAATATTAGCATTTTTTTTTTATAATACTGACACACACCATTGCCTTTGCTTGGGGTAGTTACAATTGTCCCTCTCCCTCTCCCTTGTGCTCTTCAAGTTCCAATGGAGATTTTCAAATGCTTGTACTTCTTCAATCTTCTAGCTACTACTTTCATGTTGTTATCGGCAGTTTTAGCAATAGACCCTTACTCAGAGGCACTCCTGAGCCTTAAATCTGAGCTTGTAGATGTTGATAACAGCTTGCATGACTGGGTTGTGCCCTCTGGAATGAACAATTTAACTGGGAAGTCCTATGCATGTTCTTGGTCAGGTATCAGGTGTAACAAGGACTCAATTGTAATTTCCATAGACCTGTCCATGAAGAAACTTGGAGGTGTAATATCAGGGAAGCAATTCAGTGTCTTCACAAAGCTTTCTGATCTCAACCTGAGCCACAACTTCTTCTCTGGGCAGCTTCCACCAGAGATTTTCAACCTCACAAGCCTGCAAATCTTGGATATCAGAAGAAACAACTTTTCTGGTCACTTCCCAGTGGGAATTCGCAGGCTCCAAAACTTGGTTGTGCTTGATGCCTTCAGCAACAGCTTCTCAGGGCCATTGCCTGCTGAATTCTCAAAGATGGAACATCTCAAGGTTCTTAATCTAGCTGGGAGTTACTTCAGAGGACCAATACCATCTGAATATGGTTCTTTCAGAAGCCTTGAGTTTCTTCACCTTGCAGGGAATTCTCTCACAGGAAGTATACCTGCAGAACTGGGTAACCTCCAAACAGTGACCCACATGGAGATTGGCTACAACTTCTACCAGGGTTTTATTCCACCCCAACTTGGTAACATGAGCCAGCTTCAGTATCTTGACATAGCAGGTGCAAATCTATCAGGTCCTATCCCAAAGGAGCTCTCCAATCTTTCCACTTTGCAAACACTTTTCCTGTTCAGAAACCAACTCACAGGACCAATACCAAGTGAGTTCAGCAGAATCAAGCCTCTCACGGATTTGGATCTCTCTGATAACTTCCTTTCAGGGTCAATTCCTGAAAGCTTCTCAGAGCTGAAGAACCTTAGACTGCTCAGTCTCATGTACAATGACATGAGTGGCACTGTCCCTGAAGGCATTGCACAGCTACCATCCTTGGAAACTCTTCTGATTTGGAACAATCGCTTCTCTGGAACACTCCCACAGGACTTAGGAAGGAACTCCAAACTCAAGTGGGTGGATGTCTCCACAAACAACTTCATTGGAAGCATACCACCAGACATTTGTGTGAGTAGAGTACTATTTAAGCTAATCCTGTTTTCAAACAAATTCACAGGTAGCCTTTCATCAATCTCCAACTGTTCTTCCCTCGTTCGTCTTCGCCTAGAAGATAACTCTTTCTCAGGAGACATCCCTTTGAAATTCAGCCATCTTCCTGACATCTCATATGTTGATCTGTCAAGGAACAATTTTGTTGGTGGGATTCCCTCAGATATTTCTCAAGCTACTCAACTGGAGTATTTCAATGTCTCTTATAATCTACAATTAGGAGGCACCATCCCTGCACAAATGTGGTCTTTGCCCCAACTTCAAAACTTTTCAGCATCTTCTTGTGGTATTTTGGGCAATCTTCCCCCATTTGAGTCCTGCAAATCAATTTCAGTTATTGATCTTGGTGGGAACAACATATCTGGAATCATCCCAAACAGTGTTTCCAAATGTCAAGCTCTTGAGAAAATCGAACTATCCGATAACAATCTGACAGGTCAGATACCTGAGGAGCTTGCCAGTATCCCTCTCCTTGGAGTTGTAGATTTATCCAACAACAAGTTCAATGGCCTTATACCTGCAAAGTTTGGCAGTTCATCAAGTTTACAACTTCTCAATGTGTCTTTCAACAACATATCAGGTTCAATTCCCAAAGGTGGGTCATTCAGATTAATGGGTAGCAGTGCATTTGTTGGGAATTCAGAGCTATGTGGAGCACCTCTAAGACCATGTCCTGAATCAGTTGGAATTTTGGGCAGCAAAGGCACATGGAAGCTCACACATATTCTGTTACTTTCTGTAGGGTTGCTCATAACCCTTATAGGATTGGCTTTTGGGATACTTTATTTCAGAAGGGGACTTAAAAATCAATGGAAGATGGTTCCATTTGTTGGACTCCCTCAATTCACAGCAAATGATGTCTTGACAAGCTTCAATGCCACTGAACATACAGCAGAAGTTCCATCACCATCACCTGTAGTTGCAAAAGCAGTTCTGCCTACGGGTATAACAGTTTTAGTCAAAAAGATTGAATGGGAAGCAAGGTACATTAAGTTGGTGTCAGAATTTATAATGCAACTAGGAAATGCAAGGCACAAAAATTTAATCAGACTGTTGGGGTTTTGCCACAACCAGCACTTGGTCTACCTTTTGTATGATTGCTTGCCCAATGGGAATTTGGCTGAGAAAATTGGAATGAAGTGGGATTGGGCTGCTAAATTCAGAACAGTGCTTGGAATTGCAAGGGGACTTTGCTTCCTTCACCATGACTGTTACCCAGCTATACCCCATGGAGAGTTGAAGTCCAGCAATGTTGTGTTTGATGAAAATATGGAACCCCATTTGGCAGAATTTGGGTTCAAACATATGTTAAAGTTGAGCAAAGGCTCATCTCCAACTACAAGTACAACTAAGCAAGAAACAGGTATGACAAACATGTGTGTGCAGTGTGTATATACATATGAATATACATATGAATTAAATGATATTTCATTTAGTTTTTCCCCTTCTTAACCATATCAAGATGAGTAAGATTAAGAAGAGCATAAAAGGCACACTGCTATCTTCCTGTTTGGATTCAGGAGCTTAGCTTCTACCTTGTGGAGAAATTACTTTTGCTTTGCATTCTTACTTTTCTCATTTCATATATGAAAAAGAGGAAAAAACTGTTAAATAGTCATTGTTAAATAGATAGGTGCTCATGGAGAAGTTAAAAAAAGAGCTTTGAACTGATTTGAACTTACATGAGAAACTATTGGTTAGAAAACACATATCATAAGTGCTTAGAGAAAAAATTATCCAATCTGACTCTATATGCAACAAGTAACTTGTAAATCCTAGCAGTGCATGTGCAAGTGCCTTGATCTTTACATTTTTTTTTGTTTCTTGCGTTAATCTTTACATAGAACTTTATATCACACACTGATTGATGTTTATTTTTGGATGGCAGAATACAATGAAGCAATGAAAGAGGAACTCTGCCTGGATGTCTACAATTTTGGTGAGATGATTCTGGAAATTTTAACCAGCGGAAGGTTGACAAGTGCAGCAGCTAGCATAAACGGCAAATCACGGGAGGTTCTGCTTAGAGAGATTTACAATGATAATGAAGTGAGTTCTGCAGGTTCATTGCAAGAGATTAAACTGGCTCTTGAGGTTGCTATGCTTTGCACTAGAAGCACGCCATCGGATCGGCCATCCATGGAAGATGCTCTGAAGCTTTTGTCAGGGTTAAAGCCTCTAGTAGAAGATGGCAGAACTTCAAAAGAAGGGAAATAATAAAAATAAAAATTTCATTTGCATCATCAGCATCAACGTTTTGAAAGCCATTAGAAACATATAATTTGCTTAGCAAACAAGTTTGTAGCTTGTAAGGCTTGTATAATATATAGATATAGATATAGTAAATTCCATTGTTTCAGTGTGCCATATAATTATGTCCTGGTATGTCCTTCAATCTACTTGGTAAAACAGTTGAAATGATATTCATCTGATTTCATAATTATTTATTTATGATTCACTCGGGGCCGTCTTATCCGTTTCTTCTATCTGATAAGTAAATATCCTCAGTTCTTACTATCACTTAGCTAGGATATAGTAATTTCAATATACTTCAATTGCAAGGACCCAAATTACATAACTGCTGTTAGCTTGATGAACAATCTGCCCAAAAGGATCGAAGTCCCATAGAAATTCATTCAATTCATGACATTTGGCATTGGCAATGGGAAAACCCTGTGTGATAAGGAGTTTAAACAAGTACTTGCTTAAAATCAAAGAACAAACAACACCCATTTCTGATAAGCACTCAAACATTTAGGGAATCCTTCCTTGAAAAGGAAAAGCTAGCTATTAAGGGGAAGAACCAAGTTTAGTACTCAACATCTTGTAATACTCTCAAATATGAAATTTAGACACCCAATAATATCCAAGTCTCTATCAATTTCCTTGCTATATACATGCACATGGACAACTTTCAAAAAAACAAGGTTTCCCCATTGTTTCAAGGGTTCTTCCTTTGATATTTATATCGTTACACTTACACAACTAGGCAAAGGCATTAAAGTTCTGAAGAAAGCACTAAACAAGAGACAATTGTTTCAATGAAGTTGTTTATAAAATCCCTAGCAAAGCACTGAACAACTAAGCAAGGCAATTCTGTAGAACTGTACAGAAACCAACAAAAGTATCATTATGAAAATCTCATATTATTGATGCAAATAAGTTAGAGCAAGAGCCATACCCAAAGTTCTGAAGAAAGATTGTAGAGCTCTATCAAATCAAAATCCCTTATAAATTAAGTACAAATCTCATATCATACATGTATCACAAGAAATGCTACATTTGAATTATAATTTATAACTTTTAAATTCTAGACCTTGCCAATGTGACGTTAAGAACGTCAACAACTCCATCAAAACTATCAAACTTGGAACTCACCACATCAACCTCTACACCCAGTCTCTCCGCACCAGCCGCAGTGACAGGCCCATGGGCTGCCACAACAAGCCCGGGGCACCTCCTCCTCAAGTCCCCAAAGCCCAGCCCAAATTCACTCAGGCTCTTAAGTAGGCCTTCCACCTCAGCGCTACTGGTGAACACGACCGCATCCAATCTATCCTTCTCCTCACTCGCCCTTACAATCCCCTCCGCACACATCGGCCCGGCCCACCGGGTCTCATACGCCTCCACTCGAACCGGGACCCACCCGCAGGCCCACAGCTCCCTAAGGAAGCCCGGGACCACCGGCGGCTCCTCCAGTCCCACGACGAGTGGGACCGGACACAGCACCTTCCTCCCGTCGCCGGCACCAAGCACCGCCACAAGGCCACTCGGCGTCGCCGTCGGCGGCACCAGAACCCTAACCCGGTCGTGACGGATGCAGATTTTGGAGAGGAAATTGACGTCGAGGAGCTCGGCGTCTTTGCCGAGGGCGGCGACGGTGAAGGTGGGGCCGGAGGGGGAGAGCGGAGGCTGGGGGTGGTGGTGTGGGAGAGGGGATGTGGCTTTGAGGAAGGCTTGGATTGAGGTTCGGGAGGTGAAGGCGATGGCGGAGAAAGGGTCGAGGGAGTGAGGGGAGAGGTAAGGGGAAAGGGACGATGGGTTGGGTTGGATGGTGAGAGTTGGGCACCAAAGGGGTTTGAAGGCGTTGAGAGTAAGGAGATGGGATAGTCTTGAGGCGTAGTTCGGCGGCGTTGTGAATGCTACGGTGGGGTTGTGTGCAGTGGTGGTGCCGCTGGTGGACATGGTGGTTAGCGCCATTTTTCACTGCTTGGTTTGCTTATTCAACTGGCAGCTACCGTTCTGTCGAGTTATTTTTCTCTAAAAAAAATCATTTTTTTAATAAACAAATTTTTAAAAATTGAAAGTCTATCCTTTTTTTGATGTTTGATAAATTCTTCTATCACAAAATTGCAATGAATAAAATAAAAAATCTAGATTGTAAAATAAGAAAGAAAGAAAGAAAGAAAGAGAGTAATCTAGATTGTAAAATAACAAAGAAAGAAAAGTCTGGTGTTGAATTTGAGAGATTTTTTCTTTCTTTTAATTTTTTGCTAGTATATGGACTCGTGTTTTACCAGAAAATAAAAATATGGCAAGTATAATTTTGTACTTTTTGTGAAGAGTATTTTTTATCATAAACTAAAAAATGTATTTACTATATGTTTATTCAAATGTCTCAAGCTAATATCTATTGTGACAAATTATGTTATAGTTGCATTGAGTCATTTACAAATTCTAGTTTACACAATCACTTTACATAAACTCAACAACTACAACATGAATTTCCTTAAGCTTGTTTGGGTGTTTGGAGGGGAGGGTGTGACACCACGGGTTGGGTTTAGGGAAATCGGGAATCAAAACCGAGTGATTGAACGCGGGTTGGGTCGGTTTGGGTTTGGTGTTTTTGACCTCGTGACCCGAATCGACCCAGGCATGGGCGGGTTGGGTCGGGGTAGTCAGGTTTGGGACAAACAAATACGAGAGAAAAAAAAAAGACAAATGGATAAAACATCATATAGCTCACTCCAGGCAAAACATCACAGAAACACGAAATCAAAGGACTTTTAAACCAACCAGAGTGCTTGCTTCAGAGTTCAGTCACAGTGACAAATAAAGCAAAAATCAAAGAGGAATCAAAGAGATTAAAGAGGAATAAGGTGCTTGACGGCGAGGACAGATCTGAGGATGGCAATGACGAATCTGAGCAAAATAGCACCCCACTCTGACGAACGAGGACAGATCTGAAGACGGCAACGACGGATCTGAGTACGAGAAGAGAAAAGGAGACACCGCAGTAGGAGACAAACTGTGCGGCGGTGAGGAGCTGAGCGACCTGTGGCAACAAGGAGGCGACGAGGTGCGGTGGCAAGGAGCTGTTGAGGTGTGGTGGCGAGCAGCTGGTGAGGTGTGGCGGCAAGGAGCTGGCAAGGGCACGACTCAAGGAAGAGGACGAAATGAAACAGAGAAGAAATGAAAGGAATGCGCATTCGTTACTCTCTGTCTCTCTCAGCGTATGTGTTTCTCAGTTTTTCTATTATACTCGGTTCGGGGTGGGTTAAGTGGGCTCATTTTTCCTTAACCCGCTACCCGACCCAATGAGTTTGGTTCACCTTTTTTCAATCCGATTGCACCCACAAATTGAACCCAACCCCGATTCACAACACTCGGGTCGGGTCGACTGGGTTGGCCAAATTGGCCCAACCCATGATCACCCCTAGTGATACCTAAGGCTGACGAGGGTGGGGCAATAATCGGTGGTGCTGAGAGACACGGATAAGGAGCAGCTCTTGGTAGATTTCTGGGCTAAGGGGTATATGAATGAATCGAATTCATAAACGAATAAGTGGAATTCTGAGACTTTGTAGGTATGAGACTGTTTAAATGAGGAAAACTTAATAGAATTGATCAGTCCTACTTATACCAACAAGAGGCATCATTTTTTCTGTAACCTATATCACATAAGAGCATCTCAAATGCAAACCATTATAAGAACCATATTTGGGTTCTTAACTTCCTTTTTGTGGGTCCAAAATTGTCATATAGATTTTAAACTATCATCCACTTTCACTCCAATGCAAGAACCTATTGAGCCTGTTGGGTTAATTCATTCACCAAAAACTGAGCATGCTACACAATGTGAATCGGGTCAAAAGCTCTTTCCCTCAAAGACCACCTAATTCCTATGACTCCAAATACACCAAAGAACCACGCCAAATAGAGTGTGATTATAATTTCACTCACTACACTGAGGGGGGGACAAATAAACTTCCAAATCAAGTCCTCAGATCTCCTGAAAAGAAACCATTAATCCTAGGCCAAACACATTCTACACAGGGTACACCGTAGGGTAATCTCGCAAGATATGAAGCTCAATTTCAGAATGGGCCCCACAAATGGTGTATAAATTACTGTCAGCCAAATGACTCCTGCCCCTCAACCAATTAGTTTCAGGCCCCCATGCAAAATATACCAAATGAAGTAGCAGATTCTATGTGGACCTTCCCAAGACCAGAGCTTCTTCCAAGCAATTTGATCCTAAAGGGAGAGGATTGATCAAGCAACCAGTATGCAGATTTGGTGGAGGACTTACGATCATTGGATAGAGCCCAAATCAGAAGGTCCTCACGATAGGGGTGATGACAGGGACACACCATGGATTTCATCAATCACACTAGGAAGAAAATATCCTCGAATAATAGGAAAAATCCACAAACCCTGCTGAGAAAAATAAACAACCAAAAACAACCAAAACATCATTCAAAATATCAGGAGGAATATCTTTAGCAGCTACCTCTTTTCAAATCCTCCCTGAGGGGAGCCAAGCATCAATGTAAACTTCGTAGTTAAGCCATTACCCATTATCCATTGCACTGCTTGCATCATGTCCTTAAACCGCCATAATGCATCTCCACGCATTTGAAGCATCCATTGAAAGGGAAAATGACTTCTAAAAGAAAACAAATGGCTCTTGTTATTAGATTTGTTGATAAGAATGGATATGTTAAGGAGTGTTTCTTGGACTCTTAAGCAAGGGATTTGTTCAATATTATATCATAATAATCTTAACATTCAAAATGTTCAGGGCCAAGGATGTGATGGAGCTAGTAACATGCATGGAGAGTGGAATGGTTTACAAGCTTTGATTCTTCAAGAATATCCTTATGGATATTATGTACATTGTTTAGCTCATCAATTACAACTTGCTCTTCTTGCTTCAGCTAATGTTCATGCTTTTTTTTTTCTTCAAAATTTGAATGATTGTCAATGTTGTGTGTTAGACGTTTCGACAAGTGTACCGAATCGCACAAGTAATAGAGTGATGAGAGAGTTATCCTTCCCAACGAGGATCGATTGCCAAGTACCAACTACTACCAATTGCGATACCAATCAAACTATGGAAATATGCAGTGGATCGTGAATAATGCAGCAAGAAATAGAACGCAATATGCAACACAAAGACACAATGCAAATGCAACACAGACATTTAAACAAACACTTGGTAGATGCAAGACAAATGCAAAACACGATGAAATAAGATTAGGCATAGGAATCACTCAAATTTCACTAGATGCAATAACCAATCTCAATTAATCATCATTCAAGTTCTCTAAGAAAGATTAAACCCAATCCCTTGGTGAATAACCCTTTCCTCTTAACTAGAATCTCAATTCCTTAGGTGAAACTCAATTAATTGGAAGCATTAAGATCAAGAACTCACAGAGAATGCACATGAACCAAAGTCTATTCCTAGATCTCTGCACTCATATGGTCTCTAATCCAAATCTAACCTCATACCTAATTTCTATTAGATACAAGGGAAGACGAAGAAGGACGAATGAGACAAACTAGACAAATTTGGTCCAAAGAATGCCAATGTATCTAATGGTACGACAAAAAGGAACGAACGAGATAAACTTGGTCCAAACAATGTCAAAGTAACTAATGGGAGGACGAAAAGGGACGAACGAGATGAACTTGGTCCATAAAATGCCAAAGTAAAGTATCTAATGGGAGGACGAAACGGGACGAACTAGATGAATTTGGTCCAAAGAATGCCAAAGTATCTAATGGGAGGACGAAAAGGGACAAACGACATGAACTTGGTCCAAAGACCACCATAGTATCTCGTGAAAGAACGAACGAGACGAATTTGGTCAAAAGAATGCCAAAGAATCTAATGGGAGGACAAAGAGGGACGAACGAGACGAACTTGGTCCAAAGAATGCCAAAGTATCTAATGTGAGGACGAAGAGGGGTGAATAGGAAGAACTAAACGAACTTGATCCAAAGAATGCCAAACTATTAAATGGGAGGACAAAGAAAGACGAACGTGTTGGAACCAAATGGTTTAGAGACATTTTACCATGTCTAAATCCCTTGAATCTTCCATGGAAAGCAGAGAAAAGTGTTTGGGAGATGATTTCGTGCAAGAGAAATGAGCAAAAGACCCCTTTAAACTTTGTCCTACGCGTATTTATAGACCAGGAAAAAGACCGTCAGCGCTCAGCGTGCAAAACCAGCTCTGAGTGCAACACCCTTTCTCCAAACAGGATATTACACCATAGTAACCAAAAGTTTCGCAAAGATTTAGAAAATATTTGATAAAAGTTTATAATGCTCTTCCGAAAATGCGGGTAAAATTTTTCGCCTTCATAAAAGAAGATGAGAAGGATGGGGAGTATAATCCCTTGTTTCCTTTTTAAAGATTTCAAATGCAAAGTAAACCTTCACATACAGAAAAGTACTCTCTTTCATATATATATATATATATATATGCCATGATATTTTACAAAGGAGTTTGTTCTAAGACAAACTATGATTTTTACACTGCAAAAGAAAAAGATGTTAAAACTACTCTAAACTAAAAAGTACAAAAGTGGTAAAAGAAAAACATACGCTACTATATACAGTCGAGCCATGATCCCATCATCTTCACAAAAAGGGATCTACTACTATAAAACCCTAACTCAGATACGTCCATGGACAAGACCAGGTGGATCCTCCTAATCCTGGTAAGCTAGACTCCATGTGCCGAACCTGAGTCACCGGGACCCAATCAAAACCAAACCTGGACAGATCTGGTCTAGGTAAAGTTTCTCTAGTAAGGTCAGAAGTAGCCCAAGAGTATAGACTCTTCGGGTTCCTCTTCGATCTCCTCACCCGACAAGGATTCAGATAACCAGATGATATCTTCTGATTCTGATGGACGGGGCTGAGGGGAATATGATGGCGGATTCGCTTCTCCCTGAGGCGAGGCGTATACCCCACAGAACCCTCGGTTCTTACAGGTGCTACGACTGAGGTGTCTTCTGAGGTGCCATCTTGGTCCTTATCCGAGGACTTGTCTCTTGATTTCGAAGGTACATGATCAGATCCATTACCATCATGCCCTGAAGGATGTGAACTACCACCTCCACTATCTCCACTATCATCACTATCGAAGATCAAGTCTTCTAGATCTATTCCTAAAGGTCTCAACTGACGCCAGGGTAACTTAACATCTAAAATCATCTGCTCTTGGATGGGAAGTGGGTCTTGGGGACCTCCACCTCCAATGTCTACTGTTTCCACTCTTCCTACGAACCTGCCCCACTGTGTGTGAGGGTTTATATTCCACCATACACAATCTCCACCTTGAGGTTCTAGGCTTAGGTGTCAGATATCCCCAATCCCTTGTCATGATGTGCCATCTACTCAGTCATGCATCAACACAACATAAAGCAGGCAAGGGTGAAACTCTAAACAATGTAATAGTAGTAGTACAAGTACATTATCAAACATAGATTACACAGCACTCAATTCAAACATCCAGAATAAATAAATCTCATAGACAACCAAGTTACTCAAGATAATGTAACAGAGTAGCAAAGTATTGGGAAACACACAACCAGATCTCAAATAAACAGGTCTTACCTTGTATCCAGAAAACCTACAAAATAATATATTCACAAGAATATTTCATCACATCAACGTTTTATTTATGCATGCCCTTTCTATATTTCTTAAATCACACCGATGTAGTGCTCCAAAGAGACTTTTCCAACCTTAACTCCAGTGAGCGATCGGCTGCCTGTAAACTTATCAGCATAATCAGGGAATCCCGTCTTTAGACCCCTGAGAATACTTCAGAATTACCGTATTTAAAACTTAATACCAAATCAGAAATAGATCTGCCAGTCAGATTTATCCAAGCTGGGTATTCGATTTGTCTCGGCTCGAGGATATTCACTGACACGACCATTTGAGACTTTTGAAATCTGGATAATCCCAGTAGACAATTGTGGTCCAACATAATCTATTTTCAACCCCAGCCTCTAGGTTTTATGCTCAAAACGTCTTTATGCAAATGCACAGAATTTCTCTTTAATTCTCTTTGTAAAACTTCCTCTGTTTTACTGTCTCTCTTTCCTCAAAAATCTCTGAATCTTCTCAAAACTCTTTGTAAGAAATAAACTCCAACTCTTTAAAAATATTCTTCAGTTAAAATAGATATTTGTTAGAATCAGTGTATCTCATAAAAACTCCTTTTGTTGTATACTTTAAAAATATATATCTTCTTTTATTGTTCATTACAAATTATTTTATTGTCGCGTCTTTAATTATTTTAAGTAGCTTAACAGAGTGAATTGGTATAAAAAGTATTTAACTTCATTTCAAGAAGACCAAACCAGGCATAGCCAGTTTGGATTGATCAAGAGACAAGAGATTAACTATAATAAACTTGTGTCCACTTTCAAATCAAAAAGTGTCTGTTTCTCTTTATTTTAAATAGTTCTTTAGTAAAAGAATAATTATACAACAGCTAAGCTTACTGAAATAATTAGTGTCCAATTTTCTTAAAATCTTGATATATAACTGGGTGAACGAAATATAAGGGACTAGTTTCCGGCTTTTGTAACATCCGCTTTTTGCGACTAATTGTTTATTTTCGTCTTATTTGAATTTTTGCAATACAAATATTTTGAGATTTATTTTTAGCTTAAAAATAGTATTTAAATATGCATGTTTGACAATACTTCTGAAAACGGTTGATTTTCACCTTCTGTCAGGTCTAGTTTCCACGTCCGTTTGTTTGCTTTTTTTGTCCTTTTTCTGTTTTATATGAATTTTCGTTCCATAAATGTTTTGAAATTTGTTTTTGGCTGAAAATTAGTAATAAAATACATGTATTTCAAAATATTTCTGAAACGGTAGCTTTTCGGTCTAAATCGTGTCTTTTTACAAAAAACGGTTTACGTCTAACTGACAGAAAGTGTTTTAAATAGCTTGAGTATGTTAAAACAACTCAATAAATAAACTTCCTTCACAAAAGTTGGTTCTTTTATTATTTTAGATTTTCTAGAATTTTTGGAAAACTTTCAAAAAATACCGAAAACTACGCTACCCGGAGACGTTTTAACGCAAAAATCTTGTTTAACAGGTATAATTTTCGTGACAAAGGTCCATAACTATTTTATATTTTATTTTTACTTATTTATTTCATGATTTTAGAAATTATTTCTGTGTAAGTTTTGAAAACCCTATTTTTTCGCATTTTGCGGGGTTATACCTGCGAAACAACGAAAACCGAAGACTTTGCACTATCTATAAAATTAAAAAATGAATGCCACGGAATTATTTAGACTTCTTATGGTATTTTCTAGCATTCTCATTGGTTCTAATCATTTTTAACTAATTATTTCAATTTTTGATTTATGAAAAGACCAAAATACCCTTGATTTTCACTCTTTTTCATCCAAACCCTAGGGGTATTTTAGGAAATTCACATCCTCTTCTTCTCAACCCAGTTTAGGCCACCCCACACCTGGTTTTGAAGGGTCTAGGAGCTTCCCAAGTGTTCTAGAAGTAAGATATTTTGTTAGATATTTTTTTAGATATTTTTATGTATTTAGGTTTTATTATTTTTCTAAAAATGAAAAAAAATTGGTATTTTCCTTTTCCTCCCCTCCATTCAGCCGTGGCGCTCCCCTATAAATAGGGTGGGGGTGCTCTTCAAATTTCTTCATCCCTCACTTGAAGAAATCACTCCAAAATTCTTTTTTCTTTTCCTTAGTTTTCCTTTGGTTTTCTTTGTTACTAATCAAGTTTTTTTGTGTTGTTGTTCTTGTGTTCTTGAGTGTTCTTGGCTTGTTCTTCCATCCTCATAAGGCTAAGGTGTGGGGAAATTCTTTCAAAGTTAGTTTGATCTTTGTTTTGATGGGTTTTTATGTTTTGGGTGTTTATGTTTTAAATAAATTGTTATTTATTTGTAAAATTGTTTTAAAATTATACTATGTCTTATTTTTATTTAAAATGTGATTTTTCAAATAGTAAAGTTATAATGCCCAATTTAATTATAAAGTTTAATAATTGTACCGTTACGCTGGCGAAATTTTAATGATAAAGGCTTGATTACCCAGTGGGCTATGCCTCCGTGATCAACAAATGTAAGAAATTGTAAAATTGAACCTCTGTAGTTCTTTTTATGGATATGGATGGGGTGCTTTGGTCAAGCGTAAGAATACATCTTTGGTGTACTCATATGGTCGGGCTCAGGGGCCGTATTTCTGTTACGCCATTGGGACAAGAGCAAGTGACTAAATACGCTAAAAATTCCTAAACCGATATTTTTCTTCCATTTCCATGTTCTTTTCAAAAAATATAAAACTTGTGATTTTTACTGTTTATATACAGATTGATGATGGGTTAAGGTAGTTCATTTGTATGGATCTGTCTAGGAAAGACAAAGGTCTTTGAAGGAGCCCAAAAGCTCACCAAGATCTTTCCTGGGAACTATACCGGTGTGTTATTTTTCCTATCTTAATAAGTTTGTATATACGTGGCGAAGATTACTTGATTAGCTTCCAAAGGGCTTTCCCAAAAAGAATGAACTTAAGTAATAATTCCCGTTAATATTATTCTGGTTAAGTTCGTTATCGCGTTTGACTCTATCACAGTGTAATTATTATTAAAATAAATGAGTACAGCTGAAAAGAGTAATATAATGGTTAAGTTTTCAAGAGTATTTTTGTGGTGATAGAATAAGAGTATTCTATGTGGTTTTGTATTAAGTGATTTAATACAGTAAAACAGAAAATGTTTTACAAGAGAAACCAAAGTGATTTTAGACAATATTTGAGTTATCATTTGCATAAAGGTTTTTGAGCTTACAACCTAGAGGACGGGTTGAGAATAGAGTCCGGTTGGGCTACAATTGCCTTCTGGGATTATTCAGGTTTCGAAAGTCTCAATAGCCTTGCATGGCGATAGCCGTTGAGCTGAGACGAGTCGTGTACCCGGCTTGGATAAATCTGACTGACGGACCTATTTCATGATATGGTTGAGATGCGCATTACTGAATGTCTATCCAGGAAATCTGAGTGAATTCTGGGTATTCTGTTAGGTCTTGTCGCAGGCCTATCGCTCGATGGAGTTTGGTGGGAAAAGTCTCATTGGAGCAGCACGCCGGTGTATTAGTAGAGAGATTGAAGTATCATGCATAAATATATCTTTGGTTGATGAGATAGATGTGATTGATCTGTGATTGATAATATATCTGTGATTGATGATATATTTGTGTTTGACGTGACATCTGTGATTGTTGATATATTCTTGGTTGTTTCTTGGTTTTCAGTGTTTTATTCCTAAGTGTGATTTAGGGTGGTAAGATTCTGAAAATATGTTGTATAAGTATTGTGTGTATGCTCTTTTAAACTATCATTCTTAACTTGTGCAAGTTTTTCACCCTGCCAACTTTCCATGTTTTTTCCATATGTGGTTGAGTAGATGATGTTGCCGAGGTTTAGATCGGGTACGGGTTGGAGATCTATTAACCCTCCTTTTACGGTGGAAGAGCGGAAGTCTTACTACAATTTACAGAGAAAGAAGATGAGGAAGGTGCTAGCTCTGGAGGCACCATTCATATCGTTTTATGGGAAGCGTAGGAAGCCAGCATGGAGATGTACCCTTCGTTTTAGAGTAGGGAGGATGCGTCTACTGTTATACTTTCGGATGTGGACGGTTATTCCGGGTAGATGTTAGAGATTGAACCTAGCTTTTATATTACTTAGTAGCTTTTTATTTCAGTCTTTTTATTTTAGTCTACTTAGAGTTTTTACTACTTTTTGATGTACAGTAGTTTTAGAAAACTCTACGCTTGTACTGCTGCAAGCTCTTTTGTTATCCACATTTTTGGGAACTTAACTTGTTTAAAATCAAAGATTACTTAGAAAATTATTACGCAAATCATGGTTACTATGGTGTAATATCCTTTTTGGAGAAAAAGTGTTGCAGCTTTAATTATTTTTGAAGATAAAAAGATCACGCGACGGCAGAGCCATCTTTGGTGATTAATACCCAATTTTAAAAATCGATCCAATATAACTAAGTGAACGTAGTCAAATTGTTTCTCTTCGGAAATATTTAAGCTCCACTTATCTTCCCGGAAAAAGGCCCGTTGAAAGCCTATCTCACTAATTTCCACTGTCGTAGACATTGGAAATTAAACTGAGTTACGTGTGTAGGTAACAAGATGAAACACAAGAAGGGGGGGTTGAATTGTGTTTCTAAGCTTTTAAAACTTTTCGCAAAAGATGGACGCTGGCTGTTAAAAACGTTGGACGCACAACTTAGTTCAAATATTGGACGCACAGTGTTTTCTGAAATATTGGACGCACAGAGTGCTAAAACACTGGACGCACAGAGTCTTTATAAAAACTGGACGCACAGGTTTTCTAAAGATTGGACGCACAGAATGCTTCCCTTTTAGTTTGAAAAACTTGTTTGAATAAAAACAAATTCAATCCCCTTTATTAGTAATAAACACAGATATAAAAGGAGTTAAGGGAAAGAAGAAATAACACAAGTTTTTATACTGGTTCACCCTTTCCTAAGAGCTACGTCCAGTCCCCTCAAACTAGAGAGATTTCACTATCAAACCAGATAGGTACAAGTATTCTTTGCACACAGCCTCTTCAGGCTAAATCCCAAGTATTCTTTGCACACAGCCTCTCCAGGCTAAAACCCAAGTATTCTTTGAACGCAGCCTCTTCAGATTCTTTGAACGCAGCCTCTTCAGGCTAAACAACTCAGCAGAGTTTTGATTCAAGTGCTGTCTAACTCACACAAGTGAGGATATGAAAACTAAAGCACTTTGAGAGTTAAGCAAACTCTCTTCTACAAGAAGATAAAGAAATACAAGACTTTCAATACAGAGTATGAAAGATTGCACAGCGTTTTTGCTCTTTCTTTTTCGTTGTTCAGTATCTTGTATTCTTCTTCTTGCTTCTCGGTATTTATAAGAGTAGTGAAGCTTCAGACTTGTTCTTCAGTTGCTCAACTTTAGCTCTCATAAAAGTTACCGTTCTCAAATAGCATTTAATGCTATTTTCCCGTTGCTCTGAGGAGATCTACTTCATTGTGTATGTCTGCGTTTCTTTCTCCCAAATCAGAAGCAACCTGTACTCAAAGTCTCAATTGTACAGTGGTTAATAATAATATCTTATTGAGACAGAGAGAATACACTGTGTAAAGCAGAAAGATGTGTTCAGAGATATATAGAGTAGTTAAAAGTACATTCTCTCTCTTAGTACACTTTCCACAGTACTTTATGCTTTTCAGAAGTACATTCACACACGTTGACAAAGATGTACAGAAAGCATTGCATACAGCTATTTATTTCAAATCATTTGCTCAATAAATATGTTTCATATTAAATGCATGAGCAGTAAATAGCACGTAATGGACTCTGCGTTTTGGACGCAGCATATAGAATCTATTGGACGCATACCTTTGCACTTACCAATTTGCACAGAACTCATGCAAACATTGGACGCATACTTATGCTTACCATTCTGATGATTAGTTGCAAAGCAACATTGGACGTATTGCCTCATTCTGGTTATTGGACTTTTGCCATTTCCCTATAGTTCCATTTGACGCAGAGTTGATTGTTGTACATTTGTTCTTCTGCTTCATTGGACGCAGAACAGTTGTTTGATGTACCTTTGTCAATCTGCTTCATTGTGTTCCATTGGACGCAAAGCAATATTGTTGTCCTTCTTATTTATTGGACGCAGAACAGTACCTTTGTCACTCTGATTTCATTGGACGCAGAGCAGTTCTTTTGTTTGTTCAGTTTCATTGGACGCAGAGTTGCACTCTTGCTCACACTGAACATTGGACTTTTATCCTTCATCTGCATTGGACGCTCACTGAATCTGTTCCTTTGAAAATCATTGGACTCTTACTGCAATTCTGCTTCTCATAAAAACATTGGACTCTGCCAGTATTGCCTTGTTCTTATCATTGGACTTATGCCAGTCTTGCCTTGTATATATCATTGGACGATCAGCATTCTGTACCTTGGTCAAGAGCACATCCTGAACATTGGACTTAAGTCTTCAATGCCTTCTTATGAATCATTGGACGTATGAAATTATCCTTGTGCCTTGTACTGATTTATTGGACGCACAACATAGCTTGCCTTTGTGCTGAAACATTGGACGCAGAACTCTTCCTTCTGCTCAACCATTGGACGCAGAATTCTTGTGTCCATTCCAGTGCCAACATTTGACGCAAGGCTCACTTTGAATGCCAGCCAATGTCATGAAGAACTGATTGGACACAGACTGCAATAAGCTTAGTTAGGCAGCATTTATACATTGTACAGCTTAATACAAATTGATTATCCTTTGTAAAAACCTTAATACATTTTGTTATCATCAAAACCATAAAATCACTTAGGGAGTTTTTGTATTAAAAACACTTTTAACCAATTTGGTTCTAACAACGTGCATATATATACAGATTGGATACCCACTCGATATTTCCCACAAATAATATAACAGTAGAATTCACCGATAATCCATTACCGTTATATTATATTCCGAAAGATGCTATAACAGTAGGATTCACCGAGAATCCATTACTGTTACACTCTTTTATCCAATCCAATCTATTTATATATACGTTATTATGAAATCACTTCTTTCCCAATTTTATCCTGTCACGTATATACCGGGTCCCTAGTGTTAAGATTTTCCCAAACAACGTATCAGTACAGTTCCCAGGAAAGAGAGACGGACTTTATTTAGCCCCTTCAAAGGTCTCTTTTTCTTTCCTAGACAGATCCATACTGATAAACCATTTATCTTAACCATCACCTTGTATATAAATGATAGATAGTATCAGGGTTTTCTCAAAATAATAATTTGTATTTTCTTTGCGGTAAAATCATATTTACGGTAAGTCTAAAATTTGCCATTATAACGGTCTGTTTACAAAAGCTCAAAAATGATTTTGCCACAATCTCTCTACTTTCACGAAAATTTAGGATAATTTGGGCATTATAACTCTACAATTCATAAATAGCATAAAACAATTAAACTAAAGCTATAAAACAATTATAAAGCATATTTAAATAAATAAAAGCTATAAACATACAAACAAACAATTCAAACACAAACAAGAATCAAACTCATACTTCTCAAACTAATTTGCAAGAGGTTCCCCTTACCTTGGCCACAACTTTGGGAAGAACAAAGCAAGAATACCAAATAAGAAATATAAGAACTAAAAAGTGAAAAGAGAGAATTTGTGTTTTTGTCTTCAAGGCTCCTTGGCTTCTTTGGTGTGTGAAGAATTTATGAAGCCAAGATGCCTATTTATAGATGGGGAGGGGCGGCCAAAGAGGGAGCAAGAGGGAATTAAAATATTGTGAGGTCATCTAGCTTTTTCATGTATATGTCATAAAGCCTTAATAACTAAAACATCCATTTTTCTAATTGGTTTCTTCCAATGACTATGCATATGAGTCATAGGCCAAAAAGTTTATCCAAGGGCCCTTATTAAATGTGGATGTCGACCAGCTCAAGGAGGAAGGAGGATCATTTGATTTCTTGTCCAAAAACTTTATGGTTTGGTAGTTTAAATGAAAACCAAGGGTAAAGTAGTTATTTTATAAATAAAATTCCAAAAACAATTATTAAAAGGTGAGGACCTATAGGAAAATTCAAAAATGATAAATAATAGTCCTAAGGGCTTCATAAAAGAGTTTCTGGATTTTTACGGTAAAAGTAGGCTTTACGGTTTGCACTAACAAAGAAAAACGGAAGCGCCGTAAATGCAAAAACAGTAATTTTTTAGAAAAATCCAGAAAAATTTCCAGAAAATCACAAATTTGTTTTAAACACTAATGATCCCTCTTAGAATTTGATTTTGAACACTCACTGATTACTGAAAATCCATTTTGGTTCTGAAATCTTCGTTTTACGTGCTTACAGGGACCGAAAAAGTAACTTTTCATCTGTCTTTCGAAAAATTTCAAAATTAATTCCATAAATCATAAAAAATTTAAAAACATGTCTTACTTTTCCAGAATTTCGTTTTGATCTCATCTTGGTCTTTGAATCAGTTCTCAGCTCTTGCTGTAAACTATAGGGACCAAAACGGTAATTTCTGAAATTAGTTTTTCCAAAAATTCTAAAAAAATTTCAAAAAATCATAAATATTATAAGAAACAACTTTTGTGAAGAAAGATAATTTTTTGGGTTGGTTTAACATATTTTTACTAATTAAACTCTCATCCATCTATTACGGTAAATACAGTTCTCCAATGTCAAAAGAAAAGTGACTGTTTTAATGAAATAATTTGATAAGTATTATAAAACCTTAATTATAAGACTAACATAATTTTCTTATCACTTAGATCACACAATATCATATAAAACAGATAAAAGACGAAAATATAGAAAACAGAAGTCTATATAAGACTTAACTATTTTACTATTTAAGCTATAATACTTAACCGTATCCGATCATTCTATTTTTCTTAGGTTTCTATCAGGTCTTTGTAGTCTCTATTTTATCTATTTCTCTATCTCTAGTATTTATCTCTTTCCTAACTAACAGACTACGAAGTTCCTTCCAAAGGGACTAAAATTATATTTTCTTTATATCCTCCTCTAATAATCCAAACTTAATTCCTAAAACCTTTATATGTTACCAAGCTATTATTTATTTCCTCAACTAGTGTGGAATGAATTTTCCAAATTCATTTATCATTTTATCCTAATAGTTAAAGTGTCCGTATATAATCTTCTGACTTCCGTATTTAGCTCTCAACTACTAAGTTTTTATCCAAAAAACTTCAAAGTAATTCTAATCTTTTAAAATTAATACTCTGTCTCTTAGAGTGAAATTTTAGGATGTTACACTGAGCGCTCACTTCAGTAATCCTGGACAGCATGCCAGCGCTGAGCGCCAGGATTCCAAAGCTGAGCGCCCGGGTTCTGCACTTTAGTAATGTGTTCTGTTGGTAAATTCCAGAATTTGAGAGCTAAGCGCCTGAAATCAAAGCTAAGCGTCAGACCTTGTTTTCTTCATAAAACCTACATCAAAATAAGAGAATTAAAAGAAAAACTAAGATTTATTCAATTAACCATATTTACCTATTTCTACTCCTACAGATTAACTAAACTACTCAATCCTTGTATAATTATTCACTTGACAACTATTGAATCTACATGTGTTGTGGATTCATCATTGTGTATTCTTCATGTAAACACAATGACGAGTTACAAGTAACTTATGCAACTGAAATTGAATGATTGATTGCAAATGATGAAATTTAGACAGAAAGTGAAGCTAATCAAATCGGCACATTACAAAGACCTAGAGAAACAAATGGAGTTCCCAGTTCTATTCAATATGCAGCCTTTTACGCATATATAATGCAACTACTTTAGTTCTTGAAGAATTAGCTGTTAAAGGATCCACTTATGCTCAACGAGATGATGCTACTTATGCTCTTAAAGCAATGTTCTCATTTGATTGTTTTTATTCTAGAAGTAATGAAAGAAATAATGGAAATTATCAACAAACTTCTTCTAAATTTGCAACAAAAATCTCAAGACAATTTGAAGGTTTCTAGCACAAAATCACTAATTCAAAAGCAAAGAAATTTTGGTTAGGATGCACTTTTAGAAAAGGTTTGAATCTTTTTGTAATAGACAAGTCATTCAAATTCATGATATGAGTGCTTCTTTCTCTGGCATAATTCATTCTTGTTGTCCAAAGGATTCCGTGACAGTTGAATATAGTTATCGTGTAGATATATTTAATACTATCATAGATTATATTGAAAGTGTTGAATAGTAGATTCAGTGAGCAAACAACCAAACTTCTTATATTGAGCACACCTTTAGATCCTAAAGATGTATTCAAGTCGTTTAATGCTAGTGATATTTGTAAACTTACTGAGAAATTTTACTCTTCAGATTATTCTACCCAAGAACAGTTGATGAATTATGTCATCTATTTGTTGAGACTGGCAAATCAAATCTTTATCATTAATTTGGTTGATAGATTGCTATAACTTATTTTGACTCTTCTTGTGTCAACAACAACCACAAAACATATTTTTTCAACGATGAAAGTTATTAAAACAACATTACACAACAGGATGAAAGATGATTTTTTCACTGATTACGTGATTGTTTACATTCAAAAGGAGATTGCTAAAAAATTTACCATATAATTGATGATTTTTACTCTATGAAACAACGACTAGTAAAACTTCAAAAGTGAAGATTTGTATTTGATCTTTTTACCCGTTTATATATATATATATATATTGTTTTAAACATTCTCAAGTTGGTTGTTAAATTTTCTTGTTGGTTTTATACTTTGCAGATTTCATCTTTATTTGGGAGAAATGCTAATACTTTTTTGCTATTTTTTGAAAGCATGCCGCTACATTATGTTTAGTTTCCTTTGATTTGTTGCTACTAGTCTCTGTGTGTGTTTGTGTGTATGCTGGTTGCACTTAGAAATATTATTTATATATTAGAATACTTGCACATATTATGTGTATGGAATTTTTTTGATTAAGTTACTTTCTTTTGTCTCAGCCCCCCTTAAGTCAAAATCCTGCCTTCACCCCTGCTTCTAAGTCATTGAAAAAGGCTTCATCACTAGTTTTGCACTTGAAGGTGTATATGGTGATGGTAGTCTGCGCAAAAGCATGAAAGGACCAATATGGCTTCGTATGGATGCGAAAGGTATCACTTTGATACCATGTTAGAAATCATAGGATTAGGGGGGAAAGGGAACACAAACTTTAGACTTGAGAGGTTGGAAGAGAGAAGAAATTCTCCGAGGAAATCATATTGAA
The DNA here is from genome assembly GCA_030159175.1 of Glycyrrhiza uralensis. Lineage (NCBI taxonomy): Eukaryota > Viridiplantae > Streptophyta > Magnoliopsida > Fabales > Fabaceae > Glycyrrhiza > Glycyrrhiza uralensis. The sequence continues at coordinate 25,192,338 of BRZY01000007.1, read as the reverse complement.
ATTGATACAATTTTTTTTGAGGCAATTAAAACCGATACAAATGAAGATATATTGTTGTTTATTATACACAAATTACTCACTAAGTACTGTATAACTAACTAAATTGTAAGTGCAAGTCAACTAAGTTGAGTAGGATCTCTGTTAAACATAAAGAGAAGAATTTGATTGGAAACTACATGTCATCCGAATGCAAATTGATGATTGTAGCATAATGAGAATAAATGAGTCATTATAAATTATAAGTAGTTATTTAAAAGGGTGTCTTGGAATTATTTTTATGGTGGCGTTTACAACGGGAAAGGCTTTATCCTTCCTTATTGTGAGGAGGTGGGACCCGGTGGGCCCATGTGGGCCCTCGACCTACAATAGACTGTAAATACAGTTTTTTGGAAAATCACAGATGGACCCAGTAAGTTATACTAAATTACGATATGCGCCCACGATTTTTGAGATTTATATTTCTGACACACATTTTCAATTTTTTTAATTATTTGTACACAATTTGAAAATTGTTTATCTAAATATTTACACACACTCATGTTAAGCTATTTTTAATTAATTAATTAAATCAATAATTTAATTTATACAGTTTTCACAAAAATTAAATTTATATCATCTAATAAAGTGTTATACAATTTGCTTTTCGTTTTAATATAGTAATATATAACATAAATACATTTTTTTTGCACTATTTGGAGAAATGCCATTGTGTTTTGAATTTGAAGAGGGTTCGCTGGACACCAATGATTTTATAGCACTTAGCATTACATTGATTTTTTTTATATTCCGCAATCCAAGGAATAATTAATTTGCATAAATTAATAAATTAATTATAAAGAAATCATATCAATGTAAAACGGCCAATATTATTGAAATATCCTACATATAAGATAAATACTTATTATGCCTCCAATTAATTTTTTTAACAATTTATTTATTTTTCAACATGGTGGCCAATATTTATATTCCTTCAAATTCATGGCAACAATTCCAATTCTTTAGCAATACAGGACCGAAAATGTAAATAAGTTTCAAAACTACTAATACCTTCTATCGACGAATCCTTACCATCGACGAATCCTTACCATTCAATTATTTAATGTTATATCATTGGTTGATATTGCTTCGGGTTCCACTTCCTCACACTAGGGAAGGATAATATGCCTTCCCCATTGTAAAACTAAACGTTATAAGCTTTGTATAATAATTTACCAAAACAACTTATAACTTATATGAAATCAGTTGAATCACATTCTTTTTTCAATTATAAAAATAATTTAGGACATGTTTGGATAAATAACTTATTTCTTCACTTATAAGTGTTTATATGATAAAAATTTATGCAATACTCTCTTTGGTCTTATTTATAAGTAAAAGAAAAACTTAAATGTAGTGATCCAAAATATAAGCAAATAATAAATAATTTCACCTCATTTAATGAACACTTTTATATAAAATATCTTTCATTTAATATAGATTTTAATTTTTCAATGTCTGTTTTATTAAAGATAATTTAGAAAATAGAGCCTATTTCTTTGATAAGATTAATAAAATTAAATGACTTTAACTGACTTTTTTAATTAATATAAATTAATTTTTTTTCTTATAATCAAGAGTAAAATACACTCTCTTCCCCCGCGAGATACTAATATTACATTCCCCTTCTCTCTTGTTTGAAAACACACACTCTCCTCCCCCGAGAGATACTAATATTACATTCCCCTTCTCTCTTGTTTGAAAACACACACTCTCCTCCCCCGAGAGATACTAATATTACACTTTACTCCCCTCTTGTTTGGAAACACGCACTCTCTTCCCTTCAAAGATAAAATATGATACACCTTTCTCCATTTTTGTAATTTTTCGTTAACGTAAAAGTTAGTTTCCGTTAAAATATTTTGTATTACTATAATATATTTTTACTTTTTTATTTTATTTCTATTTTTACCTTATTTTCTTTCCCAATCCAATTTCTGATTCCCGAAATCAGAATCACTGTTTCACTGCCGTTCACCACCACATTTCACCAATAATGGTTTCGATTTGATTTTAGTGAAATGTGGTGGTGAACAACGGTGAAGCGATCTGATTTCAGAAATCAAAAATTGAAATGAGAAATAAAATAAAGCAAATCAAATATCGGGAGGGAGTAAGTGTTTAAACAAGTTGTTTAATGTGGTCACATTTGGGCGAAACCTCCAAGAAGTACGCGCAAATGACTGACTTCATGTCATTCTTTGGGCGAACAACAGCAGCAAAGCTAAAAAACTTGGTAGTCACAGCAGTACAACACAGCTTCAATCAATCATTGGAAATGGAAAGAATTGATAGGCATTTCATGCTTAATTTTTGTGAACACACACACACACACACACACACACACACACAAGGCTCCTACGAGTGAAAAAGGAATGTTATATTATATTCGAAAATAATAATAATCCATCACATTTTTTTTTCTCAATTAAAAGAAACGGGATTTAGCGTTGGTTTGAGTTTAATGTAACCGCCGCTGATATACATGTATAAAAATACGATATCCAATTTATCTTTTCTCCCATTCTTATTTTCGCGCTGAATTGCAATCCCTAGTTTTCTCAATTCTCATGATCTCGATCGCTCTTAGCTCCCCATAGCAAGAGAGAGGAGCTGCTGCTGCCACACGACGCCACAGGTACTTATCATTCTAACTCTTTCTGCTGCCACATACGACGTCGTATCAGTGTAGTCCATTTGTGATGCAACACAGTCATACATACAGTGCTTTATTTTATATGTCGTTTTCTCTTTCAGAGGTTCCCTGTATGGTGCTTATCTAACTTTCCCTTTCAATAAATGGTGGATTATTATAAAATGAAATTAACCCGAGAGGCACAAGAAAAAAATCTGTGTTTTGGGGTTGTGTTCATTTCAACCCTACTTGCTGGATTGTAACATCATGCTTGGTGTCTTTTTCTCTTTTTATTTATTTATTTTCATACCTTTAACTTAATATAGAATCCTACAAATGGCTATCTGATAATGATATATAATAATAATAAGAAAATAATAAACATTTAATATTGCTCTATCCCTATAATGTCCGCAAATACGATCTTTTGTGATATCCAGCTGTTTGATAAATTTTAGTTATTTCTTCAGCATGTCTGGTAGCATTGCTTGAGATATTTTTGTTTGTATAGATGTGTTGATGCCACTGACTTATTGTATTTTTTTTGTAGTAGACTTTGTCCTAATAGCTGTTCGATAAATAATATTTGATATTTATCCAATTTTTTTTTTTGTCTCGTGTCAGTTTCTATGAACCTGCAAAATTAAGCATAGAAAACTTAATTACATTAAACTTGGAATGGGAAAGTTTGCAAACCAAGGACTGATCAAATGCTGGAAATGAAAGTTACCAGAAGGCATGACTCCATTCTATTCAATAATTAATATTTCCATGTCTCTTCTATTCTTCTCTGATTGCTTATTGAGCTACTGCTGATTTCTTTCGTTAGAATGCTAACACATGACTACCCACCTCAGCATTATATGAAGGAATGATCTTCGATGCTAGTATGTTGTTTATGAATGGTAGATGGAGAAATAATGCTAGGTTTGTATTTCACCTTGTTTTCTGGCATGCTACATTCAGTATGCCTCATTTGTCCCTTTTGATGTAAGTCATTTCAGCTGTTTTCAGCTGACACAAACACTTTGGTAGCTACAAATGCTCCCTTTCTTATTAACCAGACCATATTTTTGTTGGACTATAGCTACAAGTTATCCAGAACTTCATCCCTTAAATCAAGGCATTAGTGTCTAAAAGTTATAGTTTCCTGAAACAAAGGATTTTGACTTATAGTTTCCGGAGGAGGCTCTATATTTTAGTTCGTATTAAGAGATTTAGTAAAGTAAGAATCCTCAATCATTATTGATTTCAATCCAAGTTTATAAACTATACTTATTCCTCTAATTTTGTTGGGAGTCAGGCTGCCCAGATCTCTTAAAAGAAAGCACCATGGTCTAGATTCAATTTGAATGAGTTGTGTGATTGATCGAGTTGTGATATAAGATTACTTGGGTGTATCAAATGCATGAGTTTTAACATCTTTTTCTTCCTAAGAGTAAATTGAATTTCTGAATACATAGCATATGGCCAACCATATACGAACTATATCAACTAGAAAAAAAAAATTACATTAATGGTGTGATTATCTCTAAAAAAATTGCATTAAAGGGGCAGAGCTTTAGAAGAATCAAAAGCTTTTCATTTTTGTTTACTTTTCAAATTTACAAATCATATAGTAGGTTGTATCTTCTGGAAATGAAATGGCAAAGATTACCGATGTACTGACTTTGGGCATTTAATTTTATATTGTCGTAAAGACAATGTATAAAAAGTCAGATGGGCTACTTTAGTTGATAAGATGACTTCTGTAATCTTTTAGCATGACTTTCTTGATTTCATGTATCATGTTGATTCTCTGATTTCTATACTCTTTTAGCTTGAAATCTTTTGTTAGTTTTAATTTCTAACAGCTTTTTTAGAGCTATCCTTTTGTGGAATTCCCTTCAAATGCATCTAACTCTTAAGGTAAATACTCTATGCAGACTAATCTTATATAGTGGTCTGGCACAGGCTTGTCTTTTCAGGTTAAACTTATTTCTGACCTCATTATTATTATTCGATTAACCGATTAAGAAATTACATGGAGTTATATTTTGGAATCATATTTCTCTACCGTTAGCTTGACTTGTTAGAGATCTAGGAAGTTGCCAATACTTGGTCGAGGGCAAACTGATATTGGGGTTTTTATCCTCTGTGAACCTTGTTAAGGGTTGTAGAAAATTATAATTTTTGTTGTTAGTCATTGTGGGTGCTAATTAGCTATTTGAAGTACTTGTGGGTGATCTTCTTTAAGTTACTAAACATTGAAGAGTGATGGTTATGGTTAAGAGTGAAAGACGAAAAACGTGAAGTGTTGTCTCCTAAACATTTGAGCACATGATATTTTCGTTTCCTTGTGCTCAAGGACACACAACTAAAAATTTGCTAAAATATTTAGTTTACTAAAATTGTGTTTTACTCCTTTATGAAAATTTGTAAATGACAGTATAGAAGCATTATTATGATGATATTCATGCCCTTGTGCAAGGTCCACTTCAAAAAACAAAATGGTTTATTGCAACCACGGTTTCAAACCAAAAAAAGAACCCTTTGCCTTGTTTTTGAACGACAGCTTCCTCAGTGCAATCTCAGGCTCCTCTGTGCAACCCTAGCCTCCGGTCAAGCTCTCTGGCGACTTTTCAGCCAGTGCTTGCCGTTTTCCTGCAAACCCACTTTTCTACTCATGCTGTCCAGCAGACTGCGAACCCAATCTCCCTCTTCTTTCTCTTTTGTTCTTTTTGTTTTTTTTCCTTCTGTTTTTCTTCTCTCTACCCTGATGTTCATGTTTCCTTGTTCTGTTCTCTTTCTTAGTTTTGAATTCATGTTGTTTCTTTCACTTCTGTTTTTTTTTCTCTACCTATGACTTGTTTCATTCTCTTTTCTTTCCCCTGAATTCATGACTCGATTGTTTCCATGACTTTTGTTGGTATTTACTTCTATGTTTTGTTTAAGACATGACTTTTTATTGTTAATTATGAATATTTCATGACATTTGAGTAATTTTTTTTTTAATTTTACACCGTTTATATGTATATAGTATTAATTATTAAAAAAATTAAAATAGCGGTCATCCCACTATGCAACATCCCGCTATAGCATTTTTGGAGTCTGCCGCTACACACTGCTATTCGAGATTGGTAACCATGTTTCTTAGTTATTATCATGATTTCTTTCCCTATTTGATTTGAATTAAGAGTTTAGTTCTAGTATAAATAAGAGTTAGTGGTCAGTCTTATACTCTTATATATCATCAGTCATATCAAAACATAATCATAATTCAAAGTCTTTATTCTTTTTCTTTTCTCTTTATCTGAAATTCTGTAACTTCAACAATTGATTTGTGGTTACTTTGATTAAATGTCAATGGGCTAATATTACGAATTTTAGATACAATGAAAATGTCTTGGGTTTGACCTTAATTAACTTTTCTCATTTGATCCTTACGGGTGCATAGAAAGGTGATGAACCATACATTGAGGCTTTTGAAGTTCAAATGGCTTACTCTATGGAAGATGCCGTGGTTGAAGGATAGTGCAACCCCAGTACATCTAAAAATAAAGGCTTATTTGATATGGGTGAAAACTCTAATGGGATAACTTTTGAGAGTGAGCCTTATCAATAGCAGTTGGTCATGCTTTGGTCGAATTATAACACTGAAGCATTATTTATCTAAGCCTTATGTCTATGTGGCATTTCACGAAACTTAAGTCTTGCTCATGTGAAACTTCCCTATTCTTTGTGTAACATTTGCTTTTGGGTCAACTTTCTTATTACTTCTCTTTATCGGATTCTCTCATAACAGTATTTGTCTTTAACAACTCTTTGGATGCAAGTTTATTCAAGTTTATGTTATTGTGATTTGTTGCATTCATAAAGTATGCCATTAAAGGGAAAACAAATACAATCCACTTCATCTGATATGGAGCCACTAGAGGCATCCCACTCTGCTCTTGCCAATGCTCAAGCACAACACTCTAGGCAGTCCTTAATTGCTGCTCACGGCGCTCCTGCCATTGGTAGAAGAAGACGACAGTGTTGGACAGTTCAAGTGATAAGTATGTCATCTGTTAATTTTTTTTATTAAAATGTGTGTTGATGTGTATTTCCTAATTCATTTGGTATTAAAGGTTTAACATTTTCTTCTTGTGGACAATCAAGGAGAGCTGAAAGAAGCCCGATTGAGGGTGAATGATGTTATGCTACTTCCTGATGGAGAGCAGGTACTGATTCCTTTTGATGGAAGTCAACCAAGTGGCACAGAAATTAATGGTCTCCTAGGTGGTTTTCTGACTCGGTTGGGACAGAACCACAAATATTTTCCCATTAGCTTTGAGAGTTGGTCTAAGGTTCCTGATATTTATAAGGATCAGGTTTGGAGAATTATCATCGAGGTATATTATAATGATTTTCTTATTAATAAGGTATAATAATCTGTTATTATTATAATGTATTGCTATAACCATTAACCAAGACATCTATATGATTAAAGGAAAAATTATGGTGGGACCTGATGCATGAAGATGCAGCACATGGATACATTATGAAGGAAATTGGGTAGAAATGGAGGAAAAGCAGATTCGGGTTATTCAAAGATTATTATGACCCGACCAAAAACCGAGAAGAAAATATAAAAAATCATCCATTGTCAATCCAAGAAACTGAATGGGCCACATGTATTGATTTCAAATTGAAGGAGAAGGCTCGGGTATTATGGCATTCAATATTTACATGGTTATAAAGCCACGATATATCTGAATTAGTTTTTTTTTCCTTCTTTTTTCAGGAGATACGTGAAAAGAATGTGCAAAAAAGAAACAAGCGTACAATGCATCACACCAGCCGTTCAAAAAAACTCAAGAGAAGGGGTGCAGAGATTGTAAGTGTCTAGAGATGTGCTAAATCCAAATAGTTATGTCCTCCCACCGTGGCCCAGCTGGTAAAAGCTTGGGAAGGACATCATCCCCTCAACCAGGCCCCCCCCCCCCCCCCCCCCCCCAAAAAAAACCCCCTCCCCCCTGACCAAAAAAAAAAATCCAAATAGTTATTGTTTTAATCCAAATATGTGCACTAACTTTTAAGACTGTTAAATGTAATAGCTGAGTCAAATTAGGTAACATGGTAAGTAAGAGTACATTATATATTCATACTCAAAGGATGAATGATAGGTCCTACATCAATAAGCCTCAGGTTGTTTATGTAAATAATTTAGCTATTTATATGCATTTTAAGATGTTAGTTTTGGTTATTTTTAATTTTCTACTAACATTCTGTTACTTGTAGGAGAAGGTTATTGAGATTGAAAGTCAAGAAACTAGTTCTGAATCAATCTCACCTAGTAATTCTTTGGACAAAGTGTTTGAAGAAGAACATTCAGAACAAGTTCAACATATGAGGTCGGGTATCTGCCCTTCACATGTGTGTGAATGTTGCTACAGACAGTATAATGCTGGTGGTGCTACTAGTTTCTATGGAGAGGATGGTAATGCAAAAATACAAAATGAAATTGATGAGTTGAAAATGCAGTTACAAACGCATAGCCAAAGGTTGAAGCTAATGGAGGTGGTGATTGCTCAACTTTTCAATCATCATTCTATGCCTATACCTCCCTGGCTAGCTGCTGACCTAAAGGATATAGTAAGTTAATCTTATTATTACATGTCATCTTATTTATTATTCATTATTTCATCTATATGCTAAAAATGACTTGTTTATTTATTTTTCCTGTAGCTAGCACATCCAGATCCTAGTGATCAATCTTCTTCTGACTGTTCCTCCACTCATTTCCCACAGCAGCCATCTCTATTTTATGATCGTTGTCCTTGATATTTTACCATTTATTTAACTTCTATAATTTGCATGTAACAGTTTGATTTGATCTCTATACTTGGATTGGCATTTTGTATTTGGTATGGAGGATGATTTACTTGTTGAAATCTGGATTTGATGTTATTGAAATCCGTTTGGAGATTGCTCTCTTCGACCATTTGTTGGATTCTTGTATCGTATTTTCGGTTTTCTGTGGTATTCCAATTAAACAAAATTCTTTCAAGAAATTAAAATTAGAAATATATAGTTTTTGTTAGTCTTCAACCGAAATCCCTACGGGCAACATCTGACATAATTACAATTAGAGTTCAAGTGAGATCAAGTTCTACTACCAAAAACAGTTTTTTGTCTTTAAAAACAAAAAATAGAAAAACCTTGTTTGGTAAAAGTGTTTTGTGATAATTGGTTTTAAAAACAAGTACTGTTTTTTAGTTTTTAAAACAAAAAAATGAGAACAGCTTAATGTTGTTTCTGTTTTTAGTTTTCTATTTTCCGTTTTGAAAACAACGAACACACGGAGAACAACCCATTTTCATTAATGGTAATTTTGTAATTATTGAAGATAGATTCACCATTCAAATCGTGCTCAGAACATTTTGCTCTGCTTTCTTCTTTATTTTTTCAGGATACGGACGCATCTCTCATTTTGTTGAATGTCCATCTATTTTGTGGCTTGACATGTGGCTTCACCTCTTAGCTTGCAGTAACAGCGAATTGCCCACTGTAACTTAATTGTTTTGACATTGAAGCGACTGAAAAAAATCCCAGAAGGGATTATTTCAAAATTGAAAGGAGTTGCCACCAAAGTTTTTATGGGAAAATATTGGAAAATTCAAAAAAGAAAAAAAATGGTCTTTCAAACCAGATTCGGGTTCGGGAGTTGATTACCCGTAGGGAATGTGTTAGCATCCTACAATGTCTGTTAAAAAATAATTACCTCTAATTAAACGTGTAAAACTTTGTTAACTTTTAAATTATTTATTTTACCCCGAAAAATGAAAAAAAATATTTGTTTACAAACTTTGGTCCATGAAATAGAAGGAGAAAAATTAAGAAAATTTATTTTTTGCACTTGACAAAGGTGCAATAGAGAAATCAAAGCTATTTGGTAGAAAATGATTATGTGTTGATTGATTTTTATTTTTGAAAAAGAAATTTTTAATTTGAAGAAAAAGGGTTTTGGATTTCTGAGCTGTCACAACTCATACATTCAAAAAATAAAATTAACAAAGGTGTCACACCTAAGCTAATTTCTTTGAACAAATTGATTTTTGAGAAAATGATTTTTGTTTAAGAAAAAAGATTTTAGAGTCACCAAGTTGTCACAACTTGTGTCTCTAAAGTTAAAGCCTTAAAAAGATGTCACATCTAATTAATACTAAAAAAAGTTTTTTTCTTTTTTTTTTCAAAAAAAATTACATTTTATTGGAATTTTTACAAAATGTACATGTATTTAAAAAAAGAAGTAAAAAAACTGGTCTAATGGACCAAAAAATGCATAGGCCCAGCTTTAAAAAAAAAGGTTGAGCCCAAACAAACTAAACAAAAAAACACAACTCACACACAAAAAAACACAAAGGGCAACATCCCAAAAGAATAATAAAAAAAACAAAAATAAATAAAATCCCCTGTTTATCTAAGATAACCACCCACATATGGTTTTTCTCATTTAGCCTTCTTATCTGTTTGACACGTCTACAAATATTGGGGTAAAAATGTCTTCTCATAATGTTCAAAAGCTGGGATTCTCACAAACTTTTGCTTCCCGCGAGACAGGATATTTGGAGACTGAAACAAGTTTTCAGACTAGGTAGAGTACCTGACTCTCTTTTCTCTTCCCTTTTCAACCTTCTCTTTCAACTTTTTGACACCACTTTTTCTCCTCCCTTTTCAACCTTCTATACCTTTTTGTTTGACTCCTCCATTTTGTAAAAGTAGAGAAACAACTCACTCTCTTCCCCTCCGTTTTCATCATTTTGCAGAGGACAAGAGGAAGATTTGCAAGTTGCATTTCAGTTTCTCCATCTCTTTCATTTTATAGGGTTTTTTTCCTTTACTTTGCATCATCTATCCTTGCATTTTAAATCTTCAATAATCTATGTATTTCTTTTCCTTTCTTGAGCATCAGTATGACAGAAACATGTGTTTGAGTGCTTGAATCTCTGTCACTTTGAATGCATTTTTTATTATAAACCTTTGTTTCAAAAAAAATGTTGAAACTATCAAAGACCTCAATGACTCAAAAGATTTATGGAAGATTGCCATTAGAGTTGTTGATGTTTGAACTATTGTTAATAAGTCAAATGAGATGCAACTTGAAATGGTGTTCATGGATGCCCAGGTATCCTTATTTCTTTCTATTAACTTAATTGAAGACCGTTGTTTCTCTTGACATGAATGAATAGAGGTTACTTATCACTCTTACTAATGAATTCTCTTTACTTAAAATAGGGTGATAGGATTCAGGTGGTGGTCCCAAAGGAAGAGGTGGGGACATGGAAAACAAAGTTAATAGAGCAAAATATTTATGTCTTGCAGCATTTGAATGTATATCTCTGTTCAGACAATCCCTACAAGGGGGTTATCTTTGCTGGTACAACAGTTAAACAAAAGCCCATTCTAGAAATTCCTCCAAGTGGATTCCAATTTAAAGATTTTAATGACATAATTAATGGGAAATTTTATGTTAATTTGTTAGTAGGTAACACTTACATTGTTTTATCCACTTTCACATGGAATTTCAATTTTTTTTGTAACACACACATAAGCATAATAATCACAAAAATTCCTAAAAATGTATATATCATTGGTGCTGTACATGAAATGAATTATTGTCAGACTAATGCAGAGCCAAAGAAAGCTGCTTTTACCATTAGAGATACTAGGTAATATGTTTTCAATGTTTCTAATCCAAATAATTTATCACTGCTTCTCATGTTTTAACTTAATAATATTACAGTGGTAAGTTGATCAATTGCACTCTTTGGGATGATTATGCAAGAAAATTACTCACTTATGTTAATAATGGGAAAGCTGTTTCTGGACCCATTATTATAATTCTGACACATGCAAAGATCAAGGCAGCACAAGGTTCATCAAAAATGTTAAACTGATTTGGATTTATATTGGTTTTTAAATCATGAACCCTTTATGAGAATCCCAATTTTATAACTTGCTTCAGGAAATTTTCCAGCATCAGTCTCAAACTACTGGTGGGGTTCGAAGCTATTAATCAATGAAGATATTGTAGAAGTACAGAACTTCAAAAGAAGGTAGAAAAAACATTCTATTGACTAAATATCATCATGTATCCAATTTTTGGTTTCCATTTACAATAATTCAGTCAAATTCTCATTAACTATTAACTACAGCTTACCAGCAAATGAATCACATGAACCATGTAGCCAAATGCTTAGCCAATTCAGTAGATCCTCTCAGTTTTCTAACTTCGACAGGTTTATGTATCAAGCACAGGTGAAGAGTATTGCGCAAATTAATAAATTAAAAGAGGTATTCAAACTGGTCAAGGCTAACACATGAGAGTTTGGTAATTTTGATATTGTTTTAGATAAGTTGAGTAATGACTACATGATTCACATCTATCTATTTATATGTGAGTAGGATACAACTTGTGTGACTGTTGGAACAACTGGTAGAATTATTGTTTCGAAGTATGGCTGGAGTTATGAAGGGTGTTCTATCTACACTAAGAAGGCAAGAAAAGGGGATGTTACATATAGATGTCATGATAGGCATGAAAATGAATGTCCAGTTCCCAGGTATATTAGTTTTAAATTTATGATTAAATCGTCACCTGAATAATCCATGTTTGTGAATTCAGATGAAATAAGCGATTTTCTTTGTTAAATATATCGAAAGGTATAAATTGGAGATGAGAGTTATTGATAAGGACAATGAAAAATTTATTTTATGGGATGCTAATTGTGAAAAAATCTTAGGGAAGTCTGCTCTTCAACTTATGACAGACATGTTTAAAGTATCTATTTATATCCAAGCTTCGATGGTATACTTCTATTTAAGCTGCATCGTTTGGTTAGTGTTCATACTTATAAAATTCTATCTTTTTGTCTATTATTTGTTTCTTATAGGATGGGGAAGATGATCCAAGAGCTTATCCACTCCTTCTTGACAATATGTGTGTCATCACTTTAGCATATAGGGTGAGGTATCAAGTGAATTACAACCAGTGCTCTGTTATTAAGGTGGAGGATGATCCACAAAAAATCAAAACAATAAGGGACCAAATGGAACCTAAAGAGGTACACTAAAACAACACTCTACTGATTTTTGTTCACTTATTTTAGGTGACCTTATTATAGGTATTAACTCTTGATATTTTTTTATCCAACATACATCAAAGCTTGATAAGTCCAAATGCGATATCAATGATGACCCACAACAAAGGATTGGTTATGAATACCCCTAAGGATAAACTTCTCCATAAACACTTATAGCATATGTTTTTTAACTAACAACTTCTTACATAAGAGAGACAAACACTGAAAACTTCTTATGATAGTAATTGAAGGATAATTAATTAATAAATTGAAGGGATTTAATTTATTTAACATTGATTTATTATGAAATTTGCAACTGCAAACCAAAATAACAAACTTCAAGGAAAAATCGACCACCAAAAATACAAAAAAAACTTAAAGGAAAACATGTTCTCAAGATATGCAATCAAATGGGTTTTCAGTTTTTATATTTTCAAAACATGTTCTCAAAACAAATTTATCAAACAAGTTTTTTTTTTGTTTTCTCATCTCTAAAATTGTTTTCAAGTTAATACTCACCAAACAGATTTTTTTAAATTTTATTTTGAAAATCAGTTCTTCAAAACTATTTTACGAAATAGTTTTGAAAAACAAAAAAAACAAAACAGAATCAAACAAGCCCTTAGGTATAAGTTCGTTAGCCACATCGGCATTTAATTTAACGAAATCAGTCAAAATGATTAAATGTGACCTATTTTTCAAAACAAATGACTAAAAAGTTACGATTTAAATATGAAGAACTAAAAATAAAAATTTCTGAAAAATGAGGGACCAAAAATATGTTAACATTGCGACTATTTTCTTTATATTTATTTTTAAACTACATTAAACATAGCAACGGTTGATTCGTTTCAAGAATTGTCCTACTTCCCCGTTCTTCATGAGTGCCATCGATGGAGTCGTGTTCTCTGCTGCGAGAACAGAGCCCATACCGCCCCCAACTAAGCCACCTGATGGGACACAGGCTGGTCAATCACCCGCTGTGGTCCAATTTGGTTCGCCTCACATTACTGCCCCTGAGAACCACGAGGTTGCTGCTCCGCAACCGCCCTTAAGCAAACAAGATAGTCCTGTGTGGACCTGTTAGCAAACAAGATGGTTAGAATTGAGCATGTCAACGGGAACCGTCTTCTCCCCAAGGTAGTCCTGGATAACTCAGTTTTCCAAGAACTTTGCACCCCTTGGAAAGTGGCGCTTGTCATCAAATTACTAGGCAAAACTATTGGCTACAATACTATGAAAGATAGACTCAAGCGGGTTTGGAGGATTCAAGGTGGGTATGACATTATGGATATTGACAATGGATATTTCATGGTGAAATTTGATCTTGCGGAAGACCGTGAGAGAGCACTATCCGGAGGACCATGGATGATCTTTGACCATTACCTCGCAGTCACCCATTGGAGCCCGGATTTTGTCTCTCCGGATGCAACGATTGATAAGACTTTAGTTTGGCTAAGGTTTCCCGGCCTTAACCTTGTTTACTATGATGAGAGTTTCCTCCTTGCTATGGCCTCTCCAGTGGGTAAACCAGTTAAAGTTGACTCTAATACTTTGAAAGTGGAGAGGGGACGATTTGCACGAATTTGTGTGGAAATAGACTTGAATCAACCTGTTGTAGGACAAGTTTGGCTAAATGGGCATTGGTACAAGGTTGCCTACGAAGACCTACGTATCATATGCACATCTTGTGACTGCTATGGCCACCATACAAGAAATTGTACAAAACCTCTTAGCCCTCAGATGGAGGAACAGGGGGCTGCCAATGCCTCTCTTGATGCGACCCTTCAAGGTGGATCTGTAGATTTGGCCTCTACGGCCTCACAGGACTTGGGCAAGGCCTTGGCTGCCTCGGACACACAAGGAGAGCAGCCAGAGCTAAGGACTGTCTAGGATCTTCATGTAAGCGAGTCAGCCTAAAATTTTTGGAAATTGGCTGGTGGTCTCACGCAAGAAAAAAGACCTCTCAGCCTTCAAAGTCTGCAAAGAAGCAGCCAGATAACATGGCAGGACACAACAAAACGCAACCCAGTCAGTAAGGCCGCCAAGGGACTCCCCATGTGCAAGATCCAAAGACGACTAAATTCTCTATGGGATCATCGGACTAGAATGTTGGGAGCAGGCCCAAAAAGCGTAGGCGCGAGGTAGGAGGTCCCAATACCCAACGACCTCTCATCATCAAGGAGGTGGCCAAGGCACCCCAGATGAGCCTACAAGTTCCTTTACCATCTTCCTCGCAGCAAGGTGTGCGTCCAAATTCGCACTCCTCCCTGAGGACAGCGGCTCCTAAGCCATCAGCAAACAACCTAAAGCCCTCGAACCCCCCTAAACATTCTGAAGCCATGGAGGATGATAATGATGGGGTGGATGAGGAGATTGTGTGTGACATACAGGGAGTTAATTCTGACTTTAAGGACGATATGCAGTCTTAGTTTCTTTTTCTCTCTGGTACTATTGTTTATATGTTTCCTATGGGATATTTCTATTCTGTCTTGGAATGTCCGGGGTGCCAATAACCGCTCTGCTAGGAGGCACATTCGGGACCTGCTCCTCAAAGTCCACCCCACAATTGTCATTATTATGGAGACACATATTGCTTTCCAGAGAACCATAGATTTCTGGAACCGTGAGGGATACTGTGAGGTGGCGATTGTGGAGGCCCAAGGTCAGGTCGATGGGCTTTGGGTCCTTTATCAGAGTGGTCACCAAAGGGCTATCTCGGTTCTAGATGTTACCCCCAACATGATAACATTCAAGCTTATGTTAGGAGGAGTGGTTTGGGTTTGCACTGGACTCTATGCCAGCCCTATCCCAGCAAATCGCCCTCAGATTTGGCAGTCATTAAGTAATCTGCATGCTTCTTTGGATGACCCCCGGCTTCTTATTAGGGACTTTAACGAGATTATTCTTCCCAGTGAGCAGAATGGGGGGACCTTTTATGCAGGCTAGAGCTGATGCGTTGATGCAGATGATGGACTCTTGCGACTTGCTTGATCTCCCCTCTACGGGGGGCCTTTTCACTTGGCATAAGAATTGCAGAACATCGGCTGGGCTGACTCTTTTCCTAATGCTTTCCTTGAAATTTTGTGCAGGATCCATTCTGACCATAACCCGCTCCTGGTGCGCTGTGGTGGACTCCCTGAATCACATGGTCCGTGCCCCTTCCGTTTTGAGGCGGCATGGATTGTCCACGCAGATTACCAACGACTAGTGGAAAGGGCCTGGCATAGAAGGAATAGAGCTTCGATTGAGGCACTTCAGTAAGTTCAGGGCGATTCCATTACTTTCAACAAAGAGGTCTTTGGGAACATTTTTCGCTGAAAGCGTGAGATTGAACGCCGACCAGGGGGAGTGCAGAGAACGTTAGAGAGAGTGGATTCTGTTCGCCTTGTCCTGCTGGAATGTCAACTTCAGCAGGAATATGATCATATTCTTTTCCAAGAGGAATTGCATTGGTATCAGCAATCCGGCGAAAAATGGGTGCAACTTGGGGATCGCAACACTAAATTCTTTCACGCTCAAACTCAAATTAGAAGGAAGCGTAAGAAAATTCGTGGTCTCACCCTTCCTAACGGTATTTGGTGTACAGATGATGATAGGATTCTCCAGGAGGAAGCACAAAATTTTTTCAAGAACCTTTTTTGCTCTCCGGCTGGCTCTCCTGTAGGGGATTTCTCTGTTGGCCAGATCCCCAAGCTGTCGGAGGAGATGGCCCAAGCCCTATCCCTCCCGGTCCTCAAGGAGGAAGTCTCTGCGACGCTCCATAATATACATCCTTATAAGTCTCTTGGCCCGGATGGCTTTCAAGGTATCTTTTTCAAACAATATTGGCACATCGTTGGTGATGATATTCATCAGTTGGTGGCCCATGCATTCGATGTAACACCCTCGTTTTTAAATAGTTTCTTTAGATTTTTAATCTGTTTTAATTTATTTAAATTATTTGATTAATGATTTTGGATCTTGATGTGAGAAAAATGATATTCATATATTTTTTGATTTTTTTAGAAGGGTCAAGAGTAGTAAAGTTTGCAAAACACCGCATTCTCAATTGA
This sequence comes from Glycyrrhiza uralensis, assembly GCA_030159175.1. Taxonomy (NCBI): domain Eukaryota; kingdom Viridiplantae; phylum Streptophyta; class Magnoliopsida; order Fabales; family Fabaceae; genus Glycyrrhiza; species Glycyrrhiza uralensis. The sequence goes on along the minus strand of BRZY01000007.1, from coordinate 25,175,506 downwards.
TGCGGGGAAGGGTTTAAGATTTTTCTGGAGACCATTTTTACTTCAAAATAATATTTGAACGAAACAAAAGTTGATTTTAGACTATTTGTGTTTTTTAGAAATTTTTCAAAAAAAGTTTATTTTACCCGCGTTTGGTGCTTTACGGGCACAACCGAGAGATGAAAAATTATCCAAAAATTTAGTTTGGAGATTCTAAATTTTGGCATATTATATTTGAGTCATAAAAGTGATTTTTCATTTTATTACTTATTTTAGAAAAGTGTTCATTTCAAAAGGGATTATGAAAATAAGCATTTTTTCTACTTTTGAACTACCAACTCAACCCTAGTTTGATGTGACATAATCTCACCATTTTTGTCTTGTGCTTGGCCGAGTTTTACAAGCCAAAATGTACTCTTGGAATTATCTCAAAAGTCACATGTGAGTCAATAGGAAAATTCTTTGATTTTCCAATTAAAGATATGAGAGTAGGTTCTAATCCAATCAAAGCAAATCACATCCTTGCTTCTTGGTCTCTTGGCCGAGTTCTTCTAGGGCAAGGAAGGAGAGAGAAATCATTTATTCTTCACTTCATCTTCTTCATCTAGCAAAAACCTCCATTTTCTCTCCATTCCAAAAGCTTGCTTCTTCCATAACCAAAGGCTTGAGCTTTCTTGAGTTTTAAACCTTCAAGCTTCACGAAAAAGGTTTGGATGATGATCCTAATCCATATTATCTTTTTATTTTTCCATGATCATAACTTTCATTTTTCAAGAATCATGTGTTCTTCACTTTTTCTAAGAAAAAAAGCTTTGTTCTTGGTTTAGGTTCATTCTCTTGGAACCTAGAAGCTTGAGACTCTCCTTGAGCTATTTTTCTTCTAAGCCTTGAGTAAGTATTCATCCATTCAAGTTTCTACATATTAGGGTTTGAGTATTTTCATAAAACTTACATTTTTATGGTTATGTTTCTTATGTATTTTGAAAACGGTTTGATATTTCAAAGTGGTGGAGCATAAAGATGCAAGGAGACCTCTTTGTGTTTTTTTTCAAGGTTACTTCAAGAGGTAAGGAGATTTTCTCAATAAGTTTGGAAGGTTGTGTATGTGTGTGGCTATTTGTTGTGTTCTTGATGATAAACTCAAAGACTTGAGTTTTCATATTGGTTGTTGAATGAGTTATCATTCTCTTAGTAATGTCTATTTTTACATATTTATAACTTAGAGTTTTAATATGTGATACTTGGTTGATGAAAGGTGATTTTCGAATTCTTAAGGACTCTTGAAAAAAAATATAATTATTTGAAGTGGTTGTATGCCTAATGCCTTGTTTAATAAATTTAATGAATGATGCTAGTGTTTTTGATGTACTTAAAGTGCTAAAAATGGTTACTTTAAGGGTATGTATGCTTCATGATTTGATTTTGTGTTCTTGATTATCTAAGGTATTTGATTTCTTGGGTGATTTTGTGTGATTGATTTAATGATGTTGGATTGTAATAATTAAAGTAGTGTAAAACTTTAATTTATTATGATTGTGGTTGTGATTTGGTGATGGTACCCAAGACATTGTTACCCAAGCATTTGGAAGAGGATTTTAGAGGACTTTTAGGAAAAGTTTTTCCAAAGAAATCAAGATTAACTAATTAGAATTCAAGACAACACTTAATTAGGTAACTTTCACTTGATTTTAAAAAAATAAGTCTCCAATGGACTTTATAACCAATTATACTTTCAGAAAGCCCCAAGTAAGTTAGGAAATTAATTGGTAAAGAAAAAGTGAATTTTTAGATTTTTAAGGGGCTGAAAACGAAAAACTTGGATGTTTTGGGCTAAAATAATAATTTTTTAGAAATTCAGGGGTTGAAAACGAAAACTGGACATTTTGGGCCAAATAATAATTTTCCAAAAGTTCAGGGGTTGAAACGAAAAACTGGACCTTTTTGGGCCAAAATAGTAATTTTTTTGGAAGTCCAGGGGCTGAAACAAAAAACTGGACATCTTAGAGGTTAAAAAAAATGTGACAATAAGGAGTCATGAAGTCTAAATAATTAGGAGAAAATGACTTTAAGTAAAGTTTTATCAAAGTGTGTAACTTGAGTATTTAGTTAAGACTTTTAAGTCAACCTTTTTACAATGAGAAGTCTTGAAAGAGAAATACTAAGTTTGGTTTTAAATAAAAGCGTTTAAGTTTCAAAATGACTTTCATAAAACTATTCTTAGTTTGTATTTAAAAATGTTAAAAGGTATTTCATTTGTCAAACATTAAAAGACTTTGAGACTTTAAAGCTAAAAAGGGATTTAGAGAAATATTCACTATTTTGAGGAATTTTATTTTCAAAGAGAAGTTTTTTTTAAAACTTATGTTTTAAATAATGTTAATAGAGAAGATTTTTACACGGTGTTGGGAGAGAGCTAACACGTGATGACGAAAGATCCTATGGTGAGGGATTGCGTTATTTTCTTTGTATGTGTTTGCAAAATATAATGTCATTTGCATTTTAAGACGTTGGCTTTTGCCAAAATTTGAGCATACAATCCTATGGCGATGGATTGTAAATAAGTATGGTCTGACTATAAGTCTTTGAGGGCATTCAGGTCATGAAATTCTCAATGGTCTTGCGATGAATCCCCTTGTGCCGAGAAGAGTAGTACACCCGGCTTGGATATCCTGACCGACTGTCTTATTTGTGATATGGTGTACGACGTTCGCACAATTGGTCTGTACCGAATGAATGTCAAACCATGGCTGAGAGATGGCCAGTTTGTATTTTATGTTAGGTATACGCTCCAACCATATCGCTCTACTTAGTTGAGGAAGAGAAGTCTCCATGGAGCAGTGCACCGGTGTATTAAAGAGACATTGAAGTGACATGCATTATGCTAGAGTGCTATGTGTGTTTTAACTTGATGACGTGTGTTTTTTTATATGAATATCTTAGAGAAAGACTTGCGAAAGAGTAGATATATATATATTCTTGGAGTGTATTATGTAGTATTTACTTTTCCATATGCACCTTTCGTGGATTTCAACTTGTGCAAAGAAATTCACCCTAGCATGCTTTTCTGCTGTCTTTATGTACGTTACGCATAGATGTTCACATTGAGACCTCTGGTAGCGCTGGTGAGGGAGAGTTTCAGGCCTTTTGAGGCCGATGGAGGGGGATGGACTTACGATCCAGTCTCCCAATGGGCCACGGTATCAGGACACATGGTCAGGACTAGAGATGGGGTGTTGGGCCCCGAAGAGGTACTAGAGAGGGACATGGTTTTTGATGTTTACATTCCCATCGAGAGGATGCGCAGCTGGCTAGCAGACGCAACCTATGCATGCAGTGTGACCGTGGAGAGCGGGAGCCCAGGGTTCAGCCCATGGCGCAACCTAGGAGGGAGGTGAGGGTTGATCAGAGACCTTTACCCCAGCGGGTAGCCGGGTCTGTTTCTGATCGTCGTCGTCTTATTTGTCGCACTCCAAGGAAGAGTTCCTTGGAGACGGCACACATGCCTAGGATCGCTCCACCAGTGACTCCAGCTCCACCACAGAGTCTGTGAGGCCGACGCTTCCTGTTCTTTACGTAGAGCCGTCAGGACGTTTCGTGCGCTGCTCTTCAGGAACTCATGTCGGACCATCTGGACATGCAGAGAAAGGGAAGAGGAAGTTTAGAGACGAGCCAGAGCGAGCGTTTCTTGTGGAGTCTGAGGAGGAGGAGGACCCCGAGGAGGCGTCATCTTCTTAGGTCTCTAGGTGTGGCGTAGATTGGTGCTAGGTTGTGGGTTTGTTAGTTGGCCAACCAGTCTAGGTTTTTGGGGAGTAGATGATCTTTTAGTGTATTTGACACATCTTTTGCTTTACTATTTTTTTGGTTCAGTTTATCGCTTTATTTTCTTTTACGCCGTGATGTTGTATTTTGGCCACTTTGTTGTGGTTCTTGACTATACTTTCTGGTGCAAGACTTTTGTACAATGACTTGGAGAGATGTGAATATGATGTATGTTTTCTTTTCTAATTTTCTGGATGGCTAAAATTTTGTGAGCGTACTTCTTAATATCTATTTAAAAAAAAATTTAGCCACGAGTTTTGGTATCCTTTAATTATGAAAGATATTTTTCTGAAGGCAAACCAGTTTTATCTTATTTTTGCATTGAGTTTCTTGATAAGAATACGTGACGTTCCTTGTGGGAAAAAGGGTCGTTACATTCGAAACAGGTTACTTCGACCCCTCGCTTGCTGAAACTTTAATTGCTCTTATTCCTAAGGTTGACTCCCCGGGCTCCTTTAGGGAGTTTAGGCCCATTAGCCTTTGTAATACGGTATATAAAATTATCACTAAAGTTCTTGTGAATAGGTTAAGGCCTATGCTTGATAGTATCATTAGCCCTTTTCAGAGCAGCTTTATTCCTAAAAGGGGCACTACTGATAATGTTATCATCCTTCAGGAGATAATCTGTGCTATGAATAAGTCTAAAAAGAAGAAAGGGGATGTGGCTTATAAGATTGACCTTGAGAAAGCCTATGATAATGTTAGTTGGGGTTTTCTTAGAGGTTGCCTTAATGACTTTGGGTTTCCTCCTATTATTACCAAGCTCATCATGCATTGTGTGTCTTCTTCGACCTTGTCCATTATTTGGAATGGTAAGCAGCTCCCCTCCTTTTCCCCGACTAAAGGGCTAAGGCAAGGGGATCCACTCTCTCCCCACCTCTTTGCTTTATGTATAGAAAAACTATCCATTTCTATTAACGAAGCTGTGCAGGATGGCAGGTGGTAGGCGGTTCGGATTTCTAAGGAGGGCCCGACTTTCTCTCACCTTCTCTTCGCGGATGATATTTTGCTTTTTTCCAAAGCTACTTGTGGCCAGACTAGGATGATGGCGGACCTCTTTCAGCAGTTTCTTCACTCTGGATTGAAAATTAACTTAGGGAAATCTCGAGCTTTCTTTTCTGCAAGAATTGCCCACAGGAAAAAGGACAAAATATCCTCTATCTCCTCCATTAGAGCCACCAACTCCCTTGAGAAGTATCTGGGCTTTCCTATCCTGATGGGGCGGGTGAAGAAGGAGGATTTTTATTTTATTTTGGACAAGCTGCATGACAGGCTTGCTTCATGGAAATCTAAGCTCTTAAATAAGGTCGGGCGCCTTACCCTGGCTAAATCGGTCCTTAACGCTATTCCGACTTATTACATGCAAGTTAATTGGTTCCCAGCGAGTATTTGTCATAAAATTGATCAGATCACTAACCGGTTCATTTGGAAGGGAAGCTCCGGGAAGGGGTTATTTCTTGTTGCTTGGGATAAGGTTTCCAGGCCTAGAAAGGAAGGAGGACTGGGAATCCGAGTTGCGAGAGATATGAATACTGCCCTGTTGGGTAAACTTGTGTGGGACATGCTTCATAACCCTCACAAGTTGTGGGTCTCTCTTCTCTCACATAAGTATCTCCGCCATGGGTCTATCCTAGAAGTGCAGCCTCATTCTGGATCTCCTATTTGGAACTCGATTGTTAAGGCTAGAAATGTTCTCAGGGACGGCTATGAATACCACGTTGGCAATGGGGAATCCCTCTTTTGGTATTCCTCGTGGCTAACCCGGGACCCTCTATGCAATCAAGTTTTTGTTGTGCATGTTCATGACATGGACACCAAGATTAATGACCTCTTCTATAACAATCAATGACATTTGGATAGGGTCTACACAACCCTCCCACCTGCACTAACACAGGCAATTTCTGACAGACAGTTTCTTTTTCATGCACAGGTTCCAGATTGCTTTATTTGGAGTGGCACAAGGGACATATCAGCTAAAGATGGATTCAAATGGCTAACAAAGTCTCACAATCAAACGGATCTTACCGGAACGTGGAACTGGATCTGGAAGCTGCCTGCACTAGAGAAGCTCAAGTTTCTGATCTGGACTGAAGGCCACCACTCCAATCCCACCATGCAAGTGCTCCATCATCAAGGCATTGCACAAACTAACATTTGTCAGAAATGTCGAGCTAAAGAGGAGTCCTTTATTCACTGTATAAAGGACTATGACTTGCCTAATTCTATGTGGAGAGCTCTGGGGTTCCAAAATCAGGATTTCTACTCTCAGCTGGTCCCTATGGCCTGGTTTAGAGAGAATCTGGACACTGCAAAGGCGCCCCTCTTCTTGGCTAGAGTTTGGTGCGCTTGGAAAGCCAGCAACAAAGCATGCATTGCTCAGGAAAATATAAGCAAATATCAACTTGTTAGAGATGTGTCTTTACTAGCGAACCATATTGCCCTTGGTTTTGGTTCTTCTCGTCGGCAGCCACGGCCCCCTCGATGGGTCACTTGGCACCCCTCCCGGGAGGATGTGGCGGTTCTCAACGTGGATGGCAGTTGCATAGGCAACCCCGGCAGGGCGGGGTTCAGTGGGTTGTTGCGTACGACAGAGGGGGAATGGATGATCGGATTCTATGGTTTCCTGGTGATTGGAGATAACCTTCAGGTGGCATGAGCGACGGGAGTTCAAGCTCTACGCTGCTACTCCGATTCAGCAGTGGCGATTGAGTTCGTTGGGCAAGGTGCTCCTCGCTGCCATAAGCACGCCCTAGTCGTTGGCTGTATTAGGGAGCTGCTCACACGGCCATGGAAAGTGGAGCTGGAACACTCTTTTTGGGAGGGCAACTTTGTGGCTGACTTGCTGGCGAAGATGGGTGTCCGACAGGAAGAGGCTCTCTGTGTGCTGGATCTGCCGCCGGCGCAGCTGAGCTTTTCCCTTCAAGATGCTGCTATACGGGTCTTCTTTCAGAGAGGAATGACATAGTGGAGCGGGGTCTTGGGCCTTGGGCTATTTTCTTCTTTTCCTAGTTTTTTCTCTGTTGCCTACACACAAAAAAACATAGCAATGGTTGGCCACACCACTAATTATTTTGATTTTTAAAATACATTAAATGGTTACAGTTCCCCCTATCATGATGTATTTGTTTTTAGGGTTAAATGTATTTTTAGACCCCATAAATAAGTAAATGTTCGTTTTTAGTCTTTCATGTTTTGAAACTAATCGAAACAAGAGAGAAAAATATAGAGATATAGAATAATAGATAAAAGAGATAAAGAGAGAAGAGAGAATAAGCGAATGTTTTATTACTACTCTTTGGGCTACGGAATATATACAATGAGGATGGTATTTATAGCCACCGGGAAACCTAACCCTAATGTAAATGTGGATGAGATTTTATCTTAATAAAGTAACAGCGTACCAAATTTGATATCTTAATAATAGAAATAGTGCAACAGAATATCTCATCAAATCTTATTAGTATCAATCTCTTCAGGAGATGGACATCCACAAAATATTCATAACACTCCCCCTTGGACGTCCATTAAGGATATGCCTCATTAAAACCTTACTAAGAAAAAACCCAGTGGGAAAAAAATCTTAGTGAAGGAAAAAGAGTACAATATCCTTTTGCGTAAGATCTGCCTCGTTAAAAACCTTGCATGGAAAACCCAGTGGGACAAAACCATGGCGAAGCAAAAAAGAGTGTAGAACGCATCTATTTCTCCCCCTCATGAAAACAATCATCTCTAAGACGACGAAGACCAATTAGTGTACCAGTTGCTCAAAATTTTACTCAGTAGCGACTTTGAAAAGAGATCTACTAGATCATCATATGAATGCTTATATCACCACTCTTTTGAAGATCATGTGCAAAAAAGAACTTTGGTGGTATTTTGTTCTATCTCCTTTGATATACCCTTCTTTCATCTGAGCAATGCATGCGGTATCATTCTCATCTAGGATAGTTGCAATCATTTTTCTAGAAGATAAACCTCAAGTCTCATGTATGTGTTGAATCATAGACTTCAACCAAGTGCATTCATGACTTGCCTCATGTGGTGCCAAAATTCTACATGACTTGTTTGTGATCTACTTTTATGGGGGCTAGACAAAAAAAAAAAGGTTGCATCTGCATAACAAATCAAGCCCAACTTGGATACATTTGAATAAAGTAAATTCATATTCATCGTACCCATAAGGTAAGAAAACATATGCTTGATTCCATTCCAATGTCTTCATGACTTAGGGAAGAACTATATCCTGCTAATAACAAATAATATATCAAGACATATATAATTAGCAAGGTACATTAGTGCCTCAATTGCACTAAGATATGGTACTTCTGGACCAAGTAGTTCTTTATCATTTTCTCGAAGTCTAAAATGACATTTGTTCACTTCTGGTGACATTACTATCATTGGAGTACACAATGAATGTAACTTGTTCATACAGAACTTCTTTAGCACATTTGTCATATTAGATTAGAAATATAAGATATTCTATAATATTTAAGAATATTTAAAAAAAATATAATTCAGAAAATTATCTTAAATAACTTCAATATTTAACAAGGATAAATGCATGATATAATGACCATAATAAAATAACATGCACAAAAATTCTACTATTCAAATACTCAATCTGTAATTCCAAACAAAACCTTATCCTTCATAAGTCTTTCATCTCAAACTATTTCTTTAAGCAATCTATAGTTTTTGAAGCTCTTCAGGAGTTTTGCCTGGCAATATTTGTGTCAATAACATGAATAGCAATTATAGTAAAATCATTTCAAGATCTTTTCATAAAAATATGTGGACAAATGAAGTCATTTTATATCCTCCATTTTTCAAATATTCATTGAGGCGATTATGCGCCCAAATTGTTTTAGTCCATAGAAAGACTTATTCGATTTGATTAAGTATTCTTCTCGAAAGCTCGAATTGTATGCTTCAGACATAATAAATCTTTCAGGGAGTTTTATATAAATGTCATTATGAAGTGAGCCAAACAACATCCATCAAATGTAAATTGAACCATTCGTATGCTACTAGACTAGCATTGTACCTTGTCAAAATCAAAGTCAGGTCTTTGTGATTTTCAAAATCAAGATCGATCTTTATATCTCATAATTTCTCTTTTCTCATTTTGTTTTCTCACAAAATTCTATTTGTATCCAACTACACCTTCAGGTTTTCAGACTACAGGTCCAAAGAATTTTCGCTAGCAAATTGAGTATAATTCCGCTTCAATAGCGTCTTTTCATTTTGATCAATAATTGCTTTGTCTACAATCATTAATAGACTTTGTTTCCTGATCCTCGTTATTATTTATCACATCTAGCGCTATATTATGAAGAAAACATCGTCAACGTTGACTTGCTTTCGGTTCCTTCATATTCCATTCATGACAATATATTGAGATCTCTTTATTTTCACAAATTTCAGGTACCTAATAAGTCTCTTCTTGGACTGCAAAATCAATTATGTCTGATAACTCTTCTAGAGTTTCAATATCCTCAATTGGGTCATCTTGCCTTTTAGCTCATTTTTTTGTTTGAGGATTTTTATCTTTGGAACCGATAGTCTACCATGCTTCATGCGTGATTTTCTACCAGGAACATCAATTTTGATTGGATCAACAACAGCTGGTTTTCTTTCAGTGAATGCATTTTGTAATTGGTTTGCTAAATTTTGCAATTGAATTATCTTTTGAACTTCTGGTTCACATAGTTTTCTATGAGAATCAAGATGATAATTCATTCTAACTTGTCCTTTCCCAGCTGCTTATTCTCTCCCCCTAATGTTGGAAAAACAAACAATTAGCAAACCAAGCTATAAATGAATCTCTAATTACTGGCTCAATATATTTTGCTGGCTCAAGATATTTTATTATAGATAGAGATTCTTAACCAACATACATATTCTCAACCTTCTTTGAGGATCCATCTTAGTATGTTGTGATGGAGCAACACATCTAAAAATTCTTAGATTAAAAATATTAGGTCTCTGACCAAAACCAAATTTAAAGGGGAGGACTTGTGAAAATTTGTTGGTCTGATGCGAATGCAAGATTAGATGTCTCCAAGTAGAAATTGCAAGTTTTAATCTCATTAGTAATGGTCTTACAATTAACTTTAGACACTTAATGAATAATCTGCAGGATTATCATTCTGTGTATGAACATATTGTTGGAACCAAATTGGTTAAAAGTATTTTTAATACAAAAACTCCCTAAGTGATTTTATGGTTTTGATGATAACAAAATGTATTAAGGTTTTTACAAAGGATAATCAATATGTATTAAGCTTTTACATGTATAACAAAGCTGCCTAACTAAGTTTATTGAAGGATGTTGCAGTCTGCGTCCAATAATTAGTTCATCATGACATTGGCTCATATACAAAGTCTGAGAAGCCTTGCGTCCAATGTTAAAGTCATCGTCCGATATTGGCACATGTACATACAGTCAAAGACGCTTTGCGTCCAATAATCAAAATGAGAGCTATGCGTCCAATGATTCTCTGCGTCCAATAAACAGTATAAGGCAATACTGTTCTGTGTCCAATGCAATACGCAATCTGAGAGCTTTGCGTCCAATTATCAGCATAAGGCAAAGACAATTCTGAGTCCAATGTTCAGCATAAGCATAAGCAGCTCTACGTCCAATATTCATGAGAAGGCATTGAAGCTATAAGTCCAATGTTCAGAATATAGCTATAAGTCCAATGTTCAGAATGCTGATCGTCCAATGATAAGTACAAGGCAATACTAGCATAAGTCCAATGATTTATAAGAAAGCAGAATTGCAGAAGTACAAAGTCCAATGATTTCCAAAGAAGCAGAACCAGTGAGTATGCGTTCAATGATGCAGAATGGAAAAGTCCAACAGCATAAGGCAATACATACAATGCTGCCCTGCGTCCAATGAAGCAGAATGGGACAAGTCCATCAGTCAACTGTTCTGCGTCCAATGAAGCAGAATTGACAAAAGGCCAACAATACTTCCCTGCGTCCAATGGAACAGAAAGACAATGGCAAAAGTCCAATTATCAGCATGAGGCAATAAGTCCAATACTGCCTTGAATGGAATGAAATGGTAAGCATGAGGATGCGTCCAATGATTGAATGAATGAATTCTGTGCAATTGGTAAGTACCAGGTATGCGTCCAATGATTTCTACTTGCTGCGTCCAAAACGCAGAGTCCATTACTTGCTATTTATTGCTCTTGCATTTAATATGAAACATATTTATTGAGGAAATGATTTGAGATAAATAGTTGTATGCAATGCTTTTCTGTACAACCATTGTCAACGTTTTTGAATGTACTTTTGAAAAGCATAAAGCACTGTGGAAAGTGTACTAAGAGAGAGAATGTACTTTTAACTACTCTGTATATCTCTGAACACATCTTTCTACTTTACACAGTGTATTCTCTCTGTCTCAATAAGATATTACTATTAACCACTGTACAATTGAGACTTTGAGTACAGGTTGCTTCTGATTTAGGAGAAAGAAACGCAGACATGCTCACTGAAGTAGATCTCCTCAGAGCAACGGGAAAATAGCATTTAATGCTATTAGAGAACGGTAACTTTTATGAAGGCTGAAGCTGAGCTATTCGAAGAACAAGTCTGAAGCTTCATCAAAGCCTATATATATACCGTGAACAAGAAGAAAAATACAAGAGACTGAACAACGAAAAAGAAAGAGCTGAACTGCTGTGCTTATACTCTGTATAGAAAGTCTTGTATATTTTTTCTATCTTCTTGTAAAAGAGAGTTTGCTTAACTCTCGAAGTGCTTTTGTTTTCATATCCTCACTTGTGTGAGTTAGACAGCACTTAAATCAAAAACACTCTGCTGAGTTGTTTGAGCCTGGAGAGGCTTGACTGTAAAAGAATACTTGATTTAGCCTGAAGAGGCTGTGTTCAAAGAATACTTGAGATTTAGCCTGAAGAGGCTGTGTGCAAAGAATACTTGGGATTTAGCCTAGAGAGGCTGTGTGCAAAGAATACTTGGGTTTTAGCCTGAAGAGGTTGTGTGCAAAGAATACTTGTACCTATCTGGATTGATAGTGAAATCTCTCTAGTTTGAGGGGACTGTGTAACGCCCCTTTTTCCCACAAGGAACGTCACGTGAAAAACTAAAACTTAATGCGAAAAAACGTCTTTCATAAATTAAGGTTACCAAAATTGGTGGCTAATTTTTTTTTTAAAAGAATCTTATCCGAAAAGATTTCTCACATCATATTTAGCCATCCTGAAACTCAGAAGAAAAGAAACATCATACACATATATATATATATCATCATGTCAATATACACAAGTCTTGCGCCCGCAAGTATAGTTTGGAACCACAACATAGTGGCCAAAATACATCATCATGACGCGAAGAAAAATAAAACGATAAAGCTAAACCTAGGAAAAACGATATATCAAAAAGTGTGTCCAATACACGACACTGAACATGTACATCCCAAACCTAGGCTGGTCGCTAACAGACACTCTACAACCTAGCACTAGACACCCCCCACCTCTGCAGGCCTAAGACGATGACGTCTCCTCGGGGTCGTCCTCAACCACAGACACCTCGAATAGTACACGATCTGGTTCGTCTCTAACCTTCCTCTTCCCTCTATCTACGTGTCCTGACGGTCCGGCAAAAGTGTCAGAAGAACAGCGCACCAAACGTCCAGAAGATGCGACGTATGGAACACGAAGTGTCGGCCTCACGGTCTCGGGTGATGGAACTGGTGTCACCGGTGGAGCCATCGTTGGTAAGCGTGCCCTCTCCAAGGAACTCTTCCTTGGAGTGCGACGAATCAGACGACAACGGTTAGATACCGATTCGGCTATCCGCTAAGGTGTAGGCCTCTGATCCTCCCTCGCCTCTCTCCTAGGCTGCGCCGTGGGTGGAACTCTGGCCTCCCGGTCCTCCAAGGTGATGCTGCGTGCAAAGGGTGCATCTCCCAGCCAGTAGCGCATCCTCTCGACGGGTATGTAAACGTCCAAAACCATGTCCCTCTCCAAAACCTCTTCAGGGCCCAACACCCCTCCTCTAGTCCTAACCACGTGTCCAGACACAGTGGCCCATTGGGAGATGGGATCCTAAGTCCATCCCCCACCATCGGCCTCACGAGGCCGGAAGCACTCCCTCACTCGGGCTATCAGAGGTCTCGAAGTGGACATCTACGCATAACGTACAAAGAATAACAGAAAAACACGCAAGGGTGAATTTCTTTGCACAAGTTGAAATCCACTGAAAGGATGTATACAAAAAGAAAATACTACATAATACATTCCAAGCATATATATAGCTACTCTTTCGCAAATCTTTCTCTAAGATATTCATACACCAAAAGAGAGCACATCATCCAATTAAACACACAGTCAAACACACACATAGCACTCTAGCATAATGCATGTCACTTCAATATCTCTTTAATACACCAGTGCACTGCTCCATGGAGACTTCCTCAACTAAGTAGAGCGAAATGGCTGTAGCGTAAACCGAACATAATAAACCAATCTATCCCCTTTTTCATGGACTTGGTAACCATCTGTCCCCTTTTTCATGAACAGGTTTTACAATTATTCAGTAGAGCTACTATCACCACAACATAATAAACCAATCGGTCCCCTTTTTCATGGACATGGTAACCATCGGTCCCCTTTTCCATGGACAGGTTTTACAATTATTCGGTAGAGCAACATAATAAACCAATCGGTCCCCTTTTTCATGGACATGGTAACCATCGGTCCCCTTTTTCATGGACAGGTTTTACAATTATTCACAATCCATCGCATAGGATTGTATGCTCTCATCATAACATAAAGCTAGCCTGGCAAAAGCCAATATCTCAAATGCATATGACATTATATTTGCACTCACAAACAATACAATCAATGCAGTCCCTCGTCTTAGGGTTTTTCGTCGCCACGTGTTTGCTTTCATCCAACACCGTGTAATATTTTTGTCCTTAAGACTTTTATCTTCGCCACGTATTGGTTCTCTTCCAATACCGTGTAATATTATTTATTGAAAAAAAATGTAAGTTTTATGGAAAATTCCTCTTTGAAATTAAAGTTCTTCTTTAACTTTAACTCTCTAATTCTTATTATTTTGCCTTCTCACTTCTTATTAATTATTAAAAACCACATAACTTGTTAAAATTTCATTTTGACCCCAAAACGTCCAGTTCCTGCGTCCAGTTCCTGCGTCCAGTCTGCGTCCAGTTCCTGCGTCCAGTTCCTGCGTCCAGTTCCTGCGTCCAGTTCCTGCGTCCAGTTTCTGCGTCCAGTTCCTGCGTCCAGTTTCTGCGTCCAGTCTGCGTCCAGTTTCTGCGTCCAGTCTCTGCGTCCAGTTTCTGCGTCCAGTTCCTGCGTCCAGTCTCTGCGTCCAGTCTTCACTTTTTCTACCCCCGAACTTTTATAACATTATACTTTTGGCCCAAAGTGCCCAGACTTTCGATTTCATGCCCAGAATTCCAGAATTTTGTATTTTTGAAATTTATCCAATTAAGTGTTATCTTGAATCCTAATTAATTTCTTTGTTTTCATTTGTAAAACTTTTTCATTAAAGTTTTTAACTCCTCTTACCACACTTAGGCAAATATTTTCAAACCAATCCCAATCACATAGAATTAAATCATGAGAAACATCCAAGAATCAATATTCATCCATTTAGGCAAAAACACCACCAAGCCCTAAATCAAACATACACTTAGGCATTCCAAATCACTCCAAATCATACATATGATTTTTCCAACAACACATAGGCTTATCAAAAATTATCATGCCTCAACCAAAATCATACTTTCACTCATATACATAAATATATAAAAATACATATTACTAAAGAATGATTTCTCATTCAAACACCCAATATGAAAACTCAAGTCTTTGAGTTTTTCATGAACATACAACATACACCACACACATACACATCCTTCCCAACTTATTGAGAAAATCCCCTTACCTCTTGAAGACTATGAAAATGGGCAAACACCAAAAATCACCTACACTCCTCACCAACACCAAGTGGCCTCCTTGAAGCCTTGATGTTCCAATACTTAGAAAAATCACCTTTTTCAAAATATATGAAACACATAACCATAAAAATATGAGTTTTATGAAAACAATCAAACCCCAAAGTATAGAAATCTTGAGTAGAAAAATACTTACTCAAGCTTGGAAGTAAATGGATCCAAGGTAGTTGTCAAGCTTGTAGGTTCCAATGGAGTGAACCTAAACAAAAAAAAAGCTCTCTTTTAGTAAAGAGAAGAACACAACCTTCATGGGAAAATGAAAGTGATGGAAATGAAAAAATGAAAGAAGTTTATGGATTAGAATGATGATCCAAACCTTTTTTGTGAAGCTTGACTATGCAAAATCTCAATAAAACTCAAGCTTTTGGGTGTGGAGAAAAGCTTGGAAAAATGGAGAGAAATGGAGTTTTTGCAAGAATGAGAAGATGAAGTTGTAAAACTGAATTCTCTCTCCTTCTTTTCCCTAGATGTTACACGGCCAAAAGCAAGAAGGAATGGGAAAGCATGGCTTTGATTGAATTGGTTCACCTACTCCATTCTTTTAATTAGAAAATCAAAGATATTTCCAATTTGGTCAAATGTGAGTATTTGAATTTCAAGAGTATATTTTTGGGTCAATGGTTCGGCCAAATGCAGACCAAAAATTGGTGGGATTATGTCCCATCAAGTTAGGGTTTAATTGGTAGTTCAAAGTAATTAAAACGCTTAGTTTTATAACCCGTTTTTAGATAAATATTTTCTAAAATGAGTAAAATCATGAGAAATGAATTTTATGACTTGCATATGTCATAGAAAAATTTAGAAACCCAAAACTAAATTTTTGGACTATTTTTCATGTCCCGGTTGCGCCCGGTTTACCCGTAAAGCTCCAAACGCGGGTAAAATAAAGTTTTTCTGAAAAATTTCCAGAAAAGTTTCTAAAAATCACAAATATTATAAGAACCACTTTTGGTTCGTTAAAAAATTATTTTGGAGTAAAAATGACCTCCAGAAAAATACTGAACCCTATCCCCGCATCAGGAGAGAATGCGGTTCCCGCAAAAACTCAGTTTTGCGAACTCTACTACTCTAAACCCTTCAAAATCAAACCTAAGATATTACTATCACTATCCTCACCTCAAGATCCCAAAAATCATTAATTAAATAATTTTAATTAAATTAAATAGGATTAAAACTCAATAAAAACTATATATAAAAATCAGGGTGTTACAGACTGGACATAGCTCTTAGGAAAGAGTGAACCAGGATAAAAACTTGTGTTATTTCTTCTTTCCCTTAACTCTTTTTATATCTGTGCTTATTACTAACCAAGGGGATTGAATTGTTTTTATTTCAACAAGTTTTTCACACACTTCAAATCGGACAAAGTAAACAAGTTTTTCAAACTAAGAGGGAAGCCTCAGCGTCCAATATTTCACAATTCTGTGCGTCCAGTGTTTTAGCACTCTGTGCGTCCAAAGCTTTAGCACTCTGTGCGTCCAATATTTCAGAAAACACTGTGCGTCCAATATTTGAAATAAGCTGTGCGTCCAACGTTTTTCACCAGCCAGCGTCCAACTTTGTGAAAAGTTTTTAAAAAGCTTAGAAACACAATTCAACCCCCCCTTCTTGTGTTTCATCCTGTTACCTACACATATGCTACAGGATGTTCAATATTAATTTCAATAGACATATAATACTCATTAAATGCCCGAGATGTAAACTAAAATGCATTATCAAGGTGTATTTCTTCAAGAAAATGAGCTTTTAATCAAGTAATATCGCAAATGTCTGGTTGCGAGTTGACGACAAACAAACAAGTGACCATCTAGTTGATGCATCAATTAAAATCATATAAAATATCTAAATGATCAACATGGTGGTTGTACTGGCTCACAAATATCACCTTGTATACGTTCTAAACATGTGAGAGAATCATTCTCTTTATCAACTTCTAAAATTTTCTTGGGGAATAACAAGTGCTTAAGATATTATCAAATTGAAGAATCTTCTGGCTCTTCAATGTATGTTTAGATGAATTTTCAATTATTTCTCATATCATAATAGACCGAGATGACCCAACCAGTCATATGCCAACAACAAATTTATCATAGTTTGTAAACTTCTGGTTTACAATATGTAGTTCAATACTATAAAGATATTTAATATCTCCTTTATTTCTTGTTTCAATATGATATCCATTTGAACGGATTGAAACTTAATAAATTTATAAATTAAAGAATATAATGTAATATCAATATGTAACTTTGTTACTTCAAGTAACAATGCATTAGTTTTTCTGGAGCCTCCAATTATCTTTATAGTACCAGATATGGTATTAACATTAGTTTCTTACATTGCTAAGAATATATTAACTAACTTTGTTATTTTAGGTAACAATACATTGGCTCTTCCGGAGTCTCAAATTATCTTTATAGCACTGGATATAGTAGTAACATTGATTTGTTACTTCAGGTAACAATATATTAGCTTTTCTAAAGCCTCCAATTATTTTAATTTGTTGTAATAGATATATTACTAACATTGATTTGTTACTTCTGGTAACAATACATTAACTCTTTCGGAGCCACACCAATTATCTTTGTAGTGCCAAATGTACTAACATCTATTTCTTGCATTACTAACAATATATTAGCTCTTCCGGAGCATTCGATTATTTTTTTATTGATGTTAGTGTAAAACTCATTCTTTCACAAATAAAATTAAAAATAAATAAGAAATAAACATAAAGTTCAATTAAAGAATAAAAGCATACTAAAATTGAAATTTAATAACATTAAAATTTAAGTAATTTATTTCTTGACACTCTTACCTTCAATAACGAGATCAATTTTCATATATGGATTAGTAAAGAAATAAGCGAGTAAGTAATATTCATATGACTATAATCGTAGTCATCATCTTCATAAACAAAATTTATTTCTATCTTTTTTCCATTTGTTTGAATCTTATTAAATATTTACAAGATGCTTTGACATATGACAGGTATGTAATCAATGACCCCTGCCTCCACAATATGTTTGCTATTCTGTTCGCCTTTTTCTTTTTCATTATTTTTACTATTTCTTCACTTCTGGGGAGAAATGTCATAGCTTATTTTCTTTTCTCTATTTTTCTACTTCTAGGAAAAAATATCATAGTTTTGGTCATATATTGATTAGATGCTTTATTCTCTTCTTTGATAATGTCTCCAAGACCATTTGCATCTAAATGAATTTTAATACGCATTAACAAGATAAGTAATTCTTTGTCCATAATTATAATAATCACATGACTCTACATTCACTTCTGGAAATGGAGCAGTGCTAGTGGGATGACCGTTAATATTTTCAATAAGTATAATAATCGTGTGTTGCTACATTCACTTCTGGGAATGGAGCAATGCCAATGGGATTGACCTCGTGATTTTTCATCAAAAATTCATTATTTTGTTCGGCCACAAGAAATCGATTCAAAATATTTCTTAAATTATTTTTTCTTCAATAATGCTACTGTAGGAGCATATTAAATGCAAAAGAAAGTTTCTGTTTTATAATCAATTATTTGAAAACTGAGTCCATGTATATGATCAAAAGATTTGAAACTCATGCATTCAATAATATTCCATATACAGAATAAATAATTCAAATACATACCTTAAGTCTTGAAACACCCTTTTGGTAAATGTCCACAGGCAAAGAAATATTACCAATTGAATGACTATATATAAAAGTCTCATCTTCTCCTTTCACGCAACACCTCCAAGCTTTTAAATCTCAGTTGGTTAGAGTCTTGTGCTGATAACGTGTTATGAAACTAATCGAAACAAGAGAGAAAAATATATAGATATAGAATAATAGATAAAAGAGATATAGAGAGAAGAGAGAATAAGAGAATGTTTTAGTATTACTCTTTGGGCTACAGAAACATGTACAATGAGGGTGGTATTTATAGCCACCGAAAAACCTAACCCTAATATAAATATGGAAGAGATCTTATCTTAATAAGAGTAACAACGTAACAAATTTAATATCTTAATAATAGAAATAGTGCAACAGAATATCTCATCAAATCTTATTGGTATCAATCTCTTCAGGAGATGGACATCCACAAAACATTCATAACACTTCAATTTTTTTTCTCTTTTTAGTCTCATATTTTTTGAAATGTATCATTTATAGTCCATATGACTATTTTTTTAAATTCAAAAAATATATTTAAAAATTCATTCTCTCCCCTCCAAATTTTTAGTTCTCAATTTTTATCCATCCCTCTTTTTCCATTATTACAACTGTCATTTTGGCCTGTCATGATGGCCTGCCCTGATGGGCCCGTATTTTAGGCAATGTTGGACTTATAATTATATGCTCCAAAGAAATCGGGTCAGACCATATACCACATTTTATGCATTTTTTAGTACTTTAAACTATTTTTTTTGTAAATAATTCGGGCTCGGCCTGGCTAGATATGTTTTTAGGCTAGGCTAGGTCAAAAAAAGTGGGGCTTGAAATGAAGAATGAGGGTTTGGTAAAAATTGGGAATTGAAAATTAGGAGGGTGAAAATGAATTTTTAAAATATATTTTTTAAATTTAAAAAGGCCACAGGGACTAAAAATGAAACAGGTAAATGTTCGCTTTTAAATTTATATGACTAAGTTCTTTTCAAAACTTAATAACATTTATCATCATTAAAATGGGGGAACATCCAAAGACGTGGAAAGTGTCTCAATCCGTTATAAGTTTTGATGATAACAAAATTATGTTATGTTGTAACCAGATGCATATGCAGGAATGTCCAATAAGTCATTGTCCAATGGACACTGGTACCTTGTAGTAAGAAGGTACCGTCCAACGGACTCTTGTTGGCTTATCGTCCAATGGACTCTGAACCCTACGTCCAACCCAATGTTATTAAACTCAGACCGGTCACCGACTCGGTCAGGGCACTGGGTCACTGATCGAACCGGTGAGTCACTAGTTGAATCGCATGAACTGGTATGATATATTATATGTTTATATATAATATTAGAACACATGTACGTAATTAAAACAATTGGCTCAACGGTGCTACTTCCTTTTTGTAAGGCCATCTTTAGTGGAGTACCCACTTTTGGGTATTTAAATAGACCCCACTTGTACACATTACTCATTTTTACCTTTTTCAACCCAAGTACCTAATAGGTACCCAACCCCTCCAACCCAGCAACTCCAAAAAATAACTAAATGGGTCACACTAATAACTCCACATCTAATTAAAACCCACAAAAACATGTGGGACCCGCCAGGAGAGAGGAGAGAGAGGGTGCTTGCACAAACACCCCTCCCCATTAAGCACTCAACAAGAACACCCACTAAAGATGCTCTATAGCAAGGACATGAGATCAATCCTCGTTACTTGTGTCACATTTCTTGTCTTTTAGTGAACAATAACTAGATTAAACCTCTTTTTGGTCCCTCATTTTTTATTGAGTTCCGTTTTTAGTCCCTCAAAAATAAAATGTATCTTTTTAGTTCCTCATTTTTTAAAATTTGTCACTTTTAGTCCCTAGGGCCATATTTTAAATTTAAAAAACATTTTTTAAATTTATATTTTGATCCCTCCCAAACCTTATTCTCACCTTAACCCGTTTTTTCCGTTCTCCTCCCCCTCCACTGATGCACCGCGACCCCTCATCCCCGCTAGGAGTAGTTCCAACGTCCTCCCTCGAAGCCATAATGAGATGCGGCCTCTCTCTCATTCTTCTCCCTGTGCGATCGCGGTGGCCGCCTCCCTTCCCGCCATTGTGCGCAGCCTCCCTTGGCTGCGCGGAACTCCTCCCTTGGTCGAGCGGGGATGGGGGACCGCGATGCATCAGTGGAGAGGGAGGAGAACGGAAAAATGGGTTAAGATGAGCATCAGGCTTTAGGAGGGTCAAAGTATAAATTTAGAAAATACTTTTCAAATTTAAAATATGGCCCAGGGACTAAAAGTGACAAATTTTCAAAAATGAAGGATTAAAAGACGTATTTTATTTTTGAGGGACTAAAAATGGAACTCAGTGAAAAATGAAGGACTAAAAATAGATTTAAGCCTACAATAAATATTACAATTGTAACTCTTATAATAATGAGATGTATGTGGTCAAGTGGTTCCTGAACACTGCATCAACGTGCGGTCACGTGACTCCTGCTCGAGGTGAATTTAATTTTTTAAGTTGCAACGCGTTAGATAATAAGTGACTCGGACCCAAATCGGTTTACACCGGTTCACCGATTTAAAGCAGGTTTGACCGGTTTATGACTGGGTTGATGGCATAAACGATCCAAGTAGCTACTCGGACCAGACAAGGGTTCGGTTTTCGTCTGAACCAGTCGGACCGGCCGGTCCAGTCTGGTCCGAGTTTAATAACACTGGTTCAACCAGAGTAGAATTGATTTTATAATGCTGTCTTTTATTATTCTATCTCTATAGCAATTGACAATATGTTTATATCTCATTAAACACAACATGAGATATATATTTTGCATTTAATTTGAGACATATTTATTGAAGCAACTCATTTGAAATAAATAAGCTAGAGTTGTATTTATTCTTCATCGGACTTGAATGAAAATATTTTAAGGTCACATTTATAGCTAAAGCATAAAGCAATGTTGATATGTACTTGAGATAGAAAACTTTTGTTTTGCTCTTGTACTACTTAAAGCTTGCTTTTCGCTTAGACACAATGTTTATTCTCTTTATTCCTGGATAATTTTTTTAACCACTGTGCTCTTCATAAAGTTGTTTTGTTACTTATAAAATTGGAGAAAGTTTTCTCTAAAGCGTGAATTCTAATAAGTGGACCCTCGTATCTCCATCCTTCTCAAGCAACGGATATGAGCATTAAATGCTCATTTTAGAATGGTAATATTTTTGTAGATGGACATGCCTGAAGGATTCAAAAGCTTGACACCATTTCAAGGATTCTATAAACACCGTGCTTAAGAAGACGAAGATAGAGTTATGATTCTGCAAAAAATTAGATGTGCTTATATATTTTATGAAAATACTTCTTCATTCTTGTAAAAGAGCTATTAGTCTCTATGTGAGCACCATATTTTGTCCTCCTGTTTTTTTTATCTATTCATTTTACCAAAACAAAGTGAAGAAAAATTGAAAAAAAATTCCATTCATTAATCTTTCATTTATGTTACAAAATAACAAAAAGCAAACATAAAATTACAAAAGAGCATAAAGAAAAGGGGAAAAGTAGTGCAGCATTATTCTTTTACATTTCATACATAAAAAAGGAAAACAAACAACAGCAATAGCAATAAGGTGGAATGGGGGGCTTTTTTTATGAGCATAGCATTTTTTTTTAATTATTTTCTAATTTAGCACTCTTTTCTCAATCTAGCCCCTTTTTCATTAAAATATTTATTTTTATTAATTATCAATTAATTAAATATTAGTTTAAAATTGTAATTAAATTGTTAATTAATTAAATATTTAATTGTTAAATATTCATTAACCCAATTTGTTAACTAATTAATAATATAATTATAAAAAATAACTCACATTGATTTAAAATTTAAAAATATAATATTAATTGTTAGTTTAAAAGTCAAGACATATTCAATGTCTCTGCACACTGATCGGAGCACCCCCTCCACTCCTTTTCTGTCACAAAAGACAAAGACATCAATGTCTCTGTACACTGATCGGAGCACCCCCCTCTACTTCTTTTCTGTCACATCGGAGCACCCCCTCCACTCCTTTTCTGTCACAAAAGACAAAGACATCAATGTCTCTGTCTCTGCACACTGATTAGAGACATTGATGTCTTTGTCTTTTGTGACAGAAAAGGAGTTGAGGGGGGTGCTCCGATCAGTGTGCAGAGACAGAGACATTGATGTCTTTGTCTTTTATGACAAAAAAGAGGTGGAGGGGGTGCTCCGATCAGTGTGCAGAGACAGAGACATTAATATCTTTGTCTTTTGTGACAGAAAAAGAGTGGAGGGAGATGCTCCGATCAGTGTGCAGAGACAGAGACATTGAATATGTCTTGACTTTTAAACTAACAATTAATATTGTATTTTTAAATTTTAAATCAATGTGGATTATTTTCTATAATTATATTATTAATTAGTTAACAAATCGAGTTAATAAATATTTAACAATTAAATATTTAATTAATTAACAATTTAATTACAATTTTAAACTAATATTTAATATTTAATTAATTGATAATTAATAAAAATAAATATTTTAATGAAAAAAGTACTAAATTGAAAAATAAAAAAAAGTGCTAGATTAAAAAATAATTAAAAAAAATGCTATACTCGTCAAAAAAAGCCAGAATGGGGCGATGCTTTTGCTGAACAGGACAAGTGGAAGAGACAAATCTCTCTTCTGGAACTTGGTCAGCTCCTTTAGGTTGCAGTGAGTGAGGCAGTTTTGAGCTTAAAAGGGAATGCATCATCCTGAGAGAAGAAAACAACTTTGTTTGATTAGGCACAAATAGAAGATGTGGGTTGAATAAAAATCAAGCAGAATCAATGAAGGCCACAGAGATTGGGAAGAAGCAAAAAAACTAAATCAGAAAAATGAAACACAAAGAAGGCAATGAAAATGACCCATCAAATTTCACATTGAACATAGAGTTTTTGTCCCTCCCTGGCTATATATACAATCGCAGATTGAGAGTAAAGGAAGGGGGAGAAAAAATTGGTTTCACACACACTGATCAAAGAATTAGAGACTCCACATTGGGGTACTAGTTCACAAAAATTCAAAACAACAGTGGAAAGCACTACACAGTTCAGTTCAAGAGCAAAGGAAAAATCACGAACAGAGGAAGAACCTGACTAAGGAAAACAACGGGATAACTTTCACTTGCTGCAAAAGGTTGGACTCTCATCCTAATATTTTATTGAACTGCTGCAAGTTGTGATTCCACCATTCTTGTATGCCAAACTCTTGATTTTCTGTCTCAAAATAAAACAAGTGCAGATTTCCTTTTTGTTTTCTTTTCATGTCCCTATAATGTAATAAAAATATATCAGTAACAGCAACACATAACCCAAAAAGCATAAATCAGTAAATAAACCCTCAGCCAGAGAAGAACACAAGAAAGACAGAGAGTGAGTAAGAACAGGGAACAAGGGAGAAACCCCCACTCCCTTCCGCCGTCCGCCACCGCCAGAGGCGGCGCGGCCGCACTGCGGCTTCCTGCTCTCCTTCCCGTCGACCCCCTGTTTCCGCCGCCGAGGTGGCCCTTCCTTTGAACGCGCAACCACCCCGCCGCCCCTTCTCCTTTCTCACTCTTCTTTCCCACTTCTTCTCCCTCGCGGTGATATCCTTGTCAGTTCCCATCCACAACCGAACCATGACCGCGGGGTGGCTGGCCGCGCCACGGTGAGACAGCCATGGCTGCGCCGCCACCTCCTTTTCCTTCCCTCAACCCCCCTCTGTTTTTTAAATGAAACCAGTTGTCTGACCCATTCCGTTTCCTTTCTTACGTTTGCTTTTCTTTGTTCTATTTTCCCCTTTTTCTCTTCCTTTAGCTCCGTCTTTGTTATTTGTTCCCTTTGTTAAAAATAATAATAATAATAAAATCGAAAAACAATGCTAATTTGATTTTGGGGCTCGCCCCTTCTTTTCCTTCTGACCTAGCTGTTGTAGTTATTGTTTTGCCTGCTTTTTTTATTTTAGAAAACCTGGTACTTTTAGGCTCAGACCATTTTTATATTCCCTTTTTGTTTAACCCATGTTTATTTTTGTGATTAGTGTCCAAGTTTAATTCATAAACATAAATAAAGTTGCCTTATTAAAATTACTTTTCTTTGGTTTATCTAAATGTTTTTCTTTATTTGATAAAGAAGAATAATGTATCTGTAAAAAACAAAAAAATTAATTACAAAAAAAAATAGAAAATAAAAAAACTTAATAGCGTAAAATATAGAAATATTAATTCTAAAAAATAATCAATAACTAAAAATGATTAATATAAAATATACTCATCTTACAAGAGAAGTTTGACTTAACGAATACATAGAAGAGTAACGATGGTCTTCGAAAAAATCAAAACAAAAACCTAAAGACATCAAGAAAATGAATAAATACTAATAAGTAATAAGTAAAAATAATTAATAGTAAAATAGAAAAAAAAATAGCAATAATTATGAACCCACCTTAGATGAAAAAGTGTTGATGAACATAGGAATGATAATAATACAAATGCTAAAACAAAGTGAACAAATAAAAAATATCAATACATGTATATATATATATATATTAAGGGCCCTATGTTAAGATCTAAGATTAAAAATACAAAATAGATTTAAAATTAAAAATGCAAAAAATGAAATGTATAAATGATTAAGTATGAAAAAGAAAGCATAAACTAACCTTTAATCAAAAGTTTCAAGAGTGATAATAACCGCAATGGAGGAAAATAATGAAGAAGAACATGTATATGAAATGAAAGAAGAACAACAAAAGAAAGAGAAGACAGAAAAGTCATATGAGTATTAGCAAAAGAAGAATTGAAGAGACACAAAAGTTTGCCAATGAAAAATTGGAGAAGTTGAATAAAATCTTAAAAAATAAATAAGTAGAAAGATAAGTATGAAAATATTCTCTAAAAATAAATCAATAAAAAGAGGAATGCGATCATTCTTATGAGATCTTTAGAGATCATTTTGAAATTAAAAATAAGCAAGTCTTTATTAAAAGAATCAATTTAAATACAATTGAAAATCAATAAATATTTTCAAATCAAATCAATTCAATTGAGCTTTGGAATGCTCTCAGAGCGACACGTGTAAAAGTCTTTCTTTAAATGGTTCGTCTTTATATATATTATAGATAGATTATAGATATAAGGATCATATCATATCAAGTGAGAGAAGTGTGTTATTGTGAGAGATGAGAACACTAAATAATAGCCCTTGGATTATAATAAAGGGTCCTGATCAATTATTTAATTAAAACGGCACGTGCCCCCATTTTATTCCTATCCACGCGCGTCTGTCTCCTGTTCTGCCCCTTCAATTCCCTTGCGCCCATGGCGACTTTCTTTCTCAAAATCACCTTCTCAATTTGGATTTTCCAGGTCACTGTCTTTTCTCGAGAAAATCTCAATAACCCTTTTGCTAAAACGGTTTCACTGCGTCAAATTTGGCAATCACTGTGCTGATAAGTTAGCAATACATGGCCTAACCATTCAACAAACCTTATGGTGGGATGCAATTCCGCAGTTCATTAGAGAAGACTTCTTCCACAACAGGTTCAGTCTGTCGTCCTATAGGTTCCGTTGAGCCTTTGTTTTCAGGTAGCGGGTTGCCCCTGTGTGGGCTGCTTTGTTTAAGTCTGTACTCTTTTTTCTCTTTGGCTTTTTTTCTTCCTATTTTAGGTTTTTAGCTGGGAAAGATTTTAACGAGGCACACTTAGGGACTAGATGGTCTACGAGTATTAGACTTGCAGTATCATTATGTTTTTCGGCTTTCTTTTACGTGAGTTTTGGTTTGGTCCCTCCATGTCCTTTTGCTTTTTCCTTATTTATTTTATTAATAAATCAATGGTTTGCTACAGATGATAGATAGGGTATGTGGTGTCAACCTAGTTGTGATCGCTTTCTCTATTGTGATGTATTAGTATTTCATTTTGCTTATTAAAAAAAATTCTCTATCCAGAGGACTTGTTGCCTAGACTTTGTGCCACATCACTCTGATATCAACTCATGCAAATATAAAGGAAAAAATTTGGTTTAAAATCTGTCCTTTTTATATTTTAAACCAAACAATCTATATGGTTTAGTCTTTGAATGATCAATCGACACCCGCATTTAGGCCACCACCCGTCCCACACCCAGCAACGTGGCAATTTTGCTGAGTCAGCAAAGTGACTCTGTAGCTTCCAAATTTGTTTTGACTCAGCCAAAAGAACGTAGACTCCCACTCTTTCACTCTCTTGAAAATCTTTCAACATCGTTTGCTGAACAGAGAAAAAGAGATTCGCTCTCTCCTTCATAGAAGAACAGAGAAACATTTTCCTTCACATCGTGCGAACAGCCGAAGGCCGGGGTTGCTTGGTGCTGTGATTGGCGGAGATTTTGACGTCGGGAAGAACCCTAGATTTGAGATCGTTAGGGACTGGCTGAGCAAAGTGTGACACGGCAAAAGTGTTCAGCGTAGTGCTTCCAAGGAGTGAGGTTGGCGTAGCACTTCCGGAGATGGTCGAGGAAATCATCGACGGTGGCAGGGGAACGATCACTATCGGCGATGTAGGCGAACTTGAGGAACTGTGCAAGGGTCTTGTGGTGCACGAAGTAGGTGGACATGACGACGACAGAAGCTCCGACGAGCACCACCAAGGCCAGGGACGGAGGTTGTCGTCTTTGTCGAGGATCCAAAGCGCCGCGATGTCGAGGTTCGAGGGCAGCGGGGGTTTTGCGCATCTCGCGAGGGCTGCATCTGTGCCACAAACCCATGTTTATCAATATTCTATTCTGCAGGATTTATGGGAGTCACAAATCCAATTCATTGATATGAAGAAAGTTTATTGAAGTGGACCAGGTAAGTTGATTCCCATTTGCAGACCCATTTTTTTTAAAAACAATTTCATGTTATTTTTTGTTACTCTATTCGACATTTTAGTTGCTAGTGAAGAAATGACATTGGCTACTATTATTATTAATTTGTACATTCTTGCAGGGGCATTA
The DNA here is from genome assembly GCA_030159175.1 of Glycyrrhiza uralensis. Lineage (NCBI taxonomy): Eukaryota > Viridiplantae > Streptophyta > Magnoliopsida > Fabales > Fabaceae > Glycyrrhiza > Glycyrrhiza uralensis. Next base: position 25,148,014 of record BRZY01000007.1, on the reverse strand, counting down.
CGATGGTGCTATCTCCTTGGAAACTCTTAAAGATCTCCATGATCAGATAATATATAAGTAAATATTGGACATTATGCCCTCTTGAAGGTAGAAAATAGTGCAGGTGCTGGGTTTGTTAAGGAAGAGTGGTTTGCATAGGAGACTTTAGTGGCAAGGTCATGGTTACAACTAAAGGCATTTATGCAGATTTTTTCCTACATTATTTCCGATTGGTTAGCATTGACAGGTTTATCAGTTTTATAATGTATTCAACAAAGGATCTGTACGTTCTGACCATATGATGTTTAATTATGATTTCATTCTTTTTGTTTTATAATAAAACCAGCACATAGATGAATTTGCATTTTTCATAAGACGCATACTCCTTTTTTATTTTCTGGTTTTATTGCTTGTGTTTGATTTGCCAATTCTTTTTGTTTTGATTTTTTAATTTCTACAAATTTTACATTTAAAAAACTAAACAAGTTATTTAGTTTAATGGTTGATTTTGGTATGTGGAATGCATTATATGTTTTGGATTATACAATCCTTTATATTAGCTTTCCCAAGAGATACTCTTTGAATTCTTATTTCTTCTATATGTGGGCAAAGCTTACTGATTGTTTTTAATCGTGATAATAGATAAGCTCCTGGCTTTAATTAGTTAGCTAAGTTGTTCTTTATGCACCATTGCTCTCTGTTGTAGATTACTCCTAATTCCATGTATAGAATCTGAGCTCATGAATTTAATCAATTTATTATTCTTAACAACCAAACAATTGATGATTAACTATTGTCATTGATCTCTAAATTTTGCAATCTGTATAATGTCAATATGTATCTAATAGCAAGCAAAGCAATGATGTAACTAAATGTTGAGAATAATGTTGGTTGAGCATATCATTTAGATTTCCCTAAATGTTGATAATAACACTGGTTGAGCATATATCTGTTACATGATTTAAGCCTTTGATCCTCCCAGTGGCATTTCCCTTTATCCTAACAGGAGTACAATTATATGTATGATATGCTTTGCATAATGATTTACTATTTGAGTTTGTGTTACATTCAGTTTCATTTAATTTGAATATTTTTTAGTTGCTTACAATAATTGGGACTGGCTGATGACAAATTGGCAAGACATCTCTTACCAATATTTTTCAAACCTTTTTTATTGTTATAGTGAGTATAGGAATGATCTTTATATTGTACTTTTGTTTGTATTTTTGTTAATGCCTCTTTTCACCAGATCAAAGTTGTATAGCTTCCAATTGTTAGTCCACAAAGCAATCTGTTTTCTGGTGCATACTTTCTAATGAAATTCATTACTATCATAATACAGGTTGGACTGGTTGACTGCACTGCCTTGGGGTGAATACAGGTTTGTGTGGATGGAATTTCATTTTTATTAAATTAGATGCATGAGCATTGGTTCTCTGTTCAAGTTTTTCTTTTCTAGAAATTACTTAACCCTTTTGAGAATGTTTCATTGACTGAAGCTTGTAATTGCTGTAATGGAATTAGAAGGCTTTATGTGGTTGTTACATGTTAGTCAAGTTTCAATAGTAAATCGAATTTGTCGGCAAGAATAGAAATGTTGACTGGATTCAGATAAGTCAAATTTATTGTCTTTCTTATTATGTGGTAGTTAATGATAAAATAAAACTATATAAAAGTGTTTTATATATCTCAATTCATTAATTAATTAAGTTGTCCAAGGAAAAATACATTCCACTATGTGCTTCACTTGTATAACTCTGAACCTATTTATATTAATAAGGTCTGCAAGAACATATATATAAGTTAAAAGTCAAAAGGATATGGTTGGATTTGGAGTTATGACTGTTGTGGTGTGTTTTCTAAACAATCTACAATTATATCTTTTGCTGCAAAACTTAATGAGTAGTAAACCTTCGTAGCCTAGCCATTTTCAGTCTCACTATTACTTTGCTAATCATGTTGTCTGTTTCTTTTGATTTATCTTGTCATGCATATGTTTTTAATTTTTGGAAGGGAAATACAAGAAATTTGTCTGGGCATAATTTTAGAATCTTTAAAACATATTCAGGGCTGACAAAGTAATTAGAGAGATAGAAGAATTATTGGTATAGAAGAATGATGTAGAAGAAGATATATCATGTTTTCATATTCGCAACTTGGACACGAAGACAATCATCCTTGAGCCTTGAGATGTAGAAGAATGATGTCAAAGATCTATATTCTTGGATGATTTCTTTTGAATTTGAGAAGACATTAGGGACTAAAGGAAAGCAAGCTTGTGGTACCCAAGAATGATTTTGCAAGTGACTCAAGCAGTGTTTTTTTTTCTGTGTAATAGAACTACTTGTTAGAATGTTAATTTAGACTTATTTCTGGGACTATTATATTGTGGCTCTTTTTTCTTTTGTATACAGCATTGTGTATGACTATTTCATGACTGTTATATTGTAGCTCTTTTTTCATTTTGTTTATGTTTGTTCAAATTATAAATAGTAAAGATTTGCCAAAATAATATTGAAGAATATTGGGATTTGCTCTTCCGACATTTGTGTTGCTAATTTTACTTGAAAACCTGCAAACTTAACCAATACTTTGTCTCCTATTAACCTGACATGAAATGATTGATTCAATACTTAACCACGCAAGACATTCACTTAACCATGTCTGCAATTAAAAATTAACCACAAAGGCTTATCATTAAGATTTTTTATTTCATTACTAGTTGGTGAATTTTACTTGAAGATTAGGTTTAATAGTCATCACATATCCTTCCATAAAGTGTTCTTTACATTTATCAATCTAATTTGGTTGTAGTAGGACAAAAAATTCCATCTAATCATTCACATTGCAAGTTTAACCACTACATTGTCTTTGGTTGTAGTAGGACACATAAGTGTGGTTAACTCTATTTACAAATGTGGTTAAATGCAACTACATCACAATAAAAATACAAATTTGAGTCACAAGTGATAGAGACACATTTCTGTGTTAAAGACTTTCAATTTTTTAGAGAACTCGGATATATGTAATGAGGTTATTTATCATGTTAGTGTATAGTTGTAAATCAATTGTTGACATTTTCATGGTTAATAGTGAGTAAATATGTGGTTAATCGTTCTCTAAAGGTGGTTAAATGCCACTACGTGCAAATGAACAGACAAGTTTCACTCAGAAGTACTAAAGACACATTTATGAGCTAAAAGCTTTCAATTTTGAAAGGATTGAGACACACAAACTGAGGTTATTTTTCATGTGAGTGTATAGTTGTAAATCAATTATTGACATTTTCATAGTTAATAGTGAAGAAATATGTGGTTAATCGTTCTCTACAGGTGGTTAAATTAAACTACGTGCAAATGAACAGACAAGTTTGACTCACAAGTGTGTGCAAGCTAGTTTGGTCGTGGCAGTAGCAGAAATCAGGTGTCACCATATTCATATCCTACCTAACCACTTTTTTGTGAGAGACTAACCACGAGCTGAATAAATTTATCAGTCACATAATTATTCTAACTACATGGCATGGGTACAACAGTAGGGGAGTATTGACATTATTTTGAGGCCTCTAAAAATTCTATCCAAGTTGGTCACAACAACTGGAGAACTGGATCATAGGTAAAGTTAACCACTTCTGGGAACACAGTTAACCGTTTAACTTTCTTTAAAAAAAAATTCATTTCATGAAACATGACAACTTGGGTCAATTGAGTGGAAGGTTTTCAGTTGATCATGTATCATACCAAGAAGTGTTTTCAAGCTAGTTTGGTCGTGGCAGTAACAGAAATCAGGTGTCACCATATTCATATCCTAACTAACCACTTTTTTGTGAAAGACTAACCACGAGCTGAATAAATTTATCAGTCACATAATTATTCTAACTCACATGGCATGGGAACAACAATAGGGGAGCATTGGCATTATTTTGAGGCCTCTAAAAATTCTATCCAAGTTGGTCACAACAACTGGAGAACTGGATGACAACTTCTGGGAACACAGTTAACCGTTTAACTTTCTATAAAAAAAATTTCATCTCATGAAAGATGACAACTTAGGTCAATTGAGTGGGAGGTTTTCAGTTGATCATGTATCATACCAAGAAGTGTTTTCAAGCTAGTTTGGTCGTGGCAGTAGCAGAAATCAGGTGTCACCATATTCATATCCTAACTAACCACTTTTTTGTGAATGACTAACCACGAGCTGAATAAATTTATCGGTCACATAATTATTCTAACTCACATGGCATAGGAACAACAGTAGGGGAGCATTGACATTATTTTAAGGCCTCTAAAAATTCTATCCAAGTTGGTCACAACAACTGGAGAACTGGATCATAGGTAACCACACAAGAATACAAGTTAACCACTTCTGGGAACACAGTTAACCGTTTAACTTTCTATAAAAAAAATTTCATCTCGTGAAAGATGACAACTTAGGTCAATTGAGTGGGAGGTTTTCAGTTGATCATGTATCATACCAAGAAGTGTTTTCAAGCTAGTTTGGTCATGGCAGTAGCAGAAATCAGGTGTCACCATATTCATATCCTAACTAACCACTTTTTTGTGAAAGACTAACCACGAGCTGAAGAAATTTATCAGTCACATAATTATTCTAACTCACATGGCATGGGAACAACAGTAAGGGAGTATTGACATTATTTTGAGGTCTCTAAAAATTCTATCCAAGTTGGTCACAACAACTGAAGAACTGGATCGTAGGTAACCACACAAGAATACAAGTTAACCACTTCTGGGAACACAATTAACCGTTTAACTTTCTTTAAAAAAGATTTCATCTCATGAAACATGACAACTTGGGTCGATTGAGTGGGAGATTTTCAGTTGATCATGTATCATACCAAGAAGTGTTTTCAAGCTAGTTTGGTCGTGGCAGTTGCAGAAATCAGGTGTCACCATATTCATATCCTAACTAACCATTTTTTTGTGAGAGATTAACCATGACCTTAATAAATTTATCAGTCACAGATTTATTCTAACTCACATGGCATGGGAACAACAGGCGGGGAGTATTGACATTATTTTGAGGCCTCTAAAAATTCAATCCAGGTTGGACACAACAACTGGAGAACTGGATTATAGGTAACCACACAAGAATACTAGTTAACCCCTTCTCGGAACATAGTTAACCGTCTAACTTTCCTTAAACATGTTTTCCATTTCATGCCCAAATCCCTTGGGTCAATTGAAGAGGAGGTTTTCAGTTGATTATGTATCCTCCCCAGAAGGGTTTTCAATCCAGTTTGGTCGTGGCAGTAGAAGAAATAAAACTTCACCATATTTGTATCCAAACTAACCACTTTTTCGTGAGTGACTAACCATGTGTTAAATAACATTTACCAGTGACAGAATTTTTCCAACTCACTATGCATGGAAACAACATGGATTATTTTGATCACTCTAATAGTTCAAACCAAACTAGTTGACAACATGAGTGGAACTTGATTGTAGATAACCTCACACAGCACCAAAAAATCAGCGTCTATGGTGCCCAACTCCACATCCAAGGTGACAACCCACAACAAGGGATGGCGGCATCAATCAGTGAGATGATAGAGGTGAGGATGAAAAGATAAGTGAAGATAGAGAGTGGGATGAGAAGGAGGGGCGGATTTCTTCTTCATGTAGTACAGAAGAGGGAGATTGAGATGAAAAGGGATGGAGTGGGAGAGAAGGAGGGAATGGGCAAGAGAAGGAGGGAAAGAAATGGTTACGAAAGAAAGGGATTTTGAATAGTATAAAGTTAGGTCTTTGCTGAGTCACTAAAAATGATTAAAAAATGCCACAAGGGCAGGTGTGGATCAGTGGTACACAAATTGAGAGTGTCCGTGTATCGCCGTTGTTAGCATTAGAGTCACCATACATAAGCCAACAGTAAAAATCACGTAAATTAATTCAAAACCCACAAACACAATATCAACCACTAATTCAAATCTGCAGGACAACATAATTGTGAACAGAAAATAAAAGGCCACCCCAAATTACTAAACGATATGCATGTAGTAGAAGTAATGAAGTATAAAGGCCTTCTCCATTTTAGAATGGTGTGCCTGGCAACCAATTGGGCTAATTGAGTAATTGCTAATAGAAGAATTTTGCCTCTCCTATTTGACTTATCGACAACAATTAACAAAGCATTTTTTGTTGAGCTTAATTGCCTAAATAGTGATTCGGATCAAGTGATTTGACTTGTAATAATAAAACCAACAAACATAGGAGTTAAAATTTCTAAAAATCAGAACCAATGACTTAATAATCATGTGTAAAGTCAGACAAGAATGCATAATCATGAGTAAAAATTAGAATGCAGTAACTTAATAATCATGATTGTGACTGATCAGAAGCATAATAAAAATAAAGTTTAAATATATTTTTATTTTCTGTAAATATGTGATTTTTCAATTTTAGCCTCTGTAAAATTTTTTTTTATCATCTCTGCAAAATATAAAATTTTGTTTTTAGTCTTTATTATTTTATTTTAGTCTCTGTAATATTTGGTTCATGCTAAATTAGTCCTTGTAATATGTGGATAATTTTTTTTAGTCCATAAAATATAAGGACTAATTTAACGAATATCTAAATATTATAGGGACAAATTCAATATGATTTAAATATTACAGGGATTAAAACAAAATAACAAGGATTAAAAACAAAATTTTATATTTTGCAGGGATGATAAACAAGAAAAAATTACTGGGATTAAAATTGAAAAATTGCATATTTGCATAGACTAAAAACATATTTAAACTTAAAAAAAATTAGTGTATTTGGCTAAAAATCTTAAACCAAGCTTAGTTCGCAACAGAAATATCAAAATCTGAATACTATAATTGCATGTCAGGTTACAAATATTTCTCTCAGACCTTGCTTGAAAGAGAAGAAACTTGTATAAGTAAGCTAGCAATCCTAGCCAGTAAGCATTTTACCTAAGAAATAGAGGAAGCACTGTTGGCTTAATTGTAAAGAACTGCAAGAGGAGTTTTCAGTTTACTGCTAATCTCTCTAACCATTTTTAAGCATAGGATATCAGAAGTTGTAATAAGCTTTATTCTTCATAGACTCCGCCTCCCTCACTTGATGCTTATATTTTTCCAACTGATTCCCCTCAACCTATTTGAATCCTACTGTATGTTCTCCTTTACCTACTGTGGCATTTTATAGACACAAAATTTGAATGATTGAGAAATGCTGAAAACGTAATATCACAAATGTCAAAATAAACCAATAGAAATAACGAAGTTTGACAAAATAATCGATATTATCTCATCTAGGATCTCATTGAAATAATGCAAGCATACACTGTGCATCAAAAAAATGGAATAATACCAAGATTTAGATAAAGACATGGGGTAACTGTGCATCAAAATAATGCAATCTACATTTGGCCGAACCATCCAATTGACTGCACAGGTGAAAGAAGATATCCTTGAAAGAATCTTCTTCCAACACAAAATATTTGTATTTGCAGGTGATGAATCTTCTTCTAAAGTGTGGTTTTAGATCAAATGTTTTCGAATAAACAAGTAATGAAATCAAGATTTAAGCCTGCACCTTCTATATTCCTTACTAATTGTCATCTTTTTCCTAAATATTTGACATGTTCCTTTTTTTTATACCCACAACATCTTAGGGGAAAAGAAATCCTGGACTAATCTGTGTTTGGTTGCAGAGGCGGACCTTCTTAGTGGCGGGTGGGGCCACGGCTCCCCCTAGGAAAAAAAAACTTATTTTATAATACATTTTGTTTTTTGGTCACCCCCAGGAACAAAGATTGATTGTGTTTGTGTGTGTGTGAGAGAGAGAATTTGGGGATAAAGGAGGAGTACGGGAAGCAAGTTGGATGTGTGTGTGGGACTCTTGTGAGAGTGAGAGCCTTTGGGGGAAGTTATTACTTTTGCACTAATATGTTGGTCTGCTGCCCTCTAAATGTTCGATTATTTGTGTTTGGTATACAGTGATCTTGTTGGTTGCTACATAGATGCTCTATTTTATCTCATCTTTGGTTTCATCTTGCTGTGATGCGGGCACTCCCGATGATGGCTAAAAGCACTGCATCGCAGTCCAATAGCTGAAGCATGGATATAGTACATGTTACTCTGTATATGTATTTAGTATCCCTAACACTCTATCTAATACATCTTTTGGCTTATAAAAAATCTAATACATCTTTTGGCTTATAAAAAATATATATATGATGCATGAGTTTTAATTACATTATTTTAATTATTTTAATTACTAGCTAGTTTGTGGCTCCCCCCAAAATTTTAGTCAAGGTCCGCCACTATTTGGTTGGGAGGTAAGTAAAGGATCTAGACACAGATTGTTCCGTCACCGGGGCTTGAACTGGGGTACTAGTCGAGTCAATCCCTTAGACGGAGCGCATTAACCACTTACACCTAATCTCACAGTTTGACATGTTCCTTTTAACTGAATAGTAGAAATAAGTTTACTTCCACTGAAAAAAATGAAACAATAAATACATTCAGAAACAGACAAATGAGATTTGATCTATAATCATTATCCAAAGGTTAGCGACTATTGCATTATCTTTTATGTGACTTTTGCAACATCTTTTCTCTAAAAAGGATATTACACCATAGTAACCACGGATTTCGTAACTTTAGAAAATATTTGATGAAAACTCAGTATTCCTTCTCCGAAAATATGGGTAAATTTTTTTTACTTTTCTAAAAGATGAGAAGGATGGGAAATAAATCCCTTTCAATATTCTTTATAGAAATTCAAATGCTAAAAATGTAGAATACACATTTGTACAGGAATAACCTCATCTCATATATATGCATTATAATTGTACAAAAGACTTGCGTCAATATAAGCATAGGTCAGATAAACAAAATGAAAGCTACTAAGTGTATATCTGAGCCAATTCAGTCACTACTAGCTACCCAAAATATTTATATGTATTCAGAGACAAATACTCAGCAATCTACTCCGCCTCCATCTTCTCTAAGTCGCCTGATCGAATCCACCCACTTCTCGGATAATCTCATCTACTCATACATACACAAACACAACAAAAAAAACATGCAAGGGTGAAAATCTTCACAAAGTCATAAAGAAAAGTACAAGAGATATAAAACATAACAGTCATGCTTCATATCTTTATTTCTACACATTCACAGATAATGCTTTGTATCTAAATACAGTAAAACAGTGCATACTCAAAAATATATATCATCAATACAAGATACATTTATGCATGTCACTTCTATATCTCTTGAAAATACATCGGTGCATTGCTCCAAGAAGACTTTTCCAACCCGCGATTGGTTGCAGTAAAACTTATCAGAAAAACCAGAGAATTCCTCCACACCTCTGGAAGTCACTCAGTAATACTACATTTAAATGAATATTAAATCATAAATAGGTCCGTCAGTCAAATTTATCCAAGTCGGGCATACAACTCGTCTCAGCTCGAGGGTTATCACCTACCCAGCCATTGAGACTTTCGAAACCTGGATAATCCCAATAGGCAATTGTAACCCAACAAAACTTTATTTTGAACCCGTTCTCTAGGTTGTAAGCTCATACGTCTTTATGCAATGACAATTGAAATTGCATATATATAAATTCACTTTGATTTCTCTTGTAAAACTTTCTCATGTTTTACTGTATTACCTCTTGTAACCCAAAAACTTGGAAAATTACTCTTGTTCTCTTAACACAGATATAAATTATAGTACGCATTATCGCGGTTACCTTTTTTACTCGGTAAGTGATTTTTCTCGTTTTTAAATAAGTCTGATGAAGGAGCGATTACACGACGGCAGAGCCGACTGAGATGACCGAACTTTAGCAGTTAAAAGTGATAATGATATAATTTAAGCCCATTTTCCTAAAAAGCCCTTTGGAAGCTGGTATCAAAAATAATCTTCGCCGCGTATATACAAACTCCCTAATTTAGGAAAAATAGCACATCAATATGGTTCCCAGGAAAGAGGGGTGAGTTAAGACCACTTAGAGACCATGTCTTTCCTTAGCCAGAACCATACCAACGAACTATCCAATCCAACTATCTTTCTATATATCTTTGGTAAAAATTGCAAGTTTATATATATAAGGACCCTAAACCACGGCTGACCAACGCTAAGAGCAGTAGAGTTTTTCAGAAACTAACAACAAAACTCAAATAATTATAACTCAACAACCAGAACATTCTGAGAAGACTCTGATACAAAAAAGGGCAAACCAGAACCAGAAATGCGGAAATAAACGGAAGTTATATAAATAATAATAATAAAAGTGTGGTATAGTTCATATTCGATAAAAGTCTTTTTATAAAACATTAAGATAATTTTACAAAGATAATAGACATGTAAAACTTACAAGGCTCGAGAATTCTTAAGCTCGATTCATACCGAGAACTAAGCCAGAAAAAATCGATGCCTAAACTAATGAGGAAGTGTTCCTTTTATAATTGAAGGAAACAGTATTACAACAGTAACCAAAATAATTATGCCGACGCATAAAAGAAAACTCTACAAGAAAAGTAGTGAACAGTAACATGAACAGTAACCGCACTTCCTACAGTGAACAGTAAAAATAGGAATAGTAATCACGCGTGAACAGTGCTTTGTCTGCCACTCGCACCGAAAGTAATTCTGATAATGATCTGGACAGATAAATTCGAATCTTTTCTACAGTTCTGGCACGCCTTCAATGCCGTAATAATCGTCTTCATTCATAGGGACATAATTCTGTGTAGACCCTTCTAAGTCTCTATCAACTTTTGTTGGTTCGATTGTGCAGAAATAGAACGAATCCTACGATCAAGCAATAAAGAAAGCGCGAGTAGAACGAACAAAGGAACGAAACAGAATTGCAGTAATCTTAAACTCAGAAATTAACGCAATTGAACACTAGAACAATTAAACGTAAAAATTCAAAACAGAGATTAAGATAGAAGAGAGATGAACACCAGGATTTACGTGGTTCAGCCAGTGTAGCTTACATCCACGGGAGAGAGCAACCAAATTCTTCACTATATGATCAATGATTACAGATTACAGCATTTGATGATAACCTCTTGGTTCTTAGTTTCTAAACTGATTCAAGGTGAATCACACTCGCAAGAACACTAATCCCCAATCTCACCAAACTCTTAATTTTCACTCAAAGACCCTTAAGTGTTTAAGCCCCGATTGGAACTGCTCGCAGAGTCCCTCAAATCCTCTCGCCCTTCTTCAAAGTCCCAAAACTAACTCTTTATAGAAAAACGGGCTTCGAAACAAACTTATAACTGATTCTGTTACAAGCTGCTCGCTTGAGCTGGAAGTTCCACTTAAGCGGATTTGAGTCAGTGAACTAATGCCTGTGTCCAGAGTCTGAGTACAACGTCTGCGTCCAATGATTGTGTAAGACGCCTGCGTCTAATGGTTGAGTCCAGCGTCTGCGTCCAACACTTGAGTAAGGAGCCTGCGTCCAATGTCCGAGTCCAACGCACGCGTCCAATGTCTGAGTCCAACGCATGCGTCCAATGTCTGAGTGAGACGCCTGCGTCCAACATCTTGCATCCAACTCCTGCGTCCAATGTTCTGCGTCCAGTAGGCTGCGTCCAGTGAGACTTGATTTTGAGTCACCAACTTACAACTTTAGTATCTTCATCGCCAGACATGGCCATCTATAATTTTTTCAAAAATTCTTCTTCGTTGGAGGAAGAAGATAATTCAGCCATAATTTTTGACTTCTCTGAAAGGAATAATGCTTCAGTATCATCTTGTTTAACTTGCTTTAAGTAATTCAGATGTTCTCTAAACTATTTGTCTAATGATGCAGAAGACAACAAGTTCGGATTAAACTTGCTCCACCATTTAATTTTAATTTCTCTAACAACCTGGGAAATTTGACAGTCTTCCTAAACTAACTGTGTTCCGTAGGTCCAAGAGGTAATCCAAGTAATTCCAAAACTTGCACAAAAAGTAATTAATTCTTTATGCTTCGGAAAAGTAGTCTCTGTACTTTTATTGTTATTTATATAACTTTCGCTTATTTCCGCATTTCTAGTTCTGGTTCGCCCTGTTTGGTATCAGAGCCTTCTCAGAAGGTTATGGTAGTTGAGTTATAATTATTTGAGTTTTGTTGTTAGTTTTTGAAAAACTCTGCTGCTCTTAGTGTTGGTCAGCCGTGGGTAGGTAGCGTTGGTAAGCCCAGGAAGCGTTGGTAAGCCCGGAGAAGGGTGTTCCCGTTGCTTAGCGGTGGTCCCGGTGAGTAAGTTGTAGAATTTTTAGAAACGAAGCCTCAAAACCCAAGTAAGTATGTTTCAACTTATCAGATCCCTGAGTAGTCTAGGATCCCAAAGAAGTAATAGAACCAGTACGTCATCATTAAATGTAGCCTCCACCTCTGAAGTTAGATTAGATCAAGATAATTATTAGAATCAAGAATTACAAATAGCAGAAATAGAAAACTGATTACAAAATTGGTCATTACCGGAAATTAAATCCAAAGAAATATATAAATCTAGTACTTTTAATTTTAGAAGTCAAAGTATTACTCATACAATAGAAATTTCTAAGTCATTAACTGAAAATCATGAAACTATTAAGTTATTAAGTGAAGATACTTTAAATGAGCATATTAATAATAAATTTAAATATATCATCTAGGATTAATTCAAGTAGCTGTTAAACCATTACACAAGTTAGAACTTAATACACCAATATTACTAGTACTAAGAGATACAAGAATTAGAAGATTTCATGAATCTACTCTTGCAATACTTGAATCTAATTTAAATGATGGGCCAGTATATTTTAATTATTATCCAAACTTTCCTATGAATCTAGAAAATCCCTACACAAAAGATGCTTTGGCCATTAATATTCATTGTTTAGATAATATCTTTAAACCTGGAGTTGCTAATATAGATGTTATTTATAAAATTACTTATAAAGTCTCTACTATAAATTATGACTTTAAAGCATTAAGAGCATCACCTAAGAATGAAACCATTGTTATTGAAGCCAATCTTAAGAGATCAAATATTACTACACCTAAAAGATTAACTGCTTCCGAAGTAATAAGTAAGTTCCTAAGAATGGATTTTAAAAGATATGGTAGAATTACCTAAAATTGAAAATAGAAGTGTTAGTGAAATTATTGAAGATGAAGATGGAACTATAAGAATTAAAATAAATAGAAGTCAATCATTAAGAATTAATGAATCAATTACTCCAAGCAATATGTCATGATCAAGAAGTTCAATAGATTCTACAATACACTTAAATTTAGCTGGTGTTAATTTTAATCCATCTATACCTCAACCCATATATAATGATAATACAGAATCTGAAAATTATTCACCAACTAGATCACAAGTAGTTGGAGTCTTACATCATATAGAATCTTTTAAAATTGATAAAAATTGGATAAGAGAAGAGTTTAATTCTGATTATAATAAATCTAAAAGAGATTGGTATTTTAGTACTTTTACTAAAGAACAGACTAAGGATTATTTGCAAAAAATTTATGATTTCTTAGAATATCAAGAATTAAATATTTATTTCTTTACATGGTTTGAATTATACTGTTAAGAGAATAAAATTATAAATCCTTTCTTAAAAGATTTATATCTTGATGTTAATGTTAGATTAAGTACTAAATGGAAATTATTTGATAAAAAGAATTATGTTGATAGTGTTCATCCGCCATTAGAAGCCATTATAATTCTTACTAAGGAAGGAGTAGAAGTAGTTGCATCACCATTAAAAACTATTAAGAATCCATCTGCACAGAAGGAAAGATTAAATATTCATGAACAATTAAATTATACTAATCAAATTTTACATACTATGTCCCAACAATTAGATAGAATTGAATTATCTGGAACTACCTCTAAGAAAATAGAAAACCCTAAAGATTATCCTTTAGACCCTAATAGACCAATATATAAATATGCACCTGATAAAGAATTAAAAGATTTTAAATTTGGAAAATCTAATATATCTGATGATTTAATATCTCAATTAGAAAAATTATCATTAGTAAATAATAATGCTTCACCTTCAGGTACTAAGATAAATGTATTAAATTATGAAGAAAATATTTTAAATAAAATAAAATATAATAATCCAAAACCTACTACAAGAAATTATTATCCAATACCCTCTTTTGCTGATGTTCAGTTTGAAGAGCGTCCAATTTTTATTGAAAATAGTTATTCAGGAGATGGAATAGTAGAATGGAATATAGACGGAGCTAGTGAACAACAAATACTTGATGTTATTCGACAAATGTCTATGGCCGCTACTGCCTTTAAGGGTAGAGGAAATTCTGATAAAAAAATTGCTTTAGTAATTACCACTGGATTTACAGGCCAACTAAAAGGTTGGTGGGATAATATCATGACTGAATCACAAAAATCTATTATTTGGGAAGCTATAAAAATAGAAAATGGGGTTACCCAAGAAGATGCTGTTACAACTTTATTATATACCATCACTAAACATTTTATAGGAGAACCTTTGAAATTACAACTACGAATGGCCGATCAATTAATAAATCTTTATTGTCTAACAATGTCTGATTATAGATGGTATAAAGATATGTTTTTATCAAAATTATATCTTAGAACATATGGTGCGGCTGATTACTGGAAAGAAAGATTTATAGGAGGATTATCTAGATTATTTGCCAAAAAGGTTAAGACTAATATTAGCCAAAATTTTAATGGTATTATTCCTTACAGTCAATTAACTATGGGAGAAATTTCTAATTACATTGTAGAAACAGGAATACAAATTTGTACTGATTATAAAATACAAAATAAAATTAAAAATGAAGCTTTACAGAGTAAAAGAGAATTAGAAACTTTTTGTGAACAATTTGGAGTAAAACCTTTAAAAGCTCCAAGTAGAATCGTCAAAAAGAAAAGAAAAAAAATTATAGTGGAAGACCCTATTATAGGAAAAAGAATTATAGGAATTATTGAAAAACACAACAGGATTATAAGCCAAAGCCTCAACGGCAAAATAAGAGAAAAAATTATCAGAAGAAAAACTTATCTGAGGTTAAATGTTTGAAATGTGGAAGATTTGGTCATTATGCTAAAACCTATAGAGTAAAAGAAAAGATTAATAAAATTAATAATCTTAATATTCGAGAAGATTTAAAAGAAAGTCTAATTAATATTTTAGAAGATATTATGATTTATAGTGATAATAATTCCTAGAGTTCTTTAGAAAAAGAATCTTGGTACGAAGAAGAAGCTATTAATCAGATTAAAGAAACATCAGAAGATGAAGAATCCCCTAGTCAGTGCTTCTGAATGTTTAGGAATAGATATATGTGATTGTGATAAATGTGTTAAAAGAATTAATGTTATTAAAAAAACTCAAGCTAATACTTTAATAGAAATATTAGGAAAAATGCAAGAATCAGATATTAAGCAAGAATTCATGAAACAAGTTCAAGAGATTATTTTAGAAGAAGAGAAACAAAAAGATACTTTACATAAGATTGAATTTAAAGATGTTATGTGAAGGTTTAAGAAACCTGAAGTATCTACTATAACATTAAAAGATTTACAAGATGAAATTAGAATTTTAAAACAAGAAATTCAACAATTAAAACAAAAAGATTTAGAATTAGAATTAGGATATTTAGAATTAAAAGGAATGAAAATAATTAAAGATCAGTCTCACAAAGGAGAAAATTCTGATAAAAAGGAAAATAAAGAAGTTTATAAATTAGATAGATTAATTTCTCATAAATGGTATTGTCCTATAGAATTGATAATTAAAGATGAAAGATTTAATCTTATAGCATTAATGGATTCTGGTGCAGATTTAAACTGTATTCAGGAAGGTTTAATTCCAACTAAATATTATGAAAAAACTAAAGAATCATTAAGTGGAGCTAATAGCTATAGGTTATCAATTTCGTATAAATTATCTAAAGCTAAAATATGTAAAAATAAAGTTTGTTATACAACTTCATTTCTGTTAGTAAAAGATATTCATGAAAGAGTATTCTCGGAACTCCTTTTTTATCATTATTATATCCTTTTTCTGTATCTAATACAGTCATTACTTCAAAATCCCTAGGAAGGGAAGTTAGTTTTGAATTTATTCAACCTCCACGTGTAAAAGAATTAAATCAAATTTAGGAAGAATCAACTTCTTATATTAATTTGATTAAACAAAAACAAAAACAGATAGTTATGATTAATAAAGAAATTCATTATAAAAGAATAGATGAGCAATTAAAGTCTTCTCATATTCAGGAAAAAATTAAGGTTTTACAAGAACAATTTTCTAAAGAATTATGTGCAGAACATCCAAATGCATTTTGGAAAAAGAAAACTTGTGTTATGTCATTACCTTATGAATCAGACTTTAATGAAAGAAATATACCAACTAAAGCTAGACCAATACAGATGAATCAACAATTTCTTGATTATTGTAAAAAAGAAATTAACGAATATATTGATAAAGGTTTAATTAGGCCGAGCAAGTCTCCTTAGAGTTGTTCAGCTTTTTGTGTTGTTAATGCTTCTGAGTTAGAACGAGGAGCACCAAGATTAGTTACCAATTATAAGCCATTAAATAAAGCTTTAAAATGGATTAGGTATCCAATACCTAATAAAAAAGATTTAATTAGTAGATTACATAATGCTGCTATATTCTCTAAATTTGAATTAAAGTCAGGATATTATCAAATTCAATTAATTGAAGAAGATAAATATAAAACTTCCTTTGTAGTACCCTTTGGTCATTACGAATGGAATGTTATGCCTCTAGGTTTAAAAATCGCACCTAGTGAATTTCATAATATTATGAATGAAATTTTTAATAATTATTCTGAATTTATTTTGGTTTACTTAGATGATGTATTAGTATTCTCAAACTCTATTAATCAACATTGTAAACATTTAAATAAGTTCTTTAATATAATTAAAGATAATGGACTTGTATTATCTAAAAGAAAAATGAAATTATTTCAGGATAAAATAAGATTTTTAGGATTTGAAGTATTTGAAGGAACAATTACTCCAATCAGTAGAGCTATTGAGTTTGCTGATAAATCCCAGATGAATTAAAAGAAAAAACTCAATTACAAAGATTTTTAGGATGTATTAATTATATTGCAGATTTTATTCCTAACCTTAGACTTATCTGTGCCCCTTTATTTAAGCGTCTTAGGAAGAACCCTCCTAAATGGGATGAGTCTATGACAGACAGTATTAAACAGTTAAAATCCATTGTTAAGAAATTACCATGTTTTGGTCTCCTAGACCCGTTAGCCTTCCTTATAGTAGAAACTGATTCCTCTGATTTAGGATATGGTGGGATATTAAAGCAGGTGTTACCCAATTTCGAGAAAGAACAAATAGTGAGATATTACTCTGGAGTTTGGAATCCAGCTCAGCAGAAGTATAGTACTATTAAAAAAGAGATTTTATCAATTGTTTTATGTATTACTAAATTTCAAGATAATTTATTTTCAAAAAGGTTTTTACTGAAGACTGATTGCAAAGCTGCAAAAGATGTTTTACAAAAGGATGTTAAAAATTTAGTTTCTAAACATATTTTTGCTAGATGGCAATCATTACTTTCTTGTTTTGATTTTGATATTGAACATATTAAGGGAGAAAAGAATCTTTACCAGACTTTCTTACCAAAGAACTTTTACAGAGAAAATTGTGAGTAAGAAAGACCCTAGAGATGATTACGACCCTCCTCTCGAGGACCAAAAAATACAGAAAGCTATTACTACAAAACAGGTATTACTTCAAGGATCTCCTTCAAGAGATTCATCATTACAGAATCGTTATACTCCCCTTTCTCTTTACCAAATTGTTGCTCCTAGGCCTCAATTAGCTTTACCAGCCTCTTCCTCAACCTCTAAATTAATTCAAACCGCCAATACCCCTTTACATGCAGTACAAATAGCCCATACACCATTACATTCCCAGCAATTATAAGAAACATACACTCCATTACAAACCCAAAGACCTAAATTTACTCCTCCCTCTAGAGATAAAGAAAAATTACCTTTTTACATACCTCCAGCTGATACACCTCCTTGTCTTTTTATCCCAAAGCCTTACAAGTTACCATTGTTTACGATAGAACCTGAGTACACCTGAGGAAATAGTTCATTATTACAACTTATTAGTAAAGTTTATCCTTCCAGATTTCATTACTTTCCTAGAACCCCAGAACATAATAGAAAATTTTATGAATTTATCCTTGTTGATACTGGATCTATCGAAGTAACTCATAACCGAGAAGATTCGAATGATCCTCAGAGAATTACATATTCAAAATTTTAAATTACAAAAGTCATTACTCCTCAAGAATGGGGATCTCACCCCTCTGTTCACAAATCATTATCTCAAAGGTTTACTCCTCAGACATTCAATTACATTGATTACATGGAAGCTTGGTATAATATGCTTTACCTTGAACCGTATAATCATTCTTGGTTTATATGGTTTAAGAAAGATATTTCATTAAACTTTCCTCAATGGTTTATTTGGTGGTTTATTGATGTTGGTGCAAACACATCAATATTTCCAGACTTCGCACTCTCAACTTTTAACAGATTCATTACAGAGACTACTTTTCTGAAGCATAAAGAATTAATTGCTTTTTGTGCAAGTTTTGGAATTACTTGGATTACTTCTTGGACATATGGAACTCAGTTAATATGGGAAGATTGTCAGATTTCCCAAGTTGTTAGAGATGTCAGAATTAAATGGTGGAGCAAGTTTAATCCGAACTTGTTGTCTTCTGCCTCATTAGACAGATGGTTTAGAGAACATCCAAATTACTTAAAGCAAGTTAAACAAGATGATACTGAAGCATTATTTCTTTCAGAAAAATAAAAAATTATGGCTGAATTATCTTTTTCCTCAAATATAGAAGAAGAATTTTTGAAGAAATTACAGATGGCCATGTCTGGTGATGAAGATACTAAAGTTGATAGAGACTCAGAAGGGTCCACACAGAATTATGCCCCTATGAATGAAGATGATTGTTATGGCATTGAAGGTATGCCAGAATTGTAGTTAGATTCGATTTTATCTTAAGAATTACTTTCGGTGGAAGTGGCAGACAAGACACTGTTCACCCGTGTTTACTATTCACACTTTTACTGTTCATGTTACTGTAGTGTCGGCAGCACTGTAGTGTCGGCAGGAACTATTCATTACTGTAGATTTTAAAATTATTAGAGTTGCTGTTGTAATAGTGCTTTCCTTGAATTATAAAAGGAGCACTCCTCATTAGTTTCAAGCATCGGTTTTCTCTGGCTTAGTTCTCGGTACGAGTCGAGCTTAAGAATTCTCGAGCCTTGTAAGTTTTACATGTCTGATTTATCTTTATAAAATTATTCTGATGTTTTATTAAAAGACTTTTATTGAGTATGAACTCTATCACACTTTTATTGTTATTTATATAACTTCCGCTTATTTCCGCATTTCTGGTTCTGGTTCGCCTTGTTTGGTATCAGAGCCTGGTTAGAAGGTTCTGGTAGTTGAGTTATAATTATTTGAGTTTTGTTGTTAGTATTTGAAAACTCTGCTACTCTTAGCGTTGGTCAGCAAGTTTAATCCGAACTTGTTGTCTTCTGCCTCATTAGACAGATGGTTTAGAGAACATCCGAATTACTTAAAGCAAGTTAAACGAGATGATACTGAAGCATTATTTCTTTCAGAAAAATAAAAAATTATGGCTGAATTATCTTCTTCCTCAAATAAAGAAGAATTTTTGAAGAAATTACAGATGGCCATGTCTGGTGATGAAGATACTAAAGTTGATAGAGACTCAGAAGGGTCTACACAGAATTATGCCCCTATGAATGGAGATGATTGTTATGGCATTAAAGGTGTGCCGGAACTGTAGTTAGATTCGATTTTATCTTCATAATTACTTTCGGTGGAAGTGGCAGACAAGACACTGTTCACCTGTGTTTACTATTCACACTTTTACTGTTCATGTTACTGTAGTGTCGGCAGGACTATTCATTACTGTAGATTTTAAAATTGTTAGAGTTACTGTTGTAATAGTGCTTTCCTTGAATTATAAAATGAGCACTCCTCATTAGTTTCAAGCATCGGTTTTCTCTGGCTTAGTTCTCGGTACGAGTCGAGCTTAACAATTCTCAAGCCTTGTAAGTTTTACATGTCTATTATCTTTCTAAAATTACCTTAATGTTTTATAAAAAGACTTTTATCGAATATGAACTATACCACACTTTTATTATTATTTATATAATTTTTGCTTATTTTCGCATTTATATATATATATATTCAAAATCATTAACAGTAACCATAAAGTTTTGGATATGGAAAATAATAGTTTAGGAATTTTAATGTATTAATTATTTTTCTCACGCAATAATGTCCAAAAGGGACATGCCCCTTGAGCGAAGTCGGATAGTAGATCGCTAGATGCACTCTCACATCCAACCAACCAACGTATTCCCCAATGGTCAAAAGAACTATAGAGATGTCAATTTTACAGATTCTAAATTCGATTGTTTGGCATTGATCACGGAGGCATAGCCCATTGTGGTAATATTCAAGCCTTAATATTTAAAAAATTTCCATTATAATGGTACATTTACTAAAATTCATAAATAATTTAAACATTATAACATTACTAATTATAAACTCATAAATAATTAAGTAAAGCTTTAAACAATTAAATAAAGCTTATAACACATATATCACCTAAGTGATTAGCAAACAAAGATCAAACCAAATACTTTGAAAGAATTTTCCCCTTGCCACAAAACTTTGAAGGAAAGAGAGTTTGAAGATCAAAGCTTCAAAAAGACAAGAACTTAAACAAAAAAACTAAGAAAAACTATAAAGGAGGGAGAAAGAAAGATCTTTAGAAATGCTTCAAAGATGGTGTAGGAAATTTATAAAGACCCCTCCCCCTATTTATAGGGAAGGAGGTCGAGCAAGAGGAGGTGGGGAGGGTAGATATTTTGATTTTTGCATTTTAGGAAAAGAATAAATCAAATTTTCCTAATTGGTTAGGTTTTATGACTCATGGCATGACTCAAAAGTGGGAAGGATGGAGAAGGTGCTAGATCCACTTGAGTTACAAGGGGGAGGCGGTTTAGAGGGGCTGAAGAGGGGAGATTTGAAATTCCATTTTTACCCCTAGGGTTTTTAAGTGAAAAAGAAGAAAAAGAAAGGGTAAAATGGACTTTTAATAAATCAAAAATTGAAATAATTGATTTAATTGATGAGAACCAATGAGAATACTTGACAATTCCATGTTAGCTTTAAATAGTTTCATGGTATCATTTTTGGAATTTACTAATAGTGCAGTCTCTTCGATTTTTGCCGTTTCTCGAGTATAACTCCAAAATAGAGCAGAAAATGGTATTTTCAAAACATGCACAAAAATAATTTCTAAAATTGCCAAATAAATAATTAAAAATAAAATATAAATTGTTTATGGACTTGTGTCACGAAATTCTGCACAATGAAACAAGGTCTATGCGCTATTCGCTCTTGTTTAGCGTATTTTTTTGTAAATTTTGAAAGTTTTTCAAAAATTTCAAAAAATCGCAAATATTAAAAGAAACAACTTTTGTAAAGGAAGATACTTTTCTGGGTTGTTTTTGGCATACTCATGCTATTTAAAACCTTTTCCATCAGACGTAAACCGTTTTCTGTTTAAAATTCAACATCAAACGAAAACTATCTGTTTCAATGTAAAGAATAAATATGTATATTAAAAACCTATTTTTAAGATAAAAATAAATTACTAAACATTCATATCACGAATAGGGACCAAAACTGTACTATTTTCCTTTTGGCTCACTGAAAACTCCCAAATAATTTTTTAAAATCCTCAAATAATGTCAAATCACTATTTCAATCCTCAAATATCCCTTCCGAATTCAATTTAAATTTTTTATATATTTATAAAATATTTCTGACAGTCAAAAAGACGTCCTCAGAATACCGTTTTGACTTCTACGTCAATTCTAAACCATTACTTATCATCTGAAAATCTTAAGAATAATTATAATCCTCCAAAATTAACTCTGTTTCATAGAGTAAAAATTTAGGATGTTACAACTCTTACCAATCACCTTACAGTTTTAAAATCATCATGTCGCTTTTACATAAATTCCATGGTTATTCCGTTTTTTTTAACCTAAAGAATACATCTTTTACCAGGTTAATCAGAAACTTCACAAAAAAAATAGTCTTCATCAGTGCAGCTTAAAAGGAACTCTTTCCTAACAGCTGAAGAATAAGGATATAGAAAATACATGTGACTGAGAATTTCACTATTATATGTTACTACTCGAGCTTGCAAGGAGATCCGACACCCTTGTGGCCTTGTCCCCTCCCCCTTCTTAAACCAAGAGATAGAAATGCAACAGAAGAAAAGGTTCCGTACATACTTAGAAAATTGCAGAAGTTCATTCATGGACCTGGATTAAGATTTCAGTTTTTTTTTTTATGTTATTGAATAAATACATTTTATTGATTGTGATAAGGTGGCAAAATAATCAAATTTTAATATTGGATATCAATGTAAAAAGGCTTTACATCGACAATGCATATCAATTAAACTCTTATTATTTTAGCGAGAAAAACATGACTTTATTATTAGTTAATAGATAGATATAGATTTTTAATTCTAGTAACTAGCCAGTTGACCTGTGCGATGCAAAGGTTATGTCGGTTTTCTAACCTAGAATTTTATAGAAACAAAAAGAACATGAATGAAACTTGTAAGTAAATACTATTTTATTTATAAAAAATGAAAAATAAACGAAAAATAATTTTACAATCTAAGAATTTTCATAAACAAAAAAAATCATGAATGAAACCATGAGTGAATCCTATTTTATTTATCAAAAATTGTAAATAAAATTGAAAGAAAAATAATTATGATGTTGACTTTTTACATATGATATGAAGTGATTTATTTATATAGTAATAAGTTAATATATCATATACTTTAAATTTATAATAGTATTAATTATGTGATATTATGTATCTTAGTTAAATATGCAAATTCCTTGTTATCATGAAAATGCAACTCGGTTAGAAAGATAAAGTTATTATTGTTACAATTTTGATCACAAATTAATTAACACTCTGACATTCTTACATTTTTTACACAGTTTTTGTGACAAAAATTAATTGATTTAGTTGATTGAATTCGTTCACTCAAGTAATAATCAGTGAAGCCAGAACACACGGTTAATAATTATTAATTTATTTACGGATTTTAATGACGGAAAGTTCATTATTCGTCATTGTTCTAGTGGTCACTTATTTTAGAGACGGTTATAAATTTCATATAATTCCCGTAATTCATTTTCTAATCTTATTAATCTATTTTCTCTTTTGTTTAATTTATTTTGATGTTTTATATGAAATTTTGATACTCTATCAATTTCATTTGTATTTCCATGTTGTATATGATAATCTAAATGTCTACAAATTAAACTTACATTTTCTCTAGTTATGTTTATTTTATCTTTTAATTCATTTATTTTATTTTCTGTTTCAATTATTCTAATTTGTATATCTATAATATCCATTCAAAAATTTGAATTTTTCTTTTAATCTCAACAATCCTAATTATTAGGTTTTCAAAAATTATTTCAGTTTCAATAATTTTAGTAGTTATTATAGTTTTTCTTATTTTAGTGATCTTAGTGCTCGACATTTTTTCTTAAAATTATTTAAATGATCTTAGTGCTCTGATACCAATTCGGAGGGGGTGTATTTTCAGGATTCATCAAGGTTATTATTTTCTATACTTTTCATTAATTGTTCACAAGTTTCATCTATTTGCATCCTAGTTAATGCTAAATCAAATTCATGATTATAAATTATTGTTTGTGCGCATAATTTTGCATATTCCTGACATATAACTCTTTTTAATTCTTTTGGTAGGTTTAATTTCTATATACATTTTAGTTTTTCATAAAAATCTTTTTAACGGTTTTTTATTTCATCTATATATATTACGTTGCAAAAATCTTTTATTTTTACCCATGCTGTAATAGTTTTATCTTTTATTATAAACTTAGCAATATTTTTATCTGGTTTTTCTTTTATTATAACCTTAGCAATATTTCTATCTACCTTATTCATATTTTAATCTGAAAATTCATTATTTTCTAAAGAATTTAATAGTTCTTCAAAAATATTTAGATTTCTTTCTAAGTTAAAACTTCTTTCTAACTCTTCTTGTTCTTCTTTTAGTTCTAATTTTATTAAAGTTGTAGTTAAAACATAATTCGTTTCATCTTCGTATAGTGCAATTTGTCCACATATTTTTCCATAATCTTCACATAATTTTATTTTTATTTCTTTTGGTAAATCTAATTTCCAAATTTGTTTTAGTTTTTCAATAAAATCTTTATCAATTTTTTTAATATATTCCATATATATTTTTTGAAAGGAATTTCATTTTTTTACCCATATATTAATAATTTTATTTTTTATATTAAATTTCGCGATATTTTTACTCATATCTTATTTTTCAAATACTTAGTTAAATCATTTACTTGATTTGCTAATTTATTAATTTTATCTTCTTCTATTTTTTTTTCAGAAATATTTGCTAGTAATGGTAATTTACACATTAATAAATTTGGTTTATTTATAAAAATTCATAATTCTGTTATTTTATTTCTTTTAGGATAATAATTTTTTCCTATATTTTCAAATAAACTTGGTACGTCTATTCTGTCATTATTTCTAAAAGTAATACTATGATGTGAATTAGTTAACGCATAATTAACGCAATAAGTTATTGAAAATATTTTGTCTCCTGTTCTCATTAAGTTTTTTATTAAAAATTTATGTTCAAGTGTTAATGATTGTTCTAATCTTTGAGTATTTAAAGGTATTCCAATATTTGGGTGAATTTCAAATTTTAATTTTACATAAGCTAAATTTCCTTCTATTATGTCTAATATTTTATCCTTTATATCGGTTATTCTATCATCTTTTAATATTAATTCTATAGGTGAATTTATTCTTTCTTGGAAAGTTGGTTTTATTAATATTTGAATTGCACCTATATGTATATATCCAATTTTATTTCTGTGTTCTTCCTTTTTAATATTCTTTTTTAATTCTATCAATTTTTTCTTATTTAATAACTGTATACTAGTATTTCCTTGAGCTTCTTCAATGTCTATTGGAGATTCGTTAATCAATTTTCCATAATATATAATATTTTCTTTTTTATTAAATCTTTGCATAATTTTTCCAAGTTTTTCCTTACTTTTCATATTACATCTTTTATTAAATTTAAATCTTCCTTTTGTATTTTTCTAAATAAAGCTGAATCAATTAAAATACTTCTTTCATAGTAACCATCTTGTTCAGTAATTTGTAAATGTTCTATATCATTATTACTAATTTTTTCACATTGCATGACAAATAAATAAATTAGATGCAAAATAACAACATACCTGATTTAGTTTTGTGAGTTTTGTGCCCACTGTTGCTTCCGCGAACAGACTGAGTAGTGTAATAGTTGAAGTCTAAAAATTGAAATAACTCAAGTGTATAAACTGAAATAAGTAGAGATTTTATTTCTGAGTAATTCTAAGTACAAAGGGGGTTTTAGGTACACTCTCAAGTACCCGACTAATCCTACCAGGACTAGCACAAAGTTTCCCAAAAGGAAATTCTTTCTCTCGAAGAGAGGGATGACAGCTTCAATTTTTGCCGTGCTTCACTTTTGTCTTCAACCTTTCTATTTATAGACGCGTAAAACTACTATTCATACATTCTAATCCTACGCTATAGTAATGTACATATAATTGGAGGGTGGCTGTTCTTATCGATCTGCCTTCGTTATCCGCTTATCTTCATTTTCTTCACGTATTCTTCCTGCCACGTGACCATAGCCACAATTCTATCTTTCTTCCTTTGTAACAATTCTGTTACATTTATTCTGCCTTTGACTTTTCAAACCTTTTTTTTTCCACTTTGACACGTAGTTTTTTTTTTACGTAGCATATCTACAATGGTTTTTTACAAGGGGCCTTATGTAACATCTTAAAATTTCACTCTATGAGATAGAGTATAAATTTTAGAAGATTAGAACAATCCTTAAGATTTTCAGATAAAGTATAGATAGTTTAGAGCTGACGTAGAAGTCAAACGGTATCTCACGGACATTCTTGACAGTCAGAATAAGTTTATGATGAATATGGAAAATTCATACTATAAATATTTGAGGATAAATAGTTTAGGGATATATAAATGTTTTAGAAACTAAGTTTGGAATTTTAGAGAACAGTATACGAGAATTTCAGTCTTAGTCCCTTTAAGAGAAACTCTGTACTCTGTTAGTTAAGAAATGGATAAATACCGAAAATGGAGACATAGTTAAGATATAGACTATAAGATCTAGTATACTTTAGATAGTATAGAAATCATAAGTTGTTTGGTATTATAGTTACAACGGTAAGACAGTTAAAGTCCTATATAGACTTCTGTTTTTCGTTTATTATCTGTCTTATATGAATTGTTGCAATGTAAATATTTTGTGATTTATTTTTAGTTTAAAAATAGGATTTAAATACACAAGTTTAAGATTACTTCTGAAAACGATCAATTCGCAACTTTCGTCAGGTTTAGATCCAACATCTGTTTCTTGTTCTAAACTGTACTTTTTTTGTTTTATATGAATTCTCGTGCCATAAATGTTTTGTGATTTATTTTTAGCTTAAAATTAGGAATAAAATACACGTATTCCGGAATACTTCTGAAACAGTAGTTTTAAATAGCTTAAAAACTTCAAATGACTTCAATAAATAAACTTCCTTCACAAAAGTTGGTTTTTCTAATATTTTAGATTTCTTGGAATTTTTCTAGAATTTTTAGAAGTAAAAAGATTTAAAAGTTCTGTTTTGGTCCAAATAGTAAACCGCTTGAGCTGATAGACTGATTCAAAGCTCAAGTTAAAGTCAAATAAAGATTTTAAATAGCCATAACATGTTTTTCCAATTTTCTAGGATTTATGGAAATTATTTCGGAATTTTCTAAAAGACGTATCAAAAGTCGCTTTTTCAAAACTCCGTAAGACACGTAAAACGAGAATTTCTGGGCCAAAATGGATTTATATTGATCAGTGAGAGCTCAAAATCAATTTTCAAAAGGGACCATTAGTGTTTAAATTAAATTTGTGATTTTTGAGAATTATCTGAGAATTTTCTGAAAAATGTCTGTTTTTCACTTACGGCGCGTCCATTTTTCTGTTTTTATGCAAAACGCTATACTTACTGTTACCGTAAAAATTCCAAAGCTCTTCCATGGAGCTTTTACATGTTAATTTCGTGATTCCTCACTGGTTCTCACAATATAAAATTATTTTTGAGTGATAGATTAGTAGAAAGACCATCTTTCCCTTATTTGCGGAATAAGCTGAATAGAGGCAAATAGAGACATAGGGGCTATGATATAGAAACTTAGAAACTTTGAGGGGTTCATATATAATTCTAAAAAGCCTAAGAGAGTTGGGGACATCATGATTACCTTGAATAGTATGGTGGCCATATACAATGACCATTTTACCCTTGATTTCACACTTAAACAACCAAAACTTAAAGCTTTTGTCCAAGCAATCCAATGGCCTTTCTTCCTCCTTGCTTTGGTCAACAATAAGAGGTATTTAGGGGCCTTGGATCAGATTTCTTCATGAGTCAATAATCCTTGTGAAAGCCTTAGGACCATTTAGAAAAGGGGTGGATTAAACCTAATTAACAAATAGGTATTTTGATGGTCATGGCTTACATCACTTGAACAATCCTCTCCCTCCTTTGCCTTCCTCTTTGGCCGCCTCCTCTTCCTCATCTAGAGCCCTTGGATGATTCTTTTCACTTGGATTCAATCCTTGTGAAGTGGTTTGGACCAATTAGGATTTAATTAATTAGTTTTTATTTGTTTTAAATACTTTTTCCTAAACCATGGTATTGGCAAAACTATGGACTAATACCACTACCCCTTGGCTGCCCCCTTCACTATAAATACCCCCCTTCCCTCTTCATAAATCTCACACCAAAGTCTTTGTGTTAACAAAGCAAAATCCTTTCTTTCTCCCTTTGAAAATCCTAGCCTTTTTTCTCTTTGTCTTGAAATCAAGCCTTGAATCTTCAAAGCTTTGTTCTTCCCATTTCAAGCATCAAGAAACCCGCCCCTTCTTCCTTTGTTTATACCCTCTTTGATTCATAAAAATTTCCCACATCAAAAGCCTTGTGTTTACAAGCAAAAAAAACTCTCTTTTTCTCCTTAAAGTTCTTGGTGTTCTTGCTTGATGTTCTTGATCTTCAAGCTTTGTTCTTCATCCATTTTTAGTGAAAGGTAGGGGGAACCTCTTGCAAAATAATTTGAGAAGTTTGTGTTTGATCTTGAGTGTTGGGTGCTTGAGTGCTTTTTGGTGTTTATATGGCTTGAAATGTGCTTGTCTTTATTTTTCAATTGTTGTGGGGTTATAATGCCCAAATCTTCTTAATATTTTCGTGGGAGTAAGGTTGGAATGGTAAAATGAATTTTGAGTTTAGTAAACATACCGTTATAATGGCGAATTTTAGTTTACTGCAAATATGATTTTACCATAAAGAAAATACGTTTTATTCTTTGTGAAAAACCCTGATATTATCTAACATGTATATGGTCAAAGGTGATGGTTAAGATTTGATTGGTTTATTAGTATGGATCTGTCTAGAAAGGAAAAAGACCTTTGAAGGGGCTATTATAAAGTCCATCTCTTTCTAGCCTGGGATCTGTAATAATACGCTATTTAAAAATCATAACACTAGGGACCAGGGATATACATGACTAAGATAATCTGGGAAAGAAGTGATTTCTTAATACCGTATATATAAATAGATTGGATTGGATAAAAGAGTATAACAGTAATGGATTCTCGGTGAATTCTACTGTTATAGCATCTGTCGGATAAAAGAGTGTAACAGTAATGGATTCTCGGTGAACCTACTGTTATAGCATCTTTCGGAAATTAATGCAACAGTAATGAATTCTCGGTGAATTCTACTGTTATGTTATTTGTGGAAAATATCAAGTGGGTATCCAATCTGTTTATATATGCAAAGAACTCAGTTTAATTTCCAATGTTAAGACAGTGGAAATTAGTGAGATAGGCTTCCAACGGGCCTTTTTCCTGGAAGATAATCAGTGCTTAAATATTTCCCAAGAGAAGTAATTGAATTGCATTCACGTAGCCTAAGTTTTTATCGATTTCTGAAAATAGGTACTAATCACCAAAGATGGCTCTGCTGTCGTGTGATTATTTCATCTTCTAAATTAAGTAAGCCGGTAAAGAAATAGCTGAATTTCGTTCATCAAGATGATATCAAGTTTTTAGAAAAGCTGGACACTGATTACCGCAGTCGGCTCAGCCGCCGTGTAATTATTCCATTCCCTAAAGATTGATTTAAAAACAGAGAACAGACGTTATTGAATTCAAAAACAGACGTAAGTTTTATTTACTGTTACTCTTTCTCCCTTGATCAAATACCGTGTGGCTCTGCCTCATTTTGATCTTCTGAAAATAAAGTAATAAATCTTAGTTATATTGATATCGAATCACTCTGTGGGCTTTTCACCTCAGTTCGGCTCTGCCGCGGTGTGATTAGTCATAAATTGAATTAATATAGCCGGAAGAATAACTTAATAAGAGCAAGAGTTTTTTTCAAAATGAGTGAGTGATTCCAGAAAGATTTTTCAGAGTGTGGGAGCTATAGTAAGACGAAAGAGGTTTTTAAGAGATGGTATTGAAGAGAAGCTACAGTAAAATATGTGAGCAATTTTACTAAGAGAAAGTGAGAAAGAGATTTTGTAGAGAAAACTTAGACGAGCATTTTCATTATAGACGATGAGCATACAACCTATAAGACGTGGTTGAGAATAGGGTTTAGTTGGGCTACAATTGCCTTCTGGGATTATTCAGGTTTCGATAGTCTTAAGTGGCCGAGTGAGTGAATACCCTCGAGTCGAGACAATTCGTATACCCGGCTTGAATAAATCTGACTGGCTGACCTATTCATGATCTGATATTCATTTTAAATGCGGTATTACCGAAGTGATTCTCAGGATCTAAAGACGTGATTCCCTTATTATTCTGTTAAGTTTATCGCAGTCGATCGCTCAAAAGAAGTGAGGAAGAGAAAGTCTCATTGGAGCAATACACCGGTGTGACTTTTGAGATATTGAAGTGACATGCATAAAAATACTTTGTTTTGGTGATATATTATTGTGAATGTATTGTTTTGCAGGGTTTCAGCACAAAGGTAAGATCTGCTTAAACGAGATCTATTTATAAGTCTTGATTGTTCTGTATTTTGAATGTGTGTGTCTTGATGTGCAAAGTAATTTATATAGGTATAATTGTGTTTTGATTGTGTACCTACTTGTCTTATTACTTTGTTTAGAGTTTCACCCTTGCCTGCTTTGTTGTGTTGATGCATGACCGAGTAGATAATTTATCCAAGACATGGGCTAGCTCTTAGAAGAAGGATTTGAAGAGGATGCTGTGTAGATTGATAGGGATTCCAAGAAGAATTGGTATTTACTATTTTAGAATGGGTAGAGGTCTAAAGACTTGACTGGCTTAAGAGTCCACTGTACAAACTCTGTTGTAAACTCTGATAATTTTTATATATGAGATGATCAAATTTTGAGTACGAAGTTATATTATACTCTTTACACTTGAAATATTTTCAAAGAGAAAACCTTACAGGGATTTATTCCCCATCCTTCTCATCTTCTTTAAAGGAAAAGAAAAATTTTACCCTCATTTTCAGAGAAGGATTATCAACTTTTATCAAAATATTTTCTAAGCTTCCCTAAACTTTTGGTTACTATGGTGTAATATCTTTTTTGAAGAAAGGGTGTTACACCTTACATGCTTACATCAGTTTTTACATTACACTTCTTCAATTATTTCATCTCAGCTGTTGTCCTTATCTTCTTTCTGGACTTCTATCTCTGTCTTTGTAGTACATCTTTCACATGCATGGTTCCCGTTCTGCCTTATCTTTTTGCAGAGTTGGTTGAGTATATCCTGAGTATATCCGGATGGTACTCCATCGTGGGTCCCTCCAGTGCATAGTATGGGTATTCATATTTTGTTAATGTCCTCATATCTTTTTCTCTGATTATTTTCCCATTTGTTTTATTTAATAATATCAGATGAGGTCCTCTGTACATCATTCTGACGAAAGATTCCTTTCCAATAATTTGGCATTGGTTGTAAATACTTGCCAACTGATTTGCAATTATTTCCTTCATAAACTCCTCAGTATATGCTTCCTTCTTTGGATCATCCAGCAAAGGAAAGTTATTGTTGCTGATGCCTATATACAGAAAATGTTTTGCTTGTTGTCCAGTTGAGAAATCTGGGTATGCTGAGTAAAACTTCAAGAAAATAGTCCTTTCTCGGGCTATATTTTTCTTGAAAGCCTGAACTGCATCTTTGAAACCATGTGGAAACAAACTGATTTCTTCAGGATTAGTACTTAAATAAAGACATTCAATCATCCCAAATTGGAATAAATTGAATACCAGTAATTGAGATAGTCCTGGCGTAATAATTGCTTTCACACCATAAATATTTCTATCAACTATGTAAAAACAGTTGATCTTTTCAGATTCATTCCAATTAATTAATCTTTGGAAATGTTCTTCGAATTTTTCATGAGAAAATTGAATTCGAAGTTCATGATCCTTTCGACTAATTATTTGAAAATCATCTAAGGAAGAAGGAATTCTTCCTAGTATTTTCATGCCTGATTTAATTGGTGGTGAACTTTTTGCTGTTTCTGAAAAAGTTCTGGGTCCAAGATAAATCTCTTTCCCTTTTTTCTTTCTTTCTTCATCATTGTATTCCTCTAGAGCCTTTTTTGCTTTTTCTTCTGATGAGTATGATTTGTGGATGATTCCTGGGATTTTTGTGCAGTGTGGTGTTGCTTCGTACCAGTCATCATAAATTCCTGGAAATGGTCCATTAAAAATTACGTACCATTTTTTATTTTCTTCTTCATCTTGATTCTTCAAGTTTGCTAGAACTGCTTCCATCAATAATCTCAATTCTTCAATTTGTAGCTCTTTTACGTCCATGTCTCTTTTGAGTAATTCTGCTTCTTGCATCTTTTGTCCAAAGAGTGCCTGTTGCATTTTTAATTTGCTCTCCAATTTCTTCAAGTTCTGCTCCATTCTCTTGACAATATATCTGCAATAACATTCTTTTCACCTTTAATATGAGATATTGTATAATTGTATTTAGCTAACTTCATTTGTCATCTTATTAGTCTTCCCTGTTTATAAGTGCCTTTATGGTTAATATTTTTAAAACCTGCAACATAAGTGCTATCAGTTCTAACAATAAATTCTTTGTCTAGCACATAAATTCGATGTTTTTCTAGCATTCGAATTAAAGCCAATGTTTCTTTCTCATGAGTAGGATAATTAATTTCACTGTCTGAAAAGGTTCCAGACATGTATCGACATAGTAATTCTTTCTTTTGTCCAGGGGGTTTTGCCTTCATAACACCTCCTCAACATTCATTAGATGCATCTGTCTCAATAATAATTAAATCATCATCTGTAGGATGATATAGTTCAGGAAGATCCTGACATAAGTGCTTTAACTTTGTAATAATTTCTTCATCTTCTTCGGTCCATGACCAAAGAGCATCCTTTTTTAACTTCCGCTGGAGTTTTCTCCTTTCAGCTGCAAGATTCTTTATAAAACCTTCATTTGAAATATAAGTTAGTAATCCAAGAAATCTTTGTAATTCCTTTTTATCCTTTAATTTGGTTGGAAAATTCTGAAGTTTTTCTAATACATGTTTTTGCATTACTATTTTTCCTC
The DNA here is from genome assembly GCA_030159175.1 of Glycyrrhiza uralensis. Taxonomy (NCBI): domain Eukaryota; kingdom Viridiplantae; phylum Streptophyta; class Magnoliopsida; order Fabales; family Fabaceae; genus Glycyrrhiza; species Glycyrrhiza uralensis. The sequence continues at coordinate 25,115,148 of BRZY01000007.1, read as the reverse complement.
TTTCTATTTCTAATCCTAAATAGTTAATTTTGGTCTGGGCTAGAACTGCTTTTTTCCTACTTAAAACCACTCCATTTTCTAAACATCTTTTAAGAACTAAATTTACCTTTCTGAAATGATCATTTAAATCCTTATTAGTAAAAACTAATATATCATCAATATATATAAGGCAAAAATCTTTATAATCCTTAAACACATAATCCATTCTTCTTTGGAAAATACCTGGTGATTGTTTCATTCCCATTGGTAACACATTCCATTCATATTGTCCTTGAGGACAACTAAAAGCTGTTAATGCCTTTGATTCCTCTATGAGCCTTATTTGGTAAAATCCTGATTTACAATCAAAAGTACTAAACTAATTCATATTCCTAACTCTTTCTATAATTAAATCCTTCCTAGGCAAAAAATATGCATCTCCTTCCATGGCATCATTCATCTGTTTATAATTTATTACCATTCTCCTCTTTCCTCTTTTAATTTCATTATGATTTTCTACATAAAATGCTGGTGCTGAATGTTTACTTTTTGATGGTCTTACTAATTCTTTTTCACACATTTGTTCAATATCTTTCTACAAACTCATCTCTGTCTTGTTTTGTGTAAATCATAGGTTTACATTTTATTTCTTTTGTAGGATCTTTTAATTTTAATTCTACTAACTCTGTGTTTTTATTATTAATTTTTGGATCTAAGAGAAATAGAAATATCAATACATATGTGAAATGATAAACAAATGTTACAATACAATTAATCTATTTATCATACTTATTTAGAAGTAACAAAAGATTCTTTAATTAAGTTGGAGCATCCTGTGATAATATAACTTCAAACCAGATAAACAAAATAAATAGTGCGATATAAATAAAACAACATAAATGAAACCTGAAAGAAAATGTCATTCCATTTATCAAAAATAAAATTCAAAAAAAATTATTTTATAATTTGAAAGTTTAAAGGAACAAAAAACATTAATGAAACATGTAAGCAAATACAATTTTATTTATCAAAAATAAAATTAAAAAAATCATTTTGTAACCTAAAAAATTACATAAACAAAAAAAAAGAATAAAACCTGTAAGAAAATTCAATTTCATTTATCAAAAATAAAAGTAAAAAAATAATTTTCCAATTTAAAAATTTACAAGAACAAAAAATATGAACGTAATAATAAGTAAACACTACTTTATTTATCAAAATTTAAAATAAAAAAATAATTTTACAACTTGAAAATTTATATGATCAAACAAAATGAATTAAACTTGTAAACAAATATAATTTTATTTATCAAAAATAAAATTAAAAGAAAAATAAAATTTAAACCTGAAATTTTACAGAAATAAAAAGAATATGAATTGGTCCCTATAATATAGGGTCGTTTTACTTTTAGTCCTTAAATATTAAGTCAAACATTTTTTATCCCTTAATTTTTTTTATTTTAGTCCCTGAAGTGAGTTGACCTTATTTAAAATCTGATGTGTCATATTTTTATCCTAGTCAGTGATCCTACGTGGCTAAAAATATTGCCCAGTTAGCCCACCTTCCCCCAACTTCCTCCCTCCACCCCCACCCCCACCACCTCCTTCCCCCCTCCCTCCTCCACCACCTCTCCTCCCTCATCCTCCCCCTACCCCGACCGCCCCTTCTCTCTCCTCCCTACTCCTCCTCTGTATTTTTCGTTTTGGGGTATGTGTGAGTATTGTGAGTGTGAGGGAAAGGAACAGATTAATTAAACAATTATTACTACTACTACTACTACTACTAATTACGTTATTACATACAAAATTAAAGGAAAGAAATGAATGGTGAAGTGAAGGAGGGAGGAGAGAGAGGGGGCGGTGGGGTAGGGGGAGGAGGAGTGAGGAAGGAGGTGGTGGGGGGGGGGGGAGGAGGTTGGGGGAAGGTGGAGGGAGGGGGTGGACGTGGGGGAGCAGGGAGGAAAGAGAAAGAGAGGGGGAGAGAGAGGAGGCTGACGTGTCAATGTTTTTAGACACACAGCATTGTTTATTGGGCAAAAAATGTGACACATGCATCAACTTTTAAATGAAGACACCTCACTCTAGGGACTAAAATAAAAAAAAATTCAAAGGGCCAAAAATGTTTGACTTAATATTTAAGGACTAAAAGCAAAATACTCCTATATTATTGGGACCAAAGATATATTTAAGACTAATAATAATAATAATATTATTATTATTATTATTATTGTAAACAATTAGTAAAATGAAGATTAAGGGAAAAAAAAACAAGAATCGATTTGAACCACCGTAGAAGCTACAAATCTTGACTTCACCTAGAATGGAGTTTGGATTGTAAAATTGCTTTTACTTTGAATACCCAAACATCTTCACAGCAGTGCCAAATCACGTTTGGCTTGCATCAACTCGCGTTGGATGGCTGTCAACGCAGTTCCAAACATGCTCTAAAACTATTCTACCTACACCAATTTTCTCGTTCCTTGACTTCCTTCCAACCTTTGCAACTTCATCTCCCACAGTCCTGCACATATATAATCATCTTTAATATATACCTGGAAAATCCAAGACTGATCCTAATACTCTTGGATCCTGCCAGCTATAATTCCCACATCATGTTTTGTGTATTAATTAATTAATTATTTCCAAATTAAATTGATCTTTTTTGGCGATTGTTTTATCCCACTACGTGGTCATAAACAGGAACATTTCCAGTTTGCTAAAATCAAAATCAAACACACCATGCGCCACCAACAATACAATAGTAATAAGGGTGGGTATATCCATTGTAGACACCCAATTTTGTCCGCGCTTTTAATATTTCCAAATAAAATTGTAAAAAAGAAAAGAGAAAAGAAAATGAAGAAAAATAGATATTTACGAATAAGGAAAGAGAGAGAGAGAGACAAAAAGGAGATTAAAAAAATATAAGGAAAAGCGTGATGATGCTCATGCCACATCCTCACCGTAAGAATCGAGAATGGATAACCAACGGATGCAAGCCGCATCTCCACTGACTTTTCCGTGCGCTTCGGCTCACTTCATCAGGCCCTTAAAGATGGAGAAAAGCAGATGCGCATCCCGGCGTCCCCACCGAAGGATACGTGCACTCGTGGACACGCTACCAGCGCTCCTAAAGAAAGAAGAGGGACTCCTCCGCGCCCTCACTGCAGCTCTACTGTGCACCCTTGGGTTTTTGTGTTATAAGGATCCCCTTTTGCCCTTCGTCCGAGGAGTCTCAACGGGGATCCAAACACGCACATAGTTAGAGAACAATGACTTGGGCAATTTCATGGATACCAAGAGGCAGAGGGTTATCAAAATCAAAACCCATTGTAGCTGTACCTGATCCTCCTCCTCCTTCCAAAAGGAAAAAGGATACTCAAGAATTCATTCCTCTCCACTCAAGCGATACTCACTAGTGGAAAAATGGGAATAAAATAGCACTTTTAAAGTCGGTTGTGGCGCCAACGACTTAGAAAGTGGACGCGGTAACGCACAATGACATTTAAAGTCGGTTATCAAAGAAACCGACTTGAAAAATTAACGCGGTGGCATTATCGTAATTATAAAAGAACGTGCAAAGAGCTTTTAAAGACGGTTAGTAAGTAAACTGGCTTGGAAAGACAAAAAATTACCCTTCCAAGTCAGTTACACATCAACCAATTTGGAAAGTCTAAAATTTATTTTCAAACCCTCACTTCCTCCCTCGTTCTCAGAATTCCCTCACTCTCTCGTTTCACTCCTGCTTTCTAAAGTTCTTATCGCGAGCCCTAAAGCTGATTTCACCACCGTGAGCATGACCGTTCGTGGCCATTGTTCTCTCAGCCATCGTGAGCATCTCCGCCACCGTCTGTTCGAGGCACCATCGTGAGCCCAGCCACCACCTTCGTTCGTAGCCGCGTCAGCCGCCATCTGCGAGCATCTCGAAGGCCAGACGAGGACGGGATTAAGAAGGTCATTGAGTACAAGTTCGACGACGGCGGCAATAAGGTCAAGGTGGCCGCCACCACCGTTGAGCGTCGCTTCTGGCCCAAGTTAGTCGACGCCGTTCACGAAGACGTTGGTAGCCGCCTCACCATGGTCTGCACCGAAGAGATCCTTCTCGAACGCCCCAAGCCCCTTGGTCTGTCCTTCCTTGTTTTTCGCTTTCTCTTCTCTCTGTTTTACCCTAGAAAATTGAAAATTAAAATATAAAATAAAGAAAAACGTAGGTTTTTGTTTTTGGTTGATGTTTTGTTTTATTTTTGGGACAAACAATCTAGACTTTGTTGTGTTGTTCCTAATTAATTGGGTTTGATTGTTTGATTTTGATTCTGTTTTAATCCCTGTTAACGACAATTAGAATGGTTTCAGAGTATGAGACAAGGTTGTGTGTGTGTTGCATTATTATTTGCATTTCAAATTGCTTTTATGATACTATCGTTTGCATGAATCTCCCTGCTTTGAAGGATAAATTACTAGAATTTCTTACATGTATAAGATGAGGTTGTGTGGATGAATGTAGTTTAGGAGTTCTTTGAGTGAATGACCAAAATGTATACTGAAAAACATTATGTTTTGTTTCAAGGACTCTTGTATTAATTTGGAAAAGCAGTTGTAATGCGAAATTGGGCTTAGTGGTCAACAAGATGACATGAGAGTTGCCTATGGATACAAAAAGAAGAAATAAATTGTACCTCCCAATACAAGTCCTTGAGTTACTCTTGATTTAATTTCTAACGAGTTTTAGTGTTTTTAGTTGGTGGTAAACTTCTTCACTTTGAGATAAAATTCAAGTAAATAAATACTTAATCTAACTGAAAAAGGAATATAAACAAGCAATACAGAAAACCAGAAGTTTAGAAGGCCTTCACAAAAGAGGCTATGTCTAAAATTAGGAATGTAGGATACATCAGTAAAGTGTTTCAAATAGAACCAGACAATTCAATGCGTAGCAATAATCATATAAGAATTTCAGGCAACCTTTCTGGTAGCACTTGTGGACCTAAGGGACATCATCCTTTCAGTTTCTAAAATAATTGTTTCAAGCACAATTATTTTAGAAGCACCATGCAACACCCTTTCTCATAAAAGGGTAAGTAATCTTATTTATCGAAAATAATACTAATCTTTATTTTTAAAAGAAAAATTCTCTTTTAATTATTTCAAGTCTATTTCGAAAATGAGTATAATTTTTTTTTCTTTCTTTAATTCCTGAAACTTATTTTCACTTGAAACTCTCACTTACATTGTTTAGATTTCAAAACTTATTTACGTCGTAACGTAATACTGAAAAATTTAGATAAGCCTCATCTGAATGAATAATGTACTTTATGTATAATACTGGTGCAAAGTTTTACAAATACATCAAAACTGGATAGCTAGTAATGTCATATAAAATAGTACAGCCATTTGGTAGAGATAATAACGACAGTCTACCCTAAATGAGCCTAAGCCGGTCGAGTCTCCGATCACCTCCAAAAGACTATCTAGCCAAAGCCACTCCAGACGGTAGTCTTCCTCCTTCCTCCGTCCTGGTCAATTCAGTTGACTGGTGGCACATCTATATGAATCATGTTCCAAGGAGCACAAAACATATAGACAAGGGTGAAAAATCCTCATACACAGATAATAAAGCATAGAGACAACAGATAAGAATAAAATACATCAGACTTATCAAACCTATCTATATTAGAAAATTATCTACCACTTACTCTTCTCAAACACCAGGGTATATAATTTTCCTGCAAATGAGATGTTCTCACAAACACAATGAAAATTTTCACAGTCACAACGCATAATTCAGTATCAATCAATATATCATTAACTCAGATACATTTAAAATGCATGACACTTCTATTTTCCTCTCAACACCGGTGTAATGCTCCATGGAGACTTTTCTCTTCCTCAACAACATTTGAGCGATAGGCCACAGTCAATCCTTAACATACTTGTCAAGGCTAAACCTCCAGTAAAGTCCAAGACAGTATTCAGGAAAGCCATGTTTAAGTCAAAATTGTTCAAGGCTAAACAAACAGTAAAGTCCAAGACAATTATTCAATACACTCTGTGACACCATATCACAAATAGGTCAGTCAGTCAGATTTATCCAAGCCGGGTGCTCTACTCAATCTCGGCTCGCTGGGAGTCACCACGCGGCCATTGAGATTTTTCGAAACCTGGATGATCCCAGTAGGCAATTGTAGCCCAACCATACCTATTTTCAACCCCTCTCTGGGTTGTAGCTCACGTCACAACCCTCTCTGGGTATGACCACTTGGCAAAGCCAAGAAAATCTCTTTCTCTTTATGCAAATGCCACTACATATTGCATATATATGCAATCAATCACAATCAATTACTTTCACTTTGGTTTCTCTTGTAATTATCACATACACATCACTATGTTACCACTTGTAACATTATTCATCTCTTCTCTATGTTACCTCTTGTAACAATCACACATAACCTTCTCTCTTGGTTATGTAATATTCATCTCTTTTGGCATCACACATAACCTCCTCTTGGCTATGATGTTCTCATCTCTTATAGTATTCTCATCTTTTTGTGATTATTCCCAACCAACATATTTCTTTCTTTTAAATTAACACCTTCTGATTAAACTTTGTCTTTTAACTAAAACATTTTCTAAATCAAATGTTTAAGTTCTAAAATAAATTAACCAAAATACTTATCAATCTTTAGATTCAAAAATGACATTTTTCTCTTAAACAAATTTGGTTTAAAAGGCTGGAAAAAAGACAATTTTCGCAAAATCCTGGGCTGCTTATAAATCAGGAACCAGAACTGTTCACAGGCGCGCTGCTTTTCACACCCGCGGTGCAGACAGTTCTGTCCCCTGTTTTCCAGTTTTCCCCAACTACGAAAATGGCCACACCCGGGGTATGGCAGATTTGCGATTTTTCAAAGTGTAACCCAAATCAATCTTTTCTTTACATAGTTATGACCAAATGAATAAAAATAAGCAAATTTTACCATCTTTGGATTAATCACAAAACACAATCATTCAATCATCAAGCCATGGTTCCAATCTCACCAAAGCATCAAGCTAAAACCTCACACCAAGATCATATTAATTTCCAAATCAAACTTTTGCAAATAGTCATACAACCACCACTCCAATCCATTCAAATCAAGCATGGAACAAGATCATCATGTAACCAACATAGAGCAATCTCATCTTACACAACCACAAGTCATTTTTCTCACAAAGAGCAATCCACAATCAAGTACAAACTCATCTTGTACACACCTAGGTTAAATCAATTCAAAAACCATCATCAATCAAGTTCTCGGTCAGGGACTAGCCTCAATTGATTCATAAGATACTTCAATGCTATTATAGCTTGTAGAGCATTTTTCTCAGCCTGTGCAATTAGCATTGCATATATTACCTCATTTTACTGGAAACATTTTGCCCTGAATATTTCCATTTCTTATTTGTTGCTATAGGTTGGGGTTGGATACACACCTGACTACCTCTTCCTTTTGCAAACAATTCTCTGGTAATTGTGCTTTTTGAACGGTATTTGTACATTACAGATTCAGAGGTTAGGAAAGGAGTGGTGTGTTAGTTGTAGTGCATACGTCTCTAACCTGCTGGGTTGACTGTTTCAATTGAATCTGGCAATCAGTCATACACTGTTAGTTGTAGTGTTTTAGGACTTGTTCAAGTTGCATGCACATGTTACTATTTTGATCAGTATGCATGATATAAAGTCTAACAAGGAAGGGGTATGAAAAACAGGGAGGGGGTATGAAAAATAGATTCTGGTAAAAAAAAAAATCTCCACTTTCCAAGTCGGTTATTCAGTAAACCGTCTTGGAAAGTATGATTTCGAGTCGGTTGTCTCAACAACCGTCTTGGAAAGTATGCTTTCCAAGCCAGTTTTCGATGGACGGACTTGGAAAGGTGCACTTTCCAAGTCGGATATTCAAACAACCGTCTTTAAAAGGTAACTTTCCAAGTCGGTTATTATAATAACCGACTTGGAAAGTACATTTTAAACAATAAACATGGCTTTCCAAGACGGTCGTTGCAACCGTCTTAGAATGTGGCACATTCCAAGTCGGTCAAATACCCGACTTGAAAAGTTCTTGACTTTCTAAGTCGGGAGATTTTAAGACCCCCTACAACTGACTTGGAAAGCCAAAAACAACCGACTTGGAATGTCTTTTTTCCACTAGTGACTGAGAACGAAGACATGGTGGGTGCCATTGCCGGCGATGAAGTTGCCAATGGCCCGACATGTGACAACATAACCCTTACCTTGAAGGACCCCCGCATGGAACGTTATGATGATGAGGATGAAGGTATCCATCCGTCTATCTTCCAACTCATTCATTCTCTGTTCTGTTCTCTATTCTTCTCTTATATTCATTCATTCATTCATTCATTCATTTGTGAATAAGCAGCAGGAGTCGAGTTATTCAGTTCGGGGACAGGTGATCTTCACTATGCAAGCAACCACATGTATCCATATATCATAGATAAAAATGTAAGCTCCTTCCAACACTTGCATTCTTTACTAACTGCCCCTTTTGATTGATTCTACAACTACAACTCACTGTTTTGTTTGTCAGAATGATGATGAACTCAAAGACATGGACATTTATCCAACCAATTGTGCTGCCGTTGTTTCCGCGTGTGAAGATCTTCTTGAGGTAACTAATTTGTTTGCTTGCTGTTGAAGTGCCTTCTTCTCTTCTCTATCCCATTAATTATTAGACTGACTTATGAATCATTTGATTTGTTTATGCTCTAGCAGTTTCGGGTATTTCCTGACAACGTTACATATGCCCCAGTTCACCGTCTGATCGATGTTCCATCAGTGCCACTGCGTCTGATCGATGTTCCATCAGTGCCACTTTGCACAGCCTGGCTTGGTTGCCCCCTTCAAGGAGGAGAAAGAGGTCAAAACAATGGTTTCTTTGCTCAATAATATCTCTTACATGTATATTTATTATTATAAGTTAATTATGTTTTTAGTCCTTTAAAAATTGCCAGATTTGAGTTAGGCCCTTTAAAAAAAAGTCAAACTTTTTTAGTCCTTTAAATTTTTTTTGTTTGATTTAGGTCTTTTAAGTGAGTTGACTTGCTAGGTGGCACATTTTGACCCAGTCATCATGCCTACGTGGCACGAAACGCTGACGTGGCAATATTAACTTTTGAATTTAGTCCCTCTAAAAATTGAGTTTTGATTTTAGTCCCTCTGGGTTTTCTCTCTCTCTCTCTCTCACCCCCACCACTGCCACTCTCTCTCTCGTTTTCTCTCTCTTTCACCACCACCACCACCACTCTCTCTCTCTCTCTCTCGTTTTCTCGCTCTCTCTCACCCCCACCACCACCACTCTCTCACTCTCTCTCTCGTTTTCTCTCTCTCTCACCCCCACCACTGCCACTCTCTCTCTCTCTCGTTTTCTCTCTCTCACCCCCACCACCACCACCCCCACCACTCTCTCTCTCACCCCCACGACCACCATTGATTTGTTATTGATTTATCAAGGTTCACGATTTGTTATGTAACAAATCGTGAGAGAAAGAAAACGAGAGAGAGAGAGAGAGAGAGAGAGTGTGGTGGTGGTGGGGGTAAGAGAGAGAGAGCGAGAAAACGAGAGAGAGAGAGAGAGAGAGAGAGAGAGAGAGAGAAAGAGAGTGGTGGTGGTGGTGGTGGTGGGGGTGAGAGAGAGAGAAAACGAGAGAGAGAGTGGCGGTGGTGGAGGTGAGAGAGAGAGAAAAACTAGATGGACTAAAATCAAAACTCATCAATTTTTAGAGGGATTAAAATCAAAACTCATCAATTTTTAGAGGGACTAAAATCAAAACTCAATTTTTAGAGGGACTAAATTCAAAAGTTAATATTGCCACGTCAGCATTTCGTGTCACGTAGGCATAATGACTGGGTCAAAATGTGCCACCTAGCAAGTCAACTCACTTAAAGGACCTAAATCAAACAAATTTTTTTTTAAAGGACTAAAAAAGTTTGACTTTTTTTTAAAGGACCTAATTCAAATCTGGCAATTTTTAAAGGACTAAAAACATAATTAAGCCTATTATTAGTTATGTTGATTGACTGTTTGTTTTGTTCAATTGGCCTTTTCCTCTTCACAAATCACAAGTAAACCAAGGGCTGTCTTAATGATAATCTCTACCTTCATTTTTTATGCCAAAAACATGAACAATTCATATTTCATTCAAAGGTGAAGCAAGCTTAGTGTAGACCATCAAAATATTTCTTAAAAGGTTGGCTAATTGTTTCTGTGAACAATTCATAGAGATTTATTTTTTAAGCTAATTTGTGTTTTATTAGAACTAGTCTTTATACCCGTGTATGCACAGGTCTAGAACTATATTAAAATTATTTAATCATTTAAAAATATTTTAATACTCGTCACATAAAAGTATCTTCAAGCCATCTTCCTTGATATTGCAACATACAATTGTCAATGAGAAAATATGGAAGATAGATGCCCACACGTTTCAGAGATTGCCCTTAACTTTTGTTTATTGTCATTGCAAAAGAAACTATAGAAAACTATCTACATTGAAATTTAAAAAGAATCCTGATAGCACATGGAATCCTAAACATCACAATTGTACCTTTAAACACCAATTACTCAGCCAACAAATTAAACATGCAGCAATCCAAACCTTCACCAAAGAGAAGAACCATGCATAAATTGAAAACCGTAAATAGAAGGAAAAAATCATATTAACCACAAAAATTGTACTGGAACAACCAAATTTAAAAACCATGCATAGACAAATTTTTCTTGAAAAAATTACCTAACCTTTTGTGCTCTTAAAGACAGCGAACAAAACGAAGAAGAAAAAAGAAATTTTAGGACCCCCATATGCAGTACAAAGTACAAACTGTAAAAAGAAAAAGAAAGAAGAAGAAATAGCACAAATTTTTCCCATAACTTAGCTGTTTCTTTTTTTCAAAGAGGAAGAGCTTTCCCCTGCGCTATTTCATGCCTCTGCATCAGATTTTGAAAGGGTTTTTTTTGGTAAAAATAAAAAGGACTCGGTGCACAAAAAAAAAAAGGTTTTTAGCATATGCTAATTATTATTGTTATTTTTTGGTCGAAAGCATATGCTAATTCAAATGGACTCTCGGTGCATTTATTTCAATTTGAGTCACTTTTTTGGGCTGTACAGGATTATGATTTGTGTAAAGGCACTTCTTTAGTGGTACAGGGTTATGGTAACTCTTAAATTAAATTACACAAATGCCACTGAAATTGGCAAGTACTTGACAGTAGTTCAGCTAAGCAAGTCTGCAAGCCCAACAGTTTTCATAAAGTGCACTCATGCAATGTGATAAATGTTTTTTTTTATAAGTACAATGTGATAAATGTTAATCTATCATCCTATTTTCATTGCATAGATGCATTGATTTAGAATTTAAGACAAATGTAACGGTAGTTAATACCTCTATCCCACCAATAGAGAAGAGAATGACAAAACCTCAATGTCCCAGGTGGTATCAATTTGTAAAGCATAAACACGAAATACAAAGTAACTACAACAAAAAGGATTTCAGCTATTGTATATTTTTCATATTTACAATTTCATAACACCCGCATCTTTAGTGTTTGGCACTTCATATTTTACATCCTGTTGACACAAAGTTTGACAGTAAGTAGTAGGTGTTGAAATTATAGGGTTTCAGATAATGAACTCTAAAATATGATGGATAATATTTGATAATAGCTTGATAGCTTGATAACAAATGACTGACCACTAACCCCTATATATAGGGATACGAGAATCCTAATCAAATAGAGAAACAAATCGTGATAAAATAACTACCTAAAACTAATCCTATGAGATAAAATAAAACAACTAACTAATCCTAATCCTATGAGATAAACTAGGATAATATTCAGATATTATAAGATATTTTCTTATATTCTAATAGTAGGTAGGATCAACAACATAAGAGACAAATGAGACTCTAACTTAAGGAAATGCTAAAATAATTAGAGAAGTTGGCCTTTAATGGCTTATCTTGTTCAATAACTACTTCTCAGGCCCTCCAAGCTGACCAATACGATGTGCAAAATATGATAAGAATTGCTACCCGCCGAAGAAATACTTTTTTCTATGTCAACAGTTAGTCAAAGTGTTAAGCATAGCTGCACAGACATTGCCAAAAAGTAAAGCTCCCAAAATATAAAAACAGAACAGAAATTGTCTGAGACAATACGGAGAAATGAAAAGTGGACAGGGATAACAAAACTCACAAAAATCAACTAACAAAAACTCACTCAATGCATGTCAAACCCAAAGAATCACAATGCAAATTCGAAATAAAGGCCACCAAAATTATTAAAAATAATTTTATTACCCGACTCGAGGAAGGTCTGTGGACTGTGCGGAGTATACAATCTCCCCGTTAGAGCAGTCAGAAAACGGTGGCCAGAGAGCAAATCCATATAAAAAATAGCAACAAATCAACCCATAAAACAATTTTTTAAAAGCAAAGACAAAATAAAAAAGCAAAAATCATCCAGGGAATACAGTGGTTCGAAGTAGATTTTTACCGACCTCAGCAGAGTTTCAAAGAAGAGAAAATGAAGAAACACATCCATCTTATTATACATCAACCTTGCATGAATAAATTATTTGTGATTTGCAAAATAAAAGATTATTTAAAATTTTTTCTTAAAAGCAATAGCAGATGATGAATCCTTTATATAGCTTATAATGCTGCTTTGCCAAAGCTAAAGATATCGCCACTGTCTTCGCAACATCTTCACATAGACTTGCTTCACACATCAGTCTAAGCCTGTCTAATTAAGCCATACAAATCAGCTGTTGCTAGTGGATGCTTTGCCATCAAGATAGTTGTTGTTCAACCCAATAAGCTTTTGCATTTCAACAAAATAGAAACCGAAAACAATGTAAAAAATGAAACAACACAGAAGGAGAAGATCGAAGGAACAGTGAAGGAGAAAAAGCATGCAAGCAAAATGCTATTACCCCTTTATTATAATTTGGGAAGAAGACATGCATTGACCTGCCTGCTATTGACCCTGTTTGCCGCTTTTGATTTTGGGGGGTTGCACGCCTAAATGGGTCTCTGGTTGATTGGGGCAGAAAATGGCCAGTGCTTCAAATGCTTGAAAACATGAAAACCAAAAGCATCATTCCAGAATGTTACAATTATAAACAGAACACCACCTGAATGTTAAAATGGCAACATAAACTCCCATTGACCTATATCTCATTGCTTTCCAGCCAATGCATGTGAATGAAAGCAATCAATAACAAAACTCTTCCCCAAAGCCTATTTAATACTATTACCTATTACCTATACCTATTAGCAATAGTATAACCTATATCTATTATCTACTATCCATTAGCACATATCACCTATCTGCTAATCTGCTAATACATGTAATGGATGTTGTTAGTAGTCATTTTTATTTATTTTATGACATAGTTATTACCTGCCATTACTCATACCAGCAAGCAATCCATTTAATTAGCCATAGGATGCATGTAATGATACCACATCTCACGCCTGACATATTCCCAATAAATATCAACTGCTCAAAAGATGGATTCCCTATACATGTGCAGTGCAGAAACTGCTGTATGGCACAGTACTGCAACTTAGAATTGGATTAGAATTTTTGCTTGATTGCTTGATTTATGATGCATGACTTATATATCCACCACCTCATTTAGCCACAACGTGCCATGACATTACATACACTTGGTTTTGCTGCAGATTACAATAATTTTTACTGCAATCCCAAATATTTTTATGGTTTTATTACAGCTTATATGTTTAGACACCTCAATGCTTTCACTTCATACTACTAACCCACCTGAACCACCCGAAATTTGTCCTACTCGTAAGTGATTTTTGACATTAGCAATGATGAGGCCTCCCACATTCAATAGTCCAAGCATCACCTTGGGCTAGCTCCTGCACCCATTAATACAGAGAAAGTTCAACCAAAATAATTTTAAATTCAAACACAGATCTTTATATTCATCCACACACACGTACACACATATATGTGTATATGTTTATACTTACTCTCTTGGCCCCAAGCCTTTCATCAACAAGCACAAAGGTGAAAGGAGAGATGAAGTTCAAGACTACACCAATGTCAGGGAACCCAATATGCAGCCCCTAGAAACAACTTGAAAATACAACTTGAACACCAAAAGTGCAGCAGCAACTCCATGAAATTTTCAAACCAACTTGAATAACATATAGGCAAAGTATCACTTTGTTTCTCATTTGAGGGTGCAGACTATTACTGTTGGCTTTCAGTGGAAGCCACGGTAGATTGCCGCTATTGTGGCCAATAGGGGATAGCTCAACACAAAGGGGAGGTGAAGTAACTCGCTCAATTATTTTTTAATCTATTTACTATATTTCCACTGGAAAGGCGCCAAAATTTCTTTTCCATATATTAATATAGATAGATAGATCACTAAAAAGAAACACTTTCATTTTCTCTCTCTACTATTGCATCTGTTTGTTTCGAGAAATAACTCAATTAGCTTCTGATTATAATCTGTTGGGTTTTGATTATTTTTAAAATTAAAAAAAAAACACTTTTTTTTAAAAAAATAAGCACAAACAGACGGCCTCAAATCAGCACCATTGCTTTGATACCTACTTGATGCCCTTGCATTATCTTATTTTTACCTAAATATAATTTCATTATGATCACAGGGAACTTCTTAGCTGTTGGTATGATAGTACCTCTCATAGAAATTTGGGACCTTGATGTTGTAAGTGGATTTGGTCTGCAACTTTTAGTAGAGGTATTTTCACAGAATACCTTGTAACTTGCCTTTATTCACAGATGGAGAAAAAACCATGTGTGGTGTTGGGTGGCACTGATGGTCACACTGACTCAGTACTTGGTCTTGCATGGAACAAGGAGTACAGGTTTATTAAATTAAATTTAAAATTTAAAATTGCATTCTGCTGTTATTTCCTCTGTTGGATTTGGATGCTTTCTGGAACCTGAAGCTTTTATTTATTATTTTTTTAACTATTTTCCTTCACATGTTCATTCTTAAAATATACAGGAATATACTTGCAAGTGCCAGTGCTGACACGCGAGTAAAGATTTGGGATGTTGTCGCTGGGAAGTGTTTTATTACGATGGAGCATCACTCGGACAAGGCAAGAATTAAGCTAGAGAACAAATAATTTTTATTTTGAGGTCATTTATTGATAAAATAAACTTTTTCCTCTTAATGTCCACATGAACTGTTATATAATTTAGAACATCGGAAACATGATTTCTGCATTTGATAGATTTGGGTGATCTTTATTACACAATTATGAACCAAGATGTAACAGTTGTAGTATTTAATCATCACCTTCAAATTCAAATGCTCTATTCGATACAAATATGTAAAAATGAGATAAACAAACTTATGAGTCTTTCTTGGGGATTTGTTAAGCCAGGCTCCACAATGTTGATAAAAAGATGTTGCATTTTCTTCCTTAATGAAATCATTAAATGTTGCAGTATTTTTTTTCCTATTCCATCTTCAACTACTTTAAATTTTTGTGTCTATACATTTCCTGTTGTCTTTTATCTCCTGCCCCATCTACCTCTCACAGGTTATAGCAGTTGCTTGGAATCATCATTCACCACATGTTCTTCTTAGTGGTTCGTCTGATCATACTGTTATCATGGTAATTATCCAACATTCCTTGGTTGCTCTGCTTTTCTGTATTTTGCTCTGGCATTGATTACTTATTATACGGTACTCTGTGTTTGTATATTCATTCATGTGCTGAAAGAGACATTCCATTTGAAAAATGAATGTATTTGAACCTGAAAGTCTTGACTCTTGGCTTTTAATGCTATTTTACACTTTGCAGAAGGATCGGAGGATGCCATCACATTCTGGCTATAAGTGGTCAGTCACAGCTGATGTAATGAGCTTGGCATGGGATCCGCACAATGAGCACTCTTTTGTGGTGTGTTATGGTTATTTTTCTAAGGCCTGAATACTATCATTATCTCCCACCCACCCCCCCCCCCCCTCTCTCTAATTTTTCTGATAAAGCATACCAACATTGTTTTTTATTGGCTGTTTTGATAAGAGTCAGTATGATTCTTTTAGCTACTAAATTCCAGTTACATTGTTGTTTTAATTCATTATCTGGTTCGTTCTTATTTTGCCAGATTAGTTCTTAATTTTGATTTCTTGAAGGCACAGGTATTATTTCACTGATAGTGATTTAATTGTCCTGTTAGGTGAGTCTTGAAGATGGTATTGTTAAGTGTTTTGATATTCGGACTGCCACGTCTGATTCCACATCTGAGCCCAGTTCTGCGTTTACTGATAAATCGGGATTCTGTGTACTTTATATGATAAATTTATGGCAAAAATTAATATATTTTTAGAGTTTATACTTGGAATTCATCTTTTTTCTTTAATTTAATGCAGAATTGTCATAGGAAAAGAAATTATTGAAAAAGACATATTCTTAGAAGTTTTCCGGAAGATAAGGGGCAAATTTGGAGCAGTATGGATAAGAAGAATCTGTTGAAGATCTATAACGGATTACTTATCTGTTATGAATTTGTTGCAAATCTTAGAAGATATTATCTTTAAGAGAAAATAGGAAGCAATTATCTAAAAAAATATTACCCCTATGAAGTTGGGATTTTTATTATCTTAGAATTCAAAATTTAGATTTTGCTTCCTGTTTAGGATAGAAAAGTTATCTTATCTAAGATAATGATCAGATTTGCGTCTAGCAGATAAGACCGTGGCTATCCCTTTTCTAGACGGACTGAAACTCCTTCCCTATAAATAGAGCAGTGTGGCGAGACCCAAAGACACACCATGAGAGCCTCAGGCAATTAATAATAGTTAGAGTTTTAGAGTAGATGGAGGGAGCTTTGGAGCGAGTTAGAGGCTGAAGATCTACAGTGGAGATCAATTCTGTAAAGAGGGTTCTTTCTCTGTTTCTCTTTATGCACTCTTATTTGTTTAGTTTGGCTTTTACTATGTCTTTAGTTGGCTAAATTCCCCCTACTGGGGTTATAGTGAATCTTGTATTTGTTTGAACTTATTATCTATATTTATTTGAATTATTGTTTATTTTGTTAAAAATAGAATTATCCTATTGCTTTAATATGCTTGTTAAGACTTGATCACCCTTGGCATGTTTTAAATAATTAATTGATCGGTGGCCGTACCACAATTAATTCGTAGACCCATAGGATAATCGGGATTAAGATTAATGCATGATCAAACTTTAATCTAATCTTTCAATCAGATTAATTTAATTAATCAACCTCTCTGATCTTTATGCTTTCTTTGAATTCAAATTCTTTGCATGATCAAACTTAGAATTAATTTAGAGAAAAGAATATTACAAGTCATGACCATTGATTGTTAATAGAATTAGAAGAGAGATTGTTATTTTTGGTATAAATAATATTCAGATAAATATAGGAATAAGGAATTATAGGTACAAGTCAAACCATAACCTCAGGCTCTATCTATTGCTAAATCTCTTAACTATTGTTGTTGTTCTCCTTTCTTCTTCTTCTTCTCTCTTTTCCTCAATTTCATAACGTTTCGATTGTCTAAATAACTTACGAATTTCCGGAGTTTGGTACTTAATAAGTTAATCCCTTGGGTTCGATTTCTGGACTTTGATCCTATATTACTTGCGACAGGGTGCACTTGCCCTAAGTGTGTCTTGGATGCATCAAGTTTTTGGCGTCGTTGCCGGGGATTAACTCATTAACATTAAACAAAAGAAATTCTAGTTACTTTAGACCTTTTTTTATGCTAACGCGCTCTTGTAGTCCTGAATTGCAGTTTAATCCTGAAATTGAAAGAACAGCTCGCAAGAATAGAAAATGGGCACGAGCTATGGCTACAAGAAGGACTTTGGAGGATTACTTCACCCCCACGGTGGACTTGGCCGATAGCATCACGAATCCTGTCGTGGAGGCCAACAACTTTGAGCTTAAGCTGGCCTTGATTAACATGGTACAAACTTCTCTGCAGTTTAGGGGGTCACCCTCTGAAGATCCCAACGCCCATCTAAAGAAGTTTGTCAGAATAGCTGACTTAATCAAGGCTAATGGTGTCTCAGTCGAAGCTATCACGCTAAGGTTATTCCCCTTCTCGCTGGCCGACAAGGCGGAATTATGGCTGTCCTCCCTACCAAATGGTGCCATCACTACTTGGGAGCAGTTGACTCATCGCTTCCTCTCTAAATACTTCCCTCCGACGAAGACTGCTCAGATCAGGGCTGACATTACAAACTTCGTCCAGTACGAGCATGAGTCACTATATGAAGCATGGGAGCGCTTTCAAGATTTGATCAAGAGCTGCCCACACCATGGCTTCTCCATTGACTATTTAGTCCAGATTCTTTGTTTCGGATTCTCTGAGCAGACTAGATCCAGTATCGAAGCTGCTTACGGAGGCAGCATGATAAAGAAGACAGCTGAGGAAGTCTATGCCTTGATTAGGGATATGGCTTCTAATAATTGTCAATGGCCTATAGGAGACAGGTGCATCGTCAAGAAGCCCACTAGGATGTACCAAGTGGAGGCAAGCACCAATCTAGAAATTAAATTAGACGCCATTACGAGGAAGCTAGAAACACTGATGCAGACACAAACACATCCAACACATGCAGCACTCCCTCCCTTTGGGCATTATGGTTCAACGAGTAACCTTCTGACCGAACAAACTGAGGAGGTTAATTTTGTGAACAACTCTAACAGGTACCAGAGTGATAATGGTTGGAGGAGCCACCCCAACCTCTCTTGGGGAGGACATCAATAGAACCGAAGCCAAAATGCCTATAAGCCACCTCACTTGCAGAAGCCTGATATTCATGAAACCATGGAGAAATTCTTGGACCAAGCTGATAACAGAATGAAGGCCCTAGAGGATCAAATGTCCAGCCTAATGACAATGATGTCTCAACGGGCCAAAGGTTCCCTCCCGACACAAACTGGGCCTAACCCAAAAGGGGAGGTGAAAGCTATCACTCTTAGAAGTGGTAAAGAGCTTAAGGAAGAAGTCAAACAGGTACCTGCAAAGAAAGCTCTTACTGACGAGAGCACCCCTGAAAAAGCTCTTACCGATGAGAGCACCCCCGAAGGCAGCCAAGGAGTTAAGACTGACCCTCAGCTAGACCATGTACACATTCCTTATCCTCAGAGATTGAAAAATGAGAATAATGATACGCAATTTGCTAGATTTTTAGAAATATTTAGAAAATTGCATATCAATATTCCTTTTGCTGAAGCCATTTCTCAAATGCCCAAATATGCAAAATTTTTAAAAGAAATCATTTCTAATAAAAAGAAATTAGAGGGCTTTGAGATGGTAAAATTAAATGAGGAATGATCTGCCATAGTGCTTAACAAATTACCATCCAAGTTAAAAGACCCATGGAGTTTTACTATACCTTGCTCTATTGGTAATTCTCATTTTGAAAAAGCACTATGTGATCTTGGTGCCAGTATAAATTTAATGCCTTTATCTGTGTTTAGAAAACTCGACATGCAGGAACCACAACCCACTGACATCACCTTGCAGATAGGACCATTACCTACCCACGCGGTATAGTAGAAGATGTTCTGGTAAAGGTAGGTAAATTCATTTTTCCTGCTGACTTTGTTGTTTTGGACATGGAGGATGATGAGGATGTCCCAATTATTTTGGGGCGACCATTCCTAGCCACAGGTAGGCTTTGATTGATGTCCAACAGGGAAGGTTGACCTTATGGTTAGAGGATGAAGAGGTTGTCTTTAAAGTTTTTAATTCTCTTAAAACTTCCTCTTCTTCTGCTTCCTGCAACTTTATTCGGGATATTGATACTACTAATATGATTATTTCTGACAATATTCCTGAGTTAAAGATGGAGATTCCTGTAGAAAAAAATCTCACCTTGCAGGATCCTAATGCAACACCATTTCTCCAAAAAGGATATTACACCATAGTAACCAAAAGTTTCGCAAAGATTTATAAAATATTTGTAAAAAGTTTATAATGCTTGTCCGAAAATGTCGGTAAACTTTTTTTTTCCTTTTTCATAAAAGAAGATGAGAAGGATGGGGAGTATTATCCCTTGTTTTCTTTGTAATTATTTGAACGCAAAGTGAACCATCATGTACAGAAAAGCACACTCTTTCTCATATATATATATATAGCATGATATTTTACAAAAGAGTTTGTTCTAAGACAAACTTTGATTTTATACTGCAAAAGAAAAAGAAGTGAAAAACTACTCTAAACCAAAAAGTACAAAAGTGGTAAAAGAAAAACATACGCTACTATGTACAGTCGAGCCATGATCCCATTATCTATATCAAAAGGGGTCTACTACGCTAAACTCTAACTCAAGCATGTCTATGGACATGACCAGGTGGATCTTCCTATTCCAGACAAGCTAGATTGTAAGTGCGGGACTCGAGTCACCGGAACCCAATCAAAGTTAAACTTGCCGAAGTCTGGTCTAAGAAAAGACTCTCTAGTAAGGTCAGAAGTAGCCCAAGAGTATATGGAGTCTTCTGGGGTCTTCTTCGATTTCTTCATCCGACAAGGATCCAGACAACCAAATGATGTCTTCTGATTCCGACTCAGATGGACGTGGTAAAGGAGAATAGGTAGGAGTATTCGCTTCTCCCAGAGGCGAAACTGGTATATGTCCTATAGAACCTTCGGTCCT
Organism: Glycyrrhiza uralensis; assembly: GCA_030159175.1. Taxonomy (NCBI): domain Eukaryota; kingdom Viridiplantae; phylum Streptophyta; class Magnoliopsida; order Fabales; family Fabaceae; genus Glycyrrhiza; species Glycyrrhiza uralensis. The sequence goes on along the minus strand of BRZY01000007.1, from coordinate 25,094,460 downwards.
AGTAGGTGCGGCTGCAGAGGTATCTTTTGAGGTTTTGTCTTGATTTTCATCTGAGGTTTTATCTTTTGACTTAGGAGTTACATGATCAGAACCATTCCTGTCATGTCCTGAAGGATGCGAACTCCCACCTCCACTGTCACCACTATCATCACTACCTAAGGTTAAGTCATCTGAGATATACCCTAAAGGTCTTAATTGTTGCCAGGGTAACTTAACATCTAATATCATTTGTTCTTGGATAGGTAGTGGGTTTGGCGGTGCTCCACCTCCAGTATCTAAAGTCTCAACTCTCCCTACAAACCTTCCCCATTGTGTACTAGGACATATGTTCCACCATACACTGTCTCCTCCTAGAGGTTCTATGGTTAAGTGTCGAACGGTTCCCAGTCCTTTGTCATTTGGGTCCATCTACTTAGTCATACATCAACACAACAAAGCAGGCAGCGTGAATCTCTAACTCAAGTTAATAGAAGTAGTACAATCATATTATCAAACATAGATCACCCAACACTCAACTCAACATCAAGAACAGATTAATATCATAGACACTCAAGTCATTCCAATCACATGACAATGTAGTAAAGCATTAAAAATACACAATCAAATCTCAATAGAGCATGTCTTACCTTGTATTGCAATCCTACAAAATAACTCATTCACAAAATACAATCTCATAACCAAGCATATTTATGCATGTCACTTCAATCTCTCTCTAATCACACCGGTGTATTGCTCCAAGGAGACTTATCCAACCTCACATCATAGAGCGATCGGCTGCAGTAAACTTAACAGTATAAACAGGGAATCCCGTCTTTAGACCCCTGAGAATACTTCGAAAATACTGCATTTAAAATTTAATACCAAATCGTAAATAGATCTGCCAGTCAGATTTATCGAAGTCGGGTATACGATTCGTCTAGGCTCAGGGGGATTCACCGACAAGGCCAATGAGACTTTCGAAACCTGGATAATCCCAGTAGACAATTGTAGTCCAACAGAACCTATTTTCAATCCCGTTCTCGTAGGTTGTATGCTCATCGTCTATAATGCAAATGATCGTCAAAATTTGCAAATCATCTGTAATCTCTTTCTCTGTAAAACTTCCTCTATTTTACCAACTCTTAAAAAATCTCTGAATCTTCTCAAAACTCTTTGTAAGAAACAAGTCAAATCCTTTTATGGAAAGACCACTTGTATAAAAAAATCACTGTTTCTCCTAAAACTCTTTTCACTGAATACTTTGAAAAACATAAAACTCTTATCTTCTTTTACTGTTTTAATTATGGAGTGATTCATTCTCTTGATTTTAAATAGCTCAATAGAATGAATTTATAAAAAGTGCTTAACTATATTCCAAGAAGATCAAACCAGGCATAGCCACTTTGGATTGATTAAGAGAGAAGGAATCAACAGTATTTAAATTTACGTCCGCTTTTTAGAACAGTAAATGCCTGTTTTCAGATTTTAGATAACTTTTTGGTAACAGAATAATTACACAGCAGCTGAGCCGACTACGGTAATCAGTGTCCAGCTTTCTTGAAAATTTAATATAGACTTAGTGATCGAATCTAAGCTGATTAATCACGGCTTAGTTTATTTTTGAAGATGAAAAGATTACACGACGGCAGAGCCATCTTTGGTAATCAGTTTCCCAGTTTAAAAATTGATCTACTATACTAAGTGAACGTAGTAAATCTGTTTCTCTTTGGAAATATTTAAGCTCTATTTATTTTCCAGGAAAAAGGCTCGTTGAAAGCCTATCTCACTAATTCCCACTGCCGTAGACATTGGAAATTAAACTGAGTTATGTGCATATATATACAGATTGGATACCCACTCGATATTTTCCACTAATAAAATAACAGTAGAATTCACCGAGAATCCATTACCGTTAGATTATTTTCCGAAAGATGCTATAACAGTTCACCGAGAATCCATTACTGTTACACTCTTTAATTTTTTCCAATCTATTTATATATACGGTATTAAGAAAATTACTTCTTTCCAATTTTATCTTGTCACGTATATACCGGGTCCCCAATGTTAAGATTTCCCCAAACAGCGTATCAATACAGATCCCAGGCCAGAGAGAGACGGACTGCCTTAACCCCTTCAAAGGTCTCCCTTCCTTTCTAGATAGATCCATACTGATAAACCATTTATGTTACCCATGACCTTGTATATAAATAACATATAGTTTTGAGTTTTCACAAAACAATAAATTGTATTTTCTTGCGGTAAAATCATATTTATGGTACGTCTAAATTTCGCCATTATAACAGTATGTTTACAAAAGCTCAAAAGTGATTTTGGCATAATCTCTCCTCTTACTTGAAATTTTAGATTAATTTGGGCATTATAACTCTACAATTTATAAATAGCACCAAACAATCAATTTAAGACTATAAAGCATCATAAAGCATATATAAACAAGCAAGACTATAAACACACAAACACCCAAAGTAAACACAAACAAGAATCATACTACTTAAATTAAATTGAAAAGAGAAACCCCTTACCTTGGCTAAAACTTGTTGAAGAGCAACCAAGAACACCAAAAGAAATTTAAGACAACTAGAGAGAGAATGAGGGAAAGTGGTCTTCAAGCTTGTTGGTGTGAGTGAAATTATGAAGCAAGGACCCCTATTTATAGGAGATGTGGGGAGGCCAAATGGGGACCAAGGGGGAAATAAATAATTGTGAGGTCACCTAGCTTTTTGGTGTATATGTCATAATGCATAATTAGTTAAATGATCCATTTTTTCATTGGCTAGTACAAGTGACAAGGCATATGAGTCATGCCCCAAAAAGTTAATCCAAGGGCTCCCATGAAGTGTGGATGTCGACCACTATAAGGGCAAGGGGGGGACCATTGGATCAAATAGTAAAAACTTTATGGTTTCATAAATAAACGAAAAATCAATGGTTTTATAGTCCTTTTGCAAATAGATCTCAAAAATAATTAGTTAAAAGGTGAGGACTCATTAGAAAATTTCAAAAATAGTATCTAATAGTGTTAAAGACTTTATACAAGAGTTTCTGGATTTTTACGGTAAAGGGTAGGCTTTATAGTACGCACTAACGAAGGAAAACGGACGCGCCGTAAGCCCAAAACAGTAATTTTTTAGAAAATTTTAGAAAAATTCCCAGAAGATCACAAATTTACTTCAAACAACAATGGTCCCTCTTAGAATTTGATTTTGAGCACTCCCTGTCTACTGAAAATCCACCCTGGTTTGCGTAAACTTCGTTTTACGTGCTCACAAGGACCGAAAACGTAATTCTTTATCTGTCTTTCAAAAAATTCCAAAATAAATTTCATAATTCATGAAAAATATAAAAACATCGGGTGCTGTTCTAGTTTTTCATTTTGACATCGTTTTGGTCTCCGTATCAGTTTTTAGCTCTTACCGTAAACTGTAGGGACCAAAACTGTAATTTCAGAAATTAGTTTCTCCAAAAATTCTAGAAAAATTCCAGAAAATCATAAATATTATTAGAAATAACTTTCATGAAGAAAATAATTTTCTGGATTGGTTTAACATATTTTCACTAATTAAACTCTTTTCTGTTTATTATGGTAAGTACGATTTTTCAAACGTCGTAAGAAAAATGACTGTTTTACTAAAATAATTTGATAAGCATTATAAACCCTTTATTATAATGCTAATATAATTTTCTTATTACTTAGTTCACACCAGATCATTTAAAACAGATAAAAGACGAAAATACAGAAAACAGAAACCTATATAAAACTTAACTATTTTACTATTCACACTGTAATACTTAACCATAACTGATTTTTCTATTTTTCTTATGTTTCTACCAGATCTTTGTAATCCCTATCTCATCTATTTTTCCCATCTCTGGTATGTATCCTTTTCCTAACTAACAAACTACGGAGTTTCTTCAAAGGGACTAAAACTATATTTTCTTTATATCCTCCTTTAAAAATCCAAACTTAATTCCTAAAACTTTTATATGTCTTCCAAACTACTATTTATTGCCTCAAATACCTTTTGGAAGTGACGAATGAATTTTCCAAATTCATTTTGTCACTTATCCTAATAATATGCATGTCTGTATCTAATTCCTTGACTTCCGTATTTAATTCTAACTTACTAAGTTTTTATCCGAAAAATTCAAGGTAATTGCTAATCCCTTAAAATTAATACTCTGTCTCTTAGAGTGAAATTTTAGGATGTTACACCTAACATATCAATGGGTGGTGAAGAAGGAGAAATATTGATGTTTCTTCAAACTCACCATTCACAAAGAGGCCAAAAAAATGCAAGCCCAACAAAAGCCAAAAGAAAGAAAGCTACGAAGGATACTCATCCCAAGATTACTTCATGTGAGCCCCCATGGTCGGATGACAAAAAGAGAAAAACTATACATGGTGGGGGTAGTAAGAAGAAGAAGAAGAAAAGAACACTCCATGCTTGGAGAGTCAAAGGGATGGAGGGTTCTATCTTAGAGATTGGATGATCCATATATCCATCAGGCATGGGACGTTAAACAAGCACTTCGCAGGAGGCAACCTGTGTGGTATCCTTTAAGTTTTTCATTTTTTTAGTGTTTTCTTAGGATTTTTTTAGGAATAAAAAAAATAATAACCAGACTCTCTGAATCTCTGACTCTGCATATGCATTGCCTCATCCTGGTAAGTGATTCTTTCTATTTTATTTATAGTCTACCTGCGCTTACTAGGGAGTTTTTGTAGCATCAGGGACCATGCTTGATTCTAAATGTGGGGAGGAAAACTCATAACTGCTATATATAGTGCACATGTTTTATCTGATTTATCCATTGCTTGCACTTACCTGGCTAAATTTATTTTTCTGACCACTAAGAACTCAAAATAAAAAAATATATATAAAAAAAAGAAAGAAAAAAAATAAGGCTTTGACAAATTTGTAATTGGAAGTAAAAGGGATTGTCATTTGAAAGCTAAGAATTAGCATGAAATTTCCTGTTTGATTGTCTTTCTTTGAATTAAGCTTCTAAATGTGAGATTTGAGCCTTTATAGGGGTTGCACGAAATCTATATATTATACCCCTCCCCTTGTATGAGTGTTTTTCCCAAAGGTTGTGCATTCTAGAACTTGTTCTGAGACCATTTCGAGGCTTTTCAAAATTCGCTTGCATGTGAAAATATGGTTGGGGCACTTTAGGCATTTTTCAAGCCCACATTATCTTGCTATATATATATCCCTTAGTTGCCCATGTTGAGTTTAATTGAATATTATTTTCCTTGGTACCCTGCTTCAAATTGTGATATGTTACAGGTAGCCCTTGGAAGCAAAAGCATGGTGTGGTTAATTAAGGGACTCCAGGAAGTGTATAAGTCTGTTGTTGGAAGCTTAAAAAAAAATAAAAAAATGAGAAAAAAATGAGAAAAAAAAAGAAAAAAAAGAGAAGAAAAATAATGAAGCTTCCAATAGGAAAAAAAAAAGAGCCAACAAGATAAAAGACTGTGGAAATATTGAGTCCTAATTGCAGATTGCTTATTTAATTGCCTCACTTATGCTTCAAAGGTTGATCGTTAATTTATCTAATAATTATATCCCTTTGCATGTTCCCCTTCTTTCTTTTCCCTACCTAACATTACTCCCATGGCCACATTACAACCCATGAAAGACCCCTTCCTTTTGCATGCACATGAATTATTTAGTGGAGATTTGATCAATGCACAAGCCTATGGTAATGTACTTTCTTTGGGAAATTTGAGTGCTATTGTCTTTACCCTTAAACACTTTGAGAGTGGTAAGATGAGAGACCCTATATTCATTGAAAGGTTGGATTTCAGGTGACTTGAGCCTCTAATTGGGCAATCTTTTGACATTCCCTATCATGATTAAGCTTGATTTATCTGTCATTGCCACTTAAAAAAAAAAATTGGATTCTGATTGGTTGGTTCTTTATTTCTTATGAAAAATCTCTTTAGCCAGGGATTTTGCTTGAGGACAAGCAAAAGATAAGTGTGGGGAGGTTGATAAACCGGGATTCTGTGTACTTTATATGATGAATTTATGGCAAAAATTAATATATTTTTAGAGTTTATACTTGGAATTCACCTTTTTTCTTTAATTTAATGCAGAATTGTCAAAGGAAAAGAAATTATTGAAAAAGGCACATTCTTAGAAGTTTTCCGGAAGATAAGGGGCAAATTTGGAGCAGTATGGATAAGAAGAATCTGTTGAAGATCTATAACGGATTACTTATCTGTTATGAATTTGTTGCAAATCTTAGAAGATATTATCTTTAAGAGAAAATAGGAAGCAATTATCTAAAAAAATATTATCCCTATGAAGTTGGGATTTTTGTTATCTTAGAATTCAAAATTTAGATTTTGCTTCCTGTTTAGGATAGAAAAGTTATCTTATCTAAGATAATGATCATATTTGCGTCTAGCAGATAAGACCGTGGCTATCCCTTTTCTAGACGGACTGAAACTCCTCCCCTATAAATAGAGCAGTGTGGCGAGACCCAAAGACACACCATGAGAGCCTCAGGCAATTAATAATAGTTAGAGAGTTTTAGAGTAGATGGAGGGAGCTTTGGAGCGAGTTAGAGGCTGAAGATCTACAGTGGAGATCAATTCTGTAAAGAGGGTTCTTTCTCTATTTCTCTTTATGCACTCTTATTTGTTTAGTTTGGTTTTTACTATGTCTTTAGTTGGCTAAATTCCCCCTATTGGGGTTATGGTGAATCTTGTATTTGTTTGAACTTATTATCTATATTTATTTGAATTATTGTTTATTTTGTTAAAAATAGAATTATCCTATTGCTTTAATATGCTTGTTAAGACTTGATCACCCTTGGCATGTTTTAATTAATTAATTGATCGGCGGCTGGACTGTAATTAATTAGTAGACCCATAGGATAATCGGGATTAAGATTAATGCATGATCAAACTTTAATCTAATCTTCCAATCAGATTAATTTAATTAATCAACCTCTCTGATCTTTATGCTTTCTTTGAATTCAAATTCTTTGCATGATCAAACTTAGAATTAATTTAGAGAAAAGAATATTACAAGTCATGGTCATTGATTGTTAATAGAATTAGAAGAGGGATTGGTATTTTTGGTATAAATAATATTCAGATAAATACAGGAATAAGGAATTATAGGTACAAGTGAAACCATAACCCCAGACTCTATCTATTGCTAAATCTCTTAACTATTGTTGTTGTTCTCCTTTCTTCTTCTTCTCTCTCTTCCTCAATTTCATAACATGTCGATTGTCTAAATAACTTACGAATTTCTGGAGTTTGGTACTTAATAAGTTAATCCCTTGGGTTCGATTTCTGGACTTTGATCCTATATTACTTGCGACAGGGTGCACTTGCCCTAAGTGTGTCTTGGAAGCATCATTTACCCTTCATGCACATAAAATTGTTGTTACATCAGTATCCTACAATCTGTTGGCACCTAATGTATGTATATTCAAGATTTTGATAAGAATATCTATTTAATAATTACTTTAGTTTAACCCTTCCGTGTTGACATGAACTCATGCAGCTTCTTGCCACTGGATCCTTGGACAGCAGAGTAATAATGAAGTCAATTTTGTTGTTTTAATTTCGTGTATAAATGGAATTCATCTTCGTTGACTGTGCTAATATTTATCACAGGTAAAGCTTTGGGATTTGTCGAACAACAAACCATCTTGTGTAGCATGAAGAAATCTGGGACTAGTAAGTTTCTTTTTCTCACTCTTGGAGTCATGTATGTCTGATGGGAATGTATTATACAAATCATGATATCTTTGTTAAATTGACACTGATGACTTTTTTTTTTGTGGTGTTTGGTAGGGGGGTATTCTTTCTATTTCTTTCTCAGAGGACAACCCCTTCGCGTTGGCTATAGGAGGCTCACAATGACAATTTACAGTAAGTGATCGAAGAAGGCCCAATGAACTTTTACTTTTGTATTCTTGATAGTCTGACTCTCCATAAAATTGACTGTTATAACTAATTATTTTATAGGTATGGTATACCTTACATGAACCTAACATCTCTCGAAGATACGAGAACTACAAGGAGTAACGGAACTACAATTCGTATTTAAACATGTGTTCTTTCGCCTGGATCATGGATCTGTTTGATATTTTTAACCTTTTGTTATTGCGTATGAGTAGAAAGATAACGTGGCTGCATTACAAAATACTATTATGTTTAAGGATTCGAATTCGGGTGTCATGTGTTGTTTACTTTTGTTTTGTTTTGTTTTGTTTTAAGGTTTTGAGCCTTTTTCCCCATTATACATATAACATTCATTTTTTTAAATGCATGATCTGATCGATTTTTCAGCTGAATTGACAAAAGGAAACATACTTAGTAACGCACTCCTAGCTGCCACTGATATTTTTACAGGTGTGATAAAAATCACAGTGGCGGTGGGAGCTGGTCTGTTTTCTGTTTTCTGTTTTTAAAATAAACTCGATTTTTATTCTGTTTTCTCGAAAATTCACCAAGTTAAAAATCTCATTTTAACTTTAAAAATTCTAAGTCTTTTAAATAAAAATTATTAAGATAAAAATATGATATTTGTGATAAGTTTGAAAATTAAAAAGCTATAACTTTCAATCATAACTTTTAAGTCATTTTCTTTAACTTTTTACTAAAAGTGTTTTTCTTACTTATTAACTAGATTAGTCATTATCAAAAGCTTTATACCAAAAAGTCTATTGGAGATTATTTCCTTGAAAAGTGGTTTAATAAAGATTCCTAAACAAAGCTTTGGACTTGGTTATCTAATTTACTCAATTGGATTGAAAACTCTATACAAAGCTTTGGACTTTGTATCTATTTTATCTCTTTCAATCACATTCACTGTATTCTCATGTCCTCTACACATCTCATGTTCCAAAATGCTTGTGTCTCTTGTTTGATTATCATGAATTAATTCATTTTATCTTTCTCACTTCTCTAATCATCAATCATGACATCATGATAATATCAAAGCAATAAAGCTACTTTACATATTATAATCCCAAGTTTAATATATAAGACAAGTATCACAAGTCAAAGATGACATCAAACATAAAACATGGACAAATCATAGAATCATATCAACATCAAACATAGAAACAAAAGTTATAAACATATAAACATCATCATCAAGTGATTATTATTTTCACATCAAGGCATATATTTCAAACACTTCAAGAAGTCATTATCAAGCACTTTTCATATCATGATTAATCAATAAAAATCACTTTCATGCACAAACACATATCACACATGCTTATAATCTCATCCAATCAAACATCACATAGAATAAAAAATCATCACTTTAATAAAAGCTATCTCTTTTCTAAAATGATCATCACTTTGATAAAAATCATTACTTTTCCAAATAAATCATCACATGATTAAAAACCATCACTTTACAAAAAATCATCACTTTTAGTAAAGATCATTACTTCAACAAAAATCATAGCTTTTCATAAAAATCATGATTCTTAAGCTTTTTGAGTAACCATGAGCAAACAAGAACACATACCATACAAGAACCCTAATAACTCACTAAGGCTTTGTTTGGGAGGGAGTTTTTGGAGGGGAGGGGAATGGAGGGTTTATAGCAATATTTTAGTTTAATAAAAAGAGAAGAGGGATGTGGAGAGCATTTTAAAACCCTTCAAAAACCTCCAAAACGCTCTCTCTAGTACATTTTTGGAGTTTCCCCAAATTGGAGGTTTTTATTTTTTTATTAAAAACTAATCATCCATGCAAAATAGGGGATGTTCTCCCTTTCCTTTCTCTTTATTTTTCCCTTAAAATGTCAAAACCCTCCCCTCCCCTCCAAACTCCCAAACAGACCCTAAGAGAAAATTTTCCTTACCTTGTATCCTAGCTTCTTGAGGAAAAATCCTAGCTTTTTGGGTTCCCACCACACCTTGATCACCATCTTTCTAAAACAAGCATAAACACACCCAAAAATCACTAAAATAAGGGTTTTTCTTCTCATGAACCAACCTTGAAAATACAAAGAAAAGCTAAGGATGAAAGAAATATTGATCAAACCCTTGGTGTGTATATATATATATATATGAACCAAATAGAAGAAAAATAAAAACTTGGTTCAAGAAACTTTTACCTACACCAAGCACAAAGTCCCTTCAAGAATTTTTTTTGAAGAAACACACTTTTAATCACATGAACAAGAAGAACATGAATCAAGAAGAAGATTTAATGGATTCAAATAAGAAACCAACCTTATAGCTTGAAGAATCAAGGTCAAAAGCTCAAGAACTTGTATTCTTGAAAAATAAAAACACTTGATGATTTGATGAAGACTAGTGTTTAAAAAGTGTATAAAATGGATTCTCTACACTTGATGCTTGTGTAAAGGATCAAAAACATGAAGGAAGAAGATGGAGAGATTCCATGGAAATGGAAGAAAAAACATGGAGGAAGAAATCTAGAGAGAAGTTAGAGAAAATGGCTTTTGGAGAGAGAAAGTATCATGAAAATTGAAGTGAACTCTCCTCCCCTATCTCATCAATATCTCGAGCTCTCTCCCTCTCCCTAGCTTCTTGGATAAGCTTGCCCAAAATGTAATAATGACTAGTAATTAATAATTAGGGAAAATAAAATTAAGAAATTATCTCATTGGCTAGTCTTTATGATTCATGAACATGGATGCACCTAGCCCTCGTCTTGGCCTCTCTCAATGGCGGTTTAGAGCTGGGTAAAAGGAAGGAGATAAGTTCAAGTTTTTACCCATGGTTCAAGGTGAGTTAAAAGTAATTAAGTGTGGTAACTTTTGGATTTCACAGTTAAAACTATTCAAGCATGGCTTGTTTGAGTGAATGGCTTGCATGGCTCACATGAGTCAACCATGACCACGAAATTTATGAGTCAAAGTGGTCTTGGTGAATAGGAATCAAGTTTTAGAGCAAAACAATCCTTTTCGATTTTCTCGTAACACGTAAACTAGGGCAAAACTGACATTTCTCTAAAAATCTCCAAAGAATTCCTAAAAATCATAAATCTTATACAAACACTAGTGGTTACTCTTACATTTTGATTTTGATCATGTTTTAACCTTCTGGTATCCATTTGCTCTCCAATTATCCCCCGTTCTTCATTTTAGAGAGACCAAAACAATAATTTTTTATCTGCTATTCTAAAAATTCCTAAAATAATTCTACTGATTCTAAAATAAGGTAAAAATTATTATTTGGCTTAGTGAAATATTTTTCTAATGTGATCTAGTGTCCAAACACACTTACAGTTCATCCTAATCATACTACAGGGACCAAAACGGTATTATTTCTTATCCGTTTCACAGAAAATTCCCAAATAAAATTCTAAAATCCTCAAATCCCTTTTATGACTCCAATTTAGGATTTCTATCTCATAATACAGTTGTTCCGATAGTAAAAACGCAAACCGAATTCTATTTGAATATTAACGTCTGATTTAAACTATTGATTTTTAAGATCAAGAAAACTTTATCTATGGGATTAAATTTCCTAAAATTTATTTAATACACACAAATCACATATTATATATTTAAAATATAATAACGACAGAAATTCAAAAATACGAACGTTACCCTACCGATCCCATCATAGCTAACACCCTCTCTTAGCTCCTCTTGTATGGCGGTGTACTTGTCATAATCAACAAACTCGTCCGAGTTTATAGACAAGGTTATCCCCTTATACTCAACTTCAAGTACCTCTTTCCATAAGGCAAGGATAATGGTTATCTTTTTACCATACAAAGTGCTTTTCAAGATACCCTTTCAACAGTCATATTGCAATAGAAGCATTGAACCAGCAGATCAAAGTAACTAATGGACAGTCCACAAACTTGTTAAGATTTTGGTCCTCCAAATTCTTTCGAAATTCAAAACCCCACATTTTGGTCCTCTTGGGGTCACTCGATTTCCTTCACAATCCCTGATAATAGTCGCAGTAAAATCAATCAAAACAAGGTGCATCTCGTTGATAGCCCTCTCTTTCTAAGGGTGGCCTTTCCTTTAGGGGCGGCTCCATCTAATGGATAGCCCTCTCCACCCAAAGTCATATAAATAGGTGCACTTAGACTGTTACCCTCGTTAATAGCTACGGGTTCTATCATGGATTCCCAAAAACACATCTCGAATTCATTTTATTTCATGCCAAAGCTTGTGTCAAGAATAAAATTCTAAATTTCATTTTTTTTCAAATCCACATCCACATCATATAAATATGAACTAGTTTATGGCTCACAAATAAATCAAATTCAATTAAACAGTGATATCAATGACAATAAAATTAAATCAAGGATAAGAAGGAAATTTTAAAGAGCGTGTTTTCCAAATAAAATAAAGAATAAATAAAATAGCCATTATAAATCAATTAAAACACATCGCAATAATCGTCATCTACTATGTGGAATCAACTAATTGGATCTCCAACAACTCCTGGTGAAGCAGACGGGGCAACAATTGACAAATCTGAGCATCAACAACATTTTCTAGATTTTAGAAAAATATTCTAGAGCTATACTAACCATGGGTATCCATAAAATCTCCTAAATATATGCTCTAAGCTTCAAAAATAATTTTCTATTCTAAGCTATCATATGCCAAAGACACATTCTTTGAGTTATGAGTTGTGGGTATACCTCAATGAGTCCCAATGAGTAATATTTAGAGAGTGGGTACCCTTCTCTTCACTTAGAGCACAAACCCTAACCCCCAAAACTATACACAAGAGCACTAGTAAAAGGTCTGAGAAGCTTTTATTGGAAATGTATAATTTTTCTCAAATGTACATGGGTTGTGGGTAAGCTTTGATGATGTGAAGTGAGAAGAAAAAATGGAAGAGAAAGAGAGGGGGAAAAACAAAGGAAAACAGTCGCGTCGTAAGTGCAAAACGGATATTTTTTAGAAAATTCCCAGATAATTCTCAAAAATCACAAATTTAATTTAAACACTAATGATCCCTCTTGAAAATTGATTTTGAGCTCTCATTGATCGGTATAAATCCATTTTGGCCCAGAAATTCTCATTTACGTGTCTTACGGAGTTTTGAAAAAGTGACTTTTGATATGTCTTTCAGAAAATTCCAAAATAATTTCCATAAATCCTAAAAAATGGGAAAAAATTATGTTTTAGCTATTCAAAATCTTCATTTGACTTTAACTTGAGCTCCGAATTATTTTATCAGTTCAAGCAGTTTACTATTTGAATCAAAACCGAACTTTTAAATCTTTTTACTTTTAAAAATTCTAGAAAAAATCCAGAAAATCTAAAATATTAGAAAATCATACTTTTGTGAAGGAAGTTTATTTATTGAACACATTTGATGTTTTTAAGCTATTTAAAACTCTTTCCGTCAGTTATACGTACTTGGAGCTGGCAAAATGGGTCGGGCCGGGCTTAAAAAGCCAGAAAAATAGAGGGCTCGGACACACAAATTTGAGCCCATTTTTAATTTGGCCTTTTTTGGCCCGACCTGATGAAATCCGAACCCGACAAAGCCCGAGCCCAAAGCGGCCCGACCCAAAAATATAGGCTAAAGTCCAAGCCTGGCCTGAAAAAAGCCCTAAAAATAGAGGACTCAGAAACTCAAATTTGAGCCCATTTTCAATACGGGCCTTTTTGGCTCGGCCCGATAAAGCCCCAGCCCGATGTGGGCCGGGCTCGGGCTGGCCCGGAAGCCCGTTTTGCCAGCTCTAGACGTACTGCTCTCTGTAAAAAGATTCGATATTCATTGTAAAACTACCGTTTCAGAAGTATTCTGGAACATGTGTATTTTATTCCTAATTTTAAGTTAAAAAAAATCACAAAACATTTATGGCACAAGAATTCATATAAAACAGAAAAAGTACGGTTTTAAACAAAGAAACATATGTTGGATCTAGACCTAACGGAAGCTGTGAATTAACCGTTTTCAGAAGTATTCTTAAACTTGTGCATTTAAATCCTATTTTTAGACTAAAAATAAATCTCAAAATATCTATATTGCACAAATTCATATAAGACAAATAATAAGCGGAAAAACAGAAAACAGAAGTCTATATAAGACTTCAACTATCTTACCATTTTAAACTATAATACCAAACAAGAATTATCATTCTTATACTATTTAAAGTATATTAGATCCTAGAATCTCTATTTTACCTATTTCTCCATTTTCGGTATTTATCCATTTCTTAACTAACAGAGTACAGGGTTTCTCTTAGAAGGACTAAAACCGCAATTCTCTTATACCGTTCTCTAAAATTCCAAACTTAGTGTCTAAAAAAACCTTCATATGATACTAAGTTACCATTTATATCCTCAAATACTTCTTATGAATCAGGTTTGGAATTCTCATATCCTTATAGACTTATTTCTAATAGTCAAAACGTCCATAAAATACTGTTTGACTCCTATGCCAGCTCTAAACCATTAATTATTATGCAAAAATCTTAAAGGTATTTCTAATCCTCCAAAATTAACACTTTATCTCATAGTGGAAATTTTGGGATGTTACATTCTTCCCCTCTTAAAAAAATTTCGTCCTCGAAATTTCGCAGGTATTCTTAAGTGAAATAACTCTTATTATCTCAAAAGTTTCAACCAATAAATTACCCAATATTACTTCACCTATTTTATATATACTAAGTCTACTTACTTCTGAATCATTCACTCACCTATATCCTGGTGTATCTTCATTTCCTCCTACTAAGTCATTTCTTCTCCTTTCATCAAATTCTGAATTTCTTACTCTAAAATTTCAACCATGTTGGTCTACCTTAATCATCCCTTTTCATTTTGTATCTCCAAAAGAACTTGTTATTTTCCAGAAATCCCATAGATATTGTCTTCCTATTCTCGCTATACTCCAATCATCTTAGAAAATACCTTGGTAAATTATTCCAATAACTATTGAATCCTTAACAACAATCCTCATCTAATGAAAAATTTCTAACACTATTCTACTCAACTATGGGCTTTAACTATTTTAATCTTAGAGATAACATTCTTGCATTCCTTTGGATATTGTTACCTCAACTTTTGAATATTTCCTTTCCTTCTATCGGAATCAACCCTTAGGTTCCTCCATTCTTAGGAATTTTGACCTATCAGTTCATACCCATTACCATTGTTATCTTTCTGCTACCGGCAAGCTAATGGATTAATTACTTCCATACCTTGACCTTAAGTAGTAAGAAAACAATAATAATTTTATGATTGATTGTGTCATCCAGATCATGAATTTAGTTTGTAAGGGTAAGTCTCTACTTAAAGAACAAGCAATATATATATATATATATACATACATCGAATTAACATAACGTCAAGGCAAACAAATACTTATATATTCATATATATATATATATATAGCAGCCAAGTTCAAGTACTTCTTAATAGGCTCTAATCCTATGGAATGTCTCCAAAAACTATACTCCAATTTTGAGTGTTATGATTCAAGCCTATTAATAACTAGATCATATCTATAAAAACAGAACGCAAAACAACGTATTGTCCTAAATCCCACTAACCGTAGAAAGATATTCATTTCCTTGCTCCCGGACTCTTATGTTGCAATGTTTGATTGTTGGCTATTGGCTTTTGCTCCCTACAATCCCTATACATGTGCCCAATTTTCCCGCACTTGAAGCAAGTCGCGCCTTTCTGATTACACTGCCTGGCCTGATGACCAGTCTTTCCACAGTTATGACACTTAACCACATTTGAGCTTTGGTTTACATGATTCTTACCCCATCCAGCAGGTGCACTATTATGATTCTTGAGTCTTCCCGAGTTCCTTGTGTAAGGTGTGTTCTGAAACTGCTTTCCATTTGGGTTTTGTGACCTAGATGGTCTGCTACCATTGCTCTTCTCAACCACCTTCTCTTTCTTCAGTATCTCCATCTTCCGGCATTTTTCAACTAAAGGTTGAAATTGACGGATCTCCAATGCTGAAACAGCCTCCTTAATATCGTAACGAAGTCCCGCTTCGAAACGTTCGCACTTCCAAGCCTCATCAGGTTGAAGCTAGAAAAAGCGAAAGTACCTGGCCAAAGTTTCGAACTTAGCTGCGTACACATCTACAGACATCTCTTTCTGCTATAGACTCAGGAACTCCAATTCCCTTTCAGTTCTAGCACTATGAGGAAAGTACTTAGTCAGAAACTTAGCGCAAAAGATTGCCCAAGTTATCTCTTGTCGTTCAGCTTCCAGCAATTGTCGCACTCCTTTCCACCAGTAGTTTGCATCACCAACGAGCAGATATACAGCATAAGACACTTTGACCCCTTCAACACAGTTTAGAGCCACAAATATCTTTTGCAAGTCCTGGATCCAAAGATCAGCTTTCTCTGGATCAGGTTCCCTATTAAACTGTTGCGGGTCATGCTTCCTGAAGTCCGTAAGTCCTTTACCCACAACAGCCCAATCTGCCCTCAACTGAGACTAGATGTCCCTCTGTTCTGCCCGTTCAGCTTGCTGAGCCATAGTAGCAGCCATAGTGTTCATCACTCTGATTGCTCGTTCCATCGCTTCATTGTTACGTGCAGCCATCGTTTACTAGAATAAAACTAACAAGAACATACCTACTCTTAGCAAAACAAGTTAACAAGCAATTTCACATAAAATCATTCAAAGTCTATACCTTCCTATAATAATCTGGTGACCTTTCGAATTACAACTTTTTCCCTACAAACCAACATGAATTCTAACCACATGTTTTGTCCTCACTTACCTGTTTTTCAGAAGAAAGTCCTTTCCTATACAGTCTCATACCTATACAGTATTGTTGGCATAGGTAGTACCGATTAATTCTACTAAGTTCTTCTCAACTATACTGTCCTATAACAATATAGTCCAGATTTCCTTAGTTATACTGTCTCATACCAGTATAACTTTGGCACCAAGGTTTCACAGAATCAAACAAGTCACTCACGTTTCACAAAAATCACACAACACACTACCTATCAGGGTTCACGCAACTTCGGCTTAGCAGACCTATACCCTAACATTCCTAAACAGACTGAACCTGGCTCTGATACCACAAAATGTAACACCCTTTCTCTAAAAAGGATATTACACCATAGTAACCAAAAGTTTAAGAAAACTTAGAAAGTATTTAGATAAAAGTTGATAATCCTTCTCTGAAAATGCAAGTAAAATTTTTCATTTTTTTCTAAAGAAGATGAGAAGGATGGGGAATATGTTTCCCTAATTCTTTTCAAAATGTTTTTGAATTCAGAAATATGATCTACAGCTTTTGTGAGCATAAACTTATCTCATATATATAAAGAACTTGCTTCAGTACATGTATAAGTTTAAATAAACTGTACATCTGAGCCAAATCAGTCTCTTGACATCTACCCCAGTCTAAGACAGTAAAAATAGATTCTTCTCGAAATCTCTATCAATCTACGCATCATCCTCTTTAGATCATTCTTCTAAGAGCTAGCCCACTTCTCGGATAAATTATCTACTCAGTCATGCATCAACACAACATAAAGCAGGCAAGGGTGAAACTCTAAACAAGTAATAAGAAAAGTAGGTACACAACCAAAACACAATTATATAGCAATCACTTTTGCAAATCAAGTTACACATCAAAATACCGAACAATCAAGGCTTATCAACAGATTTCGTTTAAGCAGATCTTACCTTTGCTCAAACATTGCAAAACAGTATACTCATAACACTTATATCATTAAGACCAAATATTTTTATGCATGACACTTCAATATCTCATAAATCACACCGGTATAATGCTCCAAGGAGACTTTACCAACCTTAACACCATCGAGCAACTGGTTGTAGCAAACTTAACAGAATAACCAGATAGCCTCTTAAAGACTTCTGGAAACCCTTCGGTAATACTAACATTTATTACTTTAATACCAATTTATGAATAGGTCAGCTAGTCAGATTTATCCAAGTCGGGTATACGATTAGTCTCGGCTCGAGGGGATCAATCCTTCACGACCATTGAGACTTTCGAAACCTGGATAATCCCAGTAGGCAATTGTAGCCCAGCTAAACCCTATTCTCAACCACACTACTTCGGGTTATAAGGCTCAAAAACTCTTTATACAAATGACCGTCTAAATTTGCACACAAATTCTCTTTGTAAAACTTCCTCTGTTTTACAATAGCTTCTCTTAAAATCTTTATCAAAATCCTTTGGATCAAACAACTCTTCACTTTAGAATAAAAATACCTTTGAATAAACAGATAGCTTGTTAAAATCCATACATTTCTCTTTATATTAGAAAACCTTTTTCTGTTTTTAAATAAATAGCTCTTTCTCTTTTTACGGGTCGTTTATGAGTTAATTTATTTTGCCTGGCTTCAATAAGTCAATTGTGACTGTTCACACCGCGGCAGAGCCGAACTGAGGTGAACAGCCCAACAGAGTGATTCGGTATATAAATTCAAAGTTATTAGTTTATTTCAAGCAGACCAAAACGGGACAGAGCCACTATGAATTTGATCAAAAAAGAAGAGATTAACAGTATTTAAACTTGTGTCCACTTTTTAATCGAGTAAATCTCTGTTCTCTGTTTTTAGATAAATCTTTGGGAATAGAATAATTACACGGCGGTTGAGCTGACTGCGGTAATCAGTGTCCATCTTTTCTCGAAAAGTATAAACTTGATATAATTGAATGAACGGAGTTCAGCTAATTATTTTTCCGGCTTACTTAGTTTTGAAGATGAAATAATCACATGACGGCAGAGCCATCTTTGGTGATCCGTACTCATTTTCAGAAATCGATAGAACCTAGACTAATTAAACGCAATCCAATTACTTCTCTTCTGAAATATTTAAGCACTGATTATCGTCCAGGAAAAAGGCCCGTTGGAAGCCTATGTCACTAATTTCCACTGTTTTAAACATTGAAAATTAAACTGAGTGTAGTGCATACATAAACAGATTGGATACCAGCTCAATATTTTCCACTTGCTAAAACAACAGTAGAATTCACCAAGAACCCATTACTGTCATTTCAACTTCCGAAAGATGTTATAACGATAGAATTCACCGAGAATCCATTACCGCTACAATCTTGTATCCAGTCCAATCTGTAACGCCCCTTTTTCCCACAAGGAACGTCACGTGAAAAACTAAAACTTAATGCGGAAAAACATCTTTCATAACTCAAGGTTACTAAAATTGGTGGCTAATTTTTTTTTTAAAGTCTTTTATACGAAAAGATTTCTCACATCACACTTAGCCATCCTGAAACTCAGAAGAAAAGAAACATCATACATGTGTATATATATATATATATATCATCATGTCAAAATATACAAGTCTTGCGCCCGCAAGAATAGTTTGGAACCACCACATAGTGGCCAAAATCCATCATCATAACGTAAAGAAAATAAAGCGATAAATCTAAACCTAAGAAAACTGTAAATCAAAAGATGTGTCAAATACACGACACTGAACATTAACATCCCAAACCTAGGCTGGTCGCTAACAGACATCCCACAACCTAGCACTAGACACCCCCACCACTACGACCTAAGACGATGTCGTCTCCTCGGGGTCCTCCTCGGGATCCTCCTCCTCCTCGGATATATCAATGAGTACCCGCTCTGGCTCATCTCGAACCTTCCTCTTCCCCCTCTCTGCGTTTCCCGACGGTCCAGCAGAAGTGTCAGAAGAGCAGCGTACGAAACGGCCATACGGTGGAACGTAAGGGACGGAAAGCGTCAGTCTCCCTGTCGCTGGTGGTGAAGCTGGTGTCACTGATGGAGCCATCCTCGGTAGACGATCTCGCGGCAAGGTACTCTTCCTCGGAGTGAGGCACGTGCGACGAAACATGCGACGATACTCCCGAGCGGATCCGGTTACTCGTGAGGGTAAAGGTCTCTCCTCCGCCTGAGTCTGTCGCCTCGGCTGCTCCACAGGTGCCTCGGGTGCGGCTGCCAGCCAGCTGCGCATCCTCTCTAATGGAATGTGAACGTCCAAAACCATATCGCGCTCCAAAACCTCTTCGGGGCCCAGCACCCCTCCTCTAGTCCTGACCACGTGTCCACACACAGTGGCCCATTGGGAGATGGGATCATAAGTCCATCCCCCTCCCTCGGACTCGGCCTCAAGGGGCCGGAAACTCTCCCTCACGTGGGCTACCAGAGGCCTCATCTACGCATAACGTACATACAGATACAAGAAAATATGCAAGGGTGAATTTCTTTTCACAAGTTGAAATCCACTGAAAGGTTGCATATGAAAAACAAAATACTACATAATACATTCCAAGAATATATTTATATAGAGTTACTCTTTCGCAAATCTTTTAGCTAAGCTATTCAATCAACAACAAGAAACAAATCATCAAGGTAAACACACAGTCAAGCACACACATAGCATTCTAGCATAATGCATGTCACTTCAATATCTCTTTTCATACACCGGTGCACTGCTCCATGGAGACTTCTCTTCCTCAACTAAGTAGAGCGATGTGGCGGAATCGTATACCTATCATTAATGCAAACTGACCTTCACTCTTGGCCATCGTTTGTCATTTATTCGGTACAGACCCATTGTGCTACGTCGTACACCCCATCTCAAATAAGGCAACCGGTCAGGATCAGTCAAGCCGGGTATACTACTCTTCTCGGCACAAGGGGATTCCCCTCAAGGCCATTGAGAATTTCGTGACCTGAATGCCCTCAAAGACTTATAGTCAGACCATACTTATTTACAATCCCCGCATAGGATTGTGTGCTCTAATCATGGCATAAAGCCAATATGGCAAAAGCCAATATTAGTCATGGCATAAAGCCAACATGGCAAGAGCCAATAACTCAAATGCATATGACAGTATATTTGCAACCACAATCAATTTGGTCCCTCGTCTTAGGGTTTTTCATCGCCACGTGTTAGCCTTCACCTAACACCGTGTAATATTATTGTGTTTAAGACTTTTATCTTCGCCACGTATTGGTTCTCTTCCAATACCGTGTAATATTATTGTCTTCAAGAATTTTATCTTCGCCACGTATTGGTTCTCTTCCAATACCGTGTAATATTATTGTCTTCAAGAATTTTATCTTCGCCACGTATTGGTTCTCTTCCAATACCGTGTAATATTATTGTTTTAACCCCATAAGTTTTTAGAAGAAATTCCTCTTTGAATTCTTAAGTTTTCTTTTAACTCTAAAATCTTTAAGCTTCATTTGTTTTAATAAAAGAATTATCTTTTATCTAAAACCCACTTTATTAATTTTCTTCCCACTTATTCATCATAAAAAGATTTAATTAAAACTTAATTAAATTCCTTGATAATTTTACTTAAAATCTTTTACTTTAAGTATTTGTAATTCTGACCCCTTAAGAAGTTCAGTTCCTGCGTCCAGTCTGCGTCCAGTTTCTGCGTCCAGTCTCTGCGTCCAGTATCTGCGTCCGGTCTCTGCGTCCAGTTTCTGCGTCCAGTCTGCGTCCAGTTTCTGCGTCCAGTCTCTGCGTCCAGTGTCTGCGTCCAGTTCCTGCGTCCAGTTTCTGCGTCCAATTTCTGCGTCCAGTTTCTGCGTCCAATTTCTGCGTCCAATTTCTGCGTCCAATTTCACGTTTTCTACCCCCGAACTTTTATAATATTATATTTTTGGCCCAAAGTGCCCAGACTTTCGATTTCATGCCTAGAATTCCAGAATTTTGTATTTTTGAAATTATCCAATTAAGTGTTATCTTGAATCCTCATTAATTTCTTTCTTTTCATTTGTAAAACTTTTTCATTAAAGCTTTTAACTCCTCTTACCACACTTAGTCAAATATTTTCAAACCAATCCCAATCACATACAATTAAATCATGTGAAACATCCAAGAATCAATATTCATCCATTTAGGCAAAAACACCACCAAGCCATAAATCAAACATACACTTAGGCATTCCAAATCACTCCAAATCATACATATGATTTTTCCAACAACACATAGGCTTATCAAAAATTATCATGCCTCAATCAAAATCATACTTTCACTCATATACATAAATATATAAAAATACATATTACTAAAGAATGATTTCTCATTCAAACATCCAATATGAAAACTCAAGTCTTTGAGTTTTTCATGAACATACAACATACACCACACACATACACATCCTTCCCAACTTATTGAGAAAATCCCCTTACCTCTTGAAGACTTGAAAATGGGCTAACTCCAAAATCACCTCCTTCCCACCACACCAACACCAAGTGGTCTACTCAACACCTTGATGTTCCCACACTTAGAAAAATTTACCCTTTTCAAAATACACCAAAATACAACCATAGAAATATGAGTTTTATGAAAACCAAGAAACTCTAAAGAGTAGAAATTTGAGAAGATGAATACTTACTCAAATCTTGAAAGAAAATAGATCCAAGGTAGTTTCCAAGCTTGTAGGTTCCAATGGAGTGAACCTAAACCAAAGAAAAGCTTACTTTTAGTGAAATGAAGAACTCAAGCTTTCATGAAAACATGAAAGTGGTAGAAATGAAAAAATGAAAGAAGTTTATGGATTAGAATGATGATCCAAACCCTTTTTGTGAAGCTTGGGTATGGAAAATCTCAATAGAACTTGGTCTTTTTGTGTATGGAAAAAGCTTGGGAATGGAGAGAAAATGGTGAAGCTCTTGATTCAAGTGGAGAAGATGAAGTGAAAAGTGAATTCTTCTCTCCTCTCTCCCTAGTAGAATTCAGCTGAGCAAGGGAAGGCATGGGGGAGGTATGGGCTTGCATGCTTTGGTGGTTGGGAGCCATACCTCTCTCACCTAATTTTGGGAAAATTCAAAATTTGACCCCTAATTGACCATTTGACTTTTGGAATTGTTTGAGAATGGGATCTGGCCCCTCCTAGGCGCCCAACTGACCAGAAAAATGGTGGGATTAAGTCCCATCAATTTAGGGTTTAATCGGTAGTTCGAAACGGTAAAAACGCGTAGTTTTCGAACCCCTTTTTAGATAAATATTTTTCTAAAATGAGTAAAATCATGAAGAATACATTTTATGATTTGATTATGTCCTAGAAAAATTTAGAAACCCAAAACTAAATTTTTGGACTATTTTTCATGTCCCGGTTGCGCCTGGTTTACCCGTAAAGCACCAAACGCGGGTAAAAATAAAGTTTTTCTGAAAAATTTCCAGAAAATTTCTAAAAATCACAAATATTATAAGAACCATTTTTGGTTCGTTAAAAATTTATTTTGGAATAAAAATGACCTCCAGAAAAATACTGAACCCTATCCCCGCATTAGAAGAGAATGCGGTTCCCGCAAAAACTCAGTTTTACGAACTCTACTACTCTAAACCCCTTCAAAATCAAACCTAAGATATTACTATCAATATCCTCACCTCAAGATCCCAAAAATCATTAATTAAATAATTTTAATTAAATTAAATAGGATTAAAAATCAAGGTGTTACACAATCTATTTATATATATGTTATTAATAAATCACTTCTTTCCCAGTTTATCTTGGTCACGTATATAACGGGTCCCTAGTGTTAAGATTTTAAAATAGCGTATCAATATAGATCCCAGGCCAGATAGAGACGGACTTTATAAAAGCCCCTTCAAATGTCTCTTTCCTTTCTAGACAGATCCATACTAATAAACCAATCAAATCTCAACCATCACCTTTGTATATATAAATGTTAGATAACATCAGGGTTTTTATAAAAGAAGAAAACGGATTTTCTTTACGGTAAAATCCTATTTACGGTAGGCTAAAATTTGTCATTATAACGGTACTATTAGTAAGCTCAAAATTCATTTTGTCATTCCAAGCTTACTCCCACAAAAATATTTAAGAAATTTGGGCATTATAACCCCACAATTATTGTGAAGCAAAAACAACCATTTTCAAACCATGTAGAAAGCTATAACACCAAAAACACTCAAGCACACAACACTCAAGATTAAACACATACTTCTCAAATTATTTTGCAAGATGTTCCCCCTACCTTTCACCAAAAATCGATGGAGAACAAGCTTGAAGATCCAAGAACACCAAGCAAGAACACAAGAACTTCAAGGAGAAAAAGAGAGAGTTTTTTGCTTGCAAACACAAGGCTTTTTGTAACACCCTTTCTCCAAAAAGGATATTACACCATAGTAACCAAGAATTTCATAAAGATCTAGAAGTCATTTTGAAAAGAGTTTGTATCATTCTCCAAAAATGCGGATAAATTTTTTTTCCAAAAGGAGTAATAGTATCTCTCTGTTTTAAAAACGTATTTCATTATAGATAGTAACCAAACTATTTTACAAGAGTTTCTTTCAGTACAAACCTAAGCTTCAGAACTTGCAAAACATGTAATAAGCCGAAAATAACAGTAAACTGAAAATTACAAAAGTGTTTAAAGGAAAATATAAGCTACTATTCATGTAAGAGCCAGATCAATCTCAGACCGTCTACCCGACTTAACTATCTTAAAACGAAGGTGTAACGGCAACAACAACCTTCTAATCCTAACGGGGTGTATCCTCTTCTGAGCAGTCTTCCCCTGCTTTTCCATCTTCCCTGCGTTACCATCTTCTTTGTGGATGATGTTCCTCAATTGCTCCAAGGGTAGCTTAACGTTCAAGACCAACCGAGTTTCTACTCTCCAGGTGGGTTTGTCAACCCTCCCCATAGTGGTAAGTACATAACCAATATATGTACCCCACTGCGTGCCACTGTCTATCTTCCACCCTGTCTGTTCAACCTCAAGGGGTTGAATCCTAAGACGCTTGACCGAAACTAACCCAATCTTCGGGCAACCCATCTACTCCGTCATGCATCAACACAACAAAAGCAGGCAAGGGTGAAACTCTAAACAAATAATAAGAAAAGTAGATACAAGAACATATTTATAGGTTAGTCACTTTTACACAGCAATACACATATCACAACACAGAACAATCAAGGCTTATAAACAATCATGGTTCAAATAACTCTTACCTTGGTGCTGAACCCTGCAAAACAATTCATTCACAATAATATATCACCAAAACCAAGTATTTTTATGCATGTCACTTCAATATCTCAAAAGTCACACCGGTGTAATGCTCCAAGGAGACTTTCTCTTCCTTACTTCTTTTGAGCGATCGGCTGCGATAAACTTAACAGAATAATTAGGGAATCCTCTCTTTAGACCCCTGAGAATCACTTCGGTAATATCGCATTTAAAATGAATACCAAACCATAAATAGATCTGCCAGTCAGATTTATCCAAGCCGGGTGTACGATTTGTCTCGGTTCAGGGGGATTCACCGCAAGACCATTGAGACTATCGAAACCTGGATAATCCCAGTAGACAATTGTAGTCCAACAGAATCTATTTTCAACCCCGTCTAGTGGGTTGTAAGCTCATCGTCTTTAATGCAAATGATATAACACTTCTCTTCATCGTTCCTCAAAAACCTCTTCCGTCTTACTGTAGTTCCCTCTTTTGACAAATCTTTTGGAATCACTCACTAATTTTTGAAGAAATACTCTTGTTCTTATTTTATTGCGCATCAAGTTATTCTTCCGGCTATAATAATTCATTTATGACTGATCACACCGCGGCAGAGCCGAACTGAGGTGAAAAGCCCAACAGAGTGATTCGGTATATGAACTTAATTTTATTAACTCATTTAAGAAGACCAAAGCGGGGCAGAGCCTCTCTGTATTTGATCAAGAAAGAAGAGAGTAACAGTAATTTAAACTTACGTCCGCTTTTGAACCCAATAACGTCTGTTCTCTATTTTTAAGTAAATCTTTGGTAATGAAATAATTACACGGCGGCTGAGCCGACTGCGGTAATCAGTGTCCAGTTTTCTAAAAACTTGATCTTGATAAACGAAATTCAACTATTTCTTTTTATCGGCTTACTTAATTTAGAAGATGAAATATTCACACGACGGCAGAGCCATCTTTGGTGATCAGTACCCATTTTCTGAAATTCGATAAAACTTAGGCTACGTGAACGCAATTCAATTACTTCTCTTGGGAAATATTTAAACACTGATTATCTTCCAGGAAAAACGTCCGTTGGAAACCTATCTCACTAATTTCCACTGTCTTAAACATTGGAAATTAAATTGAGTTACGTGCATACATAAACAGATTGGATACCAGCTCAATACTTCCCATTATTAACATAACGATAGGTTCACCGGGAATCCATTACCGTTACATTAAATTCCGAAAAATGCTATAACAGTAGGTTCACCGAGAATCCATTACTGTTACACTCTTTTATCCGACCCAATCTATTTATATATACGGTATTAATAAATCACTTCTTTCCCATATCATTTTAGACACGTATATCCCTGGTCCCTAGTGTTAAGATTTTTAAATAGCGTATTAATACAGATCCCATGCTAGAAAGAGACGGACTTTTATAAAAGCCCCTTCAAAGGTCTCTTTCCTTTCTAGACAGATCCATACTAATAAACCAATCAAATCTTAACCATCACCTTTGACCATATACATGTTAGATAATATCAGGGTTTTTCACAAAGAATAAAACGTATTTTCTTTACGGTAAAATCATATTTGCAGTAAACTAAAATTCGCCATTATAACGGTATGTTTACTAAACTCAAAATTCATTTTGCCATTCCAACCTTACTGCCATGAAAATATCAAGAAGAGTTGGAAATAATCCCACAATAATTGAAAAACAAAGACAAGCACTTTTCAAGCCATATAAACACCAAAAAGCACTCAAGCACACAACACTCAAGATCAAACACAAACTTCTCAAATTATTTTGCAAGAGGTTCCCCCTACCTTTCGAAAATTTTGGATGAAGAACAAGCTTTCAAAAACAATAACACCAAGCAAAACTATCAAGAGTTTCAAAGAGGAAATAAGGATTTTTGCTTAAAAACACAAGGCTCTTTGATGTGGGATGTTTTTATGAATGAAAAGGGGTATTGAACCAAGGAGGAGGGCGGGTTTCTTGATGTTTGAAATGGGAAGAATAAAGCTTTGAAGATCAAAGCTTGATTTCAAGACAAAGAGAGAAAAAGGCTAGGATTTTCAAAGGGAGAAAGAAGTGAGTGTGCTTTGTCAATACAAAGGCTTTGGTGTAAGAATTATGAAGAGTGGAGGGGGGTATTTATAGTGGAGGGGGCAGCCAAGGGGTTGGGTTAAATGGGATCATGGTTGGCTTAAAAATAACCTTGGTTAGGTTTTTTTAAAAAATAAACCAAAACATTTATCTAATTCCTAATTGGCCTAAACCACTTCACAAGGATTGAATCCAAGTGAAAAATCATCATCCAAGCGCTCATGGGGGAGGAGAGGGGCGGCCAAAGAGGAAGGGCAAGGGAGGAAGAGAATTATGCAAGTGATGTAAGCCATGGCCATCAAATGTATCTTTAACTAATTAGTTTTAATCAAACTTTTTCCAATTGGTTCAAAACCATGACTCATTGATCAAAATGCATCTAGTCCCCTTTGTGGCTTAGTCGTGAGGCGGTTTTGAGGGCTGAACCAAGGGGGAGGTGAAGTTACATCTTTGCCCTTTGGTTTTTAAGTAAAAAGGATATAAATCAAGGGCAAAAGTGGCTTTTCACAAATCAAAATTCCCTAAAATCAATTTAAAGGTTGAGAGTTGATAAGAAATCTTGGGAATATCATGTAATATCCCTAATAGCTTCATGGAAAAATTTCTGGAATTTTACGGTAAGTGTAAGTATCGCGTTTTGCATAAAAACAGAAAAACAGACGCGCCGTAAGTGAAAAACTGATATTTTTCAGAAAAATCCAGAAAAATTTCTAACAAATAGAAAATCAGTTTTAATTACCAATGGTCCCTTCCAAATTTTGATTTTGAGCTCTCATTGGTCAGTATAAATCCATTTCGGTTTAAAAACATTCACTTTCCGTACTTTACGGAGTTTTAAGAAAACGACTTTTGGTATATCTTTCAGAAAAGTCCGAAATAATTTTCATAAATCCTAAAAAATGGAAAAACATGTTCTGGCTATTAAAAATCTTTATTTGATTTTAACTTGAGCTCTGAATCAACCTTTTTAGCTTAAGCGGTTTACTATATGGACCAAAACAGAATTTTTAAATCTTTTTACTTCTAAAAATTCAAGAAAACCCCAGAAAATCTAAAATATTAGAAAAACCAACTTTTATGAAGGAAGTTTATTTATTGAAGTCATTTACTATTTTTAAGCTATTTAAAACTTCTTTCGTCGGTTAGACATTTTGTTCTCTGTAAATAGACTTGATAAAAGCAGTAAAATCATTGTTTCAGAAGTATTTTGGAATATGTGTATCTTATTCCTAATTTTAAGCCAAAAATAAATCAGAAAAGATTTACGATACTAAAATTCATATAAAACAGAAAAAGTATAATTTTTAACAGAGAAACGGACGTCGAATTTTGATCTGACGGAAACCAAAACTTTTCTGTTTTCAAAGTAATTTGGAACTCATGTATTTAAATCCTATTTTTAAGCTAAAAATAAACATCAAAAGGTTTATATCACATAAATTCATATAAGACAAAAATCTAAACAGTTAACAAAAGAACGGATGTTATACTTTTGATGTGGGAACTTTTTATGAATCAAAGAGAGGTTTCTCAAGAGGAGTGGGGCGGTTTTCTTTGAAGCAAGAAGTGGGAAGAACAAAGCTTTGAAGATCAAGCTTGAACTTAAGAACAAAGAGATAAAAAGGCTAGAAATGCAAAGGGAGAAAGAAAGGATTTTTCCTTGTCAACACAAAGGCTTTGGTGTGAGAATTATATGAAGCATGAGGGGGTATTTATAGTAGAGGGGGCAGCCAAGAAAAGGAAAGGGGGAGGAAATTTCCAATTTCTTTATTTTAGGTAATTAAATAAACCCTAATTACCTAATTGGCTAAAAGAAATGACTCATGCCATGACTCATGACCTAGAAGGATTTAGAAACTTCAAGATCATGAGGAGTCACCATGGAGGTCGGCCAAACTGAGCTGGAAGGAGAGGGAGAGTGATTTTCAATTTTTACCCCTAGGGTTTGTATGAAAAATAATGAAAATCAAGGGTAAAATGGACTTTTAACTAATCAAATATTCAAAACCTATTTTAAATGGAAAGAACCAATGGAGAATCTCAAAAATGACATGTAAGAGCTTCATGGAAGAGTTTTGGGATTTTAACGGTAAGGATAAGCCTTACGGTTTGCAAAAACAAAGGAAATGGTCGCACCGTAAGTGCAAAATGGACATTTTTCAGAAAATTCCCTAATAATTCTCAAAAATCACAAATTTAATTTAAACAGTAATGGTCCCTCTTGAAAATTGATTTTGAGCTCTCACTGATCAGTATAAATCCATTTTGGTCTAGAAGTTCTCGTTTTACGTGTCTTACGGAGTTTTGAAAAAGTGACTTTTGATATGTCTTTCAGAAAATTCCAAAATAATTTCCATAAATCCTAAAAAATGGAAAAAATAT
This sequence comes from Glycyrrhiza uralensis, assembly GCA_030159175.1. Lineage (NCBI taxonomy): Eukaryota > Viridiplantae > Streptophyta > Magnoliopsida > Fabales > Fabaceae > Glycyrrhiza > Glycyrrhiza uralensis. Next base: position 25,065,080 of record BRZY01000007.1, on the reverse strand, counting down.
ATGTTTTAGCTATTCAAAATCTTCATTTGACTTTAACTTGAGCTCCGAATCAGTTTATCAGTTCAAGCGATTTACTATTTGGACCAAAATCGAACTTTTAAATCTTTTTACTTTTAAAAATTCTAGAAAAAATCCATAAAATCTAAAATATTAGAAAAACATGCTTTTGTGAAGGAAGTTTATTTATTGAACTCATTTGATGTTTTTAAGGTATTAAAACTCTTTCTGTAAGTTAGACGTTCTTCTCTCTGTAAAAAGATTCGATATTGATTGTAAAACTACCGTTTTAGAAGTATTCCGGAATATGTGTATTTTATTCCTAATTTTAAGCTAAAAAAATCACAAAACATTTATGGCACAAGAATTCATATAAAACAGAAAAAATACGGTTTTAAACAAAGAAACAGATGTTGGATCTAAACCTGATGGAAGCTGCGAATTAACCATTTTCAGAATATTCTTAAACTTGTGCATTTAAATCCTATTTTTAGACTAAAAATAAATCTCAAAATATCTATATTGTACAAATTCATATAAGACAAATAATAAGCGAAAAAACAGAAAACAGAAGTCTATATAAGACTTCAACTATCTTACCGTTTTAAACTATAATACCAAATAAGACTTATCATTCTTATACTATTTAAAGTATATTAGATCCTAGAATCTATATTTTACCTATTTCTCCATTTCCGGTATTTATCCATTTCTTAACTAACAAAGTACAAGGTTTCTCTTAGAGGGACTAAAACTGTAATTCCGTTATACTGTTCTCTAAAATTCCAAACTTAGTGTCTAAAAAAACCTTCATATGATACTAAGTTACCATTTATATCCTCAAATACTTCTTATGAATCAGGTCTGAAATTCTCATATCCTTATAAACTTATTTTTGATAGTCAAAACGTCCGTAAAATACTGTTTGACTCCTATGCCAGCTCTAAACCATTAATTATTATCCAAAAATCTTAAAGGTATTTCTAATCCTCCAAAATTAACACCTTATCTCATAGTGGAAATTTCGGGATGCTACAGGATACACTACGTCGAGAAAGCATTTCGACAGCATTTAATTTTAATTTCAATAGCTCATAAAGGCATTGTTGATCTCCTTGTTGTTGTTTTGATGTGCTCTTACCACAACGCCTACGAAGCACTGTTGCTGTCTTACATAAGACCCGCCCGTGTTTCCTCACAGACAACGCGCTGGCAGCAAGCATTGTGTGTATCCATACATCACAACTAAGGCTGATCATGGGTTGGGTCGACCTGACCAACCCGATCGACCCAACCCGAATTGAGCATCATGAGCCAATTTGGACTCGACCCACGGGTGATATCGGTTTGAGGAACTGTGAACCCGAGGTGACTGGGTCGAGTATCAGGTTGAGACAAAACAAAACCGTCTAACCCGACCCGACCCGGGGTAGTTAGAAAGAAACAAAAGAACTTGCACAGCAACAGGAGAGAGAGAAATTCATTCCGAAAATTGAGTCTTCACATTTCATTTCCTTCTTCCCCTTTCCTTCATACCCTAGCAGCCTTCAATTCTATGTCACCATCGTCCATCGTCATTCCTCCATGTTCGCCACAGAGATCGTGGTTCAGATCTCAGATGTGGAAACATATCGTCGGAGGTGCAGTTCTATTCGTCGGAGATGCAGTTCTGTTCGTCAGAGATGCCGTTTCGTTCGTCGGAGACGCGGTTCTCTCTTCGTGAAGCACTGCCATCATTGATTCTTTCTTCGATCTCAAAGGGGCCTTTCATCAGAGACTTAGTTCTGTCTTCGTGAAGCACTTCCAAGCTTGCACTTCGCCGTAGAGTGAGGTACGAACTAGGAGTCTGTAATCTGTTTCTTCCCCTGCAGTTAGCACCTTTGTTGCTCTTCCTATGAGTCTGTAATTTGATAATAGTGCTATCATGGCTGAATGAGACATTCACACCTTTTTTTCCATTTTTTCCTTTCTTTAATTTCTACTTAACAAGCCAAAATGGCCACATGATACTCAATATATAGTTGTTCATCTGTGTTTTACTTTGGGTTTTGAGTGAATGCAACAATCATATTGTGAAAAAAGTTTAATACTTTGAGAGTTTTTGAATCTGGGTTTTTGCAATTCACTGTTTCACAACAAGGAGTCTCTGAAAAGTTGCAGAAATTGATTTTTTCCATTTTTCACATTTCCATTATTCCCAACCCGAGACCTGACCCAACCCAACCCGACTCACCTATACCTGGGTTGGGTCGGGTTACCCACCCAAAAATCACCAAACCTGAACCGAACTGACCTGTCCTCATATGCTCGGTTCGGTTTCTGTTTTACCCCAAACCCGACCGGACCCGTGAAAGCCCTAATCACAACAACGGTTGGTGAAGAAAACACAATTCATATTAATATCATATTACAAATATGAACAGGAACATGTATACACATATGTACAATTATAATATGAACAGATAAATCAATGAAGTTTCATCTTCATGATCTTCATCTTATTGTTGTGGTTGTGTGGGAATTATTTCTTCATGCACATATTTACACCATTGTTCCACAACTTCAACTTGTTGTTCAGCAGTATAAGTTTTAAACATGTACCCTGCTATGTACTGGGAAACAATCCAAGTTATTATCTCAATTAATTAATATATATGCATGAAAAAATTCTTCAACTAAAGCATAAATCTTAACAAAATTGCACACCTGTATGAGATTTCCTTAACACTTATGGTGACAATATCCGTCATGAATCTCACCACAAAGTAAGCACAATCGTTGCTTTTGTTTTGTTTTGGACACTACAAAATGAAAATACAGTTCTGGTTTATAAATCAAAATAGATTAATATTTGCAAATAATTACCATAAGTCTTAATTTTGTAAAAATATACCTGAATTATTTTCCACTCATGTTTAGTACTATCTTTTAATTTTTTGATCTTTAGGAACTCTGCTATAGCTCTAAGAAAAACAAACATGAATTAAACTTCATTGTAAGTAATAAATTTGAAAACATATGCATGCACATCACACATGACTACTTACTTATTGACAGTTGTGTAAATGAGTGTGTCTTTCAGCTCCTAACCGGTCCCTATCAAGAGAATCCAAATAATATATGACACCGTTGAGAGGTTTAATTGAATGCAACCAACACCTGATGTTCACTAGAAAAATGAATAACTAGTCAGCGAACGACACATTAAAGCATAACGAAATAAAGGTACATAACTTTGAAACTATAAGGTCTCTCATCCTGTATTCCATGGCACAAGAACCAACTTGTCCATGTAAAAGCCAAGATTTTCACTCATCAAATTAGCCATGTCCCGAGGTCTTGACTCACCAAAATTTTGACATGTTTGTGCTGGTGACAAGAGAAAGTAATTTCCTTGATGGTATGGGTAAATCTCAAACAAGCATCTAAGACAGTATAATAAAATTGAGTTAACTATAACATGGACGGAACTTGTAAGCAAACTAAATGATTAATAATGTAATTAGGGTAGTTTAAAGCACCTCATGTACACGGTAATAACGGAGGAGTCAAGCCATTTATGGTCTCAAATTTGGTTGATCTCATCGGGAGCAAGGTACTCTTCAGTGTCATATCCAAAACACCTTTTGGTTATGTGAACACAGAGAGTTTTTTTTTCCTTATTCAAAACATCTTCCACATGTTGACGAACCTTGTCCAAAAATGTTTGAGGCTTCTGATTTTGTTGAACAGATGGCTGATTTTGTTGAACAACCTTTTTGGGATCTTTTTTGATATGCTAGCTAACCGAGGAGTGCTTCTCTTCTGTCGGGTGGTCACTACAAGAAATTTGGCTGTTAGCGAGGGCCAAAAGCCGCAGGTAACAGCAAAAAGCCATTAGTACTGGTAAGTTACCTACGGCTAAGCGATGGCCCCACATCCATAGGAAAAATGCTCGTTGCAACTTCTTACCTATGACCATTTAAAAAAAACCATAGGTAATTACCTACGACCATGAACAACGGCAAGGAGAAAAAGGAGTTGCAACGAGCTGTGAACAACATCGCTGAACAGCCACAGACAGCCCTCTTCCACAGGGCACCACCAAACCACTGCCATTCTTCCCCTTTCTTCTTTTCCTCCGCCTTTTCTCTCTCTTCGCCATCTCTCTTCTCCCTTTGCCCGCTCTTTATCTCGCACTTCTCCTCCACCCTCTCTCTCTCACACACTTCTTCTCCCTCTGCCGCGAAACATGGCCAACACTACGCGCGGCTCTCCCTTCTGCGATGCCGCTGTGAGGTGTGTAACATCCCAAAATTTCACTCTATGAGATAAAGTATTAATTTTGGAGAATTAGAATCACCTTTAAGATTTTGGGATAATAAGTAATGGTTTAGAACTGACGTAGAGGTCAAAATAGTAATGGTTTAGAACTGACGTAGAGGTCAAAATGGTATTTTTGGACGTTTTTGACTGTCAGAATAAGTTATAATGATATGGAAATTTCAGACTTGATTCATAAAGAGGTATTTGAGGATATAAATAGTAACTTAGTGTCATATGAAGGTTTTAGAAGTTAAGTTTGGAAATTTAGAGAACAGTATAAATGAATATCGTTGTAGTAGTCTGTTAGTTAAAAAATGGATAAATACCGGAGATGAAGAAATGTTCAAGATAGAGACTCTAGGATCTAGTAGAATTTTACATAGTATAGAAATGATAAGTTTTGTTTGGTGCTGAAGTTTAAACGGTAAGACAAATAGGTCATATATATATAACTTCTGTTTACATCACTTCTGTATTTATTCTGTTTTATTCTAAGTACTTTGTGTGTATATGTTTATTAACTTATTTTCATCTTAGAAAAATGGTTTTAATACGCTTATCCATTTTTAGAATAGAAACAGATAGTTTTATTTGACGTTGAGTTTTAAACAGATAGTGTAAACTCTGTTTTCCATTTACCGTCTGTTTTCTGTTTTATATGAAATTTTGTGATCTAAGTGTTAAGTGATTTATGTTTGTCTTATAATTAAGGTTTTAAAATGATTATTCATTTATTTCATTAAAACAATCACTTCTCCTTTGACGTTTGGATTTTTACAGACAAACCGTTTATACCGTAACTGATGGATAAGATTTTAAATAGATAAAGTATAAAAAACCAACCCCAGAAAACAAAGTTCTTTCACAAAAGTTGGTTATTTTAATATTTGTGATTTTTTTGAAATTTTCTTGAAATTTTTTGGAAAATTTTCAAAAATTATCGAAAAATACATTTAACCGGTATGTATAGTGTACATATCTTGTTTTACAGTATAAAAATTTTGTGAAAAGGGTCCAAAATAATTTATATTTTTTTATAATTTTTAAAAATATTTCTAGAGAATATTATTTTTCTACTATTTTGACTCTTATTTGCGGTATATTAGCTGAATAGAGGTGAATAGAGATATAGTGGCTATGATATAGGAACTTAGGGAGTTTGAGGGGTTCAAATGCAATTCTAAGAAGCCTAGAATATCTGGAGACATAATCATTAGCCATGAATAGTGTAGGGGAATGTACAATTACCATTTTACCCTTGATTTTCACTTAAACTACCAAAACCTAAAGTTTTTAACCAAGCTATCCAAAGACTCTCTTTCTCCCCCTTTTGGTCGACATCCTTAGGAAATTTTGGAGTCTTGGATGAGCTTGTCACATGGATCCCAATACATGTCCAGAGTAACACATCAATACATGAGGGAGTGCACCCGTGCGCATTAAAGTGGGAAATAAAATATTTCCCACAACATTTCACCCAGAAAGCATTGTCTGAACATTTGCTTAGGGTCGTGTTGTCTAATAGTCCTGTCTTTTTAATTTAAAAAACACGGAGCTGATAGACAACGCTTGCTGGAGTGAACGTTGTGTTAAAGCTCCACGTTTTTACGACGACGTTTGTCAATGTACGCACTTTTGCAAAAGCTCAATGTTTTTTATAATAGCTATTCGTGCTCCAAGCGTTATTAGAAAGCCATTGTTGTTATGCGTTTTTGGCGTAGTGATAGTTGATATAGTGTGCAATGACTCTAAGGACATGAAACATCCATGATGGGATCCAAGAGTGAAAGGGTAACACATGTCTCGATGGATTTTGAAATTTAGTAATGTTGCATATTGGACAATGGTTCTATAATAGAGTGAGGGGTACCTGGGTGAGGTTGACAACCCCAGCCAGGTATCAAGGAAGAGCTTGAAAAACCCAACCCATTTGGGGTGATACGCGGCTTCAGCCACATGTTGGGCTTGGCCATAACAGTTGTCCCCATCTCGGCATGCCTTTAGAAGGGGATGTTGAGATATTCAGTCTTTAGTGGTTGCTTGTGCTCCATGGCATGCAACTACAAAAAACTGAGCCACCCTACTGTTGCGCCACGACTAACTCGTTCTCCTAGTGTCTTTAACTATTGAACATTCATATCCTCATAATCTTGTCAATAAGAAACCGAGTAGGTTTGCTCTACCAACTCATATGCCAAGAGACTCCTCTTCTTCTCCAAATTGCCGCACTGCTCTCACTGTTACGCACATTGTTACTGAGCAAAAATTTAATTGAGTGCAGCTACACCTCGTTCTCTTTTTCATGTTTCCATTAGGGATTAATTCCCTTCAAAAAGACATAATGAGCTTCAGCTGAAGCTCATTTACACACATATGCTTTTTATTTTCCTTTTTATTTTCTTTTATTTGAAGTTGGTGTGGGCCCACTTAAGAAGTGACCCACCCAACACAGCATAATCTATTTCCAATTGTTAACAACAACAAGCTGTTGGGAGTATATTATGCGTCCTTTATTAATTTGGTAACCTTACATGACCATTTGGTATAGTTTTAGATAAAAATAAGGTTAACCATTAGGATTGACAATAAAGTAGAATAAAAAAAAAGTATTTACTTGTCTTTAGACTTAACAAAGTTGTCTACCATCCTGCAAAGCTGATACACCCACTCAAAAAACAGACACATACACACTAATAAATTAAAGTTTTAACCAAAATATATACAATTAAAAACAATAATACTTTGTCTTTGTGAAAAAGAGAGATGCGAGTTTAAAGGTATATTTATTAATTCTGTTAATAAAGTATAATGAGATATGATTCGTGTCTAATTGAAAATGAAGTAATGACATACTGAGAATATATATATATATAATACTGGCCAAACAAAGTTCTTAAAATCTAAAGTCAACTTGTTCATAGTATAATCAGATTTCTTGAATGATATAACAAGAATCTGCCATTTAATTTTCAAATATAAACAAACATTAACATTCTCTTCTTAAAAAAATTTAAAGTTGAATAATATTCTAGTCATACATAAGAAACAATTGTAAAATAGAAGCAACAAATGTAAATATAACATATTTTAGACTTTTGGAAAATCCTATATATAAGCTATCTAAAATGGTTATAAATATTTACATTGGAAATTTTAGACCAAAAAAAAACTTCTTGTGAAATAGATGATCAACTTTCTTCCTTATTGTTAAATATTAACTCTGCACTTTTTTACAAATCTTACATTGCACTATTAGAATTGAGTAAACTGTTATTTTGGTTCCTAAAAGTGTCACTCGCTATCAAGTCAATCCCTGAAAGTAAATAAATTAAAAAAGTCCCTGAAAGTGGCTATTGTGAAGTATGAATAATTAATATTTTATTTCTCCATAACACAAATTAGATTTGATTTACAACTTTGAATGCAAAAAATTAATTTTTTACCCTAATTGTAATATAATATTTAAGAAAATGCATGATATAAAAGATATATTGTTTCAATATGTGGTTGTAACGACAAAAAACTTCGTAATTTATTATCTACCTTTATAATTAGATTATATTTAGATATGAGCATTTATCTTCGGGTACTATTAAGCGATAATTGTTATGAATATTTGGTAGATGTCCATTCTTGAATAGATTGATACTAATCGGATTATGTAATATCATTTTTCCATCAAGAGAGAAGATTGTATTTCACTATTTCTTTTATTATGATAGGATCTCCTCCATATTTACACTAAGATTAGCTTTCTTTGTGGATATATATATCAACCCTATTGTACATGATTTGACACCCTGAAATATAGCAATAAAACATTCTCTTATCTCTATATTTTACTCTTGTTTCGATTATTTTCATAGCACGTTATCAACACCGGACTCTAACCAACTAAGATTCGAAAGCTTGAGGATAGTATTGTGCGAAAGGAGAAAATGAGACTTTTATAGTCATTTGTATTGCTGGTCTAAATGCATAAGCAATTGCAATTGCAATTAATTTGATCTCCAATCATGGTTGAATTTTGTTACTAAGGTAAGTAGCCAAAGTTGTTAACTTTATATCAATTTATTCATGTTATTTCTTCATTGATATATTATTTGAGGAAAACTAATCAAATTAATAATTCTGTTATATATAGAATAATTTCTAAATTGAAATTGTTCGAGAATGAAGATATTTTAGAAAATAAAATATTTTCCATCTTTCATACATCTAGTGTGCTCTTGCAGCAGCAATATCAAGAAAGAAAAAGATTCAAGAAATATTGATGAATTGATTGATTTCTTATCTTTTTGCGGACGAAAAAAATAATGAGTTTTTATGAAAAATCACGAGGCTCATCTTATTGGCGCTGTTCCAATCCTAGAAGTGAATGTAGCAACATACGATTATTATACTTATTGGAAATAGTAAGGCATATTCCACTAGCATTGCTTTATTCCCAGAAGTGAATGTGAAGCCACACAATTACTATATATAATGGAAATACCAACTTTTGGTAGAGCCTTTTTCTATTCCAATTTTGCCCTTTTTACAAATTGATACAAATTGATATTCATTTAGATGCAAGTAGTCTTGGAGACACTATTAAAGAAGAAAATAAAGCTTTTAATCAAGATAATGCCAAAACTATGACATTTTTTCCTAGAAGTGAAAAAATAGTGAGAGAAAAAAGATGATGTCAAAGCTATGACTTTTCCCCAGAAGAGAAGAAATAGTGAAAAGAATGAAAAACAAAAAAAGTGGGTAGAATAGTAAACATATTGTTGGTGTAAGGGTCATTAGTAGCATACCTATTGTATGCCAAAACATCTTGTGGATCTTTAACATGATTCAAATAAAGAGAAAAATACAGAAATATATTTTACTTATGAAGATAATGATTATGATTATAATCGTATGAATATTACTCGCTGATTTATTTATCATTCTAGATGAAAAAAATGATCTTCTTATTAGAGGTGAGAGTGTCAAGTAATAAATTACTTATATTTGATGTTATTAAATCTTAATTTTAATGTGATGTTTATCTTATTTATTTTTTATTTTATTTGTAGAATAATGAGTTTTGGAATAACATCAATGATGAGAATAATTAAATGTTCCGGAAGAGCTAATATATTGTTAGTAATACAAGAAATAAATGTTAGTACATTTAGTACTACAAAGATAATTGGTGGCTCCGGAAGAGCTAATGTATTATTACCTGAAGTAATAAACCAATGTTAGTACTATATCTATTACAACAAAGACAATTGAAAGCTCTAGAAAAGCTAATGTATTGTTACCCAAAGTAGCAAACCAATGTTAGTACTATACCTGGTGCTATAAAGATAATTAGAGGCTCCGGAAGAGCCAATGGATATCATATTAAAACAAGAAATAAAGGAGATATTGAATATCTTTATAGCATTGAACTACATATTGTAAACCAGAAGTTTACAAACAATGATAAATTTGTTGTTGGCATATGACTGGTTGGCCCATCTCGGTCTATTATGATGTGAGAAATAATTGATAATTCATCTAGACACATATTGAAGAGTCAGAAGATTCTTCAGTTTGATAATATCTTAAGCACTACTTGTTCTCCAAGGAAATTTTAGAAGTGGATAAAGAGGATGATTCTCTCACACGTTTAGAATGTATACAAGGTGATATTTGTGAGCCAGTACAACCACCATATGCATCATTTAGATATTTTATATGATTTTAATTGATGCATCAACTAGAAAGTCACTTGTTTGTTTGTCGTCAACTCGTAACCAGACGTTTACGATATTACTTGATTAAGAGCTCATTTTTTTTGAAGAACATACACCTTGATAATGCAGTTTAGTTTACACCTCGGGCATTTAATGAGTATTATATGTCTATTGGAATTAATATTGAACATCCTGTAATATATGTACATACACAAAATGACAATCATGCAGATTCATTCATTAAGTGTCTAAAGTTAATTGCAAGACCATTACTAACGAAATTAAAACTTGCAATTTCTACTTGGGGACATCTAACCTTGCATTGGCATTGGACCAACAAATTTTCACAAGTCCTCCCCTTTTAATTTGGTTTTGGTCAGAGACCTAATATTTTTAATCTAATAATTTTTAGATGTGTTGTTCCATCACAGCACACTAAGATGGGTCCTCAAAGAAGGTTGAGAATATATCTATCTATAATAAAATATCTTGAGCCAACAAAATATATTGAGCCAGTAATTAGAGATTCATTTACAGCTTGGTTTGCTAATTGTTAGTTTTTCTAATATTAGGGGGAGATAATAAGCAGCGGGAAACGACAAGTTAGAATGAATTATCATCTTGATCCTCATACAAAATTATGTGAACCAAAAGTTCAAAAGATAATCCAATTGCAAAATCCAGCAAACCAATTACAAAATGCATTCATTGAAATAGTGACTAAACTAGCTGCAAATGCTCCAATCAAAATTGATGTCCTTGTAACAATCACACTTAAAGCGTAGTAGACCTGTTGGTTCGAAAGATAAAATCCTCAAACAAGAAAATGAGCTCAAAAAAAGGGTAAGATGGCCCATTGAGGATATTGAAACTTCAGGAGAGTCATCAGACATAATTGATGTTTCAGCTCTAGAAGAGAATATCAGGTACCTAAAATTCGTGAAAATAAAGATATCTCAATAAACTATGTCATGAATGGAATACGACGGAACCGAAATGAAGTCAACGTTGATGATGTTTTCTTCATAATATAGCGCTAGATGTGCTAAATGATAACGAGGATCACGAAACAAAGTCTATTAAGGATTGTAGACAAAGCAATGATTGACCAAAATGAAAAGACGCTATTGAAACGGAATTATACTCAATTTGCTGAAAATTCTTTGGACCTATAGTCTGAAAACTTGAAGATGTAAAGCCAGTTGGATACAAATAGAATTTTGCGCAAAAACAAAATGAGAAAAGAGAGATTAAGAGATATAAAGATCAATCTTGATTTTGAAAATCGCAAAGACCTGACTTTGATTTTGACAAGGTATAATGCTAGTCTAGTGGCATATGAATGAGTCAATTTAAATTTGATGGATGTTATTTGGCTCAACTGATAATGACATTTATATAAAACTCCCTAAAGGATTTTATATGCATGAAGCATACAATTCGAGCTCTCGAGAAGAATACTCAATCAAATCGAATAAGTCTTTCCATGGACTAAAATAATTTGGGCGCATAATCGCCTCAGTGAATATTTGAAAAAGAAGGATATAAAAATGACTTCATTTGTCCATATATTTTTATGAAAAGATCTTGAAATGATTTTGCTATAATTGGTATTCATGTTATTGACATAAATATTACCAGCCAGAACTCTTGAAGAGCTTCCAAAAACTATAGATTGCTTAAATAAATAGTTTGAGATGAAAGATTTATAAAGGATAAAGTTTTGTTTGGAATTACTGATTGAGTATTTGAAAAATAGAAGTTTTGTGCATGTTATTTTATTATGGTCATTATATCATGTATTTATCCTTGTTAAATATTTAAGTTATTTAAGATATTATCTAAATTATATTTTCTTTAGATATTTTGAAATATTATAGAATATCTTATATTTCTAATCTAATATGACAAAGGTGCTAAAGAGGTTCTATATGAACAAGTCACATTTATTGTGTACTCCAATGATAGTATTGTCACTAGAAGTGAACAAAGGTTATTTTAGACCTAGAGAAAATAATAAAGAACTAATTGGTCCAGAAGTATCATATCTTAGTGCAATTGAGGCACTAATGTATCTTGTTAATTATACACGTATTGATATATTATTTGTTATTAGCAAGATAAAGTTATTCCCTAAGTCATGAATACATTGAAATGGAATCAAACATATGTTTTGTTACCTTATGGGTACAATGGATTTGAATTTATTTTATTCAAATGTATCCAAGTTGGGCTTGATTTGTTATGCAAATGCAGATTTTTTGTGTCTGACCCTCATAATGGTAGATCACAAACAAGTCATGCGGAAATTTTGACACCACGAGGCAAGTCATGAATGCACTTGGTTGAAGTCTGCAATTCAACACATACAAGAGACTTGTGGTTTATCTTCTGAAAAAATGATTGCAACTATCCTATATAAGGATAATACTGCATGCATTGCTCAGACGAAGAAATGGTATGTCAAAGGAGATAGAACAAAATACAACAAAAGTTCTTTTCACTCATGATCTTCAAAAGAGTGATGATATAAGCATTCAACAAATTCGTTCATATGATGATCTAGTAGATCTCTTTTCAAAGTTGCTACTGAGTAAAATTTTGAGCAACTGTACAATGAATTGGTCTTCATCGTCTTAGAGATGATTGTCTTCATGAGGGGGAGAAATAGATGCGTTCTGCACTCTTTTTTCCTTCGCCATGGTTTTGTCCCACTGGGATTTTCAGGCAAGGTTTTTAACGAGGAAGATCTTTCCCACTGGGTTTTTTCTTAGTAAGGTTTTAATGAGACATATCCTTAATGGACATCCAAGGGGGAGTGTTATGAATATTTGGTGGATGTCCATTCTTGAAGAGATTGATACTAATCGGATTATGTAATATCATTTCCCCATTAAGAGAGAAGATTGTATTTCACTAATTCCTTTATTATGATAGGATCTCCTCCATATTTACACTAGGGTTAGCTTTCTTTGTGGCTATATATATCAGACCTATTGTACATGATTTGACACCCTGAAACATAGCAATAAAACATTCTCTTATTCTACATTCTCTCTTTCTCTCTTATCTCTATATTTTACTCTTGTTTCGATTATTTTCGTAACAATAATCACTTAACATAATAGATAATTCAAAGAACATTCAAATCTTGCTAATATAGAAAATGGACTTTTAATTTTAAAGATTTTCTAATGTGTCCAAAAGAAATACACAATCACTCCAAATTTTCTTACTCCTTTGCAAAATTGGAGTTGTATTTGTCTTGAACTTTGGCATCGTCAAAATATATTTTGTCATGTCATCATGGCAACGTTGTCCAAGGCTATTAACAAGGTTATTACAACATTCATTACTAACTGTTTGGTTACCAAAAAACACACTAGAGAAAATGTCATGACCGCAATTTGGGTATAGGTTTCTTGCACAATTGATCAAGTACTTTTTATTTGAAGTGGACGATGGCTTTTGTCCATAGTTATTTTCAAGTACATTAAATGGAAATGTTGCATTGATCACAAAAGCAAAACTAGTGAAAAATACTAGTAGTAGACAAAATGTTATGGACTTGGCCATTACTTGGTGTGTGAAAATCTTTGATTAATTCTAACTAGAAAAATTTGTTATTGTCTCATCAGTGATCAAGTAAGCTTTATTTGTGGTTTGAAAATAAGCAAGATTTATACTAATCAGTTCTTAAAGAGTCTATCGAAACCAAAACTATTGTATTGATGTTTATAAGTTTTCAAAAACACTCATCTTTAATTAATAGGTAACATTTTTGGTTCTTTATGATTATCGGTTACAAATAATTTTTTTATTTGTGTATGGAGTTATTTGTGTATGGAGTTATAATAGAAATAAATTGAAGGTATAACTTCACAAAAATAACTAAAAAACACGATAAACTAGAAAGAAAACATTTATTTGCAAAGTAGATATGACTTAAAGTAGTCTAATAATATATAAAGTATTTTATTTTTCAAATATCGTAAGACCAATGAGTTGGTCCATAACTTGTTACTCAAAAGAAAAAGATAGAGCTTAGCTATTTTTACACATGATTGAACATTTTGTTTTTTTATTTCTGAGTAAACCATCGTTTTGGTCCTCGAAATTGGAGGGTGTTGTCACTTTGTTCCCTAACATTAAGAAATAGGCAAATTAGTCCCTGAAATTTAGAACCATTCGTCAAGTTAGTTCCTCCGTTAGTTTGACTCAGTTAATGATAACGGAGATGGTGCTGTGGCACATTAAATGCTTAAATGGCATCCATGTGGGCTCACGCGTGGAAGTCCAGTCATAGGGACCAAAACGACAACCCAGTCTTCTCTCTCATCTTCACGACTTCTCCCTTTCCCTCTTCCTCTTCCACCTCCACTGCCACCCTCCCCTTCCCTCAACCCCACACCTCCACTCCCTCACCCCTGGCAGCCAATCCCTCCTTTTTTCTAAATAGAGTATTTAACATGTTAGAAGACTTTGGGGTTGCAAACTATAACACATCGCAAAAACACAATCGGTGATGTTCGCCGTCAATGTCAGCACCTGCCCTCAACAACACAACCCTCACCATCTCCTTGTGCAACTGAAATCGATGATGGGTGGAAGTGTGGGGTTGAGGAAGGGGGCATCGTTAGGTTTTGTCATTTTTTTAGCCAAGGACGCTCTTTTTCCAGTGCTTTTTTTTACCAACACAGTATGTGTAGAAACCAACCTCTTCGTCCACCATAACATCGAAAGAAGCCCTGAACAATTCTGTTTTTTTGTTTTAAAATTTTTTGTTTTCAAATCTTTATAATTGATTGTTGGTCATGCTTGAATTTTGATGGGTATCTCTCTCTCTCTTCACCTAACAAATAATTTATTGTTGAGGCGACTTCTCAGGTGAGAGATATGCTTAGGTCTCTCACCGTGAACAGACCCACTATTGCAAAAAATAAATTATTTTTTAACCACTTATTTGTTTCAAATTTTAAAACGTTAACCCATGAAGCTTTTAAAAATAGAAAAGTGACCCAACCACCACAACCGCAAAGCTTTCCTCCTCCAAGGTGCTTCTTCCCTCACCATCGTCGAGACCATGATCTTTGGACATCTTATTTAGGATTTTGTCCAGGGCAAGCTTCAAGCCATTACACAAATCCCAATTCAATTTCAAATTTGAAATTGCAATTTTCCTCTTTTGGTTTTCTTCTCCCACCCAATATTTAGAAACATCCCTCTTTCCTTTTACCCACCTCACACACACACACACGCTCTCTCTCTCTCTCTCTCTCTCTAAAGTCTGGATCATTCTCTCTCATACACACAACAACACCTCCTTTCTCTCTCCCCCACCAGGAAGAACACCCGGTGGTTGATGTAAGCGAATACGAGGAGGAAAACCGATGGGAGTCGGGTTACTTGCGGTTGGGCTTTGAGGAGCACGACGGTGCTTTGAGGGCTGCACGACGGTGCTTTGCATGCAGATTTGAAACAGTGAAGCTACAGCATCGCACACATACTCCTTTGGTGTCATTCATTGAATATCTATTCGCGAGCGGACCGCCACGGGAGGAGGAGGCGCAGGGAAAGAAGAAAATGGCCACACAAAGTGGTTTTCTAATATGGGTCAATTGTATAAATTTAAATAGTTAAGGGTTTTAATCTCTACCACTCATTATTATTATATAATTATATCCAACAGATAAAAGTTACTGCTTATAAAAAAAATAAAAATTACTCTTTCACGGTGAGAGACCGAAGCACGTCTCTCGGTTGATAAGTCGCCTATTGTTGATTCAAACTTCATATGGAATATATCTCTTTCATATTTATGTCTTGAAGTTAAACTAACCTTGGGTTAGTGGAGATATCGTAAGAGCAAGATCTGAATATTTGAATAATTGAGTCTTCATGACATTGTTTTGTGTTGCATTCTTAAAACATCCTTTTTTTAGAAAAAGTTCAATCTTGAAAATTGTGTTATTCTCTAAATTACTCTTAAGTTTAGTTCATTTTTTTTATGCTTCGGATAAATTGGGTATAAAATAATTATGGCTTAAGGATCACTGTGTCGTAGCTGCGTGCAGGTTAAAGCTGACAAAATGGGCTTTTCGGGGCGGCTCGGGCCAGGCTGCATCGGGTTCAGACTTTATCGGGCCTGACCAAAAAAACCCGGGTTGAAAATAGTCTCAAATTTGTCTGCCCAAACCCTCCATTTTTTAGGTTTATTTTGGGCTGGCCTCGGGCTGTACCTTATATTTTTGGGCCAGCCCGCTTTCGTGCTCGGGCTTTACCAGGTTCGAGCTTTATCGGACCAGACCAAAAAGACCCAAATTGAAAATAGACTCAAATTCTTGAGGACGAGCCCTCTATTTTTTGGGTTTTTTTGGCCTGATCCGCCAAACTCGGTCCTTTTTGCCAACTCTAGTGCAGGTTGACATTAAGCATCACAGTGGCGGCAAGGGAGTGGAGGAGTGGGGTTTAGGGAGGGGGAAGGTGGCAGTGGAGGTGGAAGAAGAAGAGGGAAGGGGAGAAGCCGTGAAGGTGAGGGAGAAGACTGGGCTGTCATTTTGGTCTCTATGATTGGATCACCACGTGTGAGTCCACGTGGATGCCATCTAGGCACTTAACGTGCCACATCACCATCTCCGTTATCGTTAACTGAATCAGACTAACGGGGGGACTAACTTGACAGACGATTCTCAATTTCAGGGACTAATTTGCATATTTTTTAATATCAAGGACCAAAATGACAATGTTCTCCAATTTTGAATACCAAAATATAGTTTACTCTTTTTTTTTCTTCTTAATGAAACGAGTCATCACTCTCCTATCTTTTCGTTTTAATGAAATGTGAGGAGCACTTAGTATGGACCATTGTCCATGTTCACCACAGGTGAAATGTCTTTTTTACTTGTTATTGTCTGTTTTCCCAGTTTTTGAGTTATTATAATTTCATCCCAAAATTTGTGGGAATAATTATTGTGTACAATCAGTAAATACCCCAAAAGTTTTGAGAATTACCTTTGTTCTCAATTATTTTTTCCCCAAATCTTTTAAGGCTTAAATCTTTTGGACCCACGGATGCTATCCCTCATGCCTCTGCGAACGCCTCTCCATCCTCGACCTCATTGCCTCTCCGTCCTCGTCCGTCATGCCTCTTCCTAGAGCTCCGCTGCATGAAGTCGTTCTCAACACCGTCGTGATTGCGCAAAGGAAGTGTTAACATTAACTCCCATAACCCACACACTTAGCCCCCAATCATCTTTTCTGCTCCAAAATGGAACATTTCTTCGTATCCAGATCCGACCCTAAACAGAAGCAACAGCAATGGCCAACCATCGAGTTCTTAACCGTCAAAAATGCCTCTACAGTCGACGGCTCCAACGGCTTCTCCTGCCACTGGATTTGCGTAGACTCATACCCCAACCTTCCACCGAGGGCAAGACTGAGGGTGAAGGAGAGACTCATACCCCTTCTTCTTCCCCAACAATGTTGTTCCATTCTCAAAAGAACACCCAGCTTCTTCAACACACCTTTCACCCTCACCAGGTTCATATTTTGACCACCACTATTTTGACCCACCATTTGTCTCACACGGATCTAGACCAGCAGATCGAGCTTATGATGGAGTGCAACCCTCTACTGGAGGCGGAGGTGAAGGCGCTATGCAACCTGGATTGGTGAAGACTCGAGGGCGACGTTCACGGCGACATTCAAATCCCTCTATCTCTTGTTTTTTTTATACCTTTTTTGGTTTTATAAGTTGAATTTGATGTAGATAGGATTTGATTTTTGTTTTTTAGTAAGCTGTCATTTTGAGAAAAAATTATTGCTGGTGTGTTGTAAAATTAAGCTTTTTTAATGGCGTACTAGTGTTGGATTTGAATTTGATTGGATTTGAAGTTCAAATTTTGGCACCTTTTTTATATTTTTATGTTACGATTGTTGCTTCAAATCTTAATGCCCTTTATTTTAATATGTTGGAGCCTTTGCAATTGAAGTTTTCTTTTACTTTGTTGATTTTTTTGGAGAGTGGAAACTGTTCTTTTTTATTCTTGCTGGGAAACTGCTCTCTGGTATCTCATTGGTGGGAGGGAAGAAGGAACTCAGGAAGGGGAAGGGAGTATTATTAATACAACACATTATATGACCCCTTTTTGCAATAACGTTAAAATCTATACAAAATCTTTATGTCAAGTACTCAGTAACAAATCTCACCCATTTAGGGGGCTGTATTCGATTGAGATTTTAAAAGACTATTTTGTCATAAAAAAGTCTTACAGATTTTGTAGATTTTAAAAGACTTCGTAGGAATGTAATAACTTATCAGATTTTTTTTTAAAAGTCTTGTGGATTTTAAAAAAATCTTGTGGATTTTAAATGATTTTTATATCATAAGAATTTATAAGATTTGAAATGACTTTATGGATTTATAAAGAATCTCATGGATTTTTAACAAACTTTCAAAATTATAAAAGTTAATAAAAACGAAAATAAAAAATTGGTTGTATCTTATCTCCTTCTAAGTAACAATTCTCCACATAAGTCATACTAGTCGGTAATACTAAAGGAAATATTAAAGGTGAAGATTCGTCTGCTGGCTCAAAATTATACTATTTGTTAATTAGTAATACCGAAGGTAAAAATTCATCTACTGGTTCAAATTGAAATTCATCAGAACGACATTTTTTCAGAAAAAAATTATGTATCGTTGCACATGCTAACACAAATACTTCTTGTGTTAAGCACACCACATAATATATATAATCTCGTGTTAAACACATCACATAATATATATATATATATATAATAAAATTTTCGGTCTATAGTAATAATAAAATTATAAAAATAAATGAGAAACTAGTAAAAAATATTTTTTATTTATCAAAATTTAAATTAAAGAAAGAATTTTATATCCTAAAACTATAGAAATAAAAAATATGAATAAAACTTTTTAAGAAATGTTATTATATTTATCAAAAATAAAATTAAAAAAATTTATAGCCTGAAAAATTATAAAAAAAATATAAATAAAACTCATTAAGAAAACTATTATATTTATAAAATAAAAAAGAGGATAATGAATAAAAAAATAATTGAAATTTGAAAAAAGATAAATTTATTATATTAATTAAATTAGTAACTATAAAGAGTTTGTAAAAAAAATGGAAAGATCACATTTGACTAGAAACTGTTGTGGAAGATTATGAAATAAAAGATGAGAAGATCAAGTTTGGTTATTATAGTGTTTGGGGAGATAAAGTACATAAGAAATGTACACACACTTATTTACGATGTTGTCATCCAAGTATATTCAACGTAGAAAGAATGTATGAAGAAAAACAATCGGGAAAAGGAAAAAAGAAGAAATTACTTGGTGAGTATGGCACTGCTGTAATGGCAGGAGAAAAAGTCTGTGAAGTCTTGAGGGTTTGGGTGAGATTGTTGGATGAGTCTAATCTTTATATTTTACAATAAAAAGCCTCACAAAATCCACCATGCAAAATAATCCTTTAAAATTTTTATATTTTTGAATACCAGGAGACTTTTTTTAAGTCGTAAAAAATCTCAATTAAATACCACTGGATTTCATTGACCTCTTTAAAAAGTCATGATAGTCCTAATTGAATACCACAAGATTTTTTTATATTATTAAAAAGTCTTGATTGAATACCACAAGATTTTTTCATCACAAAAAAATCTAACAAAATTTTTTACAATCTCAATCCAATACACCCCTTTATTTTTTATATTATTATATCGATAGTTATAAAGGGCACTTTACTACCCTGGTCAACATGGACGGTGGTCCATACTAAGTGCCCGTGAAATGTGTTATGACTAGGGATGTAAATGGGGCGGGGCAGGCACAGATAGTAGCTACCCGCTACCTGCCCCGCTATCCATTATTTACGTTTTGGCGGGTATTTGTGATATCGATGGGTATCCGCGGATATCCATGGATATTAAAAAATTAAAAAAAATCTATAAAAATTCTACCAAAAGAAATTATTTGCACACAATATTGATCATAATGAAGATCATATTAATAAGACTAATTATACCAATCATTATAATTTTAATTCAATTGTTATATCAATAATTGTTCAATTAAATAAAAAAAACAAAACTATAAAATGAAAAATATGAGTGTGAAAATTAATACATGACAACAATAATTCATATTTTGGAATCACTTTGTTCAATATTAAAACAAAATAAGACAACAACTAAAATTAATGCATCACACTTTAATACTTGTCAAATTTACATTGGTGATTTAGACTTTTAAGTATGTATATAAATAAAAAGTATATTTTTTATAATTTTAATAACGGGTACTGGTACTCGCGGGTATAGATATCTCACTACTCATCTCCGTCTCTATTTATTAGCGGGTATCTCAAATACCCATTTAATTTACCCGTGAATACTCCTTAATGTACCCCGTCCCGTACCCATTACGGTTTTATCCGCGGGCACGGTTTTTTTTTACATCCCTAGTCATGACTTGCCCTTTTTTTTTAAACAGAGAGTTTAGAAACAGACAGCGGTGGACCGACATGAAGACTCTCAATCTATGGCCGCACCCTAATCCCAGGATTTCGCGACGCTGTTCAACATCTTCCACACTTAACAACGTTGTTGTCTGTGCTAATGCTATTCCTCCTCCTTCTTCTTCTTCTCTAGTTCGGTCCCATGGTTCTCTAACTCAACATTCTCTCAGGTCAGGGTCTTCTTCCTTGAGTCATTTCATTTCATCAACAAGCAGGCGCTTCTACATCCCCGTATAGTGATAGTGTACAGTGTATTGGGTAAATAAAATTATGCTGACACGTGATTCTCATTGCTCCAGGTGCGCTGTGCTTGGTGCTGGATTCGCTGGCCTTTCAGTCGTTTGGCATTTGTTGAAGGTACTCTCTTTCTGATGTTCTCTTGAGCATTTTTATTTTTATTTTTTTAGTGCATGTTTTGATACAAGAATGGGGATACCCGAAATTGATTCTGCTGTCATCAAAAGTGATTTAGTAAAATTTGGGCATTTGTATAAATTGCAGTATGCAACATCAATGTTTTCAGAGTTTCCGAAACTGCATCGCGATCGCAATTGTGGTCGCATTTATATCAAGGTTTTTGGAGTCTCCGAAACAAAAAACGCGACTGCAATTTAAAAAACTTGGTACCTGGGTTTTTGAAGAGAAAATACTTCTTGCCCAAAATCGATTATGCCTGAAGCAAGAATTTGCGGACAAAATACTTCAAGCTCAATTTTAACCAAATCAATTTTACAAAATAAAGTAAAAATCAGTTTTAATAAATGCTTCTCCAAACACACAGTTAGTTAAACTGGATTTGTGGACACTAACATAATATAATAGTATATTAGCATATTACCCCTCGTATTGTTTCTCAAACGAAATTGTCTGCCAGCGACTGATTTTATTCTTGTTGTTTTGGTGCCAAATTAACCTTGCATTGCAGCAAAGTCCTAAGGATTTGAATCTAAGAATTGATATATATGATGAAGTGGGCATTGGGGGTGGTGCTTCTGGAGTTTCTGGAGGTCTTCTTCACCCTTATTCCCCCAAAGGTTTCTCATTTTCTTCTTCAAATAGTGGATCATTGTTTTTTTTCTTTCCATTTTATGTCATCCTGTTGAATATGCTGATGGGTTAATGCTAATGTAGTCAAGCTTCTCTGGGAGGGTGCTCAGTGTTGGAAAGAGAGCATAAAGCTTTTGAGAATTGCTGAAGAAACCGGTGTCTCCAAGGACTGCAAAATTGGAGAATGTGCTCAAGATATGAAAACATTTGTGACTAATAAAAGGTATTTTAGGGCCTGTTTACTTTGAGTAAACGTTTCCTATTTTCACCTTTAATTACAAAATTATCACTTTATTTTCAATTTGTTTCCTGTTTTCAACGATTTGTACAAAACACAGTGAAAACAGAAAATGAAAATAGAAGTAAACGGGATGCTAATTTGTTCTCTTTATTAATTAATTTGAGCACTGCACTGCATATTACTGTGTTTTTGCATTTTACACTCTCCATTGGAATCTTTCCTTACACTGCTGATGATCAGCTGAATTCAGGGGCATCTTACGACCCGCAATGGATATGAAGAATATGGTCAAATTGAATGATGTAATCTTCTCTGATTTGATGGATTCCAAAAATGTTGGCTATTAAACTTTGGTGTCTTTTCTTGCTGATGATCTGCCTTTTTGTGATTAGAATGTCAAGACAAGCCTTCCTAGCTGCAGAGTAGAAACACTTAATAATGAAGAGGCCCAAAGTCTTTTACCTGGTCTATGTTTACCATGTGACACAGTTTTCTATATGCCTGAAGCTCTAAATATCCATTCTCAACACTATCTTCAGGTTTGGATGAGTACTGTAAAATTTTCTTTTGTTTAATTTCTTTGTTTTCCTTTTTCTTAGGTTACTACTTACTTTCTTTGATTTTGATTTTTGTGTCAGGCACTTTTCCGAGCATGCGAGAATTTGGTGAAACAATCCTTCACTCTTGACTCTGGACAGAGACAGCTCAGTTTACACAAAAAATCTGTCCATGGACTTTCTGAGTTTGAAGGTGATAATGCTTTGCCATTCCTTTGGTCTTGTATTGTTTTGTTCAATTTGTTGCTCTGTAACTGGTAAACTTGCTAACTGGTTTTAATTTTTCCTTTAAATTAAGTTAAGGCAACAACTTAACTTTTGGCAGTTTTATGCAAGAAATGTAATTCACTAAAGAACGAGTAATCATTAACTATAGAAAGCTTGAATATACAACTTTCCAAAAAAATAAATCCGTATTTCTTCACCTAGGTCAAACTCTAATGCATAGCCCTTTTGGGAGGGTAACTAAAAAAATTGTTAATTATGAACTCATCAGCTTAGACTATATTGGTAAAATGGTCAAAACATAAGGATAGATGCTTCTGACACAATGGATAATTGTATCTTAGTATGAGGACAACTATGAATATGCATATGCCAAATCTCTAGGAGACACTGGTGACACGAGAAAAGTAGTGAAGGTTTTTACATAGTGATTGGGCTATATAGAATTATTGCAATATTCCTTTAATTAGCAGCCAGTGACCATCATTGGTAAGACAGGAGATAATGGCATCTTAACTTAACCCCATTCACATGTGAGTCTTTCATTTAGCATTCCTAATGTTGCATCCAAAGGGCTGACCTGGTTCTATGAAATTCAAGTGAATCACTAGCATTGTGCTTGAAATTATAAGGCATTGTCAACTTAGTCCTTGAAATTACTAATTTTCCAAATTAGGTCTTAAAATTGAAAATTTTCAATCATATTAGTTTTTTTGGATTAGTCAATTTAGTCATTGAAATTGTCTGCCAGGGACTAATGTAATTGAGGATTTTCAATTTCAGGGACTAATTTGGAATATTACTAATATCAAAGACCAAGTTGATAGCACTCTACAATTTCAGGGACTAAATTGGTGATTCACACATGAAAATCTTTTTTGGCACATTATTGAGAAGATTTATCTATTTCAACTTTCAAGTATCTAAACTGGCAAAATGAACATTCTCATGTTTCAATGTTATTCATACTCACAGCTTTCAAATACTTTTGCTTGGCTTATTTTGTGATAGCTTTAACTTAAAAATCATGAGCATACTTTTGGCAGAGCTTTTCATTGCTCAAGACTACAATTTAATATCTTTCGTGTCTCAGGGGAATATGATGCAGTCATCATATGTCTTGGTGCCAAAGTGAACATGCTTCCTGAGATTTCTGGGAGGCTTCCTTTGAGAACCTGTAGGGGTGTGATTGTGCACCTGGAACTTCCTGATGATATGAGGTAAAGTTTATTGTTTTGCCCCACATATGCCTTCAATCTGAAAAATCTATATTGGCACAACTGGTTTCTTATGATGAAAACTATTTATATGTATTACTTCAAGAGCATTATTTTCTAGGAAAATTCCTTTCACAGCATACAATATGCAATATATTGCTTCAATGTCATATCCCATTTGAGAATTTTCTGGCCTTGTCTTCCAGGGGTTATCCTGAGCGTGGGCCATCGATATTATCAAACGCGTGGATCGCCGTTCAGGGCCCTCGAAGTCTAAATGTGGGGTCAACTTGGGAGTGGAAATCCTTAAACTCATCACCAAATGTTTCAACTGATGAAGCTTCAGAAGCTCTTGCACAGCTTCTGCCAAAGGCATCTACCATTTATCCTGGAATAAAGGATTGGGTTTTCACTGGAGCAAGAGCTGGTCTGAGGGCAATGCCTCCACTCACTCCACATGGATCACTTCCACTTTTGGGTTGTATCAATGATATAATAGGCAGAAGTTATACTTGTAAGTATTGGTTATTTGGAGGGCTAGGTTCAAGAGGACTGTTATACCATGGTTGGCTAGGTCATTTGATGGCACATGCTGTGCTTTCCTGTAATGAAGAAGTAATTCCATCTGAGTTGACTTCTTGGAAAAACATTAAACCCAAATTTTGACATTCAACTATCAATAGGTTACAGCATTGTTGAGCTTAGAAAATGTATATATTTTTCCTAGCTGCCTTTCAAGGGAGCATCTCTAACTTCCAAGGTTTGTAGACCAAAGAAGGTTTTATTAAATTGCAAATTTAAATAAAATAAAGAACTGGAATTAGATATTTAGCCCCAGCTCATGACTAATGTAGTGGATAATCTATAACTCAATTTGCCAAGTTCTGTCACTTTACTGAATTGATAAGAATTTATCCTCCCACAATTTTGATTATTATTTCCAGATTGTTAGTTATGATGGCAACATTTGTGGGAAAATTCTCACAATTTAAAAAAAAATAAACTTATAATAATAATGAGTTTTTAAAGTAATAGTTTTATGCATAAATTTAAATTAACTTCTGCACTTCAATTTTTTCAAAATTTCACTCATTCAACTTGTAAGTGTTTAAAGACACTTTTGTAAGTTAGAAACTAAATGTTTATCTTCATTGAGAAATAACTTTTTGAAATTAAATGTTAATCCAAATTAGGCCTAAGTTAATTTTTTTGTCTATCATTCTTTTTTAAATAAAAAGATTAATGGTATTCATAAAATGCACATATAAACAAAATCACAATGATTTTTATATTTGAATTAAAAATAATTAATTAATTAATTTTTTAATGTAATTCATCTTTGGTTTATTTAATTGCATGATAATTTAGAAAATGGTGCCCTATACCACCGAGCCACACAAGCGAAGGGAAATAAAATCGAGGGCTGTTGTTTTGCTTCATTTTTTTTTGAGCTGAAACTTGTCTAGAATTTGTGGGCCTAACTCATCCCAGGTGAGGGCTGCCCTTACATTATATATTCTTTTTTTTTTGGTCAAGAGGAACAAGTTCATAAAGGGAAAACCCCGGCCATACGACATCTACAACAAGGAAAGCAACATATGCAGAGCCACAACAGATACAACAATTCTAAATAAAACCCGCTGCTGTAACCTATACCAACCTGTAATATACAACAGACAAGGAAAACAACTAAAACAAAAAGACAAAACGACCAAAGTACAACAAAAAAACTACGCCTAGCACACCAAAAAAGGATACCTATAAGGATACATACATAAAGGATATCCTTGAGATATCCTAAGTGGGTTGGGTTTGGCCCATTTGGGACACCCATAACCTTCTGTCATTCCAATAAAGCTCACATGTCACGATCCAGAACCCAGCACACATCAATCAACCAGGGCCTGACCCATAAAGATCCGGCAGCGGCGAAGCAGGAAAGATGCAGCAAACGGTAGTGGTGGTCCCTCAAGATGCACGGCGGCAAAAACACAAACATACAACAAATCAAACAAAAGGCAACAAAAGAACAGAAACAAAAAGAGAAAACACCCAACCCACAAACCACAACGGACCAACCCAGACACGACCAAACCACTACTGAACAAAAACTAATACCCACAGAGAGGCACCTCCCAGCAAAGGAAGGAGATGACAACTACAACACAGCAGAGGTCGAACCCGTCCGAAGACAGCCAAACTTGTAGCGCATTAGAGAAGATACAGCAGCGGCGGAGAAAGCCCCTCCAACCCGAGCCAACACCTTCTAGAACCCGCAGAGAGGCACCTCCCAGCGGAGGAAGGAGACGACAACAAACATACCAGCAGCCGAACCCGTTCGAAGACAGCCTCACTCGCAGAGCTCTGGAGATGACAAAGCAGCGACAGAAACAACCTTTCCAACCCAAGCAGAGGCAACGGTGGAGCCACAGATCCCGAGCCAACACACACAGATCGCGAGCCAACACCAACATCCAGAAAGGGGGGAGCGCCAGGGACACGTAACAACATGCAGAGGATGGGGGAAGGGACATTTGGATTTAGCGAGAAAGGAGAAAAACGACGGCGGTGCGGCTCCTCCACCCAAACGGCAACGGTGGTGACAGAGAGAAGGACGATGAGGTGACGACGGCGTAGGCAGAAGGGGCGGCGGTTGTGAGCAACGAAGGGGGGAAGGCAAGTGGAAAAGGGGCAAAGAGCTAAGGCAGAGACGCTGTTGCGGTGGTGGCGGAGGATCATGGGGGAGTGGCGGAGGGGAGAAGAGGGTCGTGAAGGGAAACGAACCCGACGGAGGAGGATGCTGAGACCAGACGAGTGCCTTCACGGTGGTGGAGCCGCGCGAGCGGACGATAGGTGTTGGGGGCCGCGCGCACGGCGGCGGCGCAGCGACCCCGTCTTCGTCGTTCACAGAGGCGGCGCTGCAAGGGTTTCTGTTTTTTAGGGTTCACAGGTCTACCCTTACATTATATACTCTTGTATGGCCCCTCACGCCCAGCACTATTGGGCTTGGTGCATAGACAATATGGTAGGTGGACCGATATTCTAGGATAGACTCTGATACCATCTAGAATTTGTGAGTCTAACTCATCCCTACAAAATCGACTTATAAAGTGAGGGATGCTCTTACATTATATACTCTTATATGACCTTATCTCTAGGCAATGTGGGACTTGGATTTTTCCCAATAACTTGCAAACACATTAATGTAAATGAAGAAAAGCAGCAAGTCAATCAATTTATTGGAACAATTATCTCCTATCCTCGCTTGTACGCGGAATGCCACGACCATAGAGTGTTTAATAGTAACAACAAATTTGAATTTGTGATAATGTGATAGACCAATCATGGCTGTCATGCCTCAACAATTTCAAAAAAAAAACTTAGAGATAGAGAAAGGAGAAAATTAAAGGTCTGAATAAAACACTATTTAAATTTTATGAAAATTTACAGACTTGATCTACTCGATAAGAACTTTTAATTTGACGGTTGGATTGATAAAATTTAATATCTATGATGAGTTATTAAACAGAGTAACTTTACTCCTGCAGTAAATAGATCCTTCCTCACATATATATATAGGCTAAAATATGTTTTTAGTCCCCCAAGTGTAGGTAATTGTTGCTTTTAGTCCCCCAAATGAAAAATATGTTTTTTTGGTCCCTCAAGTTTTGAAATGACCCAGTCGTGGTCCCCATCATTAACTCCGTGAACATCAGACGCGGGTTACATAGAAGGGGTAAAATGTAAATCCCAATTAATTACTGTGAACTCTAACCCTCCATTCGATCCCTTCACTCTCCTCCCTCGATCGCATCTCTGTTCTGAATGGCGGCCTCTTCGATGATCGTTTTGCCCTAGAACACTGTTTGAGGTGAACGGCGTTTGGTGGTCACTGTGTGCGAAGGAAGATCGTGGTCGAGAAAGCTCTGTTACAGTGAGGACGTCGTTTTTGTTCGTCAAGAAGAAGGGGGTTTCTGCGCGACAATGCTTGGTTTGTCGTTTATAACAATAAAGGTACAAATCTTAGGTTTTTTCGGACTGATTTAACCATTGTGCATGATTTCAAACTATGGGTTATGGGGGTTTAGGGTTGGAACTCGATTTTTTTTCATCAATGTCATGAATCTGTTGCTATTTTAAACTCAGTGTAGGTATGGGGTTCACTGTGTCATTTCATCACACGGGAAAGTTTGTACATGAACCAACATTGCATTACATACAGGGTGAAGTTCATGCTGTTCATAATGTGGATGAAGATAGGTGGTCTTATTTCGAAGCTGTGGGTGTCCTAGGTGAGTTAGTATCCTATGAGAAATTTAAACTGTGGTGGAAAGGCACTGGGTGCTATTTTGAGGGGAATTTAAAAGAGTTAATGGTTGATAAGGATGCCATTGAGCTTGCTAATTATGCTATGAGTAACTACTGTGAAGTAGAGATATATGTTGAACACATGGTGTCCGAAGCTATAGTGATTGATGATGTGGGAACTTCATTAAATGATGTTGAGGCCCAATGTGGTGTGAATGAGAATGCTGCTGGACTTGGTGATAATGTGGAGGACCCTGTTATAATTGAGAAGGATAGTTCTGATGTTGATGACTGTGACAGTGATAATTCAGTGAATGGAGTGCAGTTTGATGATTCTGAAGAGGAGAGAACCATTGGAATTGATGATGGATTTGACACAAATAAACTTGGTGATGCTAAGGCAACACTAATTGAGAAGATAAATAACATGAAAAGCAATGGAGTTGGTGGCAGTGGGGGGGGGGGG
The DNA here is from genome assembly GCA_030159175.1 of Glycyrrhiza uralensis. Classification (NCBI taxonomy): domain Eukaryota; kingdom Viridiplantae; phylum Streptophyta; class Magnoliopsida; order Fabales; family Fabaceae; genus Glycyrrhiza; species Glycyrrhiza uralensis. The sequence goes on along the minus strand of BRZY01000007.1, from coordinate 25,036,459 downwards.
GTTAGTGATGGGATTGGAGTTAATGATGGAGTTGGGGTTAATGAGAGAGTCGGAGTGAATGAGGGAGTTGGAGGTGATGAGATTGGAAGAAATGAGGGTAGTGTCAGACCCCATATCCCTACATTTATCCCACCAAATGTTGAGGGAATGAATGATATAGAAGAAGGTTATTCAACTGAGGAACTCCTTAGTGATGATGGTGACAGTGAGGATACTTCAACTGGAAAACGAAAGTTTCCATTGTTTAGGAAGGAAGAAATGTGTAGGGATTTCAAGTTCAAACATGGAATGGAGTTTAGATCACTAAAACAATTTAAAAAAGCTATTAAGGAGCACTCTGTTCTTAATGGTAAACAGGTGTTGTTTGCCAAAAATGATGCAAGGAGAGTAAGGGTTGTTTGCAAACAAAAATGTGGTTTTGTTGCACTGGTTAGTAAGGTTGGTGGTAAGAGGACTTTTAGGATGAAGACCCATAACCCGAAACACACTTGTGGGAGGGTGTTAACAAAAATGCAGGATCTAAGTGGGTTGCAAAGGCTGTTGTGAATAAGTTTATATTAGGAAAGAGAGTGACATTGAATGAGATCATAGATGACAACAGGAAGACTTACTCTACTGGAATTACTAGGGCTTGGGCTGTTACAGCAAGAAAAATTGCACTACAAAAGGCTGAGGGGGATGCAAGCAAGCAGTACACAATGTTGTGGTCTTACAGTGCTGAATTAAGGAGGTGTAATAGGGGAAATACTTGCAGGATTCAACTGCACAGACCAGTGCCCAATCTGCCTCCAAGATTTGAGAGGTATTATATGTGCTTGGATGGTTGTAAAAGGGGTTTTCTAGCAGGATGCAGACCTTTTATAGGAGTGGATGGATGCCACTTGAAGACTAAGTATGGTGGCCAATTGTTGATAGCAGAGGGAAGAGATCCTAATGATCAATATTTCCCACTTGCTTTTGCTGTTGTAGAAACAAAAACAAAGGACAGTTGGAGGTGGTTCTTAACTCTCCTATTGGAAGACATTGGTGATGTCAGAACTAACAAATGGGTCTTCATCTTTGACCAACAAAAGGTAATTTTTATAAGGTTTAAATATCTTTTTCGTCCCTATAAAATGACCGAGTTTCATTTTTCGTCCATGTAAAAATTTTTGTTTGTTTGTGATCCCTGTAAATCAAAAAGTTTTATTTTTAGTCCCTGCAAAATTGTTTTAGTCCCTGTAAAATTTAGATCATGTTGAATTAGTCTCTGTAATATTTAGATAATTGCCAAAGTAGTCCTTGTAAAATAAATTTAATAGGGACTAAAAACAAAATTGTTCACATATTACAGGGACTAATTCAACATGATCTAAATTTTACAAGGACTAAAACAATTTTGCAGGGACTAAAAATAAAATTTTTTGTTTTACAGGGATCACAAACAAACAAAATTTTTTACAGGGACGAAAAATGAAACTCAGTCATTTTGCAGGGACGAAAAAAGTATTTAAACCTTTTTATAACTTGATTTTTTTTATAAGACTTACTTTGACTTTTAATTTACTTGTATTTACCTTACTGTGACTTTTCATAGGGGTTGATACCAACCTTTGAAGAGTTATTGGAGGGTGTAGAACATCGAATCTGCTTGAGACACTTGTATGCCAACTTCAAGAAGAAGTTTGGGGTGGTATAATTCTAAGAGACCTTATGATGGGAGCAGCAAAGGCAACATATGTGGCAGCTTGGAATGAGAAGATGCAACAAATCAAAGACATTGATGAAAAGGCATATGACTGGTTGATGGCAATCCCTACCAAGGCTTGGTGTAAGCATGCATTTAGTTTCTACCCTAGGTGTGATGTACTTATGAATAACTTGTCTGGGGCATTTAATTGTACCATTTTACTTGCTCGAGACAAGCCAATAATTACTATGCTAGAGTGGATTAGAATTTATTTAATGGGTAGATTTGCCACATTGAAAGAAAAATTAACTAAGTATGAGGGAAATATCATGCCCAGGCCTAGAAGAAGGTTGGATTTTGAGGTAGAAAAGAGTGGTAATTGGATATCAACTTGGGCTGGTGCTGAAAAGTTTCAGGTCACACATGTAATGAGGGCTGAAAAATTTATTGTCAACCTTGAGACCAAATCTTGTTTCCGTAACTTCTGGAAATTGGTTGGAATTCCATGTAGGCATGCTGTGGCAGCCATAACATTAGAGGTGGGGAATCCAGAGAATTTTGTGCATAAGTACTACCATAGAGATACATATGAGCTATGTTATGGTCAGATAATTACCCCTATCAATGGATTGGCACAATGGCCTACAACTGAATATGACACAATACTGCCTCCTGCTTTCAAACAAGGCCTTGGTAGACCAAGGAAGTTGAGAAGGATGAAACCTGAAGAGGACAGTAATCCAACAAAGTTGAGGAGGACACATACAAGACAGAAGTGTGGCAGATGCCATGAAGTTGGCCATAACAGTAGGAGATGCACACTTCCCCCACCAGTACCTGAAGAGGTTGCACCAGCTCCACCAGGTCCACAGCCTCCAAATGCTCCACAACATCTGCAACCACCACAACCTCCAAATGCTCCACAAGATCTGCAACCACAACAGGTTCCAAATGCTCCACAAGAACCGCAGCCACCTCAGGCTCCAGAAGCTCCACAACCTACTTCCACCACTGTTGCTGCACCACCACGGGTAAGAGGATTTTAACAAAATATGCTTTCATACACATATTAGATCACATATTAATGTTATATCATTGTTTGATCATAGAGAAAATATAAAAAAAGGAGTGGTAGTTGTTCACAACCCCAACCCACTGATAAGGTAAATCATACTCTCAACAAGTTAAATAAACAAATTCATACAGATCTGTGCTAATTATTATAAATTTCTGTCATTTCAAGGGAAAAAAGCAAGAAAATCAAATACTAAAAAAGGGGAAAAGTCAGACTGTTGTTGGAAAACAGGTTAAAGATGAAGGCAGGTCTGGAACTCCATCATCTGGTGAACCCAGATCCGCAGCTCCATCTGCTCCTCAAGCAATATCTACAGCTCCATCTGCTCCTCAACCCAGATCTGCAACTCATTCTGCTCCTCAAGCCACATCTGTTGCTGAGCCTCATATTCCTCCATGGGCATAGAAAATGACTGTTGGATAGCTGTTGGCAACCATGATGAAAAGAGGGCTACAGAATATTGGAACACCAACAAATGGTGGTGAAGGTGGTGAAGGTGGCTTGGAGGGGTCTGCTGCAGCAGGGAGCAGCTCGATTGGAAAAGAAGAAGATTTGGCCAAGACCAAATGAGGGGCCTTAGGGAGACCTTAGATGATTGATAGAATGTATATGGACCATTAGATCTGTAGATCTTTTTTTTGGGATATGTATTATTTCAACTTTGTCTCCTTTAAGATTCCTTTTTTTTTATGTTAGTGGACCACATGGTTGGAATACTGGTCTTTTCTTTTGGCAAATGGTCTTAGTGGACCACATGTTTTATATTGGCAGACCAATTACTTTTAATTTGGATGCCATGTTATTGTATACATTATTATTTATGTGATTCAGTTGTACTATATCATTCGGATTGTCCAATTGATTTGTCAAATGTTAAATTACTGTCATAAAATAGATTGTCCAATTGCTGCCAATTAACAGATTGACCATTACCATTTCCATTAACCAATTAAGTTGTTGTCAAATTAATTTCAAAATTCAAAAATACACCAACTTGTTTTTTCTTATCAGTATAAACCAACTTGTTTGAAACACAATCAAACACAACACACAATTTTACTGACAAGCACAATTAAAGACAATTAACAAATAACTCAACCATTTATATTGCCACAAAGAAAGCTACATACTGACAAACACTATTTTACTAACACAATTACACACCCTCATGATCTTAACACAAGGCAAAGTTAAGACACTTCTCAGCTCCAAAAAAATTACAAAGAAGAGTATGTGGACAACCTATTCCTACTTTCCTAGACATTTCACACATAACAACACTGTCATTAACCAAGACAGAACTGTAACACACAGCAGAATGTAGACTCTTCTTGTCATAGCACTCAACTTCTTCTTCAGCTTGACATTTTTTCTTTTTGAATCTTCTAACAAATCCATGACACTGCGTAGACTTGACACTTCTCCATGCACCACCTCATCTTCTTCATCATCCCAAAAAAAGCATGTACATCCATAATGTGTAACACCTTAAATTTTTATTAATATATTTCAGAATTTAAGTAAATTAATATAGTAATTTATTAGTTATTATCAAGCTTTTATGATGATTCTCAATATTTAAAAATGAATATAAATCTCAAGTTATAGCAAGAAGAAAATTTAAATTACAATAAGTTTCATTTTACTTTTAAAATTCAGAAAAAAAAGGTTACGTAACATAAAATAAGTTATAATACACATGTAGATATTATATATAATAGATAGTTATATATGATATAATAAATAGTTATATAAGTGGGGGGAAAATGTAAGCTTCGCCGTAAAGCTATGTACCCAGGCCACAACCACAATTATTATTAGTAAATAATAATAATAATAATAATCTTGCTCTACACGAAAGTTATTGACTTGTACAAGAAGTTAATAACCCCTTTAAATTGAGTAAACACAACACGCATAGGGACAGAGGAGAACGAGGGGAAAAAAATGGGGCGAGGATTCTTTTCTTCTTGCTCTTTTTAAGAAATCTCTTAGTAGTGATAGTGTGAGAATAATAGAGAGAAGATAATTTTAGTTGATAACCGATTGATAGAATAGTTGAGCACCTGCTTCTAGGAAACAATATGAAAAAAATAAAAGGAGTTGAGTGGTGCTTTACACCGGCAAAAGGGAGAATTAAACCAATTTTGCGTGAGAGCCAAATTTTGCAAAGTGCAGTGGTATGAAATCCTTGGGATTAAACATGGATTGAAGCTCGTGCTAGTGAGAGGGGGAGAGTAAAGCTCACAGAGAAAGAAAAATTTTGGAGGATAAAGACTAGACAAGCCAACAAATAAGAGATCAAGAATAAGATTTACAAGTTCGAGTTGTCTCTTGCTCAAGAGACCACCAGGTGACAATAGATGCCCCTAAAAATTTCCTTATTGGTGTGGATTTTATTATATGCTTTCTTTAATTAGATTATTAAGTATATTTGATAAATATCTATATGCATATTGTTTGAATTATTTATAGAGGTGAAATTCCTTTGCTGGAACTAAGATTAAATGAGAATCGATGGTTTTTGAAGTAGCATAGTTAGAATATTTTTATTTACTGCGTATATTTTATAAATGAACCAAAATAAGTAAAACTTGAACTATGAGAGTTCTTTTTGAGTGAAAATAGCTTTTGTTTGAAAGATAATTAGTTGTAATATTAAATTGAAGAGTTTAACAATATTACTTTATTATTTTGGTGAGTTTTCAAAGTTGATTGTTCTACTTCTGGATTGATGAAAATCAGTACACTCGGAAAGTGAATAACTTGAGATGCTTGTAACTGATATTATAATGGTATTTATTTATTTTGACAAATGTGGTTTAAGATGAGTTTAGCTCGAAAAGAGGCTTGAGAACTAGACATGTGTTTAAGATCATATAAGTGAAGAAGAATTGGGATGTATTGAGCCCAAAATTATGAATAATGGTTGAGTTTGATTTGACATGGCAAGTGTTGTTTATGATGACTTTGCTATAAGATGATAACATGTCTGATTGTGTCATCATAATGACATCTTTGCAATTACATGATTGTGGCCTTAGTGTCGGGCTTTATGCTGAGAGAGTTGAGTTACACCTTAGTGCGGGTGGGAATACCGTAGTGAAGGTCATGGTAAGACCTTGGGGCTGATCTATTGTGCAGGAACCCACAGGTGGCTAGGGGGTAGCATCCCTATGTCGTGGTATCTAATGCAACGCAATAGCCAGTGTCCGACGAGAACACTATCGTATTCAAGATCGGTGGTAGAAATGTTCCGGTAAAGCCTGATGGCATTCCTTTGAGTTATGAGATATTGCACTGATATGGACTGTGGATACAGACATATTCTCCCGATCACTCACTCCAACTATTTATTTTGCTCAATGGAGTAGAGGAATGGGCCCTATGCATTGCATAACATGTGTCAATTGCATTATACTTATGGCTTGTATATCTAATGCTTGATGTGAATTGTATTATATTGTTGTCTTCTTATTTCTGTATACAAATGCTATTGGTATTATATTGATTTTCTCAATTGAGGTAATATATAAAGGTATTTTATTTTATGTTGTCTTATGTTTTATGTATGATTATTTAAAGGGAGGATTTTTCCGTACCTACCACACCAGGTATGGTTGGATCTGCCACAGTTCGAAATATTTTTAAAATATCCTATTTCACTGAGTTTTACTCTTCTCTGGGGTTTGCTGGCATTTCCAAGTCTCAGTGTGGCATTAGGAGCTAGATAGCGTTTTCGGGATGCTCGAAAGTAAGTCCCAATGATAAAAGTTTTACAGTCGGGTCAAGCCGGATCATGTCTCAAAGTGGGTCCACTTTCATGTCTAAGTTGTAATCAAGATGTATATTTTGTTTATAATATAAAAATAAGAATTTTAAGGTAATGGAGTTTGAAATAAATTTTTTTTAGCATCGTCTATTTCTAATTTGTAGTCATTGTTAGGAAATAAAAGTAAGTAATGTCTTCAAATTTTGAGGACGTTACATAATGTCTCTGAAGTGTTAACCAGCAAGAAGGAAGAGGATATAACCAGTATCGGCAAGAGGATATAACCAGAAAAAACAAGAAGGTGGGTGGCTTACATTCCAGTTCCGGCAGCACCAGAAGTCCCTCATGGGGTTCTGCTTCGTCCGAGAGGTGTAATGACGGGCTCTTAGTCCACAAAAACATAATATGCAGTTGGAGTTAGAAGAAGAAGGTGATCTTGTCGATCTCCCACTGGCTTGTGACGAAGATGAGGCCATATGGGGAAGAAGATTGCACAACTCTCTCTGGTGTTATGCCCCTGCCGTTTTTTGCCATTCGATCACCAAAAGTGGATTGGGGGTTCTAAAAATAACCCTCGCTGTAATTTTTTTTTAAGCCAAAGTTGATGATATGATGTTATTTTCCACCTAGGATAACACTAAATATATGTTAATGACATGGCAAATGTTGAACTGGCTACTCTGTTAACGGAGTTAACGGTGGGGACCACGACTGGGTCATTTCAAAACTTGAGGGACAAAAAAAACACGTTTTTCATTTGGGGGACTAAAAACAACAATTACTTATACTTAGGGGACTAAAAACATATTTTAGCCTATATATATATATATAAAAGAATGTTCGCTGAGGTGTTTTTGGTATTTCTGAAAATAATGAGGAGTAAACTATAATAATTAATAAATTAATACATTATGATATTAAATATTATTTTTAAAGTGGTATTAACTATTAAGTGAAAAAACTTATAGGTTAAAGTTAAAAGAAGAGCTTGATATTTTTCATTTTTTTAACTTAAAGCTACTTTTAAGTCAAACTATTTGGTAAAATAATTCTATAAAAATTTTATTTTTATTTAAAATTACCAATCAACGGTACGTTATTGCAAATTTCTATTGAGACATTTTATTGTAACGAAATTTCACAAATAACTATATTTTAAAAAAGAAGTAAAATATCTATCCATCTATAAAAGTGTTCGTTGAGATTTTTTTTTGCATTTTTCTAGCCAAAGTGAGGGACATATTAGTAAATTAGTTTTGTTTTTGTTTTTGGGTTATTTGATATATATTGATTGTCTGATCAACAACTTGAAAGTTAGATTTTAATTGTAATCCCTTTTAATTATGATTTATTTACTTCTGTCATATGAAGAATGTTTCCGTTTTTTATTTACTCGGGCACCTACTAACCAGCCATTTCAAATACTTTCCCCGCTCTCTCTCTCTCTCTCTACATATATATATATGATCTATGGACTATGGCCGTCCTTTCCTTGCATAATTTTTCAAGGTTGTGATCTTCTCAGTCTTCGTAGGTTGCTGTCCTTTTACTTATCATTCATAATGTATTTTTTCTTACCCTTCCTTTTTGTCCTTTATTTCCTTGGCGGATTAAGGGCTATTCACTGGGGTGCTTTGAGTATTTCTAGAAATAATGAGGAGCAAAAGTGAGGGACATTTAGGTAAATTAGATATTTTGTTGATATTTGTTTGCGTTCTTTGTTTTTTGATATTGATTGTCTAATCAACAAATTGAAAATGAGATTTTAATTATAATCTTTTTAATTTATCATTTATTTACTTCTACCATATGAATAGTATTCCCATATTTTATTTACTTGACTCCTTTAACCATGTCATTTCAAAGACTCCCACCCTCTCTCTCTCTATGATCTATGGACTATGAGTGTCCCTTCCTATGCATAATTTTTCAAGGTTGTGGTCTTCTCCATCTTCAGAGGTTGTTGTCCTTTAACTTTTTGTGTCATTCATAATGTATTTTATCTTCCCCTTCCTTTTTGACCTTTATTTTCTTGGCAGATTAAAGGCTACACTAGAGGTGGAGTTGCGAATGTACAACCATATCACCAATCACCAATGACAGTAGTTGGTTGTTCTTCAACGCGTGAGTCCTCGACAGGTATGATGTTCTCTTTAATTTTACCATGGTTGGCAATAACACCTTTATGATTTGATGATATTTTGATTTTGGGTTTTTCCTTATATGTTATTCATGTTATTTGTAACTCCCTGGCGTTACATTGTTGGAAAATACTTAATTATATATTTCGCAATTACACACCAATATTATAAATGCCCTAATTAGCGTTATATTAGAAACCAAAAATTAAAAACAAAAAGCATTAAAGATAAACCCCAAATCCTAGGCTAGCTGACAGAACTAACCCCCAAGGATAATAGTTATTCAAACAACGACAACTCTCTTCTACTCAAAACATCTGACCCGATGGCCCGCATCAAGGAACTCAAAACTGAGGGTTCTGGAAAGAGGGTCGCGTCTCATCATCTTCGCGTAAAGCAAAATGTTGTAACACAGAATAAAGCGGAAAATATACATAACATAGAAGGGGTAAGAATTCCAACATAAATCCAAACATAGGAAACACGACAGACATACAACCAGACATATAATCATACATATACACCCATAATTCAAATCAAAGCATCAATGATAATCATATGTATGTCATTCCTTTATTTATGCATGAGACTCAAACTCAAACCTAATCCATGGATCTAGACTTCTAGTATCAGAGGAGCAAAAAGCCAGATATGCCCTTAACATAGCTATTCCATTTAGATAGACATTATCCCAGATATATGCCTTGCTATTCAGGCGGACACCGTTACTAATCATGAGAACTGCAGTTCCAAGTCAAGATCGTTGGGAATCCATCTCACACAACACGGAGAGGCCAATCCCCGATCCCCAGTGGAATTATGGTCGCCCAAACGTCCCCAAGGTCAACCTGCGACCTTACTGCCCAAACTCACACCTTTATTTCTTAGGAGTAGCTCTCTCATCAACATCAATGCTATTTGTATCCATATGAAAATTTCACAATCAGTATTTTTATCATAATTGATCTCATCAATTTTAAGCTTTCAACTTTGTTATTCCATACCTTAGGCTTCCTAGCCTTAATTTATACCGGTCAGGTTCCAAACCAACCACAATTATTAAAAAAGCAAGGCTCCAAGCCATAGTCAAAATTCCATTATCAAGCTAGGTTCCAAACCTTAGCTAAAGTTTCATAATTCCTTAAGTTTCAAATAATTTTCCCTAAGTCTTATGACCACTCATTCAATTATGCACTTTGTTGATTAATAAGTGATAATTAATCTCACATGTGATAAACTATCTTTGATAATTTAGTTAGAGATTATTTCCTCTCAACTTAGTAAAATTACACTTATATTAATATTTTCAAGTTTTATGGAAAAATTACCATTTTTGCATTCTTTTAGAAAAAAATTACGTTTTTACCTTTCTAAAATTTTTACTTTTACCCACACTTCACCTTTTTTCCATTTTACATATATTAATTACTAAATTTATTAAATATTACTTAAAATTACACTTTTAGTCCCTAAAGATTACGACCTTACAGTTTTAGTCCATGTAGTTTCAAAATCAACATGTTTTCCAAAAATTCGCAGGATTACAACTATGGAAATTTTCACAGCAGGGTGTAAATTCGGCTGTCCTATACTGTCCAGAAAATCAGAACTGTTCACTGCCTCAGAAACAGATCACACCAGTGGTGTGAAGTCCACTGTTTTTGGTTCAAAATGAAATTTTGTGATATTCCAATCCACTCTTTGGTTTATTCTTCATTTTAGACCACCTCTTAAAGGTATTTTCACATGATTTATTAGTTTGTTCACAACTCAAAAAGTAACAAAAATCATAATCATTCACATGCTCTATAAAATAGCATAAATCACTTCAAACAAATATCCATGCTCAAAGATCAAACTTTTCATATAAATAATTAAACATACACCAATCGAAATACTTAAAACAAAATTATAACATCTCATAACACACTATATATATATATGAGCATAAATATCATTAATATCAAAGATCACACTTTTCTTAATATTTATAACTTATTATACTTTTTAGATAATGTAACGTCCGTGATTTTTGACTCTGTTTTTAATTATATTTTATATGGGTGATATGTGATTTGCATATGTTAGATTTATTTTAGAAAGATTAAATTTTATAGATAAAGTCTCTTGACGTTAGAAATCAGTAGTTTAAATCAAACGTTGAGTGGCAGACAGAATTCTGTTTACCGTAAATAGACAGAATGAGGACCTTGTGAAGTAGAAACCCTAGATTTAGGTTAAGAAAGAGATTTGAAGGTACCAATAGTTATTTTCCAAAATTTGAAGATTTTAGAAATTTATTTGGGAATTTTCTGAAGAACAGATAAAAATGTTACCGTTTTGGTCCCTGTAGTTGGACTAGGTTGAACTGTGAGCAGGTTTTGAGACCAGAACAAGTTTAGAAATATTTTTGAGGATGCAAAATGATGTTTTATATTATTTTAGAATTTTAGAAATTATTTTGGAAATTTTTAGAATGACAGACAAAGAATTGCAGTTTTGGTCCCTGTAGAACAAGAACAGGATAGCAGGGAGAGCAGGTGAATGCCAGAGGCTTAGGAAATGATCCAAAATTAACCAAAAGAGTACCCAATGGTGTTTTTATAATATTTATGATTTTTAGAAATTTTCTGAAATTTTTCTAAGAATTTTCATTTTTACCCTAAGTTACGGGTTACGGTAAAAACCGAAAAGTTACCGTAATGCTTCTAAGCTTGATATTTTTGAACCAAGACCTTTAGGGCATCTTATTTTCATGTCTTAGGACTTATTATGAGGTTCATGAGAGTTTTTACCCCAATAGGTTAAGTTTGGACAATTTTTACTATGAAATACAAAAGTTACCACACTTAATTACCTTGGAGACTTACCATTTACCATAGTGAAGGTGAAAAATTATTTTTACCCCTTGGAGGACAGTGCTGCGCCAGAATTAGAGAGGAAGAGTGGAGAAGATTCTTGACTTCATGACTCATGGTTTGTGGCCAATGAAATCCATCCAAGTTACTAACTAAGGTTATGACTCATAGTTAAGCTTAACCATGATTAAGAAAAAAATCTTTATGGATAGGAAAGAAGAGGGAGAGGGCCGAGTTTGAGGGAGAGGAGAGGAGAGAGCTTCTTGCTTTGAGTTTTCATCTTGTTCTTCACCATAGCCAACCTTTAAGTGTTCTTTCCAAAAATCTTGTCCAAGTGAGCTAAATTTCCAAAGCTTGATCATAATCTAGTGACCAACAAGCTATCAAGGAGCCAAGCAAGAAGGAGAAGGAGAAGGAAGGAGAAGAAGTTGAAGGTTAGGGTTTTCTACAAACTTGGTAAGGGGAAAGTTCTTCCTACATGATTTTTAAAGCCTAGTGGACATATTAGGGCTATGTATGTGTTGTTTTGATTAAGAGGATGTTATACTATCCTAGGGTTCATGTTGATTGGTAAGCCATATAGTTTTGTGTTCTTATGATTATATATGATTCTTGAGTGATGATTATGCCATGTATATGATTTCTTTTGAGTGGCTTGATTATGAAAACCTTGCTTGATGATGGTTTGGCATGATTATAACCTTGAGATGCATAAGGGTTAGTGACTCTTGTCTATGGAAAAATTAACTATGTTGTGGGAGATGAGTTCGCTCTAACTTGGAGGCATGATGATTCTTGTGCTATGCTTGTGTTGAGTTGATTGAGTGATTGTTGTGGTGAATATGTTTTTCAATCTTGGCATGATGAAGATGGTAATTGCATGATAATAAGCTTGATGTGGGAAGGTGATTCTAATTCATTGCCTTGATGGTTGAGTTCATGGCTTGATAATGAATGATTCTGGCTTGTGGTTTATTCAAGGATGGTAAACTTGGCTCATTTTTGCTTATTTGGTCATAGCAATGTGAAGAAAAGATTGGTTTGGGTTAGGTTTTGGAAAAATCGCAAATCTGCCATACCCTGGGTGTGGTTATTTTCGTAGTGGGGAGAGGCTGAAAAACAGGGGACAGCTCTGTTCATACCGCGGATGTGAAAATTATCGCGCCTGTGAACATTTCTGGACCCAGCATTTTTGATAAATAATATTTTTGCGAAAATCATTCTTTTTCCAATTTTTTCCTCATGAAAATGCTGAAGAGAAAATGACATTTTTAAATATAAAAATTGGTAAGTATTTTAGTTAATTAATTTTAGAACTTGAGGAATGGTTTTAAAAAAAAAATGCCTTTTGTTAAGAAGACAAAGATTTACAAAGAGTATGAGTGAAAGAGGAAAGAGCCATGTTGAAGAAGAATTATGCACAATGAGATGTGAATATCCTAAGAGGTGATTATGCTATAACCAAAAGTGGAGGTTATATGTGATTGTGCAAGTGATAACCTAGAGAAGAGGTTAACATGATTACAAGAGAAACCAAAGCTTAAAATGATTGAGAGTGAATACCTTGTATGCTAAGTATATGTGTCATTTTGTATAAAGAGCCTTGGCAGATGGCCAAGAGATTTGGCGGATGGCCAAGAGATATTGTGTGCTTAATGTGTTATGTCATATGCATAAAGAGAAAGAGCCTTGGCGGATGGTCAAGAGATTTTGGCGGATGGCCAAATGATGAGCAGTACAACCCGGATGGGGTTGGGAATAGTGACAAGTTGGGCCATAGTTGCCTATTGGGATTATCCAGGTTGCGAAATTCCTCAGGTGGCCAGTGTAGGTGAATACCCCTGAGCCGAGGCAATCGCACAACCCGACTTGGATAAATCTGACTGACTTGACTATTCAGGATACGGTACAGTGGTTTAAACGTAGCTTAGCTGAATGATTATTATGAAGTCCGGATGGGACTATCTGATAAGTCTGTTAAGTTTGCTACGGCCGATCGCTCAATGGTGTTGGAGGTAGGGAAGTCTCCTTGGCGCACTACGAGGGTGATGTGAGGGGAAATAGAAGTGTCATGCATTATAATATATCAGAGTGTATGATATATTGTTTGATGCTGAGATGTGTGTGACTGTGATTATTCTCATTGTGTCTGTGAGAATGTCTTACTTGCAGGAAAATCTTGTTCTCGTGTGCTTGAGAAGGGTAAGTGGTAGATGATCTTCTAATGCATATGTGCCTGATGAATTTCTAATGTAAATGTGTCTGATAGATGTGGTATATTTCTATATCTGTTGTCTCTTTGCTTTGCTTTTTGTGTATGAGGATTTTTCACCCTTGCCTATATGTTTTGTGCTCTTTGGAACATGATGCATATAGATGAGGCACCAGTTGGATGGTCTGACCAGAGCCAGGAGGCTTAGTCTGATGCAGTTATCTGCCAGATAGCGTTTGAAGAGGATGCAGTTCGAGGTTAGAGCTGTTGTAGAGAAAGAGATAGACTGTTGGACTCTTCTGTCCCTACTTTGTACTTGACTCAACCAGATGGACAGTAGTATGGATATTTCTTTTGGGATGATTGTACTATACTATATGACACTACTTGGTGTACATGATGTAAATTAATTATGTTTAGTTGAGACCATGTTACTGATTAGTAAAGTGTTGTGATGCGAGATGATTATTGAAGCGTGAAAGTTTTAGGTGAAAGTTTCAGATTAGATACTCTTTCAGTTAAAAGAAAAGAAAAAAAAATTCATTCATATTTTCAACTAACGAATAATCTAATCAGAATTAATATGGACATCCGATGAAATAGGTTACTTATGTTGTAACATTCTTTTATGAGAAAGGGTGTTGCAGATAACATACCAATATCAAACCCAAACTTTGCACATAATTTATCAAGTTCCTATACATTTATGAGTTCATCTTCACCCTTATCTCTTGAAGACTCCCCAAGAGATCCAAAGAAAACTCCTTTAGAGCAAGTTCTTCCACCAACACCTTTCTAGTTCAAGCCTCGTGTTCTTGAAACAAATAAGAACAACTTGAACAAAGACTTGATGATCCCAAAGATTGATTGAAGACAAAGTGTTTAAAGTGTATAAAATGGATATTTTACACTTGATGCTTGTGTAAAGGATCCAAATATGTGGTGGATGATGTAACATCCCAAAATTTCACTTTATGAGACAAAGTGTTAATTTTGGAGGATTAGAATTATTTTTAAGATTTTTAGACGATAATTAATGGTTTAGAACTGATGTAGAAGTCATAACGGTATTCTGTGGATGTTTTTTACCGTCAGAATAAGTTTATAATAAATATGGAAATTTCAAAAGAGGTATTTTAGGATTCAAAAAGTGACTTAATGTTATACAAGGATCTTAGAAGTTCAAAATTTTAGAGGAGAGTATAAGAAATTGATGTTTTAGTCCCTCTAAGATGAATCATGTAAATTGAGAAATGGATTAATACCCGGAGACTAGGAAATAACAAAGATAAAGACTATAAGGATGAATAAGGTTTTAGTTAGTATTGAAATGATAAGTTTTGTTGGGGCTTGGAACTCAAGCGGTAAAATAGATAGGTTGTATATATCTTCTGTTTGCATCACTTCCGTATTTATTCTGTTTTATTCAAGTACTTTGTGTATATGTGTTAATTGATTTATTTTCATCTTAGAAAAATGATTTTAGTACACTTATTCATTCTCAGTATTGAAACAGATAGTTTTTATTTGACGTTGAGTTTTAAACAGAAAATATAACCTCCATTTTTTCTTTTACCGTCTGTTTTCTGTTTTATTTGAAATTTTGTGATCTAAGTGTTAAGTGACTTATTTTTGTCTTATAATTAAGATTTAAGTATGTTTATTCATTTATTTCATTGAAACAAACAGTTTTCACATAACAATTTTTTTTTACCGTAATTGACGGATAAGGTTTTAAATAGGAAAAGTATATCAAACCCACCCAAAAAATTATATTCCTTCACAAAAGTTGGTTTTTATAATATTTGTGATTTTTTAGAATTTTTTATTTTTTTTTAAATTCACCAAAAAATACGCTAAACGAGAGCGTATATCGTAAAAATCTTGTTTCACGGTATAAAAATTTTGTAACAAAGGTCCACAATAATTTATATTTTATTTTTAATTATTTATTTAAGGGTTCTAGAAATTACTTTTAGACAAGATTATTTTTATATCATTTTTGCTCTTATTTGTGGTATATCAACCGAAAGAGACAAATAGCGAATTAACGGGTATGATATAGGAACTTAGGGTTTTTGAGGGAGTTGAATGCAATTTTAGGGAGTTCAAATAGTGGGTTGACTCATCCATTGACCATGAATAGTAGGGGCAAGTAGAATTACTCTTTTACCTTTGATTTTACACTTAACTATCAAAATTGAAAGTTTTTAATCTAGCTATCCTATGACCCAAAATCACTCTCATTTGGATAGCTCATTCAAGTGAATTAGGAGGGTTGGATTGCCCTTGTCACATGGATTGAATCCCTACGAATGCCTTTAAACCAATTAGGGAAAAGAATGGATTAACCTGATTATCTAATTTCCTAAATACCTAGTCAATTGATCTTATTTTCTCCTCCCACTTGCACCATTTGGCCGCCCCTTAATCTTTAATCAGGACCCTTGGATTGCCACTTGGATCCAATGTGAAGTGTTTTTGACCAATGAGGAATTAGATTGATTTTTCTAATTAGGGTTTATGACATAAGCATCCTTAACCAAGCTTGCATCACAACTCAACCATGGTCTTCCTGTAGGTAACAAGATGAAACACAAGAAGGGGGGGTTGAATTGTGTTTCTAAGCTTTTAAAAATTTTCGCAAATGTTGGACGCTGGCTGTTAAAAACGTTGGACGCACAGCTTAGTTCAAATATTGGACGCACAGTGTTTTCTGAAATATTGGACGCACAGAGTGCTAAAACACTGGACGCACAGAATTGTGAAATATTGGACGCACAAAAGATTGGACGCTGAGGCTTCCCTCTTAGTTTAAAAACTTGTTTTCTTTGTGCAATTTAAGGTGTATGAAAAACTTGTTTAAACAAAATCAATTCAATCCCCTTGGTTAGTAATAAGCACAGATATAATAAGAGATAAGCGAAGGAAGAAATAACACAAGTTTTTATACTGGTTCACCCTTTCCTAAGAGCTACGTCCAGTCCCCTCAAACTAGAGAGATTTCACTATCAAACCAGATAGGTACAAGTATTCTTTGCACACAGCCTCTTCAGGCTAAAACCCAAGTATTCTTTGCACACAGCCTCTCCAGGCTAAAACCCAAGTATTCTTTGAACACAGCCTCTTCAGGCTAAAACCCAAGTATTCTTTGAACACAGCCTCTTCAGGCTAAATCACAAGTATTCTTTGAACACAGCCTCTTCAGGCTAAACGACTCAGCAGAGTGTTTTTGATTCAAGTGTTGTCTAACTCACACAAGTGAGGATATGAAATCTAAAGCACTTCGAGAGTTAAGCAAACTCTCTTTTACAAGAAGAAAGAAAATATACAAGACTTTCTATACAGAGTATAACAAATTGTACAGCGTTTTTGCTCTTTCTTTTTCGTTGTTCAGTATCTTGCTTCTTCTTCTTGTTCACGGTATTTATAGGCTTTGATGAAGCTTCAGACTTGTTCTTCGAATAACTCAGCTTCAGCCTTCATAAATATTACCGTTCTCTAATAGCATTAAATGCTATTTTCCTGTTGCTCTGAGGAGATCTACTTCAGTGAGCATGTCTGCGTTTCATTCTCCTTAATCAGAAGCAACCTGTACTCAAAGTCTCAATTGTACAGTGGTTAATAGTAATATCTTATTGAGACAGAGAGAATACACTGTGTAAAGCAGAAAGATGTGTTCAGAGATATATAGAGTAGATAAAAGTACATTCTCTCTCTTAGTACACTTTCCACAGTACTTTATGCTTTTCAAAAGTACGTTCATAAACGTTGACAATAGGTTGTACAGAAAAGCATTGTATACAGCTATTTATTTCAAATCATTTGCTCAATAAATATGTTCCATATTAAATGCATGAGCAATAAATAGCAAGTAATGGATTCTGCGTATTGTGTATTGGGCGCAGAATATATGAAACATTGGATGCAGCATTTAGCAAGTTATTGGACGCATACCTTTGCACTTACCAATTTGCACAGAACTCATGCAAACATTGGACGCATACCTGATGCTTTCAATTGCACTTTGTTATGCTGCTTTATTGGACGATGAATAGTAGACTGAGAACTTGTCCTACTTTGCTTCATTCATCGTGTAACACTTTGTTCTTGTTCTTCTCATTTATCGAACGCAGAACAGTAGATAATGAACTTGTTCCATTCTGTTTCATTGCTTGTGGAACACTTTGTTATTTTCCTTCTTCATTATCGGACACAGAACAGTGCTTGAGTAACTCTGACTTCATTGGACACAGAATGTTCAGTTTCATTGGACGCAGAGTTGCACTCTTGCTCATGCTGAACATTGGACTTTTGTCCTTCATATGCATTGGACGCTTATTGGTTCTGTTCCTTTGGAAATCATTGGACGCAGAAAGTAGCGTGTCTTCAAGACTTGATTTCTTCTACTTCTGCGATTCTGCTTCTTCAGAAGACATTGGACGCAGAACTTTGTTCTTGCCTTGTGCTTATCATTGGACGCACTGTTCATTGGACGAACTGTGCTGAAGCATTGGACGCACAACAGTAATCCTTTTGCTCAAACATTGGACGCAGAACTCTTCCTTCTGCTCAACCATTGGACGCATAATTCTTCCTTCTGCTCAAACATTGGACGCAGAACTCTTCCTTCTGCTCAACCATTGGACGCAGAATTCTTCCTTCTGCTAAAACATTGGACGCAGAACTTTTGTGTCCATTCCAGTGCCAACATTGTGATGAGCTAGCTTATTGGACGCAGACTGCAATCTTCCTTCAATAAACTTAGTTAGGCAGCATTGTTACACATTGTACAAGCTTAATACATATTGATTATCCTTTGTAAAAACCTTAATACATTTTGTTATCATCAAAACCATAAAATCACTTAGGGAGTTTTTGTATTAAAAACACTTTTAACCAATTTGGTTCCAACACTTCCCCTAACTCATCCCTTGGCCGCCCCATTCACTATAAATAGGGGTGAGGGGTCTCCTTGAATCCTTGCACCAAGTCTTTGTGTTGACAAAGCTAATTTCCCTCCTCCCTCTTTATAGTTTTTTTAGTTCTTATAGGTTTCTCGCTTAGCTCGAGTTTTGAAGCTTTATTATTCAAAATCTCCTTTCTTCATATTTTGAGGTAAGGAAAAAATTCTTGAGAGTTATAAGAGATCACGTATGTTGTGTGATTTAACCACTTAGGTGGTTTATGTGTTATAGCTTTATTATTTGTTTATAAGCTTTATAATTGTTTTAAAGCTTTTATTTAATTGTTTGTGTGATTTATTATTAGTAAGGTTATAATGCCAAAATTGGTTTTGGAAATTATTATTTGTGCCGTTATAAATGGAAAAATTATATCTGCTAAGGATTTGGTCATACTTGGTGGGCTATGTTTTTGTATGAACAATACAAACGAGGTTATGCTAAATTTTTTGTAGAAAATTAGTATATTTATTTCATAAATTTTATTATCTATAATACTGTGTTTTAAACAGAGTTTATATGGTTCATGTCAAAGGAAATCAAATTTAGGTATTAACATACCTATTTTTAGAGCTAGCAAAATGGGCCGGGCTCGGCAGGCTAGGCCGAAAAAGCCCAAAAAATAGAGGGCTCGGACACACAAATTTGAGTCCATTTTCAATTCGGGGCCTTTTTGACCCGCCTGATAAAGCCCGAGCCTGATGTGAGCCAGGCTCGGGCCGGGTTCGAAAGCCCGTTTTGCCAGCTCTACCTATTTTGTTGGGTTAAATAGTGCATTAGTACGATTCTGGCAAGGAAAGAAATGGTATCGGCTGTGTCCTCTATCTTGTCCTTGCGACTCTACTAATGTACTGTTAATAATTCCTATGTTAGAAATTGTAGTTTTGAGAAAAGCTAATTTATGTCTTTGTGAAAACCCTCAAATTGTCTACCATTGATATATAGAAAGATGGTTGGGATGAATGGTTTATTAGTATGGTTCTGACTAGGAAAGACAAAGGTCTTCCAAGTGGCATTAGCTCACTATTCTTTCCTGGGAACCATACTGATACACTGTTTATAGATCTTAACCTAGGGATTCTGTATATACATGGCTAAGATAAATTTGGGAAAGATTTTATTGGGATATTACTATACACGAATATGCTTCTTTTAATTGACTTTAAATTGTTAACCATAATTTCGGTAAATACATATATATGGCTGTCTGGGTAAATAGTTTAATAGTAAAGGGTTTTCAGTGAATTCTGCTGTTATATTGTTGGTAGAAATTCCTGGCTTGGGGTCCGTCATATATGAAAACTCAGTTTAATTTTCAATGTCTTTGACAGTGAAAATTAGTGAGATAAGCCTTCAACAGGCTTTTTCTGAAAATAAACTGGTGTTTAAGTATTTCGATAATAATTTAGCTTAATTTCGTTCACTCAGTTCTGTATCAAGTTATCAAAAAGTTGGACACTGATCATCGTAGTCGGCTCTGCTGTCGTGTGATTATTCCTTTTCCAAATTTATTTAAAATCTGAGAATAGTCACTTCCGATTAAAAAGTGTATATGAGCTTAAGTTACTGTTAATCTCTTCTCTCTTGATCAATCCTAGTGACTCTGCCCCGTTTTGGTCTTCTTGAAATGAATTAATCACCTTTAGTTTTGATATATACCGAATCACTTTGATTATTATGAGTTGATCACCTCACTTCGGCTCTGCCGCAGTGTGATCAGTCTTTAATTGAACTATTAAAGCCGAAAAAAATAACCTATTTCGTAATGATTAGTAAAATAAGTAATAAGGGCAAGATTATTCATTTGATGATACAATAAAGGGTTTTTGAAAAAAAATATGATTTGATGTTTATCTGTGAATATAAAAGTATTTTATTAGATTTTATTATAAAGGAATGAGTTTATTCCGTATTGAGTATTTTTTACGAGACTTTATATTACAAGAGGTAATACAGTAAAACAGAGGAAGTTTTACAAAGAGAGTTCAAAGAGAATTTGTATGCAATTTAGACTGTCGTTGCATAAAGATGTATGAGCTTACAACTTGGAGGGAAGGTTGAAAATAGCGTCTTGTTGGGCTACAATTGCCTACTAGGTTATCCAGGTTTCAAAAGTCTCAAAGGTTGTGTAGGTTAATACCCTCAAGCCGAGACGAGTCGTATACCTGACTTGGATAAATCTGACTAATGGATCTATTTATGATTCGGTAAATCATTTTTAAATGTGGCATTTCTGAATGATTTCCTGGAGTTCAGCTCGGACTATCTGATTATTATGTTAAGTTTGCTGCAGCCAATCGCTCAATGGAGTTAGGGTTGGAAAAGTCTCATTGGAGCATTACACCGGTGTACTTATAGATATAGAAGTGACATACATAAATATATATGATATAGTGATATATTACTGAGTTGAATGTGCGTGTCATATTTGGTGTTAGCTGTATTTCCTTTGAGGCATGATCTTTGTTGGTTATTCTCTTATGAGTTCTCTGATGATATATTTCTGAGTGTGATTTCTTTTGAGGATGAGTAAAGCATTATTTTAGCGTGATATCTGTTGTGGGAATTATATTTGCTATGTGCTTATATCTGTTGTGTGCTGCCTATATGTTCTCTTATGATATAATTCGATGATAAGGATTTTCACTTTTACCTACTTTTTATGTTGTGTTGATGCATGACTAAGTAGATGAATTACCCAAGGAGTGGGCTAACTCTTAGAAGAGGATCTGAAGGAGGATGCGGCATGGATTAATAGAGATTCCGAAAAGAATATGTACTTACTGTCTTCTTTTGGGTAGAGGTCTAGAGATCGGACCGACTCAGGTGTCCACTGTATAAATTATTTTCAGTATTCTGAATGTTCTTTGTAAACTCTAATAATTATATATATGAGATGAGATTACATTCACTAGTGTGTTTTTACGCATTTAAAACTCTTCGAAAAGAATTAGGGAGACATATTCCCCATCCTTCTCATCTTTTATAAAAGCAAAAATTTTACCTACATTTTCGAAGAAGGAATACTAAGTTTTTATCAAATATTTTCTAAGTTATTTCGAAATTCTTAGTTACTATGGTGTAATATCCTTTTTGGAGAAAGGGTGTTACAGATGATGGATGAGAGCTCATGAAAATGGAAGCAGAGGTTGAAGGAAAAAGATGAAGCTTAAAGAGAAAATGAGAGAAAATAGACTTAAGACAATGAAAAGCAAGAGAAAATGAATGAGAAGTGAATGAAATCCTTCCCCTCCCTCTCTCCTAAGTCACACGGTTCAGCTAACCCTTTGGGAGGTTTGGATAAGCTTGAATTAAAGTGAGATAATTACATGATTTATTAATTAGATAAATGATCTATTTTCTAATTGGCCAAAAGTCATGACTAAGCCATATGACTCATCAAGGATAAGAAGAATAAAAATTTATTCATTTAAAGGTGTTGGGCAGCTGATCCATTGGAGATAAAAGGGATAAGATCAAATTAATGCAAGTTGGTAGTTAAGTATAAAACCTAAGGGTAAAATGGTATTTTTCCCAAAAATTAGTAATCATGACTAATTATACTATGACATCACCACGCCTGTGTCATCATCTACCTTTTGGTAAATTTCTTTGCAACCTCATCCCAAGTTCTGGGTCTTTACCAGTTTCTTGGATATTTATGATTTTACCCGTTACCCGTAACTGGGGCCAAAATAGAAATTTTTTTAAAAATTCTAAAAAATTTCATATGTTCTAAAAAATGTAAAAACACTATTTGGCTAAGTAATTTTCCTTTCTGACCTTATCATGGTCTCCTGATCTCTACCCGATCCCTAATTTAATTCATTTATACAAGAGGGACCAAAACGGTAACGTTCTATAAAAATTCTAGAAAAATTTCTAAAAATTATAAATAATATAAAAATACTATTTGAAGCATCATATTTTTTTTTTTTTGGGTTTAATCAACGTATTACGCCAATATAAATCTTCACTAACAGTTAAAACGCAGACCGGACTCTGTCTGGGTTTTGAACTCAAATTTGCTCTACTACTTTCTATGACCTACTACATTCTAATTGTGATTTTAGTTTTCTAACAAATATTAAAGAGGAACCTTGAGAAGATAGACATTCTGCATAGAATGACTCTAAGGGAAATCTACTCATGCAGAGAAGGTCTCCAAGGGAAAAAAAACCCTCTAGACTAGAAGTCTCTCTGACGTTGAAGTACACAAGAGTGAAATAATCTATAATAAAGCTCCTCAAGACAAGAGGCCTCTCCAATGATTAAAGCTCTCCATAAGATTGAAGTATGCACTACAGAATGTCAAGTTGAGAAGATTCCCAAGACAAGAAGCTTCTCAAGACCTACAACATGCTTGATCAATAAATAAACCTCAAGAAGATAAGATCTCTCTACATCAAAGTATTCTTCATCCTACACAATATGAAAACCTTGAAGACATTCAAGTTTTGGATACTAAGAAGATCACAAGTGCAGAACTTCTAAGCCATGAGCAACTTAAGTACAACTATGTTGTGAACCTGCTCTAACAACGAGTATCTAGAGAAGGTTCCAGAGAATGCTCATGCTAGGACCAGAGCAAATTCATAGAGAAGGTCCAGACTGGTCCAGACAAGGTCCATACTGGTCCAGAGAAGGTCCATATTGGAATCAGAGGAGGTTCCTGAGAAAGCGTGTGAGAATGAACCTACTCAAGCAGCAAGTTCTAGAGAAGGTCCATACTGGACCAGAGAAGGTTCACATTGAAACAAGAGGAGGCTTCTGAGAAGGTTCGTGAGAAGGAACCTACTCTAGCAACAAGGTCCAAAGGAGGTTCAATAGACAGCATGTGACAGCATGACGTGTAGAGCTGGCAAAATGGGTCGGGCTTGCCGGGCCGGGCCGAAAAAGCCCGAAAAAAAGAGGGCTCGGACACACAAATTTGAGCCCGTTTGCAATCCTGCAGAAACACCTGCTGAAACAGGGTTGGTCCTTATGAAGGATGGAGATGAAGGACTAGTGGATGCTACTCAATGTAGACAAATGGTGGGGTCTCTAAGGTATTTGTGCAATACTAGACCTGACCTCTCATTCAGTGTTGGACTGATAAGCAGGTTCATGGAGAAGCCAAGGATTTCACATTCCCTAGCTGCCAAGAGAATCCTGAGATATGTGAAAGGCACCTTGGACTATGGTATTCTTTTCCCAGACAGTAAAGAAGGATCTCAACCTGAGATTTATGGCTACTCTGATGCAGATTGGAGTGGAGACAAGGATGATAGGAAAAGTACAGCAGGGTATGTTTTTCTGTATGGAAAAGCACCAATTTCATGGTGTTCAAAGAAGGAATCGATTGTGGCTCTATCCTCATGTGAGGCTGAGTATGTAGCAGCTTCCATGAGTGCCTGTCAAGCACTTTGGCATGATTCATTGTCGCAGGAAATGAAAGTTAAAGAAGGCGGTGTTGTGAAGCTATTAGTGGATAACAAGTCAGCAATAAACTTGGCAAAACACCCGATTGCACATGGAAGGAGCAAGCATATAGAAACCCGATTTCACTTCCTTAGAGATCAAGTTGGAAAAGGAAGATTGGAGCTAGAATATTGCAAGACAGAAGACCAAGTTGCTGATGTTTTGACAAAGCCTATGAAGAGGGATAGGTTTAAGAAATTGAGAGCTGAGATGGGTGTGTTGAATGTTACAAACTTGAATTAAGGGGGTGTGTTGTAAATCTGTTAATTCAAGTTAGTTAGTTTGTTAGTGGGAAAGTTAGTTGTGTAAGTGGAGTTAGTTAAGTTTGTTAGTGTGGTATGTGTGTACCGTGTGTATTGTGATCAAGCACCCAGCTGATGTGGGACTTGAGTGAAGTGTATAAATACAAGTGTATTGTGTGCAAAGAAAAAGAATGAAAAATCAGTGTATGTGTGTGGGCGAAAAGTGATCCCACCACTTTCTGTAATTGTGTGTTCTTTGTGTATCTCTCTCTCTCTTTCGATACTGTGTGTGTGAGGTTGATCCGAGTGTGAGTGAAACACTTTGGTGAGGATTGTGTGAGTGACCACAAATCCTACGTGTGCGTCCAGTATTCTGCGTCCAGTGTTTCTGCATCCAATAACGCAGTACAGAGAGCTTTCTGCGTCCAACGCAGTGCAGGAGGCTCGTGCGTCCAATACTGGGGCTTGCGTCCAACGCAAGAGCTTGTTACGTCCAACAAGTGGTATCAGTAGCAAGGTTCGATCTTGAGGGAATTCTTGCTGTGTGCTGCGATCATGGCGACCTCCAATAACCATGGTTTCCCAGCCTCCTTACCGATTCTTGATGGGAAGAATTGGGACAAGTGGAGCAATTAGATGGAGGCAATTCTGGGCTTTCAAGATGTGCTGGAATTGGTTAAAACTGGTTATGACAAAATCGTGGAGAAGATGGATGCAACTGAGGCGAAGGATGTGAAGAAGAGAGATTACAAGGCCCTGTTCATACTCCACCAATGTGTTGATGCAGGAAACTATGAAAAGATTTCTCAATGCAAGACTGCGAAATCTGCATGGGATGTCTTAGAACAGGCCTATGCAGGTGCTGAAAAAATAAAGAAAGTAAGGCTGCAAACATTGAAGAGGCAGTATGAGTTGCTTGCTATGGAAGCAACTGAAGGAGTAGGGGTTTACTTCAATCGTGTTCAAACCTTGGTGAATCAAATGAAGAGCTGTGGGAAGAAGGTCTCTGATCAGTCAATAATTGAGAAGATCTTGAGAACTCTATCCCCAAAATTCGATGTTATTGCTGTATCCATTGAAGAGACTAAGGATCTCAGCAACATGAAGGTTGAGGAACTCCTAGGCTCACTTGAGGCCTATGAGTGCAGACTCAGTGGAAGAGAGAATGCAAAAGGTGGAGAACAGGCCCTGCAGGCTCAATCAAATTGGAGAAAAGATGCTGGTGAAGGTTCAAGAAACAGAAGGGGAAAAGGAAAATGGAGAGGTGGTAGAGGTAGGGGTCAACAGAATTGGAATCACCAAAATTCCAATCCTGGAAAACCCCAATTCAATCAGAAAAATGGTGATGGCAAGCAAAAGAAGCCTGAAGCAGCTGGATTCAAAGGAAGAGGAGAGAAGAAAAGAGACAAAAGCCAGATTCAATGTTATCACTGTGGCAAGTGGGGTCATTACCAAGATGAGTGCTACTCCAATCCGAATAGAAGGGAACCCAGAGATGATGAAGCACAGCTGGTCCAAGAGGAGCAAGATGATTCTGGACAGGTGTTATTGATGGTGACAACTGAGCCTGAGATTAGTGATGCCCAGTTCTGGTACTTAGATACTGGATGCTCCACTCATATGACAGGAAGAAGGGATTGGTTTGTTAATCTTGACCCTGCAGTAAAGAGCAAAGTTAAGTTTGCAGATGACACAACCCTTACTGCAGAAGGGATTGGCAGGGTCCTTATCAAGAGAAAAGATGGGAAGCACTCCTTCATTTCAGATGTACTGTTTGTACCTGGAATGAAAAGCAATCTGCTCAGCCTTGGGCAATTGCTTGAGAAAGGATATATGATGACAATGGAGAATAGAACACTCAAGGTGTTTGATGATAGCAGAAGGCTGGTCCTCATGGCTCCCTTGTCTGCAAACAGAACTTTCAAAGTGGGAATCCAGGTGTTGGATCACAAGTGCCTGGCTACTACACATGACAGAGATGAATGGGTTTGGCATTACAGATTTGGACACCTAAATTTTAGGGATCTAAATCTGGTAAGCAGTATGGTGAATGGCATTCCTCATATCAGTATGCCAAGTGAGATGTGTGAAGAGTGCTTGGAAGCAAAGCAACCAAGAAGTTCATTCAAGAGCCAGGTACCAGCCAGATCAAAGGAGAAGCTACAAGTGGTGTATTCTGATGTTTGTGGCCCAATGCAGACAGAGTCTCATGGGAGGAATAGGTACTTTGTTTCTTTCATTGATGACTTCACTAGAAAAACATGGATTTATTTGATTCCTAGAAAAGATGATGTAATTGAGACCTTTAAAAAATTTAAGGTCCAAGCTGAAAAATATAGTGGAAAAAGCCTGAAAATTCTTAGAACAGATGGAGGGGGTGAGTTTGTATCAAATGAGTTTAAAAGGCTGCGTGAAAAAGAGGGAATTATCCATGAGATTACACCACCCTATACTCCTCAACATAATGGCATAGCTGAGAGAAAAAATAGAACCATTATGAACATGGTTAGGAGTATGCTGAAAAGTAAAAACTTGCCTAAGTTCCTTTGGGGGGAAGCAGTATCTACTGCTGTGTATATTCTGAATAGGAGTCCAACCAAGAGTTTGGAGGGAGTCACACCTGAAGAGGCTTGGACTGGTTGCAGGCCTAGTGTGGCACATTTTCGTGTATTTGGTTCTATTTGTTTCAGGCACATTCCTGATCAAGTGAGAAGAAAGCTGGATGACAAAGGAGAACAACTGATACTTGTAGGCTACCATCCAACTAGTGGCTACAGGTTATATGATCCAAGAAGCAAACAGCTAATCACAAGTAGAGATGTGGTTGTGGATGAAACCAGAAGTTGGAACTGGGAGACTGAGACTATGCCAAGACAATCCACAATGATCCTGGAGCTGAATCCAGCTGAGAGCAAAGAAGGAGAGTCAACTGCAACTGCTGAAGGGAGGAGATCTCAGAGAACCAGAGTCATGCCACAAAGACTGCAAGACTATGATGTGGTTTCTGATGCTGCAGTCAATTCAGAAGGAGATCTTGTCCACTTTGCATTATTTTCTGAAGCTGAACCTGTGAATGTGGAAGAAGCCATGCAGAATCCTAAGTGGATCAGTGCTATGGAAGAAGAGCTAAGTTCAATTGAAAGAAATCAGACCTGGGAACTAGTGTCCCTACCACCTCAGAAACAAGCCATAGATGTCAAATGGGTATATAAGGTGAAAGTGAACCCAGCTGGTGAGGTGATTAAGTACAAGGCAAGACTAGTGGCAAGAGGTTTTTTGCAAAAAGCAGGAATTGATTATGGTGAGGTGTTTGCACCTGTGGCAAGAATGGAGACAGTGAGAATGGTGGTTGCCATTGCTAGTCAAAAAGGCTGGCCAATCCACCAAATGGATGCTAAGTCTGCCTTCTTGAATGGACCACTTGAAGAAGAAGTATATGTAAGCCAGCCACCTGGTTTTGTTGCTGTTGATCAAGAAGACAAAGTTCTCAGATTAAGGAAGGCCTTGTATGGCCTGAAACAGGCTCCAAGGGCCTGGAATAGAAGGATTGATGGCTTCCTGCAGCAGATTGGTTTCACAAAATGCACATGTGAATTTGGAGTATATGTGAAGAAGGGAGAGGGAACTCGTTTTCTCTTTGTGGTCCTGTATGTAGATGACTTGCTGGTCACATGAAGCAGTGTTGAAGAAGTGGCAAAATTCAAGAGGGAGATGATGAATGAGTTCGAAATGACAGACATGGGGCATTTGTCCTATTTTCTGGGCATTGAATTTGCCAGTACTGAGAAGGGAATCATCATGAGCTAGAAGAAATATGCAACAGACATGCTCAAGAAGTTCAACATGTCATCTTGCAATCCTGCAGAAACACCTGCTGAAACAGGGTTGGTCCTTATGAAGGATGGAGATGAAGGACTAGTGGATGCTACTCAATGTAGACAAATGGTGGGGTCTCTAAGGTATTTGTGCAATACTAGACCTGACCTCTCATTCAGTGTTGGACTGATAAGCAGGTTCATGGAGAAGCCAAGGATTTCACATTCCCTAGCTGCCAAGAGAATCCTGAGATATGTGAAAGGCACCTTGGACTATGGTATTCTTTTCCCAGACAGTAAAGAAGGATCTCAACCTGAGATTTATGGCTACTCTGATGCAGATTGGAGTGGAGACAAGGATGATAGGAAAAGTACAGCAGGGTATGTTTTTCTGTATGGAAAAGCACCAATTTCATGGTGTTCAAAGAAGGAATCGATTGTGGCTCTATCCTCATGTGAGGCTGAGTATGTAGCAGCTTCCATGAGTGCCTGTCAAGCACTTTGGCATGATTCATTGTCGCAGGAAATGAAAGTTAAAGAAGGCGGTGTTGTGAAGCTATTAGTGGATAACAAGTCAGCAATAAACTTGGCAAAACACCCGATTGCACATGGAAGGAGCAAGCATATAGAAACCCGATTTCACTTCCTTAGAGATCAAGTTGGAAAAGGAAGATTGGAGCTAGAATATTGCAAGACAGAAGACCAAGTTGCTGATGTTTTGACAAAGCCTATGAAGAGGGATAGGTTTAAGAAATTGAGAGCTGAGATGGGTGTGTTGAATGTTACAAACTTGAATTAAGGGGGTGTGTTGTAAATCTGTTAATTCAAGTTAGTTAGTTTGTTAGTGGGAAAGTTAGTTGTGTAAGTGGAGTTAGTTAAGTTTGTTAGTGTGGTATGTGTGTACCGTGTGTATTGTGATCAAGCACCCAGCTGATGTGGGACTTGAGTGAAGTGTATAAATACAAGTGTATTGTGTGCAAAGAAAAAGAATGAAAAATCAGTGTATGTGTGTGGGCGAAAAGTGATCCCACCACTTTCTGTAATTGTGTGTTCTTTGTGTATCTCTCTCTCTCTTTCGATACTGTGTGTGTGAGGTTGATCCGAGTGTGAGTGAAACACTTTGGTGAGGATTGTGTGAGTGACCACAAATCCTACGTGTGCGTCCAGTATTCTGCGTCCAGTGTTTCTGCATCCAATAACGCAGTACAGAGAGCTTTCTGCGTCCAACGCAGTGCAGGAGGCTCGTGCGTCCAATACTGGGGCTTGCGTCCAACGCGAGAGCTTGTTGCGTCCAACATTTTGATGGTCATGACTTACATCACACAAGTTTTTAATTCCCTCTTTCTCCCTAGCTCTTGGCCGCCCCTCTCCCTATAAATAGGACCCCTTGACTTCATAAATTTTCCACACACCAAGCCAAGGATCTTGAAGACAACACAAAGCTCTCTCTTTTACTTCTTAGTTCTTAAATTTCTTTTGGTGTTCTTGCTTGTTCTTCTTCAAAGTTTTGGTCAAGGTAAGGGGTTAATCTTTCAATATTAATTTGAGAAGTATGAGTTTTGATTTTTGCTTATGCTTATCTTGTATGTTTTATGTGTTTTTGCTTTTATGCCTTAATAATTGTTTTATAAGCTTTAAATTAATTATTTTGTGCTAACTAATAATTGTAGAGGTATAATGCTCAAATTTTATTAAATTTTCGTGAAGCAAGATGAGAATGTTAAAATCACTTTTGAACTTTTGTAAACATACCGTTATAATGGCAAAATTTAGACTTATCGTAAATATGATTTTACCGCAGAGAAAGTACAATGTATTATTTTGTAAAAACCATGGTATTATCTATCATTGATATACAAGGTCATGGTTAAGATAAATGGTTTATCAGTATGGATCTGTCTAGAAAGGAAGAGAGACCTTTGAAGAGGCTAAAACAAACCGTCTCTCTCTGTCCTGTGATCTATACGGATATGCTGTTTGGGGAATTCTTAACCTAGGGACTCGGTATATACGTGGCTAAGATGATTGAAAAATATAATGGTAATGGATTCTCGGTGAATTCTACTGTTATATATTTTTGTTTCAGTATTATCTATGTTTCTTAACAGTGGAAATTTGTGAAACAAACTTCAATGGGCTTTTTTCTAAAAATAAACTGGTATTCAGGTATTTTTGGAATAATTAAGTTTTAAACTTCTCTAGTAAAACTAAAACACTTTTTGGTTCTGTTATTATACTAATATATTTTTGGGATTTGAACGAAAAATGAAGTATAAGTTATCTGGAATAAAAGGTTCTATGTTCTATCTGAGTGGTGGGATGCTGTGTTTTTCCTGAGATGTATGATTTGGTATTCTTATCTATTAAATGTGGTTTTGTGTGTTCTGGTGATTCTATGGCGTTTGAGATAAGTGATTTTGAGTGGTTGGAAGTGAAGGAGATATACCTAGTGAAAGGCAATGTTCCCATATGCTTAGTACTAATGCGATGTTCCCACTAGATGTTCCTACTCGATGTTCTCACGTGATGTTCCTACTCGATGTTCCCAAATGCTTTGTTTAAAGCGATGTTCCCATTGGATGTTCCCAATGTGTTGCATTTTAAGCAAAGTGCTTATTGTTTGTTATGTTGGTATACCGATCAATTAGGTATATTTCCTGTGTATTTGAGTGATGTATGTTGCTGTGTGCCTATACTTTTTCTATTAATTTGTGTAGAGTTTCACCATTGCCTGCTTTGTTATATTGATGCATGACAGAGTAGATGTTTTACCCAAGAAGTGGGCTAGCTCTTAGGAGAAGACCTGAAGAATGTTGCTATATAGATGAATGTGGATTCCGAGAAGAATAGATGATTATTGTATTATCTTGGGTAGAGGTTTAGAGACTAGACTGACTCAAATGTTCACTGTCTTATTTTCAATTTTTCCCTGTAAAAACTCTGATTACTTTATATATATAAGATGAGATCGTTTTCGCATAAGTTTTGTTTTATGCTTCCGCACTTAAAACCTTTTGAAAAAGGATTAGTACATATTCTCCATCCTTCTCTTTGTTTAAAAGAAGAAAACAATTTACACACATTTTAGGAGAAGGAATGTTGAGCTTTCACTAAATATTTTCTAAGTTATTCGAAATTCATTGGTAATTATGGTGTAATATCCTTTTTAGAGAAATGGTGTTGCAATTATAGCTGAAACAACTTGATGAGAAGTACATCCATGAAGAGGGAGCATGAGCGCAATTCAAAAACTTCTCATCCATCTTTTCATCTTTCACTCCAACATTTGGGTTGTTTTTTTGAGAGAAAAAGGAGTGATATACAGCTTGTATTTGAATGATTATTTGCTTTGTTAGTGTAGATGTAGATCTAAGCTGTAAACACAACAAACAAATCTTCATCTTCATTGTTGTGATTCCTTTCAAGCTAGCTAGTGAGAGCTGAGTGTGTGAAAGGAAAGGGATATCCAATCTATGAGATTGCTTGAACTGGGTTAGCTTGCAGAGGCTAGGAAAAGACTACTAGTTTTGAGCCTGAGGAGGCTCGTACAAGAATACCACTGTGAGCCTGAGGAGGCTCGTACAAGAATACTATTGTAAGCCTGAAGAGGCTGAGCAAAGAATACTGTTGTGAGCTTGAGGAGGCTCGTACAAGAATACCATGTAAGCCTGAAGAGGCTGAGTGAAGAATACTTAAGAGAATAGTGGAAAATCTAACTGGATGTAGCCCAAGAGTTTGTGGGTGAACCAGGATAAATATTTGTGTGATATTCTCTTTCCCTTTCTCTTTTACAGTTTCTGTTTAATTTATTTAAACTGCTCAGAAGCACCTACTCAAGCTGAGAAGGTTCACATAAAACTGAGAAACTGTTTTATTCACAAAGCTCTGAAAAAACTTATTTAACTAACTTATACATGTAAAATCATATTTTCATATAAGTATAAGCTTTCAAAAGAAGCTTTTGTTTAAGTAGTTTTCATAAGAGTTGATTTGTTGATTAACCTTCTTTGGAAGAGAAGCCTTGTACTTAAACTTCTGAAAACTAGTTGATTAGAATCTGTCTTCTCAAAGAAACATAACTTTATAATCAACCTTCTCTAGATGAGAAGTTGAAGAACCTAAGAGAGCTGTTTATTGATAACCTTCTCTGGTTGAAGATATTTTCTACTCACGCTGAGAAGCTTCTCATAATATTGTGAAAATTGATTTTATTAACAAAGCATTTGAACAAGGTTTTATAAACTTATATGTTTGGAACTGATTCTTTAACTTGGTATAAGTTTATTAAAGAAGCTTTGTTAAGATTAGTTTGAAGAAGTTGAAGTGTATGACCAAATGATTTAATCTTCTAATTAACCTTCTCTCGGTGAGAAGCCTCTTACCTAAACTTCTATTAGTAAAAAATAACTTGATTTTCTGACAACCTTCTCTAGTTGAGAAGATCTCTTAAACAAATAATACTCTTAGTTTTATTAACGTTCTCTAACTGAGGAGCTTCCATACTAACGTTTGTTTAAACCTTCTCTGAACTCCAAGTTGATTACTCTTGAGAGAAATTAATTTCTCAAATGCAACACATAATATTATGTCTAAAAATTAAGTAAATTTTACAATGGATAATAATTACTTTGAGTTACTCAATATTAATAAACAAATTATTAGATTATTTAACCTCATCATTAGAATCAGAGTTTTGAAACGATCGCAAATGCTTATCGTTCACATGTAGATGTTATTTGGGTCTAGTAATACCAATAAAAAGTACAATATTAAAATAAAATTGATTATTAAACTAAACATAAATTTATTGAATAAATAGAATAACACAATATATATTACCTTCCTTATATTTATTGAATAAATAGATTAATCCAATAAATTAGTGCAACACAATCTCATTGTGAAGGAAAACAAAGAAAGAAAATGTTTTTCATGGGTACAGTGTCTTGTTGGATACTTTAGATTTAGAAAGCATCTAGATTTCTTTAGGAAATTTATTAAATTTAATATTTAATATTATATATAAATATAAATACAAGTATATAAATATATATGTGGGGGGGGGGGAGGTATGGGGAGGGGTGGATACAAATGTAGCTGTACCCGCACTCATCTCTATCAAAATTTGTGAGTAATTACCCATACTTATGCCGGTACTCATTAAGGGGTAATCACCCTCCCCATCATGGTAATTTTTGTGGGTACCCATTAGGTCTGCGTCCAATTGTCATCCGTATATGATGCAAATGTTTTATCTACGGATCATTAATCTCTAGTGACAGATTTTGTCTGTCACTACAAGTCAAATATTTTACTTTTCTTCAACATAGCTTATGGAAACTTAATTTTCGTAAGCCCTGAAAAGGGGTCCAGGGGATTTTAAAAATTTAATTAAAAGGGGGTGGGCGGAGAAAGGAGGTAGGGTGGTTCAAGAAAAGGCCAAACCCTAATCCCCAAATATATAAAAACTCATCAAACTCGTAACCCTGTAACAAACTTCCCACTTCCTGCCGCTTTCCCATTCCCAGTCCACCGAGATCCTGATGGTAATTCCATGATCTCCTCTCCTTGTGTATTACTCACAAAAACTTCCATCAAGCTAGCTTGCTAACTCTTTCAATTCACAAAGCAAGGAGATATTTCCAAACACTCGCCACAGTTGAAGCTTTTGAAGGACGTTGGAACCCAACTTTTGGCCGAAAACAATTCACTGCAGGGAGAATTTTATGAAGCTACATCAACTTTAATAGCTGAAAATGGTTTAATCTCCCTCTCTCTTCAACTATTATGATCATTATCCTCTAACACGAACATTGTTTCTATTATCAATGCCCCACCTTTAATCTTCCTTTTGGGTTTTTTTTTTACTCTTTGTGATTCTAATGATTTTTATGATTTACAAAACTAAAGATTTTTATGAGTCACTAAACCCCACATGCACATCGTCAAGGTTTTAAAAATCGGTCCGAAACCAAAATTGCGCCCGCGACAAACAGGTATAGGTCATCTCCGAAACCGCATCGTGACAGCAATTGTGGCCGCATTTTTCCGCAACATCAAGAACCGCAACGAAACAGCAACCGCAAGCGCGACCACAATTTAAAACCTTGCACATCATATTATGAATCTTATGTCTAAAAATTAAGTAAATTTTACAATGGATAATAATTACTTTGAGTTACTCAATATTAATAAACAAATTATTAGATTATTTAACCTCATCATTAGAATCAGAGTTTTGAAACGATCGCAAATGCTTATCGTTCACATGTAGATGTTATTTGGGTCTAGTAATACCAATAAAAAGTACAATATTAAAATAAAATTGATTATTAAACTAAACATAAATTTATTGAATAAATAGAATAACACAATATATATTACCTTCCTTATATTTATTGAATAAATAGATTAATCCAATAAATTAGTGCAACACAATCTCATTGTGAAGGAAAACAAAGAAAGAAAATGTTTTTCATGGGTACAGTGTCTTGTTGGATACTTTAGATTTAGAAAGCATCTAGATTTCTTTAGGAAATTTATTAAATTTAATATTTAATATTATATATAAATATAAATACAAGTATATAAATATATATGTGGGGGGGGGAGGTATGGGGAGGGGTGGATACAAATGTAGCTGTACCCGCACTCATCTCTATCAAAATTTGTGAGTAATTACCCATACTTATGCCGGTACTCATTAAGGGGTAATCACCCTCCCCATCATGGTAATTTTTGTGGGTACCCATTAGGTCTGCGTCCAATTGTCATCCGTATATGATGCAAATGTTTTATCTATGGATCATTAATCTCTAGTGACAGATTTTGTCTGTCACTACAAGTCAAATATTTTACTTTTCTTCAACATAGCTTATGGAAACTTAATTTTCGTAAGCCCTGAAAAGGGGTCCAGGGGATTTTAAAAATTTAATTAAAAGGGGGTGGGCGGAGAAAGGAGGTAGGGTGGTTCAAGAAAAGGCCAAACCC
The DNA here is from genome assembly GCA_030159175.1 of Glycyrrhiza uralensis. Taxonomy (NCBI): domain Eukaryota; kingdom Viridiplantae; phylum Streptophyta; class Magnoliopsida; order Fabales; family Fabaceae; genus Glycyrrhiza; species Glycyrrhiza uralensis. The sequence goes on along the minus strand of BRZY01000007.1, from coordinate 25,001,261 downwards.
TAATCCCCAAATATATAAAAACTCATCAAACTCGTAACCCTGTAACAAACTTCCCACTTCCTGCCGCTTTCCCATTCCCATTCCACCGAGATCCTGATGGTAATTCCATGATCTCCTCTCCTTGTGTATTACTCACAAAAACTTCCATCAAGCTAGCTTGCTAACTCTTTCAATTCACAAAGCAAGGAGATATTTCCAAACACTCGCCACAGTTGAAGCTTTTGAAGGACGTTGGAACCCAACTTTTGGCCGAAAACAATTCACTGCAGGGAGAATTTTATGAAGCTACATCAACTTTAATAGCTGAAAATGGTTTAATCTCCCTCTCTCTTCAACTATTATGATCATTATCCTCTAACACGAACATTGTTTCTATTATCAATGCCCCACCTTTAATCTTCCTTTTGGGTTTTTTTTTTACTCTTTGTGATTCTAATGATTTTTATGATTTACAAAACTAAAGATTTTTATGAGTCACTAAACCCCACATGCACATCGTCAAGGTTTTAAAAATCGGTCCGAAACCAAAATTGCGCCCGCGACAAACAGGTATAGGTCATCTCCGAAACCGCATCGTGACAGCAATTGTGGCCGCATTTTTCCGCAACATCAAGAACCGCAACGAAACAGCAACCGCAAGCGCGACCACAATTTAAAACCTTGCACATCATATTATGAATCTTATGTCTAAAAATTAAGTAAATTTTACAATGGATAATAATTACTTTGAGTTACTCAATATTAATAAACAAATTATTAGATTATTTAACCTCATCATTAGAATCAGAGTTTTGAAACGATCGCAAATGCTTATCGTTCACATGTAGATGTTATTTGGGTCTAGTAATACCAATAAAAAGTACAATATTAAAATAAAATTGATTATTAAACTAAACATAAATTTATTGAATAAATAGAATAACACAATATATATTACCTTCCTTATATTTATTGAATAAATAGATTAATCCAATAAATTAGTGCAACACAATCTCATTGTGAAGGAAAACAAAGAAAGAAAATGTTTTTCATGGGTACAGTGTCTTGTTGGATACTTTAGATTTAGAAAGCATCTAGATTTCTTTAGGAAATTTATTAAATTTAATATTTAATATTATATATAAATATAAATACAAGTATATAAATATATATGTGGGGGGGGGAGGTATGGGGAGGGGTGGATACAAATGTAGCTGTACCCGCACTCATCTCTATCAAAATTTGTGAGTAATTACCCATACTTATGCCGGTACTCATTAAGGGGTAATCACCCTCCCCATCATGGTAATTTTTGTGGGTACCCATTAGGTCTGCGTCCAATTGTCATCCGTATATGATGCAAATGTTTTATCTATGGATCATTAATCTCTAGTGACAGATTTTGTCTGTCACTACAAGTCAAATATTTTACTTTTCTTCAACATAGCTTATGGAAACTTAATTTTCGTAAGCCCTGAAAAGGGGTCCAGGGGATTTTAAAAATTTAATTAAAAGGGGGTGGGCGGAGAAAGGAGGTAGGGTGGTTCAAGAAAAGGCCAAACCCTAATCCCCAAATATATAAAAACTCATCAAACTCGTAACCCTGTAACAAACTTCCCACTTCCTGCCGCTTTCCCATTCCCATTCCACCGAGATCCTGATGGTAATTCCATGATCTCCTCTCCTTGTGTATTACTCACAAAAACTTCCATCAAGCTAGCTTGCTAACTCTTTCAATTCACAAAGCAAGGAGATATTTCCAAACACTCGCCACAGTTGAAGCTTTTGAAGGACGTTGGAACCCAACTTTTGGCCGAAAACAATTCACTGCAGGGAGAATTTTATGAAGCTACATCAACTTTAATAGCTGAAAATGGTTTAATCTCCCTCTCTCTTCAACTATTATGATCATTATCCTCTAACACGAACATTGTTTCTATTATCAATGCCCCACCTTTAATCTTCCTTTTGGGTTTTTTTTTTACTCTTTGTGATTCTAATGATTTTTATGATTTACAAAACTAAAGATTTTTATGAGTCACTAAACCCCACATGCACATCGTCAAGGTTTTAAAAATCGGTCCGAAACCAAAATTGCGCCCGCGACAAACAGGTATAGGTCATCTCCGAAACCGCATCGTGACAGCAATTGTGGCCGCATTTTTCCGCAACATCAAGAACCGCAACGAAACAGCAACCGCAAGCGCGACCACAATTTAAAACCTTGCACATCATATTATGAATCTTATGATTTAGAATGAAAGGGGTTCAGATACCTACGTATGATGGAGTGGGTGTAATTTCAGGGGAACATGGTGGAGGAGAATTAAAATCACTAAAATCGCAAAGAGCAAAAAAAAAACCCATAAGGGAAACTATAGGTGGGGCATTGATAATAAAAACAATGTGTGTTAGAGAAGAAGATCATGATTGTTGAAGAGAGAGAGTGAGATTAAACCATTTTCAGTATGCAGCTTCAGAAAATTCTCTCTGCAATGAATTGTTTTTCACCAAAAGCTGGGATCCAATGTCCTTGAAAAGTTTCAACTATGGTGAGTGCTTGGAAATATTTCCCTGCATAGTAAATTGAAAGAGTTAGCTAGCAAGCTCACTAGAAATTGTTGTGAGCAATGCACAGGGAGCAGAGATCATGGAATCAATAGAAGGTTGTTGGAATAATTTGGGGTTTTTCTCCATTCAAATAAAGGACAAGTAAGTAAATTCATATTTATATTGTTGTAGTGTTGTTCATGTGCTTGCTCTGTCCGATGGATTGCATTGTATTGGGTCAGTGTTATCCTATGTGGTTAATGTTTTCAAATCTTCTTTTGTATTTCTCATTCTGTGGCTTTTGTCTTTTGGGTGTTTTGAAATATCAATATTACATCTTTCCTTATTTCGTTGCAAGCTCTATAGGTACACTCGATTAAATTATGCCATTGACCATTATCTTCTCTAACTGTTTGATAAGGTGAGAATAAAAACAAATCTATTGGGTTTTTTTTTCCATCTGGGGTTTTGGCTATGGTTGAATTTGCAAGGAGGGTCTTAGCTAAACTTTCACAATATAAATGCATGTGATGCTTGAAATGAAACAATAAACATTTTAGTCCAAATTCATTGGCCTGAATTGGAAATGTGCTACCTCTTTTTGTCCAAGTTCACTCTCTCCAGTCATGTTACTTGATTATTTCAATTCAATTTCTTTTAGATGCAAGCCATGTTTGGTAAAAGATATAATTGTTTGCCTTCCATGAAACCATTCCTGGGAAATGTGAGTTTGTTTTTAAAAAACTTGCATCCAAAGTATTACATGCTTTCAAAAGTATATAATCTTTGACCAAAAACTAATGGAACCATAAAGTACCGATTAATTAAAGTGATTTTTGTGCATTTCATGGTTAATTGTGCATAGTTTTATCTAAGTTTTTAATATTTGTAACTGTTTATCTAAAGTAGGAAAGTTTCGGGTTGCCCTCGAGGGCAATTTGCTCTATTTGCTTGATCTGGACTTCTCTGCTTATTCTTGTGAGATTCTATTATGTTAATTCAAACTTTTTCTTTCCGTTAATGTCATATGGATTGCCACATTTTATATTTTTCTTGTTTTTTAGCAAATGGGTACTCAACTGTTCTATTTGGTGGTAGCTAGGTTGGTTTAGAACCCTCCCTTTAGACAATACAAAGTCATTGCATTTAACTTTCTGACTTATTTTGAAATTTATTGTCTCCCCTTTGAATGTATTTGTTGATTTTGGTTTGGCCAAATACCCCCTCACAAATATATGGAACTTTTTGTGACAAAGGCAACTAAACAATTTGGTAGAGGCTAATTATTCAAAATGATCCAGTTTCATGTATTTTATTTCAAACCCAAGTTTATAATGGATAAGCAAATTTGTTTTTACATATGATGAACAATATGATGATATATTCTGTTTATACACCCATGGGGTTTTCGAATCATGTTGGACAATGTGATTTAATATAGTGTCTTTAATTCTTGGACATACAAAGTGAGAATTCAATTACATAGTTGAAACTGAAAATGTCATGTAGATGCTAAATTCCTTCATTATCATGGTAAATCCAAGTGAATGTTGTCCAAAATTGATTCAAAGTGTTAAGAAATATTAATATATGAAATATATGTGTAATAGTAGCACTAATTTAAAACTTAATAACTATTTCAATCTTGAGGTGAAAAGGTAAGTTCTGACGGTGATCAAGGAGATCCAACAGACTCAAGGCCCAACAATTCACTCTAAGGGTTTGAAGGCTCAATGACAAGAGCAATGACAAAGGAGGCCAAAGAGGCAATATTGGGCTAAGAAGATAACTATTTCCTTTCTCAAGCTTTAGGCTAGGATATCAGCTAATTCTTAAGCCTCAGACCTATTCCGAAAGAAAGGCCCATAATGCTTCAACTGATCCAAGTGGATGAAGAGCCTAAGGAAGTTTGGCTGCTGGTCACTTAAAGGAGAGAGGGGGGAGGTGAGTTTTTGAATGGCTATATATAGTCTTGCATTTATTCTTTCCTAATCCTTTATACAAGAAGTCAATTCAAGGATGATCCACTAAAAACAAATGAACCCCCACTTTGGTTCATATCATAATATTGTTTAAAATATTTTAGATTTTTATATTCACAATTTCATGTTTACAAAATAGTTTAGCTCGTCAATGAAAAACAAGGCTAACTTAGGATATATATCAGTTCTTATGTGCCAAAACTATTTTATTCCATGCTATTTGAGAGTCAAGGAGTCAAAGAGAGATAGAGAAAGGAGAAAATGAAAGGTTTAAATAAAATAGGAGTATATCAAATTTTAAAGTGTATTAATTTAAATAGATATTCTAATATTAATATACAATTCCATATTATCTTCTATCATCCATTACTAAATAATTTTTTGAAAGATGCTAAAAAATTAATTATATAAAATTATATATACATATATACATATATATATATATGAAGTATAAAAGTGAAATTTTACATATTGGTGCCCCTCTAAAAATGGACCCCTATGTGGTCGCATACCCTAAACATGTTCAGGGCCATCACTATCTAAGAATGAATTTTACATAAATTGTATTGTATAAAAAATAAAAATACATCTTTCAATATTTTTTCACTCCAATTTTCCAAAGAAGAAGAAAATGAATAGAGGAGACAAAGGAGGACAAATTAAGTTAAAGCCAAGGTAATTAAGCTAGCTATATTTATTCATCTTCTATTTTAAGCTCTGCATTTGATCACATCTTCACGAGCAGATTATGTTATAGCTTTTATCACATCCTTAATGTTTTCATACTGTGTAGTGTTGTTGGATGGTATCGATGTCAAGACCCTTCAACTTAACTACCGACTCAACGTGTCCCTTGAGTGTGTGTAGCTCCCTCAGCCTGCAAAATTAAATAACATGACTACACATTAGTGTGTTGGATTCAACTTCACCATATGGTGTTGATTGCTAATTCCCAATTGTCATTAATTATCATATCATTATATGCATTCATTTTGCGAAGTCAAGTTCTTAATACTCAACCTAGCTGCCTCAGCACGTCTCTTCGCCTGCTCAGCCATTTCAGAATGCTCATGGTGGTTGTTCTTTTGGGCCTCAGGGGCTTGAAGACCATGCATTGTGCGTTGAGCCACAGCCCATTGAGCCTCCCTTTCTCCTTTTCCATAGTCCTTCTTTGTTGTGAATGCAGTCTACATCACGACACGAACAATATATGGTTGAGTAAAAGAAAGGCTACAACTACAAACATGGTTTTAAATTGTTGTTTCAGTCACATTATGATCTTTTATGCTGTGAAAAAATATGGACGAACACGGCTAATAATTGCAGCCACAGAGACAAAAAAAAAAACTTGATATTACGGCCACAATTACAGCTATGGACTATAATTTAAAACCATGCCCATGCAAATAAAAGAAAGGTGAGTTTTGGCATTATGTACTGTTGAATACTTGTTCTAAACCTTGTTTTGGAGCATGTTGTCCCAACAACTGCCTGTGAGACCCATGCGAATTAAAAACTTGAGGATGTCAAGAGGGATGTAGGTAATAATGCTATAGATCCAAATGACTCCTGCCCATCTCCACCCAACTCCATTGATTCTAGCGAAGTCCCAGTGTGCGTACACAGCAATGACAGTGGCCACCTAATTAAGTTGAGCACATTTGCCAGAGTCAAAAACCAAATGCATTTTCCCATCTTTGGTTATTAAGGGAAATGTTTGGTGGAAAGAAACTAACCAGCTGTGCAGCAATGAAAGCTCCAAGAAGCATCGTACCAGGGCGTTCCACATATGACCAGCTCCTTGACCTGGTCACGAAGATAAGTGCTTGACTGATAATACTCACTTGAAGGTAGAGAGCTGAGTTAAGATGCTCCTCACTGTCTGCAATTGGGTGGACACCGAAAGTTCTCTGAAGGGTGAGAGAGAGAGAGAGAGAGAGAAAAGAAAGCACACTTTTCAGTTTCATGTCATAACTAATTGATTCATCTTGATCATTGATAAGAAAATCAACGGTTGATATTGTAGCATATTCATTGTTTGTTATATGCAGACATAATATCAAATGCATTGATTTATTGATCAAATTGTTAAGATTATTTACTTTAACACCTGAAATGAATTAGTCACATTAGAGGAGCAAGTTATAAAGAAATGAACAGTTAAGATTACTTTAATGGTATAGCCAGGAATTTGGCCTAAGCTACTTACAGAGAATAAATCAGTGTCATGAATGACATAGAAGAAAATTGCGGTCATGATGGCCATATAGGTTCCAAGAACGACTCCAGTGGCGAAGATTTCATTGAGCTTCCATGAGTCAGGTACAGGAGATGGCTTTACCCTGTCCTTGGAGATGGTCATAATGGTTCCGTCGTTCAAGATGGCAATGATGAGGACCATGAAAGGGGAGAAGTCAAACTTCCAGATCAGGGCAACGAGAAGGAACCCGAGAACGATACGAATCGTAATTGAAACAGCATAGATGGTGTAGTTCTTCATCCTCTGGAAGATGGCCCTGCTTGTCAACACGGCACTCACAATCACACTAAGCCCAGGCTCAGTCAAGACAATGTCTGAGGCACTCCTTGCAGCATCAGTTGCATCGGCCACTGCAATGCCAATGTCTGCCTTCTTCAGTGCTGGTGCATCGTTCACACCATCTCCAGTCATTCCGCAAATGTGTTTTTTGTCCTGTAACCTCTTCACAATCTCATACTTGTGCTCTGCATGGCACATGCCAAAGGTTATTTCATTAGCTATGTGTTGAAGCATATTTCCAAAGCCGACCTTGAGTCGGGCTAGGTGGCGACTCTGCCTTGGGCCTCATTTTTAGAGGGGCATCAAAAAATCTTATTTGCGATCTACTATGTCACAAGGTAGATTATATAGTCTTGCCTTGATGTCTATCAAAAATGATCTTTTAAAGAACCTTGATTATGAATAGATTATTAATGATTTTGCAACAAAAAATGCAAAGAGGATAATATTCAAATGAATTTTAGGGTATCATTTTATCGGTTTGCCCTGGGCACCTAAAATCTCAGGTTGGCCTTGCGTATTTCTCTTTTAGTTAGGTTATGGTGTTTAGAATGAGTTGAGAGTAATGTCATTACCAGGGAAGACTCCAGCGAATCCGTCAGCCTTCTCAATGAGTTCGTCAATTGGGATCGATGCAGTGGTAGCATCCATGCTTTGGCCAAGAAGGGAGGATGAAGGGTACATGTTGGTGCCCATTCCAAGCCTGCGACCGGTTTCTTTTCCAATGGCGAGTTGGTCACCGGTGATCATCTTAACGCTGACACCAAGGTCAAGAGCACGACGAATAGTCTCAGCACTATCATGCCTTGGAGGGTCAAAGAGTGGTAAGAGACCTAAGAACTCCCATGGTTCTCCTGTACTCTCCTTATTCTTAGCCGAAACAGTCTGTAAGAAAGTGCAAAAAAAATCATGTACATTTCCTTATTTGGCTTTCTAGCAATGAAATCATGGATTCTCATATTTACTCACCTGGCGAGCAACAGCTAAAGAACGCAAGCCACGATCAGCAAACTCATCAATGATTTTGTGGGCCTTTTTCAAAGTCTCTCCCTTAAGGCCACAAAGATCAATAATCTGATACATATTAAATTAGTAGTCAAATATCTTCAAGTGATAATATGCATGTTATTTTTTTTCCTTTTCAAGGAATAAATATTTCAAGGTAATTCTAATGTTATATGAATCCAGGCATATGATCCATTGTCTTACTTGCTCAGGAGCACCTTTACTGCTTCTGTGCCAGTTCCCATTGTTGTCAATATAGGTAATAGCAGTACGCTTATCCACAGGATTGAAAGGCAAGAAATGCACCTCAGTGATTCCTGCTCTAGCCTGAGATAGTCATAACAACCAAATTACAAGGTCAAGCCACTTTGCATACTTCACCTTAATACAAATAATGTTTTTTTTAACCATAATGTATATCATAGTACCTCCTTGGGATCGCTCAACATATTCACAATTGATGCATCAATGGCATCCTGGTTTTCAGTCCTAGAAGCTCTAGCGGAAAATAACACAACAGTGTCCTTGTCAATACCAGTGGGGAACACCTGCATTCACAAACAAATTAACCATGATTAGAATGAAGAAAATTTTTGGTGTAATTGCATGTTTATGCTCTTATTTGTTGATATAGCAATCACACACTTATCATTATTATGTTACCTTAAATTCATAAATTTAATAATTATTTATATATAAATTTTATTTATGATTAAAAAATTGTAGTTCTAAAAATTTGAAGTTTATAATTATTTGTGATACAGAACTAACTAAGGACATCACACAAGTAAATATGGGAAATGCTTAATTAAACATGAGAATCATATATTTTTATGCATCTTGTTTTACAAGGCATCTTAGAAAATTGATCATAGGCCTGTTAATGAGTGGTGTTGATTCATTGTCATATAAGTAACTTTTGCGTCAATCACAAACCTCAATCATGTTCTTGTCCACAGTAAGCTTGTTGAGTGTTAGAGTTCCAGTCTTGTCACTGCAGAGAACATCCATCCCTGCCATTTCTTCAATGGCTGTCATCCTCTTGGTGATGGCTCCTTGTTGAGACAAGCGGTGAGATCCAATAGCCATGGTCACAGACAAGACAGTTGGCATGGCAATTGGGATGCCGCCAATGAGAAGCACCAACAAATTGTCAATACCTTCTCTGTAAGCCCTATGCTGGATGGGATACATGACAATGATCTCAACCAACATGCCCAAAGCAATTGAGCAAATACAGAAGTTACCAATGGATGTCAACACCTAGTACAAGACAGTAAATTATAGTATCCATAGATTAGTCCAAAGTTGGAACATGTTGAGACGAGAAATCATCTACCACACTCATGTTTAAATTATTTCTCAAAAACTACTCAAAGTGATTTTATTTCTTTTAGAAAAGTGATTTTTTTCATAAGATAATCTAAAAGAAATAGGCTTTTGAAAGCTAAAAAATATATCATACCTGTTGGAAGTGACCAACATTGTTGGTGCTGTCCACAAGGTGTGCAGCCTTGCCAAAGAAGGTGTGGACACCAGTGGCGATGACAACTGCCTCAATCTCACCTTGTTTGCAGGTGGATCCAGAGAAGACTTCATCACCAGGGTTCCTTGTGACCGGCAAGGACTCGCCAGTGAGGGCAGATTGGTCAATCTTGAGGGGATCTCCCTCCAAGAGACGTGCATCAGCAGGGACAATGTCTCCCAATTTGATGCTAATTAAATCTCCTGGTACCAAAATTGCTGCATCTTGCTCAGTCCATTTTCCATCCCTCAACACCTACAAATTGGCTTCTTTTGATAGTTATTGAATATGTATATATGGGCCATTTTATAAAATATAACAATAACAAATTGAAATGATCCTACAGTCTATTTGTTTTAGATTTTGATAGAATTGATGTTAAAAGAATTGATTTAAAAAAAAAAATTGAAGTTAAAATAAATTGATTTGTGTTTGGTAATTATATTTTAAAAGTGAGTTCAAAAGAATTAATTTTGTTTGAATGATAAAGTAGAATCACTTTTGATGAGTAACTATAAAGAATTTTGTAGGTCTCACATCCAGAATCAATTTTACTCAACGATAAAGCTAGAAATTGTTGCTTCCAATTCTACCCACTCTATTATTAATTTTTATTCACCGCAATTTTTCATCCAAACGCATAAAAATATCTAGAATCAATTACTGGCACCCAAACGGACGTTTGAGCAGCCAGAATCTAAAACAAACACTCTCTAAACAAGAATGTTACCTTGGTTTTGGGTGCAAGACCAGCCATCAAAGCAGCTGCAGCATTGCCTGCATTGTTTTCCTCAATGAAACTGATGGTTGAGTTAATGATAAGCAACACCACAATACCAGTGAAATCTTGCCAATCTGGTGGCTTGCCCTATAATATATGTATAGAAGTTCTTGTTAGAGAACAACATAATAAACTTAGAGACATGGAATATTTGTATTATTGTGATTACCCCTCCATTGGCCAATACAATGGCCATGACAGCAGCTGCCTCCATAACCCATGACAATGGATTCCACATAAAACCCAAGAACTTGAGGACCTTGCATTCTTTTTTCTCCTCTAGTTTGTTGGGGCCAAAAACTTGGAGCCTCTTCTCTCCTTCCTCGGATGTGAGACCCTCTCTGGTACATTTCAACTGCTGAAAGACCTCTTCAACTGGAATGTTTTCCTACACATAGATAATCAATGTAACAACAATTACTTGTCATTCAAGGAAGAGGGAAAGAAAATTGTAAAATGCTATTAAATTAAATAGATGATATATTTATTACTATTATTTTAATTACTTACAAGATCAACATTCTCATTCTTGAGATCCTCAAATGAGATATCAGAAGTCATAATGAAAGAAAGAAGCTAGAAAAGGTATAACTACTTAGCTCTTTCTTTCTTTTTTATTCTTTTTTTCAATTATTTTTTTTATATATCTGCCTATTTTCAACGCTCTCTAGGTCCCTAGCTACCCCATATGCAGGTAGAAAGAAACAGAGAACGAAGAAGCCAGACAAAAAGAGTAGAGAAATGATATAAATATTTTTGTGCTACACAAAGGGGAGAAAGCAACCACAGCTTTGGTTTCCTTTCCATTTTATAGTGATGTTGGAGACACAATAGAGGACCTGTGATTGCCCGTACAATGCTATGTTTGTGGTGACTTGCTTGGTTTTCGTGGCTTACCAAAATCCTCGGTATTCTTTGGGGTCTTAAAAATTACATGCATGGAGTATACCAGGTTGTATAAAAAAAAATTGAACCATCTCTTACCTCATAAATGAGGATGAAATGCAAACTTTGGAACAAATAACTAACCATTTTAATAAATATATACAAAATCTATCTGTTAAACTTTTATTTTTATTCACATTCATTAGACTTTCTTGCCTACTTTTAGAGTTAATTTTAGGTTATATTAATCTATTTATATATAGTTTCAATAACATCGTAACTTTTTTTGGTCTTACAAGGGGGGGTTGGGGGAGGGCAATGGGTGGGGGTCGAACCCTTCACCCTCAAGTGTCCTCTCGATATATCTACCAACTGTGCTACTAAGGGAGAACTCAATAACATCGTAACTAAATCCTTATATTTTTTACTAAAACTTAAGTTTTAAAATATTATAATGAAGTTCAGTCCCTAGAAAAACTAAAAACAATTAATCAGACTTCATTAATTATTACTACTAGTATGACATCTCACACGTGAAAAAATGCCTATATGACTGATTTTTGTATAATTTGTTGATTGTGCAAATTTAAGAGAACTAGGTTGTGACCCGCGTGATGCGCGGTCACAATTTATTTTATTTGAATATAATTTAATAAATTTGTTTAATTTAATTTATATTGTTATATAATTAGTAAAAAATGATAATAAATGAGATTGTAATAAAAAATATATATTTCGTGGGTCAAAAACTGTGATAAGTAATGGAAGACATGTTGAATTGCTGCTACTTGAAATGAGTGGATTACATATTTGAAAATTTTATTTAATAATGGTCGTTGATATGATGCTATCATTTTTTTTAATTCTTTCTATCCACCACACTATATAATTGTTTCTAACCGGTGGTTTTTTTTCTTTTTTTGCTTCTCCTTAAGCTTGTGAGGGTCGATTCGTCATCAAATGATCTTTATCTCATGTATTCCACTTGTTTATTTTTTGCTTGTCTTGCACTTGAGATTTGACTCTTTATGTGATGTGTTATCTTTGATTGATTATTGTCTCTTTTGTTGTTTTTGTTGTAAAAGAATATATTACTGATAGCTTTTTAGTTTGCAAACATGTTTAATCTATTTGATAGGTTTATGAAGTCCTTAAATAGGATGAAACTCCTTTTGATTGTGTATTCACTACTAGAATGTGTTGTTTTAGCGTCAGCAATTAGCGTCGGCCACGACTCCGACGCTAATTGCGTCGGTCTAGCGTCGGCAATGCCGACGTTATAGTCATTGTTGAGTTTTTTTTTCGTTTTTTTATTTTTAAGATAGTTTGCGTCGGCTTAGCCGACGCTAAATTTGGACGCAAACATTTTAGAAATATTAGCGTCGGCTTAGCCCACGCTAAATCTCTGGTGCCAATTAAATTTTTTTGTTTTTTAAAAGCGTCGGCTTAGTCGACGCAAAATTGTAAAATTGGAAATTAAAAATAGAATCCCCAACTCACTGTCTTACACGATCTCTCTCTTCTCCCATCCTTCTCTCTCTCTATCTCTCAGCTTTTCCCCTCTCTCACTCTCAGTCACCGCCGTAGTCTTGCCCAGCCGCCGTAAGAGAGCCCGTTCCCGACGGAGATTAGCTTCTTGTCCGACGGCGAGGCATTACGAAGTCCGTCCCTGTTTGTTCTCCAGCTGCGGTCTCTGGTGTCATGAAGTGCTCCACGGCAGTGCGTTTCGCGGTGTTCCTGCGGCGGTCTCCGGCGGTCGTCTCTGTTGTGAGGTCCGTCCCTCCGGTGGTCTACAGTTGCTCCACCCTTCAGGTAGCAGTTCGTCCCTCTCTGTTTTCGCTTTTTTTTTTTGCTGTTTTTTTTCTTCTTTTTTTTGCTTGGGGCAGGGAGCGTAGGGGGCTGCGCAGGTCACAAGGAAGAGGGATTAGTGATTTTTCTTTTAATGTGTGCGAATGGGAAGAGGGATTAGGGCGTATGAGAATGGGATTAGGGATTAGGTCTACTTGGCTTCCTCTGAAGTTGTCCTCATCTATCACTTGGAGAAAAGTTTTAAACTTTTTTTTAGGAACAAAGCCTTCTATACTTTGAGCATCAGGTGCCTTGGTCCTTCTAGTATCTTTCCTCAAGCACAGCTTGAAATTTAGTTTTCTATAATTCGAATGTACATGATCTAGAAAATGCAATTGCATCTCTAGCTTTTTAATTAATATTTGATATTTCTTTTGTCCAGAAAGTAAATTTTAAAATGACCTGTGTACTAGATTATGTATTTTGATTGATCAGAAGATTTAAAATGGGTAATTACTATGTAATTAGTTCCATAGTTGTTTTTTCAGTTATGTGATTCATTTGTTTTCCACGTATCAACATAGTCCCTATATCTTGGTTATCATTTGAATAATATTAATTTTAGGATGGATTCATCTGGGGGTATGAAAAGGAATACTAGAGACTTCCATCTGGTGTATGTAAGAAGAAGAAAAGGCAGTGGTTCTAGAAAAAGAGTATCAGATCCCAATGAAAACATTTCCTTCCATTCAGAATCTTATGTGCCTAGAACTGATGGCTCACGTGAAATTGGACATGATGGCATAAGTATTGTTTTACTTTCCCTGTTTCTATGGCATGCATTATTTATCTTTAGCCACTGCAAGTTAAGATGGCTCATTCTGGAAAAAAATTCCTTATAAGAATTTTAGTCTATATGTTGTAGTACCTCTCTGTTAATTGTTTCATAACATTCTTAACTGGCTAAGAGTTTTGTTCCATTACTTCCATTCAATAAGAATGTATAGAATACTACAGAAAAAATTCTTGAATAAATTTGATCTTATTGTGAAAAACATTTCAATGAGAGTTCAAGATTTTGATCTTGATTTCTGCAATACTAATAGGTTTATATTTTCTGATAGATACAATGCTACAAACCCAGTGAAATAATAATGAAAAAAATATATAAAGAGTCAAAAGAATAGAAGTGTATTATTGAAAGCTAAACAGAAAATGGAAAATAGAATTCTCCCCAACAAGGATTTCCCATTCACAAATGATCTCTCCTTTTCAACCATACCCCTTTATCCTGATTTTCCCCATTTATAATCCCTTCTAACTAACTAACTGACCTAACTAATCCCAGATACTTAAGCTCCTCTTCACTATCCTAACATACAATGTACGTCCCCTATTGATATACAACACGACACAATACATTTCCTTAGTATAAGCTGCATGGGATCCTTTTGTTTATAGGTATTTCCCATGGACATAGATTTTGGCAAATTTGTAGCTATTTAATTTAGCAAGCATGTCAATAAAATTTTCTGATCATGGAAGCTACTGATGATATCAACTTGATATCTTTTGATCTTTGCTTCCCACATCCTCTAACATATATCCATGGCACAAGTAGCATGTGGAGCAACACATAAGTAATGTACATTGTAATCTAGCTTATATGGGCAAAAGTTGATTGGTTTAAAGATATTGTACTTTCACATGGTATTTTCCCACTCGTCCATTGGGGGAGGGAATATATATCTGGAAAGTCAATTTACATATATTGAAAGTGAGTAGATATGTTTAAATGTTCCTATGATGTGGGAAGTCATGTTGTATTCTATCTTCAAGTATGAACTCAATGTCTGTGTATCATAGAGTTGAAATTAATACTATAGTTATCATCAGATTTTTGCCCCACAATGGTATTTATTGAATGAACATATATAGTATATCAAAATGCTATAACTGATCTTCGCCATAAAAACTTCAAATTTTTGCAGAGATACTTTGTATGCGAGCTATGTAATGATGGTGAATTAATCCGCTGCGAAACTTGCCCGCGTATTTATCACATAGAATGTCTTGATCTTAAGGCACACTTACATTTTCTGTTGTAATTATATTCTCTTATTTCTCTTTACTTGATCTTTAAGGTATGTTTATATTTTTGTTTCGCTCGAAGTCGATCCATTCCCACAAAAGAATGGCGATGTCCGAAATGCTGCAGTAATGAAGAGCTTTCTGAGCCCATAAAACATTTGAAGAATCTGGACTCCAAAAAGAACATCTCATCTAAGAAAGGAAAAGGTGGTTCTTGCTGGTCAGGTTCAAAGAGCAAGAAACGATCGAATTATACAATTACAAATAACTAGGTATGCTTAACATTCTTGAACAGTTGAACCTCTTTATTTCTAGCACTGATAAAAAGTTAAAGCTATTGTGCATTTTAATTTTATTGATAGTGCAGAGTTATTTTGGATATACCATTATAATGATGTTGTATCCGCTGATTAATTGCAAAAAACCAGCTTTCCAGTAGTGATCTCTTGCTTTATATTGTGAGTTTAGGCCTACATACTATAATATCAAAGAACTAATGCATGACCCTTCTATCTTATGACTAATTACAATGTTGAGAATTTTTAGCATTTGGATTGATTTGGTGGTTTTTATTTAGTATCTACCATTGCCAAAGGTGATACTAAGTCACTTAATACATTCAGCAGTAAGCAATGTCTTGTTATGTAGATTGACAAGATTAACCACTTAAGTGAATATAGCCTTTTAGAACCACACTGTTGTGGGATATTAGTAGTTGAACCAGCGATATAGGAATGACTTCGTGAAGGTTTCTATTCTTATCATATATCCTTTAAATGATTTCAACTCTTACTTTTTTTTATTATGTTTAGAGGGTTGGAGCATTTTATGATATGACAATAGACTTCTTATGACATACAGAGTACTTTTATTTTGCCATTACAATCTTAAAATGGATAGATATTTGCAGCTCCCACTACCTTCTCTATCTCAAATTCCATGTGAGTAGCTCAAGTCCTCCATTTTAAATTTATCAGTTAAATTCTCTATTGTTAAATATCTTTAAATTGTTTGCATTTATGCTTCTCTTACTATTCTCTTTTATTATCCCTGCCCTTGTCTATTTGTCATTCTTTCTTTTTTTTTCTAGTATACAATGCGAAGATTTGGTCTGACTCTATGGAGTTTAGTTTTGTTTGTTTGCTTTAAAGTTTATATAGAAAATTTGATATTTACCTGCGGATGTTTGACATGTAGTGACATTTTTTCTGTCACTAAATGTTAGTGTAGGCCAACCTTAATAGTGGATGACATGAATATCAGTGAAAAAGTGGCAAATTTTGCCCATAGCGTCGGCCATGACCTACGCTAACCTTAGCGTCGGCCATGGCCGACGCTAATTCTCAAGAAACATATGTTGCGTCGGACCTAGCATGTTAGCGTCGGCTAAGCCGTCGCTAAATAGCGTCGGCCATGGCCGACGCAAAGTTAGCGTAGGCCATTTGATATTGACTTTGTGCGTCGGCTTAGCGTCGGCTTTTCTGACGCAACTAGCGTCGGCCATACGACGGCCGACGCTAATGTTTTGCGACGGGTGTTTTAGCGTCCGCCCCGTGGCCGACGCAAGGCCGACGCTAAAGTGGTCGTTAGTGTCGGTTTTTTGCTTTTAGCGTCGGCTTTTGGCCGACGCTACAGGCCAAAATTCTAGTAGTGATTGTTTTGTGGTAAGTTAATATTTGTCACCTTTTAATTAAAAAAAGAAGAAGATTTGTCACATTTATTTGAAAAATGAAAGTGTATTGACAATATTTTTCTAGTATTGATGGTATTTATGTGTTACACTTCATTTGTCCAAAGGTTTTTTTATCAGTTCTCTTACTCTAAGAGTTGAGATGTTGTGTTGAAGAGTTTTTATGCATAAAAGACTACTAATAATTAAATGTAGATCTATGTATCACGCGGCACAATAAATAAAAATTAGTTTAAATTTTTTTTTCACTCACAATACATATATATTTTTTTATACTTTTTTATGAAACATATTTCTTTATATAATATTTACTATATGTTTTACAGTATATTTTATATAAAAGTGAATGACTTAGAAACTAATGTATCCGTGAAAAATATATTTATAATTAGATAGGTATTACACTATATTGATTAATATCATTAATATATGCTCATGTAATCTATAGGATAATTTAAAGGAAAAATAATGAAATATATGCGCATAGTATAGGTGGAAAGACACATAGAGAAATTTGAAAATATATAGAGATGGTGGAGGAGTTATAAGCAAATGATGGGCAAAGAGAATTGGAATATAAAGGGTGATACATATGATTTTATATATCTGTAAAAAAAAATATTTATGATTAGATAGATATAACACTATGTTGATTATTATCATTATCATTAATATATGCTCTTGAAATCTATAGGATAATTTAAAGGAAAAATAATGTAATATATGTTTATAGTATATTTTAATCAATTAAATTAAATGAATTAAATTAATGGGTAACTAAAGAAGGTGGAAAGACACATAGAGAAGTTGGAAAACAGAGATGGTGGAGGAGTTATAGACCAAAGGATGGGCAATGGTGACACATATGATTTTTATTGATGTGGCAAAATGGTTGTTACTTGGCACAAATATGTTGACGTGGCGGGGGGGGGGGGGGGCTATTTTAATATATATAATAGATTATGCCTTTCTGAAAACTTATGAAGTTTGAGACTAAGGGCCTGTTTGGTTGGGCTTATTTTCAGCTTATTTGAGCTTCTCTAGTACCATGCTCTTATAGAAGTGTTTGGGTGAATTTTTTGTAAGAGCTTATGGGAGTTTCATAAGTGTTTATAAGAAATTTTCATAAGCTCCATTTCCAAGCTTATGGTTCTAGCTTATGGCTCCACTAAACCTTAGTAGTGTGAGATCCCGTGCTCGAGTCCTGTCTCGCCTGGTTTTCGTTTCTTTGCATTTTATTTTTTTTTTCACGCGTGATTTCTTCTTTCACTCTTTCCCCTTTCCTCTTCGTTCCCAAAATCAAAAAACCCTCCCAAATCAGAAACCCTCGTTCCCAATCTCTCTGCACTGAAGGCCCTCGTCCCTCGTCCCCAATCTCTCTGTAAATCAGAAGACCCTCGTTCCCAATCTCTCTGCTCGATTGGTCTTCTCTGCCTCGATTGCTCTTCTCTGCGATAAGCTTCTTCTTCTACTTCAGATTGCTCTTCTGCTGCGATTAAGCTTCGGCTTCTGCGTTTCGAAGTAAGCTTTCTGCTTCCATTTTTATTACTCTCTCAATCTTCACTCTTCTTGTTCTCTGCGCGTGCTTCCTTACTGTTCTTCTCTGCGTGTGCTTTTTATGGTGTAAATGGGTGTTGATTTGTGGCTGATTTTTGGTTGATTTGTGGTTGTTTATCCTCTTTTATTTTCCAAGGATTTGTGGTTGATTTGTGGTTGTTTTTCTTTTGTAATTTTTTTCTGTATTGGTGTTCGATCCTGCTAGATAGTTCAGGTAGTGTAGGAATTGCAGCAATGTAAGAATTTGCGTGTGTTTTGTTCTTGTTGCAGGAATGTAGTTTATTGTAGGGATGTAGGAATGTATTGCTAAAATTGAGTTTTTCTTCTTGTTGCATCCCTGCGAATTTTGTATGTTGTTGCAGGAATGTAAAATTGAGTTTGTATTGCACGAATGTAGTTTGTTGCAGGAATTTAATTATTGGAATTGAAATGAAACAATTATGTATTTTAATCCTTCTTGTTTGTGTAGTGCTAGAATAGCCCTTAAAATGGCTTCAAATCAGAGTCAGGATAAAGGTAATAATGGTAGTGAGAAATGACTTAAGGCTGAATGGAATGAAAAAAAAAATGACATATTTATAATGGTTTGTGTTGAGCAAGTACGGGCTGGGAATAGGCCACATGCTCACTTTAATAGGGTTGGGTGGTCAAACGTGATAAAGAATTTCAATGAAGAAACTGGGTTATCTTATGAGCACAAGCAAATGAAAAATAAATGGGACTTATTGAGAAAAGAATGGCAGTTGTGGAAAAACTTAAGGGAAAGGAGACTGGAATTGGGTGGGATCATTGGGCACAGACTGTTACGGCAAGCGAAGAGTGGTGGGAAGCCAAGATTAAGGTAATTTGATTTCTCAAATTTAAGCTATATTTTCATTTGTTTATTTGTTTGATTTTTAAAAAATATAGTAAATCAAAATTCTTCTATTTCAGGAATATCCTCAAGCTACAAAGTTCAGAGGCAGGGGCCTAAGAAATTTACCTGAGATGGAGATCCTTTTTAGTGATACCGTGGCAAAAGGCCATTCTCTAGAGATACCATCTGCAGACCCAGAACAAGGAGAAAGAGCGGAAGCAACTGATGACATAGGTACACTAATGACTAAAGATACCAAGGCAAGGAACTACCAGACAAATGGAGCGAGTCAGAGATACCATTAGAGACCAGATGCCTAGAACTATTTAGTTTTATTTTTCATGCTTTATTATTTGTATGTTGTTTTAAAGGGAGGGGATCAAATTACCCTAAGAGTAACTTTTGAAAGTTACTCCCCATCCCCACCATTTATTTTCATTTAATCCAACGGCTAAGGATCAATTTTAAATACCAGTCACGTTGAGTTCTCCTCCTTTCCCTTCTATGTTTGCAGACGAACCTCTTTCACTGTTCTCATGAAATTTGAACTCCAATTCACCCTCTACAGAAAGAGAAGCAGCCCCGTGCTCGCAGGTGCTGGAAGTGGGTCAGTGAGGGAGGACAAAAATCCCTCACCCACGTACCACCAATTTAAAAGCATAAGATATAATATTAAAAAAATGTAGGCTTAATTGCTGTTTTAGTCCCTCATCTTTTGCGATTGTGCAATTTTAGTCCTCTATGTTTTAATTGCGCCAATTGGGTCCCCTATCTTTCAAATGTGTGCAATTTTGGTCCAACCGTCAATTTTCTAACAGAGTTTGCTGACTTGGACGAATGACGCTGACGTGACAATGACAACATGGAGCTTAAGAGTCTATTTGGATGCAAAAGTCCTAGCTTTGGACTTATAGAGTAGTTAGTTTTATTTTGTATCTTATTTTTCTCATATATGGACAAGAGAAAAAGTGTTAAATAGTCATTTATAAATAGATAGGTACTTTTGGAGAAGTCAAAAACTAGAACTTTTACATCCAAATAGGCTTTTAAGCTCCATGTTATCATTGTCACGTCAGCATCGTTGTCAGAGTCAGCAAACTCTGTTAGGAAATTGACGATTGGACCAAAATTGCACACATTTGAAAGATAGGGGACCCAATTGGCGCAATTAAAAGATAGGGGACTAAAATTGCACAATCGCAAAAAATAAGGGACTAAAACTGCAATTAAGCCAAAAATGTAAATGGCTAAAATGTTTTGTTACATAAAATTTAATATATTGTAATCATGGTCACATCCCACCCACACAAACACCGTCCTCTCAATGGCTTCGACACGGCGACACCAGCAGGGACTGCAACCGATTCTTCACAAGTGCAGGCACCGACTTGGTGGAACCAGTAGCCACCATACCAAATCCTTTAGACAATCACCAAATTTTGTGAAAATGTAATAGATTGAAACACCCAATTAACTCAATGGATTCATCGGAGTTGATGTAACAGAAAGGGGATTCAAGAAATAGAAAAAGAGAAAAGGGGATTTGAAGTAATAGGAAAGAAAATTAACTCTACAATTAACTCTAGTCGACTTGCCAATTTCCATACGCGTCACCACCATAGCGTTTCTAATAGCTTCGATCTGCATACACAATCGCTCTGATTAATTGTAGTCTGTAGACTGCGATAGTGGAAGGAAACCGTAATCAGGGGAAGAAATACAAAAAGAGTCACGTGAAGAGTGATTAAAAACTAATCTCGGCCATTGACTTATAATGAAATAAAGGGTGGAGATTTGGAGTAACATTAAAAAGTTACTCTCGGAGTAAACTGATCCCTTCCCTGTTTTAAAACTATGCACTAAAGTACAATTGGATATTTAGTCATGTTTTTATTATTAATGTTACAAGAATTAAGAACAAATGAATGATGAATTTTTTAATTTTAATCATGATTTATGATAATACCAATTTTTAGTTTTTTACTCTTAAATTTTTTAAAATAATTTTTTATCATTTTTTAAAATAATAATTTTGTGCTATGGTCATTGGTGAAATAGTTAATTTTCAATATATTTTAAATTTAAAAAATTGTAACATTTTATAAGTGCTTATAGAATTATGCATCCAAATAGCTCAATTTTTTGTATAAGCACTTGTAAATGTGCATATCCAAACGCAAATACTCTTATGTCATAAGCTCTTATGACATAAAGGGTCTGTTTGGATTGGCTTATGCAAAGCTTATGAACACAGCTTATGACTGATTCATAAGCTGTTTTGGGCTTATTTTTCATAAGCTACCCAGGATAGCTTATCAAAACAGCTTATGACTTATATAAAATAAGTTTCACTCTAATTTTTCTTCGATTATATAAGTAACTTATACAACTTATGTCATAAGCAGTAGATAAGCTTGTTATCCAAACAGGGCCAAACTCTCATGCGATAAGCTCTTAAATAAGCCATGTATCCAAACAGGCCCTAAGCAGATTTATTTTTGTCATAATTCCCCAGTACTACATATATATACGTCACTTTTTTTTATCTTTATCCATTTATTTTTTATCTCTAAATTAAATATATATTTTTGATTTATCTGTAAGTATATCATTAATTATGTCTCATTTAACTTATAAGTTGGTTGCTGTCTATTTTATAACTAGAATTTTGTAGTATGTAGAGAAAAAACCAAGCACACAAAAAGAACTATAAATAAAACTAGAGTTAATTACACTCCGTCTAGGGATGGCTAAATTACACTCCCCTCTCATCTCATGTGAAAATATACAGTTATCTCCCTTGAGAAATAAATATGTACTGCACCTAAGTCCATTTTAACACAAACAAATTTTTTAATGGCGGTGAACGATTTTGAACAACAATTTTATAAAAAAAATATTTCTTTATTATTTTTAATATCACTGAAAAATATTCTTGAGCACTTTAATGTTGAATTTATAACTTTATAAGATAAAATAAAGTTTTAAATACCTTTTTATCGGGTTTCAAACTTTGATCAAAATTATTATTATTTTCATATATACCTGTATATAGAGGGGATTGTCATGATTAACTGTTTTTTGGTGTCCAATTTACCGTCCACTTTTTACCATTAAAAAAACTAAATCATTAAAATTAAAATTTACATATAGATGGGCTTTTTTGGAATGAAAAAACACCGCATAAATAGATTTTAAGAGATTAAATACAAAGTGCAGAGTATGTAGTGTGTGGGGTAAGGGGGAGGAGGGACGTGGGAAATTAGAGAGAGAGAGAGAGAGAAAAGTGCAATGAGTGGGGGTGAGAGGGGTGGGGGGATAGAGCAGGAGCAGCCCAACTACCCATAAATTTTGCATGAAAACTAGGGCTGGACAGGGTCGATTTCGGGCCAAAAATGCAAAACTGACCAAAACCAAAACGCCCAAATATAGGCCCGTTCCCGTCCGTTTGTAACATTGGTTTGCTCGGGTGACAAGTTTCACGGGTTACGGGTTTCTCTGACGGGTTTTTGCGGGTTGAAACCCCAAAGACAAAAAATGACCAAACACCATTTTTCATTACTCACATGAAGTGCAAAAAATTGAAGAAAGCAAATGGGAAGAAGAAGTTGTAGTACAGAAAATCAAAATCAATACATAATCAACTCAAAGGTTTAATACAGGAAAAAAAACAGCAACAATCGTCGTAAAAAGAGGAAAAAAGAGAAGGGACCGAGCCCATGCCACCAGATCGCGACCACCGTAGACGGATCTGCAACCAACCCCCATGATCTGCTCCGATCTGTCCGTTGCTCCCTTTGGTGTGTTCTTCGCAATCACGACTTTCGACGAAGACGCGAGAAATAGAAGAAAAAGCCATTGGTGGCGGCGATGAGAGATGACGACGACGACATAGGCAACGCGACAAGACGACGACGGTGGTTGGGTTTTGTAAGGAAAGGTTTAATTGGTTTGGTTTTGTATTTGGTGTTGTATGGTGGCCAGAAATGGGGGTGGAAGGCGGTGGTGGTGTTGGTCTTCTTGGGAGAAAAAGAGAGAGAGGGAGAGCTATGAGAGAGAAAAAGAAAGTGCAAATGAAGTGGGGGCGTCGAGGCATTAGTTTTGGGAGTGGAGGCGACGTAGGTTAGGGTTTGGTCACAAATCAATGGCTCACAATTGTCTACGTATATGGAAGATTATCCACCGTTAGATTAACATAAAGATATGTAGTCGGATCAGATTTCGACAAAATTTTAAAACGAAACCCGTACCCGTCCGAAACTATCCGCGCAGACCCAGTTTTTTCACTCCTTTGACCTGTTGACCAGCCCGAACCCACCCGAAAACACAATTCTGGGCTCAGTTTGTTCAGGTTTGGACCGAATCGATTGTTTTTGTCCAGCCCTAATGAAAACCCAAAAGAACCCCATCAAAACTTGGTGCTGAGCTTTTTTTTTGGTGTCGCTTAGCATGGAAAAATTAAAAACTTTCCCACAAAAGGTCAGTCAATATGGACCACTAATTTATGATTAAAATACTTGAAGGGTAGAGATTTAAGAATGGCAACTTATTCCTTATTCTATCTAGAGTATGTTGTAGTTATTGTAAGATGAGACTCGAAAAGGTGTATATTCACAAAACTGAAAAGATATTTTAATAAATTGTAAAATGGTTAGTATTTATATAAATTGAAAAATCAATAGAAATTTATTTTAATTGCAAAATGGAATTATGGTTTGGTTCCTTTAAATGCATATGGATCATTTGTATGGTAAATATCTCAAAAAGATTGACTAAAGAAATATTAAATCGCTTTTTTAAATATATTATTTTTGTTAACCACTATTTATTCTCATTCCCCGTTTCTCTCTCTTTGTTTTTTTTTTAAAAACTCTTTGTTTTTTTTTTAAAAAAAATCATTAACCATTCTTCCTATATAAGTAATACTCCTTTATAAAAAAATAAAAAATTATACATACATGTAGTAATAAATAAATTCTTACATAAAATTTTTTTAAATTGATTTTATTTATATTATTTCATTTTATTTTATAAAAATATTTAAAATTAATAATAAGAATAAAAATAAATTAATACTTCATTTTTAAGAGGATAAAAATATTAAATAAATAAAAAATATAATTTATAATATAAATATATAAAAATGCTTGACGGTATGACCACTTAGTGCACTCAGGCACTCACCTCAGTTACTCGTCAAAACCAAAACATAGATAAATTGATAATTATTAACACCTATTTAATACACAATTAAAATATACATAATTTATTTTTCAAAGTTTCTAAATTCATCTCTGAGACTCTGACACTGGTTAGTGGCCATCTGTTGAGAAGCCCCACATTGACTAGTGATACTACTAATGTAATGATTATAAAGCTTGGGTAGTCCTCACCCTACAAGCCGATTTTATAGGGATGAGTTAGGTCCACTTCCCAAATTCTAGCAGTGGTATCACAACGATGGTTAGATCCGGTAGTGGGCCACCCGTGTGGGGTACATTGTTAGTGGGCCACCACCCGTGTGGGGTGTTGTTGAGAGTTGATGTGTGAGAGGGTGTGTTGAGAAGTCTCACATCGACTAGTAAGACTACTAATGTAGTGCTTATAAAGTTTGGACAGTCCTCACCCTACAAGCCCATTTTTTAGGGATGAGTTAGGTCTAAATCCCAAATTCTAACACCATCGCCTTGTGTAACACCCTTTCTCCAAAAAAGGATATTATACCATAGTTACCAAGAATTTTGAATAATCTTATAAAATATTTGGTAAAAGTTGGAAATTCTTCTTCTAAAATGCGGGTAAAATTTTTCGTTTTCATAAGAAGATGAGAATGATGGAGAATATGTATTAATTCTTTTCAAAAGGTTTTAAGTGCGGAAGCATAAAACGGTATTTTTAAGAATGAAATCTCATTTCATATAATTATCAGAGTTTTTACAAGGAAAGATTAAAAACAACACAGTGAACATTTGAGCTAGTCTGGTCTTTAACCTCTGTTGGAACCAAATTGGTTAAAAGTGTTTTTAATACAAAAACTCCCTGAGTGATTTTATGGTTTTGATGATAACAAAATGTATTAAGGTTTTTACAAAGGATAATCAATATGTACTAAGCTTGTACAATGTATAACAATGCTGCCTAACTAAGCTTATTGCAGTCTGCGTCCAATCAGTTCTTCATGACATTGGCTGGCATTCAAAGTGAGCCTTGCGTCCAATGTTGGCACTGAAACATAAATACCAAGAGTTCTGCGTCCAGTGATTTTGGCAGAAGGAAGTTACTGATATAAGAGGCAAAGCAGTTCTGCGTCCAATAAGCTAAGCTCATCACAATGTTGGCACTGAAATGGACACAAGAGTTCTGCGTCCAATGTTTGAGCAGAAGGAAGAATTCTGCGTCCAATGTTTGAGCAGAAGGAAGAGTTCTGCGTCCAATGATTGAGCACAAAGGCAAGTAATGTTGTGCGTCCAATAATAAGTACAAGGCAAGACTGGCATAAGTCCAATGATAAGAACAAGGCAATACTGGCAGAGTCCAATATTTTTATGAGAAGCAGAATTGCAGTAAGAGTCCAATGATTTTCAAAGGAACAGATTCAGTGAGCGTCCAATGCAGATGAAGGATAAAAGTCCAATGTTCAGTATGAGCAAGAATGCAACTCTGCGTCCAATGAAACTGAACATTCTGCGTCCAATTAAGTCAGAGTTACTCAAGCACTGTTCTGCGTCCAATAAATAAGAAGGACAACAATCAACTGCTTCTGCTTGAATGGAGCATAAGTCCAATAATCAGCATGAGGCAATAAGTTCAATATTGCCTTGCATCAAATGGAACAAAATGATAAGCATCAGGATGCGTCCAATGATTGAATGAATATCATATACAAATGGTAAGCAAAGGTATGCGTCCATTTGTTAAAAGGACTGAAAGTCCAATGATTTCTACATGTTGCGTCCAATACGCAGAATCCATAAACTTGCTATTTACTGCTCATGCATTTAATATGGAACATATTTATTGAGCAAATGATTTGAGATAAATAGCTGTACACAATGCTTTTCTGTACATCTTTGTCAACGTGTGTGAATGTACTTCTGAAAAGCATAAAGTACTGTGGAAAGTGTACTAAGAGAGAGAATGTACTTTTAACTACTTTATATATCTCTGAACACATCTTTCTGCTTTACACAGTGTATTCTCTCTGTCTCAATAAGATATTATTATTAACCACTGTACAATTGAGACTTTGAGTACAGGTTGCTTCTGATTTAGGAGAAAGAAACGCAGACATGCACAATGAAGTAGATCTCCTCAGAGCAACGGGAAAATAGCATTAAATGCTATTAGAGAACGGTAATTTTATGAGAGCTGAAGTTGAGCAACTGAAGAACAAGTCTGAAGCTTCACTACTCTTATAAATACCGAGAAGCAAGAAGAAGAATACAAGATATTGAACAACGAAAAAGAAAGAGCAAAAACGCTGTGCAAACTATTTGTTATACTCTGTCTAGAAAGTCTTGTATTTCTTTATCTTCTTGTAAAAGAGAGTTTGCTTTACTCTCAAAGTGCTTTAGTTTTCATATCCTCACTTATGTGAGTTAGACAGCACTTGAATCAAAACTCTGCTGAGTTGTTTAGCCTGAAGAGGCTGTGTTCAAAGAATACTTGTTTTAGCCTGAAGAGGCTGTGTCCAAAGAATACTTGGGGTTTAGCCTGAAGAGGCTGCGTCCAAAGAATACTTGGGTTTTAGCCTGGAGAGGCTGTGTGCAAAGAATACTTGGGATTTAGCCTGAAGAGGCTGTGTGCAAAGAATACTTGTACCTATCTGGTTTGATAGTGAAATCTCTCTAGTTTGAGGGGACTGGACGTAGCTCTTAGGAAAGGGTGAACCAGTATAAAAACTTGTGTTATTTCTTCTTTCCCTTAACTCCTTTTATATCTGTGTTTATTACTAACAAAGGGGATTGAAATTGTTTTTATTCAAACAAGTTTTTCAAACTAAAAGGGAAGCATTCTGTGCGTCCAATCTTTAGAAAACCTGTGCGTCCAGTTTTTATAAAGACTCTGTGCGTCCAGTGTTTTAGCACTCTGTGCGTCCAATATTTCAGAAAACACTGTGCGTCCAATATTTGAACTAAGCTGTGCGTCCAACGTTTTTAACAGCCAGCGTCCATCTTTTGCGAAAAGTTTTAAAAGCTTAGAAACAAAATTCAACCCCCCTTCTTGTGTTTCATCTTGTTACCTACAACCTCTACCCAAAATAATACAGTAATCATCTATTCTTCTTGGAATCCATATCATCCTACGCAGCATTCTCCTTCCAATCCTTCTTCTAAGAGTCAGCCCACTTCTTGGGTAACTCATCTACTCCGTCATGCATTAACACAACAAAGCAGACAATGGTGAAACTCTAAACAACTTAATAAGAAAAGTAGAAGCACTTAAACAAACGCAGATCACATTGCACTTAATTCATATGTCAAGGACATATAAGAAACATACAGCAGGTATAATGCACGCACCAAATGAATCATTCAATATCTTAAACAGAAAATTTCACACAAGACTTTCTATACTTTCGGGACACACCCACGAGCATCATGCCCGCTACTCCTGGGGATTTTACTTAATAATTTCGGGACACACCCACGAGTAAATAACCCGCTACCCCGAGAGATTTTACGACATAATTTTGGGACACGACCACGATAAAAGAACCCGCTTCTCCTGAAGACTTTACCACTTATATTCGGGACACACCCACGAGTAAGTCACTCGCTACTCTTGGAGATTTTACCATAGGAATTTCGGCACACAGCCACGAGCATTCAGCCCGCTACTCCGAGAGATTTTACTTAGTAACCACAGACATCAGCTTCCAACTTAGCTCTCAAATAAACACGGAATCACAAGTAAACACAAAACCACGTTTCTCAGATAAGAATACCAAATCACACATCTCAGGAAAAACACAGAATTTCACCACTCAGATAGAACATAGAACCATTTATCCCAAATAACTCATACTTCATTTCTCGTTCAAAATCCAAAAATGTATCAGTATATGATAGAACTAAAAGTGCTTTAGTTTATTGAAGAAGTTTAAAACTTAATTATTTCAAAAATACTTGAACACCAGTTTATTTTCAAAAAAAGTCCATTGAAGCTTGTTTCACAAATTTTCACTGTTAAAAACATAGGGAATACTGAACCAAAAATATATAACAGTAGAATTCACCGAGAATCTATTTCCATTATATTCCCCAATCATCTTAGCCATGTATATACCGAGTCCATAGGTTAAGAATTCCCCAAACAGTGTATCAACACAGATCCCAGGCCAGAGAGAGACGGACTGCTTTAGCCCCTTCAAAGGTCTCTCTTTCTTTCTAGACAGATCCATACTGATAAACCATTTATCTTAACCATGACCTTGTATATCAATGATAGATAATATCAGAGTTTTCACAAAATAATAAATTGTATTTCCTTTGTGGTAAAATCATGTTTACGGTAAGTCTAAAATTCGCCATTATAACTGTATGTTTACAAAAGCTCAAAAATGATTTTAACATTCCCACCTTGCTTTCACGAAAGTTTAGGAAAATTTGGGTATTATAACTCTACAATTATTAAATAGCATAAAATAATTAAATTAAAGCTTATAAAACAATTATAAAGCATATTTTAAATAAATAAAAGTTATAAACATACTAACAAACAATTCAAACACAAACAAGAATCAAACTCATACTTCTCAAATTAACTTGAAAGAGAAACCCCTTACCTTGGCCACAAAATTGATGAAGAACAAAGCAAGAACACCAAATAAGAAATATAAGATTACTAAGGAAAAAGAGAGAACTTTGTGTATAGTCTTCAAGCTTCTTGAATGAGTGAAAAATTATGAAGCACCCCACCCCTATATATAGTGAATGGGGCGGCCAAGAACTAGGGCGAGGGAAGGGATTAAAAATTTATGCGATGTAAGCCATGATTCACAAAATATACATTTATTAATTAGGTATAATCATGCTTTTATCTAATTGGTTAATCCATGTGACTATGCATATGAGTCATAGGCCAAAAGTTCATCCAAGGGCCCTTAGTAAGTGTGGATGTCGACCAACACAAGGAGGGAGGAAGACCATTTGATTGTATGGTTAAAAACTTTATGGTTTGGTAGTTAAATGGTAAACCAAGGGTAAAATAATCCTTTTACAAGAAAATTTTCAAAAACTATTATTAAAAGGTGAGGACCTATGGAAAAATTCAAAAATGTCAATTAATAGTCCCAAGGACTTCATACAAGAGTTTCTGGATTTTTACGGTAAGGATAGGCTTTACGGTTTGCACTAACAAAGGAAAATGGACGCGCAGTAAATGCAAAACAGTAATTTTTCAGAAAATTCTAGAAAAATTTCCAGAAAATCACAAATTTAATTTAAACACTAATGATCCCTCTTAGAATTTGATTTTGAGCACTCACAGATCACTGAAAATCCATTTTTGACCAGAAATCTCTATTTTCCGTACTTTATAGGGATCGAAAAAAGTAGCTTTTGATATGCTTTTCAGAAAATCACGAAATAATTTCTAAAAATCTCAAAAAATAAAAAAACATGATTCAGATTTTTAATATCTTTTTCTGACCTCATTTTGGTCTTCAAATCAGTGTTTAACTCTTACTGTAAATAATAGGGACAAAATGATAATTTCTAAAATTTTCAAAAAATTCTAAGAAAATTCCAGAAAATCATAAATATTAAAAGAACTAACTTTTGTTAAGGAAGTTTGTTGTTCTGAGTTGGTTTGATATACTTTGGCTATTTAAACGCTTATCCGTCAATTACGGTTTTCAAACGTCAAGGAAAAAGTGACTGTTTTAATGAAATAACATGATAAGTATTTTAAAACCTTCATTATAAGACAAAAATAATTTACTTAGCACTTATATCTTAAAATTTCATATAAAACAGATTTTAAACGGTAACTCAGAAAAACGGATGTTACACCCTGCGGTAGAAGTTTTCTAGGATGATGTCTGTAATGGGCTCTTCGATTCCTCGGTATAGAAGCTTATCCCCATACCTAGGAGAGCTTCGATAGTAAGCAGCAGAGCAATTGGTTCAAACTGCACTAATTGGTCCATATTTGCATAGTAGGCGCTTTTCTACGCCGTTACGAGACCCATCATCGTGTTGGATCTCACACATAAGTTTCACACACAGAAAGTATATTATGAATACACTGATTTTATTCATCATTAACAACTGATACAAATCATTCCTTTTATATGGACAGAAGGAATAAGTCCCACATTGATTACATCAGAATTACTCACTCACTAATACAACTAACTCCCTTAACTCGGATAACAACGCAACTAACATGAAACTAACCCACAACTAACTTTTGAGTTACAAACACATCACAACACTCCCCTTTAATTCACAAGTTCTAATGCTGTCACTCCTAGCATTCCCCTCAACTCTTTAAACCGATCCGATTTCAAAGGTTTTGTAAGAACATCAGCCGCTTGCATATCAGTATGACAATACACCATTTCTATTCTCCCCTTGTTTACTTGATCTCGAAGGAAGTGGAATTTTGTCTCTATATGCTTGCTCCTATCATGAGAAATTGGATTTTTGGCTAGATTGATTGAGGATTTATTGTCAACACACAGTTGTACTGGCTTCTTGAATTCTACCTTCAGCTCATCTAGCAGGGATTCTAGCCAAAGCACTTGGCAAGCTGCATGGGCAACTGCTATATACTCAGCCTCGCATGAAGAGAGAACCACAACACTTTGCTTCTTGAAACTCCAGGAAATAGGTGCATTCAGAAACCGAAATAAGTAGCCTAAAGTGCTCCTTTTTTCCACTACATCTCCACTCCAGTCTGAATATGAAAATGCATCAATTTCAGCTACACTTTGCTTTCTTTCTTTTGGAAATAACAATCCAAAACTCTGTGTTCCTTTGAGGTATCTGAGTATTCTTTTGGTAGCAACCATATGTGAGACCTTAGGATTGCTCATGAATCTACTGATTATTCCCACTCCATAGGTAATGTCAGGTCTGCTGTTGCATAGGAACCTGAGAGATCCCACAAGTTTCTGCCTCCTTTCATCTAGAATGTGTCTATGACATATTGAGCCAAAGACTTTTAGGTGTTTGACACTTGGTTTGCAGCCTAGAATGTGTCAGAAATGCTAACAATAAACTTTCTGACACAGTTTTACCCACATATAAGGTAAGTTACGTACAACATGTTATTATTAACATATTGATATTAATGAGTATATAATAACCAATCAAATTTACACATCAATATATGATTTTCATATTAAACAAAAATAAAAAAAATAGACAGATGAGCACGGTAGTCCGTCTGTCCGCTAGTAGTTGATAATAGGGGTTCAAAACTATATGTCAATGGTCTTAGGAATAAAAAATAGAATAAAAAACATGCAAAAGAAGCTTGATTATATTAAAATGGACTTAAGTGCAATGCATATTTATTTCTTAGGAGAGATAAATGTATATTTTCACATAAAATTGAAGAAAAATGTAATTTAGTCGTCTCTCGAGGGAGGAATATGTAATTTACTCATAATAGTATTGATGCCGAAAGAAGAGAAGAAGGATGTTGCCAAATTAACCTTATTCTTTACAAATTATTTATTTATCTAAGTCCTAAACTTTGATATCCTATACATCTTGTACACTTTGTGAAATTTAGAGTATTCCTTGATATATTTGTTGAATTGTTGTATATTCCACTCTTAATTTGGTTGTAACAATGACTGAAACTCTTAGATTTTATCTTTAACTAGGTTGTGACCCGCGCGATGCGCGGTCACAATTTATTTTATTTGAATATAATTTAATAAATCTTTTTAATTTAATTTATATTGTTATATAATTAGTAAAAAATGATAATAAATGAGATTGTAATAAAAAATATATATTTCGTGGGTCAAAAACTGTGATAAGCAATGGAAGACATATTGAATTGCTGCTACTTGAAATGAGTGGATTACATATTTGAAAATTTTATTTAATAATGGTCGTTGATATGATGCTATCATTTTTTTTTAAATATTCTTTCTATCCACCACACTATATAATTGTTTCTAACCAGTGGTTTTTTTTTCTTTTTTTGCTTCTCCTTAAGCTTGTGAGGGTCGATTCGTCATCAAATGATCTTTATCTCATGTATTTCACTTGTTTATTTTTTGCTTGTCTTCCACTTGAGATTTGGCTCTTTATGTGACGTGTTATCTTTGATTGATTATTGTCTCTTTTGTTGTTTTTGTTGTAAAAGAATGTATTACTGATAGCCTTTTAGTATGCAAACATGTTTAATCTATTTGATAGGTTTATGAAGTCCTTAAATAGGATGAAACTCCTTTTGATTGTGTATTGTTTTGTGGTAAGTTAATGTTTGTCACCTTTTAATTAAAAAAAAAGAAGATTTGTCACATTTATTTAAAAAATAAAAGTGTATTGACAATGTTTTTCTAGTATTGATGGTATTTATGTGTTACACTTCATTTGTCCAAAGGTTTTTTTATCAGTTCTCTTACTCTAAGAGTTGAGATGTTGTGTTGAAGAGTTTTTATGCATAAAAGGCTACTAATAATTAAATGTAGGTCTATGTTTCACGCGGCACAATAAATAAAAATTAGTTTAAATTGTTTTTACTCACAATACATATATATTTTTTTATACTTTTTTATGAAACATATTTCTTTATATAATATTTACTATATGTTTTAAAGTATATTTTATATAAAAGTGAATGACTTAGAAACTAATGTATCCGTGAAAAATATATTTAAAGTTAGATAGGTATTACACTATATTGATTAATATCATTAATATATGCTCATGTAATCTATAGGATAAAACATATAGTCAAGTGTCTTCAGTGCCTTTGAGGTGCTCCCTTTTTGGGCTTTAAGAGCAATGGATTTTGCTCTTCTTTCTGTTCCTTCTTCATTGAACTCAAGCTCATGCACTTTAAGTGATCCCAGAAGGTTCTCCATAGCAAGAGTAGAAAGATCTCTTGCTTCTTGTATGGCAGTTACTTTGGGTCTCCATTGTTTTGGTAAACTCCTTAGGATTTTCCTGATATGATCCTGGTTTGTGTATATTTTTCCCAAGGATCTCAGGTTGTTGATGATTGTTTGGAATCTTCCAAACATCTGATCAATAGTCTCGTGATCCTCCATTTTGAATAGTTCATATTGATGAACTAGCATGCTGATTTTGGACTCACGGACCTGAGTTGATCCTTCATGTGCCAAAGCTAGAGTGTCCCATATCTCCTTGGCAGTAGTGCAGCTATGCACCTTGTCATATTCAGACTTGGTAATGACACACATCAAGTAGTGCCTTGCCTTCGGGTTCAGTTGAAACCTTGTTCTTTGATCCTACGTCCACTGAGCTCTTGGCACTGGTTGATCTGCTTCATCTACTGGAGCAGTGTAGCCAGTTTCCACGACATCCCACATGTCTATGTTTTGCGCATCAAAGAATGTGATCATTCTTTGCTTCCAATAGTTGTATTCATCTCCATTGAAAAGTGGTGGTCTGTTCACAGCTTGTCCCTTGTTCTCCATAGATCTTTGCTTCTCTGCACTGTTAGGTGTTCAACCCCTAGAGACCGAGGTTTGATGCCAACTGTAGGTAACAAGATGAAACACAAGAAGGGGGGTTGAATTGTGTTTCAAAGCTT
Source organism: Glycyrrhiza uralensis (assembly GCA_030159175.1). Taxonomy (NCBI): domain Eukaryota; kingdom Viridiplantae; phylum Streptophyta; class Magnoliopsida; order Fabales; family Fabaceae; genus Glycyrrhiza; species Glycyrrhiza uralensis. Next base: position 24,967,285 of record BRZY01000007.1, on the reverse strand, counting down.
TTGAAAACTTTTTGCAAACGTTGGACGCTGATTATGAAAAACGTTGGATGCACAGCGCAACTGGTTTATTGGACGCACAAACACTTTGGATGCAAAAACATCCACTTAGTTTAAAACAGGTTTTCTTTGTGCGATTAAAGCGTATTGAATAACTTGTTAAAATAAATTCAAAATCAACCCCCTCAGTTAGTATAAACAAATAAATTAACAGAGATAAGGGATAGAGAAAATAACACAAGTGTTTATCCTGGTTCACCCTTTCCTAAGAGCTATGTCCAGTCCCCTCAAACTAGAGAGATTTCACTATCAATCAAGATAGAATACAAGTATTCTTCAACAGCCTCTTCAGGCCTTACAACAAGTATTCTTTGCACACCTAGCCTCTCTAGGCTCAACACAAGTATTCTTTGACAACCAAGCCTCTCTAGGCTTAACACCAAGTATTCTTTACACGTAGCCTCTCTAGGCTATATCCCAAGTATTCTTTTACAGAGAAGCCTCTCCAGGCTCAAACAAGTATTCTTTCAAAACAAGCCTCTCCGGGCTTAAACAACTCAGAAGAGTGTTTTTTGACTTAAAGTGCTATCTAACTCACACAAGTGAGAATATGAAAATCTTAAGCACTTCGAGAGTTAAGTAAACTCTCTTTTACAAGAAGGAAGAAAAAAATAATACAAGACTTTCTATATTAATCAGAGTATTTGCACAGCTTTTCAGCTCTTTCTTTTCTTGGTTCAGTCTCTTTTTTTCTTCTTCTTGTTCACGGTATTTATAGGCTTTGATGAAGTTTCAGACTTGTTCTTTGAATAGCTCAGCTCCAGCCTTCATAAAAATGACCATTCTTTAATAGCATTAAATGCTATTTTTCCGTTGCTCTGAGGAGTTCCACTTCAGTGTGTATGTCTGCGTCTTTTTCTCCTGGGTCAAAAGCAACCTATACTCATAGTCTCAATTGCACAAAGGTTAATAGTAATATTTTGTTGAGACAAAGAGAATACACTGTGTAAAGCAGAAAGGGATGTTCAGAGAGATATAGAAATAGTTAGAGTACATTCTCTCTCTAAGTACACTTTCCACAGTGCTTTATACTTTTCATTTAATGCATGTTCAAAACACGTTGAATACAGCTATTTATTTCAAATCATTTGCTCAATAAATATGTTCCATATTAAATGCAAGAGCAATAAATAGCAAGTTGTGTCTTCTGCGTTTTGCACGCAACATGTAGAATATATGGACTATTCATGTACAGAATGGACGCATACCTTTGCTTACCATTTGTACTTGAGACAATTTGGTTCATATGGACGCATATTCATTGCTTACCATATGGACTTATGACTTTGCTTCTCTGATAGAACGTCTTCATGATAATTATTGGACGTTTATCAATTCTGCTTCTTTGGACGCAAAGCTTCATTGGACGTATTCATTCTCAAAGTCCATTGGACGATACTTATCTGAGGTTAAGTATCAGTGTCCATTGGACGCTCCACTCTTGGACTATATATATGTGCCAATGTCACTTTGGACGATGCACTTATCTTTGTTGTACCTATAAAAGCTTGTCAGCAAACTTTGTAAAACCTTTAATAATTATTGTTATCATCAAAACCACTTAGGGAATTCATTAAAAAACTTTTGAACAATTTGGTTCCAACAATCTCTCCCTTTTTGATGATGACAAACATTATTAAGTTTTACAAGCAGTAAAGCAGATAAAACCAGTAAATAGTCAACATATACTTTTAAAGAGAAATTTTTCTTAGGGAAAACTCCCCCTGAGATATATGTCTCAGTTTTTCTTACTTTTCTCCCCCTGAGTTAAACAACTCATGGTTCTGGATATTCAATATGTTCAAAGTACCTGAAAAATTTCTTTTTCTCACAGAGCAGATTAGTCCAGGATATAAATATAGTATAATCAAAGCATGCATAGGTAATAAGACTACTGCACTGTAATTTAGACTCAATCTCATTTTATTAATGACTTTTGAGCTTTAAAACTTAATTCTTCCCAATTTCTCCCCCTTTTGTCATCAGACAAAAAGGTTCACAGAACATCATAGTCCAAAAAGAAAAACAAAAGAAAGATTAAAGAAAATTTGGAGAAGCATTGGAGCGTAGAGTCAGGGCTTTTGCTGAAGTTTCTGGGTGTACTTGATATACTGTCCAAAGAGAAACGCAAGTTCTTCATATTGTTCCCTTGGAACTGAATCTTGTGCTTGACTCTTTTCAGTAGTAGCTTTAGGTTGTATTTCTTACATAGCTTTAAGATCTTCAGGCTCAGGAGGAAATTCAATTATTGACTGAGTGGATCTAGTTGGGGCACCAAAGACATCATTAAACATATATCGTTGATGTGCCATGTTTTCTGTAACTGATCCCGTGGCTGGCGTTGTAGCCTTCTCAGCTTCTGAGACCCCTGAAGATGATGCATCTTGCTCACACAAGACAAGGTGTCTTTCCCAGAATGTTCTGGCTTCCTGCTCCGTTGCTTGTCCTGTCTTGGACAAGAACATTAAGAAATCCATATCCACATTCTCCATGGATTTCTTTGCCCAGTCCTCATCAATCCTGATAGGAATTGGCATTGGACTTTTGTTTATGCTTTTTCTTGGGAACTTGTCCTTATTTCTGTCAACAAGATAAACCCTTGGTGCTATCCTGTCAGGCTTGATCTTTATTGTTGTGGTTGGCTTTATTCTCATAGACGGAGGCACATTGAAGTGATTCTGAAGTTGAAGTCCGTCCGCTATGTTTCTGATGATCATCCTGTCAAGGGGTGAGAGGAATGATCCCAGTTCTTCTGCAGACAGAGGAGAGTAATCTGGCTTGAAGTCATAAATCCTCATCCTTGAGAGTCCCAAAGAGCTAGGCATGATGGACTTAGCCCTTACTTCCTCTGAGGTCATGTTCTCCTTTTCTTATCCTCCTGAAGAGGGATTTCTATGACCTTCAACCCCTTAGTCAGGACATCCAGTTTCCTAACTGTGAAGATATACTCAGAAGGTGATGAAGAGGGTGCGTCTGATATATCTAGGTTAGAGGAAGGTGAAGAATGTTGAGAGTGATCACGTGAAGGTGAAGGTGAGTGTGTTTGGATGGGATTGGACGATGGTTCAAGATTGAAGAGTGATGGTGGAATAGTTTCAGGTGAGACGAGTGGTGGTGTTTGCTGTCTTGATTGGGTGGACAGAGGGGGTGAGAGAGTTTGAGATGGTATTTGGGATGGTTGTCCTGTTTGGGGTGGTGTTTGGGATGGTTGTTTTGTTTGAGGTGGGGGAACTGTTTGGGTTTGAGGTTGTGGTTGTGGTTCAGAAATTGGACGTATGGGTGATTGTGGTTGAGTCTGAGGGTCAGGAATTGGACGAATGGGTGATTGAATGGACTCAGGAGTTTTTCTATCAACGTCCCTTGTTCCTTTGTGAGAGTAAACATTTCTAAAATCTTTAGCAATTTCAGAAATGGTTTTTGAAGGTTTTTTCGTACCTGTACGTTTCTTAACAGGTCTTTCAGTGAGCTCTTGACTGGACTGCCTTTTCAGATCTTACTTCTCTAAGGATTTTTTTCTTTCTTAGCTATCTCATTTATCCTCTGATATTCTTTTGCACCTTGGATAGTAGAACGAAGATTCATTTTGTCAAAGTTGCTTTTGCCAAGCTTGGGTTGTCTAATACTGCTCAGTATTTGATTTAAGTCTTCGGCAATTCCTTGTTTTCGCATAATCTTTGTTAGGAGCACTCCATATGGAATTTTCTTCAAGGAATGCTTTCTGCTGACACGCTTCTTGAAGTTCATGAAGAGAATAAGTGGCAGATTAATTTTCTTCCGATTCAATAGATTTACCAGTAGAAACTCATGTATAGCAGACACAGAATTTCTCGATCCTGTTTTGTGGAGGATCATTTTGTTGATGACTTGATGTAGGATTCGTGCCTTGTCATGCATTTGTGAAGCAACTATAGGTTGAGAGTATTCAGATGAGTCACACAGAATATCACTCCCTTCTGGTCTTCCATTCTTCCAATCAGAGAGAGGAACTTCTCCTTCAGCTTTACAGTTAATGGTTTCAGAGATAGTTTCAACTGAAACTGTTATTTTCTTCCCATTAACCGTTCCAATAATTTTAGTGTCTTCAACCTCAGCTGTTAACCAGAACTGCTTAATAGGATTGGGATACACTATGATATCTCCTTTGAAGAAGTTACTCCAACCAGCACTGGTGATTTCCTCAACCACGAAGATTCCTAGTTCAACCAACTCGGTGGGTATGAAGCGATGTTCCACAAGGACTTCCACGCTCTCAATGATCTCCATTTTGAAGATAAAGGTTTGATTTTTCGAAAGAGAGAATTTTGAAGGGGTTTTTTTCAAGAGAAGAGAGTAAACACAGAGAGTTTTCAGAAAGTTGAGTAAGTGAAAGGGAAGAAGTTAAAAACATGTATAAGAAGGAAGTTGTGGAGAGAGAAATCAGTAATTTTTCTTGAAAACTGGCGTAATCATCAAACGGGAAAACGGCTGCAGAGCAGGTGTACAGTTTGTGATAAAAGTATATCATTATAAAAATAAATAGGACTCAGTGCGGGAAGACTAATAGGTAAAAACCTTTAAGTCATAAAACCTTCTAAGTCTCAAATAGACTGACGTGTCCTATTGGACACTAGGCATATTGGACTCAGACTCGGCTTGAGCATATTGCAGCAGAGACATATTCAGCTTCAACTGTAGATAATGCAATTGTGCTCTGTCTCCTGCTCGTCCATGATACTAGATTGGACCTAATAAAATGGCATCCTCCGCTGGTGCTTTTTCTTTCAAGCCTATCTCCAGCATAATCAGCATCACAGAACCTTACTAATCTGTATTCATCTGATTTCTTAAACAACAGACCAAGATTAGTAGTCTCTTTCAGATACCTAAAGATTCTCTTTACAGCAGTTAGGTGAGAATCTCTAGGATCTGGTTGAAATCTTGCACATAAACAAACACTAAACATAATGTCAGGTCTAGATGCAGTAAGATATAAGAGAGATCCAATCAAGGTTTGCAATCATCCATATTGAACTTCTTAAGAAGCTCCTTAGTGTACTTGGACTAATGCACATAGATCCCATCTTGAGTCTGTTTTACTTGAAGTCCAAGAAAGAATTTCAATTCTCCCATCATGCTCATTTCAAACCCTTCTGCATTAACTCAGAAAATTCTCCACATAGAGATTCATCAGTAGCACCAAAAATGATATCGTCCACATAAATTTGTACTATGATGAAACGTGTGTCTATGAATTTTCTGAAAAGAGTAGTATCAACTTTTCCTCTTGAAAAACCATTTTCCATTAGAAAAAAACTTAGTTTTTCATACCAAGCTCGAGGAGCTTGCTTGAGGCCATAAAGAGCCTTTTTCAGTTTAAAAACATAGTTGGGAAAAGCTTGATCCTCAAAGCCAGGAGGCTGTTCAACATAGACTTCCTCTGTTTTTATACCATTCAGAAAAGCACTCTTTACATCCATTTGATAAAGCCTCATATCATGTTGGGCAGCAAATGAAAGTAAGATACGAATGACTTCTATTCTAGCTACTGGAGCAAAGGTTTCAGTAAAGTCAATACCTTCTTGTTGTGAGTAACCTTGAGCATCTAACCTTGCCTTGTTTCTCACAACTTTACCGTCTTCGTCCAGTTTGTTTCTGAATACCCATTTGGTTCCAATAATGGACTTATCTTCAGGTGGGGCTACCAGCGTCCAATCATCATTGCGTTTGAATTGATTCAGCTCCTCCTGCATTGCCAAAATCCATCCTTCGTCCAATAGGGTTTCATCTATATTTTTGGGCTCCAATTCAGAGATAAATGCAACATCAGTTTGTTCTCTGAATGTGGATCTTGTTCTGACTCTATCATTTGCATTTCTAATGATTTGATCTTCAGGATGATAGGTCTTGAAGCGCCAGCTTCTTCTTCTTTTAGTATTGGACGCATCCTCAGCTTCTGCGTCTGATCTATTTTCTTCATTCTTAGGTGATATTCTTTCACCTTCTGCATGTATTCTCATATCTGCAAGAGAATCACTTAGCTCTGACAATTCCTTGTCAGGCTTTTTGTCATTGAATTTAATATGAATTGACTCTTCCACTGTCAAGGTTCTTGAGTTATAGACTCGATAGGCCTTGGAGGTTTCAGAGTAACCCCGAAAAAAACCATTGTCCACTTTTGAATCAAATTTGCCAAGTTGATCCTTAATGTTAAGAATGAAACATTCACATCCAAAGGGATAGAAGTATGAAATGTTGGGTTTTCTTCCTTTCCATAATTCATATGGAGTCTTTTTCAATATAGGTCTCACATATATTCTGTTTTGTAAATAACACGCAGTATTTACAGCTTCAGCCCAAAATCTCTTGGATGTTGAGTGATCATTGAGCATGGACCTGGCCATCTCTTGTAAAGATCGATTCTTTCTCTCCACCACACCATTCTGTTGAGGTATTCTTGGTGCAGAGAAATTGTGAAAGATCCCATTCTCTTCACAGAATCTCTGGAAGTTTGCATTTTCAAACTCACCTCCATGATCACTTCTAATAGAGTTGATACAAACTCCTTTCTCATTTTGGACTCTTTTACAGAATATGGTGAAGACTTTGAAAGACTCATCCTTGTGTGCAAGGAATTTGACCCATGTCCATCTAGTATAGTCATCAACTATAACTAATCCATATCTCTTTCCATTCAAAGAAGCAGTTTGAGTGGGTCCAAACAAATCCATGTGTAAAAGTTCCAGAGGTCTAGAAGTGGAAACAATATTTTTGGAATTAAAAGAGTTTTTTACTTGTTTCCCTTTCTGACATGCTTCACACAGAACTTCAGACTTGTACACAAGATTTGGTAGTCCTCTCACGAGGTTATGCTTATTCAGCTTTGAAATGGTTCTTAAGCTTGCATAACCAAGTTTCTTGTGCCATATCCATTGTTCATCCTTTAAGGACATGAAACATGAGACATTTTGTTTGGACAATTTTTCGAAATCAATCTTGTAAACATTATCTTGCCTTTTTGCTTGAAAAAGTATGGACTTATCAGGATTTCTGACTATACATTTATCTTTGTTAAAGGAAACATCAAATCCACTATCACACAATTGGCTTATGCTAAGCAGATTATGTTTGAGTCCTTCAACCAATAAGACATTTTCAATAGATGGAAAAGGATGCTTACCAATTTTACCTATTCCAACTATTCTGCCTTTCTGGTCTCCTCCAAAGGTGACCCAACCTTTTGATCTAGGCTTTATGTCTTGGAACATAGACCTTTCTCCTGTCATGTGTCGTGAGTAGCCACTGTCCAGGTACCATGACTGGTGTTGTCTTCCTCCCATCAAGCATATCTGCAACAGGAATTATCATATTTTTAGGTGCCCAGATTGACTTGGGTCCTTTCTTGTTAGTCCTTGGTCTACGTCCAGGCTTGTTTCTCTTGTTATGGACGCACATTGAGGTGACATGTCCATCATTTCCATAGTGACCATAGTATGAATTACATATTGAGGAACTTTTAGAAAACTTTGGTTTTGGTTTTTCATAACCCAAACCACTTTTGTCAGAAGATTTTCTCTGAATTTTTAAAATCTGATCAAGTTTTTCAGAGCTACTGACAAATCTGGACAATCGTCCAGTGAGTTCATTTACTTCTTGTTGAAGTGCTTGTACTTCACAGGAAGTATTGGACTCAGAATCCTTTGGAGATTCATCTTTGAGTTGACTTACTTGACATTTCAACTCTTCATTTTCTGATTTGAGTACTTTATTTTCCAAAGTGAGTTTTTCAAAATCTTTAGTTATGAGTGAAAACTTTTTCTTCAAAGATCTGTACTCATCAGATAAAATGGATGATTCTCTAAGAAGATCATTAAAATTATCTCTTAGTTCGGAATAAGAAAGTACCTCTTCTTCATCCTCACTGTTAGTTGAGGGTAGGCTTGCCATTAGACAAAGATTGGCTTTTTCCTTATCCTCCTCATCCTCATCATCAGAAGATTCATCAAGATCTTCCCATGTTGCCATGAGACCTTTCTTCTTCTTGAAGAATTTCTTCTTTGTCCTTTCAGCCTCAGGACTGTCTGCCTTCTAATGGGCCGGTTTCTTGCATCCATAGCACACTACTGGACTTTTGTCCTTTTGCTCAACTTCCTTTTGTGGAAATTTTTTGTTGAATTGCTTTCTTCTGAAGCCACCTTTCTTTTTCCACATAGACTTGTTCATCATCATCTGAGCCTTCTTCTCCTTCTGAGCTGCATGACTCCTTATTTGAGTCAAGTGCCTTCAGTGCCTTTGAGGTGCTCCCATTTTGGGCTTTAAGAGCAATGGATTTTGCTCTTCTTTCTGTTCCTTCTTCATTGAGCTCAAGCTCATGCACTTTAAGTGATCCCAGAAGGTTCTCCATAGCAAGAGTAGAAAGATCTCTTGCTTCTTGTTTGGCAGTTACTTTGGGTCTCCATTGTTTTGGCAAACTCGTTAGGATTTTCCTGATATAAATCTGGTTTGTGTATATTTTTCCCAAGGATCTCAGGTTGTTGATGATTGTTTGGAATCTTCCAAACATCTGATCAATAGTCTCGTGATCCTCCATTTTGAATAGTTCATATTGATAAACTAGCATGCTGATTTTGGACTGACGGACCTGAGTTGATCCTTCATGTGCCAAAGCTAGAGTGTCCCATATCTCCTTGGCAGTAGTGCAGCTATGCACCTTGTCATATTCAGACTTGGTAATGGCACACATCAAGTAGTGCCTTGCCTTTGGGTTCTGTTGAAACCTTGTTCTTTGATCATGCGTCCACTGAGCTCTTGGCACTGGTTGACCTGCTTCATCTACTGGAGCAGTGTAGCTAGAGCTGTCAAAACGAGCCAGCTCGGCTCGTTAGAGCTGGCTCGGAATGAGCCAACAGTTAAACGAGCCGAGCCGAGCTGGCTTGGATTTTTCAAGGGCCAGAAAATGGCCAGCTTGGCTCGGCTCTCCTCGAGCTCGCGAGTTACGCGAGCTGGCTCATGGGCTGGCTCGCGGGCTGAATCATTAAAAAAAATTAAAAAAATATTTAAAAAGCTAGAAATTAAAAAAAACAAAAAAAATAAAAAAAAATTATATGCAATAAGCTCATTGCTCAAATTGCCAAATCCAAAGTGCATACCAAATATAAAGCAAACTAAATTACAAAACATCCATTACAATTTACATAACATAAAGAGACCAAAATCCAAAGTGCCAAGATAATTATTATTCTAGTTGAATTTGTTCTTGTCCATGAACAACATTAGAATCTTGGATTGTGAAATCAAAACGAACTTCCTCCTTTTTCTGAACATTTTCATCATCTTCATCTACAATCATAAAAAATAATGTTAAGAATGAATGATTTCTTATACTTTGATGGATTTAAAAATATAGAATATTGACAAATTAAATAAATTACCAGATTTATCAAAGCCATTTAACCAATTTTGAGTTAAAATGAGTGCTTGAACATTGTCAGGAAGAAGAGAAGAATGATATTTGGTAAGCACACGAGAACCAAGACTAAATGCAGATTCACTAGCAACTGTTGTTATTGGAATGCTCAACACCTCACATGCCATCCTACAAAGATTTGGATAACGTTCTTGGCAGTCCTTCCAATAAGTCAATACATCCAACTTCTGGAAAAGCTTTGGTTCAACCGGTGTCTCACTCAAATAAACATCCAACTCAGACTGTCCACCCTCATGTGTACTTTGACTCACATAATTAGCATATTCCTAAGACATTACAAGAACAATAAAATAAATCAACCAATAAGAAAAGATTAAATAATAATGAAGCAATAGAAAAATATTTAGCTCACATTATATGGATCATTCTCATTTTGTTCCTCCTCTTCAATGCCCTCTAGATCAGACGGAGGAATAATTTGGGAACTTGATGCAGCCGATGAACTTGACTTGATATTCACATATTCTTCAAATAGTTTGTACATCTTGTCCTTTATATGATTAATTTTGTCATCACAAGTATGGGGATCAAGCTTTGAATAGCAATACCTAAGTGCTGTAAGTTTCATCCTTGGGTCAAGAACCACAACAATTGAAAGAATCAAACTATAATCATTCCAATACTTGTTAAACTTGCCCATCATCCTCCCTGCCATGTCTTTCAATATTGGATCATCACTTTCAATAGTTTCCCGCAACAAACACTCAATTTTCCATACTTGCATGAAGTATTCATTAGAGGTTGGATAAGAAGTGCCTGAAAACAAGTTAGTTATCTTGTAAAATGGCCTTAAGAATTCACACATAATCTCAGCTCTTTTCCACTCATCTTGTGATGGACCATATTTGTAGTTTCTGTCACGGATTGTGAACATTCCAAAAGCACGACGATACCTAAGAGCACTTTCAAGCATCACAAAAGTGGAGTTCCATCTAGTAGGCACATCCAACCTCAAGCCCACCTTAGTATCAATACCCTTCACTTTGTCAACACATTCTCTAAATGCTAGCTTTCGAGCCTCTGATGCTTTCACATATCTAATACTGTCTCTAATCTTATGCAAGGCATCATTAGCTGCCTTTAATCCCTCCTGGACTATAAGGTTCAATATATGAGCACTACATCTCACATGGAAAAATTCACCGTCACACAACAAACTATTTTGCAATCTTAATTGCTCAGCCAAAATATCTTGCATGCAATTATTGGCACTAGCATTGTCTAGAGTGATGGAAAATATTTTTCTATCAATTCCCCACTTAGACAAGCACTCAAACACTTTATTAGCCAAATCATGACCAGTGTGTGGAGGCTCCAATTTACAAAAGGCAAGAATCTTACTCTTCAATTTCCAACTGTTGTCCACAAAATGTGCTGTCAAACAAATATATCCCTTTTGAGTATATGAGGTCCAACAATCAGAGGTCAAACAAATTCGGTTATAACACCTAGTCATTGAACTTTTCAATCTTTCCTTTTGTTCAAGATGAAATTTCCACATATCAGCCACTGCTGTATTCCGACTCAGATACTTCACATCTGGATTTAACAATGAAAATAGTTCCCTAATCCATTTGTATTCAACAAATGAAAATGGCAAGTCATGTTCAATAATAGCCATTGAGATTACCTCACGAACACGTTTATGGTCAAGTTCCCTAGCCCTCAACTTCCCAGCATGATCAATTATCATTGTAGAAACATCTTGATATGTAGGGATGAATTTGCATGCTCTCACATAACGCAATAATGTTGAAGTCCCAAATTGTGCCCCACCAATTGAATACTCTTTTCCACATGCATTACATTTAGCCTTTTCGTTTCCATCTTTGACACCAATTTTTGTCATATGTTTCCAAACTTCACTTGTAAATGTCCTAGCCTTCTTACTGTTTCTTTCAGCCTCACTGGTATCCTTTACAATTGGATTAGATGTAGGTTCTTCAATGATTTTCAACTCATCTTCGCTGAAATTCATACCGATAGTACTTTCATGCACAGTTTCAGAATCCATGATGAAAATACAGCCTACAAAGGAAGCAAAAAATAGCAGTAAATGAACAGATCATTCAAACAAATGAACAGATCACTAAATAAAAATGAACAGATCATGCAAACAAAATGCAATCAGGGAAAGAGGGAACAAATCAGAGCAACCAACCAGATCATCAGACCAAAGCAAGCAGATCATCAGAAGCAACCAATCAATAACAAATCAGACCAACCAGATCATCAGACCAAAGCAACCAGATCATCAGAAGCAACCAAGCAATCAAAGCTAAGCTATGTTGAACGAATCAGAGCTACTAAGCAATCACAGAACAAAACGCAATCAGGGAAAGAGGGAACGAATCAGAGCAAGTGAGTTACCAACCTGCGCACGAACGCCAAACGGAAGAAGCAACCAACCTGCTACAGCCAAATCCAGGGGATGAATCAACGTCAACGATGAGCAGAAGCGGCGCTACAACTCTTCGGTCTTCGTAGAGAGAGAGAGAGAGAGAGAGAAAGATGGGGGGCTGGCTAATGGCTACGGACGAAACAGAATGGAAGAGTCCAGACGAAGAAGATGGGGCGCTGCAACTACGCTACGACGAAGAAGAAGCAAGAAGCGGCGCAGCCAGAGTCCAGACGCAGTCTTCGTCTTTTCTTCAGAGCGAAAGATAGAGAATTGGAGATGGGGGGCTGGGTGAGTGGAGTGGGCAGGGTTTCTATTTTTTCCAAATAAAAGATCCGACCCAATGACCCATCCACCAGCGATCCGATTCTGATCCGAGAAGGAGAAAGTAAAAAAATGATTTTTTTTTCATTGGCTCGCGAGCTGGCTCGGCTCGCGACGAGCGAGCTCGCTCCAGCTTGCAAGTTAAACGAGCCGAGCCAAAAAGGCCCGGACTTAAACAAGCTAGGTATTTAGTAGTCCTTTTAGCCCACGAGCCGAGCCGAGCTGGCTCGCGAGCTGCAGCTCATTTTGACAGCTCTAAGTGTAGCCAGTTTCCACGACATCCCACATGTCTATGTTTTGCGCATCAAAGAATGTGATCATTCTTTGCTTACAATAGTCGTATTCATCTCCATTGAACAGTGGTGGTCTGTTCACAGCTTGTCCCTCGTTCTCCATGGATCTTTGCTTCTCTGCATTGTTAGGTGCTCAACCCCTAGAGACCGAGCTTTGATGCCAACTGTAGGTAACAAGATGAAACACAAGAAGGGGGGTTGAATTGTGTTTCAAAGCTTTTGAAAACTTTTCGCAAACGTTGGACGCTGATTATGAAAAACGTTGGATGCACAGCGCAACTGGTTTATTGGACGCACAAACACTTTAGACGCAAAAAATCCACTTAGTTTAAAACAGGTTTTTTTTGTGCGATTAAAGCGTATTGAATAACTTGTTAAAATAAATTCAAAATCAATCCCCTCAGTTAGTATAAACAAATAAATTAACAGAGATAAGGGATAGAGAAAATAACACAAGTGTTTATCCTAGTTCACCCTTTCCTACGAGCTACGTCTAGTCCGCTCAAACTAGAGAGATTTCACTATCAATCAAGATAGAATACAAGTATTCTTCAACAGCCTCTTCAGGCCTTACAATAAGTATTCTTTGCACACCTAGCCTCTCCAGGCTCAACACAAGTATTCTTTGACAACCAAGCCTCTCTAGGCTTAACACCAAGTATTCTTTACACGTAGCCTCTCCAGGCTATATCCCAAGTATTCTTTTACAGACAAGCCTCTCCATGCTCAAACAAGTATTCTTTCAAAACAAGCCTCTCCGGGCTTAAACAACTCAGAAGAGTGTTTTTTGACTTAAAGTGCTATCTAACTCACACAAGTGACAATATCAAAATCTTAAGCACTTCGAGAGTTAAGTAAACTCTCTTTTACAAGAAGGAAGAAAAAAATAATACAAGACTTTCTATAATAATCAGAGTATTTGCACAGCTTTTCAGCTCTTTCTTTTCTTGGTTCAGTCTCTTTTTCTTCTTCTTCTTGTTCATGTAGAATATATGGACTATTCATGTACAGAATGGACGCATACCTTTGCTTACCATTTGTACTTGAGACAATTTGGTTCATATGGACGCATATTCATTGCTTACTGTTGGAACCAAATTGGTTAAAAGTGTTTTTAATACAAAAACTCCCTAAGTGATTTTATGGTTTTGATGATAACAAAATGTATTAAGGTTTTTACAAAGGATAATCAATTTGTATTAAGCTTGTACAATGCATAACAATGCTGCCTAACTAAGCTTATTGCAGTCTGCGTCCAATCAGTTCTTCATGACATTGGCTGGCATTCAAAGTGAGCCTTGCGTCCAATGTTGGCACTGGAATGGACACAAGAGTTTTGCGTCCAATGTTGGCACTGAAATGGACACAAAAGTTCTGCGTCCAATGTTTGAGCAGAAGGAAGAATTCTGCGTCCAGCGTCCAATGTTTGAGCAGAAGGAAGAATTCTGCGTCCAATGTTTGAGCACAAGGCAAGAACAAAGTTCTGCGTCCAATGTCTTCTGAAGAAGCAGAATCGCAGAAGTAGAAGAAATCAAGTCTTGAAGACACGCTACTTTCTGCGTCCAATGTTTTCCAAAGAAGCAGAATCAGTAAGCGTCCAATAGAGCAAGACTGGCATAAGTCCAATGATAAGAAGGACAACAATATTGCTTTGCGTCCAATGGAACACAATGAAGCAGATTGACAAAGGTACATCAAACAATTGTTCTGCGTCCAATAAAGCAGAAGAACAAATGTACAACAATCAACTTTGCGTCCAATGGAACTATAGGGAAATGGCAAAAGTCCAATAACCAGAATGAGACAATAAGTCCAATACTGCCTTGCATTCAAATGGAATAGAACGGTAAGCATCAGGTATGCGTCCAATGTTTGCATGAGTTCTGTGCAAATTGGTAAGTGCAAAGGTATGCGTCCAATAGATTCTATATGCTGCGTCCAAAACGCAGAGTCCATTACATGCTATTTACTGCTCATGCATTTAATATGAAACATATTTATTGAGCAAATGATTTGAAATAAATAGCTGTACACAATGCTTTTCTGTACATCTTTGTCAACGTGTGTGAATGTACTTCTGAAAAGCATAAAGTACTGTGGAAAGTGTACTAAGAGAGAGAATGTACTTTTAACTACTCTATATATCTCTGAACACACCTTTCTGCTTTACACTGTGTATTCTCTCTGTCTCAATAAGATATTATTATTAACCACTGTACAATTGAGACTTTGAGTACAGGTTGCTTCTGATTTGGGAGAAAGAAACGCAGACATGCACAATGAAGTAGATCTCCTCAGAGCAACGGGAAAATAGCATTAAATGCTATTAGAAAACGGTAATATTTATGAAGGCTGAAGCTGAGCTATTCGAAGAACAAGTCTGAAGCTTCATCAAAGCCTATAAATACCGAGAAGCAAGAAGAAGAATACAAGATACTGAACAACGAAAAAGAAAGAGCAAAAACGCTGTGCAAACAATCTTTTATACTCTGTATTGAAAGCCTTGTATTTCTTTATCTTCTTGTAAAAGAGAGTTTGCTTAACTCTCAAAGTGCTTTAGATTTCATATCCTCACTTGTGTGAGTTAGACAGCACTTGAATCAAAACTCTGCTGAGTTGTTTTAGCCTGAAGAGGCTGTGTTCAAAGAATACTTGGGGTTTAGCCTGAAGAGGCTGCGTCCAAAGAATACTTGGGTTTTAGCCTGGAGAGGCTGTGTGCAAAGAATACTTGGGTTTTAGCCTGAAGAGGCTGTGTGCAAAGAATACTTGTACCTATCTGGCTTGATAGTGAAATCTCTCTAGTTTGAGGGGACTGGACGTAGCTCTTAGGAAAGGGTGAACCAGTATAAAAACTTGTGTTATTTCTTCTTTCCCTTAACTCCTTTTATATCTGTGTTTATTACTAACAAAGGGGATTGAATTGTTTTTATTCAAACAAGTTTTTCAAACAAAAAGGGAAGCATTCTGTGCGTCCAATCTTTAGAAAACCTGTGCGTCCAGTTTTTATAAAGACTCTGTGCGTCCAGTGTTTTAGCACTCTGTGCGTCCAATATTTCAAAAAGCACTGTGCGTCCAATATTTGAACTAAGCTGTGCGTCCAACGTTTTTAACAGCCAGCGTCCATCATTTGCGAAAAAGTTTTAAAAGCTTAGAAACACAATTCAACCCCCCCTTCTTGTGTTTCATCTTGTTACCTACACTTACCATATGGACTTATGACTTTGCTTCTCTGATAGAACGTCTTCATGATAATTATTGGACGTTTATCAATTCTGCTTCTTTGGACGTAAAGCTTCATTGGACATATTCGTTCTCAAAGTCCATTGGACGATACTTATCTGAGGTTAAGTATCAAAGTCCATTCGACGCTCCACTCTTGGACTATATATATGTGCCAATGTCACTTTGGACGATGGACTTATCTTTGTTGTACTTATAGAAGCTCGTCAGCAAACTTTGTAAAACCTTTAATAATTATTGTTACAATCAAAACCACTTAGGGAATTCATTAAAAAACTTTTGAACAATTTGGTTCCAACAGAAAGAAATACCACATAGGGGGTGGTAGATATTCCAACACAAGAGGGTGGTCAATTTGTTACAAAAACTCAAGTGGTAAGAGACAAGGACATTTCCATGTACTTAGCCCCTAGGGCATGGGTTCAAGTCTTGTGAGAGGCGAAAGAAATACCACATGGGGGTGGTAAATATTCCTATGAGTGACAGATTGGTATGCAGCACGAGAGGGTGACAAGTCTGTTACAAATTTATATCTATTTATTAATATATATATAACATGTTTGTTAAGTTGGGTAATTTTATCGGTTTGTAGTTTGTCTTTGGGACAAAAAGTTGTCTCGTGGTTTGTTGAGCGACAAGAATTGAGAGTCTTGTCATTATCTCTTGTTTTGTCCAGTACCGAGAATATTTTTCAAATCAAATGTGGAACAATTACGTTAGTACCTAACATTTTTCCAAATCAAACGCACCCTCGGTTTCAAGCTTTGTGAACTAACAATATTTTTTTATTAGTTAAATGAAACTTCATTAATCATCGACACCAACTGAGGGGAAGGGTGAACTAACAATCTAACAAAGGAGTTAAAGTATGCTTTATGCAACACCCTTTCTCATAAAAGGATATTACAATTTTATGTAACCAATTTTATCGAATGTCAATATTAATTTTGATTAAATTATTCGTTATCTAAAAATGTGAATGAATTTTTTTCTTTTTATTAACCTGAAAGATTCTTTTAACTTGAAACTCTCACTTAAAACTTTTGTGCTTTGATAGCTAGCTTACGTCACAACGCATGGTACAGTCATCCCAAAAGTATGGATACTAATACCTATCCGGCTAAGTCCATCTACATAAAAAGACAAAAGACCAAAAAGACAAAGAGACACAAAAAGAACCCAACAGTCTCTTCCTCTACCACAGCTCTAGCATCAATCTGCATCCTCTCCAAGATACTGTCTCCCACCAGGTACCTTCACCCCCACGAGGCTGCAGACTAAGCCTCTTGACTCTGATCAGACCACCCCGCTGGTGACTCATCTATATAAATCATGTTCCAAAGAGCATAAAACATATAGGCAAGGGTGAAAATCATAGTACACAAGAAATATAATACAATAATATTTAAAACAAGATAATAAATGAAGCATATGATATATGATCAGCTGTAGTAGTTTTTAAAACAGAAATTTCTCTACCGTACACCTGTTTCATCATCGTACATTGTATAGCTACACAAGAAGTGACTCATTATCATACACACTTTTATCATCATGGCATAATCTTAGAAAAAGATCATCACATCCAATCAAAGGTTATCTCATATTCAAAATCATTGTCACAAGAACCATAAAATCAATATTACTCAAACAAGCTCAAACAATCCAAAGACCACCATCAAGACATCCATCATGACAAGGTCATTCAAGACAATTCCAATCAAGCATAGAAACACATCTTGATCCATCCAACTATATAAGAACAAGAAGATCACTTGTCATGCCAATTAAATCTTTCTTTTAGCATAGTTATTCAAACTTAGTGAATAGTCCAAGAATTAACTAGCATAGGTATTCTAAAACCCTAATACCCTGGTGAGAGTAATTTTCCCCTTACCTTGTCCTCTTGCTTGAATATGAAAAACCCTAACTCCTTGGTCTTCTATCACTCCTTGAGGATCACCTTCCAATTCATACACATCATACCAAAAATTCAAGGTAAGCTTTCATATCTATTAAGAAAAATCTTTAGAACATCAAGAGGACCTTAAGATGAAATTAACCCAAATCAAAACCTAGGCTCATGAACCCTAAAGAGATGGTACCAAAACTTAATCCATGAAGATCTTACCTTCACCTATCTCCCTTGATGCTTGAAGATTGAAAATCAAGAAGAAAAAGCTTGAGAAACTTGGTAATTTTTGGAAAGAAAACTAGAGAAAATGAGGGAAGTGTTCTTGGTGCAAGAAGATGAAAATAGATGAAATGAATGAGTAGCTCTTTCCCTCTCCCCAAGTCTGGTCGAACTCCCCCTCTCTCTTAAGCCTCTTGGACAATTTTTCCCTTAAATAATTATTACATTAAAGATAATTTTGAAAAATAACAAATAAGGATTTTTCTATTTGGTTAAGGAGTATGAGTCATAAAGTTCAAGAGTCTTCCACACCCTTCTCCGTCCTTGTAATTGGTGGCCAGCTGGGTCTAAGGAAGGGTAAAAATATTTTTCACCTTAACCATGGTAAAAGGTAAGTTTTTAAAGTAATAGAGTGTGGTAACTTTTGAGTTTCATGGTTAAAATTGTCCAAAAATAACCTATTGAGGTAAAAAGATCTCATGACCCTTATACTAGGACAAGACCACGAAATTAAAGTGACAAAAAGGTCTTGGTACATAAAAATCAAGTTTAGAAGCATTACGGTAATTTTTCGGTTTTACCGTAACCCGTTAATTAGGTTAAACTGCACTTTCTCTGAAAAATTTCAGAAAATTTCTAAAAATCATAAATATTATAAAAACACTATTGGTTACCCTTAAGTTTGATTTTGGACCATTTCCTAACTCTCTGGCATCCATTTGTTCTCCCATTTACCCTGTTCTTCATTCTACAGGGACCAAAACTGCAATTCTTGATCTGCTATTCTGAAAATTCCCAAAATAATTTCTAAAATTCTAAAATAATGTAAGAACATTATTTGGCCCATCAAAAATATTTCCCAACTTGTTCTGGTCTCCAAACCACTCACAGTTCATCCTAGTCATACTGCAAGGACCAAAACGGTAATTCTTTTTATTCGTTTCTCAGGAAATTCTCAAATAAATTTCTAAAATCTTCAAATATTATAAAATCACTATGGGTATCCTCAAATCCCTTTTCTATCCTCAATCTAGGGTTTCTACTTCATATCACAGTCATTCCGTCAATCTGACAGCAACAGAATTCAGTTCGACTACCCATTTCAGGCTTAGACTACTGATTTCTAAGATCAAGTATGAAATTATTTTTCCTAAAATATATCTAACATGCACAAAACACATATCACACATAAAATAAAATTAAAATAGAATCAAAAATTATGGACGTTACAATTCTCCCCCTCTAATATAATTTCGTCCTCGAAATTACATACCTAAAACAACTCTGGATGCTGCTCTTGCATCTTATCTTCCAATTCCCACGTTGCATCACCAGTCATATTATCCCAAATAGCTTTGACCAAAGGAATCTGCTTACCCCTGAGTTGCTTAATTCTCCTATCATCGATTCGCACAAGGTGTGCTTCATAAGTCAGGTTCTCTTTTAATTGTACGACATCAGGCTTGATAACATGTGATGGATCAGACACATACTTCCTCAGTTGTGAAATATGAAAAACATCATGAAGATTTGAAAGGAAAGGTGGTAAAGCAATTTAATAGGCTACAGGACCTATCCGATGAAGAATTTGGTATGGTCCTATGAATTTCGGAGTGAGCTTTCTAGACTTAATGGCTCTACCAACCCCAGTCATCGGCTTGACTCTCAGGAAAACATGTTCACCTTCTTGAAATTCAAGAGGTCTCCTTCTCTTGTCAAAGTAACTCTTCTGTCTACTCTGTGCCACTCACATTCTTTCCCTAATCTGTTTCACCTTGTCTGTTGTTTCTTGCACCATTTCTGGTCCTACAATCCTACTCTCTCCATCCTGATACCAACACAGAGGTGTTTGGCATTTCCTCCCGTACAAAGCCTCATATGATGCCATTCCTATGCTAGAATGATAACTATTATTGTATGTGAATTCAATCAATAGCAATAGTTCATCCCAGCTTTCCCTATAGTCTAACACACAAGTCCTTAACAAATCCTCTAAGGACTGAATTGTTCGTTCTGTCTGACCATCAGTCTGAGGATGATAAGAAGAACTCATTTTGAGCCTAGTTCCTAGGGCATTCTGCAAACTCTGCCAGAATCTAGAAGTAAACATTGGGTCTATATCAGAAACTATGCTAGAAGGCACTCCATGTAATCTAACAATTTCTTTTATGTACAATTGGGCTACTCTTTCTAGAGAATACTTCATATTCATAGGAAGAAAATGAGATGATTTAGTCAGTCTATCTACAATTACCCAAACTGCATCAAATCCCTTTGAAGTTCTAGGCAATCCTGACACAAAATCCATAGATATTCCTTCCCATTTCCATTCAGGTATCTCTAAAGGTTGTATCATTCCAGCTAGTCTTTGGTGTTCTACCTTTGCTCTCTGACAAGTCAAACATGATGCTACATACTCAGCCACTTGTTTCTTCATTCCTGGCCACCAAAATCTTTGCTTTAAATCTTGATACATTTTGTTAAGTCCAGGATGAATACTTAACTTACTCTTATGTGACTCATCTAGAATTAATCTCCTCATCTCAGGATTATTTGGCACACACACTCTGCCTTTACATCTCAGAATACCATCATCACCTAAACTAAACTCTATAACTTTCCCTTGATCTAGCAACTCTTTCTTTTCCAGTAACAACTCATCAGTTGCTTGTTGCTCTTTAATCTCTTTCATTAACCCACTTGTCACCCTAATCATACTCACTGAAGTCCTATCCCTGTGCACATCCACCATCAAGTTCAAATCACGAAATCTCTCTATCAACTCTAATTCTTTAATCATCATGACTGACATATGTACAGATTTCCTACTTAAAGCATCAGCTACAACATTAGCCTTTCCTGAATGATACATCAGGTCAAAATCATAGTCCTTCAGAAATTCTATCCATCTCTTCTGCCTCATATTTAACTCCTTTTTATCAAACAAGTATTTCAAGCTCTTATGATCACTATACACAGTAAAGGTTGACCCATAAAGATAATGTCTCCAAATTTTCAAGGCAAACACTACTGAGGCTAACTCAAGATCATGGGTTGGATAATTCCTCTCATGAGTTTTCAATTGACGAGAGGCATAGGATACAACTTTCCTATTCTGCATTAACACACAACATAATCCTTGATAAGAAGCATCACAGTATACTTCCATAGGTTCCTCTAGATTAGGCAATACTAAAACAGGTGAAGTTGTCAACCGCTCCTTCATTTTAAGAAAACTCCTCTCACACTCATCAGTCCAAACATACCGTTGATCCTTTCTGGTTAACTTAGTCAACGGGGCCACAATCTTTGAAAATCCTTCAATAAACCTCCTATAATACCCCGCCAATCCTACAAAACTACGGACTTCCGTCACAGTCTTTGGTCTTTCCCACGAGAGTACCGCTTCTACCTTCGCAGGATCTACAACTATACCATCTTTAGTAATCACATGACCTAAAAATTGTACCTCTCTCAACCAAAATTCACACTTAGATAGCTTGGCATACAACTTATGCTCACTCAAAACTTGCAACACTTGTCGTAAATGTTCCTCATGTTCCTCCTCATTCTTAGAATAAATCAGAATATCATCAATAAACACCACTACAAAACAGTCTAAGAATGGATTGAAAACCCTATTCATGTAGTCCATGAATATCGCTAGTGCATTAGTCACACCAAATGGCATATACTCATAATGACCATATCGGGTTCTAAAAGCAGTCTTAGGTATATCCTCAGACTTTACCCTAATCTGATGATATCCTGTTCTTAGATCTATCTTAGAGAAAATAGCAGCTCCACGCAGTTGATCCATCAGATCATCAATACGTGGTAAAGGATATTTATTCTTAATCGTTATCTTGTTCAGCTACCTATAATCTACACACAACCTAGAAGTTCCATCCTTCTTCTTTACTAGTAACACTGGTGCACCCCACGAAGAAACACTAGGTCTTATGAACTGCTTAGACAAGAAGTCCTCTAACTGCTTTTTCAACTCAGCCAATTCCATTGGTGACATCCTATATGGAGCTATAGAAATTGGATCGGGTACAAGATCTATGGTAAACTCTATCTCTCTCACTGGTGGCAAACCAGGGACATCGTCTGGAAACACTTCAAGAAACTCTCTAACTACTGGCACATTGTTCAATTCCTTCTCACTCTCGGATTTCAACTAGGAAAACAACATGTATCCTTGTGCTCCCTCTTTCAAAGAAGCTTTCACTTGGTTGGCAGATATAAGTCCAGAAATTTCAGAATCGAGAAAAACTAAGGTCTTATTGGCACAATCTAATAGGACATGATTGAAAGACAACCAATCCATTCCTAGAATGACATCTAGTTGGACCAAAGGCAAATAGATCAAATCTATATGGTATGCTCTACCGAAAATAGTGACTGGACAATTTAAACAGACAGTATTCACAGTGATTGGCTCAGCGGCAGGTAGGGAAACTACTAGATCAAATGACATCAAAGAAACAGGCAAGTTCAATTGTTTCACAGAATCAAAGGATATAAACGAATGCGTCATGCCTGAATCATACAGTACAATTAAAGGATAACCAGCTATGTCACATTTACCTTGTATCAGATCATCCGATTTAGAAGCCTCAATACCACTCAGGGTATAAACATGTCCCTTAGTCTTTGGCCTCTCTGCCTGTACATTATTCACCATTGGTTCAGCCTTCGGTGTACTACAATCCTTGGATGTATGTCCAATCTTCCCACATCTAAAACATGTCACCCCCTTTTGATCACAGCTGGTAGAGTAATGTCCTGGGTTCCCACATTTAAAACACCTAATCACATTTGACCCTTGACTTCCACGATTTCCATTCCAACCAGCAGGTGTTACACCGCAGTTCTGCTGTTGATTCCTAAAATTTCCAAGTCTTGCATAAGGTTTCCTCTGAAATTGTTTTCCCTTCTGGTTCTGTGGCCTGAACCTCGATGGTCCACCCACATTACTCCTTCTCACTCTTTCCTTCTTCAGAATTTCTATCTTCCTACACTTCTCCACCAGTGGTTGAAATTGACGAATCTCCAACGGTGATACGGCTTCCTTAATCTCATATCGTAACCCCTTTTCGAATCTCTCACACTTCCACCCCTCATCAGGTTGAAGTTGAAGTTGAAAGAAATGAAAATATTTAGCCAGGGTTTCAAACTTTGCTGCATAAGCATCTACAATCATCTCTCTCTACTGTAGACTTAGAAATTCCAATTCTTTTTGGGTTCTAGCATTCTGAGGGAAATACTTTTCTAAGAATCTAGTACGAAAAACCTCCCAAGTCATAACCTGGTGTTCAGCTTCCAGCAACTGTTGCACTCCCTTCCACCAGTATTCTGCATCACCAATCAATAGATAAGTGGCATAAGGTACCTTAACTTCCTCAGCACAACGTAGAGCGAGAAATATTTTCTCTATCTCCTGAATCCATAAATCAGCCTTCTCAGGGTCAGGTTCCCCATCAAATTGAGGTGAATCATGTTTCTTAAAGTCAAACAGTCCTTTAGTTTCAGCAACTCTAGCAGCTCTCTGCTGATTTTCAATTTCCCTCAGTTCAGTACGTTCAGCCTGTTGTGCCATAGTGGCTGCCATATTAGTCATGGCGCCAACAACCCTTTGTAGCGTATCTTTATTACGGGTCATGGATTCCTGCAATATAACCAATAAAGGTACACTCCAGAATCCATCCAAGCAAATCAAACAATGCACACATTATTGCACACAAAACAATCCAAACAATTCAAACAATGTCAATCAGAGTTCACACAACCTAACCTAATAGGCCTATACCCTATACATCCCTAACATGACTCAACCGGGCTCTGATACCACTACTTACAACACCCTTTCTCATAAAAGGATATTACAAATTTATGTAACCAAATTTATCGGATCTCAATATTAATTCTGATTAAATTATTTGTTATCTAAAAATGTGAATGAATTTTTCTTCTTCCTTTTATTAACCTGAAAGATTCTTTCAAGATGAAACTCTCACTTAAAACTTTCGCGCTTCGATAACTAGCTTACGTCACAACGCATTACTAATTACTAATAAGTAACAGGTCTCAACTAAATGTAAATAATATACATCATGTAGTGTCATATGGTATAGTACAGTCATCCCAAAAGTATGGATACTAATACCTATCTGGCTGAGTCCGTCTACATAAAAAGACAAAAGACCAAAAAGACAAAGAGACACAAAAAGAACCCAACAGTCTCTTCCTCTACCACAGCTCTAGCATCAAGCTGCATCCTCTCCAAAATACTATCTCCCACCAGGTACCTTCACCACCATGGGGCTGCAGACTAAGCCTCTTGACTCTGATCAGACCACCCCGCTGGTGACTCATCTATATGAATCATGTTCCAAAGAGCACAAAACATATAGGCAAGGGTGAAAATCATCGTACACAAGAAATATAATACAATAATATTTAAAACAAGATAATAAATTAAGCATATCATATATGATCAGCTGTAGTAGTTTTTAAAACATAAATTTCTCTACCGTACACCTGTTTCATCATCGCACATTGTATAGCTACACAAGAAGTGACTCATTATCATACACACATTTATCATCATGGCATAATCTTATGCATGTCACTTCTATTTCCCTCTCAACACCCTTGTAGTGCTCCAAGGAGACTTCCCTACCTCCAACACCATTGAGCGATCGGTCGTAGCAGACTTATCAGATAGTCCCTCCAGACTTCATGATAATCATTCAGATAAGCTACATTTAAACCACTGTACCGTATCATAAATAGTCGAGTCAGTTAGATTTATCCAAGCCGGGTTGTGTGATTGCCTCGGCTCAGGGGTATTCACCTACACTGGCCACCTGAGGAGTTTCGCAACCTGGATAATCCCAATAGGCATCTGTGGCCCAACTTGTCACTATTCCCAACCCCATTCGGGTTGTAATGCTCATCTCATGGCCGTCCGCCATAACTCTTTCTCTTTATGCAAAATGACATATCATATTATGCATACAAAGTAATCATCACAAGCTCAAGCATAATCAATTCACTTTGATTTCTCTTGTAACATAATCAATCTCTTCTCTATGTTACTTTTTGTCACCATCATACATAACATTTCTCTTAGGTATGTTATTCTCTTTTCTTGTTACATTACACATAACCTTCTCTTGGTTATGGTATTTTCATCTCTTGGTGATTATTCTCAAACAATATGTCTCTTCCTCTTTTTTTTTTTTCAAAACACTTACTTAATTTAATTTTTTCCCTTTTAACAAAAATAGTATTTTCTATGTCTAATACTTAAGTTCCTAAATTAAATAGAACTAAAATACTTTCTACTCCTTAAATTGAAAAATGGTATCTTTCCTTTGAAAATACTTTATTTTATAAACTTAATATAAAAATTTCATAAAATTCTGGTTAGTTTTCGCAGAGTCCAGAACTGATCACAGGCGTGTAAACTTTCACACCCTCAGCGTGAACAGGTCTGTCTCCTGTGTCTCAAACAGTAAGCGATTTTCCCAGCTTTGAAAAATAAGCCACCCAGGGCGTGAGAGATTCAGCCTTTATCAAAATAAAGCCAATTAAAGTTGTTCTTGACAAGGTTTACCCTAATTAGAAATCAATTTAATAAAAAGACATGTTCTTGCACCAACTCAAAACTTAACAACAAAGACAATCACCATCACACAATATTCTCAAGTCATGATACAAAATCAATCTCATGTCACCAAGATCAACAAAAATGGACATGAAGACAAAGGTGATCTCAATCACAATCCATTCAATCCACTCCAACCAAAACATTAGAAAAAGATCATCACATCCAATCAAAGGTTATCTCATATTCAAAATCATTGTCACAAGAACCATAAAATCAATATTACTCAAACAAGCTCAAACAATCCAAAGACCACCATCAAGACATCCATCATGACAAGGTCGTTCAAGACAATTCCAATCAAGCATAGAAACACATCTTGATCCATCCAACAATATAAGAACAAGAAGATCACTTGTCATGCCAATTAAATCTTTCTTTTAGCATAGTTATTCAAACTTAGTGAATAGTCCAAGAATTAACTAGCATAGGTATTCTAAAACCCTAATACCCTTGTGAGAGTAATTTTCCCCTTACTTGTCCTCTTGCTTGAATATGAAAAACCCTAACTCCTTGGTCTTCTATCACTCCTTGAGGATCACCTTCCAATTCATACACATCATACCAAAAATTCAAGGTAAGCTTTCATATATATTAAGAAAAATCTTTAGAACATCCAGAGGAACTTAAGATGAAATTAACCCAAATCAAAACCTAGGCTCATGAACCCTAAAGAGATGGTACCAAAACTTAATCCATGAAGATCTTACCTTCACCTATCTCCCTTGATGCTTGAAGATTGAAAATCAAGAAGAAAAAGCTTGAGAAACTTGGTAATTTTTGGAAAGAAAACTAGAGAAAATGAGGGAAGTGTTCTTGGTGCAAGAAGATGAAAATAGATGAAATGAATGAGTAGCTCTTTCCCTCTCCCCGAGTCTGGCCGAACTCCCCCTCCCTCTTAAGCCTCTTGGACAATTTTGCCCTTAAATAATTATTACATTAAAGATAATTTTGAAAAATAATAATTAAGGATTTTTCTATTTGGTTAAGGAGTATGAGTCATAAAGTTCAAGAGTCTTCCACACCCTTCTCCGTCCTTGTAAGGGGCGGCCAGCTGGGTCTAAGGAAGGGTAAAAATATTTTTCACCTTAACCATGGTAAAAGGTAAGTTTTTAAAGTAATAGAGTGTGGTAACTTTTGAGTTTCATGGTTAAAATTGTCCAAAAATAACCTATTGAAGTAAAAAGCTCTCATGACCCTTATACAAGGACAAGACCACGAAATTAAAGTGACAAAGAGGTCTTGGTACATAAAAATCAAGTTTAGAAGCATTACGGTAATTTTTCGGTTTTACCGTAACCCGTTAATTAGGTTAAATTGTACTTTCTCTGAAAAATTTCAGAAAATTTCTAAAAATCATAAATATTATAAAAACACTATTGGTTACCCTTAAGTTTGATTTTGGACCATTTCCTAACTCTTTGGCATCTATTTGTTCTCCCATTTACCCTGTTCTTCATTCTACAGGGACCAAAACTGTAATTCTTGATCTGCTATTCTGAAAATTTCCAAAATAATTTCTAAAATTCTAAAATAATGTAAAAAAATTATTTGGCCCATCAAAAATATTTCTCAACTTGTTCTGGTCTCCAAACCACTCACAGTTTATCATAGTCATGCTATAGGGACCAAAACGATAATTCTTTTTATTCGTTTCTCAAAAAATTCTCAAATAAATTTCTAAAATATTCAAATATTTTAAAATCACTATGGGTATCCTCAAATCCCTTTTCTATCCTCAATCTAGGGTTTCTACTTCATATCACAGTCATTCCGTCAATCTGACCGCAACAGAATTCAGTTCGACTACCCAGTTCAGGCTTAGACTACTGATTTTTAAGATCAAGTATGAAATTATTTTTCCTAAAATATATCTAACATGCACAAAACACATATCACACATATAAAATAAAATTAAAATAGAATAAAAAATTATGAATGTTACACTTTACAATGGTATTTACCAACAAAAAAATGCATTCCATATAGATATATTCTTTTATGAGCTATACAGGGGATTAAACCCTAAAAGCAGGCACACAAGCAAAGCCAAAACTAAAAACCTCTAGTGAAAACAATCCCCATCAAATCTGCATAAAATGGGATCGAAACTAAAACAGGTAAACTGTTAAAAATCCTAGTGTAACCATCCAAGTTTACGCCGCACTTTGCCAATCTGTCCGCCACCTAGTTGGCTTCCCTGGGAATGTGAGATATGGAGCACTCCCTAAAAATCTGCATACTCTGTTGGATGTCCCTGACCAAGTTGTTGTTCGGGTGAAAAGCATAACAACCTCCTTTGATCTAGCAAACCGTAAGGAGGGAATCATTTTCAATATCCACTCTCGTGTATCCTCTCTCCTGGACCACTTTGACCCCTATAAGGATGGCTTGGAGCTCGGCCTCCAGAACTGTAGCATTCCCCAAAGCCAAAGAGAAACCGAGGAGGAAGGCACAATCATCATTTCTCAAGACGCCTCCCACCGACGTGGCCTTCGCTCCTACGTGAGTTACCACAACATCGCAGTTCAATTTCCACGTGTCTCGCGCGGGTAGGGTCCACCTGGTATCATGTCCCACCGCACATTGCTTGGAACGGTTTCCCGAGTGTAGAGGCTGGCCTGAACCGTCTCTGCATGGTGCCTGATGCTAATCAGATTGCGCCCATCATAATGCTTCTCGCGAAAAACCCTTTCATCCCAAATTTTCCACAAGAACGATAGAGCAACTCGAAACAAAATATTCCATCGCGTGCTGCCTTTCTCACTGGTTTCCTCTAGGTTCAACACCATCCATTGGTGAAGAGCCGATTGAAAGAAGTGATTTAGCATGGCACCCTCCGCAAGACTACTCCACATGGTCCGGATGGTGCCACAGCCGCGAAACTGATGCAGGAATTATTCATCTTCCGAAGAACAAATAGGACACAGGCTTGAATTTGCTAATCCTCTGTGCCAGCTAACTTCATTTGTGAGAAAGGCTTCTTGGGAACACTTCCAAAGATGTACTCGGCTCCTCTCTGGGCCAATCCACTTCCATATTATTTTGTAAAGGTTATAGTTGGCATTAAGGCTTGGGTCCAAGAGAGATTCATAAGCCGATACATTAGAAAACATCCCATCACTAGTTAAGGTCCAAGCCACCGTGTCCACACTGTCATCAGTTCTGGACTTCTGGGAGGGTTCATGCGCGAGATACATTGCTTCACTTCGTTGGGTATCAAATCAGCGATGTGCTCTAGGTTCCATTCCATACTAGAGTCGACAAGGTCACAAAGTCTCATGTTTCCCTCTTCTCCCTCCAAAGGTTTTATGATTAAGTCCCTCGGAATATTCCCCCCGGAAGCCAACGATCATTCCAACAATTGATTCGGTTACCTGAGCCAACTCTCCATATTAGCTTATTTTCCACTCCTTTCCAAGAGAGGTAAATACCTTGCCAAAAGTTTGAGCCCGGTCTGGTGGGATCAATGTTTAAGATGGGGCTTTAGCCACACTTGTACTTTGTCCTTATGACGTCTGCCCACATATCGTCTTTGCTGGATATTAAATTCCATCCTGCTTTCATCGTAGAGGCCTGATTCAAATCTCTTGTAGCACGCAGACCGAGACCCCCATTGCTTGGGGTGCAAAATCTTTTCCAATTCACCATATGAATGCATCTAGCTACATCCGTCTCTCCCAAAATGAAACTTCAGCATTTCTTATCAATCACATCACAAATGTGCCTTGGGAGGTGGACTGATTGCATGATGTGCAAAGGAAGGGCCTGGAGCACAGCTTCAGTCAAAGTGATTCTACCCGCAAAGGATAGGGTTTTTGCTTTCCAGTTGCTAAGGAACTTGTTGACTTTGTCAAGGATAATTCGAAAAGAGCTTCGATTGACTTTCTGGTGGAGGATAGGGACGCCAAGGTATTTGCCAAGATCGTCAGTAGCCTGGAATCCCGCCACATCGCATATGCTCCGCTTCACATTCCCACTAACATTGCTTGAGAAGAAGATCCGAGTCTTGGCCACACTAATCTTTTGACCTGAGCACCTGCAAAACAAGTTCAACACATCCTTCATTAGAGTAATCTGGCATTCGCTTGTCTCCGCAAACAGTAGGACATCATCCGCGAAGGCCAGGTGAGATATAAGAGGTCCTCCTCTCGCCAGTCTAATTGGTTTCCATTGATCATGATCAATGGCAACGTTAATCATCTAGAATAGATTTTCAATACATAACACAAAGAGATAAGAAGAAAGCGGGTCACTCTATCTAATTCCCCCGGTAGGGTGGAATTCGCCAAGCACTTCTCCATTCCAAAGGACATGCATGTTGGAGGTGGAGATGCACTGCATGACAAGGTCAGAAAATCTATGCGATAGCCCAATGTCCTCCATAGTTTCTTTTATGAAACTCCATTGCAAGCGGTTATAAGCCTTTTCAAGGTCAGTCTTAATCGAAAATGCATATCTAAAACTTATTTTAGAAACCAATATAAGTGGAATTGTCCTGTGTTCATAAGATACTGATATCATATCAATGTTGAAATATATGACTAACTCAATTGAACCCTCACACATGGTTCAGTCGAGAAACATGTTTTTTGACCATTCCCTACTGTTTTTTTTTTATATTTCCGTCCCACCAATTTGAATTTAACCCTAGAGTAGTGGCAATATACGTGAGATGTAAACCACTAACTTTTTTAGGCAAAATTAGATTTTTAGTCCTTTAACTTAATTTCTTTTTTAATTTGGTCCCTTATCTTTTTTTTCAACAAAATAATCTATATGTTTTAAAAACAAGTTGAAGTAGTCTTTTTGTAACACAATTAAGCATGTATACATGCTAAAATAGGAACCAAATTGAAGCCAACAATTAAATTAACATACCAAATGATTAATTTTGCCCTTTTTTAGTCTTTTTTTATATTACCGTCCCTCTAGCATTTAACTACATGAAAAGTATACATAAATAATAGTAAATTTATATATATTGAAACAAATTATATTTTTAATTTTAAAATATAAAATACTCATATTAATTTATAAATGTATAATAATTTTCTTTGTATTACATTTAAATTTAATTTAATTTAATAATAAAAAATTTAAATATCGTAAATATCAATGATAGATTTTGTGCTTAGCAGCAGTATACGTGGGTGACAAACCATTAGTTTTTTTCTTTTTTACTAAACTGAGTTTTTTATAATCATGATATTGATGTGAAATATTCATCGGTTTGTTTAAAAGATCCAAGTTTAATTCAACTCGAATCAACGTGATATTGATTACTAGACCGAGCTTTTAACTACATGAAAAAGTATACATAAATTAATAGTACTTGATTCATACGAATTTTTTTAATATTAAAATATAAAATAGTGATGTTAATTTTTAACATAGAGGTATAATAATAATTACATGAAAATTTAATTTAATTAAAGATATCTTAAAAATAATATGCATCAATTAAAGATCTGAGTAAGGATATACACGGATCGATTTGGGTTGGATTTAAAAAAAAGAAAGAAAAAAATAGAAAAAGGGCATAGCCCAAATGCAAAAGAAGAAGGAAAAAATATTAAATGGGCTTTTGCCCAAGTGGATAACAAATAGCTGAATAAAACATAAATAACAAAAAATAAAAAAAGAAAAAGGGGTGAATTAATGCTGCAGCTGAAAACTGCAGATTGGGTTTGTTCAGGTTCGCAGTTACCCGAATCTATGAACACCCTTAGATCTCGGTTGCAGTATACATAGACTATAAACTGCTGATATTTTTACTAAACTGGGCTTCTAACTACATGAAAAAGTATACATATATAAATTAATAGTAATTGACCAAAAACATAAATTAATCTTAAATTTATATAGATTGAAACAAATTTTTTCAATTTTAAAATATAAAATACCCACGTTAATTTATAATATATATAATAATAATTTTGTGTTTTACAATGAAAACTTAATTTAATTAACACAATTAAAATAGTGTGCATCTGCCTAAAAAAAAAATAGTGCGCATCGCTGCATCAG
Source organism: Glycyrrhiza uralensis (assembly GCA_030159175.1). NCBI lineage: Eukaryota > Viridiplantae > Streptophyta > Magnoliopsida > Fabales > Fabaceae > Glycyrrhiza > Glycyrrhiza uralensis. The sequence continues at coordinate 24,935,668 of BRZY01000007.1, read as the reverse complement.
TGACATATTTGACGGCAGAATACGTGTGGTATATAAACAACGGTCCACAAGATCTCGATAACAATCATCGTGGAGTTTTGGATAGACACGACTGCTAGGAACCCAGCAGTGACCAATGAACAATTGTCGTACCGTGCTTGACAAGATAACCTTGAAAGTTATTTAGGAACGCGACAACCAAACAGAGAAAAAAAATCTCCCTCCTTTACAGACCAATAAATAATTCAGCAACCATGGTTGCAATTGCAAATTTGCAATTCATGCCTTGGAGGGGAATTGCTGCATTAAGCAAGAACCAATTAAGTAAACAAACAAAGAGCTTTTCATTTCCTGCATTAAGAATTGAAAACCCAAATACATAATGGGTACAGTTCTTAGTTGCTTAAATTATACTCTTGTTGTTGGACTCGTTTCTCTAGTTTTGTTTTCGTTCTTTCTTTTACAGATCCCCAAAGCCAAACAAGGCAGCAGAGAGCCACCTCTAGTAGCGGGTTCATGGCCCATAATTGGTCATCTATGGCAATTAAGCCGTTCCCAAATGCCCCATTTAACTCTGTCCACAATGGCAGATAAATACGGACCCATATTCACAATCAAACTCGGTTCACAACGTGTCGTGGTAATCAACAATTGGAAAATCGCCAGAGAGTGTTTCACCACCAACGACCTCTCTGTCTCTTCACGTCCTAGGCTTATTGCTACACAAAAATTGACCTACGACCAAGCCATGTTTGCGTTTTCCCCACACAGTCCTTATTGGCGTGAGATGCGGAAGATTGCAACTTTAGAATTGCTCTCGAATCGACGAATCGAGTTGTTGAGCCACGTTCGCGTCTCCGAAGTGGAAACGAGCATTAAGGAGCTGTTTAAACTTTGGGCCGAGAGAAAAGACCCATTGGGCCGAGCCCAAGTAGATTTGGGGAAGATGTTTGGCAAGTTGACACTCAATGCGATTCTCAGAATGGTTGTTGGGAAGCGGTGTTCTGGTGGTGGTGTCACGTGTGGTGAGGAGGTGTCAAAACGGTGTTTGAAAGCGATGAGGGACTTCTTTCGTTTGATGGGGTTGTTTGTTGTTGGTGATGCGGTTCCTTGTCTTCGATGGTTGGATTTTGGTGGGCATGAGAGAGACATGGAAGAGACTGCGAAGGAATTGGATGTTATCTTAGGGGAGTGGTTAGAGGAGCACAGGGAGAAGAGAGGTTCAGGTGTGGCCGTTGGTGACCAAGACTTTATGGATGTCATGCTTTCTGTTTTGGAGGGCACTGATTTTGCAGGGTATGACGCGGATACCATCCACAAAGCCACAGCATTGGTATTGCACTTTACTCAAATCTTTTTTATTTTTTTAATGTTCTCCTCCTTTTGTTAGTTATATTCCTGGATTCCTGTTCGCCTTTTAATAAATCGATGATAAAAAAAGTGTCACAAAAAAAATAAGGAAAAAAACAAGAACGATTGATCAAGAAAATATAATTATTATGTGAATTATAATTTTTCTTTATACTATTATGGGATCATTAATTCATTGAAGATAATTATTAGTAAATAAAAAAATAACAGTATATTTGGTGTGGGAGAGCCCTTTCACTTTTTATTTTTAAGTGTTAAATATGTTTTTAATTCATGTAAATAGGTTAATGTTTACTTTTAGTTGCTTAAATTCTTTGTCTCTTTTTAGTTGTCATTTTTTACAAATATATCCTTTTTAGTCCCTTGAGTTTTTTTTAAAATTCAAAAAATATTTTTCATTTTAACGCCTCCTAATTTTTTATTATCAATTTTCACTCAATCCTCCTTTTTCACTTTTAGACATGTCAATTTTGGCCTGACTCAACGACCGATTGACCTATGTTTTAAGCTACATTGGACTCGCTGATTACATGCTCAAAAGAAATCGGGTCATTTTGACCCGGCTCGATGGGTCCGCTGAACCCTCATTTTACATGTTTTTTAATACTTTGAACTATTTTTATTTGTAAATAATTCAAGCTCAGCCTGATCCAGTGTATTGAGAATTGAAAAATTATGGAGAAATAGGATTTGGTAAAAACTGAGAACTAAAAATTAGAATGGGTGAAAATTAATTTTTAAAAAATTTCTAAATTTAAAAAAAGGCCACAAAGACTAAAAATGACACATTTTTAAAAAATATGGACTAAAAAGAGACAAAAAAAATTTGAGGCACTAAAAGGGCACATTGACATATTTACGGTGACTAAAAACATATTAACTCTATTTTAATTATACTTGAATGTTATCCGTGCTACACACGAGTAGGTTGTACATAAATTTGGTTGCCTCAATTCGTTACCCAAATTGGTCGAAAGAAATCGGGTTTGGGTTGAGTTGAATTTTTATTATTCTTTGTTGAACCAGAGCCAAACAAGTTTGATAAAAAATGAGTTGTTTGGGTTGGGTCAATTGAGTTCAATTTTGAAAAAATTATTTTTAAACCGTAAAATATTTGTATTTTTTTAGATTGGGTCGGTTTGGGTCATCAGGATACCTAAACCTGTGAACACGTACCCTTAATTAGTGTCACATCAACAGATCGGGTAATCAGGTTCACGAATTCAATATTTAAAATCCATCACCCAAACCTAATCAGCTTGGGTTTGGTTGGATCAATTTGTGTTTGGCCCGAGCAAGGGGGAAAACCCAACCCAAATTGTTTTGCATCAACTGAAATTTGTTTGACATGTCAGGAGTGGGCTAGACTGTTGTGGGATTGTTGTTGTTTTGTGCTTTGGTTGTTGGTTTGTTTGTTCAGTTTGTTGTTTTTCAGTTCAGTTCCAACTCTTCTGTGTCATGTGCTTGTCTTTGTTTGATAATGTGTATGCTTTGAGGCAATGTTTAAGCCTGACTTTGGACAAGTTGATGGGCCAGTTGTACTGCCCTCTGAGCTTTGGGCTTTGCCAGTTTGGAATGTATTCTACTTTGACCAAAAAATATTGTTTGCATCGGAACATATCATCGAGTTATCCAAACTCGTGAAAACGCCCATGCATGGTTTTTTTTAATATTTTTAAAACTTACTTAAAAAATAGATTAATATCACATAATTAATTTAGTAATTTTTTTGGGTCACCATGTTATTAGGCAAAGTATCCACCAGCTTCACGGATGACTAATCTCCGTCGGGAATACGAGACCATACTTAAGGAATCTGAATCCAATTCCACTCGAACCATAGTAATGTTGGTATAATTAATTTAGTATGTATTAATATGTTTATTTTAAATATTTTAAAGTTATTATTATTTACACAAAAAATTGAAAAAATAATCATTTTAGAAATCAATCCTGATCTAGATCAGGCCCATGTTTGAGGTGAAGCTTACAATGCACAAACACATAAATTTGTGCATGTGCACAAATGGGCCTCATAGCCATTGATTTTTGTACTTTTAAAATCTAGGGCCCAGATCAGAGAAGGGCTACTTGTTGAAAAGGTAACAAGGAAGTTTGATAAAAAATTGTTGATTGGTGTATGGAGATTGTATTAATTACTAAAAAAACATACATTTATGAATAATTACAAAGAACCTCTAAAGCCTACCTCGCACTAGCGCTCACCTAATCCAGCCCCATATACTCACCTAATCTCACAAACCATATTACACCCACACTCACATTATCATACACCTGCACACACACTAAACTTTCCCAAATTTAAAAAGAAAACTCGCCCTCCGTCTATCTCCGCTCCCCCCAAATCCACGCCACCCATCTCTATCCCCTACCCCCACCCTATTCTAGAGGCCACAACCCCCATCCCCCCATTGCTCAACAACGAAGCTTTCCCCGACCCATTGCTCTCTTCCCCTCATTCTCTGCTTTCAAAAGCGAAGCTTTTGCACCCCAAACACTCTGTGACCCAAAGCCAGGTTGAAGGATTTTCTGAAGGGATCGGAACTGTGCCTTTATTATTCATATGAAGATTTCAATGCAATAGGAGAGGGTGTCCGAGGCAAGGGAGGATTTCCACCTTGGATTGGAGATGTGGTGTTGGGGTTGCAAATCCACCGCGTCGCGCGATTGGCGGTGCAAGTGGGTGGTGGATGGTGGGGGTTAGGTGGGTGGCGGTGGAAGGATAGGGTAGTGGCAGTGAGAGAGAGAAAGGATTTAGCGACATTTAGGAACGTGATCTATGCCAAATCTGTAAATGGGTAATATCTTCGTCGATCTGTAAATGAGGGGAGGAAGGGATCCTCGATATTGTTGGTTGCAGATTTCATTTTCTGGTGTTGGGGTCAAATATTAAAAAAATGAAACTTTAAGCCATACAAGTAGGATTAATAATTGTTTTGTGGGTGAATACTCAAATAAAGAAAAAACTGTCAAAACTGGCTACAACCAGTTTTTTACGTGTTTGTGCACATGCACAAATTTATGTGTTTGTGCATTGTAAGCCTCACGCATGTTTGATTGATGCTTTAGTTAATAAGCATTGCTTTTGCAGGTAAAACCCAGAAGGCACTAATTTCCAAGTTTTTCTTTTCTTTTTATTTCTTATTTTTGCAAAACATATAAGAGGCATGCACATATTCAGTTGGTTACAAGATTGTTTTAATTTTCAGCATTTTTTAGTTTTCAAATCATGGTAACCCATATCTAGTAATTAATCACAGAATATTTTTATTTTTAGCATTTCTTTAATTGTCACAAAATTGTTTTAATCAAAGATCATTTTGTTTTCTTTTTAATGTACTACAGATTTTAATCGCAGCAGCCATTGACACCAACACAGCGACCCTTACATGGGCAATATCTTGTTTGCTAAATAACCCTTGTACACTAAAAGAAGCACAAAAAGAATTAGACCAAGTTGCAAAAGGACGACCCATTAAGGAATCAGACACAGAAGACTTGGTCTACATTCAAGCCATAGTTAAAGAGACATTAAGGCTACACCCTCCAGCACCTTTCTTAGGACCCCGTGAATTTACAGAGGATTGCACCATAGATGGCTACCACATTCCAAAGGGGACACGACTAATCACGAATGTGTGGAAGATTCACACAGATCCTAGTATTTGGTCAGATCCATTGGAATTCAAGCCAGAGAGATTCCTTTCCACCCACAAAGATGTTGACATTAGAGGTTATGATTTTGAGTTAATACCATTTGGAAGTGGGAGAAGAATATGCCCAGGAATATCTTTTGCACTTCGGATGATTCATCTAGCTTTGGCTAGTTTATTGCACTCCTTCGAAATTTCGAAGCCTAATGATGAACCCATTGATATGACTGAAATCTTTGGCCTGATTACCATGAAAGCCACTCCGCTAGATGTTCTCATCAAACCACGTTCTCATCTTTACGATTCAGTGTGAGCACTGATCATGTTGTAAGATATATTTCCTTGTAGAATAGTCGTATATGTGGAAGAACTAATAAAGGCGTCAAATGTCTATTCCATGAGTAAAATCACTTATAGAGATGATTGGGAATTGTGATTTCAAATATTTGTCTTGCATGTATAAATTCAATAATATGTTACTGTTTGATGAAATAAACTTTATCAACATCATAAATGAAAGCTTGATTAGCTTGTACCTGGTTCACAACAATGCAATCAGTACTTGAATAGAAGAAAAAATCGTCTTTGAACTTAGAGAAATCAGGTCATGCTTTTTTTTCATTTTTTTCTTTTCATTTCTTTTTTTTTCCTTTTTCTTTGGTTTTTCTCTCTTTATTTTAGAAATTAAAATGGTAAATTTATTTAACATTTTAAATATTTTTTTTACACAAAAGGAAAGAATAAGACAAACTAATGGACTGATCTCAACCCACCAACAAGTGGTTGGTCCGTGTGGTGATGGGTTCAGATCCCTTAAATAAGTGGTCATGGGTTCGAATACTGACTCTTGTGTATAGAGAGAATACTCTTTACAATCATATGCATGTAAAAAAAAACTTAAACAAGAAGCTAGGGGCACTATCCAACAAAATCTATTAGAAACCACCAAGATGTCCCATATATAGAGGCCAGGATGTCAGGACATTGATTAGCTTCACGGAACACATGCACAACGGAGCAGGGACCAATCCGACTCCTCGGCAGGCCGAAGAGCTTCCACAAGAACAGGGGTTGCAGTCTTGCAGATGGCACCAAAACGATCTACGTGTGGCCATCAATCCAATTCCACCAATAAATTCTGAATCCCAAGACTCCTAGTCAAACACAAGCCAAGAACCAATCCCCAAATCTCTGACATCATAGAAGTAGCAACAATTGCGAATTGATGAACTCAACTTGTCCAAAGAGCTAGCCTCTATAAAGGAAGGGACAGGATTCAATAATTGCGAATTGATGAACTCAACTTGTCCAAAGAGCTTGGGAAGGAATGTATCCGGAAGAATTGATTTATCAGAGAAGACGAGATGATTCCTATCGATCCAAAGCATGTGCACCATGGACCCGAACACAATTGGCCAATTCCACTGATGCAAACCAACAACAGTTGAGCTTAGATTAAACTCAATCCAACGCTCTAATCCAAGGTTAGCAAATGAATGCCAAACGTTGGGATCCCCCAGCTGCTCCCAAAGCTCCAAAATGCACTCACAATCACGCAAGACATGTAAGGTGGACTCCGGATGAAAATGGCAGAGCGGACATAACGCAGAATCAGAAATTCCACGGTCAGAACGTTCCAAATTGGTCATCAGACGAATATGGGCAACTCACCATAAGAAAGTGTTTGTCCTGGGAGGGGTGCGCATCTCCCAAACCATACCGAAAGGGAAGTTAGGAGGTTCCTTTTCAAGATCAGAGAATATGGCGAGGTAAGCATATTTGACACTGAAAATCCATTTGGGGAATGTTTCCAAACTAGAAAGTCATCAAGGCCAGGAACCGGGGCGGCCTGAAACTCGCAATTCTGTTGCAAATCGAAGGAGATAAGGTCTGGTGTAACACTTTCCAGTCCCCATGCCTCGCAATTCGGGTCAAATTGTAATTGAAAACTTACTCTTGACAAACTACTTGACTTCTTTAAAGGAAACTGTCATTTTAAAGAATAATAAGGAAATCTCAAATGAGAATTAATTGTTTATATTTAACATGCATATGAATTTTTTTTGACCGCAGCCACATGCATATGAATTAATATGATGCAATACTAATAGTTAATTTTAGGCAAAATTAGTCTTTTAGTCCCATAATTTACTTGTTTATTTCAATTTGGTCTATTAACTTTTCTTGTGTCAAATTGGTCTCTTATCTTTACAAACGTTTACAATATTAGACCAACCATTGGTTTCATTAAACGACATCACTGACTTGCCTACGTGGCCGTTAACTTAATTGACGTGGCATAATGAGTTTTTAGTAAGTTTTCATTTGATCCCTTAAGTTATTAGTAAATTTCAATTTTGTCCCTTAACTTTTTAGTAACTTTTTAAATAGTCTGATCTTATGTCTTTAAACATATTTGCCATGACATCCTGGACTCTGTTTGGCAAAAAGTAGCGATAACTTATAGTGAATAGCGAATAAGCTAGTGGATAGCAGATGAGCTTATAGCAGATAAGCTACTAAATTGAATTTAAAGTGTTTGGTAAAATTAGCGGTTAAACTAGCTGATAAATGTAAAATGACATAAAATGATATATTTAATTAATTCTTATATTTCTTTAATCAATATTATATTAAATATTAAATATGGTAAAATATTTATAAATAATAAACTAATTATTATTATATTTAGAAGTTAACATTTTAAAATTTATATCTTAATGATATTATTTATTTATTTACTTATTATACGTTATGAGTTATGACCTCGTTAAAATAATTTTATTTGTTAAAAACATTATATTTAAATTTATTTTATTTTATTTATAGTTGTATTTATTTACTTGTTTATTTATTATAGTTAAAATAATTTATTTATTTATTTATTTAATTATTATTATTATAATAATATTTTATTTTATGTAAGAGATGATAGGGAAGGAATTTAATAAAAATGATGAGGGTAAAAATGAGAGAAAAAAATCATATGTTATTCGCTATAAACTCAAATGCTACTTCAAGTAGCGACTAAGAAAATGTTGAACACTACTCGTTACCAAATACTTCTATTTTTTAAAATCCGCTAGTCAAATCCGCTAGCCGCTAGCGGATGGGACTTGCCAAACAGAGTCCTAATTCACTAAAGGTCTCTGACATGTTTATCCAGTACATCAATTTTGAAACTGGTGTGAATCTTGATTACTCCAAACTCTTGGAGGAACCTTCAGAAGATCTTTGTATACTTCTTCATTTACTGTTCGCATTTTCCCCATCTTTGTTTCCCAAGCCTAGGGATAACTTGCCGTTGCTGCCCTCTGTTGGAAACAAATTGGTTAAAAGCATTTATAATGCAAAAACTCCCTAAGTGATTTTATGGTTTTGATGATAACAAAGTTTATTAAGGCTTTTACAAAGGATAACAAAGTATATTAAGGTTTTACAAAGTCTAACAAAGTTTATTAAAGGATTTCGCAAAGTCTGCTGACAAGCTCTTGTAGGTACAACAATGATAAGTCCATCGTCCAATATTGGCACTGGCACATATATGGACACCAAGAGTGATGCGTCCAATGATACTGATACTTGACCTCGGATAAGAATTGTTCAATGGACTCTGAGAGCTATGCGTCCAATGATTCTCTGCGTCCAATAAACAATATGAGGCAATACTGTTCTGCGTCCAATGCAATACGCAGTCCAAGAGCTATGCGTCCAATGATTCTGATACTTGACCTTGGGTAAGTATTGTGCAATGGACACCAAGAGTGATGCGTCCAATGATACTGATACTTGACCACGAATAAGAATTATTCAATGGACTCTGAGAGCTATGCGTCCAATAATCAATATGAGACCATACGTCCAATGACGCTCTGCGTCCAATAATCAATATGAGGCAATGCGTCCAAAGAAGCAGAACTTATATGTATCCAAGTCATGTAGACATGCTACTCTCTGCGTCCAATGATTTCCAATGAAGCAGAATTGCAGAAGTACAACATTGTCTGCGTCCAATGGAACAGAATTGGAAAAGTCCAATAATCAACTACTCTGCGTCCAATGAAGCAGAAGGACAAAAGTACAACAGTCAACTGCCCTGCGTCCAATGGAACAGAAGTGCAATACTGCCTTGTGTCAAATGGAGCATAAGTGATAAGTCCAATAATCAGCATAAGGCAATACGTACAACACTGCCTGCGTCCAATGAAGCAGAATGGGACAAGTCCATCAGTCAACTATTCTGCGTCCAATAGAACAAAATGGCAATGGCAACAGTCAAACAATCAGCATGAGGCAATACGTCTAATACTGCCTTGCATCCAATGGAATAAAATGGTAAGCATGAGGATGCGTCCAATGGATAAATGAATATCATATACAAATGGTAAGCAAAGGTATGCGTCCATTTGTTAAAAGGACTGAAAGTCCAATACATTCTATATGCTGCGTCCAAAACGTAGAGTCCATAACTTGCTATTTATTGCTCTTACATTTAATATGGAACATATTTATTGAGCAAATGATTTGAAATAAATAGCTATATACAATGCTTTTCTGTACAACTTTGTCAACGTTTTTGAACGTACTTTTGAAAAGCATAAAGCACTGTGGAAAGTGTACTAAGAGAGAGAATGTACTCCTATATCTCTGAACACATCTTTCTGCTTTACACAGTGTATTCTCTCTGTCTCAATAAGATATTACTATTTACCACTGTACAATTGAGACTTTGAGTAGAGGTTGCTTCTGATTTAGGAGAAAGAAACGCAGACATACTCACTGAAGTAGAACTCCTCAGAGCAACGGAAAATAGCATTTAATGCTATTAGAGAACGATCATATTTATGAAGGCTGAAGCTGAGCTATTCGATGAACAAGTCTGAAGCTTCATCAAAGCCTATAAATACCGTGAACAAGAAGAAGAATACAAGAGACTGGAAAAAGAAAAAGAAAGAGCTGAACTGCTGTGCAATTTGTTATACTATGTATAGAAAGTCTTGTATATTTTCTATCTTCTTGTAAAAGAGAGTTTGCTTAACTCTCGAAATGCTTAAGTTTTTCATATCCTCACTTGTGTGAGTTAGACAACACTTAAATCAAAAACACTCTGCTGAGTTGTTTGAGCCTGGAGAGGCTTGACTGTAAAAGAATACTTGTTTGAGCCTGGAGAGGCTTGTCTGTAAAAGAATACTTGGTTGAGCTTGGAGAGGCTTGTCTGTAAAAGAATACTTGTTGTAAGGCCTGGAGAGGCTGCTGAAGAATACTTGTTACCTATCAGGTTGATAGTGAAATCTCTCTAGTTTGAGGGGACTGGACGTAGCTCTTAGGAAAGGGTGAACTAGGATAAAAACTTGTGTTACTTCTTCTTTCCCTTAACTCTTATTATTTCTGTGCTTATTCTAACCGTGGGGATTGAATTGATTTTACTTCAACAAGTTTTTCATACACTTTAAATCGCACAAAGAAAACAAGTTTTAAACTAAGTGGAAGCCTCAGCGTCCAATCTTTTGTGCGTCCAATATTTCACAATTCTGTGCGTCCAATATTTTAGCACTCTGTGCGTCCAATGTTTTAGCACTCTGTGCGTCCAACATTTCAGAAAAACACTGTGCGTCCAATATTTGAAATAAGCTGTGCGTCCAACGTTTTTCACAAGCCAGCGTCCATCATTGCGAAAAGTTTTTAAAAGCTTAGAAACACAATTCAACCCCCCCTTCTTGTGTTTCATCCTGTTACCTACACCCTCCATATTAATTTCTTCACACTTAGAAAAATTAGATTTAGAGATGGATTTTAGCAACGAAAAAATTTCCCTCTCTATTAGCGACGGATTTGGTGACGGAAATGATTATATTAATTTAGCGACGGATTTAGAGACTGAATAGTCCCTCTCTAAATATTTCGTCACAAAATCTGTCACTAAATTCGGAACATAATTTTAACAAGGGAATTAGAGATGGAAGTGATGCCTCTCTAAACGTATTTATCACAGTGCGAATCACTGCTTATCGAATTACATTTAATGAGGGAATTTGTAACGAAATATTCCCTCTCTAATGTTGTCCGTCACCAACAATCCGTCATAAATATTTATTAAATGGTTTGCGAGGGAATATTTCCCTCTCTAGTTACCTGTTTTTTTAAGTTTCCCCTATTGATTTTTGTTTTCTCCTCTCGCGTCCCCTTTCAATCGAAAACATGTCACTATTTCACTTCCCGCTTCTACCTAATCACCATTTCCTTCAACCATTGATTCCGGCAGTCACCTTCCCCGGCAACACAGGCTCCATCGACCACGCAATCCCAGATCCGCCTTCTTTCAAAATCGAATTCGCTTTGCCGCTTGAGTTCTCTCTGCTCCAAGCCTTACTTCTCTCTCTACTGTGAGAGTTCTCTCTGCTCCAAGCCTTGCTTCCCTCTTTATTGTGTGAGTTCACTCTCTATTGCTTTGCTATTTCAAGCCCTAGCTTCAACAAGGAACAAATCTGAATGCACTTCAACAAGGTTTGAATCAAAACTTTGATAATATTTTATTGAATGAGTCGGTTCCACTGATTTATATATATATTGCCGAATCAGAACGGATTCTTGCTAACGGATTCAATGTTGAAGTGTTTAATTCAGTTAAGTTAGTTTGTAACCGACTTGTATGATTGGTTAGTTTGTTGATTGTGATTAGGGAAGTTAGTTGTGTAAGTGTAAATGTGTGTGCAACCCGTGTAAAAATGTGAGTGTAGTGCAAATAAGAAGTGTCCGATGCGGGACCTGAAAACATGTATATAAAAGTGATGTGAAGTGAAATAAACAAGAAGTGCAGTACCATTTTATGTGTTCTTTCCTTTCCTTCTAATCGTGAACCGTGAGTGATCAGTGAGTGCAAAACACTGTGTGAGTGTTTTTGTTCTAACAAGTGGTATCCAAAGTGCCAGGATCGATTGAGGGAGAAAAGAATTCTGCTGCGTGTGAGAGTGAGTTGCTGACTCAGATGGCTACTTCCAATAATGGTGGTTTTCCAGCTTCATTGCCCATTCTTGATGGGAAGAATTGGGATAAGTGGAGCAATCAAATGGAAGTTGTGCTTGGATTCCAAGATGTGTTGGAGGTGATCACCAATGACTATGAACAGATGATAGCAAAGATGGACGAAGCCCATGCCAAGGATGTGAAGAAGAGGAACTATAAAGCCTTGTTCATTCTGCATCAATGTGTCGATGCAAACAATTATGAAAAGATCTCAGGCATCAAGAATGCCAAGACTGCATGGGATATCCTGGAACCCTATGCTGGTGCTGCGAAGATCAAGAAAGTCAGATTACAAACCTTGAAGAGACAATATGAGTTACTTGCGATGGAAGGAACTGAGAGTGTTGGAACCTATATCAATAGGGTTCAAGCTCTTGCCAACCAAATGAAGAGCTGCAGGAAGAAAGTCTCAGATCAATCAATCATTGAAAAGATCCTGAGAACATTACCTACTAAGTTTGATGTGATTGTTGTATCAATTGAAGAGACCCGAGATCTTGAAAAAATGAAACTTGAAGAACTACAAGGCTCCCTTGAAGCATTCGAGATGAGACATGCAGGAAAGGGTGAGAAATCAAGTGAATAAGCCCTGCAGGCCCAATCAAACTGGAGAAAAGATGGAGATAGCTCAAAGAACAAAAGGGGAAGAGGCAAATGGAGAGGAGGAAGTGGTAGAGGAAGAGGCCAATCAAATTGGAATAATCAAAATTCCAATTCTGGTAAGCCTGCAATTGATCAAAAATCAAATGACAACAAGCAGAAGAGAGGAGGTTCGAGTAGTTCAAGAGGAAGAGGTGAAAGAAAGAGGCTTGACAAGAGTGGCATTCAATGCTACAATTATCAAAACTGGGGTCACTTTGCAGATAAGTGCTGGCACAATGACAAGAGCGAATCAAGAAGTGATGAAGCCCAACTTGTAGAAGAAGAGCAAGATGACTCAGGCCAAGTCATGTTGATGGTGACTACTGAACTAGGAGAATCCAATACTGATTTCTGGTATTTGGATACTGGCTGTTCCACCCATATGACAGGGAGGAAGGACTGGTTTGTGAACCTTGATTCAGCTGTAAAAAGCAAGGTCAAGTTTGTTGATGACAGCACACTTATAGCTGAAGGTGTTGGCAAAGTGCTTATTAGGAGAAAGGATGGCAAGCACTCCTTCATCTCTGATGTTTTTTTTGTGCCAGGAATGAAGAGTAATTTGCTTATTCTTGGGCAATTACTCAAGAAGAGTTATGTGATGACCATGGAAGATAGAGAACTGAAGGTGTTTGATGGGGATAGAAGGCTGATTCTCAGAGCACCTTTGTCCAGGAACAGGACTTTTAAGGTGGGGATTCAGGTGATTGAGCACAACTGCTTTGCAACCTCGGTAAATAAAGAAGAGTGGCTGTGACATTACAGGTTTGGGCACCTAAATTTTAGGAATCTAAACCTATCATGCAGAATGGTGAACGGTATACCCCAGATACATGTACCAAAAGAAATGTGTGAAGAGCGCTTGGAGTCAAAGCAGCCAAGAAGCTCATTTAAAAGTCAAGTTCCAAGCAGGACAAGAGAGAAACTTGAAGCTGTCTACTCGGATGTATGTGGACCAATGCAGACAAAATCTCACGGAGGAAATAGGTACTTTGTCCTTCATAGATGACTTTACTAGGAAGATTTGGGTGTATGTGATTGCTAGAAAGAGTGATGTATTTGAAACTTTTAAGAAGTTTAAAGTGCTGGTAGAGAAACAGTCTGGTCAAGGTGTGAAAGTTCTGAGAACAGATGGAGGAGGTGAATATACCTCATTTGATTTTCAGAACTTCTGTGATCAAGAAGGTATAGTGCATGAGATCACACCACCATACAATCCCCAACATAATGGTGTTGCTGAGAGAAAGAATAGAACTCTCATGAACATGGTGAGAAGTATGCTCAAGAGTAAGAACTTGCCAAAGTTCTTGTGGGGAGAAGCAGTGTGCACTACAACCTACATCCTCAATAGATGTCCAACCAAAAGCTTGAAGGGCATGACACCAGCAGAGGCATGGACAGGCTACAAGCCAAATGTGAGTCATTTGAGAGTTTTCTGCTTAGTATGTTTTCAGACATGTACCTGACCAGCTGAGGCAGAAGCTAGATGACAAGGGAGAGAAACTGATACTTGTAGGGTATCATGTCATTGGTAGTTACAAATGATCACAAGCAGAGATGTGGTCATTGATGAGTCCAAGAGCTGGAACTGGGAAAGTGAAGAAAGACCAAGCAGAATTATGTTTGATTTTGACCCAGAAGAACAAGAGAAATAAGGTACTGAAACAGATGCAAATGTGAGGAGATCACAGAGAGCCAGGACCATTCCACAAAGACTGCAGGATTTTGATATGGTGTCTGATGCACAAGTAAATGCAGATGGAGATTTAGCACATTTTGCATTACTGTCAGAGGCTGAACCAGTGAGTGTAGGTCAGGCCTTACAGGATCCAAGGTGGATTTGTGCTTTGCAGGATGAACTTGAGTCAATAGAGAGAAACGAGACATGGCAGCTGGTGTCCCTACCTGCTCATAAGAAGCTTATCAGTGTGAAGTGGGTCTATAAAGTGAAAGTGAATCTAAGAGGAGAAGTGGTTAAGCATAAAGCCACACTTGTGGCTAGAGGTGTAACGTCCGTAATTTTCGTTTCTGTTTTAATTTAATTTTATGTATGTAATGTGTGTTTAAATAGGATAAAATATATTTTATTAAGGATAATTAAATAGATGAAGTTCTTTGACATTGGGAGGTGATGGTTTGAGTTAGACAGTTAGATACAGAGAGAATTCTGTTTGCCGTAAATAGACGAAAGAATGGCTTTGTGAAGTAGAAACCCTAGATTTAGGTTAAGAAAAAGATTTGAAGGTATAAATAGTGATTTTATAATATTCGAGGATTTTAGAATTTTATTTGGAAATTTTCTGAAGAACGCATAAAAATGCTACAGTTTTGGTCGCTATAGTTTGACTAGGTTGAACTGCGAGTGGATATGGAGACCAGGACATATCTAGAAATATTTTTGAGGATGTCAAATGATGTTTTCTAATATTTTAGAATTTTAGAAATTATTTTGGGAATTTTTGGAATGACAGATAAAGAATTGCAGTTTTGGTCCCTGTAGAACGAGAACTGGATAGCAGGGAGAGCAGGTGAATGCCAAAAGCTTAGGAAATGATTCAAAATCAACCAAAAGAGTACCCAATGGTGTTCTTATAATATCTACGATTTTTAGAAATTTTCTGGGATTTTTCTGAGAAAGTTGATTTTTACCCTAAGTTACGAGTTACGGTAAAACCCGAAAAGTTACCGTAGTGCTTCTAAGCTTGATCTTTTTGAACCAAGACTTTTGTGACATCTTATTTACATGGATTAGGATTTATTACAAGGTTTATGAGAGGTTTTACCCCAATAGGTTAGGTTTAGACAATTTTTACTATGAAATACAAAAGTTATCATACTTAATTACCCTTGGAGAGTTACCATTTACCATGGCCAAGGTAAAAAATTAATTTACCCCTCCCTTGGTCTGATGTGTTGCGCTGAAGAGGAGAAGAGAATAGATATCTCTTGAAGCTATGACTCATGAGTGTGGGCCAATAGGATTAGGGCAAGTGACTTAGGCAATTATGAGAGGAAAAAAAATCTATATGGATGGGAAGAAGAGAAGGAGGGAGCCGTGAGTTTGAGGAAGAAAAGGAGAGAGGAGAGCTTGTGTTCATGTCTTCATCTAGCATCTCCATAGCCAAACCTTGAGTGATTTTTCCATAATCCTTGTCCAAATAAGCTAGTTTGCAAGCCTTGATTCATAAAATTAGTGGACCATAAGCTAATAAGGAGCAAGCAAGGAAGAGAAGGGAAGGAAGAAGGAAGAGCTTGGAGTAGGATTTTCTTCAAGTTTGGTAAGGGGAAATCTCTTCTTACATGAGTATATAAAGCTTGGTAGACATGGTTAAAGCTTTGATTGTAGGATTTTGACTATGGGGATGTTGATTTTGTTCTAGGGTTCATGAAGTTGCTAACTTATGTGGTCATGTATTTTTATGAATATGATTGTGTTTTGAGATGTGCATATGTTTGGTATGACCCATGTTAATGGATTGAATGGATCGGAGAAGAATTTGGGGTTGGTTAGGGTTTGATTTTGAATATGTTTGTGCCTTTGGTATGAAGATTGATATGCTCTTGTTGATGAGTTGTGTTCATGGCTTGAATATGGCATGAGATTGTTGTGAAAATAATGAACTTCACTTATTTGGATCCAATTGAACTTAACCATGCAAAGAAGAGATTGGTTACATCATTTTTGTGAAAATCGCAAGTCTGGTACGCCCTGGGTGTGGCTGTTTTCGTGGCTGGGAAATTCTGGAAAACAGGGGACAGCTCTGTTCATACCGCGGGTGTGAAAAACTCTTGCGCCTGTGAACAGTTCTGGACCCAGATTTTTGAAAATTAGTATTTTTGGTAAAAATCAAGTTTTCCCAATATTTTTCATAAACATACTTAAGAGAAAATGATTATTTGGACATTAAAGAATGGTATGTATGTTACTTAAGTTGAATTTTAGAACTTAAACATGGATTTGAATAAATATATTTTGGAAAAAGATCAATATTTCAAAAAGAGTAAAAATGTGATAAAAGCCATGTTGAATGAGCACAAAGAGATGTTGAATGAGCACAAAGAGATGTGAATTATCATGAATGATGATAATGTGATAACCTAGAGTGAAGGTTATATGTGATTGTGCAAGTGATAAGCTAGAGAAAATGTTAAAGTGATTACAAGACAAACCAAAGCTTAAAAATGCTTGAGAATGGTGATTTTGTATGCTTAATGTGATGTGTCATTTTGCATAAAGAGAAAGAGAATTTGGCAAGTGGCCAATGTGATGAGCATTACAACCCGGATGGGGTTGAGAATAGGGATAGTCTGGCCACAGTAGCCTAAAGGGATTATCTAGGTTGCGAAACCCCTCAGATGGCCAGGTAGGAGATATCCCCTGAGCCGAGGCAAGTCACATAACCCGGCTTGGATAAATCTGACGGACTTGACTATTCATGATATGGTGAGACGTAGCTTATCTGAATGATTACTATGAAGTCTGGAGGGACTCTCTGGTAAGTCTGGTAAGTCTGCTACGACCAATCGCTCAATGGTGTTGGAGGTAGGGAAGTCTCCTTGGAGCACTACGATGGTGATGTGAGGGGAAATAGAAGTGACATGCATTGTATTGTATATGAGTTGATGATAAATTGATTGACGCTGAGATTTGCATTATGATTGTGAATATTTTATTGTGCTGAGAGTGATGCTGTGACTGTGAGTATTTAATTGTGCCTATGAGAACATATGGTTTTTCAGGTAAATGTTATACTTCTGAATCAAGAAAGGGTGAGTAGTAGATAATTGATATTGCTGTTATGTCTGATAAGTTTGGTAGAAGTTGTATTGATTGTCTCTATGCTTTATTGTTTATGTATGATGATTTTTCACCCTTGCCTATATGTTTTGTGCTCTTGTTTTGAACATGATTCATATAGATGGGAGATCCTCCGGCAGGGTTGACCAAAGTCCGTAGACTTAGTTTCTGGCCCAGAGGGGCGGAAGGAGAGGGGTGGATTATCAACCCCGAGACACAGTGGGGTACATATTTAGGTTATGTTACGTCGCTAGAAACGTCCACTGAAGGACCGCATAGATGGACTGTAGAAAATATGATATTAGATGTAAAGATGCCTATACAGGAGCTGTGGGATACCTGGAGAGAAAAGGAGAAGCAGAGGCAACAGGTGCCTCAACCAGAGCCTACACACCGATTTGAGCCAAAGCAGCAGGAGGCTACAAGATCAGGTCCACTGCACCAGAGAACCAGGACTCCTCCTTGTAAGAGGTTTTACGGGAAATGGAGACAAACGGCGCGTAAGAGTACAGTACGCCGTGCACAGCCACTGAAGATCACTCCCTCAGAGAAGAGGCCAATGGAGAAGACACCTACCCCTCAGCCTGATAGCAAGGGAAAGGGGAAGCAGATAGTGGAAGAGGAAAGTGATCCTTCAGAGGAGTTAGTGGGTAGTGTGTAGGAGTGGTGAGGACATAGTGTGCGGAGTGACTTTGTTTTGTTTGGTTATGTAGTAGTTGACTCTATACCGGTGTAGGCTTATACTTAGAGTATTTTGGATGATTGTACTTTATACTATATGACTTTACCAGTTGACCAGTGATGTATATGTACACTTGAGATCAGTAGTGTATCTGATGTATATTATTCCTTTAGTAGTTATTTTCTCTTGCTTTTCATTTCGTTAATGATACGTTACGACATGAAAGAGTTTTCGAAATCGAAACAACGTAAGTGAGAGTTTCAAGTAAAAATAAAATAAAATAAATAATAAATAAGGCTCATGTTTCCTTTAAAGAAAAAAAATTTATACTCATTTTCGAAAGATCAACTTAGGATAAGTCAAAGAAGAATTTCCTTAAAATGAAAATCAATATGACATATTTTAGATAAATCAGGTTACTTATGTTGTAATATCCTTTTATGAGAAAGGGTGTTGCAAGAGGTTTCCTACAGAAGGCTGGCATAGACTATGAAGAAGTGTTTGCATCTGTAGCTCGATTGGAAACTGTGAGAATGGTGGTTGCAATAGCAAGTCAAAGGAATTGGAAGATGCACCAAATGGATGTGAAGTCTGCTTTTCTAAATGGTCCACTTGAAGAGGAGGTGTATGTGACACAACCACCAAGTTTTGTTGTGACAAGACAAGAGGATAAGGTTTACAGATTGAAGAAAGCCTTGTATGGCTTAAAGCAGGCTCCAAGAGCCTGGAATAAGAGAATAGATGGATTTCTGCAGCAGATTGGCCTTGTGAAATATAACTCAGAATTTGGGATCTATGTGAAGGGAGAGAGATCAAGCTTGCTGATTGTTTGTTTGTATGTAGATGATCTGTTGGTGACAGGTAGTAGTGAACCTGAAATCAACTGATTTAAGCAAAGCATGATGAAAGAGTTTGAGATGACAGATTTAGGAGAATTGTCCTATTTTCTTGGCATTGAGTTTAAGAAGGTGGAGAATGGTTATGTCATGCATCAAGGAAAGTATGCAAGTGATCTATTAAAGAGATTTAACATGGCTAGATGCAATCCAACAGCTACACCAACTGAGACTGGATTGATGTTAGAGAAGGATGGAAGTGAGGATGTTGTGGATTCAACTCAGTTTAGACAAATGGTTGGCTTATTGAGGTATCTTTGCAACACTAGGCTTGATATTGCCTATAGTGTTGGTTTGATCAGTATATTTATGGGAAGTCCTAGAGTGCCTCATCTCTTAGCTGCAAAGAGGATCATGAGGTATGTGAGAGGAACTTGGGAGTATGGTTTGCTGTTTCCAAGCAGAATGGGAGAGGAGAAAACTGATCTGGTTGGATATTCAAATGCTGATTGGTCTGGAGATAGAAATGACAGGAAGAGCACTGTAGGCTACATCTTCAAGCTTGGCGAAGCACCAATTTCGTGGTGTTCAAAGAAGGAGCCCATTGTAGCCTTGTCATCATGTGAAGCAGAATATGTGGCAGCATCCATGAGTGCATGTCAAGCTCTTTGGATTGATTCAGTGTTAAAAGAAATGCATATTAGAGAAGAAGGAACTGTGAAGTTGTTTGTGGATAATAAATCTGCAATAAACCTGGCCAAGCATCCCATAGCACATGGAAGAAGCAAGCACATTGAAACAAGGTTTCATTTTCTTAGAGACCAAGTAAGCAAAGGCAAGCTGAAGCTCGAGTTTTGCAGGTCAGCAAATCAAGTTGCTGATATCCTAACCAAGCCACTGAAGAAGGATAGTTTCCTAGGCTTAGAAGTGATTTAGAAGTAATGAATGTTGTAGAACTGAATTAAGGGAGAGCGTTGAAGTGTTTAATTCAGTTAAGTCAGTTTGTAACTGACTTGTATGATTGGTTAGTTTGTTGATTATGATTAGGGAAGTTAGTTGTGTAAGTGTAAGTCTGTGTGCAAGCCGTGTAAAAATGTGAGTGTAGTGCAAATAAGAAGTGTCCGATGTGGGACCTGAAAACATGTGTATAAAAGTGATGTGAAGTGAAATAAACAAGAAGTGCAGTGCCATTTTGTGTGTTCTTTCCTTTCCTTCTAATCCTGAACCGTGAGTGATCAGTGAGTGCAAAACGCTGTGTGAGTGTTTCTGTTCTAACATTCAAATCTGAAAAAAAAATAATATAGTTTCAATTGAATCTCTTTCCTCACCAACGACATCGTTCTGTAATTTCGGTGGCAAGAAATTGCACGCCTTTCTTGTAATTTTTGTTTGTTTCTATACCTATGTTTTCTATGCCTAGGTTTGTGGCACCAGTTTATGTTTGATTTTCAGCACTAGTCTATGTTCGATTTTGAGGATGAGGATAATGCCGAGCAGAGGCTCGTTTAGATTGGTAACGAACTAATTCCTTCAACATTGAAGCTCTCGAGGTTCTCGTTGCGGTGCTCATAAAAATGACTAAGGTGATTTTACAATTTTTTTAATATCATGTTATTACTTATTTTCATGCTTTGAGTTGAGTTGTTTCATTTTTTAATTGTTTCTATCTCCACAAGGAAAACATTGGAATGCTATTGCATTGGCATTATTCTCAGTAACTAGTGAGTAAATTGTTTTGTGCTATTTGTATATTCTCTTACTGCTCATCATACGATTATATAGTTGTGAACCTTGTCTTTATCATACGATTATATATGTTGCAGGTACTCCACATTTGTTAATTGGGAATTTTGGTGGCCCTATCTTGTTTACTTCAGGGAACACACACAAAGCCTGAGGGACAAATTCATTTCTTCCTAATAATCTTTGCAAGTAGTTTGGAAGCAGGAATAGCAAATGTAGATATAGGAAATAGTTTAGAAATTAAATTTTATTCTTACTTGAGTTGCAGGCATTGAGCTTTAACATTTTATTCTCTGTTTGTCTTTTGTGGCTCTTGCTTAGGTTAGGTATGTGACTTGTGTCTTCTTCCTTAATCTTGTAGCATAAGAAGGTCATCGAAATTTTTTGCAATAAGTTACACAGCTCTTGCATAAATGTATGAGTGTTATTATCAGATTTTTAATAGGTGCCTGCTTTGGTCATTTTTTTTCCATTCTTTTGTTCCATTCAAAGACAAGGAGAGCAAGCATTCAAAATTGAGATATTTCTTTTTTCCTTTTTAAACATTACTTTTGTAATATTTACGAGGGAGCAAGAAATATTTGAGCTTAATATGTTTCAAATTCCATTTTCATTTTTTTTAATTCAAGCACTTGGCAAAAAGTAATCACTATACTGACCTTAATTAGCAAATATGGTTTTATGACTTCATGCAGGGCTGTTAAGGTGTGGGAAAAGTTGCAGCAGAGATGGACAAACTCCCTGTAACCAGAACTAAAGAGAGGCCTTCTGTCAGACCTAAATGGTCATTGTTCTCCATGCTTAACTTGGCAACAGGTTCTTTCCCTATCCACTCTGTTTCCCCTGTTTCCTCTGGCCTGCATGCTTTGTTATTCCTTGCGGAATATTTTCTTTTTTCTTTTACTAAATAACTAACTGGCACTGTGCTCTTTTAAAACATTTGACTAAGTTTTGATCATACCAAATACAATAACTTAATCATAACTATCATTACTTGTTTATTTCAATTTGGTCTTTTAACTTTTCTTGCATCAAATTGGTCTCTTATCCTTACAAACATTTACAATGTTGGATCAACCATCAGTTTCATTAAACAACATCACCGACTTGCCTACATGACCATTAACTTAGCTGATGTGATATAACGAGTTTTTAGTAAGTTTTCATTTGATCCATTAAGTTATTAGTAAGTTTCAATTTGGTCCCTTAACTTTTTAGTAACTTTTTAAATGGTTTGATCTTATGTCTTTAAACATATTTGCCATGACATCCTGGGATCTATTTAGCAAAATGTAGCAGATAGCTTATAGTGGATAGTGGATAAGCTAGCGGATAGCAGATGAGCTTATAGCGGCTAGCTGATAGCGGATAAGCTATCAAATTAAATTTAAAGTGTTTGGTAAAATTAGCGGTTAAACTAGCTGATAAATGTAAAATGACATAAAATGATATATTTAATTAATTCTTATATTTCTTTAATCAATATTATGTTAAATATTAAATATGGTAAAATATTTATAAATAATAAACTAATTATTATTATATTTAGAAGTTAAAATTTTAAAATTTATATCTTAATGATATTATTTATTTATTTACTTATTATATGTTGTGACCTCATTAAAATAATTTTATTGGTTAAAAACATTATATTTAAATTTATTTTATTTTATATATAGTTGTATTTATTTACTTGTTGATTTATTATCATTAAAATAATTTATTTATTTATTTTTTTAATTATTATTGTTATTATTATTATTATAATATTTTGTTTTATTTAAGAGATGATAGGGAAGGAATTTAACAAAAATGATGAGAGTAAAAACGAGAGAAAAAAATCATACGCTATCCGTTATAAGCTCAAACGCTACTTTAAGTAGCGACTGAAAAAACGTTAAACGCTACTCGTTACCAAACACTTTCATTTTTTAAAATTCTCTATCCGCTAGTCAAATCCGCTAACCGCTAGCGGATAAGACTTGCCAAACAGAGTCCTAATTCGCTGAAGATCTCTGACATGTTCACCCAGTACATCACATTTTGAAGCAGATGTGAATCTTGATTACTCCAAACTCTTGGAGGAACCTTCAGAAGGTCTTTGACTGTTCGCAATTTCCCCATCTCTCTTTCCCAAGCCTAAGGAGAACTTGCCGTTGCTGCCCTCCGTATTAATTCCTTCAGTTGTTTTTTTGGGTGTTTCTTTTTGATATTATTGTATAGGTGTTTCACATAAAACCTTTGTTCAACACCTAGGAGTAGCTCCTCCAAAGTTAGGAGCAACACCTATAAAGTAAATTGAAGATCAAACATTAATATTAATAAAATGGATCAGCATGTCATGACAAATATGTTTAAAAACATATGAGACCGTTTACAAACTTACAAAAATTTAAGGAACCAAATTGAAACTTACTAAAAGTACATTGTGCCACGTCAATTAAGTTAAAGGCCGTGTAGGCAAGTCAGTAATGTCATTTGGTGAAAACTGACGAATGGTCCAACGTTGTAAATGTTTGTAAAGATAAGGGACTGATTTGACACAAAAATAAGTTATGAGACCAAATTGAAATAAACAATTAAGTTATGGGACCAAAAAATTAATTTTACCTTAATTTTATTTATCAATAGTAAAGCTTGTTAATAATTATTCACTTTAGAAAAGTTAGATAATATTAAATAAGTTTAGGAAAGCGTAATTTTTATGAAAACTCGAATAAAACTTGCACATCGATCAAACACCCAATTCTAAACACACAATAATTCATGGCGTGGATAATGGAAAGTGCAGGTGGCCTAATTCATGGAAGATTAACGCAGTGTATTTCACTGATCATATTCAACGACTAAAGAGAAGGTGATAAGATAAATTTTTTGTATAAGTTTTTTTTTATCAGACTTTTTTTTTGTATAAGTTCTTAACCTTATACATACTAATAGTAAATATAATTTTTATATTGACGGGCATCAAGTAAGGATTTGAGCTGTCTAACCCTTAAGCAGAGCATGAGTCAAGGAGGCCTAATTCGTGGAAGGTTAACACGATGGATTTCACTGTTATCGACTTATTTATTATAAGAAGAAAATCCTATCCTAGCACAAGTGTACGTCCTCACCTCAAAAATCTAATTTCTCTCCCAAAAACATCACATCTATTATCCCACTTATCTCTTACATAACACTTTTATTTTTATTACTAGAGCACGGACCAGTGCATTGTTTTTTATTTTTTTAAATATCTTTAATATTTTTAATTTACAAATACTAAAGTGATAAAAAAAATTGTTCAGTATAATTTAGAAGTTATATACTTTGAAATAATATTTTGATTATGTTCTTCTTTGCACCCCAGACTGCTGGGCTTGGGCTACACACGGTGGCAGACCTCTGGACTACGGTGGTAGGCGCGATGGGAGTACTTGCAAAAGGCACTCTGACACTCAATTTAGAGGGTATCCCATCAGAGTTTAGGGTTTAAGTTAGAGTGAACACATACCTTGAGCTAGGGTTTATCCCTTTATATATATAGTGGGGTCCGTGGTTCCCCCAGGGGACAGTACATCAAGTCGTACGATCCCTGGAACGCAAGGACGGCGATCTTGTCACCCCTGCATGATGGTGTGTGTTTTTTACAGGTTGCAGGGACGCAACGGTTATGGCAAACCAATGTGTCCTCGTAAGGAGTAGTCCTGCCGTGTCTTGGATTGAAGCTCCTTGGTCTTTTCATTGGATCGAGGCTCCTTGGTCCTTCATGTGGGGATATGGTATACACCCCTTACGACCACAACCTCTTTGGACCGGGACTTCCCGGTGTGAATCGCCAAGTAGTTTAATGGGCACTTTAGATACCCACCACGATCTGGCGAGGTATATTTTGGAGACCGATGTTCAAGCCACTATAGGGGTGCTGCCTCTAACCTAGGGCTGCTCATGGCTTCACTTGGTCTTCGGGTCGCTTGGTTTTGTCGATGGATTTGCTCTCAGCACAAGTGGCACATGTCTCGGCCCTTAACTCAGAGAGGAGGCTCTGCTGCATTACTTGCTTGAGACCAAGCGAGGCAAGGATATATGGAAGGACTGAGGGTAGGTATGTGTTTCATTGTGAGGTGTCGGATTGATCCACCTTTCTTTTTCATATGTTAGACTTTCTTCCTAGGTTTTTTTCTTCTGGTTGAGTATGTGCCTTGGTGTCTCTATTTTTAGTCACTCTGCGAAGTCCCTCATTTAACTATATTTCTCTTCTTTGTTTTGTACTTTAGCTGTTGTAATGGCTCTTTGTATTTTTGTTGTACCATTGTGATTTATGAAATGAGAATTAAAAGGATTTCCTTCTTCTTATTGTGCCACTACTATTTATATTGTCATTCCGTTTACTTTGCGGTACGGGATCCAACGTCTCGATCCTGTCGCTTGCTTTTGCGATATTGGTCCGAGTTTCTTCCCCACTTGCACAATCACAACCAATGATCTGTGTCCGAAACATTCTTCCCCACTTCAAGGCCGTTATCATTTTACTTCACGTCTTTTGGGGTGTGTGTCTCTTTCTCTGATGATGTCACGTTCTGACTCTCGGGTGCCCTTTCTCTCTTTGGAGTGAGAAGGTCACATCCTACTGGTCCGAGCGTGTCAAAATGTCCCATCCACACATGACTCTTCCCTTCCCCACGATTGTTGCCCTTCCTGGGGAGTTACACATGGCAACCCCTTGGGAGGCTGTCGTCCTCGAGACGCACAAGAGGCGAGATTAAGTAATCATGGCCACTGGTGAAATTACGTCCCTCTATTTTCACATTCTCTCCTTAACTAGTTTCACTCCGTCGTTGAGTATATTCGAACAAGGAAGCTTCCCTCTTCTCCAGTGGTGTTGTTGGTGGTTCACGTAGGTGCCTTACTTGTTGATAGTGGTTCCTGCACCTAATTTCCTTTCAAGGTAACTTACTGGCCCTCCATTTTAACCCTTATTATGTTGACTCCAAAACCCTTAAGAAAATGATTTTAATGACAACAAACCTTCTGAACCTAATCTAAGTGTTCAGAATGTTAAAAGGTACTAACAATGTGCTTGAGAATGTTTAATAAGTATAAGTACATTGAAAAATACTTGTAAGAATGTTCAAGCCTCAAAGAATGAACGAGTTCAGAATGTTCAGAAGGCTTAAAAGAACAAATAACATTCTCAGAATGTTCAAAGTACACCAAGAGGAACATTCTGACAAGACCAAAGCAAAGATCTCTATGCTATCAGTTGCTCAAATTGTGTCATGGAAGATAATGAATATGAGAGAATAATTAGACAACTAATTTTGAAAGATCTCTCAAAACAGAACACTATTATAGGTTAGAGAATGTTCAAGAACAGAGGATCAACTGAACCTTTTCAGAAGATAGAATGTTGTATCTATCAGAAGGTTCAAAGTAAATCCAGAAAACATAAGAGTACCATCACATCTAAGGTACAAGTGTTCTCACACAAGAAGCTTGAGGAGTATCAGAAGAAAGAGCACATTTGATGAACAAGAAAGATTCATCATCAGAAGGATTGAACAACAGAATGTTCATCATAATGTTGGACATCAGAACGTTCATCAGAATGTTGGACATCAAAATGTTCATCAGAAGGTTCACCAGAACATTCTAATGCATCAGTACCAGAAGTGACCTGTCACTGTCAACTTTTGGTAAAAGTAAGGAAACGTCCAGCTGTACTTTAGAGACCTTTTTGGCTTGTGTCTAACAGATAGTTTCTTCATGAAACTTCATGAAATACAGTTTTTGTTTTCTATATTGTATAAGGCAAGATGAAATCTGTAACCTAGTGCATAACCTATTTTCAAATCTGTAAAGGTTGTTCCTTTACTGCTTAAAGAAAGTGAGAAGCCTAGAGAGGCTGTGTTGTTACTTGTAGAGGCAAGGAATAGACTACTTGTAAGGGCCTGAATAGGCTGTGTGAAAGAATACTTGTACTGGTGGTTTAACTAGTGAAAAATCTCACAGGGAGTGGGGACTGGACGTAGCCATTGGGGTGAACCAGCATAAATCACAAGTGCACCTTTCTCTATATCTCTCTGCTTTATTTATGTTGCATTAAGTTTATGTTTCATTAAAAGCATTCATTAATACACACACATAGAGTAACAAACAAAAGGTATTTTGAAAAGGATTTACATCTTCTACAGAAGTTGGTTGAGAAAGTTCAACAACCTCAGAAGGTTAAAGAACATCAGAAGGTTGAAGAACCTCAGAAGGTTCACATTCAACTATAGCTTCAGAATGTTCTCAAGTGTGAACCTTCTTAAGTTATTACTATGATCAATCAAATTACTCGAACCTTATTGAGCATACTGATTATCACATTCAACATCTTTATATTATTTGAGTAATCTAACCAAAGGAATACATTCTGGTTTCAAAGTTAGTACACTTGAGAAGGTTCATCAGAAGGTTCCTAACATTCACGTAGGTTAGAATTTTAAAAGGGTAGCAATTCAACCCCCCTTTCTTGTTACTCTTTGGTCCACTTCATATTTTTGGTTAGGGATGGGTCCCATAGCCGCGACCTTTCATCTAGGAAAGTGAGGAAAGTGGCCAGAGGGCCACCGATTCTTTGCCTAAAATACTTTCCAGACAGCCACCAGGGTGTCATTTGTCGCGGCGAACGGGGGTGAATAGCTCCTTTAAGCCGTTCGGGTCCCTTGAAGGGGATAATCCATCGTGAGCTATAGCCATTGCCGCGAAGCTTTGATTGGTAAAAACTGCTGGTTTGGTAGAGAGGGGCTTGGCTGAGATTCTATCAAACCATTTTAGTATTAAGGCAATCTTAGATAGGGTTCCCTTAGGACTGGATTACGGACTTGAAATTTCTTCTTGCTCAAATTCTGGGTCTGACAGTTATTCTAACATTGTCTCGATCCCTATAGGTATGCTTGCTTCTTCTAGGATGGTTCGTAAGGCGGGGACCCATTTTGCTTTAAAGAGGCTTAACGGGTACAGGTTGCTAGACGAGGAAGTTACTACGCAGTCCAGCATTTACGAAGAAACCGGGAGAGAGGTACTGCAACAAAAGGTCAGCCAGTACTCCTGGGCGGCCCACGCTAAGGGAGTGGAGAATTATGAGGTGACGACTCTCAAGGCGTGGGAGAGGGTATGTTGGCACCCTAGATCCCCTCACTTCTTCTACATTTATGAGTTTCTGCTGACGAAGCTGCAGGTCTACCTCCCTTTTACAGATTTTGAGGCAGAGCTTATGAGGAGGTGGATGGAAGCCCTGACCTAACAACATCCCACTGTTTAGGGTTACATGGAAGGGTTCCAAGTGTTGTGTGCGCCAGTAGAGGTTGCCCTTCTGCGGATATGTTCTCATACCTATTCAAGGTGACTCTGATCAAGAACAAGGCTGAAGCACTAGAAGGTCTAGTGGGAGACGAGCATGCCACCCGGGATGCTTTGACTCTGGCTTGTACCAAGGGCGAGCCTTAAACATCGAACGGGAAGAGGTTCAAAGTTGGATAACCATCAAGTTGTCCTCACGCACTAAATTCCTGCAACCGTACAATGATTCGTACAAGTATTTTAAAGATAGTTTTGTACATGTTACCTTCGTCCCTTGTGAGGGTTGTTCTTTCTGGGTGGCAGAGGACGGGGTAGTTGATCCGCCGGTTTACTAGGGGAGGGATCATTATGACTACTTTGTGGATCATTTTAACGTTACCGCGACACGTCTAAGTGAAGATGACTTCGCTTTTGGAAAAATGCCTATGAGGTCCACGGATGTCGGGCTATTCCAAGTACGACTCCTTTTGGAGGGTATGGAGGCTGCCTATAATTACGTCAAGGATGAGTGATTCCTCCGTTTTTCCTTAACTATACCTCCTTCTCTTTTTCTGACCTTAAATTTATTCCCTTTTGCAGGAGAGATGTCATCAACAAGTCTTGCTAGGATGCTGTAGAAACTTGTCGTCCCTTCAAAGTCGCCTGTGTCGACCCCTCCCACTGAACATGAGAAATAGTTGGGGGAAGCCACGACTAAGGTGGCGGTGCAGGAGAAGCAAGACAAAGGGAGGGGCAAGAAAGGGGAGGACCCAGAGAAGAAAAAAAAGAATTCCCTGTATCACAAAGTCATTATGACGCCTCGAATTCCCATACTTCGTCGAAGAGGCCTAGGGTGGATGCCAAAGACCACAGACTGGACCCGCTCGTGTCGAACCTTGATCAAATGGGAGTTTGGTTCAGGGGGTATGTCCCTGAGGGCTCGGTCAATGATGCATTGCTCTCTCTTGACATTTGCGACTTCCTGAGGGAGTATAGCATGGAGGAGCTCCTTCAGTCCATGATGAGGTAGTCTTTTCGTTCAGCTAATCTTTGCTAGTGGATGCTAGGGTCTGTGCCGGAGCTATTAGAATCTCAGGACAAGTTGGAGAGGGTGAAGTCTACTTTGGCCACCACACAAAAAACATTAGAGCCGAAGGGAAGCTCTGTGGAGGCTCAGAATACCGCTGAGCACTCCCTTAAACTGGCCCAGAATGAGCTAGTATAGAAAAGGGGGAGAAGATGGAGATCTCTGCGTAAGCTGCTGAAGAGCTGGCCGTGAGACTGAGAGGTAAATGGAGGAACTAAGGATTATCGTGGTTGCGTTAGAAAAGGCTCGTGCAAAGCTAAAAGAGGAGATGAGACTGGCAGTACGAGAGGCATTTGATAAAGCCCTTGCTCAAGTCAGGCTACTGAACCCCAGGGTGGATCTCTTGTATACTGTCTTTAACTACATTATGAAGGACGGTGGCCTGGTCATTAACAATGCTACGATCGAATCTTGGGACCCTGTTCCTGTTCTAGGGTTGGAAGCCCAGGATGATGTGGAAATAGTCCCCGAGAATTCTGGCATTGATGAGGTGGCCCCTGAAAATCCCCCCCGAAGTTCCAGAAGTTCTAAGAGATAGCAAAGGCTTGACTCCTCAAGATGACATTTCGCCCACTGCTTATCAAGCCCTTTGAAGCCTCTTCCTTATCAAGCCATTTGAAGCCTTTTTTTCTTGACGTGGCTACTATATAGGTGCACTTTTGTAATGACTTGAATTTAATGAAGTTTTATTTTTAACGTCCATGCTTTCCACGGTTTAAATTCTTTTACTCATAAATCTACTTATTTACATGGATCCGCGTCTCTTATACTTTACTTATTTAGGGAAATATTCTTAACTTCGTGTCAGTTCTACCTTCTAAGGTTTTGGATTGCGATTCCCTTTTGGTCTTTATTTTTTATGCTGGTCTGACTTTGGGCAATTTTTCCACCTTATAGCTTTTTGGGTGTTCGTGGCGGTCTGACTGTAGGCAAACTCCATGATCGTGGTGGTCCAACCATAGGCAGATTCTACTTTAGAGCTTTTTTACGTGCTTGTGGCGGTCCGGCTGTAGGCGAACTCTACTTAGAGCCTTTTTATGTGCTCCTGGTGGTCCGACCATAGGTGAACTCTACATTAGGGCCTTTTAGGTGCTCATAGCGGTCTGATCATAGGCGGACTCTACTTTAAGGCCTTTTTGGTGCTCATAGCAGTTCGGCCGTAGGTAGATTCTACTCCAGAGCCTTTTTATGTGCTCATGGCTGTCCAACTGTAAGCGGACTCTACCTTAGAGCTTTTTAGGTGTTCTTCCCGTTGGTGGCCTAGTCAAAACTTGTAAAAGTAACATGCTTCTTGGATGTAAAATCATTTCATTAAAGAACCCCGGTGGGGTGTGGTACGAGCACGGATAACAAATGCATATAGAAATAAACTAGTTCATATCATTGTGCCTCCTAATGGCACTTCATTCGATCAAGCCTTTTGGGCCTCTGTGCTTCCTAGTGGCACTTCATTCAACATAACATTCCTGGTCTCTAGAATGAGATCAATCACTGATTACTCCTGGCATTAGCTTTCTTTTGGTTCGGCCGCCATTCGAGGTGAATCTCTCATCCTGCTGATACCCCAGACGCGCAGTGTCTCTTGACACGAAGGGGGACTGCTTCCCTTTTCCTGGTTCTAGTTTTGTTGATATGGTTAGTGTAACACCCTTTTTCCCGAAAGTGTATTACACCAAAGTAACTAGAAAACCTCATTGCGGAATTAAAAATAATCTGGTTTTACTTTCAAAAAAAATAGTTCTTTACATCATATTAAATTCTCAAACTTGTGAATAATTTTTTTTCTTTTTCTTTCTTTTCCCAAATGATCGGATAAACAAATTAAAATCTCAATGAGTCAAGGACATAGAAAATACATCACACACTAATATATAGTCATCAAAATATACAAAGGTTCTTGCACTAGCAAGCATCGTTCACGACCACAACAAAATGGCTAAATACAAACTGTCAGTAGAAGTAAACAAAGCGATAAAACTAAGTCCTAAGAAAACATGTAAATCAAAAGTGTGTCATCTACACAGTAAAATCATCTACGCTCCCAAAACCTAGGCTGGTCGGCAACTAAACGACACCACAACCTAGCTTCCTCCTATGTCTACCGCTAGGAACCTAAGAACACGGATCCTCCTCAGGGTCCTCCTCGGGCTCCTCAAACATCTTCCTCTTTCCCTTCCCCGCACATCCAAAGGGTCCAACATGCGCGCCCGCAGCATTGGGTAAAACGCGACCTGATGTGGAGGGATAGGAAACAAGAACTGCATACGTCGGCCTCAGATCTCCTGGTAGAACATCAGGAGTAACAACAGGGGCAAGCTTGGGCAGACGATCCCTTTCCAAAGAGCTCTTCCTCGGAGTGCGTCTCGTCTTCCCAAAGAGTCGACGGTAGTCTACAGTAGTACCAGTCAGTCACCTCGGCTCCGGCCTCGACTCCTCCCTAGGCTTCTCAGTCTCCCCACACTCGTTGTGTGCGTCCAGCTGCCAACCCATCCTCTCTAGAGGAATCCAGATGTCAAGCACCATGTTGCGTTCCAGCACCTCCTCGGGTCCGTAAACTCGTCCACGAGTCCTGATCAAGTGACCAGATATCGTGGCGCATTGGGTGACAGGGTCATAGATCCAACCCCCACCCTCGCCTCCTCGAGGCCTAAAACTCTCCCGGACTCTCGGAAACAGGAGACCCAACTGATCCATCTATATGAATCATGTTCCAAATAGCACAAAACATATAGGAAAGAGTGAGTTTCACCCCAAAAGTTACAATAACGAAACATGCATAGTGAAAGGAAATACCACTGACTATACTTCAAAATATGCAGATATCATTTGAAAACTTTTCTCTAAGTTCACAAAACTACCAAAACACATCATCATGAAAATCACCCCTTTCAATCAAGCAGTATGCATGACACTTCAATCATCTTTTTATACACCGGTGTAAATGCTCCAAGGAGACTTCTCTTCCTCAACTAAATCGAGCGAAATGGCTGTAGCGTAAACCTAACATAATTGCCCAGTCCACTCTAGGATCTGGTCTCACAATTATTTAGTAGATCTACTATTTAATTACCATAACATAAATAAGGCAATCGGTCAGGATCATCCAAGCTGGGTATACTACTTTTCTCGGCACAAGGGTATTCACCAGGCAAAGCCATTGAGAATTTCGTAACCTGGATACCCCCATAGGCTTATAGCCAGACTATACTTATTTGCAATCCTTCCCCTTGGATTGTAACTCGAATTTGGCAAAGCCAACTCTCACAAATGCAAATGACATTCGTATTTGCAATCACACAAAATTCTTATCTCAAGAATTTTAACATTGCCACGTGTTGACTCTTTTTACAACGTGTAAAAAAACTCTGTTTCTCTTCCAATTTATTTTCTTAAGCAATAGGTTTATAATAAGAACTCTTTGAAAAATAAAACACCGCTTAGTATAATTATTTTTCTAAAAGTCTTATTATAGTCACAAAAACTTTCTTTTCTTCCACTAAGTGGTAACGAAAAATATCATCAACGTTCTAACTACATTTACTTTAGGTTTAGCCTTTTTTTTTTAAGAAAACTCTCTCCATTACAACAAATTTAATAATAAAAATACCCCTCACTTCCTTTTAATTATTAAAACCACATAACTCTTGATAATTACATTTTTTACCACCAAAAAGGCCCAGATTTCCATTTCGGCCCCTACACTTCCGAAAATTATATTTTTGGCCCAAAATAGAAATTTTCACAGCTTGCGAAATTTCACACCGGGGATGTGAACAGAGTTGTCCAAAGCTCTCTTAAAAATTCGAAAATCAACTCTTCTTTTAAGATGTGTTTACACACTTCAATTCCAATATTTTTGAACCTCAAAATTAGATTACCTCTTCATGAACTTTGGTTGTTTAAATTGGATTTTCAAAAGTTAATTACATAGACTTTATTTCCTTTTACTAATTACTATATGATTAATTGATAAAAGACTTAACCACTTGTGATTGATTTAAATTAAATCTCAAACTCTCTTATTTTAAGAAAATCCCATTTAAAGTCCATTGGAGACTTATAAAAAAATTTAAGTAATTAATACCTAAATCAAGCTTTGGCTTGAACACTAAATTAATCAAATTTGTCTTTGGAAAATTGGTTTTACTACAAAGTCCTCTACTTCCTCTTCCATGAAGCTTGGGTCACTTGTTTTAATTTATCTTGGTTAATCTTACCCAATCACAATAAACATCACATAATCATAATAAATAAAGCATAAATCTACTTTAAATATTACAATCATCCCAAATGAATCAATGGAAGCACAAGACAATTAACTAAACCAAATCACATCAAGTCATACCATATCTTCACACATCATCAAAGAACAAAGCACAAATCAAGACATAAATTTTTTATCATACAAATACCATAGAGCTACCACATACTAAAAATAACATTTTTAGACAATCCAAGCATACACACACTTTTCCATTATTTAGTAAATGTTCTTAACCTTTCATTTTACCCAAAACCACTTAGAAATATTTACATAGAGTTAAAATTATGATGATGCTCATACAAAAACCCTAGAGTTAAAAATCTCCTCTTAGAAATTTAACCCATATCAAGAATGATAAAAATCATTATTTCACAAAGATGAAACCCAACCATGTAGTTGTCATCAAGCCACACAACATACAACCACACAAAAATCATAACTATGAAAAGAACATCCCCTTACCTCTTGAAGACAACTTAGAGTTCTAAGATCACTCTCCAAAGCTTGTTGTTCCAACTAGTGTCAACCCTTTCAAAATATTATACAAAGTAAAAGCATAAAGAAATCTTCTTTGTGAAAAAGAACCAAACTTTAAGATCAAAACTTGAGAGGATGATTACTTACTCAAAACCTTGAAGAAAGTAGATCAAAGTACGTTTTCAAGCTTCTTGGTTCACAATATACAAACATAAAGCCAAAAGAACAAAGTTTGTCTTCAAAAATGAAGAACACATGATTCAAAAAATTAAGGAATGGAGATTATGGAAAAATAAGAAGGGTTTATGGTTTAGAATCATCAACCAACCTTCTTTTGTGAAGCTTGAAGGGTCAAAGCTCTTGAAATACCAAAGATATGGCTTAGTGAAAGCTTGAAAGCTTAAGAGAGAAAATGGAGTTTTTGCTCTAGGAATTAAGATGAAATGAAGAAGATGAGTTTCTCTCTCCCTTTCCCTTGATGTATTCAGCTGAAGAAAGGACCAAGGGTAGTCAAATTTAACTTGAGTTGAGTTAGTATTATCTTGGTTTTAATTTAGGATAATGAAGCAATTATCCCATTGGTTCAAGACATGAATCACAAGGCTTAAGCACATCGGCAATGGACACTATTTGGGGCTGAAAATTTCGTGCAAGCATCTGGCCAAGTGGGAGAAAAATATCTTCAAATTTAAGGCTTGTTTAGTGAAGCACAAGCAGGAAAAATGCCTAATAAATAATCTATTTTGTAATAAATACTTTCCTAAATAAGTGATTAATGGAAAAACCATTTTTGGGACCTAGTATTAATATAATAAAGTTTAGAATCTCAAAACTTAATTTTTTGACCATTTTCTGATACCTCGTCTGCGCTACGGTTACCTGTAACGTGCTAAATACGGCTAAAAAAAAATTCTAAAAAACTCTAGAAAAATTCTCAAAAATCCAAAATAATAAAAAATAATTTTTGTTTCGTAAAAATATTTTTTTGAAGCAAAAACGGTCTCGTAAAAATATAAAACCTTCGACGTTTTCAAATCGGGTCACGATTTACGCTATTTTTCTGTTTTTCGATTTTTGCCACTCTCTACCCATCTAAAAATTCCTAAAATCATATAAATCAATATTTTAAAATAAAAATATAAAAATCATAAATTAATTAATTTAAATAAATCAAAAACACACAAAAAGCCGAAAGAAACGATTGAAAAAGGAGGGCGTTATAGTTAGCAGCCGATCTTCATGTGCTTGCCTGATTGGCTCGTCGGCGAGGTTTTGTTCCTCTTTTACTAGACGGAGTGGTGCGAGTCTTATGGGGGATAGTGAGCTTTTTGCGATGGTGCTAGAATATTGTCGACGCCCTCTAAGCTTCTTCCACTGACGAACAATAAAGAGGGAAAATTCGAGTAGCCTTGGCTCTGCGTAGGTCCACGACATGCTATACCGTGGCGGACCTCTCTTTGGGAGTCAATGATCTTTCACACTCTGTGGCTTTCAGAGTTGGTTCCTTGTTCTTTTCAGTTAGACCGCCAATGCCCTTACTCATTTTCCTTGCTCTTTTCGAAGTGTTAATGGGCGCCTTCAACCTTCGAAGGCCGCATTCTACCATCTGTACATCTCTTTCTTTCTTTCGCTTTCCTTTTACCTTTGCTCCTTTTATTCATCATGTGCCAGTTCTTAGGGCTAATTTAGCCCGAGGCGAAGGCTAATGTTGTAACAACTCCTTGCCACCGATAATCACCACGGATTGACACCACTCGGTCCTTGTCATCCAAGAACTTTATGACTAGATGTCTCGTGGACACTATTGTTCCGAAGGCATTCAGAGGGTCGACCTACCGAAGATCACATTATAGGCACTCGGAATTTCTACGACTGCAAACTTGACATGTTTTGTCCTCTTTAAAGTGGTCAGCCCAAGAGTAATTTGTGTCTCGATATACCCTTTTGGCATTAGCCGGTCTCCTATGAATCCTATCAAGCCCATGTCGATAGGTAGCGAATGATTGTCTTTGAACTTCATCTTTTTTAATGCCTCATAAAACAATATATCGGATGAGCTCCCTTGGTCGACAAATACGAGTCGCACTTCGGTGTTTCCAATCATGGCAGATATTGACATTCGTGGTTCGGGAGTGTTGGGCCATAGTCATTGTCAGAGAAGCTAATGACTGGCTATGTTGCCAGTGATTTGTATGATCGTGTCCAAGTGCCTCTTCTTGGATCTTCTGGTTCTGCCTTCTGCGACTATCCCTCTGGCTATTGTTCCTACCAAGGTTGGGGAGTGGTCTCTTCCTTCTTCCTCATTGTGTCTGTGAGTTGCGAGAGGGGTGGGGGTTCTAGATTGATGGTCACAGCTGTAGGGCCAATCATTGAGCCAATATAGGGAACAAGATTGCCCCCTGCTTCTGTGGGCATGCCTCTCAGGGGTCGGCATTCGCCTAGTCCGTGACAACGGACGAGGTTGGTCCTCTCCCCGGATGCATTAAATGTAGCGTCTAAGGCTCCCGCTCCTTATTAGTTGCTCGATGGTGTCCCTCAATTGTACACACTCATAAGTCAGGTGTCTATAACCTTCATGGAACTCGCAATACTTCGTAGGATCCTTGGGGTTCTAAGTCTTAATCGGTGGCGGTTTAGGAATGTCCTGGAACACTATGATGAGGACTTCTTAGTATATTCGCGTGAGCGTCATGACTAGTGGTGCATACGTATGAAATTTTCCCCATGGCCGCTCCTCGACCCGTCACTTCTGTCCCTCAAGTCGCCCCTTTTTGGTTGTTTTGCTGGGTTTGGTGCTTTGATTGCTCGATATGAATCATTGGGACCGAGATAGGCTCCAAGGTTTTGGATTGCGTCCTCCAAATTGACATACTTCTCAGATCTTTGTCAGAATGCATGCATTGTTTTGAGCAAGGTTTTGGCTAGTGAGCACTTGAAAGGTCCTAGCGCCAAAGCTTGAACAATCAGGTGTAGAAAGACGCTGGGTCGAGTTTTGGTACGAGGGCCGCTTCCTTATAGAACCTCGTCAAGAAGTCCCTTAACTTTTTCCCTTTATCTTGCTTGACCATTGCTAAGGTGTACGAGGTCCCTTAACTGGTAAGCCGAAGCGTCCCGTCCTATGATGGTTCGCGAGGGGGAGTGCTTTGAACCACCTCAGTGCCTCTTTCTTTAGCATGAGTAGAAAAACTCTGCAAAGCACCGCATCACGATAGCCCATGACCACCATGGCGTTACAGTAAGAGTCGATGTGATCTTGTGGGTCGAAATTGCCTGTATAGAGTTCGAATTCAATGGGGTATCTCAGAGCGGTGTCTGGGACAGGATATGCCGTGATTTCATCAGAGTAGGGGAGGCAATGCCGCATTGTGACGACCTCACCGTTGTCATAG
The DNA here is from genome assembly GCA_030159175.1 of Glycyrrhiza uralensis. NCBI lineage: Eukaryota > Viridiplantae > Streptophyta > Magnoliopsida > Fabales > Fabaceae > Glycyrrhiza > Glycyrrhiza uralensis. The sequence goes on along the minus strand of BRZY01000007.1, from coordinate 24,898,398 downwards.
ATGAGCAGTGGTGCTTGGTAATGATGGTGGGACGGGTGATAATAGTTGGAAATGACGGTATGATGTGTTGAATGGCTATGATGATGGCGGGAAAGGTTTGTGTGAGAGTAAGTAGTGAATCTGTCCTGCGTGGGGCTGGAATGCTTGAGAATGGCAAGACAGTTTTCTAACTAGCAGATGCGGTCAATGGTATGATGACTCGATATGACATGTGAAGGTGAACGGGGTGTTGGGACTAACGGAGGAGGTGGTGGTGGATGGTGTTGCAACAACTCCATGTGTGTCGCTCCAACTGTTGAAGACGTCACTTGAGATGGGTAAAATGGTCTTCAATGACCGGAACGTGGTCTGCTGATTCTTCTGTGAGGTTTTGGACATGTCCCTCCGTGTGGGGGAAGTTGGTGGTTGTCTTGGGAGGCTGTTTGCATCCTGGATGTTGTGATAGCCATTGTTTCATGGGCTGAGATTGGTGGGAAAGCTATTACAGTTCCCAAAGACGGCGCCAATGTGTTCTTCCTTGCATCCCGGACCTACTGGGCTTTGGCCACTCGGTGGTTGGTGCGGCGGGATACCTGTAAAAGTCACTCTGATGCTCAAGTTAGAGGGTATCCCATCAGAGTTTAGGGTTTAAGTTAGAGTGAACACTTACCTCGAGCTAGGGTTTATCCCTCTATGTATATAGTGGGGTTCGTGGTCCCCCCAGGGGATAGCACATTAGGTCGTACGATCCATGGTATATAGGGACGATGATCCTATCCCCTCGCGTGATGGTGCATGCCTCTGTATGGGCTGCAGAAACACGATCGACAGTTATGGCAGGCCAATGGTGTCTTAGTAGGGAGTAGGCCTCGCGTGTCCCAGGTCGAGGCTCCTTGGTCCTTTCATTGGGTCAGGTTCGAGTGCCTAATTTGGACCGGCCCTAAGCTAGTGTTCGGGTTATGGGCCTAGAGCGTTGGATTTGGCCCATTCGTAGATGACCACTATGTGTTTGATCATCACATTTAAAGAACGAAGATTGATGACAGTAAAGCTTTTTCTTTATAAAAAAAATAGAGAAAACCTAAGTGTAAATGAATTGAATACGCTCAAGTAGATAAATTACACCATTTGATGACATAATAATCTACTTAGATACATAAATATATCTACTTAAATTTTCTGATCTTAACAGAATTGATGAAGATAATATTTTATATATGAGGAATACTATAATCTAATTTTTAAAAGAAAATATATATTTGGAATTTGAAAACAATATTATTGTCTATAAATTATCAATAATATACTATTTTTGAAAATATTGATGCAAGAAATGAAAAGCATTATTGTTTTATTTTATAATTTATTAGGTTAAACAAATAACTGACATTCAACTATCATATTGAATTTAATTACTTAATTGGTGCTATAGAAACTATTAAACTAAGACCGAATACTTCAAAAGATGAAGTAGAAAAATTATACCGAAAATCATGATTATACATCACTTTCAAATCTTACAGTGAAATGTAAAATCGTGGTTATAGCAAGATGAGTTTAATTCTAAAATAAGTATAAAACAATGTTATTTTTTCATAAATGAATAGCATAAAAGGTTGGCATCTAATATAGAATAAACTAAAACAACCAAGCTCAACCCAAGTTATAAACAACAGAGAATTGAAATGCACATAGAAGAAAACGGAGACATGCATCTACAATGTGATTTGTCCAAGGTGTTCCTTTACACATATTGATTAATTGTCACTGTCAAATGACTTTTGGAATGCCAATAAAATAATAGAAATGTTTAAATATATTTTTAGTCTCTATAATAAACATAATTTTTTGTTATAGTCCTTTTAAATTATTTTCAATTTAGTCGCTGCAATATTTTTTTCGTTTTGATCCCTATCATTAGGATTATGTTGTTAACTCCTTAGGTGGCTCACACAAGTCTACCTCAGCATTGCAACGTATCAATATTGTGACAGCTCAGCCAGGTTGGATCACATGTCATACTTTTTTACACATTGTGTTTTGACAACCTCGACCTGCTACAAAGAAGGTAAGACAACAAAAAACGTTGAGGATTTTTTAGAGCAAAATATTGCTTTGTTGTTAGCTTATTCGTAAGGAAAATGTTTCAAGGGAAAATGACAGCAAATAACCCTACAAATGAAAGCAAATAACCCCACAAAGTCAGTCGCATACATTCTAGTAATGACATCTCAAAAAACTCTTCCGTGCTCGCTTCACTATTAGTAATGTAAATCAGGGCCTTCTCTCCACACCTGTAGTACCTCCACCTCCTCCTCAGCGAAGATGAAGCCATGCTTGCAGATGAGCTCGAGTTCCCACTCTCTACACGTTGTGCAATGTCGCCATGGTTGCTCGTTAAAGCTCCTTTAGAACGAACTTTCTCTCTCTCTCTCTCTCTCTCTCTCTCTTTGTGTGTGTCTTAGCTTGAGCTTGAAGATCTATATAACATTTCGAAGAACCTCTCTTCGCGTCGGCTCATGCGTGAAGCTAGGCCCAATTTGGGGATTTAGGGTTATTTTTAAAAAGAGGGAAAGCAGTGTTTTTGATGTAATTTGCGTCATTTATTCCGCGTGGGCTACCAACTTGGTTAAGTTACACATGTGGTATAAGCTTATGTGTCTTCCCGTTTGCAAGGCGTCGTTCTCAGTAACGGTGTTAGTCACATGGACTAACTGATCTATTTTAAAAATGGAGAACTAAAAACAAAAATTACTAAAAAGTGAGGGACGAAAAACATATATAAATCAAATTTTAAAAAAAAATTAATTTAAATAAAAATCTAAAAAAATAATAAAAATTACATGGAACATTGTCTTCATTTCCATAGAAGTTGCTAATTCACATATGTACCTGGTCTTGTGCTATCACCGCTTCAAACTCTTGAATGTATGCTGAGTCACTCATGCATTATATAGTACCCAAGCTTCTTCTTCCAAACCATATGTTGGATCAAGACTATACATATAGTTAGTACTTTCCATTTCCCTGTGAACTTCACTGTGCTCTTTTTCTTCTGAAACCAAAACCGATGCACGACTACACCTTCCTTCCATACTAATGAATGTGAGTTTTGCATGCCTTTTTGTGTGCTGAGTCTCAGAGAAATTTTTGGCCCTTGTAATCCACGCAAGCCTATAGGATTGTAGCCTTTGGGTATTTCTACCTTCTTCACCCAAGATCGATCACCTTCGCTCTCGCCATTAATGATTATTCGCGGTTAATTCATTGATCTTCCAGGTTATTCCCTTTAACAATAAAGGACAGCTCAAGGAAGCATTTAATATTAGGTAATCCTATTATTCTCTTTATTGTCTATACATGGGATTTTGTTTGCAATTCATAATAGTAGTAATTTGTAATGTTAGAAATTTTTGTCAAGGAATTAGCTGTCCCAAAAGCTTATCAAAAGCATAAGCTTTTAAGTGCAAGCACATGAATGCTTCCGATGTGTCTCTCGTAATAGATTATGGATATTTCCTTTAGATTATTTTGTGAATATGTAATATGATTCCCAATAACTTACATTGAAAAAATTGTAAAAAAAAAAGGAAATATTGGTAACGGTATTAACTACTGAATCTTATGGTTTATCATGCACATTTATTTTATAGGGTCATTACAGGACTTTAAATAGAGCCACTCGGGGAGACTTCCATTGCATCTACAATATCATACCTTGATATGCATCTATCAACATTGGTTCCACTTATGGAGACTCACAGGTGTGGTAATAAACTTGCTTTATAAATTTTCATTTTTTGAGTCCATATATATATGTATATATGAAAGTTGATCAAATCCAAAATTCTGATTCCTCCCAAGTACCTGGTTTTGATTTTTGAACTCGGTATAGAGATTGTAAGTTATTTCATTATTTGTATATGAAATGGAATATGTATCTTAGTTGGGTTGATGGGTTGATTGCTAATGAATAGTATTGAGAATTCAAATTTCAAACTCTCAAAAGTATTGGTTTAAATGTAGTTTGGAGAGCATTTTTTTATAGTAAATGGCAAGGTTGTCAAACTTGAGTTTAGATAAACTCAAATTAATGTAACGTCTATGAGATCTTTGAAATTTTACTTAAAAAACATATGCTATTACCCAAACATGATTTAACATCATATGTATGACAAATATTTAATATTCTAACTTACATATATAACAAAGCAAATGAAAATAATAATGTAAAATCATAAATCCATAAGACAATGTAAGCTAAAGCTGCCTTCTGTTCTTATTTACTTCCCCAAAATAGTCGTACTTTTTTCTAAGGAGGTATTTCTTTCAATATTTTTACACTGTAATGTAATAGTGAAGGAAGGGGAGGGAGAGAAAAAATTTGTATCAAGTAGCTTTTGTGACATTAGGAGTGTAGTCTTCACTGTTTGCTTTGGTCATACGACTGCTTTAAAGACTTTGAAGTGTATTATGACATATCCATTGTTGAGTACTTTTACTTCCATATTCAGACACTTGAGATATTAACTTTTTCTTATGGGTGAAATACAACTTATAAAATTAAATCTACAACTCGATGCAAAAGGTTCTTATGTGGAAGTTTTGGGAAGATATGTCACCTTGAAAGGCAAATAACAAGATCATTGTCGGAGGTGCAAAAAATGATATGGTACATAATAGGAACATCTGATACCTAGGTTTTTGTTCTTTATCAGAGGCAAATATTGCAATACCAAGTTTGGGCTCGAAGTCGCTGGGGCACTTTTTGGGTCTATTTGCCAAACACCACCTGGTGGGTTTGTGCCAATTTGGAAAGTCAGGGTTGTAATGAGTGTGGCTACTACCATAAGGGAACCTCGTTTCTGTTCCATCCAAACCCTCTGCCTATCTAGGTACCTTGAGATGTCATATGATGGTTTTGTTCCTCTATTACCACAGTTTTAGTTGTGGTTGTGTTACTAACTCATCCTCCTTTCTTCTTTTGCCTAGCCCTCTTATATGATCAAATGTCAAATGCATAGGTGATGGATGCATTGTGTCTAGTCCTTCCATTAAATACAATTTCTTTGGGTTAAGTTTTTTAAAGAATCACTTCTTTTTAAAAAAAACTTGACCCGAAGTAGTTGTATTTGATCAAAGGATTAGACGTAATGCATATATCACCTAAGCATTTCACATTTGATCATAGAATGGCCATGTAAAATAAAAAAATAAGGACGAGTTGGTAGCATAACCACAACTAACAATTGTGGTGACTCATAATGGAGTTACAAAACCATCAGATGGCTTCACGGGTACTTAGATAGACAGGCGAATTGGATGGAACAGAAACGAGGTTCCCTTATGGTGGTAGCAATAGTCACTGCAATCCTGAATTTCCAAATTGCCATAAACCCACCAGGGGGTGTTTGGCAAAAGACCCAAAAAGTGTTCCAGCACCTAGTGAGCTCAAACCTAGTGCTTCAATATCTGCCTCTAATAAAAATCAAACGCCTAGACATCATATGTTCATGTTATTATGTGTCATATAATTTTTCGTATCTTTGACAGTGATGGATGTTTGGGCATACATCAAGCTCCTAACCACTGATGCATGCATAAGGAATATATTGATTCAATTGGATCCTCTCCGAGCAACCCTCTTTCCATCTTCTCTATTTCTCTCTTGATTTTTTTGCTCGTAACACAAAAATGTTTTGTATTATTATAAAATGAATAGATATATCAACAATATCTAGATTTTGATTAATGGGCTTACATATGTTTGTTTCTTATTAAATGAGCAGATATTAATCTCTATTTTTTTTCATCCCTCTAAAATTTAAACTTATTGTTTTTGTCCATTTAAAATGAGCAAACTTTGGTTTTACATTTTTTCTTTGATTTTAATCCCTAAGAAATCTCAATTTTTTTATATCTCTAGCTAGCATTCATTTTAGGGCAAATAGATAACATTTACATTAGGTGTTAAATAAAAATTACAGGGTGTATCCCATGTTGACATGGTACTATAGACAATAATGAAGATCACTTGAGATGATCACTTGACCTTTTATTAGACAGTACATAGACACATAATCAATTAACGGATGTCATGGTGGCAGAGCAATAACAAATTTTAAAGAGATGAAAACAGTAGATTTTATTTTTACAGGATATCAATGTCAAAATTAATCATTTTACATAGACAAAAATATAGTTAACTATTAAATAAATAAGAAATATAGTTAGGACAAGAGTATGTAGTATCGCAAGCGTGAAAACATGTAGAGGCCACTTGGTTTAGTTACAATTTTCATGACACCTTACACTCATTAGTGTGTTTATAGAGATAAATTATGCTTTCTTTGTTTCAAAATAAGTTATGTTTAAGGTTTTTGCATGGGATTAAGGAAAACAATATATAACTTGATGAGTAAAACAATTTTACTAATTTTTTCTTATTTCTCTTTCTCATTTTCTATAATGCATTATTAAGTAATAATGGTCTATAACCACCACATTAATTTGTTTGGGATAAAATTGAAAAAAAAAATATTAATAGATCATTGAAAATCTAAAATGTCACATAATATGAACAAAATTATATTAAAATGTCACTTATTTTGAAATAGACGAAGTATTTTTCAAATATATCAAATAATCAGTTCAATTTTTGTTTACTACAATTAACTCTTAAAACATTATTAATCTCACAAAGTTAATTATGTACCTTCTTGTTTAAATGATAGACTATCATCCAAAACATATAAGTTGATAATTAACATTTATTTTTTCATAAAACAAAATAATGAAAGAAAAACTTATGAGTACATAGTACAGAGTTTAAAAGGTACGTAACTTGCTGAAGAAGGTGAATTAGAAAAATAAAAAGAAATTAAGAACGTCCATATATATAGTGATCAGAGGCGGATCTTTGTTGGGACAGGGGGCAGTCAAAAAAAATTTGGATATATATATATATATAGTAGGTTTAAATAAGTTTTTGGTCCCTGTAAATATTCGATTTTTGATTTTAGTCCATTAAAAAAAAATCAAACAATTTCAGTCCTTTAAATTTATTTTTTTTTGTTTTAGTCCTTTTAGTGAATTACCACTGTATTGTGCTGATGTGGCGCTGATGTGGCATATGTATGTCCCTGTCATGACTTGACACATCATTTAAAATTTATAAGGACCTACTGATTAGGACTTTCTTCCTATCACAGGACTAAAATCAAAAATCATAATTTTTATAGGGTCTAACTACACAACTTAAAATTTTTATAAGGTCTAATTACACAACTTAAAATTTTTATAGGGACTAAAGCACATCAACCCCCTCCCTCTTTCCCCTTCGTCCCCTCCTTCAACCCTCTCCTCCTCCACCACCACCCCCTCTCTCTCCTCCTTTTCCCTCATCCTCTCTCCTCCACCACCACCCCCCACCACCACCCCCTCTCTCTCTCTTGTTTTTTTCTCTCTCTCTCTCTCCCCACCACCACCACCACCACCCAAACACACACACACTCTCTCTCTCTCTCTCTCGTTTTCTCTCTCTCTCTCTCTCTCTCTCCCCACCACCACCACCCAAACACTCTCTCTCTCATAGCATAGCAACACAAACCAAAGTAAGAAAGACAGAACTTCCAAGAACTCGAAAGAAAACGAGAGAGTGTTTGGGTGGTGGTGGTGGTGGGGGTGGTGGGGAGAGAGAGAGAAAAAACGAGAGAGAGTGTGTGTGTGTGTGTTTTGGTGGTGGTGGTGGGGAGAGAGAGAAAACGAGAGAGGTGGTGGTGGTGGTGGGGGGAGAGAGAGAGAGAGTGTGTGTGTGTGTTTGGGTGGTGGTGGAGGTGGGGAGAGAGAGAAAACGAGAGAGGTGGTGGTGGTGGTGGGGGGGAGAGAGAGAGAAAGTGTGTGTGTGTGTATTCGGGTGGTGGTGGTGGGGAGAGAGAGAAAACGAGAGAGGTGGTGGTGGTGGTGGTGGGGGGAGAGAGAGAGAGAAAACGAGAGAGAGAGAGTGTGTGTGTGTGTGTTTGGGTGGTGGTGGTGGTGGGGAGAGAGAGAGTGGTGGTGGTGGAGGGGGGAGAGAGAGAGAGGATGAAGAAAGGAGGAGGACGTGGTGGTGGAGGAGAAAGAGGGATTAAAATCATAATCTCAATTTTGAGAAGGACTAAATTCAAAACTTCAAAGTTTTATAGGGACTAAATTCAAAACATAGATAGGTCACGTCAGCGTTTTCTGCCACGTAGGCATGTTGACTGGGTCATAATGTGCCACCTAGCACTAAAAGGACCAAAACCAAAAAAAAAAATTTAAAGGACTAAAATTGTTTGACTTTTTTTTAATGGACTAAAATAAAAAATTGGATATTTACAGGGACTGAAAACTTATTTAAGCCTATATAGTAATAGGGGATAGGGTATAAACCAATAAGGTTTAGTCTAGGGTGGATAAGTACACAAGTGATCCACCAGTGAACTAGTAAAAAAGAATCATTGGATAAAATCAGGAGCTCAGATAAGTTCAAAACAAAAATGAGAATAAATACATCTACCACACACAATCCCTGTTCACCCCACCTCCCACTCTCCCGCTTGTTTTGTTCTTACATTTTTTTACTTTAATGTAAGAACCGAAGAAAATCGATGGCAATTGAATTTTCTAACCCGCAAAGCTGACCAATCTATTGTTAATCTCATTGTCTCTTAGGAACACCATGCCCCCCAATTGCTCTTTGGTTTGAGTAGAATGTCAGCGTGCGACGTCCTTTTTGAGAGCAGTTCCTACGTGGGTAGTGTGTGAGAGTGAGAGCACACTGACAGGTTTTGGAAAGCGGCAGCATAGGTGAGTTCACCAGAGCAAACGCCGCCGCCGCCGCCAAATGGCTGGACCTTACACGGTTTCACGTTGTCGTCATTTTGGACGTTCTTGGCGGCGGTCTGGACGTTATAGTGAGAAAGTGAGAGATGGGGGAGAAGGGTGGGGTAGGAATTTCTCTGTAGACAAATGAAACTGTTCTCATTTTGTCCTCAACTAATCTGAACTCTTAATTAGATCCAAGGGTTAATTTTTAATGTCCATTAATGTCCCACCGGTGGACCATAAGACATGCTTCACCACACTAGCCGGCACCAACCGATAAAATAGAGTAAGAGATAAATAAGGATAACCAATAAAGGGTGGCTTTTAGGGTGGTGAAGCATATAAACTTCACCACCTGGTAAAGTGGGCCCAGAAATAATAGATGACCTTTGATATAATAGTTTAATAATAGTTTAAAACTTGTATGGATAGGATGAAATATGGGGTAATGGAAGAATAGGTAAATGACAATGTTAGCGTTATTTGCAAATGAGGACATAAACTTCTATTAATTTACGAAATTCCTAGATTGTTGTCGTATACAAATGTATATATTTTGACCAAATTTTATTTTAATCATAAATTTTCCATATTTAAATTAAAATATTATAAGTGGTTTTTAAGGGTTGTCATGTTTACGTCGAATAATAACAATATGTTATTATTTTTTTAAGACCTTTAGCAGTTTTAATTATTCTTTTTAATGAGTGATAACATTAAGAATATCACTACAAGTCTACAATGAAGTATTTAAACAAAATCATCACAACTGATAACTGAAATATAAAAGTACATTAATTATTCTCTATATGAAAATTTGCAAACATTACTCTGTTGATAAAAAAAATTAAAAGAAAAATAATTTTGTAACCTTAACGTGCGTAGAAAAAAATTGTCAATAAAATTTATAAGTAAATATTATTTTTTAACAAATATAAAATTAAATATTTTTTGTTATTATAATATTTATTTATGATTACTTTTATCATTAAAAAATGAGAAAAAATAAAAATGATATAATGGTTTAGCTACTTTCTTTTAATATAATTTTTGCTTATTCAAAAAAAATTGTATGAAAAAAATAACACACTGTGGGTGAAAACATTATTTTATTATAAATATTTTATAAGTGATAGACGTGTACATAGTGTTAGAAATTTGAAATTATTATTATAAAAAAATAATTATTGGAATTATTGGATATATATATATTAATACACATGTTAATGAATGATATGTCACGTTAATCATGATATTTTGATAATTTTTCCACACAAATGTTTGATAGTGTCTTTATTTGGGCCATGTAATATATTCCCTTAAGTCCTGGGGCGGAATATCTAATTAACCCAAAATTGGTACTACTTATTATTACAGGTTTTGGATCCACTTCACCATGCGGTGAAGTTTATATACTTTACTATCCAAAAAGCCACCATCAATAAAGTATTTTTTTTTGTCTAATACCACCAATAAAGTATAAATAAGGGATATATACAACACTTCATTCTTCAAAAAGTTCCAATCCCCGCGTTGGGGCTTCCCAATACTTCTGCACACTTTGTTTTTTTATTTCTACTTCTCTCATTACTCACTTGGTCACTCTCACTCCCTACCAGGTTAGTACTCCACCCCACCCACTTTCACTATAAGAAAAACGTCCATTACCGACGGCTGAAACCTGCATTAGCTGTCGGTAATGCAAAATTATCGATGGCTTACCGACGGCTCGTGACCGTCGTGAAATCCTTTGTCGGTAATATTTACCGACGGCTTTGTTAGCCGTCGGTAATTACCGAGGGTCTAGCCCTCGGTAAATTTACCGACGGCTAGACCCTCGGTAATTACCGACGGCTAAACCCTCGGTCATTACCGAATTAAATTTTTATTTAAAAAATAATCGACAGCTTAGCCGTCGGTAATAGTAATATTTTTTTTTAAATTTTAATATTTTTTCACCTAATTAATTATCAACAATTATATTAAATTTAATTAATAATAAATAACTCACAAACATATATATACAAAAAACATCAATTGCATTAATTAATAAATGTCAATAGTTTGATAATAGTCCGACAATTAATGTAAATAAAATAAAAAATCATAAAAAAGTCACTCCTCGTCCTCGTCCTCGTCCTCATCTGAGTCCGAGTAGGTCTGAATAGGAGTGCCAAGAGGCTGGGTCGGCTGGGGAGGCTGGGTCGGCTGGGGAGTAAGGATCGGCTGTCCCGCAAGAAAACTCTCCATCATCTTGGCCATCGCCTGACTGACCGCCTACTGAATCATTTCCTGCTGGTGCTCCATGAAGGTCTGGACCGTCTCGGTCGCCTGTCGAGCCGTCTCGTTTGCCTGTCGAGTCTCCTCCATTAATCGAGCAACTAAGGCGTCATTGGCAGAGGAGGAACTCGGAGTACATCCTACTGAGACGTGTGACTCCTAGGTAAGAGAAGTCACACCTGGTCTCAGCATATACGAGTAGGCTCCGGTACCGTAGCAACGCCCCCGTGTCTTTCCCCCAACACTGTCCATCCATGACTTTATCTGGGTAGCAGAGTCGACCTCCTGGGAGGCACCAGAAGACTCTCCCGCCTGGGATAACTGTGTCATCCTCTCCTGATACGACTCCTGCAAAACTGACATTAAAGAGATATTATACTAAATTTATTGTTATTACAAATTGAAGATACGACACAACTTAAGCGATTAATTAACTTACATAAGTCTCCTTTGATCTCTTGTCAACCCAGGAGCTGTCTTTCTTCATATGAGTCTTCACAAAGAGCTCATCCAAGCGGGGCTCTCTACTAAGCTCTAGCTCCTAAAAACATAATCAAAGTTAGTATCTTAATTAGTTTTCACTTGTAATAATAAACCAAATACTTATAATCTTAATCTTAATTACTTACCAACCGCCTCTTATGCTCAACAATGGAGATGGATCCACCTGTATGAACTGATCCACCCTTAGCAGAAGCACGGTTCTGCTTGCACCGGGCGCTCTCTTCCTTAAAATCATTAGATCCCCAATACTACTGAAGACCGGCCCAGGCATTATCTCCCATCCACTTTGGCTTCTCACCAGCAATCCTGGCATCCCTCAGCATCTCAGACAACCTCTTAGAGCCCCTGCTGTTAAAGATCTGCGTCACCCGGTGGTCATCCTCGGGTCGCCAAGTGACATATCTCTACAACAATGTAAATAATGTTAAGTGACATACTAACAACAATAATTTAATTGAATTATAATTATAACATACCGCAAACTTCGGCAAAAATACGTCCTCAACTGTCTGTGGTGGGATCTTACTCCACTTTGGCCATGCCTCCCGGTACTGGGCCTTAATGGTCGTAGTGATGGCCTGGGAGGCCACCCTATCTGGATCAAACCTGCAAACAATACATAAACACACACGTCATATTAACTATACAACTATAAAGATAAATGAAAAAATAATTAAATATTTACTTACCCTCGACCAACAGGCTTAATGAATGGTCGGCCGTCGTCTGCATACTCTATGTGAGGAGCATGCCTACGCCTCGAGCTCGTCTGAGGTGCATCAGGCATCTCCTCATCAACGGGAGGTTGCTGTGAGGATGAACCTCCCGCTGCTGCAGAAGATGAGGGGGCCGCCGCTGTAGGGGATGCAGATGGAGTGGCGACTGCTGCAGGGGATGCAGATGGTGCGGGCGCTGCTGCATGAGATGTAGAATCAATGGGCGCTGATGGAGGGGATGAACCTCTCCCTGCTGAAGGCATGAAGGGTAGGCCCTGCATGCCCTGCTGAATCATCTGCGGCACTAACTGCGGCGTTGGCATAAACTGCATCTCAGGAATGCTATCCGGCTGGTCCTGTGGCCGACGCACTGATGTCTCAACTGCACTCTAAGCATGTTGAGCCACTCGTTGCGGTAGAATCATGCCAGAACGCCTCGAGGTCTTGCCCGTTTTAGCAGGGCGGTCTCCCTTCTGGCTATCTTTCGGAGCCATCTAATAAGAAAAATAATATATGAGTGATAAACATACTTACTTATACTAGCAAACTACTATAACAAATAACAAAAAAAAACAAATATAATCTATTACAAATTAATACTAATCAAAAGATGTGTCAAGGTCGTCCTCTCCAACATTTTCCACATCATCAGGATCATCCTCATCACTATCATCTATTGACAAGTCCCCTTCATTATCTTGTTCGAGGTTTCGAACACTAATTGGATCAACTTCTTCATAACTGTTTGTTTCGTCACGCAATCCAGTCAATCGTTCAACTTCGGTTATCTCCTCAACATGTGACAACTCTTCATTTTGATAAGCAGCATCATCGTCAAAGTCATCAACCTCCACGCGACCTCTGGGTTTTGTTTTTATTGCTACACACCAACCAACTTTGTCTTTTCGCATCTTAGTGTATGGAACAAAATATACTTGTCTAGCTTTTTGAGCAAAGATGAATGAGTCAAAATTTTCGTATCGTCCTCTTAGTTTGATTTCTACAATATTATACTGTGGATGAACCTTTGTTCCTCTAGGTCTTTTTGGATCAAACCACAAACAATAAAATAGGACTACTTTGTAGGGCAAATAGAGATACGACAATTTGAACACTTCTTGAATAACTCCATAGTAATCATCTTCTCCTCCTTGTGTAATCCCCTTTACATACACCCCACTGTTTATAGTTTTTTTACCCTCACTCCATGCTTGTGTGTGAAATTTGTAACCATTTATGAAGTATTTGTGCCATAGAGTGACCTCTGATTCTAGACCCCAAGCTAAAGCAAAAATGTTTGGGTCGGTTACTCCATTGGCAGAATTAAATGCCTATACAAACAAACAATATAATTGAGCGACAAACAAGTTAATCGATATATTGTACAGTGAAAGACACTTACATAGTCTCGAAACCACTTGAAAAATTCTGCATGGATACGAGTGGTGGCATCATTTTCACTGATGTTGTTGCATTGCAAAAATGCACTGCAAACAAGCATAGAGGTAATTGTAATATTACCTTACTAATATAGGAATTAAGATTTAATTAAATGATACTTACTCGATATATGGCTTCATCTCGTTGCAATTGATAACAATGTGTATATGAGCTGACATCCATTCAGCATCATCTAACCAATGCGACCGGGGTCTTCCACTGGGACGTCCTAGTTGATTGAAGATTGAGAGCGTTGGTGGGGAGCTATTGTTCATAACAAAAGCTTCATTTCTGATATTCGTCCCACATAATGTAAAATTTTTAAAATAATGGGAACAAAAATATGTTGTCTCATGGTGTAAGTAAGACATACATATTGACCCCTCCACTCTCGCCTTATTTTTCACGGTTCGCTTATAGTCTCCCATCATTCTACATAATAAATAAAAATTATATCTGAATTGATGTGCAAATTAAGAGAATTTAAGTAGTAAATTAAGTTGGTCAAGTTTTTCTACCTTTCAAATGGATACATCCATCGGTATTGGACTGGACCACCAAGTATTGCCTCTCGTGGGAGGTGGATTGGGAGATGCTCCATTCTATCAAAGAATCCAGGTGGAAAGATTCTTTCGAGTTTGCAAATGATTATTGGGATGTTTTGCTCCAATCTTAGCAGGTCATCCATCTTCAAGTTATTGGTACACAAATCTTTAAAAAAAAGGCTTAACTCTGTAAGTGGCTTCCATACATGGTCAGGTAATGAATGAAATGCAAATGGAAGTAAACACTCCATAAATACGTGACAATCATGGCTTTTCATCCCATGTATCATTCCCCGAGAAGCATTAGCACATCTAGCCAAGTTTGAAGCATATCCATCTGGCATCCTAAGCTCTTTAATCCATGCACAAACCATATTTGCTCCTTCAGACGAAAGGCAATAATTCGCCTTGGGTTTTAACATCTTTCCACTGTTCTGTGGCACCAACTCCAAGTCCTTGCGCGCACAGTACAGAGACAAGTCCATTCTTGCCTTTTCATTATCCTTTGTTTTGCCCTTAACATTCATGACTGTGTTGAATACATTGTCAAAAAAGTTCTTCTCTATGTGCATGACGTCAAGGTTGTGTCGTAACAAATTGTCTTTCCAGTATGGAAGATCCCAGAATATACTACATTTGGTCCAATTGTGAGTAACCCCATAACCGGCTAATCTAGAAACCCCATGTTCTACTACACCTGGAATACCTCTAACCCAATTTCAGATCTCTTCACCCGTCAGGATACGAGGTGGCCCATCATTTTCAACCCTGTTCTTTGTAAACCGATTCTTACTTCTTCTGAACGCATGATCAGGTGGTAAGAAACGACGATGACAGTCAAACCACGAGTTTTTCCCGCCAAATTTTAAGGTAAAAGCCTTTGTGTCACTCATGCATATAGGACATGCCAATTTTCCATTAGTACTCCACCCAGATAACATACCATAGGCGGGAAAGTCATTGATTGTCCACATTAAGGCTGCCTTCATGATGAAGTTTTGTTTTGTGGAGATATCATATGTCAAAGCACCATCACTCCACAACTGTTTAAGTTCATCAATTAATGGCTGTAAGTACACATCTATGCATGCTTTTGGGTCAGATGGTCCGGGTATGAGACAAGTTAAAAACATGTACGGTTTGGTCATACACATTTCAGGGGGGAGATTATATGGGGTGACAATAACAGGCCAACACGAGTACGGGGAAGCCGATGCTTGGATGTAAGGTGTGAACCCATCAGAACATAAGCCAAGCCTGACATTTCTAGGCTCATTTGCAAAGTCTGGATAGAATTATCAAAATGCTTCCAGGCTTCCCCATTAGATGGATGGCTTAAAATACCCATACTCGCTCTATTCTGATGATGCCATCTCATTGCAGCCGCAGATTCGAGTGATGCATATAATCTTTGTAACCTAGGAGTGATTGGCAAGTAGATCATTCTTTTCATCGCAACATCTTTGTACTTACCCAACCCGGTCCTATGAGGAACATACCTTGGTTCATGACAAAACCTACACTCTCGCTCTTCAATATTTTCTTTGTAATATAATATGCACCCATTAACACAACAATCGATTTTCTGAGACTTCAATCCTAACATAGACACCAATCTTTTTGCATGGTAAAAATTAGTTGGTAATGACACCCCCGGAAGATGTGAGTCTACAAGCATGCTTGCCATTTCATCAAAAGCCTTTTCAGTACAATTATGGTTCGACTTAAGTGCCAAAAGTCTGACACACAAGGAAAGTTTTGATTCCGATACCCCTCAAATAGGGGCTGATTTGCAGCAGTTAGCAAATCATAAAATCTTTGAGTCTCTTCATTAGGTGGCTCATCGGAACTTAATTCCTCATTACCCCTATCGTGAGTAAATTGGGTGTCAAATATTGGCCTAAAGCGATCTTCCACCATGTGTTGCATCCTGCAAAATGAAAGAGTATATGTGCTTGGGAATGCAATTGTAAAAATAAATTTAATTTTTTTTAATCCAGTGAGAAAATTAGTGACCGATTTTTAAAATTGGTCACTAAATATGTCTGCAAATTGGTTACTAAATCGGTCTTTAAAAAATTGATTACTAAATCGGTTTCTGAAAAATCGGTCACTAAATCGGTCTCTAAAAAGTCGGTCGCTAAATCGGTCACTGAAAATCAGTCGCTAAATCGGTCTCTGAAAAAATCGATCGCTACGGATCAGGGACCAGCGTTTTAGCGACCGCTTTTTTCGGTCTCTAATTCGGTTACAATCTAAATTAGCAATCGATTTTTCGGTCACTAAATGCATGTCTTCTAGTAGTGACATCAATTTTGATTGGAGCATCAGCCACTAGTTTAGTCACTCTTTCGGTGAATGCATTTTGTAATTGGATTGATAAACTTTGCAAATGAATTATCTTTTGAATTTCAGGTTCACACAGTTTTGTACGATGATCAAGATGATAATTCATTCCAAATAATATCATTTCCTAGCTGCTTATTCTCTCCCCCTGATGTTGGTAAAACTATTAACTAGTAAACCAAGCTATAAATAAACCTTCCATTACTGGCTCAAGATATTTTGTTTTAGATCGAGATTCTTAACCAACATATATTCCCAACCTTCTTTGATGACTCATCTTAGTGTGTTGTGATGGAGCAATACATCCAAAAATTCTTAGATGGGAAATATTAGGTCTTTGACCAAAAACCAATTTTAAAGGGGAGGACTTGAGATAATTTGTTGGTTTGATGCAAATGCAAGATTGCGTGTTTCTAAGCAGAAATTGAAAGTTTTAATCTCATTAGTAATGGTCTTGCAATTAATTTTAGACACTTAATGAATGAATCTGCAATATTATCATTTTGTGTATGAATTACATATGTTACAGGATGCTCAATATCAATTCCAATAGACATATAATACACATTAAATACCCGAGATGCAAATTAAACTGCATTATCAAGGTGTATTTTCTTCAAGAAAATGAACTCTTAATCAAATAATCTCGCAAACATCTGGTTGTGATTTGACGACAAACAGAGAAGTGACCATCTAATTGATACATCAATTAAAATCATATAATATCTATATAGTCCAAATGGTGGTTTTATGGCTCACAAACATTACCTTGTATATATTCTAAAGATATGAGAGATTAATTCTCTTCATCAATTTCAAAGATTCCCTTGGGGAACAAGCAGTGTATAAAAAATTATTAGATTGAAGAATCTTCTAGCTCTTCAATAAGTGTCCACATGAATTTTCAATTATTTTTCGCATCAAATAGACTCGAAATGGCCCAACCGGTCATACCAACAACAAACTTATTATTATTTGTAAACTTCTAGTTTACAATATGTAGTTCAATGCTATAAAGATATTATTATTATTTTTTGAAAAATAAAATTTTACTAAGAAAAAAAAATTAAATCATAACACAAGATATGTCCAGATTTAGCTACATAAAAAGAATAAGAATCTTATCAGTACAAATACGACCGATCTCTTACTGTTAAAACAATAGAGGTAGCGTGCAAAACATCACAATAGAGAAAGGGATCCCAACTAAGTTGGCATCCCAGAAACTATCTATCATTTGCAGCATGCCAAACCCAACCTATCAAAACTACACCAAGGAAGATCAGAACCATTCACAACTGTGGGAGAAACCCCACCCATGGTGTGAGGACGAACAAACAAGTACGAGATAACATAGAACAATTCAGATTGGTTCACAATTGTGAAAAAATTCCCACCAGCGGAGTGTAATCGTCAGACCCAATAGCAAATATAATCCAAAGCAGCTCACAATGGTAAAGAAATTCCCACTCCCGGTGTGAAATCGTCAACCCCAAATGCGAAAGTCCAGAGAAGAAACCAGAGCAGTCCACAGCTGTGAAATACGATACATTCCCAGTGTGAAATCGACAGACCCAAATGCGAAAGTGCAGAGAAGAAACCAGAGCAGTCCACAGCTGTGAAAACGTGACACCCCCGGGTGTGAACTCGTCAGCCCCAGAAATGAAATATAAACCAGAGCAGCTCACAGTTGTGGAAAAAATACCACCCCCGGAGTGAAAGCATCAGACCCAAATGCAGAGTACAATCCACAGCTGTGTGAAGTTGAGAATACCAAATACGAATTTGTTTCTTAGTCCTTGATGTCATTTTAAAATCGTAGTACAAAATGGCACTCGCCTACAGCACAAATGCACAACTACATTCTCTATATGAATATACTTTGGCCCTATCCTATACTTTGAATCAGACGCCAATCTTCATGTAATACCCAAACAAGGTAATGGATTCTCTAGCCAATTTGAAATAGGGTAGGCGAATCCTTTATCTCTTTTATTTCTTGTTCAATATGGTATCCATTTGAACGGATTGAAACTTAACAAATTTATAAATTAAAGAATATAATATAATATCAACATGTAACTTTGTCACTTTAGATAATAATACATGAGCTCTTCTGGAGCTTTCAATTATCTTTGTAGTTCCAGATATAGTACTAACATTTGTTTGTTACTTCAGGTAACAATAAAGCTCTTCCGGGGCCTCCAACTATCTTTATAGTACCAAATGTAGTACTAACATTGGTTTGTTACTTTAGGTAATTATAATATATTAGTTTTTTCGGAGCCTCCAATTATCTTTGTAGTACCAAATATAATGCTAATAGTTTCTTGCATTACTAACAATATATTAGCTCTTGCATAGCATTCAATTATTCTCATTATTGATATTAGTGCAAAACTCATTCTTCTACAAATAAAATAAAATAAAAAAGAAATAAACATAAAGTTGAATTGAAGCATAAAATCACACTAAAATTGAGAGTTAATAACATTAAAATATAAGTAATTTATTTCTTCATACTCTCATCTCCAATAAGGAGATCAATTTTCCCACGATTATAATACTCGTGTGGCTCTACATTTACTTATGGGAATGGAGCAGTGCTAATGAGATGAACCTTAATATTTCCAATTAGTATATATAATAATCGTGTTGCTACATTTACTTCTGAGAATAGAGCAGTGTCAATGGGCAAGCCTATATATCGTGTGTTGCTACATTCACTTTTCAGAATTAATGTAGAAGTGCCAATGGGACAAGCCTTGTGATTTTTATCAAAAAACTCAACAATTCAGAGTACTTTTTAATCATTTTTTTCTTCAATAATGCTATTGTAGGAGCATATTAGATACACAAATGTGTCTATTTTGTAATCATCTATTTGAAACCAATTCCATGTATATTATCAAGAAATTTGAAGCTTATGCATTCAGACCAACAATACTCCATATAAAGAATAAATAATTCAGATACATACTTTAAGTCTTGAAACACCCTTTTGACAAATGTCTTAAAATACAATTCCGAAAAATACAGCTAGACAAATAAATAGATAGGTCCCTCATACTGAAGGATTAGAAAAGTCTCATCTTTTCCTTTTGCACAACACTATGCCCAAGCTTTTGAATCTCAGTTGATTAGAGTCTGGTGCTGATAACGTGTTATAAAATTAATCGAAACAAGAGCAAAATGTAGAGATGTAGAATAATAAATAAAAGAGATAAAGAGAGAAAAGAGAATAAGAGAATATTTTATTGCTACTATTTGGGGTGTTAAACCATATACAATGGACTGATATATATAGCCACTAGGAAAGCTAACCCTAATGTAAATATGAAAAATGTCCTATCATAATAAGAAAAATAGTGAAATAGATCATCTGCTCTCTTAATAAGGGAAGTAGTGTAACATAATATGCTCTCTTAATAGGGAAAATAATATAACATAATCTAATCAGTATCAAATTATTATTTTATAAATAAGTCATTTCATATCATTGATAAAAAACCAACACGACCCATGCGAATGCGCGCGTCAGTCTTCTACTTTATAATCTAAAAGAAGGTGATACGGTAAACGCGGTTTTGCCAAAACCTCAAGTGGGGTGGTTTTGATGTTTGTGAGTCCAAACGTGGTGCTCATATCCACCTGAGCATTGGATGGTGTTGTGACCTCAAATGCTTGCAAGAAAGCAGCTAATGCCAAGTGTGTCATTTGAAGGCCAAATGATACGCCAGGACACAACCTTCTCCCGCCGCCAAATGGAAGAAGCTCAAAATGCCGACCCTTCACATCCACTTCCTTGTGAGTACTCAAGAACCTTTCTGGTTGAAACTCTAATGGGTCTGGCCACACGCGTGGGTCTCTATGCATCTTCCAAAGGTTCAAAATCATTCGAGTACCTGCTTGGATATGGAACCCACCTAGGTTACAATCCTCTGTGAATTGTCGTGGACCTGAGAGTGGCCCAGCTGGATACAATCGCAGTGTCTCTTTAACCACAGCTTGAAGGTAAACTAAGTTGTCGATGTCTGATTCATTCACTAGCCTTTCCCTCCCCACTTGCTCATCCAATTCATCTTGGAGTTTCTTCAATGTGTGGCGATTGTTTAGCAATAACGAGAGTGCCCATGTCATGGTAACTGTTGTAGTGTCAGTAGCCCCAGCAATTAGGGTCTGCAAAATGTGAGCAACAACACAAATTTTGAATAGTACATCCATCTCATACCTCTTTTGGTTACAAGGACTACCTCCTTTGATATATTATTAACCATCATTAAAATGAGGATGAATAAGATAACTGAATTTTGTACAGTTTGATTTAGTTAAAATTGCATTTGAAGTGAAATGGTGCTCTTATGTTTGGATATTTTAATCTAAAAGCAAGTTTGACAAAAAATTTAGTATAAATTTTTTAACCCAAACCAAAAACTATATATCACTTTTTTTTGTCAACATTTTATTCAAATCTAAACCCAAACCAAAAACCCAATTTAATCACTTCTAGTTAGGGGTGGCAAAACGGCCCGGCTCGTGCGAAAAAACGGGCCGGCCTGCAAACGAAAGTGGGCTAAAAAACGAATCCCATCCTGTTTTAAGGGAGAGCTGACGGACCAACGGGCTAGTCCGTCAAAATAATAATAAAATAATAAGAAAAAGACACAAACGGGCCAGCCCAACCCGTTTCCGGACCAATCCGTTTTGGCCCTTTTTGACGGGCCTAAACAGGCCAGGGCCAAAAAATATCGGCCCGCCCCGCCCCGTTTTACTGGCTAAACGAGTTAGGCCTTGGGCCCAGCCCAAATTGCCACTCCTACTTCTAGTCAAACAAATAAAATCATTTTTTATTCAAAGTAATCAAATCTTATGAATTTAGAAATTTAATAAATTCAATTTTGACAATCTCACGGTAAATTCAAAACACATTCTTAGCCTTAAAAGAGCGTCTTAAGGGAAATTTTGATGAAAAACAACAATTTTTTCTTTGAAAAATAGTGCATCAAGATGTGCAATAACTGCCTTGTGGTGAATAAATAAATACACTTATTCAGAGATATACACGGGGGATGGGTGTTCAGAAATTACTAAATTAGTGTGAATGAGACTTTAGTCATATATAGATATCTATATATGACAAGTCAATGAGGAATAATACTTGAAATAGGATTTCATGAAGTGGTGCTTACCAAGCAGGTGGCTTTGATGACGGTGTCAACATCATAACCAGCAAGATCAACGCCGTCAAGGACAGACAACAAAACATCAATGAAGTCCTGCTCCGCCGTAGGCTTAGTCTCCCCTAAATCTCTTTTGCTCCGGCGATGTTCTTCTAACCATTCACAAACAACGCTGTCCATTTCCACAGCCGTTTTCTTCATCTCCTTCACGTGCCCTCCCAAATCAAGCCACCCAAGTACGGGAATCGCATCCCCGACCACAAACAACCCCGTCAAACGAAAAAACTCTCTGAGAATCCTCCTCACCTTTCTCACCTCTTCCTCATCGTCACCTTCAGTGGAGTATCGCTTCCCAGCAATCATCCTCAGAATCACGTTCAAGTTCATGTCCCCCAACCATCGCTTCATCTCCAATACAAAACTATCCGATCCACCACCACACGCCCTATATAGCTCTGTCACTGATCTCTCCACCTCAGAATCTCTAACATCTCGAAGCGATTCAAATCGCCTAGCAGAGAGCAACTCAGAAGCCGTTATCTGATAAAGATGTCATAAGTTCAAACCTCTCTCAATAACATGTTAATTTACTAATATTTGTCTATAAAAAAAAACTCAGAAGCCTGTTACCTTTCGCATCTCGCGCCAATAGTCTCCGTAAGGGGAGAACCCGAAATTGGCGTAGTCATGTCCCAATATTTTTGCGGCCGTGAATTTGGGACGAGACGAGACTATGACGTCGAGAGTGGTGAAAATCTCCTTGGCTAGTTCCCACGTGCTCACCACCACGGCTTGGTGCACGCCGAATCGAATGCTGAAAATTGGTCCGTACCTGTCTGCTAAGGCTCCTAATGTTATGTAAGGAGGCTGATCTGAACCACCTAAGAGGTGAAGGTGACCGATCAATGGCCACCCACCGGCGGCTAAAGGTGGCTTGCGTCGTGCATCATAACCTGCTCCACCCACCCTACAGTACGCGTAGTATGAAATTACTAGTATGCCTGTAACTCCGGCAACTGCTGTAAGTAGATCCATGACTATTAATTTCTACATGTATTGTTAGTAACTGGCTTCAATTCCAACAAATAAAAATGGATATATATTATGAATGGGTGAAGTAAGTGGAAGTGTTGCTGGCTTCGTCCAATATGAGGCATCCTTTTTTAAAACTAATTGAGATTTGCGTCACTAATAGAATAAAAAAATATTTAAAAATAATTTTTTGACTGAAAAATAATTAAAAATAATTGAATAATGTGCTGATAAAATAGTAATGAGTTGGAGTTCTTATACATGGATATTTACTTTTTTTTAACACTCATCCAACACTAATTTTTATTTATATTTTTTTTTTCTATCATATTACTTATCTATTATATCTGTCACTTATCTCTCTTATATTCCTTTCTCTGTGGGTGTTAATTGGAGTTGGGTGTCTATTAATCATTTTTCAATAGTAATTCTGTGTATGTAATGTTATAAGCTGTCCATGTTATAAGCTGTCCTGCGCGCATGTTGACCAATTTCTACCTTTCATGTCATGGTGCATTGATTATTGTTGAAAAATTATATTAGGACAAAAGGAGTGGTTCAAACATTATGATTCACCCGATTGAAAAAACGACCTTGGAACCTTATCTAGAACCTTATCTTTTAGATTTGTTTATTTTATATATGAAAAGGAAAAGCAAAGATTCCTCACCAGTCACCCCGATGTTTGAACTTAGGATTGGGAAGAAAAATTAGGATGATAACAAAGAATGATAAGATAAAAAAATGAACCAAACTTACGTATAGTTTGAACAGAGAAAAAATATAAAAATAAAATATTATATCTTTTTATTTCATCACCAAACTTATGTGATCTAAACTAGTACTTTGTAATCAATTGATGAGGCAAAATACAATAATCAAACTTAGACAAAATTGAAAAATTGGTCCCTTATGTTTATTTATTTTTTCAACTAGTATAGTGACCCGTGCAATGCACGGGATAAATATTTCATGTACAAATATAATACACGTGCAATACACGTGTGTGTTAACCCGTGTGTTAACCCGTGCAATACACGTGATACATAATAGACATTTATTATTTGATTAATTTTTAACTTTATAGTAGAGTGCACTAAAAAATGAAAAAAATTATGGTTAAAATAGTAAGATAGTTTAAATAGTTAATATAAGTAGACATGTCAAAAACTCAAATTTGTGATACTCACTCGAACGCACCTCAACTTTGATGGGGTTTGAGGGTGAAGTTTCAATTTTTTCCACTTTTCAAAGACATAGACATTGGTAGGGATGTTGTACTCACCCCATGAGAATTGTAAGCCTTGATTCTCAGTCTTAGGTTATGTTATAGAAGTTTTCACCTCTCTAAAACTATTGTTGAGCTTGATTCTCAAATTGTTTCTTATTGGATTCTTATGGGTCAAGCTTCAAATCAATTTGTTCAAACCCTACCCCTTAAAAAAGGGTTTCCACCTGATTTATCTTCAGGATTGGCAAGTCTTTGTTGAACATACCTATCAAGAGCGAAAAATGTTGTGGAGATTTTTTTCCGCGAACATGAGGTATTGAAATCATTTTTCTTTAACAATTTTAGAAAATATTTCTTTCCCCTTAGTTTGATGCTTATAGATGATGTAATGCATGTTTTCTTCTTGTGTTGTACTTGTTAGTATGTAATTTAAATATTATATTTTAATATAGATATTAATAAGCTTTCATGTATAAAATATTATTGTTCATCCCAATGTGTTATATTTTAACTTTCATGCATAAATTATTAATATGTGTGTGTGTGTGTGACATTTATCCAGTGTATTGCGCGGGTCACTATACTATTTTGACTCCTTTATTAAATATTTTTACCCCATATAAAAATATTTCCTTATATCTTTCTCAAAAAATTGTGTTATCTAGTTTTATCCCAATGAAATAATATTTGCCAATATAAATATTTAGTGTTTTTTATTTTAGTCACTTTAGGTATAGAAATTCATATTAAAAAGAAAATTTAATTTGTTTATATAAAATAAAATCCACAATAAAGTAAATGAGAAAATAAATTATAGATTATAAATTATAAAATAATTACAAAGACACTACTAACTGATTTGTCTTAGTATTGATTTATATTTGTATGTAATGAACATGGATAAATGCTAATTCATGATGTGACAAATGGTATGATATATCAATTATTGACAACATCAATATTTTGTCAAATGTCTAAATAGTAAAAATAAATCAATAATTAAGAAAATCCATATTAATCTATAACGTGTGAACTCAATTTATGTCGATTCTATTAATTAACAAATTAGAGAAAGGAAACCAATATTATTGTTATTTTGCTTGAAAATGAGGCCTCAAAGACAATGATAAATTTTTGGTAATATTACCATAGTGGAAAATCATATCATACAGTGTAATCAATTTAAAATCTTAAAAAATGAGGCAAGTCAATCATTATTGTGGTGGCAAAAGCAATATCTTGTCAAATGTTGAGTAGTAATTTAAAATGTGTAATTATGGAAATCTATGTTAATCCATAACCTGTAGACCAAATTTAAACTAATTCTATCAATTAACAAATTAGGGAACCAAAACCATTATTAATTTTTTATTATTATATATTACCATAATAGGAAATCATATCGTGCAATGTAATCAATATAAAATGTGGCAAACTAATCATTAATTAATGTAATAATACTAATCCTAATATTAAAGAGATCAAATTTGAATCAACACAAAAATAAATTTGAAAAACAAATTCAAATCAAGATGGAAGAAATCTTCTAAAAAAGATGGAAGAGATCTTTTATATTTTTTTATCTAGTTTAATATGGAAGAGATCAAATTATTTATCTAAAAAAGATGGAATAGATTTTTTATATTTGAATTTAAAATGTTAAATTCAAATCTTTTTAAATTTTGAATATTTTCCTAATTCTAAAAAAATCAAATTCAAACTCATCAAAGATTTTTTTTCCCCCATTTCCTAAGTTACACTAAGCAAATTTAATAATATAAGGAAAAAACATATAAACAACAACTACCAATTGAGAGTTTAAATAATCTTTTAGTGAAATCATGTGTTGAATTGATTATTATTAACATAAAATATGAAAATAAAGAATAGCTAAATGACCAATTTTAATTAGTTTGTGTTCCCCCGATCTCTCTGTCCGGCCAACGTCTTTACCTTTGATTTCATCTCTACCAAAAGGACAACTAATAGAGTAGTAGAATATTCAGAACCATGGATCTAGTTTCCAGCAAGATAGTGCTCAAAGAAATATAAATACTTCTAAAATTTAGTATTTATCTATATAGATTAACAAATTAAGCTAAACACGATTAAAATTGTTTTATCAATTGGCATCATAATACCTTTCAAAGGAATCATATTCTCATGTTGAATATTCTAAACAGTTTCAATTGTACTCTTTCCACAAAACTTGTTCTAAGAAAGCAGGTGTCACTAGTCTTATATTTGGTACAAATTGCATCAATACGTTAAAAGCTTTCTATTTTGTATGGATGAAACATGGACTACCGTGAAAAATCACACCTTATCAGAATTTGAACATGTCATCATCATTGTACCAATAGGTACGTTATCTTTCTCAATATGTTTTGTTTCAACATCCATATATGGCAATATGAATAAGCAAAAAAAAAAGTACAATCTTATGACCAACCAATACAATACTTTCCAATAAAAAAGAATTATAAAAAAATATACAGGACTAAAAGAACAAATATAGAGAACAAATCAAGTAGATAGATACAGGGAAAAAAAAGAGGATCTCCTACCGTCTCAATTGCCACGCTCATGGCTACTGAGAATCAAATTGGCAAACTCGACAGAGACATCAAAGAAGAAGATGGCGAGGGTTAGGAGCCGGAGAGAGCGATGCCATGGGAAGAGGAGAGGGGGAGGGAGGCATTGGTCGTAGAGATCAACTCTGCGCCTTAAATACTATTTAAATACAATATTGGGTGATATCAATTTGTAAATTCTTTTAAATTTGGATTGCATTTTGTTCACATATGGAAATGGACCCCCGAGCTCTTGATGTTGAGACCGAGGATCACCCCGTGTGAGATGTGAACGTGAGTGAGTGAGTTGTCCCTCTTGGTGCCATGAGTCTCCTTCTATATCGCTCGGTCCATAAATATGAGGGAGGCAATCGGGGGATTTGGTCTCCTTGATGAGCGTGCCATAAATGCTCCTTGCTGGTGCTGACTTAGATCTCGGTAGGCAATGACATGTATACTCGGTCGGGATCTCTGGACGGTACACAGCCCCACGAGCTCCAAGCCTGAAAGGCGAAGGGGCTCGAATATGCGATTGCTCGGTCGGGATGATATTTGGATGGTACACAGCCCCACGAGCTCCAAGCCTGAAAGGCGAAAGGGCTCGAATATGTGATTGCTTAGTTGGCACTTCTTCGGGATATCTCCCAGCTCCGTGCTCCTTCTTCGGGTTCTTCCAGGTCATCCAAGCTTGTTCATCTATCCGCTTTCTCCGCTGGTCGTCCATGCTTCTTTTGTTGGCGATCAAGCCCCCTGCTCTCCAACTCCTGTTACGATGATTGCTTCGAAAACTGTGGCAAAACAATTAATGAATAACTGTGATTGATAATTGACACTAATGTAACGAGTAATAAGTTTAGAATGATCCCTGGGTTATTATGGCTTCTGACTTTTTCCTTTTTGCCTTCTCGTTTATTGTTTGGCCGCTAGAAAAACATCTAGATTCGTCGAACGTGCGATAGACTTGATGTATGAATGGTATGGACTAAGTAAACTTCCTAAAGAATGCAACTATAATGCGTGAGTGTGATGTTTAACTTGATGCATGAATGCACATGAACTAAATGCACATCCCTATGGTATTATGAAATGTTGACCGGTCAGTTTTATGGCCACGAGACTTGCTACTCGCCCTTTTTGTAAAATTGTACGTGCATAACTTAAAGCAATCTACTAGGCATAGCATATTAATTATACGAATGTTAGGGAATAATAAGAACAAGTAAAAATAGAAGCTAAAGCTCGATTGATCAAACAGACGTACTTGATAAAATCACTTTGAGAACTATAACGCGTCGAATCCAACTGACTATTTACCTTGTTACCAGCCTTCCTTTGGTTGTCAGCGAGATTTTTGGAGCATAGGATGGTGACTTTCTGACTCGATCGTTTTTTTTTTGACGCCTTGCCGAGGTTCCCCATACGTGGCTTGAAGCCGAGTCCAACGCCCAGCCAAAGCACACTAACTCGTGTCCGGGCACAATGCGCGCCCGGAAATATAATTCAATAATCAACTTTTGCTTTTCTTTTGCTCAGTCAACTTTCCATTTTTCCCGTCTTTTCCTTTCTTTCTTTCTTTTTTTTTTGAGAGCTCTCGTCTTTTTTTTTTTGATAAATAGTTGCAAGCTTGCTTGATGTATGATGTATTGATAATATGTATTTAGGCTAGCCTTTGGTGTGCGTATGACCGCTTACCGGACCTCTTGTTGGGCCTCCTACTGGGTCAGTTAAGGGGTAACCTCGGCGAAGGTCTTGAAGATACTGTTAATGATGTTTGCAACTTTTGTTGAACCTGAAACAAGTCTCATATTATTTGTCATTAGTAGCATTGAAGTAACCATCAAAGTAACAAATGATATGCAATATTAACATTTTCAATTTTGATTAGAACAAATTATAACCGCAATGAATAAATAATAATGGTTATAAAATGTTAACATATATATATATATATCAACAATAAATCGAATAGAATATTTTGAAATCACATAGAGTATAAATTAAATAGCAATAAATATATACTTAAATTAGAAGCAAATCATGAATAAAAAGGGGGGATTATTTTCTATCACCAATCAATTAAATGAACTCAATGAAAAATTTTAAAATAGTGAAAATAGGGAGAAGATGTGCGGACGTTAAAACTAAATAAAAGTAAATTAAATCAAAAAACTAGGAAATCAAATCAAAGAGAAAACAATAATGGTTAAAATGGCAATAAATCACAATAAAAACATATAATAATAGCAATAAAATTAGCTATTGTAATGGTCAATCAATAGCAAATCAGAAATAAATTTAATTAAATGATGAAATTAAATTAATGATCAATTGAGTAATTTTCTAAGGTTAAAATCGAAACTATATGCACAACATTTGAATTTTCGAATTTGCAGTATGCCAAATCCAGATGATAATGGAAATAGTAATAATGAATAAAGCAAACGTGATATTAGCAAATTTCATTAAAACCATTGATAAATCAAGCCAATTTACCTTTAAACTAGTAATAAATTGCTATGAAAACTATTTGATTATTACAAATCATAAAGACAACAAATCAGTAGTGATAAATTTGCATTTAAATTAGACACAAATCACCATTCAAACTAGTGAATCATGCATACTTTGAAACCAAAATACAAATCAAGAGATTGTAGCATAAAATCAAATGGAGAAGTTAGGAAAAACCCAAAAATCAAAATAACATGAAACGTGGATAATCAGGAACAATTCTCTATCAAAGCTTATTAATAAATAGCTAGTAACCGAACATTTTGAAACAGTCATAATCAGTGATATAATAAAGGATATAATATGTGATTAATAATCATTAAGAATATAATAAAGTTACAATCAAATTACAAACGGTTTCCCAAAAATAAATCAATGATGCTTTAAAACAAAAACAGAATATCCTAATGACCTAATCAACGTAATACTACATATATAGCAACAGCAATTCATAATATTAGAGAAATCATGATATCATACCCAATCAAAATAATCAACGTAAGGAATGTAATAAAAATGAGAATAGAAATCGATTAATTATAGAAACATGATCAAAGGAAAGCAGCAAATAACAAACCGAGGCAAAATTAGAGCAAAGCAAAGCAAATTTTCATGAATCAATAACTGGGCATTAGCAAAGCCTCTGAAATGTCCAAAGAAAATGCACAATTTAATTGGTGAAGGAATAATGAAAATAATAATCTTATCTCAGGTGGTAGAAATCGTGAGACAAGCATTTGGGGTGTGGCAGCAGCTTCTAGGTTCCTTTTAGGCTATCCACATCTCCACTTGACACACTCTTCAAGAATATGAAGGACATTTAAATGAATCCACAATCAGTTTAATATCGACAAAACTCACACAGGTAATACAAAAATATAGAAGGGAAAATAGTGGTAGAAAAACTTATCTCCGTGGCAAAAATAAGATAGAATCTCTATTTGATCGGGATGTCGTCGGTAGTGACAAGAGCGATGTGATTCTCAGCATCACAAGATTAATCGATAGTGCACCATACAAAAATATAGAAGGGAAAATAGTGGTAGAAAAACTTATCTCCGTGGCAAAAATAAGATAGAATCTCTATTTGATCGGGATGTCGTCGGTAGTGACAAGAGCGATGTGATTCTCAGCATCACAAGATTAATCGATAGTGCACCATCTTCGCTACTTGGTAGGAATCGTGAACTCTTTGTGTGGTGGCCGTCGGGAAGAGTTTTACTGAGGCCCCACGGTGGGCGCCATTGTTCACGTATGGAAATGGACCCCCGAGCTCTTGATGTTGAGACCGAGGATCACCCCGTGTGAGATGTGAACGTGAGTGAGTGAGTTGTCCCTCTTGGTGCCATGAGTCTCCTTTTATATCGCTCGGTCCATAAATAT
The DNA here is from genome assembly GCA_030159175.1 of Glycyrrhiza uralensis. Lineage (NCBI taxonomy): Eukaryota > Viridiplantae > Streptophyta > Magnoliopsida > Fabales > Fabaceae > Glycyrrhiza > Glycyrrhiza uralensis. The sequence goes on along the minus strand of BRZY01000007.1, from coordinate 24,867,831 downwards.
GAGGGAGGCAATCGGGGGATTTGGTCTCCTTGATGAGCGTGCCATAAATGCTCCTTGCTAGTGCTGACTCAGATCTCGGTAGGCAATGACATGTATACTCGGTCGGAATCTCTGGACGGTACACATTTGATACAATATCGATTTGATTTGAGATACTTTCTCTTTTTTGATATATTTTATTTGAGATACTTTCAAAATAAAATTAAATACAATATGAAATACAATCAATATACCATATCAAATACAATCAATACAGATAAATCAATAAACCTATTCAAAGCCAATCAGTCTAATTGAGCCTTGAAATGCTCCCAAAGCGATACCTGTAAAAGTTGGTTTTAAGAGGGTTCGTCTTTATATATATTATAGATTTGGTTCTTTTCTTCATTTGTTGATGACGTGTCTGTTTCTGATTTGCTGAACACGATCACCTCAAACTAATCAGTAACAGACACGTCATCAACAATTGGTTTGACATGCGAACTGCGCCTTTTGACATGCCCAACCCGAAACCCCCCCAATTGGTTTGTCCTCTTTTTTGTCCACCACCTGTTTGTTTCAAAGTCTCATTTGGTGAACTTTCTCATTTGATGACCCATTGCCATTTTCTTAAACCCCATTATGGACAAGTACAGTACAACCCTTTGGGTTGTTACATTTTTTCTTTGCTTTTTACTTCTATACGTTTTCTTTTTGCTTGGTCTTGGTGGTGTGTGCATAATGAAGTTTGTGTAGGTAACAAGATGAAACACAAGAAGGGGGGTCGAATTGTGTTTCTTAGTTTTTAAAATCTTTTCGTAAACGTTGGACGCTGTTTCAGAAGAATTGGACGCACAACGAGTATTGGACGTACAGAGTAAGTTGGACGCAGAAACGTCCACTTAGTTTAAAACAAGTTTAGGTGCGTGTAAAACATTTAAAGCGTTTGTTAAACAAGATCACAATTCAATCCTCATAGTTAGTATAAAAACTGAAAGTAAAGGAGTTAAAGGATGGAAGATTTACACAGCTGTTTTATCCTGGTTCACCATTTCCTAAGAGCTACGTCCAGTCCCCTTGAATTAGAGAGATTTCACTATCAATCCAGATAGAATACAAGTATTCTTCAACAGCCTCTTCAGGCTTACAACAAGTATTGTTTGCACACCTAGCCTTTCTAGACTCAAACAAGTATTCTTTTACAGTCAAGCCTCTCTAGCCTCAAACAAGTATTATTTTACAGTCAAGCTTCTCCAGGCTCACACAACTCAAAAGAGTGTTTATGTTTCTAAGTGCTACTTCTCACACATGTGAGAATATGAAATCTTAAACACTTTGAGGGTTAAGCAAACTCTCGTTTAGAAGAAGAAAGAAATATACAGACTCTTTCTAAGATTACAGAGTATATAAAATATGCACAACGTAATTACTAGTGCAAAAATGGTATTAAAATGGCACTTTTAAAGTCGGTTGTGGTGCCAACGACTTGGAAAGTGGGCGCGGTGGCATTGTCCTAATTATTTTCAACATTCCAAGTTGGTTGTTTACGTGACCAACAACCGACTTGGAAAGATCCAATAATGAAGGTAATAAATCACAAACATTACAAGTCGATTTTTAGGATACCCGACTTGGAAAGCCTTCATGCTAATACCTTTTAAAGTCTGCTATTTTTAACCGTCTTGGAAGGCCTTCAACGCAACGTTAGAAGTTTGTTGTTTGTTCACCCGAATTGAAAGTGTCTGAAATAATTTTGAAACCCTTACTCATTCATCACTTTAACATTACACACACATCTTCTCCTGCCGCCATATACAGTTTTAAACCCTCACCATCGCGTTCTTCTTCTCCCTCGCTTACAGAGACCGCCATGTTCTTCTTCTTCTTCTTCTTCTTCTCTGTTCTTGCGAGAAGGCCACCGCGTCAGTTCTTCTCTGTTCTTGCGAGGACAAGGAGGCCACCACCGTGAGCATCGCTTGGCTTCCGTGAGCATCACCATTCGTGGCCATTGTCCTCTCAGCCACTGCGAGCATCTCCATTTGGCTTCTCCACGGCGAGGATTCTTTTCCACCGTCGTTCTGTTTCTTCTTCTCTCTTCCCACTCCTCGATTCCATTTCTGTTAGTAATCATTTTTGAACTCAGTAATTTAGGGTTCGCAATCACATAGTGATAGGTGTTATTGGCTCTGTGGAACTTGGCTCTGCGATCTCCTTTTAGCGTTTCTCTGTTGAACAGCTCGAAGAGGTAAGTTAAAACAATTGGTTTCTTTTTGCTTTTTTATTTTAATATTATTTTTGTCATGGATATGATTTGGGAGGCAGATAACGGAGTATTGTGGGGGAGATTATTAGGGATGACCGATGAGATTGGTTTTGTCTGGCTAAATTTGTGTAGGTGGATTTGACACGGCACATGCAGCTGCTCGGTGAGCACTTGCTCCTTCTCCTATTTTAATTTTTTTTTCTTCCTTTCTATTTGTTTGAAGTTAATTTAAGTTTAAAATTCCATTGATTTCATTTATTGCAGTCCTTTATTTTAAAGGGGAAACACCAAATCACCTTATGAATCCGGTGCAAGGCTTAGATTTCCTTACTGAAGTTACAGTTATATACTATAGCCAGTATGCTTTTCAAGTTGCTTTTACTAAAACATCCGACCTGTGGATTTCACTTTGGTCAAGTGACAGTTTTTACCTTCATGTTTTCAAATATAAGAGCTTATGGCTAATTCTCTCACTGGAAAATTATGCATCTTCAGTGCAGCTACAAACAACTTGTTTGGCATGCTTGTAGGAAGGTTATTTGTTGGGACTGGCCTGGGCCTGGGCCCTCCTGTTGCCTCTTTGTATGTGACAGAGGTATCTAAATGGTTGCATCTGTCTCATTGGCTTGGCTAAAAATTTATTTGGTTATTCACATGATTACTGTGTTGGATGACAAGTTTCGCCCTCTTTTGTGCGGGGTACCTATGGGGCCTTCATCCCGATTGCGACATGCCTTTGGTCCTTGTTAGTTAGCAAAAACAATGAGGAGCATTCATGTAGTGTTCATAGTTCTTGAATGCTTCTACTCACTTCTATACATGTCCTCATTATCCTATTTAATAGAAGACTTTAGGAATGTCATTAACAGTTAACATACTGTTAGGCAACAACCTCCTATCCACAAGGTCTATGTTAGGCGTGGCAAAGGAATCCCTATTAATTAGGGATTTGAATCTTGGTTGTTATTATCTTCTCTATTATCGCTCTGTTATTCTGTTTTTGTTATTTGAATTTGAATAAAAAAAGAAGAGATAGGGAACTATTGTTAGGATAGATTAGGATTAGGATTTTCTGTTAGTTGGTGCTATTTAAATAAGAGTTAGGAGAGTAGAGAAGACATCGAAAGATCATTCTGGAGTGGAGAGTTTAGGTCTCTCGAATACCTGAGAATATTGTCGTTTCTATTCTATTTTTCAGTTCAATAAAAGATTCCTATTTTCTCTTCAATTATTCTGAATTGGGTTCTATCAAACTGGTATCAAAGCTCCTTCCGGGAGTAGTGGGTACCAAGTCCATTAGCGAAGTTTCATGGTTTCAACAAGAATGGAGGCCAAGTTAGACTCACTTGAAAGGATGGTAGCAAGCTGGACCCAGAACCAGGAGGAGAACTCTGCCCGTTTTGCACAGCAGGATGCCCGTCTCGCAAAACTGGAGCAGATGGTGGAGAGATTGGCGAACTTGCTGGGGGAGAACTCAAAAGGAGACGCGCCGGAAGTGGAGAACGCAGGTGACAAGTGGAGAAAACTGTACATACCAGTTTTCGAGGGGGAGGATGCGTATGGCTGGGTCAACAAACTGGACAGATATTTTCGATTGAAAGGAGTCACAGAGGAGGAGAAAATGCAGGCAGTCATGGTAGATTTGGAGGGAGAGGCACTCAGTTGGTTCCATTGGTGGGAGGCCTGCAATCCCAGACCAGCTTGGGGAGGGTTCAAATCAGCTCTCATCTAGCGATTTCAACTGGCAACGATGCGAAGCCCCTTTGAGTCATTGTTGTCGCTGAAACAGAGCCACTCCATTAATGAGTTTGTCTCCCAATTTGAGAGATATGCTGGCGCGTTGAAGGGCCTTGACGAGGAGCACTTGATGGATGTTTTCTTGAATGGACTGAGAGAGGAAGTAAGTGCAGAATTGAAACTCTGAACCCAGGACCTTATTAGAGATGATGAGCAAGGCCAAAAAAATTGAAGAAAAAAATATGGCAGTGGCAAAGGCAAGAGGTCACCAAGTAGAGAAGTCTAATAGTACATTCCAGAGTTTTTCCAATGCTAAACCAGGGAAGGAAGGCAGCACCTTCATCCCTAAAGGTGTGGAGTCAGGTAATGCAAATTCTCAAGCCTCTCTAAACAATAGAACTGGGGGTATTGCAGTCCAGCCTAGAGGAAAGCCGCCTTTTCAGAAGATGACGGAGGCAGAGATGCAAGAGAAATTAAGGTAGGGGGAGTGTTTTCGATGCAACGAAAAGTATGGCCCTAACCACATATGCAAGAACAAACAATTCAATGTAATGATGCTAGGAGAGTTTGGGGAGGACCAGGAAGCAGAGGAGGAAAGAGAGGAAGAATTCCAGCAAGAAGCAGCCCAACTGTCATTACACAGCTTGGGGGGATCCACCACAAGGAGGTCCCTCAAGGTTTGGGGATACATTGGTGATCACAAGGTGGTGGTGCTGGTTGATTGTGGGGCTACCCATAATTTCATATCCACCGAGTTGGTTGAGAGGGCCAAGCTGCCCATTACCGACACAGCCCCTTTTTGTGTAGAGCTTGGGGATGGCCACAAGATAAAATCCCAAGGTATGTGCGAGGCAGTGGAGCTACAAGTACAGGACATACACATTTGGCATAACTTCTTCATTTTCGGGCTAGGAGGGATAGATGTTGTTTTAGGCCTAGACTGGTTGGCAGGCCTAGGGGAGATAAAGGCCAACTTTGATGAACTGACCTTGCAGATCAAGATAGGGGGCCAAAAGAGGGTGCTGCGTGCTGCAGCCGAGCTTACAAGGTCTTTTGCCTCTATGAAAACCATCATGACTGCATTACGGGAAGAGGGACAAGGATTTATGGTACAATGTTGCAAATTAGAAGAAGAACCAACAGCTGAGACAGCCACTCCCGCACTTATACAGGAGGTTCTAAGCGAGTTTGAACAGGTTTTCCAGACCCCAAGGGGGCTGCCACCTCATAGAAGGCAAGACCATGCCATTCACTTGAAGCCTGAAGCCAACATCCCTAATATCAGACCCTACAAATACCCGCATTATCAGAAAATGGAGATTGAAAAATTAATAGATGAAATGCTGGAGGCTGGGCTCATAAGGCCAAGTATTAGCCCTTACTCAAGTCCCGTCATTTTGGTGAAAAAGAAGGACAGAGGGTGGAGATTCTGTGTCGACTATAGGGCCCTCAACAAGGTTACGGTACCTGACAAATTTCCCATTCCAATCATAGAGGAGTTGCAGGATGAATTAGGAGTAGCCAGAATTTTTTCTAAACTGGATTTGAAATCCGGATTTCATCAAATCCGGATGAAGGAGGAAGACATAGCGAAGACAACATTTAGAACTCACGAGGGAGACTATGAGTACCTTGTCATGCCGTTCAGGTTGACCAACGCCCCCTCCACATTCCAATCCTTGATGAATGAGGTGTTGAGGCCTTTCTTGAGAAAATTTGCACTCGTCTTCTTCGACGACATTTTGATCTATAGCGCTGATATGGACAATCATTTGGATCATTTGCGGGCTGTACTGCAAGCTTTACAGCAACATGAGTTGAAGGTGAATGCAAAAAAATACAGTTTTGGCCTATCCAGCATAGAGTACTTGGGCCATATCCTTTCTGCAGAAGGGGTAGTAGCAGACCCGAAGAAATTGGAGGCTATGTGGCTATGGGCGGTGCCCAAAGATGTGAAGGGACTGCGTGGGTTCCTTGGCATCACGGGTTATTATCGCAGGTTCATCAAAGGGTATGGAAAAATAGCCAAACCACTAACCCAGTTGCTAAAAAAAGATGGTTTTGCCTGGTCTCCACAGGCGCAGGAAGCTTTCTTGCAACTAAAAAATGCACTTACGGAGCTGCCCATTCTAGCTGGACCGGACTTTTCAAAACAATTTGTAATAGAGACCGACGCTTCCGGGTTGGGTTTGGGGGCTGTCCTTCTTTAGGAGGAACGGCCGTTGGCCTTTTGGAGCACCGCTTTAATAGCTTAAAGAACTGTGAGTTGCTTACACTAACATTTTTTTCTTCTTTTTATTCCACTTCTTATCATATCATTCATCTATTACACTTGTCACTTTTGTCTTTCTATTCCTCTATTTCTTTGGATGTCGTCTAATGGCACATTGGATGTTCAAAAATCTTTTTTGGGTTAAAAAAAAAGTAATTGTAAAACTAATGGTGAATAAATATTTGATTACTAGCTAATATATATACTAAGGTAGACTTTACTAGTTCTACAAGTTAGAATTTATTAAGTTCTATATCATCACCCCCCCAACACACAAGAAAAAACCCAACCCGGTACTCTGTCGAAACAATGTGCTAGAATATTGGTCTTCGTCAAGTGATCATCATTCATCGGCACATTCATAAAAAAAAAATTAAATAAGACTGAGTCAAGTCAATTATACTTTATACATATACACACGGTGAAAGACAATATATTTTGCGCAGAAAAAGTTTGCTTATGAGAGGGAATTAATGGTGGTAGTTTTGGCAGTAAAAAAGTGGAGGCACTATTTGATGGGAGGCCACTTCATCATTAGGACAGATCAGCGCAGCCTGAAATTCCTCACGGAACAACGTTTGTTCAATGAGGAACAGTTCAAATGGGCCACTAAACTGATCGGATACGACTTTGAAATCCAATATCGTCCAGGCAAAGAAAATTCAGCTGCAGACGCCTTATCAAGAAGGGTCACATTCGCCGCTGTCTCTGTTGTTCAAATGGATGATTGGGCAGACTGGGAAGTAGAAATTCAACAAGATCCCCGCCTCCTCTCTATTCGTCAAGACCTGATTACATGCGTAGACGCGCACCCAGGATATGAGTTGCGCAACGGGCTGCTGTTCTATAAAGGGAGGCTAGTTTTACCGAAGGAATCCTCACGCATACCCCTCCTCTTGAGGGAATTTCATGACTCTCCCGCAGGGGGGCATTTAGGCTTCTTTCGAACCTATAAAAGGGTGGTTGGGGTAGTCTTTTGGGAGGGGATGAAAGCTGATATAAAAGACTACATTGCAGGCTGCGATATTTGCCAAAGAAACAAATATGAGACCCTTTCACCTGCTGGCCTACTTAAACCTCTACCAATCCCTACCAAGGTTTGGACTGACATATCCATGGACTTCATTGGAGGGCTGCCTAAAGCGCACGGGAAGGATACCATTCTGGTTGTGGTGGATCGGCTGTCTAAGTTTGCCCATTTCATAGCCATGGGACACCCCTTCACAGCAAAGGAAGTGGCTGAGCTATTCTTAAAGGAGATAGTGCGCTTACATGGGTTTCCTTCTTCTATTGTTTCTGATAGGGACCAGATTTTCATGAGCCATTTCTGGAGGGAACTCTTTCGAAGAGCTGGCACACAGCTCAAGTTTAGCACCGCCTACCATCCTCAAACGGATGGCCAGACAGAAGTGACGAACCACTGTTTGGAGGCCTATCTCCGCTGCTTAACAGGGACTAAACCGAAGCAGTGGCCTACTTATTTATCTTGGGCAGAATTCTAGTTTAATACTAATTACAATGCCTCCACAAAAATGACCCCTTTTAGAGCCTTATATGGCCAAGATCCTCCTCTACTGCTCAAGGGGACCACTGTTCCCTCCTGGGTGGATGAAGTGAATAAATTAACGCAGCAACGTGATGAACTGCTCGAAGACTTGCGAAGCAATCTGCTCAAAGCTCAAGATCAAATGTGGGACCATGCTAATAAACGTCGTAGGCAGGTGGAGTATAGTGAAGGGGATTGGGTGTATCTTAAGTTGCAGCCTTATAGAATGAAAACTTTAGCTAAGAAACCCAATGAAAAGTTGCGTCCTCGCTTTTATGGCCCATACCAGATATTGAAGAAGATAGGCGTTGTGGCCTACAAGCTGGACCTTCCAGCAGATTGTAGGGTGCATCCGGTATTCCACGTATCATTGTTAAAAAAGGCTATTGGACCGAACCAGTAACCACAACCACTACCACCGCTGTTGTCAGAAACGCATGAGTTGGAGGTGCATCCAGAAGAAGTTTTATCGACCAGAAGGACTACTGCTGGAGAGGACGAGGTACCGATCAAATGGCAGCAATTGCCGGACCATGAGAACAGATGGGAACTTGCACGAGACATTCGCGAGGCATTTCCTCATTTCCACCTTGAGGACAAGGTGGATCTTGTAGGGGGGAGTATTGTTAGGCAACAACCTCCTATCCACAAGGTCTATGTTAGGCATGGCAAAGGAATCCCTATTAATTAGGGATTTGAATCTTGGTTGTTATTATCTTCTCTATTATCGCTTTGTTATTCTGTTTTTGTTATTTGAATTTGAATAAAAAAAGAAGAGATAGGGAACTATTGTTAGGATAGATTAGGATTAGGATTTTCTGTTAGTTGGTGCTATTTAAATAAGAGTTAGGAGAGTAGAGAAGACATCGAAAGATCATTCTGGAGTGGAGAGTTCAGGTCTCTCGAATACCTGAGAATATTGTCGTTTCTATTCTATTTTTCAGTTCAATAAAAGATTCCTATTTTCTCTTCAATTATTCTAAATTGGGTTCTATCACATACTCTCCACTCCTCTTTCCCTTGACAATGAGGATCATTCATGTCCTGTATAGGGTGATACAGGGGGTCTGAAACTGACATTATCATTTGACTTGTATGTAATGATCTAAGTGATACAGGGTGATACTAATAGCATTCCTGATACTCCACAGGTGAATATTAATGTCCTAGTTTTGAATTGGTATTGTCTAGTTTCTTCTTTTTGGGCCAACAAAATATGCATTTTGCCTTGTATCTATCTAATTTTGCCTTGACAATGAGGATCATTCATGTCCTAGTGTTTTTGTAGCTCTTGAAAAGTTTCTTCTCATTTCTATTCACGAGTGTTTGTCCCTACATCTCTTTGACTTCTCATCCTTTACATAGTCCTTGATCATTTCTCTCTGGTCATATGCAAGGACGAACAGGGGATAGGATATTCATAGCATGCAGAGAGTCATTTTACCTTCTTCTACCCAAAGAATAAGCTAGTTTATTTTGACAGCAAAGAATAAGCTAGTTGTTTTCATGTATTAGTATATAAAAAATATCATGAATTGTTGCTGTTAGGATCATATTTTCAATTGGGCTTTACCAAATATGAAACATGTAGGTACTCTTTTTTGGAGTTTCACTGAAAGCTCAGGTTTTCTGTTAAGTCTATCATTTTTTGCCCTTTCAATTATTGTTCCATTTAGCCTGGTTTTTTCTTGTTTTAAGCTTTTAAATTTTTTTAACGACCAAATAAAAAAGCTTTTAATTTTTTTTTTGGCTTAGCGAATACATGGACCATGTCCCTTCTTTAGCTGTAGATTCTGATATCTGATATAACTGTTTTGAAATCACATTTTCATCATAAAGATATCATTTTCTCATGATAGCTTGAATAGAACTTTTAGCATTTGCACCTTTAGGCTAGTTATTATCTTTTTTGTTTTAACTATGAGCTAATTAAGTTTCAACTTGCAGATATTCAATGACTCTTCACCATTTCCTGACAAAGTCATTGATGAGAATAAAGATGTTTGGGCAAACTATTTTTTGGAGCTTTATGTGAAGAGAAGTCAAGAAATAGGATAGAATGACATGTTCGTAGTTAGTGTTTTATTACTTGTTCAAGTTGCATGCACATCTTTAGTATTTTGCTACTTATTGGTAGTTGATTGTTTGTTAGCTCATTTGTATATATAACAATGGTTGTTTTGAGGTATAATTTAAATAGTTCACTGTTTTGCAATATTTGTTGTCGTTTTGTACTAGATAGATTGCAAATGAGTATTTATTCTGCGTAGTGTGAAGTCTAAACCAACCCAGAAAACTATCTTCCTTCACAAAAGTTGTTTCTTTTAAAATTTGTGATTTTTTGAAATTTTTTTGGGATGTTTGGAATACTTTCAAAATTTACCAAAAAAATACGCTAAACGGGAGTGAAAAGCACAAAAACCTTGTTTCGCAGTGCAAAATTTCATGACCCAAGTCCACAAACAATTTATATTTTATTTTTAATTATTTGTTTGGAGATTTTAGAAATTATTTTTGTGTATGTTTTGAAAATACCATTTTCTGCTGTATTTTCGGAGTTATACCTGATTGGACTATTAATAAATTTCAAAAATGATACCATGAAGCTATTTAAGGCTAACAAGGCATTTTTCAGCATTCTCATTGGTTCCCATCAATTAAGTCAATTATTTCAATTTTTGATTTATTGAAAGTCCATTTTATCGTTTATTTTTCTTTGTTTTTCACTTAAAACCCTAGGGGTAAAAATAGAACTTCACTACCCTCCCTCTGCAGCCCCAAAACCGCCCTCTTTGAGCAAGTGGGAGATGACATTTTGCTTCTAAAAACCAAGTGGATGCCTTGAACCAGTTGGAGAATTAGTTGATTTTCCTAATTTCCTAAAAAACCTAATTAAAATCATCATGGCTTACATCACTCACACAAATTTCTTCCCCTCTTATCCCTTGCCTTGGCCACCCCATCTCCCTATAAATAGAGGGGAGGGGTCTTCATAATTCTTCACACCAAAATCTTGATGCATTTCTATGATTTCTTCTTTCTTCCTCATGTAATTTCTTTCTTGAGTTTTTAGTTTTCTTCAAAGTGTTCTTGGTTTGTTCTGATGTTTTAAGAGCTTTGATCTTCAAGTTCTTGTTTTCTTCAAAGTTTTGTGGTAAGGGGAAAATTCTTCAAAGTTATTAGAGTTTACATAAGTTTGATCTTTGTTTGCTAGCCACTTGGGTGGTTTATGTGTTTATAAGTTTTATTTACATTATTATGAGCTTTAATTTTATTAATTGTGAGTTTTAATATTAGTAATGTTATAATGGCAAAATTATTTGTGAGCTTTTATAATTATACCGTTATAATGCCAAAATTTTATCTGTTAAGGCTTTATCCTCACAGTGGGTTATGCCTCCACATGATTAATATCAAACAATTGAATCTCTAAAATTAACACCTCTGTAGTTTTTTTGACAACTTGGGAATACGTTGGTTGATAGGGTATGAAAGTGCATGTATGATGTACTGTCCGATCTGGCTCATGGGACATATCTCTTTTGGACATCATTATGTGAGGAAAAATAATTAATACGTTAATAATTTCTGTAATTTTATTTTCTGTGCCAAAACCCTTCAATTTTTACTATAGATATACAGAAAAATGATTGGGTTGAATAGTTCATTAGTATTGTTCTGGCTAGGAAAGACGGGTCTCTTAGCAGCTGCGGCTCACGTTTAGATCTTTCATGAGAATATTCTTAATGGGCTATTTTTCCTGGCTTTGGGAGTTTGTATATACGTGACGAAAATTATTTCGGGTACTAGCTTCCAAAGGGCTTTTTATGAAAATGGGCTTAAGTTATATTATTACGAATCACTTTTAACGGTCATGGTTTGGTGACCGTAGTCGGCATTGCCGCCTTGTGATCATTCTATAATTAAATTTTCAAAGCCGAGTGAAAAAATCACTTATCATGTAAAAATTGGTAAAGTAATAAATGAGTATGGGATTTAGTTATACATCGATAATATGTGTTTTCTTAAAAAGGCCAAAGCTTATAGTAGATGAATTTTCCTAAAATGAGTTTCTTAAGGAGTTTTCCCAAATGATTTATCAAAAGGTTAAAGTGAGAAATGATTGGACTAAGTATCCAGGGGTATGAGATAATTATGGACTGAGTGTCAGGAGCTGTGAAAATGATATTCTTAAGATATGAATTAACACTGCATAATGGAAAAAGTATTGTGTATTATGCATTTATCATGTGTGTTTCATTGGGCTGTATGCCGTTTTACCAAGCTGTGTGCCAAATTGAGTTTTAACCCATAATATATGTGATTGAGAATTGATACGGTTGGGCTACAATTTGTAACACCATTTCTCATAAAAGGATATCACAATTTAAGTAACCAATTTTTTTCATAAAAAATAGGCTTAATTGCATATTTGGTCCTCCAGTTATTGTGTTTGTGCGATTTGGGTCCCACAGTTTTCGATTGTGCGAATTAGGTCCCTCAGTTATCTCAATTGTTGCAATCAAGTCCCCATATCTCTATGTCGTCCAATTTTTAACACCTAGAGCCTATGTGGCACACGTAAGGATTGATTTTACACTAAATCGGGTCACCCTGGCATTGAGTCGGGACATCTTGGCATTGACGACATGACAAAGACTCTCAAACGTGGAAAATTTTAAGCAACATGTATTGCATCACGTGTTACCCGACTTGCTTTGAAATTTTTTTTGGCTACCTACGCCATGCCAAGGTGACCTAATTTAGTGTGAGTCAGTCCCCGCGTGTGTCACGTTGGCTCTAGGTGTTAAAAATTGGACAACATAGTGATAGCGGGACTTGATTATAACAATTAGGATAACTGAGGGACCTAATTCGCACAATTAAAAACCGAGGGACTCAAATTGCACAATTACAATAACTGAAGGACTAAAAATGCAATTAAGCCTAAAAAATAGGCTTAATTTATTCCTCATTTAAAAATATGGATGAATTTTTTTCTTATTAAACTTGAAAGATTGTTTTTAACTTAAAACTCTCACTTAAAATATTCACGTTTCAATACCTTAATTATGTCATAACATATAGCATATAGGAAACATATCTCCTCTATAAACACGTATAATCTACATCATGTACATCAACTAAAATACGGTAAGCAAACCTAGAAAACGATAAAGTGTACATCAAGTAGTGTCGTATAGTATAATACAGTCATCCCAAAAAGTAACCAGACTATCACCTATCCGGCAGAGTCAATCTACAAAAAAACAAAAGAACCCAACAACTAGTCTACCACTGCTCCTATCTCAAACTACATCAGCTCCCAGATGTTGTCCCACTGACTCCTCTGAAGTCTGACCCTTGCACTCCTCTCCTAACTTCCCCTTCCCATTCCTATCCGCAATCTCCTGACGAGCTCGTACATTCCAGGATTGCATGAAAGTAAGAGGAAAAAGGCATCGGTCTCCCTCCAGGTACCGCATACGAAACGAGAATAGCCGCCATAGGAGTATCAACTCCCATCGTCGGTGTCACCCCAGTAGACATCCCTCCTGCTGGCGTCTCCCTAGTTTGGCGTGAGCGACGAATGGTGCTCTTGCGGGCAATCTGCCTCCATGTACCAAAATACCTACGACATGGTGGAGTACTAGATCTCGGTTGTTGTGGCTCAGTCCTAATTGGCTCGGTCTGTCTCTGCTCCTGTTGAGCGGACTCCTGTCTATGTCTCTTAGACTCTCTCCAAGCGTCCCAAAGCTGCTGTATCGGCATATGTACATCCAAAATCATGTTCTCCACTACCCACCTGTGTGGTCCCTCTGAAGACATCTCTAGGGACATTACGTAACTAGTGTATGTCCCCCATTGGGTGCTCGGGTTTATCACCCACTCGACCCCTTCACCCCCACGGGGCTGCAGACTAAAGTAGTGTTTGGCCCAGCTTTTTTTGGGCTTCTCTTCTCCTTAAAAGGAGAAGCTGGGCCAAACACTATTGACAAAAAATGTCTTAAAAAAATAAGGAGCTTATTTTTATAAAAGAAAATAGTGTAAAAAGCGACTTTTGAAAAAGTTGATATTCGGAGCTTATTTTCAAGCTACACGGAGCCTGTAGCTTCTGATCTTCTTTGAATCCCACCGGTAGCCAAAATCATATTTCGTTTATTTTTAGTTAACGCTCAGGAGAGGCTTCAATGGTGGACTAGTATATATTTATTTTATTACCCCTGCTCCATGCCTATTCTAACAATTATGAAGTACTGCATCTTTGCTCGTAGCGTGGCAGGATTTTGGTTATTAAATTTCTCATACTCCAATGCATGGTGGAGGTGTTGCCATTTGAAATATTTTTGCAGCACGTGAAAAATTTGTATATTATTGATAGGTTTTAAGTTTTTTTTAATTATTTTATTTATTGTTACTATAGTGTAACTCCCTTCAAGAAAAAAAAAGTGTAATTAAATTGGCCTTATGATAATTTTAAATAAGATTATGGATTTTATAAAAGTATTTTACCAAACAAGTTTTAGCTTAAAAGCTATTTTTAAGCCAAGAAAAAATGAAAATTGCCAAACAACTTTCACTTTACTTTTAAAGCTCTTTTTTTTAACTTTGCCGTAAAAGTAACTTTTAAGCCAAAGAAAAGCTGGGTCAAACACACCCTAAGTCTCCGCACTCTGGTCAGTCCACCCAGCTAGTTGCTCATCTATATGGATCATGTTCTAAAGAGCACAAAACATATAAGCAAGAGCGAAAATTCTCGCACACAAGTGATATAATACAGTGACAACGAAAATAAGAAAATAAATCAGGCATATCACACATAATCAGCTATAGTAATTTTATAACAGGAATTTCTCTACCATATAACTTTTTCATCACTAGAAATTATATGGTTACACAAGAGATGATTTATTATCATACACACAGTTATAATTATCACAAACAAGGCATACAATTCATCACCAAACATACATCATCATCATGGCATAATATCATGCATGTCACTTCTATTTCCCTCTCAATACCCTCGTAGTGCTCCAAGGAGACTTCCCTACCTCCAACACCTTTGAGCGATCGGTTGTAGCAGACTTATCAGATAGTCCCGCTAGACTTCATGATAATCATTCAGATAAGCTACATTTAAACACAGTACCGTATCATGAATAGTCAAGTTAGTCAGATTTATCCAAGCCGGGTTGTGCAACTTGCCTCGGCTCAGGGGTTATCACCTACACTGGCCATCTGAGGGGTTTCGCAACCTGGATAATCCCAATAGGTATCTGTGACCCAACTATCACTATTCCCAACCCTCTCTGGGTTGTAATGCTCATCTCATGGCCATTTGCCAAATCTCTTTCTCTTTATGCATATGACATACTACTCTTCACACAAGATCAATCACAATGAATTTACTTTGGTTTCTCTTGTAACATTATTAATCTCTTCTCTGTTACTCTTTGTCACCATCACACATAAATCATTGTCATAAGAACAATATAATAAACATCAATCATACCAAGCTCAAGCATTTCAAAAATCATCAACAAGATATTCATTAAGACAAGGCCAATCAAGAAAATCCCTATCAACCACAAATACAAATCTTGACCCATCCAACAAGACATGGACAAGAAAATAACTTATTATGTCAAGAGTAAATGGTCAAATTGCCCCCTGAAAGATGTAGGGATTTGCAAGTAGGTCCCTGAAAGATGGAAATAAAAAAACCCGTCCCTGAAAGATACCTCTCGCTGTCAAATAGGTCCCTGGCGTCATTTTTGACATTATTAGGGGTCATTTTGAAATTTTAAAAATTTAGATGGATCGAAAAAAAATGAGAGCATTGATTCTTTCCCTCACACAATTCTTTCTCCCCACCCCAACACTCTCTCTCCTTTCCACCGCCCTCTCACTCTTCTGTCTCACCATCTTCCTCTTCCTCTTCACCACCACTCTCACAACTCCCTCACCTCCTTCTTCTTCCCCCTTCCCCCTCCACCACCACCACCGTCCCATTCCCAGCCGACCCTCGCCACGCCACACCCACCCACCTTGCTTGCCGTACACAACCAAACAAAGCACAATCACAATCGCAGTTCAACTCAACCGCCAAAAAACAAAAGAATAACTGAATAATGAGTGAATATAATAACCCCCGCAACAACCAACCCACTTGCCTCACCTTCAGGGATTTCGTAGCACCTTGACCATTAAACCCTAACTTAGCTTGATTATATTATATATTATTATTGTTGTTATCATTGTTGTTGTTGTTGTTGTTGTGTGGAAAGGGGAAAACAGAGGAGGGGGGGTCTCATGTGTGTGTGTGTGGGACCGTGGGAGGGAGCTTCTTATTTGTGTATGTGTAAGTGGGGGGAATAAGAAGGAGGTGAGGGAGTTGTGAGAGTGGTGGTGAAGAGGAAGAGGAAGATGGTGAGACAGAAGAGTGAGAGGGCGGTGGAAAGGAGAGAGAATGTTGGGGTGGGGAGAAAGGATTGTGTGAGGGAAAGAATCAATGCTCTCATTTTTTTTTGATCCATCTAAATTTTTTAAAATTTCAAAATGACCCCTAATAATATCAAAAATGACGCTAGGGACCTATTTGATAGCGAGAGGTATCTTTCAGGGACGGGTTTTTTTATTTCTATCTTTCAGGGACCTACTTGCAAATCCCTACATCTTTCAGGGGGCAATTTGACCATTTACTCTTATGTGAATCAAGCCCTAATAACCTTGTGAGAGTAATTTTCCCCTTAACTTGACTTCTTGCTTGTATATGAAAAGCCCTAACTTCTTGATCTTCTATCACCCCTTGACCTTCCAATCAAGCATATCTTACCCAAAAATCAAAGTAAGTTTTCCTATCTCATGAAATTTTTTTAAAATATCAAGAGAAGAACTTAAGGTGAAATAAGCACAAACCAAACCCTAAGCTTATGAACCCAAAGAGATGATATTAAAAACTTGATTCATGAAACCCTTACCTCACCTTTCACCTTTGAAGCTTGAAGATTGAAAATCAAGAGGAAAATATTGAGAAACTTGGTAATTTTTTAAAGAAAAAATGGAGAGAAAATGAGAGAAGCGTTCTTGGTGAAGATGGAAGAATGAGATAGAAACTCTCTCCCTCTCCCCTTGGCTGGTCGACCTCCCCTCTCCCCTTGGGTTAAGTCATCATGACACTAAAGGATAACTTGGAAAATAAAAATTAAGAATTTTTCTTATTGGTTGATAAATATGACTCATGAAATTCAAGAAAATTCTAAATTCTTCTCAAGGCTTCAAGGGCCGGCCTAGCTGGTATAGGAGGGAGGTAAATAAGTTTTTCATTTTTAACCATGGTAAAAGGTAAATTTTAAAGTAATAAAGTGTGATAACTTTTGAGTTTCGTGGTTAAAATTGTCCAAACTTGACCTATTGAGGTGAAAACTCTCATGACTCTCATGATTAGCCAAGACCACGAAATACATGTGCCAAAAGAGTCTTGGTAGATAGAAATCAAATTTAGAAGCAAAACGGTAATTTTTTTATTTCCCTAGTAACACGTAAATTAGGGTTATACTGAACTTTCTTTGAAAATTCTCAGAAAATTTCTAAAAATCATCAATCTTATAATAACACTAATGGTTACCCTTACGTTTAATTTTGGATCATTTTCTAACCCTCTGGTATCTATTTGTTCTCCCATTTACCATGTTCTTCATTCTGTAGGGACCAAAACAACAATTCTTAATCTGTTATTCTAAAATTTCTCAAAATAATTTTCAAAATTCTAAAATAATGTAAAAACATTATTTGGTTCATAAAAATATTTTCCTAACTTGTTCTGGCCTCCAATCCCACTCATAGTCCATCCTAATTATACTACAGGGACCAAAACGGTAATTCTTCTTATCCGTTTCTCAGAAAATTCCCAAATAAATTTCTAAAATCCTCAAATATTATAAAATCATTATTGGTATCCTCAAATCCCTTTTCTATCATCAATCTAGCGTTTCTACTTCATAACGCAGTCATCCTATCAATCTGACCGTAAATCGAATTCTGTTTAAATATCAACTCTAGACTTAAACTACTGATTCCTAAGATCAAGAAGATTTTATCTATGAAATTATTTTTCCTAAAATATATCTAATATACACAAATCACACATTACACATATAAAATATAATAAAGACAAAAATCCAAAAATACAGACGTTACACAATTACCTACTGGAGTTATCCGAGTTTTGAACTTCCACCAGCCAATGGCCAAGCATTTGCATCCTTGAGCCGGGGAAAATCGTATACCCAACTTGGATAAACCTGACTGACCGGTCTATTCATGATTAGGTGAGAGTGGCTTTTATGGAATGATTGTCGTTGTGAAATCAGACCCAGGTGAGACTGAGCAATCATGTGAAATATTAGCCGTGCCTATCACTCAAACGAAGAAGGGAAAAATCTCCATGGAGTGGTGGCTGGGTGCTCGTAGCCGTGCGCCAAAAATACAAAGAGTTTTGAAGTGTCATACATTCATTTCTGTATGAAATTATATGCCTGAGTGTGATTTCTTTTGAGAATGAGTATAGCATTGTGTGGGTGTGATATCTGTTATGTGTATTATATATGTTGTGTGTAATATGATTTCTTTTGAGGATGACACTCTGTGTGTGATATCTGTTGTGTGCATTATATATGTTGTGTGTTACTTGTGTATACTCTTATGATATAACTTGTTTACAAGATTTTCACACTTGCATGTTTTCTATGTTGTGTTTAGTTGAGTAACCTCGACATATATTTACTCCCGCCCAGATATGTTTCCAAGTGAGATAATCGTCTCTTCAACATAGCGACATCTCTTTTTGGAAGACTGTTGAGTTTACCTGTCCTTTGCTCCGTACGGCAACGTAGAACGTAGCTTGGGAGGAGAATCCAGAAGAAGACTCGTCGTAGATAAATAGGGATTTCAAGTGGAAGTCCTTGTTGGTCTTGTTGTTTTATTAGAGGTCTAAAGATTTAACCGGCCCAGGTGTTCACATGATAGTTTCTTGAGTATTTTGAAGTATGATGTACTTTAATTTAAACCATGTTAGGAGTATTTTACAATCTTCCGCTGTATTGATGTACATGTCACAATATAGTGACCGAAACTTATACCTGTATTGATGAAAGCATTTTACTATATATATAAATGATGGTTTGTTTCATGGTGTTTGCATTAATTTACAGCTTTTATATTTCAACGGAAAACCTTTAAAGGATTCATTTCCCATCCTCCTCATCTTTTGAAAAGGCAAAAATTTTACCCACAAATTTTGGGGAACAAACAGATATTATTTATTAATTGCGAAAATCTTGGTTACTATGGTGTAATAGTCTTTTAGGAAAAAGGGTGTTACAATACCCGCATACCTGTCGGTGCATTAGACTCCACTCTTCATCAGTCTTATCGCTGGGCTTCTCTGTAGCAAACACAGGCTAGTGAAAATTCTTCACATAAAGCAGATCCTCCATCTTGCCTTTCTAGAGGGCATAATTCAAACCATTCAAAGTCACCATTCGGCTAGTATTGGCTTCCATGTTCTCCACAAGGCAATCACCACAAAAGAACCAAGAGCTCTGATGCCAGTTGTAGGGAGTTCCGGGGGAGCCCACATGCAGGGGAGACCTGCGCCAATGGGCCAAACAACCACACGAGTGAGACATTGACATCACATCGTCACCCAAAACCTTAAGGCAATGGGTATATGAGTCTTGTCTCTTATATTCTCTTCATTTGGTCCACTCCTAGCCAGTGTAGGACTTACAACTCACTTGGATTCCCATCAGTAAGGGACACTGTTGTAGTCATATTGTTGTTGCCTTCGATGCAAGTTCTATGCTTTTTTTTTTGTTCTGGATTTTTTTGGTTTTCGTTCTATTTCTTTTTGGTTTTCATGTCTTGGATGTTTAAGTTCTTTCTATTTTACCGTTTAAGTTCTAATTCTACATCTCATTTTCCATATTTTTTTTGGTCAAGTCATTTTCCAGAACTTGAATCTTAACAATAATCGATGGTATTGTGTTCATTACCAGCAATAGAAAAATTTGTGCAAAAAATTCTTAAGCCCCAAAAAATTGATTCAGCCCAAGATGGGCCATACCCGCACCAATCCACCCGCTCCAAAGAGTCACCCGACCAAACCGTCACCCAACATACCCGTTGGTGCTAGTGGACGGAAATGGGCCTCATTAATGTCTTGTCAGTTACTCACGGATTGAGGTTTTTGGGACTAAATCCGACCGAATCTAACCACTGTCTAGGCCTACCGGAAAATGTCGGAACCAACTTTGGAGGGGAGTGGTCTATTAGCCAATATTTTAAGGGCTCTGTTTCTGGACTAGGATGTACTTTGCACAATCAACATAAATGTTTTGTTTTGTGTGTGTTTCTTAATTAAATCTCGCAAGTCAGGGATTTGTACTTATTAATTTTGTGGTAACAATTTGACGTACGAGAATTGTTAGTGGATAGTTGATGTGAAAACACAAAGAGCCGTTGTCTGGATTAGGAATCTGGACCATCAACGAAGCCCAGTCAAATGTGTATTCCTTCTTGTGATGTAACATCAAGACAAAAATTATTAAATATTTCTGTGGTCACGGTTTGATGGATTGGGCAATATTGTTCTATCTTTCTTCGCAACATCATGGGGCACACAATGCAGAAAGTCTTTCATTCATTCAACGTGCTCGCATTGGGTCCTCAATTTTCCTTCTTCTATTTCAAAATGATAGTTTACTCAAAAATAAAAATTTGTCAAAATGATAATCTACTCTATGTTTTCAATGTAATATTAATTATTTTTTTTCACTTTTATCCTTATTAATGTATTTATTTATACAATATTAATGTATTTTATATTTGCCACTTTATACTATCAATATAACATTAATTAAGGACAATTAATTTTTTTTATAAGCTTATGGACAATTAATTTAACACTCCATTTGTTTCAAAATTATATCAGTTTAAAGTTACTGCACACAGATTAAGAAACATTAATAGAAGTAAAATATCATTGTATATGGATTAAAATACTCTCATTTAATTGAAGAGTGTTTATGATTAACTTATTTACAAATTTTTATATTATTAATGTCAACTACTTCCACTAATAACAAAAACTAATTACTCCATTGTTTATGGAGTAATGCAACGGATTACAGCTAGCCTCCAAAATTTACAGCATCCATTGTTTATTAATGCAACGGATTGCAGTTTACCTATTACAATAGTCCAATGGCCTCCATTATGCATTAATTTGGAGTCAACTTTTTGGGGTGGTTGTATCATGAATAGTTCAAAAGTCAAATTTTTAGAAATCAAATCTCATTAATTAATAAATAAAGGGTATATATGGAAAAAAAATAATTAATATGGCTTTGGAATTACAAAAATGAAATAGTTTTGAAACAAAAATGAAAGGCTAAAACTATATATTATAGTTTTGAAATGGAGAGAGTAAAATTGTTCAACTTTTCAACTCATTTATTGTCTTTCTTAGGTAATGTTTGGATGCAAAAGCTCCAACTCTTGACTTATAGAGCAGTTAGTTTTATTTTACTTCTTATTGTTCTCATATGAAAAAGAGAGAATGTTATTAAATAGTCATTAATAAATAGATAGGTGCTTATGGAGAAGTTAAAAAAATATAGCTTTTAAAAAATATAAAAAACAAAAGTTAATTTTAACTTATGTGATAATTTATTAATTTAAAATTATATACTATAAATACTTATGAAAAAGTTTATTGAAACTGGATCTAATCTTAATGAAAAAACTATAGTGAAATATCATTTTAAAAGAGAAGGAGTAATTTTTATTTACGAGGTGAGCAGTGCAAGCTAACGAATCAAATATTATTCGCGTCCAACGTTAATCAACAGGTTTATGAAAGAAAGTAAGAACTCGGTGGTGTGGGATAGGGCTTTCTAGAAACGGTTGAGAATGGGACGAGTGTGTAAACATGGATATTTAAGAAAAAAATAAAGGCGTAAAAAGTAAAAATAAGGGGGTAAAAAAAAATACTTGTGTTGAAAATATGTGATTTGCCTATTTACCATCTCATTATAAAAAATCTCTTTATAAAGCACATCTTACAGCAAATAAAGTATATCTAAAATTGGGAGGAATAAAAAACAACTCAACACTCGTGTACTCATATGCCATTTTAATGTTAAGAGGTTCTTTTTGAGGCATTGAAAATGACCAAATGTATTATATTAATCGTCAGCGGTGACGTTAAACACAATTCAAACTTACTTTTTCTAGGAAGAGGTTTTTTTTTTGTCAGTAAAAGCGATATCATTAGGATGGGTTAAACTCAACTATACGACATCTACAGTAGATATATGCATAATTTATATATAGAGGCTTCAAATTAGCCAATCTCCCTCGCTCGGTTGGCTCTATCTTATTATTGGGAAAAGATGAGAAATTTTAAGTATTCTTGAATTGAGAGTTCTTTTTATAGCCGACTCAAAAGGATCAAAATATGTGATACTTTAGGGTGTTATTGGGGTCAAAGACCTTAATTACGATGGTTTATCAAAATAAAAAGATGGAGTTGACTTACATACATTAAAAAAATAGAAAAATATGAAAATTTAAATCCAAAAAATAATTAAAAATACAAAAAATTCTTAATATTGACATTGTATACTATATAATATAATATAATAATATATATTATTAAATGTATTATATATTAGGCTTAAATATGTTTTTAGTCATTCAAGTTTGGGTAATTGTTGCTTTTAGTCCCTCAAATTTAAAATGCCTATTTTTGGTCCCACATTTTTTAAAAATGTATAATTTTTAGTCCATGAGACTATTTTTTAATTTGAAAAGTATTTTTTAAATTTATATTTTGACCTCTCAAAATTCGGCTGGGGTTCACATCCACCCCTCAAAACTGGCTTGAAAGGTGGGAACTTCCCCAGCTATATAAACACCGCACAGGCCCCCTGACCATTCAATGTGGGACTCCCAACACGTCCCCTCAAGCCTAGGCTCCACACCATAGGCGAGGGCTAGCGGCAGTATCTACACCACCGGGAGGAAACCAGGCTCTGATACCATCTTAAAATTTGGCTGAGGCTCACATCCACCGACCACCCCTCAAAACCAGCTTGAAAGGTGGAGACTCCCCTAGCTTGATAAACACCGCATAGGCCCCCTGACTATCCAATGTGGAACTCTCAACATGACCCCTCTTAAATTCTGATTCTCACCTTACTCCTTTTCCCTGACTTCTAAGGATATTTTAAATTTATATTTTGACCCCTCTCAAATTTAGAAAATACTTCTTAATTTTAAAATATGACCTTAGGGACTAAGGGTATGTTTGGATTGATGGAATGGGGTGGAATGAGATGGAATGGAGTGGAGTGGGATAAGATTCCATTGTTTGGATTTTTAAAAAATAGATGGAATGGAATGGAAAGTGATGGGATCCATTCCATCCCATTCCATCCTTTAGCCTTATTTTTCTTCCCCTCCAATTTGGGGGGTATAGGATGGAATCATGGGACATGATTAACGAATTACTAGTTTACCCACAATAATTCACCATTAACAACTCACAATAACCTTCATCTTCGAACACCCTCTCTGCTAAATGCTAATCATTCACCCCTACAACCCACAGCTAACTCCGCCCTCTGTGCAAATCGATGCACTCATTCTCTTCATCCAACCTTTCCCCCTTAATGCCATAGTTTCATCGAGCACCACAGAGAGACTCGAAGTTGCGACGTCGAACTCCCCTTCGAACTATCACATCTCCCTTGTGGTCTACCACACTACTACGGGCTCGCCTTCTCTCAGACTACCGAACTTCCACTATAAGCAGTTGTGCGATGCCACCATCTCCTACGAGCCACTATGCAGCTTCGACTTCCAATTAGATTTTGGTGTTTCTAGTTATTAGGGATTTCAATCCCCTTCTACCGTTTTCTTTCTTTTTTATTCCATGTATATTTTGTTTTAAATTTTATAAAGCATTTGAGTTTGATATGTATGAGTATTGGATTCTTAAATTTTCAAACATAAAAATAAATTTTTACACTATTTAATTATTGATTTTTTTTATTTTATTATATTAAAATCTAGTTTATATATATTTTAATTCTACCTGATAGTTTTTTTATTAATAAAAAATATGATAGTCTTTCTTTTTAAATAAGGGTAAAAAATGAATAAAAATTTGTAATTCATTCCATTCTGTCCACTTTCCAAACAATGGAATGGAAACTTTGTTCTATTCCATCATAAAATATCCAAATAATGGAACGAAAGATTTGTTCCGCTCCATTCCATTCCATTCCGCTCCGTTCATTTTAAAGTATCCAAACATACCCTAAAAGTGACACATTTTTAAAAATGAGAGACCGAAAATAATAATTTTTCAAACTTGAGGGACTAAAAACATATTTAAGCCTATATATTAATATAATTAATCATAGTTTAAACAAATTATTTCTTATGATTTTTATTATACTTGAAATTAATAAAATTTAATTTCTTGTTATATTTTTATATATTTCATTTATTAACATTTATACAGTTTTGAAAATTTATTCTTATAAACTCGATCAAACACAATGTCTATAAAAGAGGCGCACGTATCCCCCTGTTCCATCACGAGTTGCCTTGTGACACAAAAACATGTCTTCATCAGAAATGCCTCATGTGGTGCTCCAATCCTTCTCCGACCATTGCAACATGCCGGTGATTGGACTGGGAACTGCTTCGTTTGCCACCAGCGATGCCACAAAAGTGGCAGTAGTAGAGGCTATTAAACTTGGTTACAGACACTTTGACACGGCTTCAATATATGGGTCAGAGGAGGCCCTTGGTGAAGCCATAGCTGAAGCACTTCAACTTGGCCTCATAGGTTCCAGAGATGAACTCTTTGTCACTTCCAAGCTTTGGTGCTCCCATAATCATCCTCATCTTGTTGTTCCTGCTCTGCAGAAAACACTTCAGTAAGGAAATTAATGGTCTATACTTATTTCTCTTTTTTTTTCTCCTTTTTTTTTAATTTTTATTTCACTTTTAGTTACAAAATTGTTATACTATTTTTTATCCGTTTTTTGTTTTTAAATATTTATACAGGAAATATGGAATTTTTTTTTTACTATTTTTCATATGAAATAGATTGAAAACAATATAACAATTTTATAATTAAAAATTGAAAATAGTAAATGAAAAGGGAAAATATTTTTAAGTAAAATCCCCCAAAGTGCTAAACTCTCTGATTTTGTAAATTGTCAACATAAAGTACCTTGACGAGAACCGGTTATCTAATCTAGGCTTTTTCACCAAATTGGTATAATTTTATCTAGAAATTATTAGTTTGGTATAGATTTGAAAAAATTTATCAAATTAGTGTAAGTCGTATAGGGCATATGTGACTTTTAATTTTTTTTTTGAAGTCGTCACCCAACAATACAACTTCTGAGATTTAATTTTTTTTTTAAATTACACTGAAATCATATTTTCCTCTTATGACTTTGCATGATTTTGGTTTTTTTTTACGTTAAAGTGAAGTCGTAGGATCCGTATACGATTTTGGTTTTATTTTTATTTAAAAAAAAATGAAGTCGTGTGAGACATACAACTTCTTCACAAAGTTTATTTTTTTTAACACATGACTTCATTTTTTTTAAAAATAAAAATAAAACCAAAATCGTATACGGATCCTATAACTTCACTTTAACGTGACCAAATTAATGCAAAGTCGTAAGAGGAAAATACGACTTCAGTGTAATTTTTTTTAAAATAAATTAAATCTCAGAAGTTGTATTGTTGGGTGACGACTTAAAAAAAAAAATTGAAAGTCGCAGATGCCCTATACGACTTATACTAATTTAATAAATTTTTTCAAATCTACACTAAACTGATAATTTCTAGATGAAATTATACTAGTTTGGTGAAAAAGCCTCTAATCTAAGTACCTACATAACAGCGGTCAATTATGTCTTCCTTTGTAGTTGACTTTTTTTTTTTTTACTGAAACCTTTGTAGTTGAATTTGAAGCTTCAAGTAGTACCCTTTTCGGCCATATTATATATATTTTGAATTCTCGATCTCTTATAAACTTCTTTACTAGTTACTACTATAGATCTTCAGATTTAACTTGTGTTTTAATTTGGGTGAATGTTTATAACTTTAGTAAAATTGAGTTTGGATTTATTTATTTTAAAACTCTTATCTCAAAAATAAACTTATAGTATTATGTATCAAAAAAAAAACTTATAGTAAAACTTTTTGGGATAGACAAATATCAGTAAATTAGTATATTATGTTAGCGGGGAAGGTTTGAACACCTTACCTCCTTATCACTCCAACCCTTATTTTCCTCCTCCAAACCACATTATGACTCTCAACTTATATTAAAACTTAATATGAAATTCTCACCTAACAAAGCTTTTTTTCTTTTACTATTAGTTAAACATTATTTTACAAATAGATGAAGTCACGCAAAATACCTTCGATAGGAACTATATATATGCGGCCTATTTTAGAAAATGTGAGACCAATAGGGGACAAAAAATGAACATCATTCTATTACAAGACTAAAAATATGTCCAAGTCTTTGATGTTTAATTGTAGCATCACAACCACTGGAGACAATTTTGATTTTACTCCTTTTTTCTTGATCAAGAAAAGAATTTTTTGTTTTTTATAATAATACTGGAGCAACTGTGGGCATGGGACCCCAAAACTAATGCAGGTCTCTAAAACTAGAATATCTAGATCTTTATTTGATCCATTGGCCCATTGCTCTGAAGCCTGGAAATTGGAAAATTCCTTATGATGAAGAGGCTCTAGCATCATTCGACTTAAAGGGTGTGTGGACAGCAATGGAGGAATGCCAAAAACTGGGCCTTACAAAATGCATTGGAGTGAGCAACTTCAGTTGCAAAAAGCTTGAAACTTTACTCTCCTTTGCTAATATTCCTCCTTCTATCAACCAAGTAAGCCCAAAACCTCAAATTGGATATATCTTTCTATATTTTTTTTTTTCAAATTTAAACCAATCTTGACTCCACTTTCAATTATTCATCATCATTAAACAGGTTGAGATGAATCCTACTTGGCAACAAAAGAAGTTAAGGGAATATTGCCAATCAAAAGGTATAATCATAACTGCATACTCTCCTTTGGGAGCCAAGGGTAGCAAATGGGGCACCAATGATGTTATGGACAATGAATTGCTCAAGGAAATTGCCGATACTCATGGCAAATCTGTTGCTCAGGTTACGATTTTCACTTTCTTTCACACTAAAAAGTATTATTGTGATATTTTTGTGGTTTATACCCATAGTATTTTGGAGGAATGACCCATAGACTAATCTATGTTCGACTGAGAGGTAAATAAAGTCTAGTTACGGATTGTTTTGTCACCAAGGATCGAACTCGGGTACCAGCCGAGCCCGTCCTTTATGTGAATACCCAATTAGACGGAACGTATTAACCACTTGCGCCCAACCACGTGGTAGTATTATTGTGATATGCTACTTCTGTTGCAAAATAAGTGACGATTAAAGTTTTTGCACAAGAGTTAAAAAAAACAATAAATAACTCAATGAATGAAATAATTTTACTAAATTATTCTTATTCTCTTTCTCAATTTCTATAAGTAGTATACTCTACAACCATCACTTTTATTTGGGATAAAATTGAAAAAATTTAATACTTCATTAAAAATATAAAATGACAATCAACATGAAAAATATTTTGTGTTAAAACTTAAATCGTACGTCCTTTTTATTTTGAAAGGGAGCGAGTAGTAGATAATGAGTATTATTTATTTGATATTCATATATAAATTTACAATACAATAGTACATAATGTGATAACGATGAAGATGATATATCTTAGTTATGGCTAATCAATAAAATCGTAAGTTATTTGTAGATCTAATTTTCTTATCATTAACTATTTTTTTTTGATAAAATATTTTCTTTTCATTAACAATTGTTTATGTTACCGAGCTACTTAATTCATATGTAGCCGACACTAACGTAATTCTTTCTGGTGTAATAGGTATGTCTTAGATGGTTGTATGAGCAGGGCGTAACCATGGCAGTTAAGAGCTACAACAAGGAGAGGATGAAGCAAAACTTGGAAATATTTGATTGGTGTCTGACAAAAGAAGATTATGAAAAGATTAATCAAATCAAGCAACAACGTTGTTCGGTGAATGGACCAGCAAAGTACATTTATGACCTTTGGGATGGAGAAAATTAATATAGTGCTATGAATGTTATAACGCACATATGATCTTTTGCTTTTGCTTCAAGTTTGAATCCATTGTTTATGGTTGATTAGTCCCTTGTTATCATTCCCGATTGCCAAAATAATTCAATAAAAAACTTGCTCTTGTTTTGTCTGTGTCTGGCCTCAAAATAATCAAAATAGTAATAATAAAGCTATTCTCCATTGCAGCACCTCAAGCCCAATTCAATAAATCATCTTAGTGGGAAACATTTGCAAATAAAATTAAAAATTCAGGAGCTGCTAGATGCTCACATATTCAAAACTTAATACTAACGATAGTTTACATAACAATGACCTGTGTAGCGGTGAATGCTTCACAACAATCTACGCAAATAGGGGTGTTCACGGGTTTGAGTCACCTGCGAAACCGAACCAATCCAAACCAGGCCAACCCGGTTTTTGCTTGTTTTTGTGCAGTTCGGATTGAATCTGATCCAACCCGTAAAGACCCGTAGTGGTTTGGTTCGGATGACGGGTTTCAGATTTTGAACCTGTGAATCCGTCAATCTGAACCGATGACATGCCATATTAATAAAAAAAAAGTCTACCCTGAAAGGCTAATACGCGTGAGATTCAGAGAGAGACTAAGAGAGAAAACACAAGTTCTTCTTCCCTCTGCTAGGATTTGTTCTAGCAAGTTCATTGGTTCGCTGAACAAAATGCGTAACCAGAACGCTTGCAGCTTGCTCTCCCTCCGCCAACGGCGGATTCAGAGCCATCGGTCAAATGCAGTCCAACGGCAGCGCATTGCTTCCTTTTACTCCGCTCTGTCCAACAACAATCTTCTGTCCCTCCCGGGAAACTGAAGCAATAGCGGCCGCGTCGTGGAAACCTCCAAAGAGGTGGAAGCTCTGAGACTAGAATAGCCACCGGGAGCCACCATTACTCGTCGCAAGTTCTTCGTCACGCGATAGATCCTTACCACCTCTTTCTCCTCGCGCACATCCTGTCAAGCGTTGTCCCTGCCACCACGAAACTGTCACCAGTCGCCGCGACGCACAGAAAACAGGTGAGCTATGGTGGCCTGCTCGCTGTACAGAGGGGAGCAAAAGATGAGCTATGGTGACATGTGCAGCGGCCCTCCAATAGCATTAGGGTTCTATCATCTCTCTTTTTTTTGTTCAATATTTTTTTATGGTTTTATTTTTTAAGTTACTTATCCTATTGGACTAAAGCCATTTTATATCAATTGTTTTTTCTTTCTTCTTTTGCATTTGGTATTGGGCTATTTTTATTCTTTTTCCTTTTTTTATTTTTAAACCTAACCCGATTGGCCCGAACTAATCCAACTCGTTTAGGTTCGGGTTGGTTCGATTCGGATTTGGAGAGCAAAAAACATAAAATCCGAACCAACCCACCCCGTACTCATTTGGTCGGTTCGGATAACGGATTTAGGCAAATCTGATCCAAACCGGCCCGTGAACACCCCTATACGCACATACCCAGTCAGAGCATCAAGATCCAACCTTATTTTTCATTTGGTGCCATTCAGATGACATGTCAGTTGGATTTTGGGCTCCCTTTCTATGTGGAGAAAGACCCAAATATTGAAGTCTACTTGTGTCTCACTTATTCAAGTGGAGAGGGGTTAGTTAATTTAGGGTTAGAAGAGAGAGTCATTCTATTGAAAGCATACTCACCTGACAGCCACCGTAAAACTGCGACTGAGAATTTGTTCATCGTTGGATTGGGCTAAAAATTTGGCTAGCAGGTTCAAAAGGTGTGGTTCTTCTTTTTCAACGGTCGGATCGACGATTAGTGGTCTGAAGTTTGAGAAACATAGATCGCATTGCAACTCTATTTTTGGGTAATTTTCATCTTCTTGTTTCTTATTTTGGAGCGTGCTTTGTTATTTTGGCTAATTGTAGGCATAGTTTGTGCTATTTGTTTGAGACTCTTTTGTACCCTGTTTGATCATAGTGGAGCTATTTCATTGGTCTAGACGACCCGTGGGTTTTTACTCTCACATTGATGGGTTTTTTCACATTAAAATCTTGGTGTCTCTTTGTGACTGTGTTGTTCTTTTACTGCTGTATATTTGTTATTGCTACTCGCAGATTCTTGCAAGTTTGGGGAATTTATCCGCTGCGTATTACTATTTCTGGTATAATCTTGTTGTTTCCCCCATCAGAGTGGCATAAGAGCTCTTTGGTTTGGGGCTATTTGACTTCTTGCTTGAACGATGGAGGCAAATTCAAAGATGGTCAGTTTGAATGGAACTAATTATCATTTGTGGAAAGGCAAGATGAAGGACTTGCTTTTTGTGAAGAATATGCATCTTCCTATCTTTGCTACTCAGAAGCCGGATTCCAAGACTGATGAAGCAGAATGGGATTTTGAGCATTAACAGGTGTGTGCTTTTATTCAGCAATTTGTTAAAGATAATGTTTATAATCATATTGCTAATGAGACAGATGCGAAATCTTTGTGGGAGAAGACAGAGTCCTTGTATATGGCTAAATCAGGGAACAATAAATTGTTTCTGCTGAACAGTTTTATCAACTTGAGGTACAAGGAGGGGACTTCTATTTCAGATCACTTGAATGAATTTCAAGGGCTCCTTTATCAGATGTCAGGAACGGGTATCAAGTTTGATGATAACCTTTTGGGACTATTGCTACTATTATCTCTACCCGAGTCTTGGGAGACATTCCAGGTTTCTATTACTAGTTCAGCCCCTAATGGTGCTGTTTCTTTGCAAACGACAAAGAGTAGTGCTCTTAATGAGGAGATGAGAAGGAAGGCACAGGTACTTCATCTGAATCTGAGGTGCTTGTCAGTGAAAATAGGGGGAGAAGTCAGAAAAAAGAACCGAAGGGTGGTAGAGAGAAGAGCAGGAATAAGTCCAAATCACGATACAAGAATGTGGAGTGCCATTATTGTCACAAGACAGGGCACATACAGAAGAATTGTTTTCAGTGGAAAAAGGAGAACAAAGGCAAGAAGGGTAAACAGAAATAGAGAGATCATGATGATGATGACCATGTCACTACTGCTACTAGTGATGATCTTGTTATTCTCCATGACCATGAGTCTGTTAATCTTGTATCAGATGAGAGTATGCAGATAATTGATAGTGGTGCTACATTGCATGTTACACCGAGGAAGGAATTCTTCACCTCTTACACTTTAAGTGACTTCAGAGTACTGAAGACGGGTAATGAGGGTGTGTCCAAGGTGATTGGTGTTGGTGATGTTTCCCTGCAGACCAACATGGGAATGCAATTGTTGATTAGAGGAGTCAAACATGGTCCAGATGTTCGCTTTAATTTGATTGTTGTGCAGGTGCTTGATGATGGTGGTTATGATAATCACTTTGGTTCTAGAAAGTGGAAACTCAACAAAGGTAACTTGGTTGTGGCTAGAGGGGAGAAAATTCCTAAACTGTATTGGACAAAAACTTTGGTTGCTAAAGACAGTGTGAATGTCGTGGATATGATGGAGGCATCTTTGTGGTACCGAAGGCTTAGTCATATCAGTGAAAAAAGGCTGAATTATTTAGCTAAAAAAGATGTGCTTTCGGGGTTGAAGAGTGCAAAATTGGAGAGGTGTTCTCATTGCATGGCTGGTAAGCAAACCAGAGTATCCTTCAAGAAGCATCCTCCCTCTAGGAAATCATAGTTGCTTGAATTGGTGCATTCTGACATTTGTGGCCCGTTGAAGGTAAAATATTTTAATGGTGCACTTTACTTTGTTACCTTTATTGATGACTATTCCAGGAAACTATGGGTCTATTCTTTGAGGACAAAAGGCCAAGTGCTGGAGAAGTTCAAAGAGTTTCTTGCTTTGGTTGAGAGACAATCAGGTAAGAAGCTGAAACACATTCATACTGATGGTGGTGAGTATTGTGGACCCTTTGATGTTTATTGCAAGTAGCACAATATTGCACATGAAAAGACTCCTCCTAAAACTCCTTAGCTGAATGGTTTGGCGGAGAGGATGAATAGAACATTGATTGAGATAGTGAGGTGTATGCTCTCTGAGGCTAAATTACCCAAGCACTATTGGGGTGAGGTGTTGTACACGACAGTGCATGTTATTAATCTTAGTCCTGCAGTTGCTTTCAACAGTGAGGTGCTAGACAAAATTTGGTTTGGCAAGAATGTAAGGTATGATCACTTGAGAGTCTTTGGTTGCAAGGCTTTTGTGCATATCCCAAAGGATGAAAGATCCAAGTTGGATGCAAAGACTAGGCAGTGTATCTTCATCGGGTATGGTCAGGATGAATTTGGTTACATGTTATATGACCCTGTTGAGAAAAAGCTTGTTAGAAGCCGTGATGTGGAGTTCATGGAAGACCAAACCATTGAAGACATTAATAAGGTAGAGAAGACTACACCTGATAAAGATGATAGTTTGTCTGATATTGATTTAGTTCAGTTGCTTGTTCATAATCTGGATACTGCTGAGAGTAATGTTCAGGATGATGATGTTGATGATCAGCAGCTTGGAGATGAGTTAGATGTTCCCGCTGATGATGATGATGAGGAACTTGATCAGATGTCACAGGATGATAATCTTGGTGATGCTCCCGAGCTACCTCAAGTTCAATTCAGGAGGTCAAATAGGAAGAGACAACCATCTACGATGTATCCTTCTGATGAGTATGTGACCTTGACCGATGGGGGAGAACTTGAGTGTTTTGAAGAGGCCATGCAGAGTGAGGAAAATCAAAAGTGGTCGGATGCAATACAAGATGAGATGAAATCTTTGCATAATAATCACACTTATGATTTGGTGAAGTTTCCTAAAGGCAAGAGGGCCTTGGAAAACAGGTGGATTTTACAGGATGAAACATGAGAGTAATTATGTGTCTCCGAGGTATAAAGCCAGATTAGTGGTGAAAGGCTTCAGACAAAGAAAGGGTGTTGATTTTAATGAGATTTTCTCACCTGTGGTAAAAATGTCATCCATTAGAACCATGTTGAGTTTGGCTGCTACTCTTGATCTGGAGGTAGAGCAAATGGATGTGAAAACTGCTTTCCTTCATGGTGATTTGGAGGAAGAGATCTACATGAAGCAACCTGATGGCTTTGAAATTAAAGGTAAGGAAGACTATGTGTGTAGGCTGAGAAAGAGCTTATATGGCTTGAAGCAGGCTCCGAGGCAGTGGTACAAGAAGTTTGAATCTGTTATGTGTGAGCAAGGCTACAAGAAGACTACTTCTGACCATTGCGTCTTTGTCAAAAAGTTTTCTGATGATGACTTCAGTATCCTGTTATTTTATGTTGATGACATGCTTATTGTTAGGAAAAATATTTCCGGAATTGATAGGTTAAAGAACCAATTGGGCAAGTCATTTGCCATGAAATACATGTGAGCTACTAAATAGATTCTTGGTATAAGAATCATGCGTGATAGAAAGGAGAAGAAGCTTTGGCTGTCACAAGAAGATTACATTAGAAGGGTGTTGCAGAGATTGCAGATGAGAAATTCTAAGGCGATAAACACTCCTCTTGCTACTCATTTTAAGTTGAGTGCTAAACAAAGTCCTTCAAATGAAGCTGAGAAATTGGATATGCAATGGGTTTCTTATCACTACTAGAAAACAGGTGATCAGTGACCGATTTAGTGACCGAAAATATTCGGTCACTGTAGAGACCGATTTAGTGACCGATTTCAAATATTTTTAAAGTTTTTGTTTAATTCATTCGTAGGTAAGTTTTAGAGACCGAAATAGCGACCGATTTTCATTAGCGACCGATTTTTCGGTCACTAATTAGTGACCGAATTATAAAGTTAGTATGTAATTTGACTGTAGAGACTTTAGTGACCGATTTTTCGGTCACTAATTAGTGACCGATTTTTCCATTCACTAATTAGTGACCGATTTAGTGACCGAATTTAAAATTTGTATGTAATTTTACTATAAAGCCTATAGTGACCGATTTTTTCGGTCACTAATTAGTGACCGATAAATTCGGTCACTAATTAGTGACCGGATTAGTGACCGAATTTAAAGATTTTTAAATGTTTTATTTAATATTATTAAAAATAAATTTGAAAAACGCAAATTAGCAATTGCCTCTCACTCTCAAGTCTCCGTCGTCGTGTCTTCCGTTCTCTCTCGAGTCTGCACTCTCACTCTCCGCCGCGTGTCCGCCGTGTCTCCGTCGCGACTCTGCCATGTCTCTGTCGCGTCTCCCGTTCTCTATCGTGTCTCTGTCGCGTCTCTCGCTCTCGGCCGTTCCCAAATCGAAGTGAAGAACCCTAACTTTCGTTCTCTCATTGTTTTATTGACACTGAATTCTAATTAAACACGGGCCGGGATTCATTCCATGCCTCGAAGCTCTGCTCATCTCGATACCCTCTCTCAAGTGATCCAGAAGAAGCTTCAGCAGCTACCTTTTTTTTCAGTGTTTGGATGCTCAGAAAAAATGCAGTTTGATTGCTTTTGTTTTCTGTTGCGATTACTTCCCCCAACTTTTGCCTGTTATAAATGTAGTGCAGGCGCTGGTTAGTTCCTCACTAAGATGCAATTTGTTGCAGGAGCTCGTTGTAGACATAGCTCTAGAGGTGGATGATTGAGCCAAATATGAGTTGCAAACGGTAGCTTCAAAATTTGTCCATTTTCACTTTGATGATTGATGATTTGTTCTTTTAATTCTTACAATCTTTTTTTTGGATGATGATAATTCTCATGCTTAAAAGGAAATTTCATTTATGGCCAAATATCTTGTGATCTGTGACTAAGAAAATCATTTATGAAGAACATGTGTAGGATTATATGTCTTGCTGTAAGCAATTAGATGGTCTGTGTGTTATAGTACTTTCTGAATGCTAGACCACATATAATTTGGAAGTTTTTTCCGCACAAAAGAGTAGGATACAGAGCAGTGAGTTGAAGGTGAGATTATTGCATGTTTTGATAGAGTAGAATTTAATACATGTTTTGATAGAGTATTACAAGTTTTAAGGACGTCTAGTTGGTCTATGAACTCATGGATAATGATCTTCATCAGATTATTAAGTCCTGTCAGCCACTTTCCCGTGATCTTTGTGAATATTTCCTATTTCAGGTACAAACCAGTCTGTTATGGTATCTTCAGTTCTCTTAACTCTTCTTTATACACCTTTATGGTTGTTGTTCTTTTTAAGTTTGCAGAAATGCAAAAAATATTCATTTGAAGGAGCCTTGGTAGGAGTTTGAAGTATAATCACACTGCACTCTCATGGTGTTTAATTGACGTTGCCATGTTTCAATGTGAATTCACCATTTTCAATCGTTACATATACAACTTAAGTGAATGAAGTATTAACCATATACCTGTCTTCTTTCATGCATTCTTATATAATAGCATTAGGTGGGTTTCAGGGAGTTGGAAATTTTGAGTTATGGCTTTACTTTACATTCTGTAGTTTGAATGCATGATGCTTGGAGTCAAAAGAATTTAGTGCTTCAGTTCCATGATATTCATGCGAAGAAGTAGTATATATACTTTCCTTCCACCCACAACTTTGGTCAATGTCCTATTGTTTGTGTAGTACTTTGGATTATGAAATTAAAATGCATCTATTGTAGACATTGTCAATGACTATATTCATGTCAATTTTAGAAAAGAGGATGAAGACATGCACTTTCGTGACAGTAAAGATAGTAATTTTCAATTCATTTGATCTAATCAATTATTATCTTTCTGCATAGCAGAACAGATGTATTACTATGAAGAAAATAAGAGAGTGCAAAGCAGTGGACAAAATTTCATGCTATAGTGTGAAGGGAAGGGAAGGCTACATGTGTCTAGTTTTACAAAGCATTCATGTGAGTCCAATCCATTCAATTTCAGGGGGTAAAAGTTATATATAGAACAATAGAATTAGAGGAGCAGCAAGATAAAGGTAGGTTCTTTATTTCTCCATCATATGTTCACTTCATCTTTTGATTTTTAATTGATATGTACTTAAGTATTTGCAAAAGCAAAAAAAAAAATGCTTGGAATTACTTGCTTCCTGTGGATGACTTTGCTATTATCTAAAAGGTTTTAGTCTAATACAATATTTTTTATTTTCTAATGCAGCAAAATCTCAATGAAGGAGATAGAATGAGGAGTTGCAAAATGAAGTATGCACATCTTGTGCGGCTGCAGTCATTTATTGATGATTAGATTTTGCATTTATTGAGTTAACATGATATTATTAGCTATATAAGATATTTTGTAAATATATTGTACCGAAATAGACCATTATGGCTTTCATTCAATCATAGTGTTTATTATGAATTTATGAGTGTTGATGTATGAGGCATTCCATTAAGAGAGGAAGATATTGGTTTGCGTTAAATAGTTCTTTCCAATACCGCAATACTATGCCTATTTTTTTGGTACAATTGATTCATAAAGAATTAATTTTGAAAGAGTAGATATGTTTGGGAATGGAATTATAAAAATAAATTTAATTTTTTTTAATCCAGTGAGAAAATTAGTGACCGATTTAGTGACCGAATTAAAAAAAATAGTCACTAAATCAGTCACTAAATATGTCTACAGATCGGTTACTAAATCGGTCACTGAAAATCGGTCGCTAAATCTGTCACTAAAAATCTGTCACTAAATCGGTCACTGAAAATCGGTCGCTAAATCGGTCACTGAAAAAATCGGTCACTAAAATCGGTCGCTACAGATCAGCGACCAGCGTTTTAGCGACCGATTTTTTTCAGTCTCTAATTCGGTCACAACCGGTATTAGTGACCGATTTTAACCATTTAGTGACCGATTTTTCGGTCACTAAAGCCCTGTTTTCTAGTAGTGTATGCATCGTTGTGGGTAGTTTGTTGTATGCAATGGTGTGTACAAGGCTAGATATTGCACATGTTGTTGGTACAGTCAGTAGATTCTTGTCAAATCCAAGTAGAGAGCATTGGAATGCTGTGAAATGGATTTTGAGGTATCTTCGTGGTACTGTTGGTTTGAGGCTTTGTTTTGGTGGTGATAAGCCTACCTTGGTGGGGGCACTCATACTCGGATATGGCTGGAGACATTGATTCCAGGAAATCCACTTCGAGCTTCATGATCAGATTTGCAGGGGGAGCTGTGGCTTAGCAGTCTAAGTTGCAGAAGTGTGTAGCATTGTCTACTACAGAGGCAGAGTACATTGCCATTACCGAAACATGCAAGGAGTTGCTATGGATGAAGAAATTCTTGCAAGAGCTTGGTTTTGTTTAGGATAGATATTTGTTGTTTGTTGACAGTCAGAGTGTTATTCATCTTGGTAAGAATTCAACTTTTCATTCCAGGTCCAAACATATTGATGTGAGTTATCATTGGATACATGATGCTTTGGATGCTAAGTTGTTGGAGCTTGCTAAAATTCATACGGATGATAATGGTGCTGATATGATGACTAAAGCATTACCGAGAGAAAAGTTT
Organism: Glycyrrhiza uralensis; assembly: GCA_030159175.1. Taxonomy (NCBI): domain Eukaryota; kingdom Viridiplantae; phylum Streptophyta; class Magnoliopsida; order Fabales; family Fabaceae; genus Glycyrrhiza; species Glycyrrhiza uralensis. Next base: position 24,830,350 of record BRZY01000007.1, on the reverse strand, counting down.
GAGACTTGTTGTGATATCGCCGGTTTGGCGGTTATCTCCACCATAGTCGTGAGGGGATATATGTTGGGTTTTGGGCTCCCTTCTTATGCGGAGAAAGGACCAAATATTGAAGTCCACTTGTGTCTCACTTATTCAAGTGGAGAGGGGTAAGTTTAGGGTTAGAAGAGAGTGTCATTCTATTGAGAGCATAGCCACCAACAAGAGAGAAGAGAAGAGAGAAAGCCAATTCGCATACTCACCTAACAGCCACTGTAAAACCATGACTGAGAATTCGTTCACCGATTAGAAGTCTAGAGTTCGAGAAAAACATATCGCACTGTAACTCTATTTTTGGGTATTTTTCATCTTCTTATTTCTTATTCGGGAGCATTGGTGCTTTGTTGTTTTGGCTGATTCTAGGCATAGTTTGTGCTGTTTGTTTGAGACTCTTCTGTACCCTATTTGATCATAGTGAAGCTATTTCATTGGTCTGGACGACCCATGGATTTTTACTCTCACATTGAGGGGTTTTCTTACGTTAAAATTTTGGTGTGTCTTTGTGATTGTGTTGTTCTTTTATTGCCGCATATTTATTATTGCTCGCAGGTTCATGCAAGTTTGGGGGAACTTATTTCCACTGCATATTACTATTTCTGGCATAGTCTTGTTGTTTCCCCCATCAATGTCCACTTCCACGGACACTTTGCTTACATAGTCTTCCATGTTCTCTTATACTGCTCCACAAAGTACCACAAATATTATTTATAGTTCAATAGTAATATGAAAAAGGGATCAGATTATAGAATAAAAAAAGGGGAGGATTATTTTGCGACTTTTTTCTTCTGTTATCTGGTTGATAGTTATGGAATTAATAGTTCGGTAAATGTTGTTTTGTTTTGGAAAAAGCCAATTATAGAACTACTGTTTAACGTCTCCGTCCCCGGGCTTAAAGGGGATAAATAGTTGACTGGTTCAATTATGCATGTTCTAGGGAGTGTGTGCTATGTGGTGTTCAAAGATGTTGTGTTGTGGCATTTCTTGGAAAGCTTCCGGTGGATGAATTTTGTTTTACAAAGACTGGTTGTTCTTTGGTTTGATGCTTCAGCTACTAGCAGCGTCCATTTAATCATAAGAGGTTGAAATTATTTTACTCAATCTTAGCATGATAGTTGATCTTGTTCCAAAACAAGATAATAATTTTGCCCGCAAATGTAGCAAAAAAATGTTTTTGGCCTGTATCTTTTATATCAATGCTGATGGAATAGAATGACCAACATCCTGTTGAAAGATTTTGCTCAACTTTGTACTCATGCAATGTCTAGTTTAACGTTGCAACACCATGAAACCAACAGGAAAGAGTAAAAAAATCTCGAGAATTAAAGTGTGTAACAGGGAATATATGTTACAGGAAAAAAATTAGTGGCCAAAGGGTTAGCATGAGAACTAGACCATTCAAAAACAAGTAGTGAAAGACAATTCCTATGGAAGGACCTGACTTCCTTTGTGATGGAGGGGAGAGGGGAGAAAAAAATTCAAGAAGGGGAGAGAAAGAGGGGGAGGGCTGCAGCAATGAGTGGGAGGGGGGAGGAAAAGGGGAAGAGAAGAAGGGATTTGAAAAACCCCGTTTAGTTAAAAGGAAAAAATAATAATAAAATAATAAACCCTCCCACCAACATAAAACACACATACACACACATAACACACGCACCCCACCACTGAAAACAAGCACACACCCATTTTTTTCAAAGAGAAGAAAGAAAGCATGGGAGAAGGAAAGAAAAAATGAGAAAGAAGAAGGGGGAAGAGGTGAGGTGTTGTGCTTTGCATTCTCCATTTTTCTTGCATTTTCACCTTCGTTCCATACATCCATGGGAGGAGAAGATGAGGGGTTAGTGTTTTTGGTTGATTTGAGCAATCAATACCCACTTCTAGAAAGTGTCTCTTTGGAGCTTTTTGAGGTAAAATCTATAACCCATCAGTGTAGAAATTTATTTTGAGGAATGTTTTGAGTAGTGAGTGTTGGTCTATAGTAGTGGGAGAGCTTAATATTAGATTTTATGGGTTCCTCTAAAACCCTAAGTCCTCTAAATTAGAGGTTTTGTCTTTAATCACTTTAATACATATTATTGTTACTCAGATTCATTGGAAAATACTCCAGTAGCTCCTCCTGAAGGCTTTGGAAGAGATTTAGCGGTTCTTCATAGGTGTGAGTAGATAATTTACTTAGTGATAATTTTTCTATGTGATTTTTCTCTATTGGAGTACCAAGCTATTTATTTTATTTTATTTTTTCTTTGTAAAATAGAAGTTGAAAATTTACTTATCCATTTATTTATTTTTACAAGACAACTCAACTATGATATTAATGAGAGATGAATTGTGAAATGTGATGACATGATGCACTGTTGATAAATATGGTTGATTGGGTTATCATGATTTATTTTGGATACGCATTGTGATTTTCATTGTTAATGATGCTATAAATGGATACCATTTGTTGCAATGAAGAGATAATGCAACCTATGAGCTAAGTGTTCATAGTCCTTATGATATCGTATGCTGCAACGAAGAGAGAATCCAGCCTATGAGCTGAGTGCTCATAGCCTCTAAGGATTCCGTTCGCCATAATGAAGAGACAATACGGCCTATAAGCTAAATGCCCATAGTAAATTCTAACGAGTTCCTTTCGCCGTCGCCATAATGAAGAGACAATACGGCCTATAAGCTAAATGCCCATAGTAAATTCTAACGAGTTCCTTTCGCCGTAACGAAGAGATAATACAGCCTATGAGCTGAGTGCTCATAATAATTTATAAGTTCTGTTTGCCACAACGAAGAGATAATATGGTCTCTGTGCACATAGAAAGATGGGTTATCTTATTTATGATTTTCCATGACATGTGATATGGGTTGAGATTGATTCTTATTTTGTGTTGACATTGCTCTTCAAGTGTTAATCACTATGAATTTACGCTATCAGTCTTGTGAGAATTTGAGTTATTTCTATATTTATGAATAAGTTTCTTTTTCATGATCTTATTATTATACTAAATTCATAATTGAATGAAAATACTTGTGCGATGTTTGCTTCTTCTTCCTGTCCACTTAGTTTATTATGCTCTCATTCAGTCTCCGTGACTCACGCCATCATTTTCATTTTTCTCCAAATATACAGGTAGCAGAGTAGACATCCTCTTGAGTTGCATATCTGTCTAGGGGCTCTTTTTGTTTGGGTATGCCCCTATATATTTTGAAAGTGGTGATTAATGTCAAGGACTTCAAGTGATGCAGCTATATGGATAAGACTTTCTTTTATTTTGGATTGTACATGTGTAGTTTTAATTGATAAGCCATTGGTATATTTTGTGTACTCTGAGAACTGATGAAAATACTATTTATGTATGCTGAAAACTCTTGGATGGTGTATCTTGGTCTTATGTATATTTAGATTATGACAGGTGCTGTTATTTTGAGATGTCCAAAATATAGGGGAGACTTTGCCAAATTTTCGGTAGTTCTTTGATTTATGATGCTTATGTATTAATGTGTGTTAAGCTTACCAAGCTAAGTCTATGTTGAGTTAGTGTTAGTCTGTGCGTCGGTCATGGCTTAAAAATGGGTTGTGATAGGATTGGGGGTTAGTTTTTAATAGTAGGGGTATTTTTGTCATTTTGCAAAAAACTTTAAGAGTGTATGTGTCTGAAAAAATAGATGTATGTGTGAAATGAATTTCCCAAAAAAGGACCATAAGTTGACCAAAAAAAGGGGGACCACAAGTTTTGACAAAAAAAAAGGAGAACATAAGTTACCTCAAAACCAAAGGTGTAGTCATTTTTCTAAGCAGGTATAAAACCACAAAATCTTACACAAGTATTATTATGTTGTAATCACAGGAAAGAAAACTACAGCAAAGCAAATAAGTAAGTCTGACGTTATTCATATGTCAGTCAATGCTGAAAAATACAGTATGTTACTAATATTCTTTGGGCATTTTATTGTTGGAACTATATATTTATAGCTAATTCGCACACCCTTCTTTAATCAATCAAACATCAACGATTCACCAATCTCTGATCAGTGGACTTGCAAATCACGGTCAACAAAATGTTGCTAAATCCAACACTCTTTCACATTGTATTCTTTCATTAACCGTAATAACAAGCAATCATATTTTCTTCAAAGATGCACTACAAGGACTTGGAGACCCAATGACAAGGTCAATAACTAAAAAGGCTCAAGACAAAGAAGTTAACTATTTCCTATGATGTTCCACATGAAAGAAGTGGAGGGAGACATCACTTTAATGGCTATAAATATGCAGCTTCCATTTGTCTTGTATTGGACACTTTTGAGTCAATTGAAATTTGAGTGCTCCTTAATTTGGAGTTTTTGGAATCTAAGTCTCTTTTGGAATTCTTGGTTGGACCTTTTGGTTCTTATCAAAGGTAGTTTTACCTTTGTGGCGAATCCTCACTGAACTTATCACTCTATAAGAGTGTGACGTCTTCTTCTCCGTTTTTCCATTTTATTCTTGTTCTTGTTTTTATTAATGTTTCTTTCTTGATGCATACAGTTGTCATCTTTATTCATCACTGTTGTCTCTTGTGCGCCCAAATGCAATGGGATCAAGTTTACTTGTTCCTCCTTCTCCAAGAGAAGTGTGTGCTATGTACAAGAGGGATTTTAAGAACCATTTTCAAGTTATCATCTTTTTATGTTCTTAATCATATTTGTTAAAACAAGAAGTCGATTCCGGGAAGGGACGATAAAAAAAACATGAACCCTTTTTGGTTCATATAAAAAATCAATTAGTTTAATTGTCAAGTACCATCTTAGGGCAAAAATAAAGTACCAACTAGAGACTTATGGTTATAAGGTGCAGGGGAATACTTTTGTGAAAGTGGATAGTTTTAATTCTTGTCTACAAACCATTAAGTTTGGTTATTCAAGAGTTAGATGGATATCTTCTGCAAAGTATTGTTGCTATAAGAATGATAAATGTTACTTATCATTTGGATTTCTAACTTGATATACATTTTAATCTGATATAGTATATGAATATCTCTTATAAAAATTATTAAAGACTTTATCATTACTTTAGAGTAGAGGATGAGATTGTTGTAGTGACTTGAATTATTTTTATTAAGTTCTGCTCCCAGAGTATAAAGAAGATACAAGATTATGATGTTTCATTTTCTGATTATGCAATATAGAACTAACACAAATACACAAATTCTTTATGAAGTTTCAAATAACAACTTTTCTCTTTTTATTTTGTTTTAACCCAAATCAGAAGTAGGACTGTATGTGCTGTGACACATCTTACCATTTTATGATTCACAAGCTATAAGACAAAGTTGATACAATTTAGGACCGAACTATAGTTAATAAGAAACTATAAAGTTTGTTGACAGTAGTATACTTTTATACAAAATAAAATTATAAATAAGAAACTTCATTGGTATACTCTCCATAATTATATACCTATGCAGTAGTGAAATAGATTTAAGAAAATGTGTCTTGCCATATTAAGTTATCAATAGGAGTATATATATATAGATACATTGGTATTTATATATACTAGATGGAGACCCGTGCGATGCATGGGTGAAATTCAATATATTAGAAAAAATAGTAAGTAAAATAAAACTATATTTATTTGTTACATCAGGAAAAATAGGTGTTTCTAACTCAACTGACATTGAGATGTAAAGATGGTGTGTTTGGCTTTGGTCCTCCTCTATGTCATTTCTCTCATTCTACCGATCTGGTGCTTGCGTACGCTTCCAATTCCAATATACATTAAATATAAAGATGAGAAACAAAATATCATCTTAAAAAGTAAATAAAAATTAAGGAATGCACAATGTAAATACTAAAAAGGAGGTAGTAGAAAGATTGCTAATCAAAACAATTTTGTTTTTGTTTTTCTTGTTAATTTGGTTTTTCACCAAATTGTAGCATATTACACTTATTGTAATCTATATGTATCAATTTAGATGTATTAATTTCAAAATTGCTTGGTTCCTAATGTGTAAATTAAAAGAATTGGAAAATTTACTTATTTAACTAGTAACGTACCCATGCATACTCACGGGCCATGCGGTTTTCCTTTAATAGTTATAAAACAGTTAGCAACTATGATAACCATAACAGAATATATCCTCAGAAAGCACTACTGATCAAAAAATATGTTGTATCTGAGACAATAAATTTAGCAATTTCACCCATAAAGCATACAAAAAGCAAGTTATATCCATATAACATATATTTTCCAAATGGCCCATGTGAGTTACTATGTTTCTTCACTGATTGCAGGAAAGTAAGTTGCAGAGTCACCAGAGCTTATATGAAAAGCTTATGATGGAAAGAAATAAAAGGCTTAAATTTAAATTTAAATTTAAAATTATATTGCAAATGAGTACAAAAGAAATTCTGATGAGACTTGACCACACATTTGAAGCAATCAAAAGCAATATAAAAAAACAATATAATAATGATAATAATAGAAAGAAGACCGAAGCCGAACGAAAGAAAACATTGACATTAAATTTAGATTGAAAACTCCTACATCAGGATCACTTCCAACAACAAACTTTCCCCCTATCAAAAAACATTAGAAGAACAAATTAAGACCCTCCACTAACAGCACCGAAACTCAGCATATATCAGACCTTAGATGACAAACCAAACTCAGCATATAGCAAACTCAAGATGACAATTCCTAAAGCCTCAATGCGATAGGATCAGCTCTCTCCATCTGATAAATTGAACATTTGCTGCATAAACTCTTGCTAAACAAAAGAGTCCCCAAAAGAATGAGTCACAACCTTCAATTAGATTTTAGGCCACACCACATCCTTCAATTCCTCTGCCTTGACTGTTCCAAATGCACTATTTGGAATTGGATTGAAAGTATAATTTCAAACTATGAATTTCTAGTTACAATCAATCTTTTGTTTTATCTAGGGAAATGCCACTAATTGATTGAGACACAAAGAAAAAAATCTAGAGAAACAGATTAAAAATATATTGAATTATAGGTAAACATGAACTACTCAATGACTTTTCTATAGATCTAAATTGCATAGATAAATTGATAGGAACCTGAATATTGGGCCTGGAAAGATGTCTGATATGGGCCCTATTGTAGGGAAGCCTGCTATTTGGAAGGTTTATTCTAGAAGAAAGAAAGTGGGGCCAAGGGGAGAGAAAGGGAATTAGGATGAGGTGGCATTGGACCCATGTGATTCTGTTAGAGGGTATATGGTGCGTGGGAGTGAGTGGGGGAAAGGACACTGAGGAGTGTAGTATTGGACAGCTAGGAGAGTCATTCTCTGGTGAGGAGCTGAGGCTCTGGGAATTGTCCCTATTTTGTACCAGCCTTAGGGCTCATTCCTTCATTCGATAATACACAAAAACAGAGCTATTCATCTTCTGATTTACTGTTTCATTGTTATATTCTGTCACTGCAGTATTACTATTTTTCTAAGCCCTATCATTGGTCCGACCTGCCGGATACCGAGGAGGAGCTAGCGAGGTCGCTGCATTGTCCATGCCACGGAAGATGTCCGATAGAGTGGATGCGTTGGAGGGCAGAATAGATACATTGGAGACTTCTTTCCGTCAGACCCTCGAGGAGTTCCAGAGATCCATGCTGGCTGAGTTCGCAAAGCTTCGTGACCACCGTTCGTCCGACAACAACAACTCAACGACGCAAGATGATGAGGCGAGCTCTGAGTTTAGAATGGCGGTGAAGAAAGTGGAATTACCTCCATTTGATGGTGACGACCCGGTTGGATGGGTGACTCGGGCGGAGACCTATTTCGAGGTGCAGGGTTCATCGGAAGAGGTGAAGGTGAGGTTGGCGAAGTTGAGTATGGAGGGAACGACGATACATTGGTTCAATCTATTACGGGAGACAGAGGATGAGATGACGTGGGCTAAGCTGAAGAAATCTCTGATTGAACGCTATGGGGGAAGGAAGAGTGACAATCCCTTTGAAGAGTTGAAGGACCTACAGCAAACGGGGGATGTGGAGGAGTATATATCTGACTTTGAGTATGTGTCTTCACAGGTGGGACGACTTCCGGAGGAGCAGTACTTGGGGTATTTTATGGGGGGTCTGCAGCCGGACATACGCTTGAAGGTGAGGACCTTCAACCCCCAAACGCGTGTCCAGGCCATGAAACTAGCTCGCGATGTGGAGACAGAGCTGCGGGGGGTTCTGGTTCACCGAGGTGCAGGGGGAATACGTCTTAGTAAGGGTGTAAGGGAGATGGAGCAAGAATCGGGCCTGAAGGGTGGATTTGGGTCGAGTTTCAAGTCAAGGGGGAGGAGTGGGCCTGGATCGTATTTTAACCCGGGTCCAACGAAGGGTAACTTCGGGTCTAACTCTAGCCCAGTCAAAACAACCCAATCCAGTGCCAACTCTAGCCCTAGCTTTAGCGCAGGGTCTGTCCGGCAAGGAAGGGACGATGGAAGCCGAAGTGGTGCGAGCAAGAGTAGAGGTATCAAGCACCTTCCCTACTCCGATCTCATGGATAGGAGGGCGCGTGGTCTCTGTTTTCGGTGTGGAGAACGGTGGCACCCTCTTCACCAGTGCGCCGAGAAGCAGCTCCGTTTAGTGATCTTGGGGGATGATGAAATGATAAACGAGGAAGGGGAGGTGATAGCTATCGAACTCAAAGAAGAAGATGAGGAGACCCACCTCGAGTGCAACGCCTTGGGAGTATTTGGTATGGCTGAACCGATACAGCCTCTGAAACCACCAACTACGATGCGGTTGGAAGGTGGAGTGATGGGAGTTGGGGTCCAGATTTTGGTGGATAGTGGTGCCAGCCATTGTTTTGTGGATACGAAGGTGGCGGCAGCCCTGGGCCTGTCAGTGGAACCGAATAAGGCTCTAGGAGTGACGTTGGGGGATGGACATCGAGTCACCACAGCTGGAAGGTGCAAAAATTTAGAAGTCCAAATGGGGAAATTCACAACCTTGGTAGATGCCTATGTGTTGGAACTGGGGGATCTGGACCTGATTTTGGGAGCAGAATGGATGAGGAAATTTGGCAAGGTCACTTTCGACTGGGAGGAGATGGTGTTAAGTTTCCATTGGAAGGGGGAGTTGGTGGAACTACAAGGGTTGAAGCAGGGCAGTAAGGGTAAAAAGAAAAGAGTCACCTCGAGTCTTCCCATTTCTTCTTTGCACAACCTACTGAAGAACGGGGAGTTAGAGGATGGGGTGATGCAGAGAGGGGAGTTGACAGAACAACAACAAGAGGAGTTGGAGCAGGTGCTGAACTGCTTTGCTAAGGTGTTCAAAGAAATGGAAGGATTACCCCCAAAAAGGGACATTGTGCACTCAATTGAGCTGCAAAAGGATGCTGCCCCGGTCAGTGTGAGGCCTTACCGGTACCCATATCACCAAAAAGATGAGATAGAGAAGCAAGTCCAGAGTATGTTAAAGCAAGGTATCATTAGGCATAGCTCTAGTGCTTTTTCTAGCCCTGTAATTCTGGTCAAGAAAAAAGATGCGACGTGGAGAATGTGTGTCGATTACCGGGAGCTGAACAAGGTTACTATTCCGGACAAGTACCCAATTCCAGTGGTGGAGGAGCTATTGGATGAATTACATGGTGCTCGATTTTTCTCCAAGATTGATTTAAAATCGGGGTACCATCAAATAAGGGTGAGAGAGGAGGATGTGCATAAAACGGCATTTCGAACACACGAAGGATACTATGAGTATCTGGTCATGCCTTTTGGGTTGACAAATGCCCCGGCAACGTTTCAATCTACAATGAATCAAGTGTTCAAACCTTTCTTAAGAAGGTTCGTATTGGTTTTTTTTGATGATATCTTGGTATATAGTAGGGGGTGGAAGGAACATGTGCAACATCTGACTCAAGTCCTAGAAGTGTTACAAGGCCATGGATTTGTGGCTAATAGAAAGAAATGTATTTTTGGTAGCAAACAAGTTGAGTACTTAGGCCACATTATTTCTGAAAAGGGGGTAGCGGTAGACCCGAATAAGATAAGAAGTATTGTGGATTGGCCAATTCCTCGTAACGTGAAAGGGGTGAGAGGATTTTTGGGCTTGACGGGATATTACCGTAAGTTCATCAAGGGATATGGGAAAATAGCCAAACCGTTGACTGAATTGACTAAGAAGGAAGGCTTCAAATGGGGAGATGAAGCTTTACAAGCCTTTGAGGAGCTGAAAAGGGTAATGACGACGTCTCCAATATTGGTGCTTCCAGATTTTACTCAACCTTTTGAGATCGAGTGTGATGCGTCCGGAAAAGGTGTGGGAGCTGTTTTAATGCAGAAGAAGAGACCAATAGCATACTTCAGCAAGGCCTTGTCAAAAAATAATTTGGCCAAATCAGCGTATGAGAAGGAATTGATGGCACTTGTCCTAGCTGTCCAACATTGGAGACCCTATCTTTTGGGGAGAAGCTTTGTGGTCTATTCCGATCAAAAAAGTCTGAAACATTTGTTACAGCAGAGGATAACCACGGCTGATCAACAAAACTGGATGGCTAAGCTCCTAGGATACCACTTTGAGGTCGTTTATAAACCTGGCCCAGAAAATAAGGCAGCTGATTCCTTGTCCAGAATGTTTGAAGAAGTGGAGTTAAAGAGCATCATTTCTTTTCCTACATGGGAACATTGGCAGCAAACGCAACAGGAAGTGAGGGAAGACGAGCAGTTGAAACAAATGATAGAGGACTTGTTAGCAGATCCAAACTCCCACCTAGGGTTCGGGTTGCAGCAAGGGATTCTGTTTTACAAAAATAGACTAGTTTTAGCTTCAAAATCGGCTTGCATACCTCTACTATTGCAGGAATTTCACTCTTCTCCTGCAGGGGGTCATTCGGGTTTCCTAAGGACCTATAGGCGAATTGCTGGGAATTTGTATTGGGTAGGGATGAAGAAGTCGGTGCAGGAATTTGTAAGGAGTTGTGATGTATGTCAAAGACAAAAATATTCAGCGTCGTCGCCTGCGGGGTTGCTACAGCCTCTTCCCATTCCGGTACAAATTTGGGAGGATATCTCCCTTGATTTTATAACAGGCCTTCCTAAATCTAAAGGGTTTGAAGCTGTTCTTGTGGTGGTGGACAGATTATCAAAGTATGGTCATTTCATACCCCTGAAACATCCCTATACTGCAAAGAAGGTGGCAGAGGTATTTACAAAGGAGATAGTGCGCTTGCATGGAGTACCCCAGTCCATTGTAAGTGACCGAGATCCTTTGTTTATCAGTTTATTTTGGAAAGAATTATTTAAACTGCAAGGAACGGTTTTAAGGATGAGTTCCTCTTATCATCCTGAGACGGACGGCCAAACGGAAGTGGTAAATAGATGTTTAGAGGCTTATTTGCGCTGTTTTGCTTCTGAACAACCAAGGAATTGGTCTTACTGGGTGTCTTGGGCAGAATTATGGTATAACTCCACGTATCAGGTGTCCATTGGTATGACTCCTTTTGAGGTGGTGTATGGGAGGAAACCACCTCCTTTGGTTCGGTTTTCACAGGGAGAAACAAGGGTGGAAGCGGTGGCTGCGGAGTTGGTGGATAGGGATGAGGCTTTGCGACAATTGAAGCGCCATTTGCTTAGAGCACAGCAACAAATGAAAAAGTATGCAGACAAGAAGAGGAGGGATGTGTCCTTTGAGGTAGGGGAATGGGTGTTCTTGAAATTAAGACCCCATAGACAACAAACAGTCGCAAGAAGGATCAACCAAAAACTGGCACCGAGATATTTTGGCCCTTATCCAATACTAGAAAAGGTAAGAGCTGTGTCCTACAAATTGAAGTTGCCCGAGAATGCAAGGGTCCATCCAGTGTTCCACATTTCCCAATTGAAGAAGGCCATTGGGAACTACACCACCGAACCGGAGCTGCCTGCAGAATTGGAAATGGAAATGGATGACTTAGAAGAACCAGAATCATTGCTGGCTTCTAGGGAAATCCAGGACGGAGACCTCTTGGTGAAACAGTGGTTAGTCAAGTGGAAAGGAAGAGCTGCAGAAGACACCACGTGGGTGGATGAGTCATTGTTAAGGAGTCAATTTCCCTATGTCCGCCTTGAGGACAAGGCTGATATTGAAGGGGAAGGCAGTGATAGGAACCTGAATATTGGGCCTGGAAAGATGTCTGATATGGGCCCTATTGTAGGGAAGCCTGCTATTTGGAAGGTTTATTCTAGAAGAAAGAAAGTGGGGCCAAGGGGAGAGAAAGGGAATTAGGATGAGGTGGCATTGGACCCATGTGATTCTGTTAGAGGGTATATGGTGCGTGGGAGTGAGTGGGGGAAAGGACACTGAGGAGTGTAGTATTGGACAGCTAGGAGAGTCATTCTCTGGTGAGGAGCTGAGGCTCTAGGAATTGTCCCTATTTTGTACCAGCCTTAGGGCTCATTCCTTCATTCGATAATACACAAAAACAGAGCTATTCATCTTCTGATTTACTGTTTCATTGTTATATTCTGTCACTGCAGTATTACTATTTTTCTAAGCCCTATCATAAATGTTGAGTTACAATTAATAGACTTTCAGTGGTACTTCCATCTCTTCCATTTGTGTAGCAAAGTATCCTCATTCTAATATAATACATGCAAATCAAATGTAGTGTCTATTGAACTTCATCCAAACATAATTGTGTTATGTGGTTAGGTAGGTATTGCTCTGATAAGCATTAACACTTAAACAAACAAAAGACGTTAACTTTAAAAAAATACACGGCCCTTTATTCATAGTTGATCATTAGAAAATCTGTTAAAAATGAATGAATTAACCTTTAATCAAATGAAAATCTGTTAATAACCTTTATTCAAATGAACTGCAAAATACATGCTAAGATTAAGGTAGTAGCAAAAAGAGGTCCTCCAAAGCCTTCCTTGAATCCAATCGCTGTTGCAAGATTAGCAACATCTGCTGAATGAGATGATAGCATTCCACCAGACCCAACTAATTGCTTGAGATCCCAGTTCATATCTTCTTTCCTTAAACCTGCATGTTTAAGAAAAATTAAGGGTCTGATCTGATCCAACCATTAAACTAATTTCATTAATCATGCGCAACGAATAAAAGTCATCTAACACCTATAAGGAATAAACATGTGCAACTCAATAAGTCACTTGGCTTTGCCCAAGTATTATTTCCAAATCAGTTTGCTAAATTAATTAAAGAATATTCATATCATTCATCTATGATTTAAACACACCAATATAGTTCAACATGGTTCAAGCCAAACATGCTTAAATTAGGATATAACATTTGAGCAAACTGCATAACAAACCAATTAACAACCTTATATTTGTAGCTTTATTTCATGATCTTCAAGTGATTTGAAACCACAACACAATTGCAAACTTGCTCATAACATCATAATGCCAATTATGTGAAATTTTATTTGACATATACAAATGTTAGAAATCTCACATTAGTTCAACAATACACAGAAGATGCAACTCAGAAATCATTTACCAATTGCAGAATACACTTGGCCATACACAAAATTTCATTTCAAAACTAATTGTCCAAGCAAAGTTTTGCATAAAACAGTTTCAAGAACCATGTTGTGTCCCCATAGAAGAAATGAAAGAACATGATTTTATAGAGTACCCCAACCTGACCTATTGCAGTCTTGGAAGCAATACAGGAAGCCGTAATGCCAAAGATAATGCAGATCTCAACTCCCAATGTCAGTAATAAAATGAAGAGAATCAAGTAAAATAAAAGAAGTCATATTGCAAAAGTAGCTAATTTAATCAAGCACAATAGTTTACAGAATATCAAAACACAACTATGAAATCAAAAGAGGGCCAATAGTTCACAATCTTCCATGACTAAATTAAGCCAATAGAAAATGAAGCCCAATTTTTATTATGTTTTCTGCACCACGATGGTTTCTATGAAATTGGAGAAAAATGAAGTGAATTCAACTTAACTTGGACTTTAAAGAATTCAAAGATGTTAAAAAGCAAACAATAGGACAATAAAAAATAGGATGGATGTTTGTCATTCTCTCACATGCTAAAGAAGAAGTTGTTTCCACTTCAATATCTTTGGATCCCGTTGGATTGACTGAATCAAAATGGACATGGGGCAAACCAACAGATTGAATAAAAATTAGTATCAATTAAATATAATATAATCCAACCACAAAAAAAAAGGAAATAAAAATTAAGGGAGAAACCTGATAGAATATTGATCACCAATTAGTAAGAGAACCGACATAGATAACCTAATAAAAAATAAAGGGAACCAAAGGAATATACCTTGAAGAAAAATTACATATTCCAAGATACAATCTCTATCCATTCAAAACATAATGTATGAGTTCATAAGATCCCAGTTCTGTTTCTATTTGCAAAAGGAGATACAACTATTAGACTATTTTGCTTCCAAGAAAATTTATAACTTAAATAATCAAGAAAAAACATTCTGAGGCAAAAATTAGACATACACACAAAATGAGATTTGCAGACAATAAAGAATATCCAAAGCTAGTTTATTCTAAAAATGGTCCATAATTGAAGAGTCAAGGGAATGAAAACTTTAAAAATAAAATTACATAATCAACAGGCCAAACTTAAAAGTACATGAGTCTGAGCAACACAAATGGCTTAAGAATCACCAAATTTACTTCAGTTAACAATAGTCAAAGTCCAAGCAACCCAAATGGCTTAAGAATCACCAAATTGAAATCTTACCTCCCAACAACATGTCACAATACATGGACTTCAAAAGAATTATTGGCTTGATAATCACCAAATTGAAATCTTTCATTCTTCATTGGCTTCAAATAATGTCATTTGCTCTGCCTGCAATACAGTTTCATTGACTCGTTAATTAATATTGATTTTCAACACTTATGACCTATGAGCATTATTGGAAATCTATTTTGGGGAAGTAGCCCTTACTTTTATTGCTTCAATAAGTTTCTGGTAATCATGTAGATACTCAAGAATCTAGGTTAGAACGCTTGTTGTAGTGTCCTGAGCTACAAATAGTACCCCAATTATATTATCAATAATTTGGTCATCCGCTAATATTTGTCCTTTTTCATCCTTGGATTTTCTTAAACTGCTAGTCAGAAGCCTTATAAATCAAATGTTGCACTGCAACTTACCAAAATTGCTTTGGAGTATGCAGTTCCTGGTATCTTGCAAGTTGGGAAAGAATTGTAGCCTTTCTCCACTATGCAAAATAAGTAGTTTCACACTTAGATCTGGTTAATTCTTCTCTTATCACATGTATGCTTCTATTCAATGATCGTACCTCAATTCCAATCAAAAGAGCACTGACTCTGTAACATCTTTCTTTTATAGTAAGTTAGGAAAACAGAACAATGGCATAACTGAAATAATCCATGCCCACTGCCCACCTTTAAAGAACAATACTATGCCACTAAAACTGGTTGAATTTCAAATTTAGAGAAACCAAAGGACTTCTCCACATTTTGAAATGTGAATGCAAATGTTCCTAGTTCTAATTATCTTAATTCTAGAACAGAATTCTCTCAAAGACAAAATAAAGCTTTTCAGATGAAATTTGAAATATTAAAGTTAAAACAATTCATATATGTATGTCATTAGTAGGTCTTTCTGATTTACTCATATAAACAATAACACAACAAAGTATGAAGCTGAAATGAATAAAGATAAACATGTCTATAGCTAAAGTGATATATCCCATTCTTCTCAACCCAACCAAACCTGAGGCTACAGAAGATAAACCAACAACTGAAGTCTGCAGAGCATATATGAAATTCCAACCAGATATGCTTTAGTTGTTGCTATTATAAGTGATTCATTCTTTTCACTGCATGTTCTCAAGATCAATGATTCGCCTCTCCATTTGCACATACAAAAATTAAATTATATGAATTTATTATACAATGTTGGAAAAAAGCATGAGTTGAGACACTAATAAATAGTAGAGTTCATGACAATCGAAAGAGAGTTTTTAGAGGGAACACGAAATCTAACCAAAAGATAGTCAATTTCAAGAGTTTTCAAAAAAGATAATATCAAGTAATGGTGAACATGAAGAATATCAAGTATAGACAGGGCATGAAAAACTCATGAGTGAATAAACTAAAGATAGAGTAGGACAATTCTTTCTAAGTACATATATATAAACATTCCACAAAAGCATTCCACTTTTCAAATAATAAATAAATCAAAGAACAACACAGCAAATTAAAGAGAAAAACTTTCACCACACAAACAAAAAAGCAAGCTTACGTCAATCATATTTTTGACCCTCCATAGCATCTACAACAATAAAACATAAATCAATAACATAAGAGAGAACGGGCTATGCAAAAAATGGAAAAGTTAGCCGAAAGAAATTGAAAGAAAGATGATTTTAAATGTAAGATACACCTCATGTAGCAGACTTAAGACTACAATAGGCATGCTTTTATCTTGTTTCCACAATAACAGCCCAAATTAAAAAATTTAAAAATAAATGTTATCCAACATTTAGCTGAGCATAATCACAAAAGTCTGTGCCTTCTCAAGCTGACCATCACTGCTTCCAGTCTACTATCAGAGCACAGTGGTTAACTTCTTGTGATACAGGACTTCCCTTCAAAAAAAAAGAAATTTACTACCAATGAGTAATGTCTAACAGAATCATAGGAAAAGATGAACTTAGCCCTTGAATGCATCAGAAATAATAACAAAAATGGGGTAAAAGGGGGCAAAAGGGAGTTAAGGTTCAGATTCAAACATAAACAGAAAGAGGGGAAGGGTTTCAATCATGGAGGCTGAGAGAGGGATATCAACCGAGCAAGGAAGAAGCTAAGGGACACAGGGCCACTTACAGTGTCGAGGGTTTGCGGCAGTCCTTGGTTCACGATGGAAGAAGAGGTTGCGCGACAAAGCTGCCATAGCGTTCAACGACCTCTTCCATTGCCGATAGCAGTCTCGCACAACCGCCTCACCTCTTCTTCTCCTTGGCGGTTGCTTCTCACTTTTCCTCCAATCCCCTATCTTCCAGCCAATGATGAAATTTTTTTGGGGAAGGAAGCTCTTTTGGGATCTAGCTTTTTGGGTAAGCTTTGTGAGCATGTGCAGCTAGCACTGGAAAGGCATCAACGTTCAACGATGTTGCAGAACAAAGATAGCGAAGAGAGTGGTGTGAGAGAGAGCGAGAGATCTGTGAGGGCGAGTAGCACCAATTGTGGAAGGAGAAGAGCTTCAAAGAACTTCATGGCAAGGTTGGGGGGAGAGAGAGAAAGAGAGCTGGTCGGAGTCGGACTGAGTGAGAGAGAGAATTTGAATTTGAAATTATTGAAATTATTATTATTACAAAATTATTATTATAAAAAGACATTTTTACCTCAATCTTTGCATATGTGTCAAACAGATAAGATGTCTAAAATAAGAATTTCAGATGTGGCTGTTTATTTTGGCTTTTTCACCCCATTAACACACTTTTTTTTATTATTTACCAAAATAACACACATTTTTTTATTTACCAAAGTAACACACTTTTGAATATAATATTCATTTAAGTATTTTTTAATGAATTAAATATTAATGGTTGGTTTAAGATTGTGATTAAGTTGTTAATTAAATTAATATTTAATTGTTAAATATTTATTAACCCGATTTGTCAACTAATTAATAATATAATTATAGAAAATAGCTCAAATTGATTCAAAAATTAAAAATACAAATACAAAAGTGATGTGCGGGGACATTGGGTCGACCTGCGGGGACATTCAAAGTAGACCTATATAGACAGTGGTGTGATTGTGGTGAATTTTAGGCACTACACTATCCATGTTCGCATGTGATCAGTGCTTGTTCCCATATTCACCACGACTACATGACATATGTACCTTCCCACTACACATTGCAAAATGTATACAAAGTTTACCAGGAAGAGTTCAAACCAGTGCCTCATCGTTCATATTGGCCAGAATACAATGAAATTAAATTGTGCCACAATCCAGCAATACAGAGATATCCAAATGGTCGTCTACAGTCGATGAGAATTCGTACAGAAATGGATCAAATGGAAATGAGTCGTCATCCCAAGAGATGTGGACTGTGTCGAAATGAAGGGCATAGCAAGAAAAACTGCTCATACCGTTCATGAGCTGAGACGCAACACTAAGAAAATTTCTATCATTTGCATTTAGTTCACTGTTTTATCATTTTTGTTTGTATCACTTTTGTATTTGTATTTTTAAATTTTAAATCAATTTGAGCTATTTTCTATAATTATATTATTAATTAGTTGAGAAATCGGGTTAATAAATATTTAACAATTAAATATTAATTTAATTAACAACTTAATCACAATCTTAAACCAACTATTAATATTTAATTCATTAAAAATACTTAAATGAATATTATATTCAAAAGTGTGTTATTTTGGTAAATAAAAAAAATGTGTGTTATTTTGGTAAATAATAAAAAAAAGTGTGTTAATGGGGAAAAAGCCGTTTATTTTAGATAAAAAAAAAGGAGATTTGGCATGTTGTTTGGTTGATTTGGTTATCACGAAACAATATAATCTTCAATAATGGCGTATTTGACTTAATGAGTCTACTCGATTTAGTCAAGATTCAGTCATGGAGTTGGTTTTCAACTCACAAGCAAGGGTCTTTGTTAGTCTTTTTCGATTGGTGTTTGCATCCTCTTATGTGTATCTCTTTGAATAGTCAGATTAAGCCGGTTAGTAATGTACGAAGTGTTTCCCGACTCATCAACTATATAAAATAATTTTAAATTTTGTCGGTACTCATAATTTTGGAGACACTTGTTAGTTAGAAATTTTTTTTAATAAACAGAATTTATCCAACTAATGAAATCACTAGTCAATATTTGAAAGAAAAGTTATCATGTGTTTTATATGGAACAATGTCTACTTAAATTTTTTCAAAATCTAAATATTTAAAACAATTATTACGTGCCTTTCCACTATACCTACATATGGTATATATTTGACCCTCATCCGATGATTCATCACACTTTGATCAAATAAGCAACACTAACATGGTAAAAAAAATTCCTAGATAACCAATCTTATTTTTTTGATTGATTTATGCAAAATTGTAATAAAACCAATGCCACCGGCATGATATCCATGCAATGCACAAAGGACAATCATCTCCATCTCAGTTTAATGATGCAATTTGGTAGAAATAATATGTTTCACAAATATTAGCCAATTCATTTTTTGTTGGATAACTATGTGCACACTAAGAGATAAGAGACAACTAACAAAGAAGTTTCAGAAAATTTGGAAGACAACACTGATTTATTGCATTACACACTCTTACTCTTCGTCCACCAATTCACTGTCACGATCTTTATAGACATTATCTTGCATCTCTCAGTTTAAAGTTGGCTTGCATATATATAAGCAGTTGTTTCATATAAATAGCATCTCGACAAGATTTATATGTTATAACCGATATCAATTGCAATTGAAAACTAACTCTAAATTGGGGGAAACAAAAAAGTAATTGGGCCTAGGTGATCTCCTCAGTACAAAAATAACTTTATCTTACCTAATTAAAGACGTATATTTGAGTTAGAGCCACAGAGTGTGTCATTATATCAGCAAGAAGATTTGGGCAAAATAATGACTCTACAATCTATGAGAATCTCAATTTTTGAATAGGGTCTTGCCTGCAAGCAAATTTATGGGCATAATAAGGTATTGATTTTTGGAAGAATAATGTGTTGAGTGCATGGTACATGTGGACACAAAACTGTGTGAAGGGTCTTTAGCAAAATTTTACCTGGGTCACCGCAACATTATTGTATCAGTCATGATACGATTGGGGATGGAGATATTGGCATTGAATGATGCTATGGAAATGACATTGACCAAGTGTCCGTTTGTTTTATAGTTGCATTGCTACAGTAAGTCCCATTTAGAGCCCAAAATCGTGTTTGTTACTTAGAGCCCAAAATCATGTTTGTACTTCCAACACCACCGTATCAATCTGTTTGTTTCCTTTTCACTGCCAACAAAAGTGTGTTTGGAGTGAGAAAAATCGATTTTGGTGAAAGTAGATGGGAGGTTGCTTTTCTATTTAGAAGAATCAATTTTGGGTATAGGACCCATACAATTCTTTATATTTACACATCAAAAGTGATTCTACCTTTATCATTCAAACACAATCAATTCTTCTGAACATAATTTTAAAATATCATTACCAAACAAAAATTAATTCTTTTAAACACAATTTTTTTAAAATCAATTCTTCAAATACAATTCTATCAAAATCAATTCTACCAAAATCTAAAACAAATGGACACTAATGATCTGGGCAAATCAAAAGAGGGAGAGAAGCAAAGGAAGTTAAAGGGAGAAAGAAAGCGAGCCAAAGACATTCAATGCTTCAGTAATCAATCCATCCCATAACATACAGGATGAGTAAAATCGAGTGCGAAACGACCGCTTCTAATAATTTTGAGTGAGTAAAATTGGC
The DNA here is from genome assembly GCA_030159175.1 of Glycyrrhiza uralensis. Lineage (NCBI taxonomy): Eukaryota > Viridiplantae > Streptophyta > Magnoliopsida > Fabales > Fabaceae > Glycyrrhiza > Glycyrrhiza uralensis. The sequence goes on along the minus strand of BRZY01000007.1, from coordinate 24,809,903 downwards.
TAAAAAATAGATCATGCACACTACTTCCAATAATTTTGAGTGAGTGCACATAAAGCACTATAGCTCAGAATTGGAGGAGGTGAAATGAGAAACAGATAGCCACGTTAACAATTTAGCTGAAATGGCAAGATTTGGAAAACAATGTAGTTAATTCTATTCATTAAAGTGGCGGCGTAATACTTCACGCTTCAGAAATTATATATTATAAATAGATAGATTTGTAAAAAATATAAAGAAAGAAATATTATTAACAGAAGAATTTTGTGACAATTACATGCATTGACATCTTCTCATTGGGTGTGTTCAAATATGTTAGGTGTGTGTCTATTCAAGATTTACTAGGGAAAAAGGGGGTGAGAAGAAGATGTAGGGGGTGGGGGTATTTTGGGATAGTTAAATGTTTTTTAAGGGAGGGGATAAGAATAGAAATAAGGAGTTGAGATCTTCTCTATTTGTTTTTCTCTCTATTTTCTCTATTATTATGTTTTTAGGGGAATATATGCAATAAATGACACTCTCTACTATTTACATATTATATTTATATCATTTATTTTTCCTAAAAATATAATAATAGAAAAAATAGAGAGAAAAACAAATAGAGAAAATCCTAACTCAGAAATAAGGGGGGTGTTAAAAGAAAATGTCAACTTTGTTTTATTTGGTCAAAGATGTGTAATATATTGAAAACGGGCCAAACCCATAAGGTAGCCACTGTTTCTTCTCCAGCATTCCTGCTTTCAATTCTATTCGAAACTTAGAAGCATGGATCGCCTGAAAAAAAGCAGTGAGAAAACGACGCCGTCGAAAGTTTCAATCGTGGAAGCATCACCGTCAATCTCAGCTTCAGAGGCCATTACAGTAAACTTTTTATGTGGTTTGGGCTTGGCTCTAGCCTTCTGGGTCGCTAGCAGTGTCTACTCCATCGACCTCGTTTCCGATCCTTCTATCACTATATTCTTCATCTGGGTACCATCGCTTTATTTTTAATTTTTTTTGTTTTTCGGTTCCTCAATCAGTTCCGTGTTTATTTCTAATTAAATTCCCTGATTCTGCATCGTTTTTTTAGATTATAGAGCTCCCGATCGTGATCCTTCTTTACAGTCGCTATCGACAGAATCACCAACGATGCACGGTAATGCGTGTTCCTTAATGTCTGAGAAACGGTGCAATTCTATTGTTTCTGGGGGATATTCTAATTGCTTGCTGCATTTGCTGTGTTCTGTCTTATGCAGTACCTGCGAGCTGTTGGAAGAGGAATTCTAGGAGTGCCCGTAGGTTAGTTATAACTTCGGTTTTTCTACAAGTACTTGTTTTCTTGCCATGGTAATGCTGCAGTTTACAATTTTAGAATCGATTTGGTATGAGCTTCAAAAGGAGGGTGGAAATTTAATTGAAATCATCGGTCATCAATTATCAATTACTATTACTATTACAATATTACTATATAAGGAAAGTAGGTTCTCGTTGGTAGAGGTGTCAAAATTGGCCTGACCCGACGGCCCGGCCCGTGTTTTAGGCCGTGCCGGGCACCATAATCATAGGCCTTAATTGAAATCATCACTTATCAATTACTATAAGGAAAGTAGGTCCTGGTTTGGACATGGGTCACCTTATAGGCTCAGCCGCATGCCATCTCCTAGACTAGGACATATGTAACCTCCTAGGCTAGGACACGTGCCACCTTCTAGGTCTTTATTTCCCACCAAAACTGTTTTATTTGTTGAATTATTTTTACTATTTATTTATATTAGGAAAAAACTGTACTTCGTAAAGGTCCATTGGCCCATGAATTAGTTTGAATGGTGTTTTTTGGTGTGGAAATATTTAATCCATAGGACAAGAATTGTTTTCTTAGGGTGTGTTTGGGAGTTTTGGAGGAGAGGAGAGGGGAGGGTTTGTGATCAATATTTTACCTATTTGAGTGTTTAAAAAGTATGTGAAAACCCTACAAAGTCACTTTCTAGTGCATTTTTTGAGTTCCTCCAAATTGGAGGGTTTTTGGAAATGTACTAAAGGGGAGAACTTTGGGGGATTTTGGAGGGTTTTGGAGGGCTTCAAAATGTTTTCTCCATCCTTCTGCCCTATCTATACGACTAAAATTTTGGAGTAAACCCTCCCCTCCAAAAACCCCTTCCCAAACATACCCTTAGTCACATATACCTGCTCAACATGTGTTCTACCCCTAACATATTCCCCCTCTAATAACTGTTCTTGTTAGATAAGTAGGGTTGTTTCCTTTAAACAACCCTAACATATGATTTGGTTATCTCTCTCTCTCTTTTTTTTTTGTGTTCATTTTCTCATCATCCATGATTTTGTTGTTCTCTATTTCTTGGCAATGCCATTTTATATATTTTAAGGGAGTGGTTTGCTGTTTTGTAAACAATGATGATGATACTTGACTACTTGTATGTTTTACTCTACAGGGGCACTACTAAATTCTTTAGGAGCTATTGCTTTGGGGGCGCCTGTTACCTTTCAGTATGTGAAATGAGTTGTTTCTAGATTACAGTTTTTTTCTGCAGAGCATAGAGGTCATTGTTGATAAGATAAAGGATCAAGTGTAAATACTATTGTTCCTTTAAACAAAATAAGTTGTATCTCCTATTATGCAAGTAAAGATGCGTTTTCAACTTCAACTTTGAAGATCCACCAATGACTAGAGCATATAATAACTTTTGCAAATTTACCTGAGACAGGTATCTGCCCAAGACTGTAAATTGGTCTCTTATGATGTCACTGTTCACGGTGAGTGACTAATTCATTGCCATTTTCTTGCTCACAGTTACATCTTCCTGAAGACTATATTAGTGTTTTTGATTGGACTTGTCTCATATATGTTCTACATCTATTTAACTATTGATACTTTACTTTCTTTTGTCTAACTATTCTTTTTCATTTTTTTTTCCTGTTTGAAAAAGTTGATCTGTTATGAAAATCTAATAAGGCCTTATTACTATAAAAAATAAGAAAATTAGAAACAGATGTTTTGCTATTCATCTTTGTTTATGAGGACTTGTGTACTCATGGAAGGAATGTTGCCATTGGCTTAATCTTTTTCAAGGCAAAACAAAATCGCATCCATTCTTCAGCTCCTACCTGTTATTCATCATCTACAACTTACATATGATGCAATTATGGTGGGTTCCAGATATCAGCCCTTAATTCTTTTCTTGCACCTAATCACCTCACTGTAGAAAAGCTTGAAAGCCATCATATATTGAAGTGAAAGTGAGTGAATATCATCATTATCACTTTCAGACATGTCACCTGCAATATCAGTTCAAACATCTCTTTTATCTTGGAAGGTTTTTTATTATTTAAATCTCCTACAACTATATTTCAAGCAGTGACATTAATTTATTATTAATCCTCTTCCTTTTACCTGAATAAATTACAAGTTTACAACTTTTGTTTGGATAGACATTTGTAAGCTATGGACCCATGTTTATGTATACTTATATAGATGCACATCTTATGCTACTACAGACAGTTCCAGCAGCATGTGTTCTTGGTTCTTCATGGGCTGACTGGCGACGTATATTTGCGCAAACAAAGTATGTTATTCTATTTAAGCTTCTTAATTCCTCCCATGTTTGGTTATGCAAAATTTCTACTTACTTGGGTCCTTCAGTTAGTTACTTGTAGTTACATTATTGTAATCCTTATACTACATTTAGGCCAAAGGGATCTATAGAGTACTTGATTTGCTTACCAGCTCATGGAGCAGTTATTGGGGGATGGTTTGGGGCTTGGCCCATGCCACTTGACTGGGAGAGGCCCTGGCAGGTAATCTCTCTTTTCTGGTCCATTGTTCTTGAATTCATTGACAATTGTTTTGTAAAATCCTAAAGCAGATAGGAAGAACAGTTCTTACCAGAATTACATTCTTCCACAACTTCTGTACACAATCTCTTGACTAACTCAATTATTGTATTTGTTTTTGTCTTTGCATTTATCATTCCTCTTTAGCTTGTTTAAAGTGAAATTGTATCAGTAATTTATATTCCTTTTAGTGTTTAGGGCATGTTTTTAAAAGCAACACCACTTTTCTTATCATGCTTGTGAGGTTATTTCAGAAAGGGAAAATTTGTAAATATGATAGGAACCCGATATATAGAACAGTAAAAGAAGAGAGTATGATGTATTATTTGCTTGAAAGAAAGGAAAATACAGATGCAATAAGAATTCCCTCTGTCCCAAAGCTAAGCTCCGTCAGAGAACAAAATGTTCTCTGCCCATAACAACCCAGTGATTTTCCTAAGATACTCATTCTCTCTCTACTCAGTCCCTATATAACAGAAAACCCTCACACACATCACACACATGACCCATCTCTCTCTCTGCCACGTCAAATTGATATTGGGCAGGTGATATGCTAAGCCCACTTGGGCCCACACTCTCATTTGGGATCCTAACAAAAGAGAATGACGGACAACAGCTGTCTAGCCCTTTGAGAACCCTTTTTTATAATTCAATTTTTATTTTATATAAATCTAGAACGTAAAAGGATCGTAGTTAGATGTCCATATTCATCTGTTTACTTTTTGGCATTGTTTATCTTACTAAAGGACACAATAATTGTTCGCCAAACCCAAAAGCTATAAAATAGTTATAGAAATATAAATTGATTGAATGTCCGTCTGATCACTTTTCAAATTATATACTTCATTCCTTGTATTGTTTGTAGTTCTTTAAGTTTTCTCTGTTTGGCTGTTAAGGTCATATGTTCATCTTAATTTGTAGGAATGGCCTATTTCTGTAAGCTATGGATCATTGACCGGTTACCTGGTGGCATTGGTTGCATCATTCGGCTTTGTTCTTGCTCATCGTCGGTCGCAACATGTCAAAAAAGAATGAAGTGCTAGTGTCGGATTCTGTTAATTGGTATGCTACTTAATTAACAGCCAATTGGTATGCTACTTAAATAACAGCCAATTTTTTTACTTTGTTGAAATTATAGAGAAGAGATAGAAGGAGGAGGAAAAGATAACTAAGACTGTTAGGCTTTGTTTGGGAGTTTGGAGGGGAGGAGAGGATTTGGGTAAACAACTTAATTGCGTATTTATCCAATAAGCGCTTGTGTATATACTGTTTATATAATCAAAGAGAGAATGAGGAGAAACGCTACATAAGCTTTGTATAAGTTGTTTGTAATTTTATAGTATCTTGGGGAGTTTTTTAAAATAAGCTGAAAACAACATTATAAGTTATTTTTGTAAGTTCTTTCAAATGCTTGTGCAAATGTTAATGTCATAAGCTTAAATAAACCATAAGTAAGCTTTTTCAAATGCCATCCTAATTTACGAGGAAAAGGAAATCAATGATCTGTCACGATTTTAAGCACAGCTACAACCTACAAGAGAAAATACTTGGTTCCTCTTTAATTAAAGCATTTAGTTAGGCGATGATTCTAAATCATTTCAGCAATATTTCTTTCGTTGTTTATTTGGGATGTATAATGCAGCAACGATAATAATACCAAGAGCTCTCGTAATATTCTATTTTATTGTTCACTTTTGAAATTTAATGCTCGAATATTCATTTCCTTACTGGTTTTGCTTGTAATGGTAATCAATCAAATGAGATACTTCCATTAAATAATTCCGAAGGAAATGGGAAGAAAAAGGGTACAATATACACTTTTTTATGTTCAAGGGCTTCCCATTGGAATTTCATTACTTCCGGAGCTGTTGCTGTTATTATTATTATAAAGTAAATGTTACTATTATCTTTATAAAGTAAATAGCTCTCTATCTTTATTCTCTGTAATATTTTTTTATTTTTGGTATGAGAAATGCTATATCCTCCTACAAATTTTTTTACATATCCTCCTACTACTTTATAAAGTAAGTATTTAATGAAAAAGTGAAGCTTGAAAACATAAAAAACATTTAACACATTCTCTATGTAGTAAATAGGAGAATTTGTAGGAATAAAAGGCAGGAGGATTTAGAATTATTCTTTTGGTATAGAAGTGAACGAAAGTGCCACACACGGTGGACAGCAAAACCAGCCATATCAGAGCTGAAATGGAGGTTTATTTTTGTAGCAATATACGACTCTTGCTCAGCAATCTAAATCTACGATTCCCATGTCTGAGAAGCTAAAAAATTATAGTAAAAGTCTCCTTATAGAATAGCACAAGAGAAGCGAAGCAAGTGTGATTTTATTTCCTGTCGTTATAGATCCTTTAATATTTCATTCTTATTTTTTATTGTTACATTGGTAGGATATGAAGGTGTAACTTTATTATAATGTAGATAGGCATAGCTCCCTATCTTTATTTCACTTCTGGAATCCATTACTAGTCCTAACTTCCCCATGCTTGAGAAGCTGCAAAAATACAATAAAATTTGCCCATTAGAGTGACTCATATAAGTCAGTTTGGAGGGGGCTTGCCCCCCTGATGCTTCATCAAAAAAATATAAGTCAGTTTGGTATACCATTAAAGAATAAGTTGTAAAAATTCAAGGGTAAGTTGTTTTTATATACAATTTTCTTATAAAACTCATTCATGAACATCATAATGGTGTACCAAACTAACTCGAAAATATAAATTAGAAATGCATTAAAGCTGTGTTTAATTAGGAGAACCGATGGTACTCACCGGCCTGAGAAAGAGCCCAGTTGCTGTCTTGTTCAATATGCCAAGAAAAGTATCCAAACAACGAATTTTGCTTGGCATAAGCAACCTTGGCAGATATACTCTGAGTGTCATCATAGCCATACCAATCTGTCCCTTTATAGCAGTAATTAGTAACATATGTGGAATTGTACACAACCTGTGCCCCAGCATTTTTTATATCCTTGTACTTCACTGCCCCAAGTCCCTGGTTAGCATCCGCAAACAATCCATGCCTATTAGGATCTGACAAACTCCACTTGAAACCATAGAAGGGTAAACCCAGAGCTAGTTTGTTCCTTGGCACATTTAACTGATTAATCCATTTTGTGATCCCTTCCTCTACACTGAATATGCCACCTGGGTTTTTCAAAGGAGCAGGTGCCTGTGTCTTGGTTCGATACCCATCTGAGGTGAAAAGGTCATAAGTCATTACATTGACCCAATCAAAGTTGTTTGCAATATCCTGACCTGGGTAGTAGTTCAATGGGGTGATTTGGTCAGAGCCACCAACTGCTGCAGATAACAGCAGTGCTGGTTTTCCAGAAGTGCTAGACTCTTGGGCCACTGCTGCTCTCCACTCCTTGATGAGTGAAGCAAAGTTGGTCTTGTCTGTGTCTGAGGAAGGGTACTCCCAGTCAAGATCAAGGCCATGGAAGTTGTTTCTTCTGGCTAGTTGAATTGAAGAGTCTATGAATGTTTTGCGGGTATTGGCTTGGCTAGCCATTCTGGAAAAATTTTCTGCCAGAGAAGGACCACCCCCACCACCAATGGATAGAAGGGTCTTCACTGAAGGGTTTTTTGCCTGGAGGGTTTGGGTGAAGGTTGAGAATGGTGCTGCGTTTGATGTAGAGATGGTGACTTGGTTGGTGTTATAATCAAGGTCAGCAAATGCACAGAAGAGGTGGGTGAAATGAGAGGGGTTGATGTTAGAAACTGCAAGGCCACTATCAGAATACCAATAGCCACCTTTGATGGCAGCCTTTGAAGAGGGGAATTGGAGTTGGAGGAACATAAGGAGGGTGGGAATAAGGAACGAAAGCTTCTTGGAGTAGGCCATTTTTGTTGATGCTGATGCAAATTGGACTATGATCGGTTATACTATATATAGATTCACAAGCAAATGAATAATGTCAAACAAACAATTAAGGTGATAGTGTACGTAAAAAGTTTGATTTTTCAAACCCTATTATTTTCACTTCCGTTGTCTCTCTATCTCTCTATTGTACCCTCACCCCAAGGGAAGAGATATAGGAAGGAAGAAAAAAAAATAGAGTAAAAGGGAGGTTGAAAATAGTGTAAAAAAAATTAAAGATAGTAACTGGGTTTAACACATCACTAGAAAGGTACCTACATCACCAGAAAGGTACATGTGCTAAGCAGGTGATTTTTTTAATAAATAAATATATTAAAAATAGAGTTTAATAATTATGTACTGGTATAAAAATATTTTAGGCTTAAATATGTTTCTGGTCCCTATAATATACGGGTGTTTTGGTTTTAGTCCCTATAAAAGTTACGCTTTTGGTTCCTATAAATTTTTTTTTGCTTTTGGTCTTTTAAGTGGGTTGACCGATGATGTGTCCATTTTGAGCCCAATCAACACGTCTATGTGGCCAAAAATTTTGCCACGTAGGATGCCACGTCACTATCTCTCTCCTCCCTCCTCCCTCCTCCGTCACCCCAACAACACCACCCTCTCTCCCTCCACCCCCCACCACCTCCTCTCTCTCTTTTTCTCTCTCCCTCCTCCCTCCACCCCCACCACCACCTCATCACTCTCTCCTCCCTTTATCCCGACCCCCACCCCCAAAAAAAACTCTAATCACTCATTGAATCTAAAGGGCTCAAACCCTAAAAAACAAATAACCCCCAAATTTGGTGAGTGGTGCGCCGCACCAATAGAAGAAAGGGAAAAGGCTATGGAGTCTGTCCACAGGGGAGAAGAAAGAGCACCACACACTGGAAGCAATAATTCTCTGACCATTTGGAATCGATTTAGGGGGTGCTCCTAGGGTTCTCTTTCGCAACAGATATTTGACTTTTGAGATTGAGGGAATGGCTGGTTTACCTGCGAGGTTCTGTCTCCAACCCACTGACGTCAAAGCTGCCACCATGTGGGGCGTTGCTACTGCTTCCAGCGCTCTCTACCTCATTCAGGTAAACTTCCCTTTTTGCCGTCGATAATTATTCAGATTTTCATTTTTCTTCTGGTATTTTTAAGTTGCCTACGGAAGATTATGTCCGATGCTAAGGATTTGTACATTATACCTTGTTTAGCTCCTCACATTTGGTGACGTTCCAAACGAATCTAAAATTTCACTCTCGATCCTCTGTTTCTGTATATATTCAAATATAAACTTATGCCTCTTATAAATCAATATTCTGAACTTTTTGTATCCTTTATTTTTTACATATAAGTGAATTAGCATGAACTTGGATCTGGAAATATAGTATCAGATGTGGAGTGGAAGTTCGATAATGACTTATGTCATAAGAGAGGAGTTGGTGCTGGTGGGGGTGGAGGGAGGAGAGGAGAGAGAGAGAGAGGAGGTGGTGGGGTGGGGGGAGGAGGAGAGAGAAAGAAGGTGGTGCTGATGGGTGGGGGTGGAGGGAGGAGAAAGAGAGAGAGAGAGGAGGTGGAGGGACGAGAGAGATAGTGACGTGGCATCCTAAGTGGTAAAATTTTTGGCCATGTAAGCGTGTTGACTGGGCTCAAAATAGACATATCAGTGGTCAACCCACTTAAAGAACCAAAAACAAAAAAAAAATTTATAAAGACCAAAAGCGTTTGACTTTTTTTATAGGGACTAAATGTAAAATAACCTATATTATAGGAACCAGAAATGTATTTAAGCCAATATTTTATATTGATATCTAATTATATCTCACCATTTTACCTTTAGTATAACATTACTTAGAATATTTGCACAGTGATCTACATTAAGAGTTACTATTGGATGTCTTTGTAAAACTATGAAGTAACGTATCAGCGGGTTAACCAACAAAATAGTAAAAAATTGGTTATTTATTGAAGAATATATTCACTAAAAAAATTAAAAAACAATTAATAAAAATATTATAAAAATAAAAAACGTAACTCAATAGGTCATCCCACCCCCAAATGGTCATTTGACCCACATAGTGTTGGGATTAAATGGAATAGGTCAAAATGGGTTAATATATTAAGTATATCAATTCAACCTGTAAAAATTGCCGGATCAAGTGGAATAACTTTTTTTTTTTAGTCCAATCAAGTGGAATAACTTGAAGGGAAGGAAAATAAGTGAAGCAGCGCCCCCTAGGCCCTAAGGGGGGTTTTCTATCTCCTTGTGACGTCTTTTTTTTTTTTTAAAGTAGGTTTTTTCTCTTTAGAGTGAGAGTTTTTTCTTCCACTCATCTCTTTTTTCTTTGGTCCGCCGCCCTGTCTCTATCTCTTTCAACCATAGTCTTCTCCACCACTTTCATCTCTCTTTCCCAAAGGTTATCTCCTCTCTATCGCTATTCCTTTAATTTCCATCACATTTCTCCCTTTCAACTTAATTTACTAGAGTCACTTCTTGCAACTATGATCCTAACCACTATAGGTCTATTATACGGCACTGCTTTTATCATATATACTCCCTCTGGTCTCGAATATAAAAAATAAGTTACTTTTTTGGTTCATTGAATAACTCATATATCTGGACTATATTATAGACCAGATACATGAGTTATTCAATGAACCAAAAAAGTAACTTGTTTCTTATATTCGAGACCGGAGGGAGTACTACCTAAGAGATCTATTACACAGCGCTGCACTTATCAGACATATCAGATATGTCTCTCAAGTTTTTGTCAGGCATGTGCAGATTTGGAAGGAATAAAAACAGGAAAAAAACCCATAACTATGTCAATGTTTCTTTATAATATGAGGATATGATTATTCTTGTTTTTCTATTTGTTGTTTCAAGATTGTTAATCCGTTTAATTTGGATTACATGCGTATAGTTTGTTATTATTTATATATTTATTAATACCCCTGGCCATTTAAAATCAATGATTTTTTTTAAAAAAAATTGGATTAACTCGATATGTGAGACTCATTTTGTCATCTCTTAGAAGATAGAGTTGTATTCGTTACATTGTCATTTCATTGCCAGATCAATTCTTTTAGGCTAATGGTAAATAGTACCCTTAGGTTTCAAAATTAGTGAAAATTAGTGAATATTTAGTTAAGTGTTTAAAGTTTTAGATGATAAATATATTTATTTTTATATTTTTTAAAGAGAGATATAATACGAATAGAAAAATCATGAAAATACACGAACTAAAATTTGGCAGCATTCACTTTGTTTTTTAAAAATAAAATATTAAATGAAAATAAAGGTCTTTTAACAATATGATTGTTTTTAATATCCATCATTACCTTTGTCAAACACATACCAATTTAATATTCCGTTGCGTACGTCAATGGGTTAGAAATTTCAAACACTCCCGGGAGATCAAATAAATTACGTGTATTTTTTTTTGGTAACAAAATTACGTGTATTTTTAGGTTTGGCTATTTTCCTTTTGAAAATGTTTATAATAAAGTGATCGATAAAATAATATTTTGACGAAGAGATTTCTTTTAAATGCAACTTGACAATTATTCTGTCATTACACATGTATTTTTAAAATATAGATGAAATATTAATACATAAATTAAAAAAAAGTATTTAAAAGAATATCTATTTAATCAATAATAAAAAGTTGAATATAAAAATTACAGACGTTCAAAACTTTAAGGTTTTGAACTTTTTTTTAATTGATCAAAGTTTTTCTTAATAACATACAAATATCTAATTAAACTTCATGTTGATTGGAAATATTTAAACAAGGATTTAATAAATTAAAAAATAAAAAATATCTTCTGAGTGAATAGCCAACTAAATTAATACGAGAAATGTTGGTTTGATTCCATATAAAAATTCAGAAGATGTGTGTCATAAAATGAAAAGACATGTAATTAAAAAACTAGAGAGGGCCTAATCCCAAAGAAAAATTACTAAGAAACTAGATAGGGATCGGTAGAGACTCCCATTGCGTCAGAAAGCAAAACACTAAAAAGTGATCTAGGCGGTTGATCTTAAGAACAAAAGTATCCAACTGATCACAACCCATGTTAGCTGGATGACACATATTGGCCTCACCGTAAACTGTTAGGGAATCACAAGATAGTTTTAAAAATTCTTTTAAAATCAATTCAGTGAGCGGAAAATCCCATAGCCACAGGTCACAAAGAACTACAAGAATCACAAAAATGTTTGTGTTTACCTATTAAAACTGTGAGCTTTTAACCACCAGTGTTGGAAAGGGACAACACCTCTATTCAGTCCACATGAGCAAATCACCAATTGGAGAACGTCATGTTAGTTGACAGTTATAGGAAAGGAAGCACCACTTTTCAGTGTCTTGGGGTGAGGGAGGCTCTACTGCTTATAAACTGTCAAGATTCCTTCTCTCTTGCTTACATAACCCTTTGGCTCATATATTATGGGTGCATTACTCTTTCTCCAAAAAGGATATTACACCATAGTAACCAAAAGTTTATCATGACTTAGAAAATATTTGATAAAAGTTTTGTAAGTATTCTAAAAAACGCAGATAAATTTTTTTTCTTTTCTAAAGTGATTGGTGAGTATAAAATAATACCTCCAGGTTTAGAAAAAGTACTTCATCATATAGATAGTAACTATGCTATTTTACAAGGGTTTGCGTCAGTACAAACCTAAGTATAGATTCTGCAAGAGTAATGAAACTAAAAATACTTGTAAACCAAAAGTTACAAAAGTGTTAAAAGAAAATATATTGCTACTATGTAGGTGTGAGCTAGACCAATCTTAGACTAACCATCTAGTTTAAACATCTTAAGACGAAGATGTAACAGTAGCAGCAACCTTCTAACTCTATTCCGGTAAACCTTCTTCTGAGCAGTCTTCCTCTGCTTCTCCACCTTCCTTGCATTTCCATCTTTTGTCTGGATAATATCCTTCATCTGCTTCAAGGGTAGCTTAACGTCTAAGACTAATCGGGTTTCTACTTTCCAGTTGTAAGTACATATCCAGTATACCTACCCCATTGTGTACCAGGGTTTATCTTCCACTCTGACTTCCCAATCTCAAGGGGTTGAATCCTAAGACGTCGGACCGGAACTAACCCACTACTCGGGTAAACCATCTACTCAGTCATGCATCAACACAACAAAGCAGACAACGGTGAGTGTAACACTCTGATTTTATATAGTTTTTATTGATTTTTTAATCTGTTTTAATTTAATTAAAATTATTTAATTAATGATTTTTGTGATTTTAAGGTATGAATAATACTATTTATATCTTAGGTTTGTTTTTGAAGGGTTTAGAGTAGTAGAGTTCGCAAAACTGAGTTTTTGCGAGAACCGCGTTCTCGCGTGATGCGGGAAGGGTTCAGTATTTTTCTGAGATCATTTTTACTTCAAAATAATTTTTTAACGAACCAAAAGTGGTTCTTATAATATTTGTGATTTTTAGAAATTTTTCTGGAAATTTTTCAAAAAAACTTTATTTTACCCGCGTTTGGAGCTTTACAGGTAAACCAGGCGCAACCAGGACATGAAAAATAGTCCAAAAATTTAGTTTTGGGTTTCTAAATTTTTCTAGGACATATTCAAATCATAAAATTCATTTCTCATGATTTTAGTCATTTTAGAAAAATATTTATCTAAAAAGGGGTTCGAAAACTACGCGTTTTTACTATTTCGAATTACCGATTAAACCCTAACTTGATGGGATTTAATCCCACCATTTTCCAGTCAGCCTTGGGCGCACAAGAGGGGCTGATCCCACTCTCAAAATTATTCCAAAAGTCAAATGGTCAAATAGGTTTAATTTTTGAATTTTTTTTCCAAATTAGGTGAGTGAGGTATGACTCCCATCTACTCCAAGCAAGCTAGCCCATACTCCCCCATGCCCTTCTTGCTTCAGCCGAATTACTAAGGGAGAAAGGAGAGAGAAATTCATTTTGTTACACACTTCATCTTCTTCAAGTTCCCATTCTCCATTTTCTCTCCATTCCCAAGCTTTTTCATACACCAAAAAGACCAAATTCTATTGAGATTTTGCATAGTCAAGCTTCACAAAAAAGGTTTGGATCATCATTCTAATCCATAAACTTCTTTCATTTTTTCATTTCCACCACTTTCATGTTTCCATGAAAGTTGTGTTCTTCTCTTTACTAAAAGAGATCTTTTTCTTGGTTTAGGTTCACTCCATTGGAACCTACAAGCTTGAAAACCACCTTGGATCCATTTGTCTTCAAGATTGGAGTAAGTATTCATCTACTCAAATTTCTACTCTTTAGGGTTTGTTGGTTTTCATAAAACTCATATTTTTATGGTTTTATTTTAGTGTATTTTGTGAAAGGTTAATTTTTCTAAGTGTGAGAACATCAAAGCTTCAAGGAGGCCACTTGGTGATTGTGTAGAGGGAAGGTGATTAGTGGTGTTTGCCCATTTTCATAGTCTTCAAGAGGTAAGGGGATTTTCTCAATAAGTTGGGAAGGATGTGTATGTGTGTGGTTTATGTTGTATGTTCATGAAAAACTCAAATACTTGAGTTTTCATATTAGGTGTTTGAGTGAGAAATCATTCTTTAGTAATATGTATTTTTATATATTTATGTATATGAGTGAAAGTATGATTTTGGTTGAGGCATGATAATTTTTGATAAACCTATGTGTTGTTGGAAAAATCATATGTATGATTTGGATTGATTTGGAATGCCTAAGTGTATGTTTGAGGAAGTATACTTTATGCTATGTTCATGATGTATGTTGGTATATTATGAATGATTACTTTGAGTGTATGTTTGATTTATGGTTTGGTGGTGTTTTTGCCTAAATGGATGAATATTGATTCTTGGATGTTTCACATGATTTAATTCAATGTAATTGGAACTGGATTGAAGTATTTGATTAAGTGTGGGAAGAGGGTTTAAAAGCTTTAATGAAAAAGTTTTCCAAAGTGAAATCAAATAAATTAATTAAGATTCAAGTTAATACTTACTTAGATAAATTTCATTAAATTACTAAGTATAAGTCTTAAATCAATTTCATACTAAGTCATTTTTATCCATAAAACTCTAAGTGAGCTAGAAAATCAATTAATGAGGGAGAAAATCAAATTTCAAATTTTTAGGGGTCAAAAACGAAATCTAGATGCTTTGGGGTCAAAACTGCAAAATTCTATAATTTTGGGCATAATTTCGAAAATCTGGACACTTTAGGCCAAAAACATAATTTACGAAGGTCTTGGGGCAGAAAACGTGAAATCTGGGCATTTTGGGCCAGAAACCAAATTCTTCAGAAAATCAAGGGCTGGACTGCAAAACTGGACATCTTAGGGGGTCAGAATTGTAAATACTTAAAAGTAAAGGAAAATTAAGTAAAATTATCAAAGAATCTACTCAAGTTTTTAATTAACCCTTTTATAATGAAAAGTGGGAAGAAAAATAAATAAAGTGAGTTTTAAATAAGAGGTAATTCTTTTATAACAATTAAAGATTTAAGATTTTGAAGTTAAATAAGAACTTTAATTCCAAAGAGGAGTTTCCATAAACTTATGTTTTTAAAATGACGTTTCTACACGGTATTGGAAGAGGACCAATACGTGGCGATGATAAAAGTCTTAAGGACAATAATACTACACGGTATTGAAAGAGGATCAATACGTGGCGACGATAAAGTCTTGAGGACAATAAAATTACACGGTGTTGGATGAAAGGTAACACGTGGCGACGAAAAACCCTAAGACAAGGGACCACATTGATTGTATTGATTGTGGTTGTAAATAAGTATGGTCTGACTATAAGTCTTTGAGGGCATCCAGGTTACGAAATTCTCAATGGTCTTGCGGTGAATCCCCTTGTGCCGAGAAGAGTAGTGTACGCGGCTTGGATGATCCTGACCGGCTGCCTTATTTGAGATGGGGTGTACGACATAGTACAATGGGTCTGTACCGAATAAATGACAAACGATAGCCAAGAGTGAAGGTCAGTTTGCATTAATGATAGGTATTCGGCTTAAGTTATTTTTGAAGATGAACGGATCACACGACGGCAGAGCCATCTTTGGTGATCAGTACCCAAAAATTGATACACTATAACTAAGTGAACGTAGTCCAATTTTCTCTTCGAAAATACTTAAACTCCAATTATCTTCCAAGAAAAAGGCCCGTTGAAAGTCTATCTCACTAATTTCCACTGCTGTAGACATTGGAAATTAAGCTGAGTTACGTGTATATATATACAGATTGGATACCCACTTGTTATTTTCCACAAATAATATAACAGTAGAATTCACCAAGAATCCATTACTGTTAGATTATATTCCAAAAGATGCTATAACAGTAAGTTCACCGAGAATCCATTACTGTTACACTCTTTTATCCAATCCAATCTATTTATATATACGGTATTAAGCAAATTGCTTCTTTCCCAATTTTATCTTATCACGTATATACCAGGTCCCTAGTGTTAAGATTTCCCCAAACAGCGTATCAACACAGATCCCAGGCCAGAGAGAGACGGACTGCTTTAGCCCCTTCATAGGTCTCTCTTCCTTTCTAGACAGATCCATATTGGTAAACCATTTATCTTAACCATCACCTTGTATATAAATGATAGATAATATCGGGTTTTCACAAATAATAAATTGTATTTGCTTTGCGGTAAAATCGTATTTATGGTAAGTCTAAAATTTGCCATTATAACGGTATGTTTATCAAAGCTCAAAAGTGATTTTGCCATAGCCTTCTTACTTCCACTAAATTTTAATAAATTTGGGCATTATAACTCTGCAATTCATCAATAGCTCGAAACAATTAATTTAAAGCTATAAAACATATATAAATAAATAAAGACTAAAAACACATAAAAGCAATTCAAACACAAACAAGAATCAAAACTCATACTTCTCAAATTACTTTGCAAGAAAAACCCCTTACCTTTGCCACAAAACTATGAAGAACAAGCTTGAAGAACCAAGAACACAATAGTAAGAAATGTAAGACTAAAGAGAGAAAAGAGAGAGAATGGTGTTTGCCTTGCTTCTTGGATTTGTGTTGTGTGAAGTTTATGAAGCCAAGAGGGTCTATTTATAGTGGAAGGGGCGGCCAAGAGCTAGGGAGAAGGAAGGAATTAAAAAACTTTGTGATGTAAGCCATGACTCCAAAAATACACATTTATTAATTAGGTTTAATCAATTCTTTTTCCTATTGGTTTAGGCTTATGACTAAGCTTGGTGAGTCATGAAAAATATCTGATCCAAGGCCCCTAAATGCCTCTTGATGTCGACCAAAGCAAGGGGAAAGGAGAGCCTTTGGATTTCTTGGTCAAAAGTTATATGTTTAGGTAGTTTTAAGTGAAAATCAAGGGTAAAATGGTCTTTATACATGCCCACCAAACTATTCAAGCAATCATGATGTCCACAAATCTTTTATGCTTCTTAGAATTGTTGGAACCAAATTGGTTAAAAGCATTTCTAATGCAAAAATTCCCTAAGTAGTCTTTGTGGTTTTGATGATAACAAAGGTTATTAAGGATTTTACAAAGTCTGCTGGCAAGCTCTTGTAGGTACAACAAAGATAAGTCCATCGTCCAGTGTGACATTGGCACATATATGTACAATTCAAGAGTGGAGCGTCCAATAGACTCAAAGAGGCAATACGTCAAATAAAGTTTTGCGTCCAAAGAAGCAGAACCGATAAGCGTCCAAATAATCACTCATGGAGACATGCTACACTTTGCGTCCAAAAGAGCATAAGTGATAAACGACCAATATGTGTTATAGAGACCTATCCCATCAGAGAAGCAAATTCATGAGTCCATATGGTAAGCAAGGAGTATGCATCCATATAGACCAAGTTGTCTCAAATACAAATGGTAAGCAAAGGTATGCGTCCGTTTTGTACATAATCTGAAAAGTTCACACATGCCGCGTCCAAAAACGCAGAATATACATCTTGCTATTTATTGCTCTTGCATTTAATATGGAACATATTTATTGAGCAAATGATTTGAAATAAATAGCTGTATACAATGCTTTTCTGAACAACCTTGTCAACGTGTTTGAACGTGCATTAAATGAAAAGCATAAAGCACTGTGGAAAGTGTACTTAGAGAGAGAATGTACTATGTTTATTTCCATATCTCTCTGAACACTACTTTCTGAATTACACAGTGTATTCCCTTTGTCTCAACTGAATATTACTATTAACCTTTGTGCAATTGAGACTATGAGTACAGGTTGCTTCTGAATTAGGAGAAAGAAACGCAGACAAATACGCTAAAGATGAACTCCTTAGAGCAACGGGAAAATAACATTTAATGCTATTAGAGAACGGTCATATTTATGAAGGCTGAAGCGAGCTAGTCGAAGAATAAGTCTGAAGCTTCAACAAAGCCTATAAATACCGAAAACAAGAAGAAGAATTAAGGCGAGAGCGCTGAACTACTGAAAGAAAAAGCTGAATCGCTATGCACATATTCTCATACTCTGATTTGTTAAGAAAGTCTTGTATATTTTCTTTCTTCTTGTAAAAGAGAGTTTGCTTAACTCTCGAAGTGCTTAAGATTTTCATATTCTCACTTGTGTGAGTTAGACAACACTTAAAGTCAAAAACACTCTTCTGAGTTGTTTGAGCCTGGAGAGGCTTGTTTGTAAAAGAATACTTGGTTGAGCCTGGAGTGGCTTGTTTGTAAAAGAATACTTGGTTGAGCCTGGAGAGGCTAGGTGTGCAAAGAATACTCGTTGTAAGGCCTGAAGAGGCTGTTGAAGAATACTTGTTTTCTATCTGGATTGATAGTGAAATCTCTCTAGTTTGAGGGGACTGGACGTAGCTCTTAGGAAAGAGTGAACCAGGATAAACACTTGTGTTATTCTCTCTTTCCCTTATCCTTAATTATTTCTCCGTTTATATTAACTGAGGGGATTGAATTGAATTTTAATTCAACAAGTTTTTCATATTCTTTAAATTGCACAAAGAAAACGTTTTTTAAACTAAGTGGAAGTCTCTATGTCCAATTTACTTGTGCGTCCAATATTCCGATACGCTGTGCGTCCAACAGTTTCACAGCCAGCGTCCAAACATTTGCGAAAAAGTTTTAAGAAGGCATTGAAACACAATTCAACCCCCCCTTCTTGTGTTTCTCCCTGTTACCTACAAGAATTGTATTTGAACCCCTCAAAGTTCCTAAGTTTCTATATCATAGCCACTATGTCTCTATTCGGCTTATTCTGTAAATAAGGGTCAAAACAGTCTTTTTACTAATCTAATATTCAAAAATAATTTTAAATGGTAAGAACCAATAAGGAATCTCGAAAATGACATGTAAGAGCTTCATAGAAGGATTTTGGAATTTTTACAGTAAGGGCAAGCCTTACGGTTTGCAAAAACAAAGGAAAATGGACGCGCTGTAAGTGAAAAATAAACATTTTTCAGAAAATCGCAGAAAATTTCAAATTGAATTTAATCACTAATGGTCCCTCTTAAATTTTGATTTTGAGCACTCACTGATCACTGAAAATCTATTCTGGTTTCCATAATCTTCGTTTCGCGTGCTTTACAGAGATCGAAAAAGTAGCATTTTGATATGTTTTTCAGAAAATTACAAAATAATTCCTAAAAATCCCCAAAAATATAAAAACATGATTCAGCTTTTGAAAATCTTTTTCTGACCCCAGTTTGGTCTCCGAATCAGTATTTAGCTCTTACTATAAATAACAGGGTCAAAACGATAATTTCTAAAGTTTTCCAAAAGTTCTAAGAAAATTCCAGAAAATCACAAATATTAAAAGAACTATTTTTTGTGAAGGAAGTTTGTTTGTCTAAGTTGATTTAACATACTTGTGTTATTTAAATCCTTTTCCATAAATAACGGTAAATACGGATGTCAAATGTCAATAAAAGAGTGACTGTTTTAATGAAATAATTTCATAAGTATATTTCAATCTTAATTATAAGCTAAAAATAAATCTCTTGGTACTTAAATCATAGAATTTCATATAAAATAGAAATTTTAAATAATAACATAAAAATACGGATGTTACAATTCTACCTCTCTAAAAATAATTTCGTCCTCGAAATTACTTACCTAGAATAATGTCGGATAAAGTTTATGTATGTTGTCTTCTAATTCCCATGTTGCATCTCCTGTAACCTCATCCCAAATGACTTTGACCAGAGAGATTTGTTTATCCCTGAGTTGCTTGATTTTTCGATCCTCGACCCGTACAGGGTTTGCATCATAAGTCAAGTTTTCTCTCAATTGTACTATATCAGGTTCAATTATATGAGATGGGTCGACAACATATTTTCTCAATTGTGAAACATGAAAGACACTATGGAGATTTGCAAGAAAAGGGGGTAAAGCAATTTGATAAGCAACAGGACCTATCCGATGAAGAATTTGATAGGGTCCTAAGAACTTTGGAGTGAGTTTATTGGATTTAATCACTCTACCCACCCCAGTTATTGGAGTGACTCTCAAGAAAACATGCTTACCTTCTTGGAATTCAAGAAGTCTTCTCCGCTTATCGGAGTAGCTCTTTTATCTGCTTTATGCTGTTCTCATTCTTTCTTGAATTTGCCTCACTTGCGCATTAGCTGCAATAACTTAGGTCCTAAGTTTGTACTAACCCCTTCCTGGTACCAACACAAAGGTGTTTGACATTTTCTCTCATACAATGCCTCAAAAGGTGCCATTCCAATACTAGAATGGTAACTATTGTTATATGTAAACTCTATTAGTGGCAGCATATCATCCCAATTTCCACTTTTGTCTAATACGCATGCCCTTAACAAATCCTCTAAGGATTGAATGGTTCTTTCTGTCTGACCATCCGTTTGAGGATGATAAGTAGAACTTAACCTTAACTTAGTTCCTAAGGGTTGATGTAGACTTTGCCAAAATCTAGAGGTAAACCTAGGATCTCTATCAGAAACAATACTGGAAGGTACTCCATGTAACCTAATGATCTCTCGTACATACAACTGGTAAGCCTATCAAGAGAATATTTCATGTTAATGGGTAAGAAATGCGATAATTTTGTCAATCTATCTACAATCACCCAAATTCCATCGCATCCTTTTGAAGTCTTAGGTAATCCTGTTACAAAATCCATGGATATACTCTCCCATTTCCAGTCTGGAATATCCAAAGAATGCATCACTCTTGCAGGTCTTAGGTGTTCTACCTTAGCTTTTTGGCAAGTTAAACATGCTGACACATACTCCTCAACTTGTTTCTTCATTCTTGGCCACCAAAATATTTGTTTCAAATCCTGATACATCTTTGTGGTTCCAGGGTGAATACTTAACTTACTTTTATGTGCTTCATCTAAAATCATCTTCCTCATTTCCACACTATTTGGCATACAAACTCTATCTTTACACCTCAAGATTCCATCACTTCCTATCCTAAACTCTGCAACCTTCCCTTGCTCTAACAGCTTCTTCTTTTCCATTAATTGTTCATCGGTTGCCTGTTGCTCCTTAATCTCACTCATCAAATCACTAGTGATCTTAATCATATTCAGGCAAATCCTACCCTCATATATACTCATGTTCAAATTCAAATCACGGAATTCTTCTATTAACTCTAATTCCTTTATCATCATACCTGACATATGCACGGTCTTTCTACTTAAGGCATCAGCTACTACATTAGCTTTTCCTGGATGATACATCAAAGAAAAATCATAATCCTTAAGAAATTCCATCCACCTTCTTTGTCTCATATTAAGTTCCTTCTGATCAAACAGGTATTTTAAACTTTTATGATCATTGAAGACATTAAATGTTGATCCATACAAATAATGCCTCTATATTCTTAAGGCAAAAACTACTGCAGGTAATTCTAGGTCATGGGTAGGGTAATTCTTTTCATGAACCTTTAACTGTCGAGATGCATAAGCTACAACTTTTCTGTGCTGCATCAACACACATCCTAACCCTTGGTAAGAAGCATCACAGTATACTTCCATTGGCTCATCTGGATTTGGTAAGACTAAAACAGGTGAGGTTGTCAGTAACCTTTTTATCTTAGTGATCCTTTTTGGTTAACTTGGTTAACGGAGCTACAATCTTAGAAAATCCTTCAATAAACCCCCGATAATAACCTGCTAATCCTACAAAACTACGAATCTCGGTTATGGTTGTGGGTCTCTCCTATGCAAGTACTGCTTCTACCTTTGCAGGATCCACTGCAATTCCCTCTTTAGAGATCACATGACCTAAAAATTGTACCTTACTAAACCAAAACTCACACTTAGCTAACTTAGCATACAACTGTTTTTCTTTCAACACTTGCATTACCTGTTGCAAATGTTGCCCATGTTCCTTACGGGTTTTGGAATAGATCAATATGTCGTTGATAAATACAACAACAAACTGATCCAGAAAAGAACTAAAGACTCTATTCATGTAGTCCATGAATATAGCTGGTGCATTGGTTACTCCAAATGACATTACAAGATATTCATAATGGCCATATCGCGTTCTAAACGCAGTCTTTGGTATATCCTCTTTCTTAACTCTAATATGATGGTATCCACTTCTCAAATCTATTTTAGAGAAGACAGTGGCTCCACGAAGTTGATCCATTAAGTCATCTATTCGGGGTAAAGGGTATTTATTCCTAATGGTCACTTTGTTTAACTGTCTATAATCCACACATAACCTAGATGTCCCATCCTTCTTCTTGACTAACAACACTGGTGCTCCCCAAGGAGATGCACTTGACCTAATGAACTGTTTAGACAAGAGATCCTCTAGTTGCTTTTTCAACTCGGCCAATTTTGTTGGTGTCATTCTATAAGGAGCTATAGAGATTGGTCCAGAACCAGGAACTATGTCTATTGAAAACTCGATCTCTCGTACTGGCAGCAAACTTGGTTTGTTGGTATCTCTTCTGGAAATACCTCTACGAAATCTTGAATGACAGGCACTTTCCTCAATTCAACCTCCCTCTTGCCTTTCAATAAGGTTAACATCATGTTTTCCTTTGTTTCTTCTTTCGAAGGAACATCAGATTGGTTGGTAGGTATAAATCCAGGAATCTTAGAATTGGGAAAAACAAGAGTTTTATTGGAACAAACTAAGAGGATATGGTTGAAAGATAACCAATCCATGCCTAAAACCACATCTAACTGTATTAAAGGCAAACATATCAGGTTAACAAAGTATTCTTTGTCCAGAATTGTGACAGGACAATTCAAACAGATGGTGTTTGCAACAACAGGTTTAGCAGTAGGTATAGAAACTATTAAATCAAAAGGCATCAAAGACACAGGCAATCCTACTTGTTTCACACAATCCACAGAAATAAAAGAATGTGTTGCGCCCGAATCATATAATACAATTAAGGGATTACCAGATATGCTACAATTACCTTGTATTAAGTCATCGGAGTTAGAAGCCTCTTTGCCACTCATGGTAAAAACTCGTCCCTTAGCAGCTGGTCTTGCTGGTTGCACATTCTTGATAACGGGTGCAGGCCTTTGTCCCCTACAGTCACTTGCTAAGTGTCCAATCTTTCCACACTTGAAGTAAGGTTCTCCCTTCTGTGTACAAGTGCTGGAAAGGTGTCCCTGTTTTCCGCAATTATAACACCTTAGTATGTTGGGCTTTTGCTGTCCAAAACCTCCATTCCCACCAGTCGGTGCATTGTTCCTATTTTGCTGAAATGGCCTGAAGTTAACCAGGTTTCTATTGTAGGGTTTGCTCTGAAACTGCCTCCTAGTCTGATACTGAGGTTAAAACCTAGACGGTCCACCTACATTGCCCTTCACTACTACCTTCTCTTTTTCAGAATTTCCAACTTCCGACATTTTTCAACTAAAGGTTGAAATTGGCAGATCTCTTGAACAGATATTGCTTCCTTGATATCGTAACGAGGTCCCGCTTCGAAACGTTTGCACTTGCATGCCTCATCAGGTTGAAGCTGGAAAAAGCGAAAGTACTTGGCCAAGGTTTCAAACTTAGCCGTGTACGCATCTACAGACATCTCTTTCTGCTGTAGACTTAGAAACTCCTGTTCCCTTTCAGTCCTAGCACTCTGAGGGAAGTACTTAGTCAGAAATCTAGTGCGAAAGATTGTCCAAGTTATTTCTTGTTGTTCAGCTTCCAGCAGTTGTTCTACTCCCTTCCACTAGTATTCTGCATCTCCAATGAGTAGGTATACAGCGTATGATACCTTGACTCCTTCAGCACAGTTTACAGCCAAAAATATCTTTTCCAAGTCCTGGATCCAAAGATCAGCTTTCTTTGGATCAGGTTCTCCACTAAACTGTTGTGGATCATGCTTCCTGAAATCAGTAAGTCCCTTAGTCACAGCAGCCCTATCTGCCCTTAACTGAGACTGTATATCTCTTTGTTCAGCCCGTTCAGCTTGCTAAGCCATAGTAGCAGTCGTATTGTTCATTGCCCCAATTGCTCGCTCCATTGCTTTGTTGTTACGCGCAGCCATCGTTTTACTAGAAAAGACTTAACAGGAACACACCTACCCTTAGAAAAACAGGATAACAAGCAATTTCACACAATGTCACATAGCACAGAAATCAAACAATGTCAAACAGAGTTAGATAACTTAAGCCTAATAGACCTATAACCTACACTCCCCCATAAGATTGTAAACCAGGCTCTGATACCACAAAATGCAACACCATTTCTCCAAAAAGGATATTACACCATAGTAACCAAAAGTTTCTCAAGACTTAGAAAATATTTGATAAAGGTTTTGTAAGTATTCTAAAAAATGCAAATGAATTTTTTTTCCTTTCCTAAAGTGATTGGTAAGTATAAAATAATACCTCCAGGTTTAGAAAAAGTACTTCATCATATAGATAGTAACCATGCTATTTTACAAGGGTTTGCTTCAATAGAAACCTAATAGATTCTACAAGAGTAATGAAACTAAAAATACTTGTAAACCAAAAATTACAAAAGTGTTAAAAGAAAATATATTGCTACTATGTAGGTGTGAGCCAGACTAATCTTAAACTAACCATCTAGCTTAAGCATCTTAAGACGAAGATGTAACGGTAGCAGCAACCTTCTAACTCTAACCCGGTAAACCTTCTTCTAAGCAGTCTTCCTCTGCTTCTCCACCTTCCTTGCGTTTCCATCTTTTGTCTGGATAATATCCTTCATCTGCTTCAAGGGTAGCTTAACGTCTAAGACTAATCGGGTTTCTACTTTCCAATTTGGTTTATCCGCCCTTACAGCGGTAGTAAGTACATAACCAGTATACCTACCCCACTGTGTACCAGGGTTTATCTTCCACCCCGACTTCCCAATCTCAAGGGATTGAATCCTAAGACGTCGGACCGGAACTAACCCACTCCTAGGGTAAACCATCTACTCAGTCATGCATCAACACAACAAAGTAGGCAAGGGTGAGACTCTAAGACAAAATAAAAGGAAAAGTAGCAATACACCCAACACATATAGATCATTCATCAATCAATTTGCACACCAAGCAAATAACATATCAATCAAGACTTATAAACAGATCTCGTGTAAGCAGATCTTACCTTTGTGCTGCAATCTTACAAAAATAACTCATTCACAGAATACATTCTCATAACCAAGTATAATTATGCATGTCACTTCAATAACTCTCTAATCACACCGGTGTAGTGCTCCAAGGAGACTTTTCCAACCTGACACCATTTGAGCGACCGGCTGCAGTACACTTAACAGCACAATCAGGGAAACCCGTCTTTAGACCCCTGAAAATACTTCAAAAATACTGCATTTAAAACTTAATACCAAATCAGAAATAGATCTGCCAGTCAGATTTATCCAAGTCGGGTATTCGACTCGTATCTGCTCAGGGGGATTCACTGACAAGGCCATTGAGACTTTCGAAACCTGGATAATCCAAGTAGACAATTGTAGTCCAACAAAACCTATTTTCAACCCCGTCTCGTAGGTTGTATGCTCATCGTCTATAATGCAAATGATCGTCTTACTTTGCATATACTCAGTTTCTCTTTGTTTTCTCTTTGTAAAACTTCCTCTGTTTTACTGCAGCTTCTCTTCAATACCATTGTATAGAAAACTTATCTCTTTCTGGAAAGTCTTACTCTTGTCTTCATTTCTCATTTACCGCGGGTTAATTTATTAGCTTATTTCATGAAGATCAAAACGGGGCATAGCCACCTAGGATTGATCAAGAGAGAAGAGATCAACAGTTATGAAAACTTATGTGCTTTTAAACCAGTAAGTGTCTGCTTTTTGATTTTAGATAACTCTTTGGGAATGGAATAATTACACGGCGGCTGAGCCGACTACGGTAATCAGTATCCAGCTTTCTTGAAAATTTAATATAGACTTAGTGAACGAGGTAAAATTGTTTAGTTTCCGGCTTAAGATATTTTCGAAGATGAACGGATCACATGACGGCAGAACCATCTTTGGTGATCAGTACCCAAAAATCGATATACTATAACTAAGTGAACTATCTTGTCACGTATATACCGGGTCCCTAGTGTTAAGATTTCCCCAAACAGCGTATCAACACAGATCCCAGGCCAGAGAGAGACGGACTGCTTTAGCCCCTTCATAGGTCTCTCTTCCTTTCTAGACAGATCCATACTGATAAACCATTTATCTTAACCATCACCTTGTATATAAATGATAGATAATATCGGGTTTTCACAAATAATAAATTGTATTTTCTTTGCGGTAAAATCGTATTTATGGTAAGTCTAAAATTTGCCATTATAACGGTATGTTTACCAAAGTTCAAAAGTGATTTTGCCATAGCCTTCTTACTTCCACTAAATTTTAATAAAATTTGGGCATTATAACTCTGCAATTCATCAATAGCACAAAACAATTAATTAAAGCTATAAAACAATTATAAAGCATATACAAATAAATAAAGACTAAAAACACATAAACAAGCAATTCAAACACAAACAACAATCAAAACTCATACTTCTCAAATTACTTTGCAAGAAAAACCCCTTACCTTTGCCACAAAACTATGAAGAACAAGCTTGAAGAACCAAGAACACAATAGTAAGAAATGTAAGACTAAAGAGAGAAAAGAGAGAGAATGGTGTTTGCCTTGCTTCTTGGATTTGTGTTGTGTGAATTTTATGAAACCAAGGGTGTCTATTTATAGTGGAGGGGGCGGCCAAGAGCTAGGGAGAATGAAGGAATTAAAAAACTTTGTGATGTAAGCCATGACTCCAAAAATACACATTTATTAATTAGGTTTAATCAATTGTTTTTCCTATTGGTTTAGGCTTATGACTAAGCTTGGTGAGTCATGAAAGAAATCTGATCTAAGGCCCCTAAATGCCTCTTGATGTTGACCAAAGCAAGGGGAAATGAGAGCCTTTGGATTGCTTGGTCAAAAGTTATATGTTTAGGTAGTTTTAAGTGAAAATCAAGGGTAAAATGGTCTTTATACATGCCCACCATACTATTCAAGGCAATCATGATGTCCATAGATCTTTTATGCTTCTTAGAATTGTATTTGAATCCCTCAAAGTTCCTAAGTTTCTATATCATAGTCACTATGTCTCTATTCGTCTCTATTGGGCTTATTCTATAAATAACGGTCAAAATAGTCTTTTACTAATCTAATACTCAAAAATAATTTTAAATGGTAAAAATCAATGAGGAATCTCGAAAATGACATGTAAAAGCTTCATACAATGATTTTGGGATTTTTACAGTAAGGGCAAGCCTTACGGTTTGCAAAAACAAAAGAAAATGGACACGCCGTAAGTGAAAAACGTACATTTTTCAGAAAATTCCAGAAAAAATCCCAAAAAATTGCAAATTGAATTGAATCACTAATGGTCCATCTTAAAATTTGATTTTGAGCACTCACTGATCACTGAAAATCTATTCTGGTTTCCGTAATCATCGTTTTGCGTGCTTTACAGGGATCAAAAAAGTACCATTTTGATCTATTTTTCAGAAAATTACGAAATAATTCCTAAAAATCCACAAAAATATAAAGATTCAGCTTTTCAAAATCTTTTTCTGACCTCAGTTTGGTCTCCGAATCAGTATTTAGCTCTTACTGTAAGTAACAAGGTCAAAACGGTAATTTCTAAAGTTTTCTAAAAATTTAAGAAAATTCCAGAAAATCACAAATATTAAAAGAACCAATTTTTGTGAAGGAAGTTTGTTTGTCTAAGTTGGTTTGACATACTTGTGTTATTTAAATCCTTTTCCGTAAATAACGGTAAATACGGATGTCAAATGTTAATAAAAGAGTGACTGTTTTAATGAAATAATTTCATAAGTATATTCCAATCTTAATTATAAGCTAAAAATAAATCTCTTGGCACTTAGATCATAGAATTTCATATAAAACAGAAATTTTAAATAATAACCTAAAAATACGGATATTACAATGGGCCCAACTTCAATAATTAATTAAATCAGATTTAATTAATTATTTCTCTCCAATTATTGACTCTATGTATGTGACCCTATAGGTTCCTATTAAATTGGAAAAAATATAAAATATTCAATATTGAAAATAATATAAATATTAAATTATTATTTGAATATTATAAATAATAAGCGGTATCTAGCAATACATCATTGCTATCCAATTTATAGGAAGGTCGACGATTCGACTCAACCTCTACTACAACCAAAATTACCATAAATTAATCTTTGTGAATTCGTCTATGTGTTCTAATTTTGTTTGGTCCATGTGTTCTAATTAAACGAGGCATAAACATGTCATCCTCATTAAATTTAATTATTTGTTCATCGATACCCAAGTATATGTGTAATCATAGTTGAACCCAACATCTCGTGTTGACCCAAATCCAACATAGCCATGCATTTTTTCACATCTTATAGTTGGAACCAACCTTTCATTCTATTGAGAGGCCCAGGACACTATTTCTATTAAGAATGAATCCTATCTACATCTCTCACATCCCTCCACATGATGTATTGCAAGCCCAATTACCACCTTTATAGTTATCCAATTATGGATAACGTTTGATAAATTAAAGCCTACAACATCTCATGTAAGAATCGTAGTGGCTTCAAGTTGAATGACTACTTTACTGAAAACATATTTATCTTATATAATCTATAACTATATAAAATGGGGATATCCCATTTTAACTACGTACCTACTTTAATGTCGTACTTTTTATTCCATTACTGCACTTATATAACTGAATTTTTAAAATTTAAATTTATCCACATTTTACAATACATCCACTAATTAACTACTATTGATGGTAAACCATATTATTAACTAGGAAAAAAAAGCAGAAAGACGGGCACGGTAGTGCCCGTCTTTTTGCTAGTGTATATAATGATGGCATGCTTTAGTGGAGTCTGATCCATATTTATGTAATTGTATTTTGTTTGAATTTATTATTATTATTATTCAATTTGTTTGAAATAGATAAATGTTTTCTTCTCAAATCTTTGTGATAACGTGTAAACTAAATTTAATTATTTATTTAATGCAAAGTTCGTAAAAATAAAATAATATAATAAATATTGTCTAATTGTTGATTTAAATGCATTTTTGAAAATATTGAGTTATTCTGAAATCTGTCCAAAGTTAAGTCAATATGACATAAATGTAGTTTTATGCTGGGATGAAAAAGGGAACATTAGCCCCCCAATTCTAATATTTTTTTTAATATGTTATATAGTGTAGTTGTGCGCGGCGGAGTGCTGGTGGTGCGAGGTTGGGTAGGACAATGGTTGGTTGTCTAGTGTGGACGTGTGTGTGGCAGTACGTGTGTGGACGCCCAACCGCCTGTTTTAACTTATACTTATAATACCTCTACTCTAGTATTTATTTATATTCATACTAACATTATTATATTACTAGCGGATAGACAAGCACTCTCGTGTCTATCTATCCGCTTTTTCTATTGTTGCGAATTAGACATTTATATAATATGTGTGAAGATATATAATGTGCAAAATTAAGTACAATTTGGTATGGATTATAAATGTTATTTATTTACAAATATTATTACTTTGTCTTCCTCGATTCTCACTTGGTTGGGAGATCAAATAGTATTTCTATTTCAAGAGTAGTTGTCATTTCCCTGCATTATACAACAATTCTAATTCTAAATTTAATACATAGTTATTTTCATTCAGTAAAAAATATTATACCAATAAATTAAACAATAATAAGTTTGAACTGTTATTTACCTTGCAATGATTATTCTCAATTCGTTATACATCTCACTATCAATAAATTGTTGCCTTTTAAAAAACTACAAAACAACTCGCACAACGTCATATATACACAAATAAGAGAAATTCATTAAAACAACTGATATAAAGGTTAAACATAGAAGAGATCAAAACCTGCAGAAGGCAAATATTTTGCTTTGTATGTAATTTGTTATTTGTTATTATGACAGCTATAACTCAATTTCTCAATTTCAAGTTTCCTAATATAATTAAGAGAGAAAAAAAAAACAAAGTTAGTATATATTTAATTTAAATTTTAAAATAGAATAATGTTGCAACTTATTTGATGAATGATATGTTTTGGATTATAACAAATACATTTTTCTATCAATTGTGATATCACAGATAAAACATTTTAAAGGAATCATATTTCATTACCTATTTCTCTTTTGAGCTAATAGTTCTCTTTTTATCATCTTCCAAAGTTGAGTTTTATCTGCCGTTATTGTGCAACCCCACCCAATAGAATATATTTTCAGCTGATGAATCTGCTATTAAGAAACTTAGAATATTAGAATTTAGAATAGCATAATAGTGTTAATGGCATAATGACATTATATGAAGTTGTCGGTATGTAATGTCTCTTTAACCTTATTGTCAATTGGAATAATAGATGTGAGTGCTTGCTCATCTTTCCATATATTCCATAGCTGTTCAAAGTCTGCATCCTAAAAAACATATTTCATGTTTTGTTATGTTATAAAATAAATGAAATAATGAAGCAAGAAAACAATTGTTAACTTACCACTTACTTGTTTATCAAGGTTCATGACGTCCAAATGTTTCGTTCTCAATTCTTTGCATAACTGGAAGATCTCCTTGAATTTCAGTCAATCTGTCCAAAATATATATATATATAAGTTAATATTTAATTTTTGGGCATTTTAGTCCCTTAAATTGTACTTTTTGTATTATGGAAGACATAAATTATGTAACAAATGTAAAAGGATAATACCTGAGATTGAGTTAACAAAATTTCTTTGAAAACTAGATTTTTTGTGAAGTTCTCTTCTTTGCCTTCAAGTTTCCCTTTTTAATGAGGATCTTTGTGGAAGCTTCGGAAACACCTCTTGATAGAGCCATATATAATTGGCCATGGCTAAAAACATGTCGTGGAAGATAAATTCCAACATTTGGGATAGTTTGTCCCTGTGACTTATTTATTGTAATCGCAAAACTTAGCTTCACTGGAAACTGCTTCCTTATATGCACAAAGGGAATACCCGTACTGTCAGTTGTCTTATGTTTAATTCTAGGCAAGAAAGCTCTTCTTCCAGCGTGGTTTCCTGTTAGAACTTCTACGTCTAGCATATTCCTCAAGGAACCACAACACAATAACCTTGTCCCATTACATAGGCCAGATTTTGGGTCTATGTTTCGCAAAAATATCAAGGGTGCTCCTTTTTTAACTTTTAAAATATGTGGTTGCAAACCACCTGCAGTAATTGTGTACAAGTACTCCTGTTGGTATAAGTTGCGTGTGTCCCCTTCGACCTCATCAAATGATAACAAATTATGCTCATCTCTTCAGAAATGATTGATAACCATGTCATTTATTTTTTGGACATCCTCATTCTTCGGGGTCAATATGGCTCTTTGTACTATATAAGATGCATCCCTACCATGGGCTTGTAATTGACGAAATGTTTGTTCTATAAGAGTTTGTATTGAACTATCTCCTTCCCATGGTATGACCATTTGGTGGGGTACTTTCACCATATCATCATGTTTAGTAGGTTCAACACCATCTCCAATGCGCATAAGATATTCAACAAAATCATGATCTTGCAATGATCGCATATTTTGGTGCAAATGTAGGACCTTTGTGTATGCCCACATATAAGACCTAACAATACACACAGATATCATTTGTGCCTTAGTACCTTTTTGAATAACAGGAAGTACTTGGCAAAAATCCCCTCCCATTATCATAACTTTCCGCCCAAATGGAGCATCACTATCTAGAATATCCTTTAATGTTCGGTCTACTGCTTCCAAAGCATATCTGTTGGTCATGGGTGCTTCATCCCAAATGATTGTGTTGTTTCTTTAATTAGTTTTGCGAGATCAGATTGTTTACTTATCGAGCAGAAGGACCCAGGCTCTACATTGATAGGTATCTTAAGTCGAGAATAAGCAGTTCTACTACCGAGAAATAGTGTTGCAGCTATAATAGATGAGGTAGTTGCTAATACTATTTGACCTTTACTTCACAAATTTGCAATTAAAGTGCGATACAGAAATGTTTTACCTGTTCCTCCTAGCCCATCCACACAAAAAAAACTTGACTTTGCTTATGCTTGATGACATTCATTATGGTATTGTAAGCAATCATTTGGTCATTATTTAACTTAGCTACAGATTCCATGTCTTCATTAGGGATTTGGAGTAAAAGCTCTTCTTGTATGACTCTTGGCACGGGATTTTCTTCCGTTGTATCCAACGTTAGTGCTGGCAAATCATAATTTGTGATTTGTTTTCCATGTTGAATTAGAAGGTCATTTAAATCCCTTAGTAGCATATTAATCAAGCTCGATCCCATGGCGATGCTTGTGGAAGGATAATCTTCAACCATATATGGGTAAAATTCATTCTAGAGGCTTCTAACATCAGTTGGCTCACAAAAGATTAATACAGTCACAAACAACCTCCTTAAAGTGTATGACATTCATATACTTGATGCTTCAACTAAGCACTCATGAATACTGTTGTCACTTTCCAAAAAACCCCAATGCTCAGCTGCTTTTTTGAATGTGGAAAAGCATGTGCCATTTACAGTATGTAGGTATTCCCAACTGGTTGGACCTGTTAAATGAGACAATAGGACACACAAATAGAATTTCTCTCCTTCTAAAGGAGATACTGTATAGATCTGGCCAATAACTTTCTTTTTTGACCTTCTTTGATACCATTCCTTATCCCCCCTATGCCAACAATAATGTTGAGGAATCACTCTGTACAAATAGCTTCTTGCTTGTGGGTCTCTTCGGTTAAGGTCAAAGAACTGTGTGAGCATGGTTTTGGAGTTATGTTCATCGTTCAGTATATCCCCAATTCTTTGATGGTTATAAAACCGCACTTGATGGCGATTAGCTAAGTGGATTTGTAACCTCTCAACACATGGATATAAGCGGTATAGGATAAATGTAAATATTTTCCATAAGGCCTCTGGGGCACAAATCCATCTTGCATCAACATATTGCTGGACCTCATCTACATTAGATCCTCTGTGAACCTCCATTGCTACTCGATCAGGGCCTTTGTAGACATACTTGTACAAATATTTAATGCTCTTTGTAACACCCTTTCTCCAAAAAGGATATTACACCATAGTTACCAAGAATTTCGAAATAACTTAGAAAATATTTAGTGAAAGTTGGAAATCCTTCTTCTCAAACACGGGTAAATTTTTTTCTACTTTCATAAAGAAGATGAGAAGGATGGGGAGTATGTTCCCTTGGTTCCTTTTTAAATGTTTTCGAAAAGGTTTTTAATGCAGAAGCATGAATAAGACTTGTATAAACGTAATCTCATTTCATATATATAAAGTCATCAGAGTTTTACAGGAAAGAATTTAAAGTAAGACAGTGAACATCTGAGCCAATCTAGTCTCTAAACCTCTACCCAAAACAATACAGTGACCCTCTATTCTTCTTGGAATCCACATTCATCTATATGGCAACATCCTTCAGATCCTCTCCTAAGAGCTAACCCACTTCTTGGGTCAAATATCTACTCCGTCATGCATCAACACAACAAAGCAGGCAAGGGTGAAACTCTAACTCAAAGTAATAGGAAAAGTATATGCACACAACAATACACAGCACAATACTAAGAAGTCATACTTAAATGATCATTGTATTAACATAACAAACAATAAGAACTTCACCAGCCGATCAAGAAAATCATAGGAAACATTATCAGATAAGAATACCACTTCAACCAACATATGAGAACATCCAGTGGGAACATTGCTTTCAACAAAGCATTTGGGAACATCGAGTAAGAACATCATGTAGGACCATCATGTAGGAACATCAAGTAGGAACATCACCTTTCACCAGGCCTATCTCTTTCACTTCCAACCACTCAGAATCACTCATCTCAAACCAATCAGAATCACTAGAAAGCACAAAACCACATTTAACAGATAAGCATACCAAATCACACATCTCAGGAAAACACACAGTCTTACCACTCAGATAGACATAGAACCATTTATTCTAGACCACTCAAACTTCGTTTATATTCAAGTCCCTAAAAAATAAATCGGTATATAACAGTACTAAAAAGTGATTAATTTATTGAAAAGGGGTCAAAACTGAATTATTCTAAAATATTTGAATACTAGTTTATTTTCAGAAAGAGCCCACTGAAAGCTTGTTTCACAAATTTCCACTGTTAAAGATATAGAGAATACTGAACCAAAACAAATATAACAATAGAATTCACCGAGAATCCATTACCATTATATTCCCCAATCATCTTAGTCATGTATATACTGAGTCCCTAGGTTAAGAATTCTCCAAATAGTGTATCTGTACAGATCCCAGGGCAGAGAGAGACGGACTGCTTTAGCCCCTTCATAGGTCTCACTTCCTTTCTAGACAGATCCATATTGATAAACCATTTATCTTAACCATGACCTTGTATATCAATGATAGACAACACCAGGGTTTTCACAAAATAATGAATTGTACTTTCTCCGCAATAAAATCGTTTTTACCGTAATCTAAAATTCGTCATTATAACGGTATGTTTACAAAAGTTCAAAATAAATTTTAACATATCCCTCTTACTTTCTCGAAAATTTAATAAAATTTGGGCGTTATATCCCTATTATTAGTAATTAGCACAAAATAATTAATTTAAGACTATAAAACAATTATAAAACATAAATAAATAAATAAAAGCTATAGACACATAAACCAATAATTTAAACACAAACAAGAATCAAACCACATACTTCTCAAATTAAATTGAAAAGAGAAACTCTTTACCTTGGCCAAAACTTGAATAAGAACTAAGTAAGAACACCAAAGAAATTTAAGAAACTAAGAAAGTAAAAGAGAGAGAACTTGTATGTCTTCTTGAATCCTTGTTGGTGTGTGTTAAAATTATGAAGCCAAGGTCCCTATTTATAGGGAGAGGGGGCGGCCAAGAGGAGGGATAAGGGAGGGATTAAAAAATTTCATGATGTAAGCAATGATTCCTAAATTACCTATTAATTATTTAAGTTAATTCAAGCTTTTATCTAATTGGCTACTTCTAATTGACTATGCAAAAAGCACATCCAAGGGCCCTAATCCATAGTGGATGTCGACCAAGATGAGGGAGGAGGGCAATTTGATCATTTGCTTCCATGATGTAAGCCATGACTCAAAAATGTTTAATTATAAATTAGTTTTAATTAATCGTTTTCTAATTGGTCCAAAGGAGTGAGTCATGGTGATGACTCAAAATTGAGTTCTTCTCCTTGCTTCATGAGGCGGTTTTAAGGGCTAAAGAGGGAGGAGTGAAGTTACATTTTTGTCCCTAGGGTTTTCAAGTGAAAACGAATGAAAATCAAGGGTAAAACAGACTTTTCACAACTCAAATATTTTCAAAATTAATTAAAATGGTGAAAACCTATAGGAAATTTTGAAAATGACTATTAATAGTCCCAAAGACTTCATACAAGAGTTTCTAGATTTTTACGGTAAAGGGTAGGCTTTAGGGTTTGCACTAACAAATGAAAACATATGCGCCATAAGTGAAAAACAGTAATTTTTCAGAAAATTCTAGAAAAATTACCAGAAAATCACAAATTTGATTTAAACACTAATGGTCTCTCTTAAAATTTGATTTTGAGCACTCATTGATCACCAGAAATCCATTTTTGACCAGAAATCTCTGTTTTTCGTATTTTATAAGGATCGAAAAAATAGCATTTTGATCTATTTTTTAGTAAATTACGAAATAATTCCCAAAAATCCCAAAAAATGAAAAAACATGTTTCAACTACTCAAAATCTTTTTTTGACTCCAGATGGGTCTCCGAATCAGTTATTAGCTTTTACTGTAAGTAACAGGGTCAAAATGGTAATTTCTAAAGTTTTCCAAAAATTCTAAGAAAATTTCAAAAAATCAGAAATATTAAAAGAACCAACTTTTCTGAAGGAAGTTTGTTTTTCTAAGTTGGTTTAACATACTTGTGCTATTTAAATCCTTATCCGCTAATAACGGTAAATACAGATGTCAAACGTCAAGGAAAGAATGACTGTTTTAATGAAATAACTCGATAAGTATTTTAAAACCTTCATTCTAAGACTAAAATAATTTACTTATCCCTTAGATCAAAAAGTTTCATATAAAACATATTTTAAACAGTAACTCAGAAAAACGGATATTACACTCTTGATGCTACTGCACACTTCTACATTTATGTGACAATCATACTTTAACAACAACCAAGGGTTATAAGGAACCACCCATCTATTATCAATACTCATATTTCTATTTAGAGATATTGGTCCATCAAACCGTCTTCTATACTCTGGATATTCATCAAACCCTAATTTACGTGTTACCGGGGAAATCGAAAAATTACCGTATGACTTCTAAACTTGATTTCTATCTATCAAGACCTTTTTGGAACATAAATTTCGTGATCTTGGCTAACCATGTGAGTCATGAGAGTCTTTCACTTCAATAGGTAATGTTTGGATGTTTTTACCGTAAAACACAAAAGTTACCGTACTTTATTATTTGTAATTTACCATTTACCATGGGTAATGGTAAAAATTTATTTACCTCTTCCTTTCACCCAGCTCAGCTGCCCTCCCCACCAAAAATATTACAATGTAATAATTTCATTTTGGTAAGTCATAAGAACCAACCAATGGGTGAATTTCTTGGTTTTTCTTTTTTTCTTAATTCCTTTTGTAATAAGTGCTTATGAGATAAGCCTTATTACGTACATCATTTCTCAAAGGCTGCACGAAATTTTCAGGGAGAGAATGGAGAGTTTTCCATTTCATCTTCATCTTCATCATTTTCATCTCAAAAAAATCAAAAGCTTGATCATTCCTTTGATTTCCCTAAAATTTCCTTAAGATCTTCAAGTGCTCTTCTACTTTCCTTAAGCTTTTGGATCTTTGATCTTCAAGCAACTAAGGTTGGTTGTCTTCTCCAATCTCTTAAATATTCTTCTTTGATCATAATCTTCATGATCATGTAACTAAAGCGTCTTCTCCAATCTCTTAAATATTCTTCTTTGATCATAATCTTCATGATCATGTAACTAAAGCTTGTCTTTCTTCAAGGAACTTTTGTTTGGTATAGGAGTTTATCAAGGAGAGTTCTTGAACCAAGGAACTAGGAACCTTTCTCTAGGAGCTAGGAGTAAAGGAAAGGGGAAATTTTCTTTTAGCAAGTTACTAGTATCACATGATTATGTTTGTTTGCTTGTTAGTAATTTCTTAAAGCTTGATGATGATCTTTGTGATGTTAAAAGCTCATGTTAGTTGATGTTAGTGATACTTCATGATAAGTGTTCTTGTGTGTGATGATGATTTGAGGTGTTGATGATGATTTTTGGATTGATTATTTGATTCTCTTGTATTGATGTGCTTGATGGTGAGTTCTTATCTTGTTGATGTGGTGATTTCTTACCTTGGGAGGAGTTGATTTCCTATGTTGTGATTATTTGATTTCTTATGTGGTGAAAAAAGTGATTTCTCATGAGTTTGGGCTGTCATGTTTAAAGTAGGTTTTAATCAAGTAAAGAATAACTTTAAATTGGCTTTAATTGTGTGAAAAACCGAACCTGTCACGCCCTCGGTGTAATTATTTGCAAAACTGTGAAAAATTTACAAACTGCTTGGAAAACAGGGGTCAGACCTGTTCACTCCGCGGGTGTGAAATTTTCCACTCCTGTGATCAGTTCTAAACTTTGCGAAAAACAACCCATAATTTTATGAAATTTATGTTTTAAGCTTATAAAATCAAGTTTAAAGGGGCTTTTTGAAGTAAGCTTAGATAATGATTTTTCAAGAAAAGAACCTTTGGTTAAAGTTAAGGAAAGGATTTGTGAAAGTTTTATAAATAACCGAAAAGTTATGTTTTAAGTTTTAATTGATAAGCAAGTTTTAATTTGATGAAAAGTTAAGTTTTCTTTTGATTTATAATGATAAGCTAATGAGTTTTGTTCTAGATAGGATTTTTTATCAACATTTGTGAAATCACATGTATTTGATAAATAGAAAACAGTCATGTTCACACCCCTGGTTCAGGATTTTTCGCAAATGTTAAAGCTGTTGTTTTGGGCGAAAATGTAATGCCCTCCGGAGAATGGGGTGTTACAGTAGTCATAGAGACAATGCATTAGAGAATAGGAAAATATGTAGAAGGAAGAGTATACAATTAAGAAAATATTATACAATTAACATTCTCACATATTATTAAATTAGGTAATTTGCTACTACTTAATTTTAAAATGTCTTTGAATTTGTGTGTGTCTTTTTATGCCTCCTATTTTTTTGAGAAAAAATGTTACTTTTTATTATGCGGGTTTTAATATAATGATTTTAAACATAACTGTTATTACGGATATACTACATGGATAATAGCTCAATAACTTTTGATATTTTAAACAAGGAATTGTCGTTGTAGAATATGTTAATTTTTCTTATACTATATTTACTTTAAATTATTACTAATAATTTCATACACTGAGTACCAGTTATCATTTCTAGCTTTTTCAATGATTTTCACAATTTGCAAATTTTTATTTTCTTAACAAAAAATAGTGTGTTTGTTAATTGAGTAGTTCTACAATTAATTTATAAACTACTACAAGTTTTAACACATTGTTCTAAGACACATTAATGAATAAACAATTCCTTTTCTAAATCTTAAAATATATAATCTTAAAAATGTTTATATATATCGTATGTATGCAACTGCGAGTTAACATCTAGTTTTAATTTATTTGTCTAATTGGTTTCTTTATATTTTTTCTCAAGCTTAATTAAGGCAATAAGTGTTGAATGGTCCTCCCTCGTCTGAACACATAGTAGCAGATCCAACTCACCCGCTTAACTTGGATCTATTCTCTATCACTCTTCATTTTCCTCCTTTAATTTCATCACACCACACACACGCCACTTGGAATTGTAACGTAACACATAACACTCTTTCCAACATTCCAACCCACTGAGTGCAACACAAAATTCAAAAACAACAACTACAAAATCCCCTCTCTCTTTCTCTTCCCAAAACAAAAGTTAAAACAAAAAACCGAATAAATAAAAGATTTGTTTTCTTTTCCTTTACATTTTCAAATAGAAATAGAATACGACAACACAATAAGAACAAGACAATTAGATGTCCCAGAAAATCTCATCAAGTATAACTATAATCATCAACAACAATGCACGACAAACCACTCTATGTGGGCGTGTGATGCCCAACGCCTGAAAGACCGCACAGGCTATTGAATGGGGAACGTGACAGGAACTGTAGCTGCGAAATTTGCATTTTTTCCACCAGAGCCACCAACATACAAGGTTTCGAAGGGGGAGGATGGGAAGGTGGTGTTCTCAGGGCTAACCTGCACGGACAACAACATGGACGTTCATCTCTTTCAATTTGAAATCCATTCTTATGTTGATTTTTTTTTTTTGAAATCCATTCTTATGTTGAAGTTTGGTGATTGTGTTTCTATTTTTTTATTGAGTAAAGGGTCATTTTAGTCTCCGAGAGATATAGGTGGTGTCACATTGGTCCCTGAGAGATAGGAAATTAAAATTTTGTCCCTGAGAGGGACAAACGTTTTTTAGTTTGGTCCCTAAGTAATACTTTCAAGGACTAAAATGACAGTAAGTAATCACTTTTCAGGGACCAAAATGACAGTAAGTAATCACTTTTAGGGACCAAAATGACTAACGGATGACAGTTGAAGACCTTTTTTGAATTTTGCATCTGTCAAGGACCAAAGTGACACCGCCTGACACTCTCAGGGACCAAAGTGACTGTTTATTCTTTTTGTATTTTTTGCTTATTGTTGCATATATGGGATGGGGAAGTGAGCCATTTTGGCATATGGTGTTACTTATGATCTACCTCTTCTTTAGCCCGCCAACAAACATATTTATTATATTGAATAAGGATTGAAGGTTCTATCTAAAATCTAATTAAAAATCATAAGCATTTAATTTTGTCAGGCAATGTGGTGCAAAATCTTGGAGTCTCCACTATTAAGAATTACCAAGGGGTTTCTCAAAAAAAAAAAATTAACCAAGGGCTAAATTTACAACTATAAAACTTTGGAAATTTCTGGTTAATTAAAGACAAGTGTGTGTGTGTGTGTGAAAGGTGTTGCATATGCTTCTAAATGTGTTTTACTTGATGTTTGGCCTTATATCAAGGTGTTGTGGATTATATATCTTTGTACACTCCATTTTCTTTTGGGGGAAGTAAATAGTTTATTTTGCTCTTTGACTTGTTCTAGTTGTACTTAACATTTACACATCATTTTGAAATATAAGTAAGATTCCTTTATGAATATTTTCATGAAATTTTCTGTTATTTTGCAGCTATGACTATTCAGGATATGGAGCATCTACAGGTAAGGTAAGTAACATATCTGATCCACCCTTCCTATTCTTTCTTTATTCCATTTTATAAGGTTGTTTTCAAATAAAATTTGCTAAGCTTCAACCGAACTCAAAGGCGCATAGGTTTTCTTGACGTTTGGAAGCATGTATCTCATGAAACATGATATAAGGAAGCAAGATTGTCAATCCCATTTGAATTCTCTATTTTTCTCCAAATTATTGTGTGTTGAGTCCACCGATCTAACTGGATGTCTAATGTGTGAATGTGATTATCTCTGAAACTGTGATAGCCATAGAGTTCAACACATATTATGACATAGAGGCTGTGTATGATTGTTTGAAGAGTGAATATGGAATTAAGCAAGAAGATTTAATTTTGTATGGTCAATCAGTTGGTAGTGGTCCCACAGTACACTTGGCTTCTAAGTTACAGAATTTGAGAGGTGTTATCCTTCACAGTGCCATCCTTTCAGGGATAAGGGTGTTATACCCTGTCAAGATGATATTTTGGTTTGACATATTCAAAGTAAGTTTCGCCTTAGTGCTCTTCATAATTTTTAACCCGTTGCATTATTTATCACTAATAAGTTTTGTATTAACAAATGTCTCTTTTATTATTTCAGAATATAGACAAAATAAGGCATGTTACCTGTCCAGTCTTAGTTATACATGTATGTATATCTTTCCATTTATGTTTGCAATTAGTTTTTGTATTTATCTTTCATTTAGTATTTGAACTAATCGGTCATTGGTTTCTAGCCTAAAGAGGTTGCTCTTTTCTCTTTTTAATTATATGAATTGAATGTACTTTAATTTCTTGTTGTTATGTTTGTCAATGAGTTATTCATATGGAGGCTTGATTAAGCACAGTAAAGAGTTGAAAAAGGCTAGGATTGTACGATTGATTTTGATTGGTTTGTATTTTCTATGAAACATGCATATTATCAAAAGAACTTGAAAAGGTCACCTAATGCAAAGCGTTTTGATTGGATTTATGCATAGAAAGATGTCATCCTAATAAAGAACTGTGTTTAAGATCCCGTTGGTGTTTGCATTATGCATTGAAGTACTATTATTTTTGTTTAGGAGAAATGTTTTTTCAATTTATTAGACAAGTATTAGTTTCACATCATAAATTTCCACCGGCTTACATAAAGTCTTTAGATCTTGTTACAAGGATGTAATTTTTTTTAGTCAATCAGTTCATGTTCTTAAAAGTAGTAGACCAACTGAGTACATCTATAAATTGTTACTAGATTTTATGTTACAGGGTGAAACTAAAATGAAAAACACTGGAGCCAACAATTGATATTATTTTAAAAAAGTCTTGTTTTTCAGAGTATTACTCAAATTCTGCATTCTTATATGAAGTTGTAAAGCATATACAAGTCAAAAAAAAAATGTAATACTTCAATATTACATTGTTGATAGGAAGGTTGATACTACAAATTGTTGATAAGGTCATCCTTTTCATTGTCAATGATTGAATATATAGATTTATATATACTTTCAAATCTTAACTTTGTGTCAATCTAAACATTGACAATGCATACCTATTGCGGTCTTCCAAATTCTTCCTAATGAAGAAGAAAATGCAAATGGGATACGTGTTTAACAAATATTTGACATTTCTCTTTTGTTATAAAGTAAAGTCGTATTCCTTTGTCAGCAATATTTGGTTACAATGGAAAGAAAACAATCAGCAGAGTATCATATATAATGTGACTTATTGTTGTCATGTTGAGAGAAAAATAAGTAATTAGACTTTTAATTTTTAAAATATCAATATTTTTTAAACAAAAAAAGCTAATACATATGGAACTGAGAGAATTGTAACTATTGCTATAAATAAAACAAAATATGAGTAGAAATTAGATGCTATTAGGGCCTCAATTTTATGGCACTATTCAGTGGAATATGCAATCATTGATTAAATAATACACTTCCTGATTCTAATAGTAGTTTTGTATGTCTGGTTGTGTATTATTATGGGTAGGGAACAAGTGATGATATTGTTGATTGGTCCCATGGAAAGCGATTGTGGGAACTTTCACCAGAAAAATATGACCCTTTGTGGGTCAAGGGTGGGGGCCATTGCAACCTTGAAACTTTCCCTGAATTCATCAAGCACTTGCGCAAGTACCTAAATTCCATGGAGAAACTCGCAATCACAAGACAGACGAACAAACAACTCACTCAAAACCCAAGTATTGTTGAGTCCAAACATAACAAATGTTTGAGATTTGTCAAAACATAGCTGGATCTCTTTGAGGTTTCAAAATGTAGGGAATCAGAACCATATGGTTTGATTGAAGTTCGAGACCAACAATATAGGAGTATCCATGCTAATTTGACTCAGGTCAGGGATATGGAAGCCAGTCTATTTAGTTAGAATTGAATGATGCCTTTGACATAAATCTTGTTGAAATAGCAAATTTTTAGATGAAGAACTCTAAAGTGGCATTTGCGTAGGTTCACTTGATGATATTGATATCTACCAAAGTTTAGTTAATATATTGGCCTTCACATTACGAGAAAGAAGAGTGAATCATCATGTGAATACCATATTTTGTCCAACCCAATTTTATTTGATTTTGTTTTATTAGTACTTGTGATTTTACTCCTAGTCACATTTTTTTCTTTCTTTCTTCATTTAGCTTTCACTTCTACTTTTGCAAAAAAAAAATGAGAAATTGCAATAATAATTTGTCAAAAACAAGTTTTGAGATTTAAACGTCATGGTGCATTTTGGTTTTGTATGCATTGTTGTTCAAGATTTTATCTTGTCATGCTTTCTTTTCTTTATTAAAAAAATAAAATAAAATTGTAAGAAGCATAATTTAAAAAAAGAATAAAAAATGGAAAAAAGAGTATTAAAGCCCGCCCATACATAATATTTGGACACTTCTTAGGCCCAAAATTGATGTCCAGTCATATTGATTACAAACAAAAATACAAACAATGAAAATGATAAGAAATCAAACGAAAAAAAAGTAAATATTGACAAAGGACATTGTGCTGCTCTACAGATCGTTTCTTGCAATTGCTCTACTATAGCAGGATGTGTCACCCTGCAGAGTGTGTGCCACGCTCATACAATCCCTTAGGGAGGATTTGCAATCTGTGCATAATGACAAAAAAGTGGATTTAGCAACAAAAAAAAAAGCAAAGATTATTCAAAGAATAAAGAGAGTATGATCACTATAAAAGGAGAGGGGAAAGTAGTGAAAATGGTT
Source organism: Glycyrrhiza uralensis (assembly GCA_030159175.1). NCBI lineage: Eukaryota > Viridiplantae > Streptophyta > Magnoliopsida > Fabales > Fabaceae > Glycyrrhiza > Glycyrrhiza uralensis. Next base: position 24,766,167 of record BRZY01000007.1, on the reverse strand, counting down.
TTTGTTTTTGGGGAAGGCAAGGACAACTTCAGAACGAAATACAGAGAGGGTAAATACCATTGACTAATAAACACATTCTTTGCCCATCAATCAAAATAGAGAGAAAGTACCAATACAGAGAGCAATTCGAACCTCAAGAGTAGAAAACACGGAGCAATTCAGAGAGGGCACGTTACTTATTTTCTTCTCTGTATGTATCGGATCACAAAGGGATGAAACTGAATAATACTTGTGTTATTGATTGGAAGAGAAATTACAGATTATATAGAGGGTTTAGCAGACCCTGTAACAAACTAACGGATAAGAGCTAGTAACAAAACAGAAAAGGGGAAAACAAACTAAGGGATAAAAAACAGAAATAACAAGCTAACAATATATCCTAACACCCCCCCTCAAGCTGGTGGGTGGATGGAAAGAACACCCAGCTTGGACATAAGTGGCTGAAAAAGAGCAGGCTCAAGTGGCTTTGTGAAGATGTCTGCGATTTGGTTTGAGGACGGGACAGGGAGCAGATGAAACAGGCGGGCTTGTAGCTTCTCCCGGACGATGTGGCAGTCAATGTCAATGTGTTTGGTTTTTTCGTGGAAGCTGGAGTTTGATGCAATGTGTCGGGCAGACTGGCTGTCGCAGTATAGAAGTGCAAGGGTTATGTGATGGAGGCGGAGATCATTGAGTAAGGAGGTTAGCCACTGCAATTCACATGTGGTGGAGGCTAAGGCACGGTACTCTGCTTCTGTTGATGACCGCGAGACAGTATTCTATTTTTTTGATTTCCATGATATGAGAGATGAACCCAGAAAGACGCAGTAGCCAGTCACTGAACGGCGAGTATCAGGGCAAGTAGCCCAATCGGAGTCGCTAAAAGCTTTGAGTTGCAATGTAGAATCCGCTGGAAAAAATAAGCCTTGGGCTGGTGAGGATTTTATGTAACGTAGAATGCGAAGGGCAGCATCGAAGTGAGGTTGTCAGGGAGCCTGGATAAACTGACTGAGATTCTGAACCGCAAAAGAAATATCTGGTCTGGTCGTGGTCAGATAAAGTAAACGTCCAATAAGTCTGCGATAAGCTGTAGGGTCATAAGGAGCAACATCTGAATCATAGAGAAGCTGATTGCTTTTGATCATAGGTGTTGAGCAAGGCTTAGAGGCAAGGGCACCCCATTCGGAGAGAATGTCCAGAGCATACTTGCGTTGGCAAATATGAATTCCTTTAGATGTGCGAGAAACTTCAAGGCCTAAGAAGTACTTAAGCTTTCCAAGGTCTTTGATCCTGAATTGTTGGTGAAGAAGTTGCTTGATGGTAGTAATTTCAATAGGTGAGTTTCCAGTAAGAATAACATCGTCCACATAGACGAGGAGAGCAGTGAATGAGGAACCGTTGTGCTTGGTGAAGAGTGAGTTGTCAGAGATAGACGAGGAGTAGCCATGCGAGATGAGGAAAGTGGAAAGCTTATCAAACCACTGACGGCTGGCTTGTTTGAGTCCGTATAGGGATTTTGTGAGGCGGCAAACTTGGTTTGCAGAATGTGGAACAAGGCCAGGAGGCAGTTGCATATACACTTCTTCGTCAAGGTCACCATGTAAGAAGGCGTTGTCGACGTCAAGCTGTTGTAAATCCCATTGTTGAGTGGCAGCAAGGGCAAGGAGCAACCGGACTGTGGTGAGCTTGGCAACTGGACTGAAAGTGTCAAGGAAATCCATGCCTTCTTGTTGGGTGTAACCCTTGGCAACAAGTCTTGCTTTGTGCCGTTGAATGGAGCCATCAACATTGTTTTTAATTTTGTAGACCCACCTGCATCCAATAGCATTCTTGCCTCTTGGCAAATCTGTTAGATACCAAGTATTATTTTGTTGGAGGGCGGCTAGTTCATTGTTCATGGCCTGAACCCATTGTGGTGACTTAACAGCTTGGTTATAAGTATTAGGCTCAACATGTGTAGAAAGAGCAAGGGTATAGGCAAGGTGTAAAGGGGTAAGGGAATTATATGAGAGAACAGAGGAGAGGGGATATAAAACATTACCTTGAGAATGGGACTTACCATGTTAATTCCAATTGACTGAAATTACAATGAAACTCTTTGAGGTATGCTGGTGCCTTTCGGGTCCTTAATGACCTTCGAGGAGTAGCATGTGGCTCGGGTGTATGATATTCAAGATCAGGCAAAGTAACAATGGTGTTAACGGGATCAATAATATCAGGATTGAAATCAGCATTGGGTGTGTGTGTGTGATCAATGTGGGATATGGGAGGATCAAATAAAAAATTAAGGGAATCAGTACAAGTGTTAGAGTTATCAGTATCATGAAAATGATTGTTAGAGGCAGTAAAATAAGGAAAAATGTGTTCATAAAACACCACATTCTGAGAAACAGAAATTTCCCTAGTCTTGAGATCAAAAACCACATAGCCCTTAGTGCCAAATTTGAAGCCAAGAAAGATACATTTCTTTGCTCTTGGGTCAAGTTTGGTTCTCAAATGTTCTAAAGTAGAAGAATAGCATAAGCAGCCAAAAACTTTTAAATTTAGAAGAGTGGGAGGTTCCTTATAAATTAATTCAAAAGGGCTTTTATGGTGAAGGACAGGTGTTGGTAATCTATTAATCAAATGGACAGCACGTGTTACCGCATAAGACCAGAAAAGTTTTGGCAAATTGGACTGAAAAAGTAAGCTTCTAGTGACATTCTGATACCAATTGATAAGTACCTAAGCACTTGGGGAACCCACCCTTGAAAAGCTAGCTATCAAGGGGGAAGAACCAAGCACTTAAGTACTCCACCGAGCATCTCATACTACCCGATGTGGGACTTGGGCACCCCATAATACCCAAGTCCCTATCATAGCACCGCCCCTGAGAGCCGACGTCCTCGGCGGCTTTCACTCCACGACACTTCACTCGGTGGCACTTCACTCAACTTCCTTGTTGGTCAGAACCCTCCACCGGTCAGAACCCTCCGTGGGTAGCCCTTTCCGAGATGCCGACAACCTGGCTCTGATACCAATTGATAAGTACCTAAGCACTTGGGGAACCCACCCTTGAAAAGCTAGCTATCAAGGGGGAAGAACCAAGCACTTAAGTACTCCACCGAGCATCCCATACTACCCGATGTGGGACTTGGGCACCCCATAATACCCAAGTCCCTATCACATTCAAGATGTGTAAATGTTTGCGTTCAACGACAGAGTTCTGTTGCGGTGTGGCAACACAAGAAGTATGATGCAAGATACCATATTTGCTATATAATTCAGGACAATTAAATTCAGTTCCATTATCAGATCTAATGGTTTTTATGGTAGTGCCAAACTGAGTTTGAACCAGTTTAATAAAATTTTCAATCAATTGTCTAGTTTCAGATTTCAGTTTCATTAGGAAAATCCAAGTATGCCTAGTGAAATCATCTACAACAGTGAGGAAATATTTGTGGCCATGTAGAGATGGAACAGCAAGGGGTCCCCATGTATCCATATGCACAAGATCAAAAGGCATGTGTGTGATAGTGGTGCTAGTGGGAAAGGGGAGTTTGGTTTGCTTAGCTAAATGACAAGCATCACAAGTAATATTTTTATTCATTTTCACATAAGGGAAAACAGTACAAATTTGTTCAAGAATCTTGTTTGATGGATGGCCTAATCTTAGGTGCCAAACATCTTTATCAGCATGCATATTGTGTATATGTACAAAATCAGATTTAATAGAGAAAACAGAGGCAGCATAGTCAGGTTTAGGTCCTTTAATGTGGTAGAGGCCTTTGTACAAATTAGCATGCCCAATCATCTTCAATGAAGGCATGTCCTGTATGTGACAAAAATTTTGGTAAAATGTGAGTTTGTAGTCTAAAGTGGAAACCAGTTGTGGGATAGAGATGATATTAAAGGTAAATTCAGGAATATATAGCACATTATATAACCATAGATTTTCAGAGAATTTAATGCAGCCACAATACTTGGCTAAGACAGTAATACCATTTGGCAAATTAACAGGTATTGGTTTAATAAAATGGAAGGTGAGAAAAAGAGAAAAATCATTAGTAACGTGGTCAGTGGCACCACTGTCCAAAATCCAAGTAACAAGATCAGGATTAGATTTACCTGAGTGTGGTGGATGCGTAGAAGAAGACTCACCAATGGTGTTGGTTTGAATCTGACCAACAGAATATGTAGAAGGAATATTAGTTTGCTGCAGTGCATTTATCAGTTGCTGCAACTGTTCAGGGGCAAGTTGTAAGGGATGTGAACTAGTAGTGGTGCTGGACTGATAATTTGGAGGGCAATAGGGAACAATAGCAGTATTGGTATTAGGTTCCGCGGGTACAACAAGGTGATTAATAGAGGAATTGTCTCTTTGCCTAAAACCCGGTGGAAATCCGTGTTTAGAGTAACATTGGTCAATTGTGTGACCAAGCTTGTTGCAGTGTGTGCATTGCTTTGCTGGAGAATTGAAGCCTCTGCCTCTTCCAAGAAGTCCATCGCCTCTGCCTTGGTTATTGTTACCTCGGCCTCTGCCAGAATTTCCTCGACCTTGATTATTTTGAAAACGCCAAGTCCCTTGATTATTTTGCTGAGTAGAATTTAGGAGGACCTTTGTATCAGTTGAATTAGGGCCTTGTAGTTGACCCTCTTGTTGCAAGACCAAACCATATGCCTTGTTGATAGAAGGCAAGGGCTCCATCATGAGAATGTTAGAATTTACTATACCGTAAACCTCACCCAATCCTTTTAGGAAGCAAACAACCTGTTCTATTTCTTGTTTCTTTTGGATCGACTTAACTAAGTCACAGGAGCACTTGACTGGACAAGTGCATTCAGGTATAGGACTGAGCATGTCTAACTCATCCCACAATATTTTCAACTCAGTGTAGTATTCAGTTACAGTTCTATCCCCTTGCCTAATAGAGTGAATTTCTTGAATAAGATCAGAGATTCTGAAAAAATTACCTTTTGTGAACCGTTCTTTTAATTCATCCCAAAGTTTCTTGGCATTATCCAGGTAGATGGTGCTTTGTGCAAGCTGTGATGAGAGGGATCGAGTGATCCAGGAGACCACCATCATGTTACATCGCTGCCAAGCTTTGTAATTCGGATCATCCTTCGCTGGGATCGGTAGAGTTCCATCAATAAACTCCAGTTTGTTCTTGGACCATAAAGCACGAAACATCCCGCGACTCCATGTGTAATAATTGGTCTGATTGAGAGGTGGAGAGACAAGGATCATACCAGAACTCTCGCCTGGATGCAAATAATATGGATTGTTGATGTCTTGTGAATCCTCTGTAGGTAACAAGATGAAACACAAGAAGGGGGGTTGAATTGTGTTTCTAAGCTTTTAAAACTTTTCGTAAATGTTGGACGCTGGCTGTTAAAAACGTTGGACGCACAGCTTAGTTCAATTATTGGACGCACAGTGTTTTCTGAAATATTGGACGCACAGAGTGCTAAAACACTGGACGCACAGAATTGTGAAATATTGGACGCACAAAAGATTGGACGCTGAGGCTTCCCTCTTAGTTTAAAAACTTGTTTTCTTTGTGCGATTTAAGGTGTATGAAAAACTTGTTTAAACAAAATCAATTCAATCCCCTTGGTTAGTAATAAACACAGATATAATAAGAGATAAGGGAAGGAAGAAATAACACAAGTTTTTATACTGGTTCACCCTTTCCTAAGAGCTACGTCCAGTCCCCTCGAACTAGAGAGATTTCACTATCAAACCAGATAGGTACAAGTATTCTTTGCACACAGCCTCTTCAGGCTAAAACCCAAGTATTCTTTGCACACAGCCTCTCCAGGCTAAATCCCAAGTATTCTTTGAACACAGCCTCTTCAGGCTAAAACCCAAGTATTCTTTGAACACAGCCTCTTCAGGCTAAATCACAAGTATTCTTTGAACACAGCCTCTTCAGGCTAAATCAAGTATTCTTTTACAGTCAAGCCTCTCCAGGCTCAAACAACTCAGCAGAGTTTTGATATCAAGTGCTATCTAACTCACACAAGTGAGGATGTGAAATCTAAAGCACTTCGAGAGTTAAGCAAACTCTCTATTTACAAGAAGAAAGACAAATATACAAGACTTTCTACACAGAGTATAAGCACAGCGGTTCAGCTCTTTCTTTTTCTTTTTCGTTATCCTCAGTATCTTGTATTCTTCTTCTTGTTCACGGTATTTATAGGCTTTGATGAAGCTTCAGACTTGTTCTTCGAATAGCTCAGCTTCAGCCTTCATAAATATTACCGTTCTCTAATAGCATTAAATGCTATTTTCCCGTTGCTCTGAGGAGATCTACTTCATTGTGCATGTCTGCGTTTCTTTCTCCTAAATCAGAAGCAACCTGTACTCAAAGTCTCAATTGTACAGTGGTTAATAGTAATATCTTATTGAGACAGAGAGAATACACTGTGTAAAGTAGAAAGATGTGTTCAGAGATATACAGAGTAGTTAAAAGTACATTCTCTCTCTTAGTACACTTTCCACAGTGCTTTATGCTTTTCAAAAGTACATTCAAAAACGTTGACAATGGTTGTACAGAAAGCATTGCATACAGCTATTTATTTCAAATCATTTGCTCAATAAATATGTTCCATATTAAATGCATGAGCAATAAATAGCAAGTTTATGGATTCTGCGTATTGGACGCAGCATGTAGAAATCATTGGACGCATACCTGGTACTTACCAATTGCATATGATATTCATTCAATCATTGGACGCATCTTTATGCTTACCATTCTGATGATTAGTTGCAAAGCAACATTGGACGTATTGCCTCATTCTGGTTATTGGACTTTTGCCATTTCCTTATAGTTCCATTGGACGCAGAGTTGATTGTTGTACATTTGTTCTTCTGCTTTATTGGACGCAGAACAGTTGTTTGATGTACCTTTGTCAATCTACTTCATTGGTCGTATGACACTTGATTGATGTCCTTCTTATTTATTGGACGCAGAACAGTACCTTTGTCACTCTGATTTCATTGGACGCGGAGCAGTTCTTTTGTTTGTTCAGTTTCATTGGACGCAGAGTTGCACTCTTGCTCATGCTGAACATTGGACTTTTGTCCTTCATATGCATTGGACGCTCACTGAATCTGTTCCTTTGAAAATCATTGGACTCTTACTGCAATTCTGCTTCTCATAAAAACATTGGACTATGCCAGTATTGCCTTGTTCTTATCATTGGACTTATGCCAGTCTTGCCTTGTACTTATCTTTGGACGATCAGCATTCTGTACCTTGGTCAAGAACACATCCTGAACATTGGACTTATGACTTATGTTCTGATCATTGGACTTATACGCATTCTGATCATTGGACGTATGGTTATTCTTGAACATTGGACTTATAAGCATTCTGATCATTGGACGTATGGTTTTTCTTGAACATTGGACTTATGTCTTCAATGCCTTCTCATGAATCATTGGACGTATGAAATTGTCCTTGTGCCTTGTACTGAATTATTGGACGCACAACATTACTTGCCTTTGTGCTGAAACATTGGACGCAGAACTCTTCCTTCAGCTAAAACATTGGACGCAAAACTTTTGTGTCCATTCCAGTGCCAACATTGTGATGAGCTAGCTTATTGGACGCAGACTGCAATCTTCCTTCAATAAACTTAGTTACGCAGCATTGTTACACATTTTACAAGCTTAATACTTATTGATTATCCTTTGTAAAAACCTTAATACATTTTGTTATCATCAAAACCATAAAATCACTTAGGGAGTTTTTGTATTAAAAACACTTTTAACCAATTTGGTTCCAACATCATCCTTCTGGGAAGGTGTTCTGTTGTTCTCGTTCTGTATGGTTTCGTCAGCCATGGAATGAAGGAAGATGAAGCAGCGCAAAAAGGAGTTGAAGACGGGAGGGAGGGATTGAAGAGAAAGAAAAGGACGAGAAAAAGAATCAAGAAGGATCAAGCAATTTCAGAGAGCGGAAACCAGGCGGGATTAACCCGCTCTGATGCCATATTGGATCAAAAAGGGATGAAACTGAATAATACTTGTGTTATTGATTGAAAGAGAAATTACAGATTATATAGAGGGTTTAGCAGAACCTGTAACAAACTAACGGATAAGAGCTAGTAACAAAACAGAAAAGGGGAAAACAAACTAAGGGATAAAAAACAGAAATAACAAGCTAACAATATATCTTAACAGTATGGTTGGCTGCCAACTAGTAAGGGTCTCTACTTGGTGTTGCTCCTTCCATATATAGTGTTGATGAGTTGGGTTGATGATGCTAATTCCATTTAGTTGTATTAGGAGTTCTTGTTTTTTTTACATCACTGTAAGCTCTGAGCAAGTAATCACTATGAGCAACGTTGGTTTGGCGTCTATAATTTCTGAATATACTATTTATAGGCAGCTCCAACAACCTAACCTCCCATGAGAGTAAACTACAAGATAACAAAGAGAGGCACAATCGATGACAAGAAAAAGTCTAAGAAAAAAAAAGCAACAATAATCCTTAGAGTAGGGCAACCATAACCAAAAGGAGAAGATAAAATCAAAAGGTGAAAGAAAGCATCAATAATAAAAAAATAAAAAAGATACAGAGGTTGAGAGCAAAAACAACATAAGCAGAATCATAGCTATATATTATGGACTGAATAATGATTGCATTACTTCATCTAAGAATCACACACAAATAAGTAGAGATACAATAGATACAAGAGAGAGAGTGATACATGGGTTCTGTAACAACAACAAATATTTAAAATTAAAATTAAAACTAAGATAACAAAAAGATTAGAAACATAATTGCTAGGATCCCGATTCTGTTATGACTCCAACACGCCCCCGCAAGACAAGCGATTTGCTGGACAGCGGATGATGAAGCTCTTGTAAAAGTTGTTGTATCCAAACAAGTTCTTTGGTAGTAGACGCAATGGTCTGATATTCAGCCTCAATTGATGATTTTACAACAGTGGATTGTTTCTTACATTACTAGGATATGATTTGATCCAAAGTAAACAATATAAGCTCCAGTGGACTTATGGTCAAAGATGTCCCCTGCCCAATCAGAATCACAAAATGCTTGAAGGGAAGAAGAAGAATTTCTAGTTAGCTGGAAACCATGATCAAGTGTACCTTGAGAAAATGCAACACTCATTTAGCTGCCTACATGTGAAGGTCAGTGGGGCGGTGCATATGTTGTGAAAGCCGATTAGCAACAAAGGCGATGTCGGGTCTCGTGAGAGATAAATATATGAAAGAACTTGCAACACCTTTCTCAAAAAAGAATATTACACCATAGTTAACAAAGATTTTCGTAATTAATTAAAAAGTTTGAGTTTCTCTTCTAAATTATCCAATTAAAACTTAATGTTTGTTTGTCAAAAACGTGTGTAAATTTTTTTTCCATCAAGAACAAGATGAGAAGGATGGGGAATTAATTTACATTAAAACTTTCGTAAAAAACGTAAACTGTGGAAATTAAAACATTACTGTAAGGAAATACTTCTCGTCACACACACACACACACACACACACACACACACACATATATATAAAAGGCTAGCATCAGTACAAGCACTACATTGTGACAAATACATAAAATTGCGAAAAATAATAAAACGGTAAATACTCTAAAAAGAAGGAAACTAAAACATTAGTTAAATAAAAATGTAAACTACTATATATACATCTAAGCCAATTCAGTCTTTTAACATCTACCCAAAACAAACAGTAAAATTAACAAGAATTCTTCTCGAAATTCCTATTCATCTACGCTACATCCTCCCACGTCTCGGGCAACTCCTCTACTTAATCACACATGAGAAAAACACAGAAAACATGCAAGGGTGAAAATCTTGTAAACAAGTTATATCATATGAGTACATAAGCATATCAAAGAAATACAGATCATGCCTTGCATTAAAATAATCCATATCTAGGAAATAACACGCATATTACACACTCAAAAATTATATCATCACTTCAAGATATATTTATGCATGTTGTAACACCCTTTTTCCCAAAAGGGCATTACATTATTTGTTAAAATATTTTTGTAAAGAAAATAATAACTTCTTATTAAATATTCTCTTCCCAAAAATACGAGTGAATTTTTTTCCTTTTTAAAAGATGAGAAGAATGGGGAATATATTTTCAAATATTTTTCTTTGTAGAAAATGACTGGTTGTAACACCCCCTTAGTGCTACAGGATAAACTTAAACAGAATTAATTTAATTGCCAGTTTTCTTTCGAAAAAGTCTGTTAAATAAAATGTTTAACAATGTAGTCTATTTTTTTTCTTAAACACGGACAAAACTGTATGAAACCAATTAGGGATTAATAAAAGAAAATAAAATTTGGCTTTACAATTAAGTTACACTTTCACTTGGGAAATAATAATTCTTTATAATGTACTTAATGTTTAGTGTAAATTATTAAATTACCCCCAAAACAAAATCCCAAAATCTAAATCCTAAAATAAAGATTACAGACTCTTACCCTCTACCCAAGACACCTTGCTGGTCAAGCTTGAAAATACCTATTAGAGATTTTCCCAACAGAATTCCCATAATAACTTCAGAGGAATCTACCTCTTTCGTTATTAGAGCGCCTACAAAACTATGGTCACTCCTTCAATTATCCACTCCAAAACATGGAAAGCATAATTCTTTGGGATGTAAGGTTGATATCCCAACGCTTATTCTCTTCATTATATGAAGCTTGATGTTCTCCTCGTTCTCAAACATTCCAATCGATCCAGAGAAATCATCTACGAAGATACGTAGGAGGAGGCAAGGAAAAACACACACATAGAAAGGGTGAAACTCTTTTTCAAAAGTTATATCGCGGTGGATACATAAGAAAAGAAAAATACTAAATAATACACCAAAAAATACAAATATATCGAGTTTAGAAATCATTTCTCAGAATTTAACATATCAAACATATATATCACACACACACACACACACACACACAGACACATATATATATATCACCCATTCAATCACCACAACATATAATATGCATATCACTTCTATATCTTTCCAAATATACCAGTGTAATGTTCCATGGAGATTTTTCACACCAAAACTCCGTTTTGAGTGAATGGTTGTGGCATATACCTAATATAAGATATCAAACTGTCCCCCTTTTTAGACTTGACTTTGTAAATATTTAGTATAGCCACATTTAAAATTCAATATCATTCATGAAATAGGTCTGTCAGTCAAGTTCATTCAAGCGGGGTATACGACTTGCCTCGGCTCATTGGTTATCACCATATGGTCATTGAGAACTTCGTAACCTGGATGATCCCTGTAGGCAATTGTAGCCCAACTTTTCTCTATTCGCAATCCCCTTCTGGATTGTCACTCAAAATGGCACAAGACCCAAAATATCTTTATGCAAATGACAATTCAATTTGCAACCATAGAACCAAGTTCTATCAAACATCTCTCTCACAAACAAAGTTTTATTCTTCATGCAACGGCATTTGTGCAAAAATTCTCATTTCTCCCTAAATGAGTTTCTTAGGCCCTTGGCCTACCAAGAAAAATCTCTTCTTGAAAAACACATCTCAACTTCTTTAAATTGCCTCATTATGTATTGGCCTTTCATGACAATTCTTCTTGAAAATATGTATTGATATAATAATACAAATCATTTCAAATTCCTTTATTAACTTTCACTTTAATCCACAACTTCATTTGTATCAATTGCCTCTTATAATATTACTTATTTAAAAGTGTTTCTCTTAAATCCCTTACGTATTCAACTTTTTAAAGAAATGTCCATTTTTATAGTAAAAATCCCTTCTTTTACTTGAAAGTTTTAAGCCCAAAAATAAGAAATTTAACTTTGCAAAATTTTATTAAAATAGTATCATTCAATTTATATAAAAATAATTAAATTTCGAAATTGTTGAATTAAATAAAAATCCTGACCGTTTCACAACAGGGGTGTGAAAGTGTTAGTTTTTTCTGAAATTTTCACACCAGAGGTGTGAATAGTTCTGGACCTACACGAAAATTAACAAAAATCGATTTTCTTTTGAACTTGCTTTTCTTTGATCTAATAAAATATTTTGGTTGACAAAATATAAGTTCCTCTTTATGATTTTTAAAACACTAATTCTATTTCCAAAAGTTCAATTTATATTCCTTCAAAGTGTTCTTTGTGAATAATTGATGTTTAATGTCTAAATCAAAACTTTGGCTTGGTTTCCAATTGATTAAAAATTACCTTTAGAAAAATTATTTGAATATATTGTCATCTACCATTCCACTCCATAAGCTTGGGTCTCTTGATGATTTAATCTTGAGTTTTCATTATTTCATTAATAAAATCATAACACCAAAAGATCATGTATCACTTCAAGCAAGCAATAACCAATCATTAGAAACATTAATTTAATCAAAACATAAGAAGGCATAAATCATAATAAGAACTCAGAATAAGGACAAGTTCATAAATAAATAACATAAAATAAATGACTTAAAAATAAATGTCTTAAAGCAAAGGACTTAGAGCAAGGATAAGTCTATAAATAAATAATTTAAAAATAAATGACTTAAAGCAAAGGACTTAGTGTAGGAGTACTCACTTAGTTTGTTACCTTATCTATTTGTTACATTTTGAATTGTAATATTTGAATTGTACCATATCTTGGATCCTCCTAGTTTCTCTCATAAGCTCCTCCTTTATCGTTTTGGTTTAGCTTTCTCTCTGTTAATATAAATACTGCACTCTGTACACAGTTTTATTATTATTCAAATATACAAACCTTACTTCTCTATGTGGTATCAGATTAAAGCCTTTTACCTCACAAGCATCATTTACGATCCAATGGCCTCAGATTCTTCTACCTCCGATGCAATCCTTGCTTCCTCCTCTGATCCCAAAGATCTTGTGGAGTTCAACACCACAACCCAACTTCCTATCAAGCTCAACTCCTCCAACTATCCTGCATGGTATCGCCAGATTCATTCCCTTCTTGTAGCTCGTGATCTCGAGGGCTACGTCACTGGTGCAACATCGCGTCCTGCTCCGGTCATCACCACACCCTCTGGCTCGTCTCCTAATCCAGCCTACAGTTTCTGGATTCGGCAAGACAAATATCTCTACATCGCCTTGCTTGGTTCTTGCGATGATGAAGCTCGCGCAGTCATGTCCACTGCAGAAACGTCCCGTGCTGCATGGCTTGCCTTGGAACGTGCCTTTGCCACTCGTTCGCGCTCGCGAATAATGTCTCTCAAGGAGCGTTTGAACTCCATTACCAAAGGCTCTTCCACCATTGCTGCATACCTGCAATCCATTCGCTCGATTGCTGAGGAGTTATCCTTGATCAGTCATCCCGTTGATGACATTGACTTGGTCATCCATGCTTTAAATGGCCTTGACTCTTCCTTCCGTGAATTCACGGCTGCTATCCGCACTCGTGACACACCCATTTCCTTTGATGAGCTCTTTGTTAAGTTGATGGACTATGAGATGTATCTCAAGCGTGATGAGCACTTCAGCCACCACCCTCCGATCAATGCAAATTATGCCCATCGTGGTCGCTCGCAGCACTCTAACAAGGGACGCAACAATAATCATTCATCAGGCTCATCCTCCAATTCGGGCAAACGTTCTTCCTCCTACAATCCAAACATTGTTTGCCAACTTTGTTCCAAAAAGGGCCACAGTGCTCAAACATGCTACAAGCTGAACAAAAACAACAGGAAGTCATCCAAACCTGCTGCTTATGCCACCCACACCACCACTCCACCCCCTGAGTGGTTATTTGACTCTGGTGCATCACATCACATCACCAATGATCTCAGCAATCTCTCCCTCAAGGCTGACTACATCGGTAATGATCAACTCCATGTTGCCAACGGTATGTCTCTTCCTATCACACATGTTGGTTCTACCACACTTAAACCATCCACCCGCCCTTTATGTCTTACCAATGTCTTATATGCCCCAGGAGTCACTCAAAATCTTATATCTGTCTCTCAACTCTATAAGACTAATCATGTTTCCATTGAATTCTTTCCTTCCTTTTTTGAGGTAAAGGATTTGAGCACGGGGCGACTCTCCTTCGCGGTCCGAATGAAGGAAATGTCTACAAGGTTCCAAACACACCAGCCTCCCCACATGCCTACTCCACTCTTTCTACCTCGTCCTTCCAACGTTGGCACACCAGGCTTGGTCACCCCTCTTCTCGTGTCCTACTTCATGCACTCCGGTCAACCAACATTCCAGTCCGTGGCTTTGAAAATAAGTGTACTCATTGTATGGTCAATAAGAGTCACAAGTTACCTTTCAATAAGTCGTCATTGTCAAGTTCCAGTCCTTTAGAGATTGTGTATTCGGATGTTTGGGGTCCTTCTCCTTTCTTTTCAATTGATGATTTTCGTTATTATGTTCTCTTTATTGACCATTATTCCAAATATATCTGGTTGTTCCCTATGAAATTTAAATCGGATGTGGCACTCATTTTTCCAATATTCAAAACTCTTGTGGAAAATCAATTCAATCTTAAAATAAAATTTTTTTACTCCGACAACGGTGGTGAATTCATCAAATTAAGAACCTTTTTTCAAACCCATGGCATCAACCATCTCATAACCCCACCACATACACCTGAACACAATGGCCTCTGTGAACGTAAACACCGCCATTTACTTGAGACAACACGCTGCCTTATTCACCAAGCCTCCTTGCCACCCTCATTTTGGTCCTTTGCTGCCCAAACAGCTGCCTACCTTATTAACCGCCTACCCACTCGTACGCTTAACATGACCTCTCCTTACTCAGTTTTGTTTAAACAAAAACCAAATTACACAAAATTAAAGTCATTTGGGTGCCTTTGCTTTCCTTGGCTAAAACCGTATGCCTCTCATAAGTTACAACCACGATCCGAACCATGCATTTTCCTTGGGTACAGCTTAACTCAAAGTGCCTATCTCTGTTACAATTTTAATACACATAAAATGTACCACTCCCGTCACGTCCAATTCATTGAAGATGTTTATCCATTCTCCCAAAGTATTCCTACACCAACTTCTCCTTCATCTTTGGAAATTCCAATTTCAAATTCCCAGCCACTAACAACTCTCCATCCTTTCCTCACTAATTCACGGCCTACCCCACCTATGTCTCAACACCCACTTTCAAATACAAATACAAATACTCCTATGCCAACTCAACACCTATCTCCTAGTCTTTCTCCAACAAATTCGACCCAGCCCCCAATCTCGGTTATTCCCACAACTCATTCCCATATCTCGGCCAATCCCACAAATAACTCAACCGCGGACCCACACCAGCCCCTTGCTCCGCAACCCACTCAACCACACACCTCAACACACCCAATGCAAACCAGATCAAAGAGCGGCATTCATAAACAAGGTTTTAAATTGCGGACCGCATCACGTGATGCGGCCGCAATATTGCGGTTGCGGTGGCCTCCGCAACCGCATCACACCGCAATTGCGGTGTGATTTGAAATCACACTAAACGGCCGCAACATAACACCGCAACAGCCGCATCGGACCCGCATCAGACCGCATCAAGCCGCATCAGGCCGCATCAGACTGCAACAGACCACAACGGACTCTGTTTTGTTCATCTTTCACATTAAAATCAAAAATTTCATATATAAAAGATATAGAAAGAATAAAAATAATTATAGAATTTATTTTGCATTCGGTGCAAATATAAAATAGATTCACGCCGCAGTAACCGCAATGCGCGTCGCAGCAACCGCATTAGCCGCAATCGCAGCGACCGCGACCGCGACCGCATCCACGACCGCAACCGCAATTTAGAACCTTGTTCATAAACCAAAAATGGTCAACCTTATCACCAAATATCCCCTACCCCATTCCACTGAACCAACATGTGTGTCACAAGCTCTTAAATCTCCAGAGTGGCAACAAGCCATGACAGATGAATTCATGGCCCTCATGGGTAATGGGACTTGGACCTTGGTCCCTCCTCAGCCTCACTATTATGTCATTGGCAACAAGTGGGTATTCAGGCTCAAACGCAATCCGGATGGTTCCATTTCTCGCTACAAAGCGAGATTAGTTGCAAAAGGATTTCATCAAAGACCGGGTCTTGATTTCAAGGACACCTTCAGTCCTGTTATCAAACCCCAAACCATCAAGTTGGTTCTTTGCCTTGCTCTCTCCAACGGTTGGCCTCTCACTCAAATGGACGTCAATAATGCGTTCCTACATGGCACCATTGATGAAGACGTGTACATGGCCCAACCTGCTGGTTTTATTCATTCCTCTTTTCCCAACTATGTCTGTAAACTCCAAAAGGCCCTATACGAACTCAAGCAAGCACCACGTGCTTGGTTTCATGCACTTCGTGACTTCTTGTTACAATCTGGGTTCAACAACGCCAAGTCTGACACGTCGCTCTTCACCTACAAATCTGGTACATCAGTGGCCTATTTCTTGATCTATGTAGATGATTTGCTCCTCACTGGCAACGACCCCGGATTCCTACGTGAGTTCAAGAGCTCCCTTGCAGCCAAATTCTCCCTCAAGGATCTTGGCCAACCCAGCCATTTTCTAGGTGTTGAGATCCTCCCCACTTCATCTGGACTCTTCCTCACTCAACATCACTATATCAGGGATCTTCTCCAGCGTGCAAACATGGCTGATTCTAAGCCCGTTTCCACGCCCATGGCCACCTCCTTCTGCTCTATGGCAGTTCCAGATTCAAGCACGTGTGATAGCAGCCTCTTTCGCAGCTTAATTGGCTCACTGCATTATTTATCGATAACCCGTCCAGATGTTGCATTTTCAGTCAATAAGCTTGCCCAACACATGCAGTCCCCTACAGCAACACATATGCAGGCCCTTAAACGGATCTTGCGTTACCTCAAGTCCACCATTGCACATGGCCTTCATCTCACCAAATCTTCCAACAAAAATCTCACTGCATTCTGTGACGCCGATTGGGGTGGTGACACTCAAGACAGGAAATCCACAGGTGCTTATTTAATCTATTTTGGTCCAAATGCCATCTCTTGGTCTTGCAAAAAGCAGCCCACTGTTGCACGATCATCAACCGAAGCCGAATATCGTACTATTGCAACCACAACCACAGAGCTACTTTGGCTACAACAGCTGCTTCAGGAGCTCGGAGTTCAGGTCTCTCCACCAACCATTTATTCAGACAACATTGGTGCCACATATCTATGTGCTAATCCGGTCTTCCATTCCCGTATGAAGCACTTGGCCATCGACTATCATTTTGTACGTGATCTCGTCGCCGACAAGCAGCTGCATGTATTACATGTACCCACCAGTCATCAGCTAGCAGACCTTCTTACAAAGCCGCTTTCTGCTACCAGGCACAAGTTCCTTACCGACAAGATTGGAGTCATTGAAGATGTCTCCATCTTGAGGGGGCGTGTAAGAGTACTCACTTAGTTTGTTACCTTATCTATTTGTTACATTTTGAATTGTAATATTTGAATTGTACCATATCTTGGATCCTCCTAGTTTCTCTCATAAGCTCCTCCTTTATCGTTTTGGTTTAGCTTTCTCTCTGTTAATATAAATACTGCACTCTGTACACAGTTTTATTATTATTCAAATATACAAACCTTACTTCTCTATACTTAGAGCAAGGACAAGTCGATAATAAATAACATAAAAATACATAAGTTAAAAATAAATGACATAAAGCAAAGGACTTAGAGCAAGGACAAGTCCATAACTCAAAAAGAAATAACTTAAGCCAATAAATATGTTAAAGCTCAAAGACAAAGACTTGAAAAGAAATAACTTAAAGGAAATGAACTTTATATATATATATATAGTATATGGAATGATTTATTCAAGAAAAGATAAAACTTGAGTTTTTTATTAAAAAGAAGCACATAAGCAAACACTTATTTAGCCCCCATGACACAAAGATGTTTCCCCTTACCTCAAGCTTTCTTCACTCAAGAGTATTCTTGTTTGAACATCAAAGGTTGAAATCTCTCTTAAAAGAAAGAACACCTCCCCTTGGATGATCATGTTCAAGAGTTAAAAACTCGAAAACACTCTTGAAGAAAAACTTGAACATCTAAAGATTGATGAAGGCTACGTGTTTAAAAATGGATCAATCACACTTGATTGGTGTACGAATGATCAAAAATATGAATGAAAGGAAAGGAGGATGGTGGCGTGAAAACGAAGAAGGAAGAGAAAAATGATGAGCTTCCATGGAAATAGAAGAAAAAAGAAGAAGAAGAAGATTTCCGAGAGAGAAGGAAGAGAAAATATAGAGAGATAAGTTGTTGGAGGAAGTGAATTAGCAAAGAAAAAAGGATGGAGCTCCCCCTATTTATAGAGTGGTGGAGGGCCAAGGGGAAGGAAGGAAGAAAATTCCTCTAAGTCTTCATTAATCATGACTTGCTCTATGATAACCAATGGGAGATTGACACTTGACTAATGAATGACTAATTAACCAATGAGAAACAAGGTTAATTTGTGCAGAAGGGGCGGCCAACGGCTGATTGCTTGGCTAGGAATAAGCCAAGTGACTTAGGGCTTGTTTGGATGATAAATAAAAGATAAAAACTTGATTATTTTGATTTTATGTGAGTAAAATGAATTAATAAAAGGTGTTTGTGATTAAATACCTTTTCGAATAAGCCAACCAGACTTTAGGGGCACCACTTGGCTGGTGGAAGCTTTTGGAAATGACTTAAATGCCCTTTAGTGCAAAGAAAAAATGTTACGGGTAAAATGGTCATTTCCTCCGCATGTGTCTAAAAGTCAATATTCTTGTCTACAGTGACCTCGTCCTGCGTCATCTTCCTCCTCCTGGTAATTTTCCCTATAACTATAGCCCTGACATCTGGTCTTTTATCAGCTTTTCTGATTTCCCCGGTTACCCGCAAACAAGGGCAAAATCCATATTTTTTTGAGAAGTTCCAGAAAAATTTCTATAAATAGAAAATAATAAACAAATAACTATGGATACTATTAATTATTCTATTTGACTTTGATTTGGTCTCCGAATATTTATTTGTCATCTTAGAATGACCAAACCTGTAATATTTCTTCTATTCCCAGAATCCTAAAAATAATCTCTATCTACCCCAATTACTAAAATATGAACTTTTGTATTCCTTGGACCAGTCCCCCGGTCCAGGGACCAAATTGCAATTAATAGAAATTCTAAACTTTCTATAACTGCAAATAAGGGCTCCATCCTAATCCGACGTCAAAGTTCAAAAATCAGTTTTTATATCATAGAAAACATTTTATGACATTTATTTTATCTAAATACTTCTAAAATGCATAACTATATATAATAATAATAATTATGGAAAATACTGTCGGAATAAAAATTCGGGGGTTACATGTTTCCGTCAAAATTCCATTTTTCCTTTCCAATTCAAACCACTACTTCTTCTAATAGGGAAACTCGAAATATGATTTTAGATTTTCAATCTTAAGCACTATGTTCAATAGAGTGAAAAATACGGGAGTTGCACGTGTCACTTCTATATCCAAAAACCACACCAGTGTAATGCTCCAAGGAGACTTTCCTTACTCCAACTCCATTGAGCGATTGGCTGTAGCAAACCTAACATGAATAACCAGATCGCCCCTTCAGGACTTCTGGGGATCATTCGGTAGAGCTAAATTTAAAACTTATTACCATATCATGAATAGGTCAGTCAGTCAGATTTATTCAAATCAGATATACGACTCATCTCGGCTCGAGGGTTATCACCTACTCGACCATTGAGATTTTTGAAACCTAGATAATCCTAATAGGCATTTGTAGCCCAACCAAACACTTCTCAACCCTTTCATTCGCAGGTTGTATGCTCAATTTTTTTTTATTCAAATGCAAATATTACTTCTTTTGCAACAAATCATAATTCACATGTAAAACCTGAATTGCTTTACCTTAAAATCTTTGAGAATAAATCATAATGTAAAACCTTATCTCCTCTAAAACCATTTAATCATGTAAAACATTCTTTATTTTCTCAATAGATGAATAATTCTCGCTCTCGTTACTCATTTTACTGATCATTATGTGATATGAACCAAAGGGAGAGTTCATTGTTTTTTTTACGGATCGTCCTCGAAAAGGCTTCTTGTTATAATAAGGAAAAGATGATCTTGAAAGAAAAGATGCACACTTTATGCTAATGTAGCGCTACGGGAAGAAAGCGCATAAGAAATAGTAAAGCGAGTAAAGGATACAACTTTAAGAATCAAAACAAGATAAGAACAAAACAAGAATCGAAATAAAATGAAAAACGGAAAGAAAGAAGATGGGAAGAAGACGCCACACTCTGGAGAGTGATAAGTCCGGTGAGGATTCGCCACAAAGGTATAGAAACCTTTGATAAGAACCAAAAGTTGGTCCACTCAAGAACCCAAGAGGAACTCCTCTCACACAACTCTTTTAAGAGTGCAAATTATAATTCAATTCAAAAGTGCCAATACAAAGAAAATAAGAGGTTATTTATAGCCAAAAGGTAGTGGCTCCCTCTCAAACCTATCCAATGTGGGACTTCTTAAAAATATACTAAAAAAGTTAAATAAAAGAAACATAAATAAATGACTCATTTTTCCTTGGCTAGACTTGATTCTCATCATTATGTGATATCTGATTTCTTTCCGACTTTAATAGTTTTATTAAAGAATGATCGCACCGCGGCAGTGCCGAACTGAGGTGTCAAACCATAGCAGTTAAAAGTGATTCATGATAATATAATGTAGGGTCATTTTTGATAAAAAGCTCTGTGAAAGCTTGCTCCAATAATTTTCTTTGCCAAGTATACATATAAAAATCCTAAGCCAGGAATTTTAAACAGTACAACGGTAGAGTTCCCAAGAACCCCACAAATATGTATCCTATAACCCAAGTCTTTCCTTGCTAGAACCCCACAAATATGTACCCTATAACCCAACCAACCTTTATATATTTATGGCAAATACAATTAATGAGATTTTATACAGAATAAGTAAATCTTTCTCCACTGACTTTGTCCAAAGATGTATACAAACCCTAAGCCCGGAAGATAGGAACATCAGAAATGCACCCTCACCTAACCAACCTTCATATACATCAATGGCCAATAAAGTCATAGATTTTTTTTAAATTATATTTACTTTTCTCCAATAATTTTGTCCAAAAGTGATACGAACCCGAAGCAGGCAGGATAGTACATTGGAAATGCACTCTCATACCAAACCAAATCATCGTATTCACTAGTGGCCTAAAACTACGAAGCTTTTAGCATAACGGAGTTAAATTGACAGTTTTCTAGTAATTTTGTCCAAAAGTGTTACATACTAGTCGCAGGTAGGAAGTACATCAGAAATGCACTTTCATACCAAATTGTAATATACACTAGTGGCCAATAAAATTACAGAGGTTTTAATCGCAATATCATGGAACTATCATGTGAAAGTTTTTGAGTTCAAAACCTTGTGGTTTTAATTATGACAAACTTTCTGTGACAAATTCCATGTATTATGAGTTACTTAGTATCTAAAAAATCTGAGTTTAAGTATGTTCAGAAAGCATATGTTTCTCCAGCTAGATATCACAGTGTCAAAATGCTAAGTTATCAGAAAGGTGTCACTTAGAATGATGAAGCATTCATCATCAGAAAGGCTACACTCAGAATGGTGGAAACCATCATCAAAAAGGAGCCCAAGCTTAAGTGGATTACAAGAAGGCACTTGGTAACTAGAAGCATGAATATGACAAGAGAGAACATCAATAAAGAAGATGAGAAAACATCAGTTATGAACACTGAAGAAAACTCAGAAAGGACAATTTTGACAAGGCTCAGAATGGTACTTTAAAGAAGAATGCCAAGGACACTTAGAAAGGTGGAATTAGATATACTCAGAATCAATGTCAATCATGAGAAAGGTGCTAGAAGATATCAAACAACTTTAAAGCAACTTGCACAAGAAAACATCTTGTTGAGAAGAGATTTGAAGTTTCAGAAAGGTAGTTATACTTGAAGAACGTCAAACCTCAGAAAGGTTATGAGAAAGGTTGCTCAAGTTCTTTCTCATACTTTCTCATGGGTATTCAAGCATCTAAAGGAACAAAACTTGAAGTTTCCAAGCTTGAAAAACATAAAAGAATGATTACTACTTGCTCAAAAAGGATTCATCAAAAAGGTGCCCAGAATCCTTGCTAGCAAGTTTTTCAAAAAGGACAACAGACTGCAGAAACAAAGAGAACTACTTTGGGACTGTGTCTAACGGCTAGTTTGAAGGTTTTTGCTACAAATGAAGCTGGATTAACAACTGAAATGTTGGTTGTTTGTATTATCAAACATCAAAATCATTCTCAGTTTCGCAAAATATCAAGAATCCTTCTTCTCAAGCACCCACTTTTGTAAACTATAAGGAGTGATATTAGCTCAGATTTCATTTTACATAGTGCTCTTTGAGTGATTTGAGTTATATCAAACAAAAACTCTTTATACACTTTACGTCTTTACTTGTAACTCCCAATCTAGAGGGATTGTTCTAGGATTGGTTGAGTGGTTAAGCCTGTAGAGGCTGAGGTAAAAGAATAATGGTGTTAAGCCTGCAGAGGCTGAGGTAAAAGAATATTGGTTGTAAAGCCTGCAGAGGCTGTGGGAAAAGAATACCAGTTGTGCCCTTTGGTGACTGTATTGTGATTTGTAAGTAGTGAAAAAATCTCACTGTGTGTGAGGACTGTACGTAGCCGAATGACTATTTGGGTGAACCAGGATAAATCCCTATGTAGTATCTTCTATTCCTCAACTTCTTACATATTTTGGACTTGCTTTACATTTGATTTAAATTGCTCAGAAAGGTACTCTTTCTAAATACTTGTGCAAGTAACCTTTCTCAACCTGTTTTTTAGAGAAAGTAATTCTTTTTTTATACAGAGAAATGTTTTAAAAGATAACTATTTTAATTAATCTCAAATACCCTCTAAAAATAGTTTAAAGAAATTATTTTTATATATTCTGATTTTCCTCAGAAAGGTGTTTTACTCATAAAGGTATCATTTTTGAACTATACTAACAATTCATTTAAGTTGTCTTTTCTGAAACATTTCTGAACACCAAGTAGTAACTTGAGTATATATTTAGAAAATGTTTTCTTTTAGTTTAAAATTTTAAAAGGTCACAATTCAACCCCCTTCTTGTTACTCAAAAGTTTGCAAGAAAATCAAAAGTTTCAAAGAGTCACAATTCAACCCCCCCTCTTTATGACTCTCTGTGCAACTTCAGATTCAACTCCTACAAATTTTGAGAGGCTTCTCCATAGATTTTGGGAGAAAATGAGGTGGAGATTAGAATCCATGAAAAAAAATGATGAACAACTTGAAGAAGATGATGGTAAGATGAAGATGATCCATGGATTGGAAAGTGAAAACCTACCTTGAATCATGAAGGATCAAGGATGAACAACTTGAAGAAGATAAAGAATACTTGGAGAGAAAAGAGAGAAAATGGAAAGAAATCTTTTTGATTTTGATAAGTATGAAAAGCTAGACTTTTTAAGTTTGTGTAGAATGGAAATATCAAGCCTTAGTTAAGATTTTTGGCCGTGTGGCCTCCTTGGTTAATCAAAGTTACTTTTGGTTAATAAAGGTAAAAGCATGGTTAGGTTAAGTTTGAATAAAGTAGGGGTAGTTTAGTCATTTCACACACACAATTGTCACATCACATTAAATGCTAGTCATTCATGAAGATGCTTCATGTTCCCTGTGCTAGGACACTTTCCAGAATACCCGGATTTTCCTATAGCTTCATCCTTGACTTAGGTTTTCCCGAGGTGACACGTTTTTACATAAAATCAGTACCGAATAAAATAATATTTTGACCAGACACCAAAATACAAGAGTTGCTGAATTCATCTTAAATTACCCAAAAATAAATAAAATAATAATATTTTTATTTCTGGGTCAAATCATGATCTTTTGGTCAATGTAAACCTTCATTGACAACCAGAAACACGATTGGGGTCGAACACATAACAAACCCTAAATATGATTTTAGTTTTCTATTATTCACACACTTGTTCATAACACATCATACACACAATCTGACATGCAAAATAATATAAAACACTGATACAACTATCTGTGCACATAAATCGAGGCATCACAAAATAGTCGCAGATGGAAATATAGGTGTTAGAACGAATCATCCCCAGTGATGCATCTTGACACATATTTGAATCCCAAGGATAGTCTAAGAGAGGAAAGAGAACACCAACCTTCCAATTGTTGATACCGCCTCAATCATGAAAAAATCATGATTTCTCTTCAATGTTGGATGCCAGGATAACCTATGGAATTCTCAAAGGAGACTCATTAGGTTATTCTGAGGATCGAATGAGAAACCACCGTGAAAGCATGTGTGTAAAGCATGATCATACTAAATTGTGCCAAAAGAACGCCGCTAGTTACTACATTTTATAGATTAATGGTGGTTTTCTTGGTTTACTAAGATGAGAAAAAATTCTGTTAAATGGTATTGGTGAACCATCCATTGTGCTTGCTGATAATCAATCTCAAGAAGGTGGCACTTAGGGTACACCAATGCTAAATTGGTGTACCAAACAATAATGGCCAGATTTACCTGGAATCATAGGTAATCAAGTTTTATGCATATTTATGAATAGACCCCAACAGAAAGCATGAATTACAAAAAATCCATAATTTGTGTAGATTATAAATTTGCTACATTGGAAATAGGAAGAATTATAAAGATACCCTTTATGCAAATAAAACAAATAATCATTCATTTCTCTCCACTATCCCTTTCGCCTCAAGTAATTTCATCCCTCTCTCGCTCTCGCTCTCTCCCTCTCTCCCTCCCTCTCGCTCTCTCTCCCCCTCTCCCTCACTCTCCCTCTCTCTTGCTCACTCTCTCTCCCTCTTGCTCTGCTCTCATTGACTCACTCTATCTCCCACCTTCTCCCCCCTCTCTCTCACTCTCTCTCCTCCCTCTCTCCCTCTCTCTTTATCCTCCTCTCCCTCCCTCTCACTCTCTCCCCCTCTCTCTTGTTCGCTCTCTCTCCCTCTTGCTCTCTTTGGCTCACTCTATCTTCCTCCCTCTCTCACACACTCTCTCTCTCTCTCTCTCGCTCTCTCTCTAATGCCTCTCTCTCCCTCTCCCTCTGTTCTCACTCTTAGGTGTCTTCTCCCAAGTTTTTTTTATGGTCTATTAGTTATTCTTTACTATGTGTTATGTTATTTATTTCTACCAACCAGGTGCAATGTCATCAACAATGCTTGAGATGGACCGATACTAAGACCTATTGGACGTGTATAGATCGGTGACACTCTTTCATAAAAGGTGAATTTCTGAGCGAGAAAGCAAAAGAGAGGAGAAGAGAGGGAGGGAGAGGTTTTTCAGAGAGAGAGAGGAGAGGGAGAGAAATGGGGAGAGAAGGGGGAGACAGTCATAGGTTTTTCAAAGATCGAGAGAGTTAACAAAAAAATTCTCATGCAAGTTATGAAGAATTTTAAATATTATATCCAAAAGTAGAATTTCAAAAATGGAGAAATTTAATTTTTCTACCCAAACAAAAAATTTAAAACTGAAAGGAATTCAATTGATAATTAAATTTTTAAGAATTTTTTTTTAGAATTTTCATTTTCTTCATCCAAACATATACACTAAAAAATGGCAAATTCAATAAGAAGCATTACTTATTTATTGGGGAAAAATGACAGAATTTTATTGAAAATCTTACTTTAGTGAACTCTTGGGGAGTTTTTGTAATTTACAATAGTATAGGGTATGACAAGTATTTTATAACTGTTATGTGCCATTTTTATAATTATGATATAAATATTTCAATATTGTATGACACCCTTTCTGCAATTAACTTTTATTTACCTAGGAACCTTTAATTTCGGTAACCCTTCTCCTATCCTAGCCATTCAAATTTAACAATATTATATCAAAGGTTAAAATGGCAATTGGTGTTTGGTACACCAATTTAGTACTGGTGTACCCTAAGTGCCACCCTCAAAGAAGAGCACCACTGTCCATTAAAGTACAATGTACGAAAATGCAAGTACAATATAATACATTATAGACTTTAATGTACATTGTACTACAATGTATTAAAATGTAAGAGATATTTTGATTTAATAGTTTCCTAAAAATATAAAACGAATATATTTTAATTAATGTAATCAAAATATTTACATTTAAAGTAATATAAAATCTAATATAATTTAATCATTTTGTAATAATGCCATAAGTAATTTTAATAATGTAAAAGTATTGTGTTGAAATATATTAATTAATCTCAAATTAATAATTTTATATTAATCTTTGATTAGGTAATTTTTATTCATATATGAGAGACGAAGAATTTTTCTTCTAAAAAATAAAAATTATTAGATGAAAAGATTTTATAAAATACAAAATATATATTTATCAGATTACAAAATATTAATATATTTCAGTACATATATTTTACACTAATGTATAATGTATCATTAATTTAATATATGTAAAATGTATAGTTAATATATTATAAATATGTTATTTTTATATATTTGTTTGTGATGATTTGACATGTTATTTAGATTGCTTAAAAAGTGAAAAAAAAGAACAGGAAATTTTATTTTCTATATTTTGGTTGGAGGAAAAATTATAAAAGAAATATATTTATATTAAATGATTTTAATTGATATTTTGATCGGTAGGTGGATAGAAATCTAACATTGTTATTTTATATAATGTTTTTTATTCTTTTCATTTTTTTGTGAGAGGGGATTTTTTTTAAAGTCTTACTATATTTCTTTTCTTATTTCTGTCTTTTATAATATATCGAACCAGAAATAATGCAGAAATAAGCAGAAGTAATATAGATTACAACAAAAATATGATAGAGTTCATACTCAATAAAAGTCTTTTTATAAAACATAGAAATAATTTATAAAGATTAAAACAAACTTGTAAAACTTACAAGGCTCGAGAATTCTTAGACTTGAACGTACAGAGAACTAAGCCAGAGAAAACCGATGCTTGAAACTAATGTAGAGTGCTCCTTTATAAATCAAGGAAAGCACTATTTACAACAGTAACTTAATAATTTAAAATTCTACAGTAATGAACAGTGTCTGCCGACACTACAGTAACATGAATAGTAAAGGTCGTGAATAGTAATCACGGGTGAACAGTGTCCTGTCTGCCATTCACCGAAAGTAGCAAAGTAAGAGATCAAATTGAATCTCTTTATTGTAATTCGGGTATTCCTTCAATATCATAATAGTCATCCTCATTCATCGGGGCATAATTCTGACTAGACCCAACTGAGTCCTTGTCATCTTTATCACCA
This sequence comes from Glycyrrhiza uralensis, assembly GCA_030159175.1. Lineage (NCBI taxonomy): Eukaryota > Viridiplantae > Streptophyta > Magnoliopsida > Fabales > Fabaceae > Glycyrrhiza > Glycyrrhiza uralensis. The sequence continues at coordinate 24,738,872 of BRZY01000007.1, read as the reverse complement.
AACATAGCCATCTGTAATTTCTTTAAAAATTCTTCTTTATTGGAGGAGGAGGATAATTCAGCCATAATTTTTGATTTTTCAGACAAAAATAAGGCTTCAGTATCAACTTGCTTGGTCTGCTTCAAATAATTCAGATGTTCTCTAAACCACTTGTCTAATGCAGCAAAGCATAACAAATTAGGATTAAACTTATTCCACCATTTAATTCTGATTTCTCTAACAACTTGGGAAATCTGGCACTCTTCCCAAATTAACTGTGTTCCATAAGTCCATGAAGTAATCCAAGTAATTCCAAAGCTTGCACAAAAAGCAATTAATTCTTTATGCTTCGGAAAAGTAGTCTCTGTAATAAATCTGTTAAAATCGGAGCGAGCAAAGTCTGGAAATATTGATGTAGTAGCGCCAACATCAATAAACCACCAAATAAACCACTGAGGAAAGTTTAATGACATATTCTTCTTAAACCATATAAACCAGGAATGATTATACGGTTCAAGGTAAAGCATATTATACCAAGCTTCCATGTAGTCAATGTAATTGTACGACTGAGGAGTAAACCTTCAAGATAATGATTTATGAACAAAGGGGTGAGATCCCCAACCTTGAGGAGTAATGACCTTTAAAATTTTAAATTTTGAATATGTAATTCTCTGAGGATCATTCGAATCTTCTCGATTATGAGTTACTTCAACGGATCTGGTATCAACAAGGATAAATTCGTAAAATTTTATATTATGTTCTGGGGTTCTCGAAAAGTAATGAAATCTAGGAGGATAGAATTTACTAACTAGCTGTAGTAAAGAACTATTTCCTCGAGTGTATTCAGGTTCTAATGTAAACAGAGGTAATTTATAGGGCTTTGGGATAAAAGGGCAAGGAGGTGTATCAGCAGGAGGTGTGTAAAAAGGTAATTTTTCTTTATCTCTAGAGGGAGGAGTAAACTTAGATCTTTGGGTCTGTAATGGATTGTATGTTTCTTGTAATTGCTGGGAATGTAATGGTGTTTGGGCGATTTGTACCGAATGTAATGGAGTATTTGCGGTTTGGACTAATTTAGAGGTTGAGGAAGAGGCTGGTAAAGCTAGAGGCGGTCTAGGGGTAACAATCTGGTAAGGAGATAAGGGGGTATAACGATTATGTAATGAAGAATCTCTGGAAGAAGATCCTTGAAGTAATATATGTTTTGAAGTAGTAATAGCTTTCTGTAATTTTTGGTCATCGAGAGGAGGTCCGTAATCATCTCTAGGATCTTTCTTAGGGTCACTCATGATGTTTTTCCCTGTAAAAATTCTCTAGTAAGAAAGTCTGGTCAAGAATTCTTTTCTCCTTTAATATGTTCTATATCAAAATCAAAATAAGAATGTAATGCTTGTCATCTAGCAAAAATATGTTTAGAAACTAAATTTTTAACATCCTTTTGTAAAACAACTTTAGCAGCTTTGCAATCAGTTTTTAATAAAAATCTTTTTCAAAATAAATCATCTTGAAATTTAGTAATACATAAAACAATTGCTAAAATCTCTTTTTTAATAGTACTATACTTCTGTTGTGTTGGGTTCCAAACTCCTGAATAATATCTCACAATTTGTTCTTTCTCGGAATTGGGTAACACCTTTTTAATATCCCACCATAACCTAAATCAGAGGAATCGGTTTCTACTATTAAAAAGGCTAATGGGTCAGGTAGACCTAAACAGAGTAATTTCTTAACTATTGATTTTAACTGTTTAACACTCTCTGTCATAGACTCGCCCCACTTAGGAGGGTTCTTCCTAAGACGCTTAAACAAAGGGGCACATATAATTCTAAGGTTGGGAATAAAATCTGCAACATAATTAATACATCCTAAGAATCTTTGTAATTGAGTTTTCTCTTTTAATTCATCTGGAAATTTATCAGCAAATTCAATTGCTCTACTGATTGGAGTAATAGTTCCTTCAAATACTTCAAATCCTAAGAATCTTATTTTATTCTGAAATAATTTCATTTTCCTTTCAGATAATACCAATCCATTATCTTTAATAATATTAAAGAACTTATTTAAATGTTCAAAATGTTGATTAATTGAATTAGAGAAAGCTAATACATTATCTAAATAAACTAAGGTAAATTCAGAATTATTATTAAATATTTCATTCATAATATTCTGAAATTCACTAGGAGCATTTTTTAATCCTAAAGGCATAACATTCCATTCATAATGACCAAAAGGTACTACGAAAGCAGTCTTATATTTATCTTCTTCAGTTAATTGTATTTGATAATATCTAGATTTTAAATCAAATTTAGAAAATATAGCAGCATTATGTAATCTTCCAATTAAATCTTTTTTATTAGGTATTGGATACCTAATCCATTTTAAGGCTTTATTTAATGGCTTATAATTAATAACTAATCTTGGTGCTCCTCGTTCTAATTCAGAAGCATTAACAACATAAAAAGCTGAGCAACTCCATGGAGACTTACTCGGTCTAATTAATCCTTTATCAAGATATTCTTTAATTTCTTTTTTACAATAATCGAGGAATTGTTGATTCATTTGTATTGGTCTAGCTTTAGTAGGAATATTTCTTTCATTAAAATCTGATTCATAAGGTAATGAAATAACATGAGTTTTTCTTTTCCAAAATGCATTTGGATGTTCTGCACATAATTCATTAGAAAATTGTTCTTGTAATCTCTTAATTTTCTCTTGTATAACAGAAGACTTTAATTGCTCATCTATTCTTTTATAATAAATTTCTGTATTAATCATAACTATTTGTTTTTGTTTTTGTTTAATCAAATTAATATACGAAGTTGACTCTTCTTGTATTTGATTTAATTCTTTAATATGTCAGGGCTGAATAAATTCAAAACTCACTTCTCTTCCCAGGGCTTTCGAAGTAATAGCTGTATTTGATACAAAAAATGCGTATAATAAAGACAAAAAAGGAGTTCCAAGAATTATATTTTCATGTATATCTTTAACTAATACAAAAGAAGTTGTATAACAAACTTTATCTTTACATATTTTAGCCTTAGATAATTTATACATAATTGATAATCTTGAACCATTAGCTCTACTTAATGATTCTTTGGTTTTCTCATAATACTTAGTAGGAATTAATCCTTCTTGAATACAATTTAAATCTGCTCCAGAATCCATTTTAATTCTTATAGATCCATCATCGTCTTCAATAATTTCACTAACACTTCTATTTTCAATTTTTGGTAAATCTACCATATCTTTTAAAATCCATTCTTCAGGGAACTTACTAATTACTTCAGAAGCAGTTAATCTTTTAGGGGTAGTAATATTTGATCTTTTTAGATTAGCTTCAATAACAACAATTTCATTTTTAGGTGATGCTCTTAAAGCTTTGAAATCATAATTTACCGTAGAGATTTTATAAGTAATTCTATATATAATATTTATATTAGCAACTCCAAATTTAAAAATATTATCTAAACAATGAATATTAATTGCTAAAGCATCTTTAGTATATTGATTTTCTAAATTCATATCAAAGTTTGGATAACAGTTAAAATATACTGGACCATCATTTAAATTAGATTCAAGTATTGCAAGAGTGGTTTCATGAAATCTTCTAAATCTTGTATCTCTTAGTACCAGTAATATTGGTGTATTAAGTCCTAATTTATGTAATGGTTTAACAGCTACTTGAATTAGTCCTAGATGTATATATTTAAATTTATCATTAATATGCTCATTTAAAGTTTCTTCACTTAATAGCTTCATAGTTTCATGATTCTCAATTAATGACTTAGACATTTCTATAGTATGAGTAATACTTTGACTTCTAAAATTAAAAGTATTGGATTTATAAATTTCTTTAGATTTAATTTCTGGTAAAGACCAATTTTGTAATCGGTTTTCTATTTCTGCTATTTGTAATTCTTGATCCTGATAATTATCTTGATCTAATCTTACTTCAGATGTAGAGGCTATATTTAAAGATGACGTACTGGTTCTATTACTTCTTCTGGATCCTAGACTACTCAGGGATCTGATAAGTTGAGACATACTTACTTGATTTTTGAGGCTTTGTTTTTAGAAAATGCTACTACTTACTCACCGGGACCACCGCTAAGCAATGGGAACACCCTTCTCCGGGCTTACCAACGCTTCTCGGGCTTACCAACACTACCTACCCACGACTGACCAACGCTAAGAGCAGTAGAGTTTTCAAAAACTAACAACAAAACTCAAATAATTATAACTCAACTATCAGAACCTTTTGAGAAGGCTCTAATACCAAAGTCGGGGACGAACTAGAAATAATGCGGAAGTAATATAGATTACAACAAAAGTATGATAGAGTTCATACTCAATAAAAGTCTTTTATATGATATTTAATAAAAAATAAGAAAATTATGTTAAATGTAATTAAAAATATAATTTAAGAAGTCAATTTTAATCTAATGACTGAAATGAAATATTCTAATTTCTCATAATAATCATGGGTTTGTATCTTATACATTTCTTAAATGTGTATGTTGTTATGATTCGACCCCTGGACGCAGAGTATCAGTCACGCACTGGACTCTCAAACATCGGACGCACGCGTCAGACACAAGTTATTGGACGCACGCGACCAATGCAAGTATTGGACGCAGATATCAGACGCAGATATCGGACACACGAGTTGATCAAGAATGACAGCGAAAAGAATGAAACTAAGAGATAAGGGATCAAGAAAGATGAACACAGAGAATTATCGTGGTTCGGAGCTTTTCTCCTACGTCCACACTGAGGCGAGCACACATCCACTATCTTAAGATCACAACCAGTACAAGAAGTTTTCCAGGTAAGTCACACACCTCACTTGCACTCACTTAGCAATCTATACAAGCGAATAACTCGATTCTGTTCTCTCTCTCTGTTCTGATTTTATCTAGCTATGACAACTTATATATGAGAACCTAATCCCCCAATCTGTTACAATTCAGTTACATTGATTCCCCCAACTAACTAATAACAGAAAAATAGGATAAGATTACATATCACATAGCTAACTAACATAAGACATATCCTAACAACCAAGTGAAGAGCCAACCGATTCTACAAATCTCCACCTTGGATCTTCACTTGCTTCAGAACACAGCAGCTTGGATATGTCTCCAGTCTCGAGCTGAGACTTCACTTCCTTGCAGCTCCAATGTTCACCAAGTCCAGACAGTGAGCAAACTTGGATCCAGGAACTACTTTTGTAAGCATGTCTGCAGGGTTATCCTCTCCTGCAACCTTCTTCACTGCTACCAATCCTTGAGCTATGATGTCCCTTATAAAGTGTAGCCTTACATCAATGTGTTTGGTTCTTTCATGGAACACTTGGTTCTTAGAAAGACACACTGCACTTTGGCTGTCACACCACATAGTGCCAGGAACCTCCTCTCCTTCAAGTTCACTTACGAAACCCTTCAGCCATATTGCTTCCTTTATTGCTTCAGTGAGAGCAATATACTCAGCTTCAGTAGTTGACAAAGCTACAATCGATTGCAGATTTGCTTTCCAACTCACCACATTTCCATACAAAGTGAACAAGTAACCTGTCAAGGACCTTCTTTTATCCACATCACCAGCAAAGTCTGCATCCACAAATCCTTCAAGCTTTCCATTTTCTGACCTTGTCTTGCCAAAAATCAAGCCTATAGATTTGGTCCCTTTTAGATACCTGAATATCCACTTGACTGCCAACCAATGCTCCTTTCCTGGATTGCCCATGAACCTACTCACCATGCTTGCAGCATAGGCTAAATCTGGTCTTGAGCACACCATAGCATACATAAGGCTTCCTGTTGCATTGGAATAGGGAATGCTTCTCATGTGTTCAAGTTCCTCATCAGTGTTAGGTGACTGGCTGACAGATAGCTTGAAGTGACCAGCTATAGGTGCGGTCACAATCTTAGCATCTTGCATGTTAAACCTTTTCAGGACCTTTTCAATGTAGCTGGTCTGATGCAGAAAGAGTAACCTCTGGGATCTCTTCCTTTCAATTTCCATGCCCAAGATCCTTTTTGCAGCACCTAAGTCTTTCATTTCGAACTCTGAACTTAACAGACTTTTAAGCTTGTTAATCTCACTTAAATCAGCACTTGCAATTAACATATCAACATATAATAAAAGATAAATGAATTGACCAGATTCAGTTCTATTATAATAGACACAACTATCATATGAACTTCTTTTATAACCATTTGAAACAATAAAGGAATCAAACCTGAGATACCATTGTCTTGGTGATTGCTTGAGGCCATATAGAGATCTCTTCAGCAGACACACCATTTGTTCCTTACCACTTGCTTCAAATCCTTCTGGCTGATTCATATAAATCTTCTCATCCAGCTGACCATGCAAAAATGCTGTTTTAACATCCATTTGTTCAAGCTCTAAGTCCTTCGCAGCAACAAGAGATAGTATTACTCTTATGCTAGTATGTTTCACCACTGGAGAAAAGATTTCATTGAAGTCCACTCTTTCTCTTTGGGTGAAACCTCTAGCTACAAGCCTTGCCTTGTATCTGGCTTTCTCGACTCCAGGAACTTCTGGTTTTCTCTTGAAAATCCATTTGCAGCCAACGATACTTTGCTTTGCAGGCCTTTCCACTAGTTCGCATGTGTTGTTCTTCATCAAAGAATCAATTTCATCCTTCATGGCAGCTTCCCATTTTTCTTTGTCATTTCCAGTTATAGCTTCCTTGTAACTACCCGGGTCTGAACTTTGATCATCAATCTCCACACTCAAAGCATAAGCAATTAAGTCTGCATAACCAAACTTTTGAGGTGCCCTGATCTGTCTTCTTTCCCTATCTCTTACAAGGTTGTAGTGTGAGCTGGATGCTTCAGGTTGACAGGTTTCTGTATCAGACTGTGATACACTTTCAGAATTTTCTGGAATAGAACCCTCCACCTCCAATTGAACTCTCTGATCAGATTCAATGGAAGTTTGAGTTTGGTCAGGTTGTCGTTCACTGTTTCCAAGCATTTTATCTTCCTGAAACACAACATCCCTGCTTATGACTGCCTTTCCTCCATTTGGACTAATTAGCCAAACTTTGTAACCTTTCACACCTTCAGGGTATCCCAAAAAAATGGCCTTCTTTGATCTTGGCTCAAGCTTACCTTCATTGACATGAATGTAAGCAGTGCAACCAAACACTCTGAGATTTTCATAACTTGGAGCCTTACCATTCCATAGTTCTTCAGGAGTCTTAAAACTGATTGCAGCAGATGGTGATCTATTGATCAAGTAACATACTGTATGGACTGCTTCCCCCCAGAAATTTTTGCCAAGGTTTGCATTAGATAACATACATCTAACCCTCTCCAAGATGGTTCTATTCATCCTTTCTGCTAGACCATTTTGTTGAGGAGTTAGCCTTACAGTTCTATGTCTTGCAATGCCATGATCCTTGCAAAAATCAGTGAACTCTTCACTCAGGTACTCGAGCCCATTATCTGTTCTTAAGACCTTCACCTGCCTGCCAGTTTGGTTCTCCACCAGTGCCTTCCATTGCTTAAAACACTTGAATGCCTGATTCTTATGTTTCAGCAAATAAACCCATACCTTTCTAGACCAATCATCTATAAAAGTTATGAAATATCTGGCTCCTCCAAGAGATGGAACCCTTGATGGTCCCTAAATGTCAGAATGAACATAATCAACAATACCCTTTGTGGTGTGTGTGGCAGTGTTGAACTTAACCCTTTTCTGTTTTCCAAAAATGCAGTGTTCACAAAAATCTAATTTTTCAAAATCATTATTTCCTATCAACCCTTGCTTATACAGTTCTTCTAAACCCCTTTCACTGATATGAGCTAGCCTATGATGCCATAATTTTGTTGAACAGGTTTTAGAGACTAAAACTAGGCTAGCAGGGTTTAAAACAGTCATACCTTGCAGCCTATACAGGCCGTTCTTCCTTACTCCTTTCATGATCTGCAGTGAGCCTTTGGTAATATTCAAAACTCCACCTTCTCCTTTGAAAGAGCAGCCAACTTGATCCAGCATGCCTAGAGAAATAAGATTTCTCTTCAAATCAGGAACATGCCTTACTTCTGTCAGGGTTTTTGTTGATCCATCAGCTAACTTGATCTTCACATTTCCAGTCCCGATCACCTTACAAGCAATATTGTTTCCCATTAGGACCTTTCCAGCATCTATCTTCGAGTAGGAATCAAACCATTCTTGATTTGGGGTCATGTGAAATGAGCAACCCGAATCTAGAATCCATTCCTCACTGCAGGCTTCATCAGTGACTGAAAGAACATCAGAACTTTCATAGCCATCAGCTACAACTGCTATATCATCTGAATCGGAATGCTTGCCATTGTTTTTCTTTCTTTCTGGACAATTCTTTCTGAAATGTCCCTCTTTGTGACAGTGGTAGCATGTTTTCTTGAACTTGTTCTTTGACTTTGATCTATGCTTCTCTTTTCCTCTTCCTTCCCTTTTCTCTGATCTCCCTCTAGCAAACAGACCTTCAGCATCTCCACCATCACTCTTATTCTCAGTAATCTTTTTCTTCATCTCTCGAGAATTCAAAGTTGCCTTGACTTCTTCCAGAGTGAGGGTATCCCTTCCAAACAACATGGTGTCAACCAGATTCTCATAAGATGGGGGAAGGGAGCACAGCAGCATCACAGCTTGGTCTTCTTCATCAATCTTGACATCAATGCTCTTCAAGTCCAAAATTGTCTTTGTGAATTGAGAGACATGTTCTTTGATTGAAGCACCTTCCTCCATCTTCAACTGATGCAGCTTCTTCTTCAAATACAGCTTGTTGGTTAATGACTTCGTCATGTAAAGACTCTCCAATTTCAACCAAACCGCAGCTGCAGTCGTTTCTTGAGCCACTTCTCTGAGAACCACATCACCAAGTGATAGAATTATTGTGCTATGGGCTTTGCTGAGTAAATCTTTCTTTTCTTTTTCGGACAAAGTTGCTGGCAGTTTCGCAGCTCCTTGCAGTGCTTCATCAAGACCTTGATGAACAAGAAGGGCATTCATCTTGATCCTCCAGAGGCTGAAATCGTTCTCACCAGTGAATTTGTCAATGTCAAATTTCGTGGTGGCCATCGCGGAAACGTTGATCAGAACCAGGCTCTAGATGCCACTTGTTATGATTCGACCCCTGGACGCAGAGTATCAGTCACGCACTGGACTCTCAAACATCGGACGCACGCGTCAGACACAAGTTATTGGACGCACGCGACCAATGTAAGTATTGGACGCAGATATCGGACGCACGAGTTGATCAAGAATGACAGCGAAAAGAATGAAACTAAGAGATAAGGGATCAAGAAAGATGAACACAGAGAATTATCGTGGTTCGGAGCTTTTCTCCTACGTCCACACTGAGGCGAGCACACATCCACTATCTTAAGATCACAACCAGTACAAGAAGTTTTCCAGGTAAGTCACACACCTCACTTGCACTCACTTAGCAATCTATACAAGCGAATAACTCGATTCTGTTCTCTCTCTCTGTTCTGATTTTATCTAGCTATGACAACTTATATATGAGAACCTAATCCCCCAATCTGTTACAATTCAGTTACATTGATTCCCCCAACTAACTAATAACAGAAAAATAGGATAAGATTACATATCACATAGCTAACTAACATAAGACATATCCTAACAACCAAGTGATGAGCCAACCGATTCTACATATGTAAAAGTAAAATTCAAATTATGAGAAGTATTAATGACAATATTAATTTTTTCAACAAAACATTTTTAAGAAATATTTAGGGCTAAATATATTTTTAATCATGTAGTAGGAAAAATTCATTTTTAGCCTCTCAATTCAAAAATGTCTTATTTTGGTCTTTTTTTCTAGAAATATATCATCTCTATTCCCTCATCTTAATCTCGTTAAATCTCGATTTGTCAAGCAAAGTGACAATTTGTCCTTTGACATCTGTTCAATTAATCTCATGTGAGATGGAGTGATAAGATGGTTTGGTAGTTTGAGGGAGGGATATCGTGGTTGAAGGGTTTAAACCTCCCCCACTAACATAACATAACATTTGCCTATCTAAAAAAAATTAATCTCATGTGACACCTAATTTTTCTAAGTTGGATTGTGAGTGAACCAACCACTAGGCAGAGGTACCCTATCAAGTTCTTCAACTGTAGTTGAGTGCAAACCTCAAGTCATTACGAGATGGATTCAAATAAAACCTAGTAACTCGGGAAAAGAGTAAATCTTGTTCTTAGTTAGAAGATATTTGTTTTACATGTATGGATTAATACAAGCATCATTTGCAAACTCAGGCCACAAATATGCAAAAATAGAAAAGGAATTTCAAGACGACAAATTTTCAATAATAAGTGCAATTTCAATGTACAAAAAGTAGGAGACCACTGATTCCGATTTTAGCATATTAAGTAAGAAATAATCATAGTAGCCTCTTTCATCTCTTAGGTTTTTACTAGATTACAAAATTAATGTTAATGTATGTAAAATGTATAGTTATTGTACTGCCTTGGGCCTTGGACCTGCTGGGCCGGTGAGGTCGCGGTGGTTTGTCTCCCTGAGGTTGGTGGCTGACGCGGCGGGGGTACTTGCAAAGGCACTCTGATGGTCAAGTTACTGAGAGACCCAGCTGAGGTTTAAGGCTAAGGGTTGGAGAGAACACATACCTTGAGCTAGGGTTTCCTCCTCTATTTATAAGGGTGGGGCTGTGGTCCCCTCTCCTCAAGGGGCAACGAGCCGCATCTCTACGATTTACCTGCGCAGTGACAGGGATCTTGTCCCTTGCATGGCGCGTACCCATACGAAGGTGGCAGGAGCGGCCGACCATTGCTCATTCCTCGCAGGGGGAACTTGCCCCGCGTGCTTGTTGGGTCCTGTCGCTTATGGGTTCCTTTGGTGCACATCTTAGGTTCTGTATGCATATCTCTTGGGATCGTCGCAGATTGGGCCCGGGGATTGGGCCCACTTGTTGACACAGCCCTGGAACAGTTGCCCCTAGCTCGAGTCTGTGCTTATAGCCCTGGTTCGAGGTGAAGGGTCCGAATTATTATTACTGTGTTGGTGGTTGTCCCTCATCTCTTGTGGCCCTGAGTCCCTGTCCGCTCTCGCCTAGCTTTTCACGCCGCTTGATTTAACTTCTTAAAATTGTTCTTGTTTCAAGTGTGGTCAATCTTCCTTGATGGCTAAAACGTTCTGACTCTCAATTAATGTGGACGGCGAGGCTTGTATGGTTACGAGGCCTGATGCTTCCTGCTGGTTATTTATGGGGTCCAAGTGCTTAGTCCCCCAATTCTCGTACTCCCATTCAATAGGAAACTTGTCTTGACAGAATGGCCTTCTCCTCTCCTCTCCTACTCCACTTCTTCAGTGGGGATACACGCAGGCCATCGTGCGGCTGACAGATTTCCCCGACCTTTCTTGTTGTAGTCGCCTGCGTGTCTAAAGAAAATGGTGGCAGCGTCTCAAGCTTCCCTCGACTCTGATAAGAGTGAGTTGTACGCTTTCGCCTTTTTGCCTTCCTTTTTTAAGGGTAACAGGCTCGTCGTTGGAGCGCTAAGCTTCCTAGAAGCTCTGTTTTTCCAGCTTTGCAACCTCATGGTCTGGTAGGTGTGCCTTTTGGTCCGAGAATTCTCACCCCAAGACGCTCTGCAGAGAGGACCCAAGCATCTATAGCACGAGCCCAGCGCCCTTGGGTTTGGGATGTCTTTGGCAGTGGATCTTCTCCTCGTCCTTGTTGCATTCCATAGTACTTGAGAGAGGACCCCCAGCCTTCAGTGCGGGCTCCTTGCTGACCCTTCCTTTATGACTTTATTGCTCTGCTGGTCCTTGTTCAAATATCTTCTTGAGTAGAAGCCGCACATTTGTAATTTAGTCATTTTTCTCTTTTTCTAAATAGAGGTCGTGTATTTGTAGTGTAGTTGCTTGATAACCTATCTCCAGCCCTATGAATAATACTTTGTGCTCTTTTATCCGGACTGTGACAGCTAAAATATCGTCCTTGTGTGTCAAGCATTTGAGCTTCCTATCTGTGGTTTGTCATTCTTTTTATACTTCGTCCTTGCGTGCTTTTTTTTTTAGGGTTTTCCCCTCGTTTCGACTTCTTTTTGTGCCCCAACTCCCCATGATGCCACGTGGCCTTCTCCCCGAGGCGTTAGTTACGGTTTGCACACGTGT